>CM062817.1:1742188168-1743547060 GCA_031772625.1 Pinus tabuliformis | reverse complement strand
TCCTCCAATGTTGATAAAGGTGATCTGTTGACCAGGTAACATGTTGTCTCCATCGCCTCTACCCAGAATTCCTGTCCCAACCCGACACCACTGTGCATGCTTCTTGCCCTTTCCATCAACGTCTTATTCATTATTTTTTCAACTCCATTTTGCTCAGGGGTGTATGGAGTAGTCTTCTGTTGTGCCATACCACACTTCTTATAGGATTCTTCAAATTCCTTGATGCAAAAATCTCCACCGTTATCTGACCTCAACACCTTTATCTTCTTCTTTGTCTGGTTTTCCACCAGAGCCTTAAATTCTTTAAACTTGTCAAAGACTTCAGATTTCTTCTTAAGGAAATATATCCATGTATTCCTTGAGAAGTCATCTATAAATGATACATAGTACACAGACTTACCCAGTGATGGAACCTTCACAGGTCCAAACACATCACTGTGCACAACATCTAATATCTGTTTCACCATCTTACCACCAGAGGGGAAACTCACCTGATTCTTCTTCCCATATACACAATTTTCACAGAAATCAAAATCTAGAGAGTTATTACTCATACCTTCTACCATACCTTTACCATGAAGTATTCGAAGGCCCTTCTCTCCAATATTTCCAAGCCTTTGATGCCACAACATGGTCTTCTCTCCAAAGACCACCAGATTTTCTGCTCCACTTTCAGGAACCACAGAACTGTTGCACCCATCAACAACAGTGCTACCTTGCAGCTTGTATAGAGTTCCAATCTAAAATCCCCGCATCAATACCAGTGCTCCCTAGACCATCTTGTAGGTATCCTTCTTGAACATTGTTTTTACACCTGCATCATCCATCTTGCTTACAGAAATTAGGTTTCTAGCTAATGCGGGAATATGCAGAACACCCAGAAGTGTTCTAACCCTTCCACCTTGCAACTTCAACTTTACTTTTCTGCGACCAACGATTCTAGCCTTCCTATCATCCCGTAAGAAGACATCACCACCATCGTATTTATCATATTCGCAGAACCACTCTCTATGGGGGGTGAAGTGAAAGGATGCACTTGAGTGAATCAACCATGCCTCATGATCTACATGTGTACTTGAAGAAGCCAAGTACACATCCCCACCTTCATCTGAGGTGGTTTTTGCCTCTGCAGAAGGAGCATCATCAGATCCATTTCCTTTGTTAGGAGCTTTAGATTTACAGTCCCTTTTGTAGTGCCCTTCCTTTCCACATTTCCAGCAAACCACCTTTACAGGTTTTCCTCGAGATTTAAATCTCCCTCTAGATTTATATCTCCCACTCGATGACTTATTTATGTTTCTATTATGGGACCGTCCTCGTACAAACAAGGCATCACCATTCTGGCTCTCCATATTTTTCCATCTCATCTCCTCTGTCAGCAAGGATGAGACTATTTCATCAAACTGCAAGGCAGTTGCATTGCTACCTATTGCAATAACCAGACTATCCCACGAATATGGTAGAGAACACAACAAAATGATGCACTTCTCTTCATCTGAAATTTTAATATCAATAGATAATAACTAACTTACCACAGTATTAAATGTGTTCAGATGCTCTACCACCGAGTCTCCATCTTTCATCCTCGGGTTATACAACTTTTTTCGTAGGAACAGTTTATTCACCAGAGAGTTAGATTGGTACAAAGTCCCTAACTTGTCCCACAAAGCCTTAGTTGTAACTTCCCCTAATACATTTAACAATATTGAATCTGAAACACACAATCGTATTGTGCTCTTTGCCTTCCGATCCAACTTCTTCCATTCTTCATTGGACACTCCCATTGGTTTAGTACCCAGATCTACAATGATCCACTGATTTTTATCCACCAACAAATCCTCCATCTTGAGTTTCCACAACTCAAAACTTTGACCATTAAATTTCTTGATCTCTATCTTTCCACTGCTCACCATCTTCTTTCACCACTAGAATCGATCTCGTAGATATCCCACTGAACAGGCTCTACCACAGGCTCAAGCGAAACCCCTCAGCAACAAAGGTGTCATCTTGAAGCCAAAACAGCTCTGATACCAAATGTAGGTTTTAACCCCGTACAGAAATTGCTTGCGTACGAATTCTAAAACATAGAAAATAAACAATGCAACAAAATAACACATAAAACACATATACACAGAGATTTTCCCCTAGATCCCAAAATCGGGACTACCAAATTGATTTTTCATTATGTTCCTTTCAATGTTACAATACATATTTATACATGCCGAAGCATCCAATGCCATGGACCAAAAAATATCGTGCCCAAAACCATGGACCGAAAACCATCGCACCCAAAATCATGTGTGAAAAACCATGCACAAAACCATAGGTAGGTTAGCCCAACCTAATATAGGGTCCAAAAAAAATTTCCCCAGGGTGTTGCCCTGGACCCTATAGAGGGGGGCTCCCCACCCCCCTCAAACACCCCAGATAGGGGGGTTTCCGCCCCCCCTCTAATGCCCCAGTTAACTACTTGGGCTAGTCGTGGAAAGAATATAACACAACCCAACATCCGAGTTAGTTGGCTTAAGGGAATTTGAAATTTGGCCTGTGGCACATGCAATTGAACCAAGCCCAAGAATTTGGAATTGTGATCTCTAGCTATTTATTGCCACCAGTAGCGGAAATCACGGGTGAACATCATTTTTCCTTAAAATTGTCATTTTTCCTTAAAATTAGACATGCTTACTTTGGAGAAGGGATAAAATTAACAATTATCCAGCCTATGATGCATGGATTTCTATGGATGGAACTCTCTTAAGGAAGGTGAGACTTTGATTACTATTGGATTTACAATCAATGTAGGCTGGGAAATCTACACCATAAAAGAGAATGAAAACAAAAAATTTCATGATTGTTTGTTCTAAATAGTGGAGGCTAGTAGAGTTGAAGATGACATTGTTCGATCAAACTTTGTGAATTTTTTTTGTAGAAAAAGCTATGGAAATTTATAATTAAAATTTCAAGAGATTTCAAACGTAACGACTTATAAATGTGAGTATAAATAAGTAATTTCTAAGATGTGTTTTGACTTATAGGACAAAACTAGAGTGTGCAAAAATCTAACACAATAGATGGCCCAAAGGGTTGGGGCGTCGTTCCCAATATATGCAACAACGAGGTCGGGACCTGGACATATTCTAGTGTTTACATGTTTTCTGGAAGTTGGGGAATGACCTTTCAAGGTGAAGATGAAAAGTCAAAGAAGTAGGCTGAAAAGAATGCTACAATGGTTGCATGGTCATCCTTAAAGAAACGTATGTTTATGCACATTGTGCATGTAATTTTCATAGCAATGTTTAAATTCTTGGGTTGGTAATGTTATGGCCATTTTTATTGTTTGTGTACGTACTGGATATTTATATTATTCCCATAGTTGAATGAATCTTAAGTAAACATTAATACCCCTAACGTTCAACTTGAAATCGAGAACATATGTAAAGCCCCTAGCCCACTTACAGTTTCAGAAACATTTCAATGGGTGAGGTTACTCTAATTTGTGTGTTTAATGGCCTTAGGAAAATACAAGGGAACCTCACTAATGGAGGTTGTTAATATTATTTTCCAGTGAGGTGACCATAAGTGTTATCTACGAAAGAAATTAAAAAGCGAGTGATCATTGTTAAATCAACTTTAGTGACATGGCCTTTGTATTTTCCAATTAGGCAGGTTCAAGGGAGTTTGAGAGATAAGATATCTTCAATGCTAAGGATCGTTGAAGAAAAAATGTTGAAAAGATATACTAGAAATTACTAAAAAGTTCTTTTATCAACTAAATCTTCAAGGTAATGTTTCTATAAGCATTAAAGTCTAGACATCATTGAACATGACATTGTGTGCAAGGCATAAATGAAAGGAACAAGGAAGCTAGTTGTAGAAATGCTTGTGAAGGAGAAAGGTTATCATATTAATAGAATCTCATTATCACTTTTTTAACAAAAATAATGTAGTGATCTAGGTAAATTTTATGTGCTAGGTCTTGTGGGGATTAGGGTTCGAGGTTGAGATGTCCTTGTGTCAAGTAAAAATTGAATCATATTCAAACAATATATATTCTAATGAACAACTCAATAATTCAAACATAGTATTGAATATAATGAACTACCCTGAATAAATTGCTTTAGTCAATAAAATCAATGTGATTTCAGTTAAATCATACCACATGAGTTCATATAGTTTTGCATATAGATAAAGAACCAAGTTCTAAACATGAAGGTTGCATGCCCTAATGAATGTTCAACTAGAACCCTACGTATGGACTCATCTAAGAAAATTCAAAAAAATAAATCCTTCCTTTGCTACAAAATTTGCTAACTTTAGATCCATGTCCCTATTTTTCCTTCACCGTCTCTACCAACATAAGATACTAGTTCTAATTAAGATCGGCTTAGCTATATTTGTTTTATCTAGACTATGGGGTATTGACTCATAACTCGCATGGGTTATGTATGGGGAGTGCTACTCTAGCCCTTGTTGGTCAAAACTTCAGTAGGACCTAGAGGCAAGTTGTCTAAAGTGCTTGTTTGGTTCTTGTGGGTCCTAAGACTGGTGTTGGATGTATGTGTGTTATAATTTCATCGATCCCACTTCCTTAAGGTCACCTAGGAGGTTGAATCCATGATAGTAGCATCTCATTGCATGTTTATCCCAATTGGATAGTTACTTGGGTAGATGTGGGAGGAGGGTGTTACATAAATCATGATCCAACAACAAAGAGTAGTGGAAAGAGGAAAGTTGATCCATTGATAAAAAGTGTTATTGAGGCTAACCAAGAAAAGAAGCAGTGAGAAGAGGAGGAGAAGAGGAAGCAAGATGACCTGCTTAGACATAAGAAAGAAAAGGAGGAAGAAAGAATAATAATAGAAGAAGAGGAATCAAGATGACTTGGTTAGAAAAAACAAGATAAAAGAAGAATAATAGAAGAAGAACATCAAAGACACTCACAAGAGGATGAAGTCACACAGAATCTGAAATAAGAAAAAATGACCCAAGAGATAGAAGCAAAGATGGAGGAAGAAGCTGCCATTGAACCCATGGATGATGAGCCAGGCTCCCCATAAGAAATTCCTCTTATCGATGGTCATCTCCCATTTGATTAGATGGGAATCACCCCTCCTCCAACAGATAGAGTCATGGATGTGTGTAATATCAATTTTGATCAACTGAAGAAAAAGATCATGCAAGAAAGATGAAGATTATTCTCGAATGATCCACAAAATCCAGTCTTTGTATCCATTAAGAAGGTGATAACCACAAACACTAGGAGGAACCCTCATGTTGACATTTCAACTAATGTTGATTTTTCCACAACATCACAGGACAACTCAAGAGCATATTTTAAATGAGAATGTACGGCTGAGGAAATAAATGGTTGCAACAAAGCAATAAGTGGAGCATCTCATTGCAGAAAATCAATGATGATATTCCAATAGTGTTAACACAGTAGAATGGTGGTCAACTATACAAGAAGAGTTAGGACCAATGGAGAATACTATGAAGTAGTTGTATGTTGAAATGGTTCTTTTGCATCAAGTAGTGTCATCCATGCCTGGGATAGAAAAGAAAGCACAAGAAACCTTAAAGCTCCTAAAGGTTGCAAACAACATTGTCGATCTAGTATAGGAGTGGGGTTCCAAATGCACATATGTTCCAGACAATTTGGTTAGGAGGGACAAGGTTGCTATCGATATGGACAGAGTATAGTTGTGACTCCATGTGTAGAATTACACCCATTTCGGAGAATAAGAAACTAACACTCTAGCTTCTTATATTCGATTGCATAGTGGTATGGAGTCCCTGGCATAAAAACATGGGTTTCCTTATGTGGGTCCACCTGGAGAGACAAGAGACAAGGATACCATCATTAGTGAAGTGAAGTAGTTTGTTGGGCAGTTCAAGAAAGCATCAGAACAGCAAGGCTTGGAGATTACTAAGAGTGTTATTCTACAACATGCGATTGCACCAACCAAAGTTCACATAAAATTGTTATGGTTGTGGAATAGTGTGAAATCCATATCCAAGTTATATTGACATAAGAATTGGATCTAAAGATGTAATTTGTGGCCGAGCTGCCAATCCGAGTTAAAGTCATAGCAACGGAGTTCAGAGCATGGCATTCATACATCACCAATGAACTCCATGACAAAGAAATTGATTTATCTATTTGAAAGTGTTTTGTCTTATTAGGATTTTTGTATTATATAGCCATTGTCTTATATGTCTTTTGTCTTTTGTCTTTTGTAATAAGTTCAAATGGGATCCAAAATACACATGTGGGATATGAAAAGACACATGTGGAATGTAAAAGGTCATATATAGAATATGAAAGTTTATATGGAAGCCCATAGGTCATAGAAGTTGAAAACTCATGAGGAAACTCAAAATTCGTTTTCATTTATTATAAATAGCTCATCATAACTCAAGTAAAGGGCTTGGATTCTTAGATTTTTTCCTTGGCTTCTCTTGTGTTGCATAGGAGGTAAATCATTATTTGGAGAAGTAAGTTGTGGCTTCATGTTCCACTATTGGTTCTAGTGTTTCAACTATGTAACATTGTACTTGGAACCTTTCATTAATAATTAGAATTTCCTCAAACCAACACTTCTTCATGCATGTATCGCGAGTGTAGTAAGACTATTTTTGATATGTTTGTGTTATATGTTGGCATAATACATACTAAGAGTAATGAACTATTTCATTTTCTTAGATATTGATATTGTTGAATTAGTGTTGTTATGCTTTCACAATTGTTGCATATCTTGTGAACTAATTTGTAGTTTAATCGACAAGTATTCCTCCTCTACTCATGAGTCTCTTAGGATAGTACTACTACTTCCCTAACTAGAGGCTTGTCTCTCTTTACAACCATGGAATTTTCTTGTGCATTCAACATTTGGTGTCACACAAAGCTTACACACAAGTTCCACCCCAAAGAGTTGTTATGATCGCTTGTGGATGTATTGTAACCAATGTGAACCTATAAACCATTCCCACTAGTGGCTGGACCCTATAACCAGATGGGACTTCTACACCAAACAGTGTGAGGTCTAATTGGGACCTCATATCAGGGAGATCCCGTGTATGTTGGTGACATCCAACACCATCAAAAACTCCATAAAATGTTTATGGAATATTTGATGATGTGTTGGATTCGATCATGATTCTCTACAAAGATTGTCAAGAACCTAAATTTTCATAGAAGATGGAAGCGCTTAATGATTCAAGAGTATGGTGTAGATTGGAGCTGGGAAGCTACAAACAATATCTCCATGAATAAATAGGTATTTGATGTAAGGGAAGTATGAGTACTTCTAACACAAGCTTGGGGTTGCATTTATCTCCTCCCTAGTTGGGAGGGAGTGAGGATGGACACTGTGTTCTCCATGTGCCGTGTACTATGGCCAGGAATAACCACCATAAGTCTAGTTCATGAACACAAGTAGGGAGAATGGTGGATAGAACAAGCATCAGGGAGGTACTTTCTTGACTCATGTATTGTGGTTGATTAGGATTAACATCCTAAGTCAGATACATAGACTTGGTAAAGAATGATCTAGTGGATGACCTTTTACTCGGGATTAGGAAATGTTCCTGTGAGGTCATACCCTCTTAACACCTAGGTGGCATATGTGCCTTGAGAGGTGGTGGTGTCCAAATAAATGCCTCCCAGCATTGTGCTCTGATCTAGTGGAGAGATAGAACATACTTTTCAAGGGCTTGGTAGTTTGACAATGTTGGTTATGATGATGTTATCATCATTGATGCTTATCAATTTGAATCCTTTCTTATAGAAGTTTTCAACTTGAGAATATCCCAATAAGTCATTATGAATACCTCCTTAGTTATGCAAGAGTGTTGGATTTGTAACTAGTCTCATTCTTCATAATTGTCATTATATTTATGTATTTTTATGTAAAAACAAAAATAAGAAAAATTATTATTATTATTTTTGTTGTTAAGCATGTTATTCATGCTTTCATTTTGGTCAAAATAAAAATTTAAAGTGCATGTTCTTCATGAACCTATGAAAAGTAGAAGAAAATGTTTTTTTCTAAATGACATTTGTCCCTCCAAGTTTCCATGTCGGCCCTTCAAGAAGACAAGTCGGCCTACAAAAAAGACGTTTCCTTTCAGATGAAAAAACAACTATATATTGGCACCTATACTCCAAAATTTGGTAAATAAAATTTGATGGTTTTTCTATGGCAGATCAAAAGGCATATATGTGAGCTACTTTTCTTTTTTTTCCTGAGGCATCTTCTCTATAACAGTGTAAGTGTTCTAAGGCTCCTATCATCTATAATACACGGATATTCAAGGTTCTGTGTGATTCAAATTTTATGTTCTGTAATGATTTGAATTCCTTATGTGAGTTTTGAGATGAAAGTATGAGTTCCTATGGATATATGATGTGATTTTGTGAGATGATGTTGTGAGTTTTTCTCTACGAGAATTGGGTAGACATGTGGCATATGGTGATCAAATTTATTAACAAAATTGTGACAGAAAAAGAGGGTTGACTTGGCACTTGGAAATCTGGCTAGTTTGACTTGGATTTCTCTTCTTGATGAGTAATCTATAAGGAAAGGATTGATGGGTTTTCCCCTTGTGGATTTTGCCTTGGCCTCTAGACTAGTTGTCTCTTGTATTGTATATATTGCATTTGTATAACTATTTTTCCTAATGAATGAAGTAAAGGGTAAACGAAAAAATATAAATAAATAGTCAAAATTAATTATCATATCTAGAAATGATCTATTTCTCTCAAATTTCAACATTTTGGGGTCTTCATCGCCCTCATAGAGAGAAGTTTGACTTAATCCCACATCTGCCTTTGTTAGAGGATCTCGTTGTTGGAAACATTGATAGGGGGTGAATCAATATTTCTCTTCAATTAGTTAATTTTAAACTTTACAAAGCATTAAATATCATTATCACTAGATAAACATAAACGATCATAAACACCGTTCAATAATGCATAATATCAAAGACAACAAACAAGATATTTTTAGGTGGGAACCATTTCCAGAGAAAAACCATCGAAAAAATCTTAATATTTGTCTTCAATAAAATATACAACAATATTTTCAGCTCCAACTTTCCAACCCCCTAGTTTACAGGCTCCAACACCCTATTCACCAACGGCAACTAGAAGGGAACTCCAATTCCTTGTGGAGACTCCATCCTACCCTAGCACCAGCCTGCCACCTTGATCATCCAACAAACCATGTTTCACAATTTTCAGACTGGATCCACTTATGCTAAATAAAATAAATAATATAAAAAATGTTATGTTGACTTCGTAAATTTGGAACACTAGCACTAAGTCATCAGCAAGAATAAGAAAAATTGTAAAAAAAATCTCTTCTTAACACTCATATATGCTTTTTTTCAATATGTATATCAATATAAAACTATCATCAACTTCTCATCAAATATATAAGTTTTATATAACCTTGGTTCAACAAGCATGTTGAAAGATATTGATAACCTTGGCACTTCCTCAACAATTTTGTCAAAAGCTAACTCAAAAAGAACTCTACTCAATCATATCAACACATTAAAACATTCAGTTGTATAATCCTTGTTCAATAAGAAAATTGTATGCACTACAAACTCTGGCACTAATATTTTTTTTTCTTAAGTCAATCTAATCATTCTAATCATTCCTCCCAATAGTTTATTCATATAGTCAAATCAACACATTTAATCAAACTCAAGCAATAAAAAGGGCACACAACACAACCCTAATCAATCCATTTTTTTTAGTTCCAACAAAAGATAACCAATTTGCAAAAACACTACTTCTCATAATGAAGCCTTAGCACTGCATAAGTTGCTTCAATCAAACCCTAGTTCTATCTCTGCAATCCTCAACAATGCCTAATAATATCATGCCCTAGCTTATCTGGCATACCTATAATACAAGTCCTTAGCTCTACCAATTATGTCAGGTCTTGGAAATTTGTCTCACATATTATGCTTCAATGATCAAGAATCCGCTCAATGCATTAGCACTAATGAATCTCAACACACTGATTATTCCAAACCAGTCGTACTCATAAGATGCAACATATTACTAGTCTTGAAGAACTTGTGACATACTAGTATTGCCAATATACAACCAAACCGTAAACCAACAGTTCAAATTTATTTAATAAGATCTCGACAAAGGATATCATAAATCTTGCTTGTAGAGAAAGCATAACACATTGCTTGTAGAAGAGTTGTTTAGTAGAAGAGTTGTTTCAAACAAAATATTGCTCCAACGCTAATATTCTTTATTCAGACAACCTCTTCAAGGCTTTTTCTTATGTTTCTATGATGGGAGGCTCAATCTCGACGCCATATAAAAACTTGCAATAACATTAAAATTGACCCAACAATCAAATTATAGGGTAATTGATGTGTTAAGCCTTATCCCATTACTTTTGTGTCATATATCAACAAATTCTCATACTCATTTATACACCTATTGATCAACAATGATATGCTTGGACATAACTCAATGCATTATATAATAGGCTATTATTACACTTGCTCTATGGCATTTAGTTGTATTGTATCAGAGACACCACACACTTGTGATCTTATACACAAGAGAGACTAGTGTACTGTCAACTTTCAACGTGTAACTTCTACAAGTCTACCAAACCTTCTTTTTGTGCACAGTTCCCCTTAGATATCAGAAAATGGAAGCCACGCATTGTAAACTATTAGCTTATCACCTCCAGTAATCATACACAACCATGAAATTAGCTTTTTAACTCATCATAATATTAGCAAACACAAAGGCCTCCAAGCCCCTCATAACCATGAGAACATATGTACATAAAACATCTCAACATAGAAGCAAGAATATCACATTTCACCATTAGTAGTTGTTGGCTGGATGGGGCCTGACCCAGGTTCAGAAGTGTTTTAGCCAAACAAATCCCGAAACTACTGGCCCTTTCAACAACATTCTGCAGAGCACAGACTGAGGTCTCACCCGAGGTAGTATGGGAGGGTGCTGGAACCAGGTTTCTACACCCTAGGTCTGGAGAGTTTGCAAACTGATCTTTCGCACTTGTACTGTTTCACGCAGCTATCCCACCTTTGCATAGCCCTTGTACCGAGTGCGAGGAGGCACTGTCTAGATCCCTTACCCTAGTATGTTTTATTGGTATTATAGATCTTGAATTAACTTAAATGGGCCTAATGCTTTCCTTTACCATTCAACATAAATAGACATGCGCGCAATCATAAATTGTAAACAGATGCATTTACAGAAACAGAGCAACAGATATGCGATATTCCAAAACCAACTTATCTTTATGAATGCTTTTTCCAGTTACAATCCACTACCTACCTTGCGCACATAGCTGTAGGGGTCTGTGCACACAACTTCGGATTGTACTAGGCCTCTGCACACACCGCTGTAGAGCCTCTTCTACTACGATGAC
Organism: Pinus tabuliformis; assembly: GCA_031772625.1. Taxonomy (NCBI): domain Eukaryota; kingdom Viridiplantae; phylum Streptophyta; class Pinopsida; order Pinales; family Pinaceae; genus Pinus; species Pinus tabuliformis. Next base: position 1,743,535,619 of record CM062817.1, on the reverse strand, counting down.
CCATAACTTTGACTTACAGACTTAGATCGAATATTACTTTTAGAAACCCATACACATAAGATCTGAACAAAAGCTGCCTTCTACACTTAGAGCCTCACTCTATTTATACATTCCCATGGTCCGCGGAACATCGAAAGGTTGACACATTCTAGATTAAATTAAAATATTTTAGGGCAGACTACCCTTTGACTTGACTCATTACACTTCACGCTCTACGCACTTTGTGGAGCTTTTACAATACCCTTACCCAAAATTGTGGGCTTTAAGCCTCAAAACCATTACGCGAGGGATCCACTACCCAACAAGCCCCCAACACAAACATCGTGACTCGTCCCGAATCACTTGGCTGGTGTAGTGATCTTTGCGTGAAGTTCATCCAACAATTTCTGCGCTTCACTTACATCTGCATCACATTCTTCCACTTTCTGTTGTATCTGCTGCGCGCGTATCTCCAATGTTTCATTGTCAGGTGCAATTCTTTGCCTGAGTGCATATATGCCCTGCATGTGTGCCAGTTTTCCCTCGATCTTGGCAGTGACCGTGAATGCTTCCTCGATCCAAGGCTGAATGCATTCTTTAAGCACTGCTTCTTTTTTATGCACGGCGTCCACCTGGGCCTACTATTGTAATACTGCTATGCGTTGGAAGAGGCCGTTCTGTATACGTCTAGTGTCATTGCACGTCGTTCTGCCTTTTCCCACCAATCCACCTTAGTTGGGGTCTGCCAAATTGTAAGCGCATTTGTCTTCTACTTTCATGCTAATTTCCGATATTCTTCTGACGTATATACCCCCATCATGCAGGTGTCGCGCACAACACCCATTCGAGCGAACCGCACTGTTGCCATTTGGATACGGTACTTTCAACTTTGTCTAAGGGTCCATCCATTCTTGGTACCCCATCATCTATTGGCATTTCCCTTACTTCGGTCGTTATGCATCGTAGTGATCGAATCATCATGTTATAGTTCAGCGTTGTGACTTCGTGCATCCTGAATCTAGCTCTTAATTCCTGTCTTAATGGCCCGTTGCCTTCTCCTTTCTGCCTTAAATTAGACCTCTTGTCTTGAACAGTGACATCAACGGTCACTTCCCAACCTCCCTGCGCAGTAGGACAAATCCCTAGGCACGACTGCGATCCCTGTGATAGACTGGCCCTACGCAGAACCTCCTTTCCATGCAGCTCTTCTGCAGACTTGTTTATAGTCGCGTGCCTTCTTTCAACTGCTTGGGGCACTGAGATTGTGCTTCCTACAAAGAGTCGGGTGGTCGCACCCTTGGTGCAAGGCTTCGATTTTCCTGCTAGCTCCATAACACTTCAAATCCAATCTAAACTTAACCGCCTTCTACACCTAGAGCCTCACTCTATTTATACATTCCCATGGTCCATGGATCATGGGTAGGCAGACAAATTCTATATTAGATTACAATCTTTTAGGGCGTACTACCCTTTGACTTGACTTATTACAACTCACGCTCCATGCACTTCCAAGAACCTTTACAATACCAATACCCAAAATTGTGGGCGTTAAGCCCCAAAACCGTTACGCATGGGATCCACTGCCCAAAAGTAGTGTTTATACATACACTATCATAAAAAATATCATACATTATTCATCATTCATAGTGAAACATATATATAAGAAAATACACTTATCTGATTAAATTGAAAGATTAGAAACTAAGGGATGGACTTCAACTCTCCACCCAGCCATACGCTTGCTACACTACAATATTTCCTGTAGTTGACCACCCCATAGCCAGATTCATAGTCTAAGGAGTTAAGTTCTCAAAGGAATTTCACACCAATACAAGTCAACCAAATAGGTGATAGTGTGTTGTCTAGGTGGTTGAGAAACCACCTCCACCATTAAGCACCACAAATGATTTTGTTGTCTCTCAGAAATATATCATAGGTATTCACCCTATGCACAATGAAAGCATGATGGGTCTAGGAGTATGATCTCACTCTAAAGGTGGTTTATCAACTATATTTTCAAGGAAATCACTATAGGAATCTAGAGCACACTGTCCAGGTGGACTATCAACTTCCTCCCATAGAAAGCACCATAATGTATCAACTTTCTAAGTGGTTTACCAACTATCTGAAAATCACCCTAGTCATTTATTTGTGCATTAATAAAGGTTTAAGTAGTTTATCATCCCCAAGATAAGCACTTAGAGATTTATCAGTTGAGATAACTAGCACCAGTGAGTCACTTTCTCCATTGAATCTTCACTAGCCCATCACAAAATTGATACACAACACTGGTCACACACCAGAAAATAAAGGGATCCTTGACCTATATTCTCTTCTCCCCTTTTATTCATTATCCCTCAAGAAATGTCGCATTCATTTCTCTTCACGTTCAGGGCTTCTTATGTGTCTGATACCACACTATACTCCCACACTCAAGCTCTATTGCATTTGATTCTACACTTTTCCACTTCTTGCTCTATCCATATTCCTCAATTTCTCTAATTGATGACCCTTTGTCTTGTCGTGCGTGTTGACTTCACCAACACATCCCATGAGAAAAAAGGTAGTATGGAGTTCATCCTTTTTCTCAGGTGACCCATAACCAACCTCCCTATTTATTGTGCAAACCATTTAATTTGGTCATGTAACAGGCAGAATGCATAAATGAAGTAGCATGGGTTAATCACTTTCCTAGCAACCTCTCCTTAGTCTTTGAATCCATGTCCACTCCTCTAGCCCAATCATTATTTGTATTTCCAAATTATTTACTTGAATTCAATATACATAGTGGCATTTACAAGAGGGGTAACAAAAAGAGTTTTCACAAGTGGTGGTTTAAGGTTGACCACTAACTCTAGAACTGAGCTCGAAGTAGTTCTTAGAAAAAATTTGAGTCTGGATAGAAGTTGAATTCTCTTGCAAAGTGAAAGTGCTACCTAATGATGTTTTAAATATGGCCAAAAAATGATGAACTGAGTAATAAAAAATGAAATATTTTTCTGGTGGTGGTTTAAGGCTAGCCACCAACCAAGTCATTCCCATGGAACATGAATCTGTCTCTGGATACAACTCAGAATCTAACTCTAGGTAACACTATCTATATGTTGTGGGAGCTAGCTCTAGTTCAATTTGTGGTTCATGCTTACTTAATGAATCTAGTAGCTAACCATCAATTCCTCCCTATTAGATACAAGGTTAGAAGATGAATATATCTATATTGTTGATCCATATTTTTGAGGGGAATGAAATGAAATACAAATTTATAACCAAAACACAAATACACAAAGAAACTTGACTTCTGTTAATAAATGGAAGGTGTTGAAACTATGAATATATAGAATGAAACAAACTACCTCAATGGTGGTAGATTATCTCTGAGAAGAGATGTGATGGCTATGATCATTCACTAGAGTGAGTTAAAATCAGGCTAAAAGGCCATTTTTAACATCAAAAGTAATGAGTAAACCCTAAAAATACAAAATCCTAACCTTAGGAGATGAAATGCGAAAAGGATTGTAGGCCCCATTAGAGTTAGTTGGTATATCTTCCTAGGTTCATAACTTTCCATACAATATTATTTTTGCATGGTCGATAGACCGTTGGAAAGTTCTAGCCAAGAATTACACATTTCGACCAACCTAAGCTCTGCATATGACTATAGCTTGGGTCTTTTCCAAATCAAAAAACATCATTTAAATCCTCAAAACAACCCCCAAAGTTTAGGATCCGAACAAACCATAGAAAAACTACCAAGATTGACAACTATGCATTGAGCCACTAGAGTAGGTGGATGGCCACCAATATCCACTTGGGTCAACTGCAAGACATTTCAATACTTGAGAAAGAACTCTAAGGTATGACTAATATATTTTCTTGGTTGTTGAAGACGATTGCCAAGAAGCAATCCATCCAAGGTGAATCTTCACTCTTGTAGGACCCTTATGCCTACAACATCTGCCTGAATCATGAGTATGTTTTTTGCAATGCTCAGAACGGTGAAGATCAGAACATTGATCTTTCACATGGGAAAACTGATCATAGTGTTGGCATCTACGAATCTAAAGTGATTTTGGAAAAGGAGCAAGATGTGGAGAAGGTGAAGGTGAACTATCCTAAAGAAATCCAACACTCTGAAACTAGATTGGTTTAAAATAGTTTGGAATGTGAAAGAAAACATCCTTTTCATATCCAAGATTGGTTTTTTTCTTGTTGCTATTAATTTCTTCCAAGGTGTAATGATGGGCTTGAGAAGTGCAAGTTGAACCTTTGCATCTTCATGTAAATTTTCTCTTTAAGTGGCCTCAGTGATCTGAGCAAGTGCTTGTTGTTAATGGAAATCTACCTCAACCTCAAAAAGGGAGTTATTATGTACACCAATTCACAATGTTGACTCTTTTTTGTAGCTCATCCTGTTGTGATTGTGACTTAGAGAAACTTAATCTTCTCTTGTGCATCCTATAAGATATTTGAACATCTATGAGAGTGAATTTTTTGATTTTGATTGTACCATTAATAGTAGAATCTATTAGTGTCTAGCAACTATAATAACTTGACAATTCTATTCATTTTTTCAACAATACAAGCTAAACAAATGAAAGTGTCAATAGATGTTAGTTCCCTCACCCTGTTGATATAGTTATAACTGAGAATGGACATTGGTGCCTTGATGAAGGTCTTGAGCAAAAAATATTTAATAGAGAAACCCAACAGTGAAAATTGAAGATGAATGGAAAATGGTCAAAATTTTTATATTTCTCTGTCCAATTAAACAACTTGAAATTCATAACGCTCATTTATTCAATATTAAACATCCAACATTGTCCACCTACTTTAATAGAAAACATTTATGCAAAAACATACCACATAATAAACATTTATTAAAATAAAGATTGAGTACAACCATATAATTGATCTCTATTTCATCACTCGACCTACTACAATTCAATCATCTAGTGGAGGCAATGCAGATGCCTACAATATTTTCCAAAAATCATATCACCTTCAATTCTGGGCCTTTATGTTTGAAGAAATTCTTGTGAAACACCTTTTTTTATGGAAACCAAACACTAGAGTGCCTCTATCCAAACCTGTGAATTAAGAAAGGGAACCCATATAACTAATCTAAGGAAAAGCATGTTGAAACACGAGGGGAATTCAAATTTATGAATTAAACGTAGACCAAATAGAGTGCATTGCTTAATTATATAGAGGTTGTTAGAGACAAAGCTACAATTAGACTTGGTATACTTAGTATGTGTAGCACTTAACAAACATTCCCTCCTTTGACTCAGCAAAATCACCTTCAACAGAGTATTTTCCAAGATGCGCAGGGACAAGGCTAGTCTTGAAACTATTTCCCAATATACCTTAAACCTTCTCTAAAAAAGAATCCCACTAACTATTCCTATAATTATGTTCTTGTCTGGTGGGAAACCTAAGGTCAGACCAGATGTTGAACTTGAAAGTGATGGGTTGGTTTATTTGTAAGGGGCCACAGAGAACAACCCTTTGAGTGATTTCTTGTCTCTTTCACAAAAGGACAATCACATCTGCAACCACAATTTGGTAGAGAGTTTCCAATTATGGCAAGAGATTTCAAGGCTAGACTTGAATCAAAGTGGTGAATCGGTCATAAAATCTCACTCTCGTATGCATTGGAAATTAAAATGGGACTATTTATTTTATCTCTATTATGGGATCTAAGTGATAGACATTAAAAGTGATTTCTTTGTTGAACACACAAAATCCCATTATTTCTTCATATTTTGAATATTTTACCAATAATTATAGGTTTGAAAGTAGGACGAGGATTGCCTTGGTAAAAGGAAAGTTGGATAGGATAAATAACTAATGGTTTCAACCTTTTTAGGTATTCATCTAATTTCTTCACAATTTTAGGCTTCATTTGGGCTTGGTAAATTCCCAAATTATGCTTTGTCCAAAAGAAGTCAAGATAATTTGCTATATATCTAGTTTTATAGTTTTATACCAAAAAAATAACATATTTGAAGGAACACCCTTGATGGGGGTGTTAATATGGACTTAATGAGGCTCTTAGAGGTTGCACCCACCACCCCATAGTTCAGATCGAGCATTAAATGGGGGTAGGACATGACCTGCCTTTGCATGCAATCTAATAGTTGGTGGTGTGATTCTATTAATTGGTTTGGACGGATGGGCTGACAACTTGTGGTAAATGGAGAGGAGTCAAGGGAATGTCCTTGGCCTCTTTTTTTTTCTTCTTGCAAAAGTTGGAATGCATTAGGCCCATCATGTAGTGGATAATATTTAGAATTGAAAGCATGGGAGGTGAGTGTGCATGCCTGTGTAAGTTTAGATTGAATGTGTTGGGCTTCCTAGACGTCTGGCCATGTGCTTGGCCACTTAAAGATTGCTCTCTAGAAGGGCCATTGGAGGTGTTCATTCTTTTATGTGGAGCAAATTTTTTGGTTCTATATCTATTATTATTGGTCTATTTGTTTTGGTCGTCAGTCGTGTCTGAGCTTGGAGTATTAGGGTATGAAGCTCTATGTCTTTCCCAAGCTTGGTTAGTAGCATTAATTCGGGTTTTCCTATCAATTTGTTCTTAGGTTTTGGTTTGTGGTCCTCACTCAATACACAAGCTAGGGAATATGAGTCTAGGTCAAAGTGAATTACGAGGGCTTTATAGAGTTTGGTGTGGTCTTAGGTTGGATAATCTTTAGTCAGTGAAATTTGGTGGTTGGTTGTGTTTGTCTTGGTTTTGTAGTCCTTTGGTCCTCCTAATGGTGTGTTTGGGTTCAATGGTCAATGGTGATAAGTTTGTAGAGGAGGTTGTTGCTCCTTTTGTCTCAATTATTGGGTTATTTTTAGAGTCCAGGTCAAATTTTTGGAGCTTCTGTGATGATTTAGTTTATTGGTTTCTTGGTCTTTTTGGTGTTGGGTCTCATCCATTCTTGTGTTCTTTTACAAGTAGAGGAACTCATAGAAGTTGTTGGAGGTTGACACCCAATTCAGCTATGTTGTCGAGGCAAAGGGGAAGCAGCAAGCGGAGGGGTGGTGATCGATTCCAGCAAGGGCAATGTGCTGCTAAGCCTTTTGCCCATGACTTGGTTGCCACCTTTTTTAACGTTGTTCCACCATAAACACACAAAGAAATTCATAATCTTAATACACAAGCAGGGGTCAAAATACATTCCCTCTTAGATTTGGAGCTCATGGAAGACATGTTAGCTTAAGTTCCTGACCCTAGTTACACTAGGGTAGGAAGCAACAGTACCTAAACTCCATGGCTCTTCATTAGCAAATGGGCACCCTATTAGGCCTCGTCTTGAGGGACAAACAAATGGAGAAGTACAATATTTTTGCATCCTTGGATGATGTCAAGAGAATGCTCAGGAACTAGTGGGTTTTGTTTGGATATAATCGACTCTCATTTGGATCATGTAGAAAGTCACGTAGCATGTGAATCAGATGGGGGAGACCTAGTGAATCCTCTTGGTTCTAGCGTGAGGGCACCAACAAATGTTTCTTCTTCTGATAATGATTAGAAAGATAAGTGGGGAGAGGTGCAGTTTGATGGCCTTTTTAGGAAGGCTTCGGGTTCATAAGGATGGGTGCTTGGCATCTCTCTTATCCTCCTCATTGTATGGCAATCTGCGTGGTGGTTACAGACCCAACCTGCTAGGAATGTCTCATCTATCATGTTTCTCTTGTTGTATGATATATGGCCAGTTGAAGTGCTTAAGCCCTAGTTGTTTCTCTTGTTATGTTATTTTGTGAATGGGTCGTGAAAAATGGACTTGATTAATTTTGGAAAGTTTATCTGTGTTTTATAGACTGCTAGCATTTATGGTTTTTTGAAAATATGTCTAGGATATTTGTGTGGGTTGGTTAGGAAATGTTGCAGGCCAGTTATGGCCTTGGATCTAATGTAGTTTGGGTTATCAACCTTTGGTTTTAGTGGGATTTGAGACTTTGTTGGTCTAATCGAAGTATGTAGTATATTGAGGAGAGTAGCATCCTCTATGGTCACTATGTTAATCTTTTCAAATCCATATAACGCTGATTTTGACTAATATAAAACCCTTAGTTTACCCAAAAAAAAACATATTAGAAACCCAAACCGATGAGATGGTTGTCGATCTTGGTGTACCAAGCATGGGGTCCTTGTTTGAGACCGTACAACGCTCACTTGTGTTTGCACATGTGAGACTCATGATCAAATGTCTCAAAGCCTTCTGGTTGTTCGATGTACACCTCCTCCTCAATAACCCTATTGAGGAATGCTGTTTTTACATCCATTTGATGGGTCTCTCACCCCATCTATGCAACAAGTGCACAGATTGATCTAATGGATGAGTACCTTGCTACAGGAGCAAAGGTCTCCTCATATTTAATTCAATCAACTTGAGAGGACTTCTTGGCCACAAATCTAGCCTTATACTTCTCTATGCTTCCGTCTACTGCACGCTAAACCTTGAAGATCCATATTGAACCCACAACTAACTGATCTACTAGTATTGGGACCACTTCCCAAACATTGTTCTTTACAATGGATTCATATTCCTCCACCATTTCATTAACCCATATAGGTTGCTCTACTAATACCCAACACTTCCTTGAGAAATCATCAACAAATATAACATAGTACTTATGTCTAGCAGTGGAGGCTGTCGAGAAAGGTCAACAGACATTAGAGTGGATCCTTTCCAAGACTGCATGTGATTTGCTATCCTGATCATGGAATGTGCATTTTGATTACTTCCCCAAGGTTCATCCTTTGCATACATCCTGCTTCTCAAGTGCTCCTTTGAGGAGTTCAGTGGTTATTTGTTGCATAATCTTCAAGGTACCATGGTGCAAATGGCTAAGTCTTATGTGCCAAATTTCATGGACATCACACCCTTGCACTTTCTCTGCGTTAGTGCTTAATGCAACATAGTCTTTCACATATAGCTTATACAGGTTCTTCACAGGAACCCCGATTTGCTTCACCTATCCCATCGCTATGTGTCTCAAGAATGCTTTTCCTTTGCTAAAGATCACATCATAACCACGGTCTTCCAAAATTGCAATAGAGATGAGATTTTTCTTTAGGCCCAGAACGAACATGACATCTTTGAGTTTGAGAGGGGACCTTGACTCCCTCTAAAAGGTGATTGTACCAATCTCGGCCATATTGTACCTTCCATCATCCCCCATATCGATGTGCATATGGAGATCTTTCTCCTCCAGGTCACTGAAAAAATATCTATACCCCGTCATGTGGAACGAGGCACCAAAGTCCAAGTACCACATGCTCCCCATCATTGTGCTTGCCATGCATGTGATAAGCATAAATTCAAGCTTTATCTGTGAAGTTAAGGCTTCACCTGTTGCTCTTCCCGGCGTCTTCTTGCTTGCAATTCTTTGTGGAAACTTTGTTCCATAGTTCCTGAATTCGTGAAAATGGAAGGATTTAATTTTGGACAAATATTTCTTCTTGCCCCTTGGCAAAAATCTGGTTTGGTTTGAAATTTTTTCCATTTTCCCTTTTTCCCTTTCCAACCAATGCAAATTTTTCTTCATCCTTGCCATTGGATGAAGTCCCATCTCTGATGTTCTGCCTTATTTCCTCCTGTACCAAGTTAGACCACAAATGTTCCCAATTCGGTACTTTCTCCCTCCCGTTTATCTGAAATAATAACATCAACTCCTGCAATATCATCACAAACTTGTGTGAACCTGATCAGATACGATTGTATAGTGACATTCTTCTGCATTTTGATATTTCGAAGTTTATTCTTGAGCTGCAGTTTCCTATGGTCGCTTCTATTCTGAAACATATTTGTTAGTGCCTGCCACATTGCATCAGGAGTTTCTTTCCAATAGAGATTGGTGAAAATGTGGTCCCATACTCCCTCCAATATTATTCTCCTCACCTCAACTACATCTTTCTTCCATTGGGCTAGGTTCTTGGCATCATCTTGTGCTGATCTTGCAACATTTGTATTGATGTATTCTAGCAATCCATTTTCATCCAATATCACTTCCATGTGATCCCTCCATGTGATGAAATTAGAATTGCCTTCCAAGGCATACTTTAGCCTCAACTTGTTGAAGCTGACCTTCCCAATTCTAAATAGATCCTGCTACATTGAATTGGAATTCGAACATCCTAAGAAACAACTTTGAAATTCCTGCTCTAATGTGAATCCTTCTCTGATGCCATGTAAAAATTATGATGTAGATTTGAATTGCTCTTGAAGTTTTCATCAAAATCACAAGATACAAACCAACTCTACTACTTTGCATAAAGTAATTCGCAATTTAGAACATCAATTACAAACATGCAATGAGAAATAACACACATGCACATAGTATTTTTTGCGAGGAAGGCAATTTACTAAAAAACCCAATGCCTGCTTGCATTAATATAATGAATAGAGATTTATTACAATTGCTTTGCTCAACATAGCACACCTTGCAAGAGAATAACCTATCTCTTTGTTCACTGAGAAGCTTTGACCTAGACTTAGTCAATTTCTTCCTCTTCTTGAGCCTCTATTTCCTTATGCAATTCCTTGAACAATTAGGCCCCTTTTATTCAGAAATTTCTCCAAAATTGATTGTTCAATTCCTCAGGTTGATCATTAGGTTGCATGCAACACCTGTACACTCTAGAATAGTCTATAATTGATGTTACATTGCCTTGGAATCTCCACCTCAACTAGGTAACTCAAATTCTTTGCATGCATTAGCTATTTTGGATTGATTGATCAGTTAAATCAATGATCACTAAGTTAGACTAAAGTCACACTACACAACTGACCTTCTAGTAGCTCCCCCAACAGTTGGAACTAGTTTAAATAAACACAACTTAATATAATTAAATTAGATTGCTACAAATTAGAAATCACTCATGCTTAACTGAAGTCAAGCCCTCCAACTCGAATTAACTGAGTTAAATGAGTGAAAAGTGCCATGTCACCTTAGTTAACTACCTCCAAGATTTTTGCTGATGTGAAAATTCAATTTTTCTCTAGTTTGACCAAGGCAAAGTCAAACTGAGATTTTCTTGCTGCATTTTCAACACTAATTCATGGAAAAGATATTTAAAAAACCCATACTTTTGAAATGATGGGAGTTTAAGACCTCACAACTTTAGATTTGAAATATTTTACTAAGTTAGGAATTTTGATCGCAATCATGGCAAAGAAATTTAAAAAACATGTACCTCATTCAAAATGATGGGACTTTAAGACCTCAAAACTTTAAATTTGAAATGTTTTACTAAGATAGGGATTTTTTTTTCTTGCTCAACACCACATAAGAACCTATCATGCACCCATTTTCAGGTTTCACGCACCCATTTTTGGGGTTCAGTGAACCAGTTTCAGCACACAAACCTAGGCGACAAGTATTGAGTACTAGGTTTTTATGGGAAGAACTCGGTCTGTATGGGTGCGTCTGGGAAGTACCCACTCCAACACTCGGTTAATGGGGACGAGAACCCAATATGAGTTCGCAAAACCCACCCCCAAGTTCGTGAATCCATGCTTCACAAATTTTCTACAACTTGGTATTCAATCCATTCATTCTTGTGTGCCCTTGTCACACCCACCTCTCTCTTCTCTGCTAATTCATTCCTCTTGGTCATTGTATCAACATTCTTCCCTTCTTATCCAATGCAAGCATGTCTAGCTGGTTCCACTTTCCATTCCCTATATTCTTCATGTCCATGCCACCATTCTTCATATACACTCATCCACACATGCCCACTCACTTACCATTTCCCTATATTTTGTGATGTCGATATAAACAAGGAATTATTAGAAATTGTCTAGATTTTCTGGCAACCTGAGTACTACATAACCATGACCTAACAAATATTTCAACAATGAACTTAAATCTTTAAAAGATTCTATTGATGAAATATCCAACAAGCTTGGGGATGTAGACATTAAAGGACTAAAACTTTCTATGGATGAGATTAGTAATGAACGGCTCAAGAATTCATCTAACCTACATTCCTTCAATAAAATTACTCACAAACTAGAGTTTAATATACGTATATTTGATGAGCATGATGATAGATAATCCAGTAGATGGATAAACAGACTAGAGCATTATTTTGAGTTACTCCAAATGTACAACAGGGAAGAAAAAAAATGTTGCATCATTACATCTAAATGGCCCAACTTGCAATTGTTTTTTTGTGGTGGCACTCAAAGGCTCAATAAAGAAACTAGGAAACATTTGAACAATAATTTTTTCAAGAGATTTCAAAACATTGAGGAAAAATAACTTTTCTCCAAACTCACTAGTTTACGATAGTTGGATTTGATGGATGAATTTTTTAATGAATTACATGTGTTAACCACTCACATGATGATATTACCAAATTAATATATATTATAGGTTTCCATATCAACATTAATCTTGTATTGTAGCAGTTCCTTAGTGCTGACTTGAAGCCCTCATGATGCGGATCTTAGATTAAACATTCATTATTATGGTTCTACAATTCAAAATTTGTGCTCTCCAATTGTGATAGCATACTCCCCACATGAGATTGATTCTCAAAAACATGCTTCTCACTATGTTTTCGATTTACTTGAATCTTGACATCCATTTTAGGAAGCCTCTCCAAAAGAAGATTTTCCATGGAAATCATGGATTTTTGTATTTCTTCCTCATTTTTATTCATCTTCTTTTCTACTCCTTTCTTATTTTAATTCATTTTTTTCTTATTCCTTCCTTGTTTTCATTCATCTTCTTTTCCATTTGTCTTTTAAGTTTTTCTTGAGAAAATGAGAAATCCACCTTTTTCAACATACTAGCATCCATTTCATTAATTTTATTCTCTAATTAAGATAACCTAAATTATAAATCGTCACATTCTTCATTATTCAAGGGTGGGCCTTGAATACATTTAATTAGTGTAGTAGCTTTCTTTAAGGCATGTTGGAAAATAATAATAGCCCTCCTCTTTATTAGAACCAAAAAAAGGGGGATCCTGTAATGAATAGTTAGGTCACTAGTAAGTTACATACCTTAATTTGGAGAATATTAGAATGGTTCAAGCTTTGTTTATATGTATCTAATATTTGAGGGCTTTTGGATCTGAAAAATGTTCCACAATACTCTGATATGTAGTCTACAATTCCATAGGTGTCAACTGAATTTGATGTGGCAATTGAAAGTTATAGTAACTTTCCCAAAACTTGTTGATTTTTTGGCCTCTTCACACAGGAAACATTGTATAGCATAGCGTGTGTCCAATTATTGAAATATAATTATGGAACTAGTAGTTGAGGTATTTCTATGTCTCTTGAAATTCCTAAAGATTTTCAAGTTTGGAAATTTCCAAACAAGAAGATATAGAAAAAAATATGAAGTTGACGTGTTTAAATTTTACTTCATAACTATTCACAAACCCTAACTTCCATGGGAAATAACTTCCAAAGTATAGAAAACCAAATTCTAAAAAATAGAACTAAATATTTTAATAGTTCTCATTAATATGGTACAAGTTTCACTTTATGAATCCTTGTAAAACAAAGTTAGGGTACAAATTCCAAACTAACTTGTTTGGAATTGAATTTCGAAGCATACAAAAACCCTAACTTCCTTGGAGCATATCTCCAGAAATACAGTGAACCAATATCTCTAACTTGGACCATATTTCCACCATAAGTTTTCCTCAACATGGTCCAAGCTTCACGCTCTGAAGCCTCACAAAAAAAATTTACATAAAAAATACAAAACAAACATGTTTGAGATAGAATTTAGAAGAATTCACAAACCCTAAATTTCTTAGACCATATTTCATAAATATATCAAATCAATATCTAAAATGTGAACCAAATATTTCTTACGATTTATTCTCAATATTCTCTAGTTTTCACCATTTGAAGCCTCCTAGAAAAAAAGTCTTAGCGAAAATGTCACGACGGCCTATTTGAAGTAGCAAAACCATAGGATCAAGAGCTTTGATACCAAATGTTATTATCCTTGAGGCTTAAAAATGCTAAGAAACCAATAATTACAAGGCACATTTAGGGGGGAACCTCATTTTATAAAAAATACAATGAATGATACAATATTTTGTGATCCTAAGACTAAATCTCCTTAATATATATGTAGGAGACAAAGGATACACTTATAATAAAATGGGACCATGAGGTGTTCTAGCCAGGATAACAAAATAATAACATAAATGTAATTACGCAATAAATAAGGGTCAATAAGGGGTTTTTGGGTTAACATGGGGCTTATATAAGGGTTAACATCTACCCACATTAGGCAAAATGATCTGAATAGTTTGCCCAAAGAAACATAAGGTACACTTTGCGTAGCTTCTCTAAGATTCTTTTAAGAATCCAAGAGAGAGACATCCAATACACAAGGATGGATTTAAGGATAGACTTGATAAGCACTAATCATTCTACCCTCGAGAGCCATTTAAAACTCCAAGCCTTCAACCTTTTTTCCAATTTTGTAGCGAGCCAGTTCTAGTGTTATTTTTTGTATGAATTTGGTTTTAAATGGTATCCAAAGTACTTAAGACCTTCATTAAAATTCATTAAGGTAGAAGGGAAAAAAAAAAACTTAAAAATGAAGAACTTCAACCTCTTCTAATAATTGTATCAAGAGAGATCATTTAGAAATATTTAATTGCCTACCCATGGCTCTCCCAAACAAAACCAAAGGGGGATGTAGAAAACATGTGTCTGGACATGAACCATCACAAAAAACAAGAAACTATCAACAAACAATAGGTGTGTAATTGACGGTTTGCATCCATTGTTATTCCTCTAAAGTCTCCCCTTGGCTTTGCATTTCCTAGCATCCTACTTAGTCCTTCATCCACTAGTAGGAAAAGTAATGGGGAAAGAAAACATCCTTGTCAGAGACCCTTTTTCACATGGAAGAAAGAAGATTTTGATCCATTAATAAGGGCTACAAAAGAAAATGACGAGATGAAACTCATAACCCATTGTAATCAAACGAACTTCAAAACCTAGGTGAGTTAGAAGGAGACAAAGGTAATGCATTCCTTTGCTAACATTTCCTAGCTAAATAATTATGTCAAAGAATATAAGTGAAGGATTTGTTTAGAAATGGTTTTTTTTTTCAGGAATAAAATCCTTGACTTAATGTAAATAAACTCTTCCCTTCTAAAACATAACCAAAGTGGTGAGATCCAATAATAATAGTATATGAATATAACCTTGCGAGGGCATTTAAGGTAGGCTAATCATTAGCCAAACCTCTCCCGAGATCCACACAATATTAAATTTATAAAAGAAAAAGACCATGTAAAACAAGAGATAACTTACATATGAAACAATATTGTTATACCCTGAAACCAATAGTCCTTGATTAACTTTGGAAATTTGGCTATTACAAAAAAATCAATACTTTTGATCAAAGAATCAACCCCTTCCATATCAAAATTTACAATATTTATATGGTCTCTACAAAACTTAATTTCTACTAATCTTAATGAAAAAAACTTCTATAAAAAATAACAACTTTGTGATTCTTTACATGAAATTCGAACTACATTGAAGTTCTTTAACCTGGTATCTTGGGACAACCTTTGAATGTTGGATTCCCCCCCCACAATTTGAACCTGCCCTGATTTTATGCCTTGATATAACTTGTTTATATGGATGTTGTTTTTGTAGTTGAAATATCTTATGATCGGACTTCAAAAAGTTTATCCAAATCTCTCGTAGTTGGATAAGTGAAATAGATTAACTTTCAATATACTTCATCCAACTCGTTATACTTTTGAAAAGTTGGCTTTACTATAAAAATATATTTAATCTTATAACATATGAATAAATCATTTGATAACTTTTCAGGACTATTTTGACCACTTGGAGCTCCTGTGAAACCAGTAAAACTTGAATTTGCCTAATCATCAAATTTATGATACTCATTCCTAGAAACAAGTTTACCCAGGGAATTTCTGAATGTTGCACTAATACAAAATTAGAGATTAGAGACTATGCGACTAAATTAGTTAGTCACCACAATTATTTCATGTGAATGATTACTAAATTTGAGCAATTTTAACTGACTCAACAAAAAATGACTAAATTAAACAACTAATTTAATCTAGGGATAAATGTACGACTAGATAATAAGTGACCCAACTAAAAATGACTAACTTAAATGAAAAAATTAGTCCAAGACTAAAATATATGACTAGATAATAAGTGACAACATTAAAAGTGATTATCCTAAATGACTACTATAGTCCAAGAATAAAAGTACAACCAACTAACAAGTACAACAAGTGTATGACTTAGTCTTTCATGCTAGTTGCTTTTAATTGTGTCACTCTAGAAACAGAAAATTGTAATTTTGACATTGAAGTGTTACATTTCACTAAATTTTAACACTGAAGATAGATTCAGAGACCCCTTACCCCTTTTAACATTGTATATGGATTCAAAGACCCCTTTAATCCATTTGCAATGTTAAAATTTAGAGACAAAGAGGTCTCTAAATTTATCTAGAGTGTAAATTTATATACAACTTAAGTTTGGAGAATTATTTTAATCCTCACAATACAAATATTGATTTAATAACTTGGGAAAATGTTGGGTTTGGGACAAGGTAAACCCTTCACTCATATACGTTTGGCAATGAGAGTACTTTCACATGTTTCAACCCTTTTTGGTTTTTATATGTTCTTTCCCACAACAGTATAAGAGCAAGGAAGTCAATTTGATGCATATTTTCTTCTGGCATAATTGGCATTTAATGTGTTTTCTCTAGATATTTTTGTCGTTCTCTTTGAACTTAAATTCTCAAAATCCAAAATTATCAATATGTACCAAAAAACAATACTATGTTTGAATCATGATTTTATATCACAGGTATAGAAGGAGGAATATGTTACAACCCAAATTATCATATTGAGAAGGATTGCAACATTTATAGCATATAGGTGACATGTTTACTCTATTCTTTAAGTTCCTTTTGAGCTGAATGTTTATGCTATGTTCTTATCTCGGGATTAGGTTTTGGGTGATTGGATTTTATTTTTTTACTATTAGTGCAATCATGTACAAGAACCATCCGTAGGAGCTTGATCAAAGGATTTGTTTCATTCTTCCTCATATTTTTGGATATAGGAGGGGCCCGATCATGCCCCTTTCTTAAAGGAAGTATTCATATTCAATGGTGAAACTTTTGAAAGGCCCAAATTGTATACCAATTTGCACTAGGTCGAGCACACAGTTGTAGAAGTTTCTTTCAGTAATATCTAGAGAAAAAGCCCCTCGCAGTGTATTGCTACAATAATCCTAGTAAGTAGACCATTGCTTGCTTATTTTTCCTTGTTGGTTTCAATATTAGATTGAAAGAGGTACACAAACATAAGTCTTATCCCTTAAATTCCCTAGTCATTGCCACATTACAAATGTCTCTTGTTGTACTTTTGAGTCGCATTGACATATGAACAATAATGCAATTTATTTATGTTATCATTCCTTTCCCTTGCGCATCGAGAACTGGTTTTGCACCTACTCAAACCTTTAAACCCTATGATGTGGTACTTCAAGGCTAGTGTTAATGAATTTTGTATCTATAGATCAATTACGGTTACCAAACCTGCCCAACCCAAAATGGCCAACACCACACAAAAAATAATACATAGCTTTAACTTTGTTTGAAGAGTTGTTGATGCCTATTCAACAATTTACAAGTTTCACTGGATAGGCTAGGGGATCTAAGTTGTAACCTTTATCGCACCTTGAAATCACGCATGTTTTGATCCTTGTAAAAGCATCACAAACTGGATAAACTATAAAAGGAGAATGGAAGAGAGATGGGGTTTGAACACTCTGTTATATTATCAATCTACCATCTAGACTAATTCGTTGTCATGAAATAGGTGGGAATAATCTATCGCAGAGAAGCCAAGTAGCCAGAGGCAAGTCCTTGGATTGATTCATAGCTTGTCCAATTTTTAACACCTGCAACCATTTTTTGTAGTTTTAAATTCAGATAAAACATATTCAGGGGATCCTTATCTACTTACCTAGAAGTAGTATGATTATTTATAACATCCATAAAATTTTAGAAACAAGGTGGTCATCTTTGTTCTCTAAGCTGATGGAGCTATACAATGTCTATTGTTGTCTATATCTACATTTAGAGTTGAATGTAATTGATCCCATGGCACTTGAAGAATGCATGAGAGACTAGGGTCGATATTTGGCCATTTTGTGTGTCCCAGTTAGTTAGCTTAAGGGAATTTTAAATTTGGCCTATGACACATGCAACTGAACCAAGTCGAAGAATTTGGAATTTTGATATCTAGTTATTTATTGCCACTAGTAGCTGAATTCAAGGGTGAACATCATTTTTCCTTAAAAGTATACATGCTTGCTTTGGATAAGGGATAAAATTAACAATTATCCAGCCTATGCTGCATGGACTTCCTATGGACAAAACTCTCTTAAGGAAGGTGGGACTTTGATTACTATTGGATTTACACTCAATGTAGGCTGCGAAATCTACACCATAAAAGAGAATGAAAAAAAAAAATCATTATTGTTTGTTCTAAAGAGTGGAGGCTAGCAGAGTTGAAGATAACATTATTCCATCAAACTTTCTGAATTTGTTTTGTGAAAAAATCTATGGAAATTTATAATTAAAATGTCAAAAGATGTTAAATGTAATGACTTATAAATATCAGTATAAATAAGTAATTTCTAAGATGTGTTTTGACTTACAAGACAAAACTAGAGTGTGCAAAAATCTAATACAAGAGATGGTCGAAAGGGTTGGGGTGTCGTTACCAATATATACAACAATGAGGTGAAGAGTGGTACATATTCTAGTGTTTACATGTTTTGTGGAAGTTGCGGGGATGACCTTTCAAGGTGAAGTTGAAAAGTAAAAGAAGTAGGCTGAAAAGAATGCTCCAATGGTTGCATGGTCATCCTTAAAGAAACGTATGTTTATGCACATTGTGCATGTAATTTTCACTGCAATGTATTAAATTATTGGGTTGGTAATGTTATGCCCATTTTTTATTGTTTGTGT
Organism: Pinus tabuliformis; assembly: GCA_031772625.1. Lineage (NCBI taxonomy): Eukaryota > Viridiplantae > Streptophyta > Pinopsida > Pinales > Pinaceae > Pinus > Pinus tabuliformis. The sequence continues at coordinate 1,743,516,605 of CM062817.1, read as the reverse complement.
AGATACTAGATATTTATATTATGCCCATAGCTGCAATGAATCTTAAGTAAACGTTAATACCCCTAAATTTCAACTCGAAATCGAGAACATATGTGAAGCTCCTAGCCCACTTATAGTTTCAGGAACATTTCAGTGGGTGAGGTTACTCTAATTTGTGTGTTTAATGGACTCAGAAAAATACAAGGGAACCTCACTAACGGCGGTTGTTAATATTATTTTCCAGTGAGGTGACCATAAGTTTTATCTACGAAAGAAATTAAAAAGTGAGTGATCATTGTTAAATCAACTTTAGTGTCATGGCCTTTGTATTTTCCAATTAGGCGGGTGCAAGGGCATTTGGGAGATAAGAGATCTTAAATGCTAAGGATCGTTGAAGACAAAATGTTGACAAGATATACTAGAAATTACTAAAAAGTTCTTTTATAAACTAAACCTTCAAGGTAATGTTTCTATAAGCATTAAATTCTAGACATCATTGAACATGACATTGTGTGCAAGGCATAAATGAAAGGAGCACGGAAGCTAGTTGTATAAATGCTTGTGAAGGAGAAAGGTTATCACAAAAATAGAATCTCATTATTACTTTTTTAACAAAAATAATGTAGTAGGTAAATTTTATGTGCTAGGGGTTGTGGGGATTAGCGTTCGAGGTTGAGATGTCCCCGTGTCAACTAAAAACTGCATCATATTCAAACAATATATATTCTAATGAAAAACTCAATAATTAAAACATACTATTGAATATAATGAACTACCCTGAATAAATTGCTTCAATCAATAAAATCGATGTGATTTCAGTTAAATCATACCACAGGAGTTCATACAGTTTTGCATTCAGATAAAGAACCGAGTTCTAAACATGAAGGTTGCATGCCCTAATGAACGTTCAACTAGAACCCTATGTATGGACTAATCTAAGTAAATTAAAAAAAATAAATCCTTCGTTTGCTACAAAATTTGCTAACTTTAGATCCATGTCCTTGTGTTTCGTTCACTGTCTCTACCAACATAGGATACTAGTTTTGATTAAGCTCGGCTTGGTTGTATTCTTCTTATCTAGACTGTGGGGTATCGACTCATAACTCTCCTTGGCTGTATCTTGGGAGTGCTACTCTGGCCTAGGTTGGTCAAAACTTAAGTAAGAACTAGGGGCAATTTGTCTAAAGTGCTTGTTTGGTTCTTGTGGGTCCTGAGACTGGTGTTAGATGTCTATGTGTTATAATTTCATCGATTCTACTTCCTTAACATCATCTAGTAGGTTGAATCCCATCATAGTGGCATCTCGTCGCATGTTTATCCTAGTTCGCTAGCTACTTGGGTAGATGTGGGAGGAGGGTGTTACATAAAGCATGATCCAATAACAAAGAGTAGTGGAAAGAGGAAAGTTGATCCATTGATAAAAAGTGTTATTGAGGCTGAATAGGAAAAGAAGCAATGAGAAGAGCAGGAGAAGAGGAAGTAAGATGACCTACTTAGACATAAACAAGAAAAGGAGGAAGAAAGAATAATAATAGAAGAAGAGGAAGCAAGATGACCTGCTTAGAAAAGAACAAGAAAAAGAAGAAGAAAGAAGAGGAATAGAAGAAGAACATCAAAGACACTCATAAGACGAGGAAGTCGCACAAAAGTTGAAAGAAGAAAAATGACCCAAGAGATAGAAGTAGAGATGGAGGAAGAAGATGACATTGAACCCATGGATGATGAGCCAGGCTCCCCATCAGCACTTCCTCTTAACGGTGGTCATCTCCCATTTTATTAGATGGGAATCAACCCTTCACCAGCAAATAGAGTCATGGATGTGTGTAATATCACTTTTGATGAGCTGAAGAAAAATATCATGTAAGAAAGACAAAGATTATTCCTGAGTGGTCCACAAAATATAGTCTTTGTATCCACTGAGAAGGTGATAACCACAAACACTAGGAGGAACCCTCATGTTGTCATTGAAGCTAATGTTGATTTTTCCACAACATCACAGGACAACTCAAGAGCATCTTTTAAATGATAATGTATGGTTGAGGAAATAGTCGGTTGCAACAAAGCAACAAGTGTTGCATCTCATTGCAGAAAATCAACAATCATATCTAATAGTGTCAACACAACATAATGGTGGTCAACTATACAGGAAGAGTTGGGACCAATGAAGGATAAAATGAAGCAGTTGTATGATGAAATGGTTCTCTTGCATCAACTAGTGTCATCCATGCATAGGATAGAAGAGAAAGCACAAGAAATCTTAAAGCTCCTGTAGGTTGCAAATAGAGTTGTCGATCTGATATAGGAGTGGGGTTCCAAATACACAGATGTTCCAGACAGATTGGTTAGGAAGGACAAGGCTGATATCGAGATGGATAGAGTATAGTTGCAACTCAATGTGCTGAATTACACCCATCTCGGAGAATAAGAAACTAATGCTCTAGCTTCTTATAGCCGACTGCACATTGGTTTGGAGTCCCGGGCACAAAAACATGGGTTTCCTTATGTGGGTCCACTTGGAGAGACAAGAGAGAAGGATACCATCATTAGTGAAGTGAAGTAGTTTGTCGAGCAGATCAAGAAAGCATTAGAACAACAAGGCTTGGAGATTACTAAGAGTGTTATTCTACAACACGCAATTGCATCGACCAAACTTCACATAAAATCGTTATGGTTATGGAATAGTGTGAAATCCATATCCAAATTTATGTTGACAGAAGCACTGGATGTAAAAATGAAATTTGTGGTCGAGCTACCAATATGGGTCAAAGTCATAGCAATGGAGTTCAGCGCATGGCATTCATACATCACCAATGAACTCCATGAAGAAGCAATTGATTTATCTATTTGAAAGTGTTTTGTCTTGCTAGGAGTTTTGTATTATATAACCATTGTCCTATATGTCTTTTTTCTTTTGTAATAAGTTCAAATGGGATCCAAAAGACACATGCGGGATATGAAAAGACACATGTGGAATGTAAAAGGTCATATATAGAATATGAAAGTTTATATGGAAGCCTATAGGTCATATAAATTGAAAACTCATGAGGAAACTCAAAATTTGTTTTCATTTATTATAAATAGCTCCTCATAACTCAAGTAAAGGGCTTGGATTCTTAGATTCTTTCCTTGACTTCTCTTTTTTTGCATAGGAGGTAAATCATTCTTTGGAGAAGTAATTTGTGGCTTCATGTTCCATTACTAGATCTATTGTTTCCATTATGTAACATTGTACTTGGAACCTTTCATTAATAATTAGAAGCTCCTCAAACCAACACTTCTTCATGCATGTATCGTGAATGTAGTAAGACAATCCTTGATATGTTTGTGTTATATGTTGGCATAATACATTCTAATAGTAATGAACTATTTCATTGCCTAGATATGGATATTGTTGAATGAGTGTTGTTATGATTTCACGATTGTTGCTTATCTTGTGAACTAATTTTTAGGTTAATCAATAAGTTTTCCTCTTCTACTCATGATTCTCTCTTAGGATAGTACTATTACTTCCCTAACCAGAGGCTCGTCTCTCTTTACAACCATGGAAGTTTCCTGTGCATTCAACATTTGGTTTCACACAAAGCTTACGCACAAGTTCTGCCCCAAAGAGTTGTTATGATCGCTTGCCGATGTATTGTAACCAAGGTGCACCTATAAACCATTCCCACTAGTGGTTGGACCCTATAACTAGATGGGACTCCTACACCAAACAGTGTTAGGTCTAATTGGGACCTCATATCGGGGAGATATCGTGTATGTTGGGGACATCCAACACCATCAAAAACTCCATAAAATGTTTTATGGAATATTTAATGGCGTGCTGGATTCGATCATGATTCTCTACAAAGATTGTCAAGAACCTATTATTTCATAGAAGATGGAAGCGCTTGATGATTCTAGACTATGGTGTAGATTGGATCCGAGAAGCTACAAAACAATATCTCCATGAATAAATAGGTAATGATGTAAGGGAAGCATGAGTACTTCTGACACAAGCTTGGGCTTGTATTTATCTCCTCCCTAGTTGAGAGGGACTGAGGATGGACACTTTATTCTCCATGTGCCATGAACTATGGCCAGGAATAACCACCATAAGTCTAGTTCATGAACACAAGTAGGGAGAATGGTGGATTGAACAAGCATTAGGGAGGTACATTCTTTAGTCATGTATTGTAGCTAATTAGGATTAACATCTTAAGTCAGATACATAGACTTGGTAAAGAATGGTCCAGTGGATGAACTTTTACTTAGGATTAGGAAATGTTCCTGTGAGGTCCTACACTCTTAACACCTAGGTGACGTACTTTCCTTGAGAGGTGATGGTGTCCAAATTAATGCCTCCCAGCATTTAGCTCTGATCTATTGGAGAGATAGAACATACTTTTCAAGGGCTTGGTAGTTTGAAAATGTTGGTTATGATGATTTTATCATCGTTGATGCTTATCAATCTAAATACTTTCTTATAGAAGTTTTCAACTTCAGAATATCCCAATAAGACATTATGAATACCTCCCTAGTTATGCAAGAGTGTTGGATTTGTAACTAGGTTTGTTCTTCATAAAAGTCATTATACTTGTGCTTTTTAATGTAAAAACAAAAATAATAAAAGCTATTATTATTATTGTTGTTGTCAAGCATGTTATTCATGCTTTGATTTTGGTCAAAATAAAAATTTAAAGTGCATGTTCTTCATGACCCTATGATAAGTAGAAAATTTTGATTTTTGTAAACGACATTTGTCCCTCCAAGTTTCCAAGTCAGCCCTTTAGGAAGACAAGTCGGCCTACCAAAAAGACGTTTCTTTTCAGATGCAAGAACAACTATATATTGGCACCCATCCTCCAAAATTTGATGGTTTTATGTATCACAACATAAGGCATATATGTGAGCTATTTTTTTTTTTTTGAGGCATCTTCTCTATAACAGCATGAGTGTTTATGAGGCTCCTATCATCTATAACACACAAAGATTCAACGTTCTATGTGATTTACAGTTTATGTTCTATAACGATGTGAATTCCTTATGTGGGTTTTATGATGAAAGTATGAGTTCCTATGGATATATGATGTGATTTTGTGAGATGATGTTGTGAGTTTCTCTCTACGAGAATTGGGCAAACATGTGGCATATAGTGATCAAATTTATTAACAAAATTGTGATAGAAAAGGAGGGTTGACTTGGCACTAGGAACTCTGGTTATTTTGACTTGGATTTCTCCTGTTGATGAATAATCTATAAGGAAAGGATTGATGGGTTTTCCCCTTGTGGCATTTTCCCTGGCCTCTAGACTAATAGTCTCTTGTATTTTATGTATTACATTTATATAATTATTTGACCTAATGAATGAAGTAAAGGGTAAACCAAAAAATATAAATAAATAGTCACAAGTGATTATCATATCTAGAAATTATCTATTTCTCTCAGTTTTCAACATTTTGGGGTCTTCATAAGCCTCATAGGGAGGAATTTGACTTAATCCCACATCTGCCTTTGTTAGAGGATCTTGTTGTTGGAAACATTGATAGGGGGGTGAATCAATATTTCTCTTAAATTAGTTAATTTTAAACTTTACAAAGCATTAATTATCATTATCGCTAGATAAACGTAAACGATCATCAACACCATTCAATAATGAATAATATCAAAGATAGTAGACACAAGATAATTTTAGGTGGAAACCATTTTGAGAGAAAAACCATCGATCAATTCTTAATATTTGTATTCAATAAAATACACATCAATATTTTTAGCTCCAACTTTCCAACCCGCTAGTTTACAAGCTCCAGCCTGAAGGACGCTCCCACACCCTAGTTGACCAGCTTCAATTAGAGGGATGCTCCAACACCTTGGTTTACAGGCTCCAACTTGAAGGATGCTTCAACACCCTATTCACCAGTTGCAACTAGAAGGGAACTCCAATTCCTTGTGTAGGATCCATCCTACCCTAGCACCACCTTGCCACCTTTATCATCCAACAGACCATGTCTCATAATTTTCAGACTGGATCCACTTATGCTAAATAAAATAAATAATATAAAAAATGTTATGTTGACTTTGTAAATTTGGAACACTAGCACTAAGTCATCAGAAGGAATAAGAAAATCTACAAAGAAAATCTCTTCTTAACACTCATATATGCTTTTGTTCAATATGTATATGACTATAAAACTCTCATCAACTTGTCATCAAATATATAACTGTAATATAACCCTGGTTCAACAAGCATGTTAAAAGATATTGATAACCTTGGCACTTCCTCAACAATTTTATCAAAAGCAAACTCAAAAATAACTCTACTCAATCATATCAACACATTAAAGCATTCAACGGTATATCCTTGTTCAATAAGAAAATTATATGCACTACAAACTCTAGCACTTATATTTTGTTTTCTTAAGTCAATATAATCATTCCTCCCAATAGTTTACTCATATAGTCAAATCAACACATCTAATCAAACTCAAGAAATAACAAGGGCACACAACACAACCCTAATCAATCCCTCTACTAGAGAATCACCATTTTCATTCCCTTTGTCACATATAATTGTCCTGCATTTTTTTTAGTTCCAACAAAAGATAAACAATTTGCAAAAACACTACTTATCACAACGAATCCTTAGCACTACATAAGTTACTTCAATAAAACCCTCGTCCTATCTCTGCAATCCTCAACAATACCCAATAATATCATGCCCTAGCTTATCTAACATACCTATAATACAAGTCCTTAGCTCTGCCAATTGTGTCAGGTCATGGAAATTTGTCTCACATATTATGCTTCAATGATCAAGAATCCACTCAATGCATTAGCACTAATGAAGATCAACACATCGATTATTCCAAACCAGTCGTACTAATAAGATGCAACACGTTACTAATCTTGAAGAACCTATGACATACTAGTATTGCCAATATACAGCCAAACCGTAAACCAACAGTTACACTTTATCTAATAAGAACTCAACAAAGGATATCATAAATCTTTCTTGTAGAGAAAGGATAACACATTGTTTGTAGAAGAGTTGTTTCGTAGAAGAGTTGTTTCAAACAAAATATTGCTCCAACACCAATATTCTCTATTCGGTCAACCTCTGCAAGGTTTTTTCTCATGTTTCTACGATGGGAGGCTCAATCTCAGTGCCATATAAAAACTTGCAATAGCATGAAACTTGACCCAAAAATCAAATTATAGGGTAATTGATGTGTTAAGCCTTATCCCATTACTTTTGTCTCATATATCAACAAATTCTCATACTCATTTATACACCTATTCATCAACAATGATATGCTTGGAAAAAACTCAATGCATGATATAATAGGCTATGATTACACTTGATCTGTGGCTTTTAGTTGTATTATATCAGAGACACCACACATTTGTGATCTTATGCACAAGAGAGACTAGTGTACTCTCAACTTTCAATGTGTAACCTCTACAAGTCTGCTAACCCTTCTTTCTGTGCACAGTTCCTCCCGAATATCAGACAATGGAAGCCATAGATTGTAAACTATTAGCTTATCACCTCCAGTAATCATACACAACCATGCAATTAGCTTTGTAACTCATCATAATATTAGCAAACACAAAGGCCTCCAAGCCCCTCATAACCATGAGAACATATGTACATAAAACATTTTAGCATAGAGAAGCAAGAATATCACATTTTGCCATTAGTAGTGTTTATACATACACTATCATAACAAATATCAGACATTATTCATCATTCATAGTGCAACAGATATATAAGAAAATACACATATCTTGTTAACTTGAAAGATTAGAAACTAAGGGAGAGACTTCAACTCTCCACCCAACCATAGGCTAGTTACACTACAATATTTCTTGTAATTGACCACCCCCTAACTAGATTCAGGGTCTAAGGAGTTAAGTTCTCAAAGGAATTTCACACCAATACAAGTCAACCAAATAAGTGATAGTGCGCTTTCTAGGTGGTTGAGAAACTACCTCCACTAATAAGCATCGCAAATGACTTTGTTGTCTCTCAGAAATATATCATAGGGATTCACCCTACGCAAAAAGAAGGCATGATGGGTCCAAGAGTATGATCTCACTCTAAAGGTGATTTATCAAATATATTTTCAAGGCAAGCACTATAGGAATCCAGAGCACACTGTCGAGGTGGTTTATCAACTTCCTCCCACAGAAAGCACCATAATGTCTCAACTTGCTAACTGGTTTATCAACTATCTAAAAAGCACTGCAGTCGTTTATTTGTGCATTCATAAAAGTTTAAGTATTTTATCATCCCCAAGATAAACACTTAGAGGTTTATCAGTTGAGACAGCTAGCACCAGTGAGTCACTTTCTCCATTGAATCTTCACTAGCACATCACAAAATTGATACACAACACTGGTCATACACCATAAAATAAAGGGATCCTTGACCTATATTCTCTTTTCTTCTCTTATATTCATGCTCCCTCAAGAACTGTCACATTCGTTTCTCTTCACGTTCAGGGCTTCTCTATGTGTCTCATACCACACTCTACTCCTGCACTCAAGCTCTACTGAATTTGGTTCTACATTTTTCCACTTCTTCCTCTAGCCATCTTCGTCGATTTCTCTAATTGACGAACATTTGTCCTGTCTCTTGGGTGTTGACTTCACCAACACATCCCACGAGAACAAAGGTAGTATGGTGTTCATCCTTTTTTTCAGGTGACCCATAATCAACCTCCCTATCTATTGTGCAAACCATTTAATTTGGTCATGCAATAGGTAGAATGCATAAATGAAGTAGCATGGATTAATCACTTTCTTAGCAACCTCTCCTTCTTAGTTTTTGAATCTGTGTCCACTCCTCTAGCCCATTCATTATTTGTATTTCCAAATTATTTACACGAATTTAATATACACAGTGACATTTACAAAAGGGGTAGCAAAAAGAGTTGTCACAAGTGGTGGTTTAAGGTTGACCACCAACTCTGGAACTAAGCTCGAAGTAGTTCTTAGAAAAATTTTGAATCTGGATAGAAATTGAAGTTGCTTGCAAAGTGAAAGTGCTACTTGATGATGTTTTAAATATGGCCAAAAAAATTATGAAGTGAGCGAGTAACAAAAATTGAAATATTTTTCTGGTGGTGCTTTAAGGCTAACGACCAATCAAGTCATGCCCATGGAACATGAATCTGTCCCTGGATATGACTCAGAATCTAACTCTAGCTAACACTAGCTATATGTTGTGGCAGATGGCTCTAATTCAAGTTGTGGTTCATGCTTACTTAATGAATCTAGTAGCTAACCATCATTTCCTCCCTATTAGATACAAGGTTAGAAGATGAATATATCTATATTTTTGATCCATGTTTATGAGGGGAATGAAATGAAATACAAATTTATAACCAAAACACATATACACAAAGAAACTTGACTTCTGTCAATAAATGGAAGGTGTTGAAACTGTGAAAATACATAATGAAACAAACTAGCTCAATGGTGGTAGCTTCTCTCCGAGAAGAGATGTGATGGCTATGAGCATTCACTAGAGTGAGTTAAAATCAGGCTAAAAGGCCATTTTTAACATCAAAAGTAATGAGTAAACCCTAAAAATACAAAAACTTAACCCTAGGAGATGAAATTCCAAAAGGATTATGGGCCCCATTAGAGTTGGTACATCTTCCTAGGTTCATAACTTTCCATACAATATTATTTTTAAATAGATGAGGAATGACATGTTATAGATTTTTATGAACCCAACGTTTTGGACTACCAAGTGAGTCCATCATCAGGGGACGCGACAATAGATATTCTAGAGATATTCATGATGTATCCCTGAGCTATATTTTAAGTTATATATATAGGTTATGAAGGAATTAATCTAAGAAATTAGGTTGGCCAATCACCACTTAGTTTGTTAATATTCATATTTATTTATTTATTTTTGTTTATTTAATTAATTTGTTTACTTAAATTAATTAATTTGTTTAATTAATCAATTAGTTTGTTTAATTAATTAATTAATTGTTAAATTAAAGAATACATAGGTGAAACAGGTAGGTCTCTTAACATTAGAATTAAAGAACACACTGTTGACTTAAGAAGGGAAAGGACCTCAAAATCGGCCTTAGCAGAACATGTTCACTCCTCTCATTACATTTGCATGGAAGAAGCCAAATTAGTTGGAAAAGAAGACCACTATCTTAAAAGGAAAATCAAAGAAGTCATTGAAATAGAAAAAAGGAAGAACAACTTGAACTGAGATGATGGATTAAAACTAAGCAACACCTGGAAACCTTTACTTAACATATTAAATAACCAATAATTAACTCATATCCTTTTTAATAATTTAATCCCTCATCTATCATTAAAAGATTAATAAAATATAAATCAACTCAACAAGAAAACAATATATAAAATTCTCCTCAAACAATAAAACAAAAACATAAATAATCATATAAATCGAATAATTAGTTATTTAATAACTAATCACTTGATAATATTAAAATAAATTAAAATCATAACTTATTAATTATAATAGTATGGTAACACATGTATTTAAATTAAACATATAGTTATATTAACTCATATTAAAACAGTTAAAAAATAAACAATAAGAATCATATAGAAAATTATAAGGAATTAATTAAACAAGTTAGTTAATTAAGTAAACAAATTAATTAAATAAACAAAATAAATATAAATAAAAAAATTTGAATATTAACAAACTAAGTGGAGATTGGCCAACCTAATTTCTTAGATTAACTCCTTCATAACCTATATATATATATATATAGGTATATATATATAGGTATATATATATATATATATATATATATAGATAGATAGATAGATATATATATATATATATATAACTTGAAAAATAGCTCATGGATACATTATGAATATCTCTAGAATATTTATTGTCGCATCCCCTGATGATGGACTCACTTTGTAGTCCGAAACATTGGGTTCATAAAACTCTATAACAGGTCATTCCTCCTCTATTTAAAATTATCCTCACCTGTATGGATTCATTATTTAACAATATTATTTTTGTATGGTCGATAGACCGTTGGAAAGGTCTAGCCAAGAATTACACATTTCGACCAACCCAAGCTCTGCATATGACTATAGCTTGGGTCTTTGCCAAATCAAAGAACATCATTTAAAGCCTCAAAAAACCCCAAAGTTTAGGATCTGAAAAACTATATAAAAACTACCAAGATTGACAACTATGCATTGAGCGACTAGAGTAGGTGGATGGCCACCAATATCCACTTGGGTCAATTGCAAGACATTTCAATACTTGACAAAGAGATCTAAGGTATGAATGATATATGTTCTTGGTTGCTGAAGACCATGGCCAAGAAACAATCTATCCAAGGTGAATCTTCACTCTTGTAGGAGCCTTATGCCTAGAACATTTGCCAGAGTGATGAGTATGTTTTTTGCAATGCTCTCAATGGTGAAGATCAAAACATTGATCTTTCAAATGGGAAAATTGATTATAGTTTTGGCATCTACGAATCTAAATTGATTGTGGAAAAGGAGCAAGATGTGGAGAAGGTGAAGGCGAACTATCTTGAAGAAATCCAACACTCTGAAACTAGATTGGTTTAAAATAGTTTGGAATGTGAAAGGAAACATCTTTTTCATATCCAAGATTGGTTTTTTTTTTTTGTTGCTATTAAGTTCTTCCAAGGTGTAATGATGGGCTTGAGAAGTGCAAGTTGAACCTCTGCATCTTCATGTAAATTTTCTCTTGAAGTGGCCTCAGTGATCTGAGCAAGTGCTTGATGTTGATGGGCATCTACCTCAACCTCAAAAATGGAGTTATTATGTACACCAGTTGAGAATGTTGATTCTTTTTTTGTAGCTCATCTTGTTGTGATTGTGACTCAAGCTAGAGAAACTTAATCTTCTCTTATGCATCCTATAAGAGATTTGAACATCTATGAGAGTGAATATGTTGATTTTGATTGTACCATTAATAGTAGACTCTATTAGAGTGTCTAACAACTATAAAAACTTGAAAATTCTATCCATTTTTTCAACAATACAAGTTAAACAAATGAAAGTGTCGGTATAGGTCAATTCCGTGGCCCTATTGATATATTTATAACTGAAAATACACATTGGTGTCTTGATGAAGGTTTTGAGCAAAAGATATGTAATAGAGAAAACCAACAGTGAAAATTGAAAATGAATGGAAAATGGTCAAATTTTTCATATTTATTTGTCCAATTAAACAACTTGAATTTCATAATGCTCATTTATTCAATATTAAACATCCAACGTTGTCCACCTACTTTAATAGAAAAAATTTATGCAAAAACATATCACATAATAAACATTTATTAAAATGAAGATTGAGTACAACCATATAATTGATCTCTATTTCATCACTCGACCTACTACAATTCAATCATCTAATGGAGGCAATGCAAATGCCTTCAATATTTGCCAAAAATCATATCACCTTCAATTTCGGGGCTTTAGGTTTGAAGAGATTCCTGTGAAACATCATTTTTTATGGAAACCAAACACTAGAGTGCCTCAATGGGGATAGGTGTAGTTCGATGGCCTTTTAGGAAGGCTTTGGGTTCATAAGAATGGGTGCTTGGCATCTCTCCTGGCCTCCTCATTGCATGGCAATATGCGTGGTGGTTCCAGGACCAACCTACTGGGCATGTGTCATCTGTTATGTTTCTTTTGTTGTATGGTCTATGGCCAGTTGAAGTGCTTAAGCCGTGGTTGTTTCTCTTGTTATGTTATTTTGTGAATGGGTCGTGAAAAATGGACTTGGTTGTGTGTATTTTTGGAAAGTTTACCTGTGTTTTATAGACCGCTAGCATTGATGGTTTTTTGAAAATATGTCTAGGATCTTTGTGCGGGTAGGTTGGGTTGGGAAATGTTGCAGGCAAGTTCTGGCTTTGGATCTATTGTAGTTTGGGTTATCAACCTTTGCTTTTGGTGGGATTTCAGACTTTGTTGGTCTAATCGAAGTATGTAGTATGCCGAGGAGAGTAGCATCCTCTATGGTCACTATGGTAATCTTTTCAAATCCATATAAAGCTGATTTTGATTAATATAGAACCCTTAGTTTACCCAAAAAAAAACATATTTGAAGGAACAAAAATTACAATGTCACTTCTTTCATTCAATAATCGCCTAGTTTTTATTTTGTGAGCCACACAAGGAAAAAGAAAGAATCATAAAATAAGATATTTGAAAGAACAAACTTTACAAAGTCACTTAATTTATTGAACAATCACATAGTTCCTATGTCATGGACCATGCATGAAGAAGAGATAATTATGCCAAGAACAATTTAACCATCAATTGTCTCTTATGCTTTTATTTCAAAGTAAATTTTTGTTATAACAATTCTTGAGATCATACCTCCCTCAAAAAGGTTTAATTTGGTTTTTAAATAAGGTTGGCTCTGAATATTTATTTTTTCATCATATTTCATCCATTCTATTGTATTTAAATAATCAAAATTAAGAATTAGATTTGTTAGTTTCACTTAATGCTATAAGTAATTTTGATTTTTAAACAAAGATGGACCTGACTTTTTATTTTGTTCATCATCTTTCATCCATTTGATTGTATCAAAATAATCACCACTGAGAATTAGATTTCTGAGTTTCACATTCTACATATAATTTTAAAATAGAAAAAATGCTAATAGTAAAGAAAAACATCGAAGAGACAAGCCATTAAACATTGTAAATTGTCCAATGTGCTCAAGCAGAACTCCAAGTTATTCAATATTAACATTTCTTTCATTAGCAATGCCAAAAGCCAGTTGTCTAAAAATTTCACCCTACAAGTAGAAGTAGTGCAAGATTCTTTTATGAACTTAAAAAAGAATAAATAGAGAGTCATAATCCCGATTTCTCTTGTATATGGCAGTTTTCCATACATATCAATACTAAATATGAGCTCTAGTATTCTTGGCAAACATTTTGAAACTTTATAAATACCTGCATCAACATAAGCAATAATATCCATCAAACCAATGTACCAAGATGTAGCAAAACATAAAAACATAAACTCACCCAATAATGTCACAAAACTCTCTTAAAAAAAATTTAACATCTTGCAAAATAAAATACACACTATTAAGCTATTTAACGTCTTGCAAAATAAAATACACACCATTAAGCTTACACTTTTTAGATATGAAAGCCATTTGTTTATTGAAAATCTGAGTTCGGCTGGAGTCTTGAAAAAAAAAAAAACAGATTTCTCATTCCATGGAGATGCTCCGGCTATTAAGCCCATGGCACAAAGATAATTTATTAGTAACTTAAGGAATATATACCTAGGTTGACAAGTTTATCTCACATGCTGCTGCACAATAACGCTCAAGTCGGCACATACACATTCTTGACAATATCATGCAGATATTGACAAACCCTTTTAACCTCCAACAAAAGATGGTACTAATGGTAATGTGTGCTTTTTTAATGCATTAATTTCTGGAAACCTCTTTACCTGCATATTGGCAGGCAACATGCCGTGCAGCTCTAGAACTAATCAAGTTATATCAGCTTTAGTGTTCATCGTTTGTTCTACAGGTGATATTAATAGTGATCAATGGTTAGTGTTGGGATAATTAGCCATTGATTTGCATCTATATTTTTAAGTTCACAAAAAAATAGCTTGATCATGGGATGCAGAAGGTTTGGCCAAATAAGGTCACTGTCTAGGTATTTGCTTTCAATTTCATTGTGTGTAGGGGATCCATTAAGCCCGCAGCACAAAGATCATTTAATATCAACCTAAGGATTATATGCATCACCTGCCATGCTTATCTCACATGCTACGCATTAATGTTTGATTCTGCACATTACATTCTTGACAATATCATGCAAATAATACTCACAAACCCAACCCTTTTAACCTCCAACAGAAGATGTCACTAACGGTAATGTGTGTTTTTAATGCATTAATTTCTGGAAGCCTCTTTAGCTGCATATTGACAAGCAACATACCCTGCAGCTCATGAACTGATAAAATTATGTCAACTTTGAGTAATGTCTTCTTTGTTTTGTTCTACTGCTACATGTGTACCAGTGGATGATGTTAACAGTGATCAGTGGTTAGTGTTGGGATAATCAGATTTTGATATGCAAGAATTTAGTAAGGCACACATGTAGAAGGAAGAGGTGGAAATAAAAGATATAGGAAGGAATTTGTAATAGTTACCATGCAAATCTCTTCCCAACTATCATCTCATGAATGCACCATCCTGTTAGTAGTAGACCTGTAGAGGCACTTGTTGAGAATATCTGCACTTTTAAGTGCAAGGATTAGTGAAATGAACTGATATATGAGACGTCAGTATTGGCAATGTTCAAGATATGAGACAATACTAGCAGAGTGCAGATTACAGACCTGCAGAAGCAATGCATATATGGGGCAATCTTTCTTGTACTCTTAATATGTGCAAAACTAGAAAGGATATCATTACCATCCACGCATATTCAAAATAGAAAGCATTCCGTCTGGCTTCTGCTCATCGCGCTGCATACGATAATGAACTAGTTGCCACTGAGAAGTAGAGCTGGGTTAACAAATCTAATATAAGAGTGGAAACCACGACAGCTGAAATGCAAATGTTAGCTGCTTTAAGTCCTCATAAAGGCCTCTGCAGATACTTGAACAAAATAGATCCTAAGTGCACTAAATTATACTAAACCTTTAAGTCTATGGATTTGATCTCGAAACCGGGATTACAGATACGACGTTAGGCTGCAGACTAATCGCTAAATTCTCAAAGCTTCGTGCTAATTGCAGTTCATCAAGACTGAGCTGGAATGTGCCATTCCCAATTTCTGCCATTTTCTCCAAGATAAAAGCTGCAGGATCCGTTCCATACAGGATTGTATGCAATATCAACTTTGGCTCTGTCTTCTTCAATTTATTCACAAAAAAGAGAGGATCTTGTCCATCATTGTTTCCACCATCGCTCAAGAAAATAATTATTGGTTTCTTCTTCTCCACATTAGGATCATTCAAACCCCGACAAATTACCTCCTCTGCCATTGTCAAACCAGAAGAATAACTAGTTAACCCCCCTGCATCATATTGAAGAAGACAATCCACTATATCTTCTTTCATTTCTTGCCTTTCTAGAGCAAGAGTTGCTGTATCATCAAATAGAACCACAGATACAGAATCATCGCTAGAGGTTCTAAGCCGAATCTTAATGAATCTATCAATAGACTCATACACACAGCCCAACCTACAATTGTGACGAGGAATACATTTGGCCAAGTTTGGTCTTATATCAGAAGCATACATTGAACCAGACCTGTCAATAACAAAAACCACGTGATGGGGTACATTCTTCAAATGGTCACAGAGAAAACGGTGACCATCTGCAGTTATGTGGCCTCCAGAGGATGGCGTTGAAGTTCTTTGTACAGGGGCATGCCATAATTTCTCTGTGCAATAAGATTTTGTTGAACTTCCATCAGTTTCTTTATGCTCTTCCGACCCGCAGAGATGATTGCATAGAGCGAACTCTTTCTGATCTTCTTCAGTACAGGGATCTTCAAACCGCATTTGCATCCAGTAAGTCTCATGGGTAAGTTCATCTTTCGGGACATCCAAATCTGGGCCATATTTTCTTGTCTCATGCCGAGACCCATCATAGATATGACTTGTGCAAGCCAAACCATCGTTCATGGGACAAGGAATCAAATGAATGTGACCCCGACCTTGTGCTTTACAATGCAGGTTACACATTTCTGCCACACCAGATTCCCCCCAAGCATACTTTCTACCCTGGATATCGAATTCTTCCTGGTCTGATGCAAAATTGACATTCCTCATGTTCCCATGAACAGTATTATGCAAACCAGTGTGATCAATAGGTTTTGGACAAAAATACCCGCAAGCTTGACATCTAGCGTTACAGTGATGCACAACATCTGGATTTTGGGTGTGAAGATGCTTGCCCATCATGGGATGTTTTAAAAGGTGGAATGTCAATGCAACAATTCTTTTTCTTACCATTTTGTTCAGATAAATATATGTACTCAAAGGAACCTCTTCTGCCCTGAAATGAGCGTGTATGTCGCTTAAGTTCAGTGAGAATTTCACAAATTCCATCGGCTTCACATTCCTTAGGACAACCATGCTTCTCACCACAGAGATGTTCATCACTCGTACATTCATGGAAGTGATCTTTGTAACCACAGCTTCTAGGACACCCCTCCATGATGCAATCTTTGGGACAAAACCTTTCATGACAGGCATGTTTATCATGATCCCCAAGCTCAATCTGTATAACACAGGGATTTTTGCAGCTCGGAAGGGAACATTTCATGTTACACAAATGTTGTGATGAATTGCACTTATGAGTACCTTCATGTCCGACTGTCAAGCAACAAGATTTGCTGCAATTGGATGATTTGTCAAATAAAGAACATATCTCGGCACATGTATGATTTTTCACTTTGCAATCATGATTCCCTTCATGGCCTGCCATATGCTTACATTCCTCCACTTCATTTTCCTGGTCTTGGTGTAATTCGAGAGAACAATACGTGCACTTCTCAGCGCAAACATGATTACCCATACAAGAGTGATCAGAGGAATGGCCTTTCTCTAAAACACATCGCCAAAAGCAAACAGAACATTTGCAACCACATACAGAGAGTCCCTGTTTCAATTCTGCAAGAGCTAGAACTGCCTCCAGTTGCAACTTTTGCACATCATCATTCCCAGAAAATTCTGCGGTGTTGCAGCGAAGCCACCTTTGCACTCGATCATACCGTCTAGCAGCCAAAGCCTCTATGAAGTCCAGAAACTTAGAGTGCCATAAATCACCTGTTTTGCCTCTTCTATCAAAGACTCCATCTAGTATTGATCTAAGATTACTCAAAATCCGATCTTTTGACGTAGATTCATCTAGAGGCGCAAGCTCGAGGCCAGTATCTTGCAAATCAATGGAGAGATCCCGAAGTACTAGTGGAGCATCACTTACCTCTTCCTGAGAGTCAAAATTCGTAAGCATCTTTTTGGCTCCGGCCACAGAAATACATCCTGCCTTAACAGCAGAAACCAAGTTCCCACGAAGGATATCCACCCTCATGGCACCACGTTTCTCATCTACAGAGGTCCAATCCTTCACTGCTATCTGGGACATGACAAGCTTCAAATCTGTCAAGAAGGCACTGCCACTCTCATAACTATGTCCCAACTCTTCTACAGCCAAAGCAATATCAAATACGCTTTCTTGATGATATTCTCTTCGAGTAAAAGGAGCCATTGCAGCAAGTTCAACCACTCCTCCATACATCTTGGTAAGAAAGTTTTCACGAGATCTTTGACAAATTTGGAGAAGTTTCTGACGGAATTCATCTTTTAATTCCTCTACATCAGAGACATCAACATCCTTGATAGCTATGTAGAACACTCCTTTGAATAGTTTTTTATCTTCCTTCACCAAACTTACCCCACTTTGGAATCGCTGAAAGATAACTTCCGTCTCCTTGTCAAGATGAAAATCCTGAATAAGAAGCAAAGTATCACAATTGGTAATTAATCTTTGTGTGGCTATAGTAACAGAAAGAAGAAAGATAAGAACACTATTTAATATGAGAAAATCAAATGGTAAACCAGTAAAAGCAAACGAATAAGACAGTTCTAAAAACAAACCTTCTTGTTGAATATTGTTAAATTACTCAAGGCAGCATTTAGGACTGAGAGTAACATATCTTCTTGCTCTGTTCTCTCAAAACTGCCTAATCCCTCGAAGTCCATCAATACATAGAGGCACTCTGAGTCCATTCGAACTGTCATCCACACTCCATCAGTGCATCTCCCCCCAGCTACATCGAAAAGCGAACCGGATAAATGGTTTAATAAGAATGATTTACCACTACTCTGTTTGCCCATTGACGAGACAACCTTGATTTTACCATTCCACTGACTCAGGACAGCATCATACAAGCCGAAGCGCAACAAACTTGCTAGTGATTTGCTATCTGCATAAGTGAGGTGTGGAGGTATTTGAAGCCCATCAAGCAAGGGCTGTATTCCATTGTTTTCAGCACGAGTTATTTGGACGGGTACAAGACATATAAGTTGACGGACCCAGTTACCCAAAGGCTTTTTTAGATAGTGAGGAAGTGAGAGATGTAGAGTGTTTGAGTCACAACTTTCAGACATTTGAACTTTGAATTGAATCCTGAGATTTGAAAAGTCCTTTCCTTTTTCTTTCTTTAACCGCCCAATAACATTCTTCAAGTATTCTTCATATTTCCCGTGCCCTCTGTCTTTTCCAAAGGTGGTGTCTCTTGACTTGAGCAAAACATGGAAGTTGAGATCCCTGATACTCCCTCTAAATAGCGCGGGATCAACTGCAAATTTATCAAAAATGTGATAGATGTAATCTAATGTAGCACTACTAGTATTCTGAGAGTCCCGGTCCATGGCATTCTTATGATCTCTTTCTGAGGTAGATTTTTGTTTTCCTAATTCTTCAAACTCCAAAGCTTCTGTCGCTGAGACTAGATTCAATATTTTAGAAGAAAAGCTTGGTACAACATCAGAGTATACAACAAGGTGAATCTGAGAACCATAATATACAAGCTTCACCTGTAAATCACGAACATCTTCCACATTTATATTCAATGAAATGTTCTTCAAGAAAGACATGGCATCGCCTAACATGTAAACTTTCAGCTCAAATTCCGACGTGGGCTTGTTTTCTTGTGCAGCTCCTTGAGCAGAAGATGAAGCACACTCTTCTTTTTGATCTGAAAACTTTGCAGGTGTATGGAAAACGAAGAGAAAGGAGCCATCCCCTGAAATGAAAGCATTTAAAAAGTCTGATGAGAGTGTCATACTCTTAGGCTTCATCAATGGCCGCTGATGGAGTTCTGCCACTCTCAGCCTGTTTGTGTCG
This sequence comes from Pinus tabuliformis, assembly GCA_031772625.1. NCBI lineage: Eukaryota > Viridiplantae > Streptophyta > Pinopsida > Pinales > Pinaceae > Pinus > Pinus tabuliformis. The sequence continues at coordinate 1,743,496,732 of CM062817.1, read as the reverse complement.
TCAACTAAAACCAATTCAGCTTTCCCGGGAACACACTGCATCCATTTTATATTTGTGCTTCCAGAAAACAAGTTGAGCATGATTTCACGCCTGTCCAATCTATCTTCCGGAATGACTCATCAAGCCTGTATATTACAACCTTGGAACCCTGTGCATCATATAAAGCCAGGAATCTGGTCCGTTCATCAAAAGCTACCAAATCGAAACCCCTTTTAAATGAGTGAAGAAGATTTCTCCCATGTAGAAATTGTCCAATTTTGGGGGATATGTACAAGTCCAGCCTATTATGTTCTTTGTCGTGAAGAAAAACAAGCAACTCACCAGATTTCAGATATGCAACCTTTTTCAGATTTTCTATCTCAGGATCACAGCAAACCAATTCAAAAGGGTTCGAGCAAGAGGGTATAATGCAATGCATTGGATTTAAATTTAACTCGTCTATGTCCTTTTTGTTTGGTGGCAACTCTACAATCATCCATTGTATATTGGGCTTCTCTTCTTCCTCGCTGGAGATTTCTAACGTATATTTTTCTTTTGGAATAGAGCAGCTTGTAATATACATACGTTTTCCATTGTCTCTTCTTTGGGATAGTTTTTTCTTTGTTTCAGTCAGAAAGTTTTCCTCTTTAGTTTTCAATTGCTGCTCCTGAAGTGTCTCCTTTGCTATTTTTTGGGATTCAAGTTTGCTCATAAGCCGGGGCTCGATATCCTTCCTAATCATTGATAGGATGTTTCCTCTGAATTCTCCGTTTGCATTTTCGTATGTAGATGAACAAAGATTTTTCCATTTTTCATTGGCAAAAACAGCACCTACCAAATTCTCATCAAGTTTAAAACCATCCCACTTTCTTTTCCACTGCACACAAGACTCTTGCAACTCCGGTGACCAGTCCGCTTTCCCATTTTCTATTTCAGCCAAAATATTATCAACGCTACCTGAAGTCAGAAACTGTTCCATGTTACTGAAATTCTTTACTCGGTCTAACTTGGCGTTGCTAGTGAGGTAGGCCAAGAGAAGCCGTTTCTCAATTGTGAAATCTCTCTGCCATTGTTGCTCTTGTAGTTTGTTTATAATAGGCTGACCAAAGCTCTTCATCTGCTCTGAAATGCCATTGCTCAAAAGGAAACCCAAGAAAACAATATTCTGTGAGAGGGTTAGTAATCTTTTAGGAACAAAAGATTTTACCCATTCACGGAGTGCATCTGCCGAAACTTCGAGAACCCCTTTTAACGTTCTTTCACTTTCGACTTTCAGAATAAGCTGCTCACCTGGAACTACAGGGCGTTTCTCGGTAACTCCAGATTTGCTAAATCTCGCTTTTTCTCTCTTGTGGCCACCTTTATCTTCCAACATAATCTCTTCTTCCAACATAATTGGGCCCGAAGACTTTCCAGATCTTCTAACGATGAATGCTGAGTCCCTTGAGTCCACCCTATCTGTTGCATGAAACTTAATCTCCGAGCCATCAAAAAGCTCTTTCGACCTACCCCAACTACCCCAACTAGACTTAAGTTTGCTTACTACCTTTTTGGGATCAAAGTAGCTTTCCCCTTCACGGGGTGCATCTTTCGAGACTTCTAGAGTCCCTGTTAAAGTTCTTTCATCTTGAAATTTCAGAATAAGCTGCTCACCAGACAACACAGGGAGTTTCTCATTGACTCCAGATTTGGTAAACCTTGCCTTTTCTGTCTTGCTAACTTTATCTGTGCACCTCAACATAACCTCTTCTTCCAACATAACCGGGTGAGCAGACTTTCCAGATCTTTCAACGATGAATCTTGTGTCCATCCGGCCATCTGTCGGACGAAACTTAATATCTGAGCCCACAAAAAGCAGTTTCTTCCCACGATATTTGCCATTCCAAATGGTAGCCAACTGATTTTCCAGCTGCTGGAACGGATTTTTTTGAATCTGATCAATTTTCTGAGCTGCGACACGCCCGCTCTCTTCAGATTCCGAGTCTGTTAAATATCGAATAAAACTGCAGTACTCAGGTAGAACGTGGAGAAAATTTTGCAATATTTGCTCCACTAATTTGTTCAACTCGGATTGAATATCGAACTTTTGATTTTCTGCAGGGAGAACCCGAAAGGAATCTTTCAATTCTGTATAGCTCTGTGACTCTGGCAATGTAGCATGCTTTAAAAGAGAAGCGAAGTCCGCATTGCTGAGCCTAGTGTAATCAAGATCATAGCCTTTGGATAATGTCTGTAACTCAGACGCAAGTGCAGCAACCTGACCATTTTTCTTTTGAGGTTTTACATACTTTCTTGACCCTCTATAATTGGGAGTGAGAAAAGCACAGCGGTGATATCCTTCAGCAAAGAACATTGTCTGTTTAGGCATACTAGGTTGCATAGTACTGATATGCCTTCCTATGTTTAGGTGGAAACCAGACGAAACCGTGACATCATTTTCGGAATTTCTAACACGGCCTATCTTAAGTTTCTCCGTTCGTCTTGGACGTGTCCTCAAAGAAGTTGTGCCGCTGACCACAGAATCAGCCGGAGTTGCTGCAAGAAGATTATTATCTTCAACGCACACATAAACATCATCACAAAGGTCCACTACATAGCGTATAAAATTGCATGAAACATTTTTCCTTGATGCATCTTTCAGATGGGTTTCTTGATGCCAATAGAAAACAATGATGACTTGCTCCAAACTTCCAACGTACAAGCCTGCCTCAAACTTTTCTTCCTCCATTTGCTTATGAATCGAATCATCTATCGCGCCCATTTCTTTCAATATTCTACCCATCGTTCTCTTGTCCCCATAGAAGCCAACTGTGGGCAACGATACTTGATTCAAGGACTTAAAATCGATTCTGATATCAGGATACTCATGGTTATCTGCAGAATTGGGTAAAACTCTATTGCACAGGCCCAAAATCTGTTCCTCTGGAAGATGGACCTTGTCTACAAAGCTCAATTCCTGCTTGTCAGATACAATCTTCATAATTTGAAAGAGAGGACCTTCGGGAATCTTATTTGCAACTTGATCAGCAACAGCAGTCTGGCCCTTTAGTATATCAAGTTGATTAAGGTCTTCGGAATCCTTTGATGCTTCTGGGGATAACGGCTTAACAGCATGTGGTAGTGGTGAGATCTCATCTGCAATATTGGCTTCTGGAAGCCGGTTATCAACTGAGGGTTCCAAAATCCCAGACCCAGTGGGCATTCCTTCTCTATTTTTTGGTGAAACAGAGCTCTTCTCTATAATGCCAACGTCATCATGAGCAAGCTCAGTGACACTCTGTTCTTCCGGCATCTCACTTGGCGCATTGAACATTTCTTCCAACTCACTTGGCGCATTGAACATTTCTTCCGACTCACTTGAGCCTTCAGAGGGAGTGAACATTTCTTCTTCTTCCTCCATCTTACCGGATAAGTCTTCTTCTGATAACTGAGAAGCATCCATTGTAAACAAAAATAATCTGCAAAGATTATAAAAGAGAATCATGGATAAATAAGTGAATGAAGTTGTAATTATATATTAGAGTCAAATAATTTTATTTAAATACGTTAATTTAGTAGTTTTAATAATAAATCAGGTTTAATTTTAATATTAAAATATTATTGGTTCAATTATATAGATTAAATGGTTCATAAATGGATATGTATTTATTTATGATGAGTAACAAAATAGTTATTTTATTATACATTTATAAAAATTAACTAAATTATTTTAAATTATTATTATTATGATGATGATGTTTTAAATTATTATTATTATGTTAATTAAATTTGTTTGGCAAGATTATTGACTACAAAAATAGAATAGTAATAATGAAAATTGTTGAAGTTAAAAGGCTTTTGGTGGAGTAATTTTGAAAAAATTTGTTTGTGTTTTTTCTCAATTATAACATTTATAAAAATTGCTTTACCTAGGATACCTTTGTTTTATTTAGTTCAAATAGTAACTTGAAGCATCTCCTCATGCCTCTTGCCGTGATTGTTGACTACAAATGTAGAATAGCAATAATGAGAATTGCTAGAGAAAAAAAGCTTTTGGTGGAGTAACTCTCAGAGAATTTGTTTGTGTGTTTTTTCTTGATTATATACTTATAGAAATGGCCTTACCTTGGACACCTTTGTTTTATTTAATTCAAATAGTAACTTGAGGCATGTCATAATGCCAAAAGAATAAGATCTCTTAGAACTCAAAGTAACTAGTTGGGACTCAATTTTTAAGGCTAACATGGAATTTGACTATAATAATTGGTTCAATTGTATCCAAAAATTTAGTTGATAGTCTAATAAGACATCATTATCATCATTGCATAAATTTATTTTCAAGGTTTCAAGGTTTTTGCGGCGTGTTTGAGAATGAAAGAATCCTGGCTGCCAACGTAGCGTTAGCGCTAACGCTACGAATAACCCCGTACTGCACAAATTTTCTTTAACAATTAACGCTACGAATAATTAACGTAGCTACGAATAACCCCGTACTGCACAAATTTTCTTTAACAATTATCTCGTACTGCACGAATTTTCTTACCTCGTACTGCACGAATTTTCTTTAGCAATTATCTCGTACTGCACAAATTTCTATAAAACAATTATTCTGATTACAACACAACTAAATGCGTTATCTTCTTAGGCAGCGCCTAACCAACATACCATAGGGTATTCAATGCGCCGGGAGATGCAGGGGAGATAGCCCTCTAACAAGTGAATTCCCCTTTCTTATTTAGTGGTGAGTTTCCAAATTCGCGTGTTAGCGGGCTATCTCCCGTGCATCTCCTGGCGCATTGAATACCCTATGGTATGCTGGTTAGGCGCTGCCATCTTTTTATCTTTTATTTTTATGCTTAACTTGAATGAAGAGGAAGATGAGAGATCGATTTATCTTTTATTTTTCATTGAAGTTATTCGCTTCAAGTTTTTCCTTTATCTTTCTTATTTTTAGATTTATCTTTTATTTTTATGCTTAACTTGAATGAAGAGGAAGATGAGAGATAGCATTTATCTTTGATCTTTCTTTTCAATGAAGCTAAGCATTTATCTTTCATTTAAGTAAAGCAAGCATTTATTTTCGACATGATCAGAATAATAGTCTTTAATTATTAATTTATTTATTGATTTATATAGGATCAGAACAATGGTTTTTACTCTCCTTGTTATATATATATATATAATTTAAAAATATTTAATTTAAATAAAAAATATTTAATTTAAAAATATTTAGAAATATTTAATTTAAATAAATAAATAAATATAATTTGATGATTAATTTTTATTCTTATGTCAAATTGATTTGTCCAATATTAAGAAGGTAAAAGATTGGATTTTAGAATTTTTATGCTGAGAGAAGATCATAAGTGTTTGAAGATCACAATAGTTTTGTTGAATAGAACAATTAGAAATTGGGTGCCAGATAAATATTTTGAATATGATGAATATATGCAAGAGATTCTAAGAGAAAGTGGTTTTTGTATCTTCAACCCTCTGAGTCCCACAAAAGTGAGAGTGTAATGAATGTAATGTTATTATATTACAATTAATTCAATTAAATCCAATGTACAGATGCGCCACTAAACGATATGACTTAGAAGCTTTGCAAATTACACACACATTATTGACTTGTTCATTTAACCATCATTGAAGAATAAAAAAATTACATGTTTATTTGATTTATTTTGTACTATGTTGCCAGGAGGGATGGGTGCCAGGATGAGTGCACCACTTTTTAAAACATGATACATGGGTTTGTCCTGGGTGTATTATAATTTTTATATATTATATATTTTATAAATTATAATATATATGAATTTTAAAATCTTCCAATTTACAACTAGAAAAATAAATCATTTAAAGACTTACACATGAGCATTCACTTTGAGATTTTAGATTTGATGTCAAGTGGAAATTTCAATTTACATATTGAAATGAAGACAATAACTCTTATCTAGAAGAAAACCAAAGTAGATTATAAAATTAATATATCTATTTAAAGAACCTTCAACCATAAAAACACATTCCTCACATATGGATATTATCTAATAAATAAAGAGTTTGAAGTGTTGTGTTGAGTGTGATAAAACATTTATATTATATGGGTATTGACATTGTGGAGAAATTTATAGTGGGAGAAACACAAGGAAATTAGCGAATGTTTAAGATAACAAAACCTATTTTTCTAAGTGCATATATCCTTTAGATGACTTGTACTTAATGGTATTTCTATGTTTTTTTAATGCATATATCCTTCTTATGGCGACTTGTACTTGATGGTATTTCTGTAAAAGGATGTCGCATTTGAGTTAGAAACATGTGTTACTAATTAGTGATTATATCTTTAAAAAATAAAATCCAGGAACTAATTGTAGAAATTATGATGTAGATTTGCAATTGCTCATGAAGTTTTCATCAAAATCACAAGATACAAACCTACTCTACTACCTTCCATAAAGTAATTCAAAATTTAGAACATCAATTACAAACATGCAATGAGAAATAACACACATGCACATAGTATTTTTCCCTGGGAAAGCAATCTACTAAAAACCCCAATGCCTGCTTGCATTAATGTAATGAATAGAGATGTATTACAATTGATTTTCTCAACTTAGCACACCCTGCAAGTGAATAACCTATCTCTCCGCTCACTGAGAAGCTCTGACCTAGACTTAGCCAATTTCCTCCTCTACTTGAGCCCTTATTTCCTTGTGCAATTCTTTAAACAATTAGGCCCCTTTTATTTAGGAATTTCTCCAAAATTGATTGCTAAATTCCTCAAGTTGATCATTAGGTTGCATGCAACACATGTACACTCCAGAATAGTCTACAACTGATGTTACATTACCTTGGAATCTCCACTTCAACTAGGCAACTCAAATTCTTTGCATGCATTAGCTATTTTGGACCGATTGATCAATTAACTCGATGATCACTAAGTTCGACTGAAGTCACACTACACAACTCACCTTCCACTAGTTCCTCCAACAGTTGGAACTAGTTTAACTGAACACAACTTAATATAACTAAATTAGATTGCTACAAATTAGCAATCACTCATGATTAATTGAACTCAAGCCCTCCAACTCGAATTAACTGAGTTAACTGAGTGAAAAATGCCATGTCACCTTAGTTAACTACCTCCAAGATTTTTGCTGATGTGGAAATTCGAATTTTCTCTAATTTGACCAAGGCAAAGTCAAACTGATATTTTCTTGTTGCATTTTCAATAATCTCTCTCAGCAAGAAAGGGATTATCAACTATCCCTCTCCTTCCCCTATGGAACTCGAACTTCCCTCTTGATAAGGCCTTTGACAAAATTTCTACATCTTGTTCCTCTGTCAGAATGTGTTCTAGCAACATTATCTGCCCCTGCACACAGTCCTATAAAGGGTCATATCGGATATCTATATGCTTGGATTGATCGTGAAATACATGATTTTCAGAGAGCTTGATGCAACTCTGATTATCACAGTAGATAACAGTTGGATCCATCATCTGACCAAATAAACCCACAAGTATCTTTCTCATCCAAATCGCCTCACATGTTGCTTCACTTGAAGCCATGTATTCTGCTTCTACTGAGATACGTTCCACAGATATTTGCTTCCTGCTGTACCAGGAAACAGTTGCAGACCCAACACCGAAATTAAACCTGATGTACTCTTTCGGTCTAATGGACTCCCCGCTCATTCTGCATCTATGAAGCTAAACAACTTCACTCCCTCTATTCGTTTGTACCATATTCCAAACTGGGTAGTGCCTATGAGATACCGTAAAGCATGCTTAGATTCCTTCCAAAATACTTTGGCTGGCCTAACCATAGCTTGACTCATCTGGTTGACTGCATAGCACATATCTAGTCATGTGTTCACAAGATACATCAGTGAGCCCACTAGCTGTCGATAAATGGTGGCATCCACTTCTTCACCTGGAGTGGCATCCTCCTTCCTCCAGTTTGTCACTAGAGGAGTCTCCATGGGTTTACAACTATTCATGTAGAATCTTTGCAGTATCTCATTTGCATACTTGCCTTGAGAGACAAACAATTCCCCATCACCTTGCCATACTTCCAACCCGAGGAAGTAGTGCATGAGACCCATGCCCTTTATTTCAAATTTCCTTCTAAGGTCCTCCTTGCAAGATATGATCAACTACTGATCACAAGTTAAAATCAAACCATCAACATATAATACATTAATCAACAATTTACCTTCTACGAAGATGTGACAGAGGTTTGTATCCATTTCACTTTTGGTGAAACCCAAACCGATGAGATGGTTGTCGATCTTGATGTACCAAGCATGGGGTCCTTGTTTGAGACCGTACAACTCTCACTTGTGTCTGCACATGTGAGACTCATGATCAAATGTCTCAAAGCCTTCTGGTTGTTCGATGTACACCTCCTCCTCAATAACCCTATTGAGGAATGTTGTTTTTACATCCATTTGATGGGTCTCCCACCCCATCTATGCAACAAGTGCACAGATTGATCTAATGGATGAGTACCTTGCTACAGGAGCAAAGGTATCCTCATATTCAATTCCATCAACTTGAGAGTACCTCTTGGCCACAAATCTAGCCTTATACTTCTCTATGCTTCTGTCTGCTGCACGCTGAACCTTGAAGATCCATCTTGAACCCACAACTAACTGATCTACTAGTATTGGGACCACTTCCCAAACATTGTTCTTTACAATGGATTCATATTCCTCCACCATTTCATTTACCCATACAGGTTGCTCTACTAATACCCAAAACTTCCTTGAGAAATCATCAACAAATATAACATAGTACTTATGTCTAGCAGTGTAGGCTGTTGAGAAAGGTCAACAGACATCAGAGTGGATCATTTCCAAGACTGCATGTGATTTGCTATCCTGATCATGGAATGTGTATTTTGAGTACTTCCCCAAGGTTCATCATTTGCATACATCCTGCTTCTCAAGTGCTCCTTTGAGGAGTTCAGTGGTTATTTGTTGCATAATCTTCAAGGTACCATGGTGCAAATGGCCAAGTCTTATGTGCCAAATTTCATCGACATCACACCCTTGCACTTTCTCTGCCTTAGTGCTTAATGTAACACAGTCTTTCACATATAGCTTATACAGGTTCTTCACAAGAACCCCGATTTTCTTCACCTATCCCATGGCTATGTGTCTCAGGAATGCTTTTCCTTTGCTAAAGATCACATCATAACCACGGTCTTCCAAAATTGCGACAGAGATGAGATTTTTCTTTAGGCCCAGAACGAACATGACATCTTTGAGTTTGAGAGGGGACCTTGACTCCCTCTGAAAGGTGACTATACCAATCTCAGCCGTATTGTACCTTCCATCATCCCCCATATCGATGTGCATATGGAGATCTTTCTCCTCCGGGTCACTGAAAAAATATCTATACCCTGTCATGTGGAACGAGGCACCAGAGTCCAAGTACCACATGCTCCCCATCATTGTGCTGCCATGCATGTGATAAGCATAAATTCAATCTTTATCTGTGAAGTTAAGGCTTCACCTGCTGCTCTTCTTGAGGTCTTCTTGCTTGCAATTTTTTGTGGAAACTTCATGGCATAGTTCTTGAATTCATGAAATTGGAAGGATTTAATTTTGGACAAATATTTCTTCTTGCCCCTTGGCAGAAATCTGGATTGGTTTGAAATTTTTTCCATTTTCTCTTTTTCCCTTTCCAACCAACGCAAATTTTTCTTCATCCTTGCCCTTGGATGAAGTCCCATCTCTGGTATTCTGCCTTATTTCCTCCTATACCAAGTTAGACCACAAATGTTCCCAATTTGGTACTTTCTCCCTCCCATTCATCTGAAATAGTAACATAAACTCCTGCAATATCATCACAAACTTGTGTGAACCTGATCAAATACGGTTGTATAGTGACATTCTTTTGCATCTTGATATTTCGAAGTTTATTCTTGAGCTGCAGTTTCCTATGGTCGCTTCTATTCTGAAACATATTTGTCATTGCCTGCCACATTGCATCAGGAGTTTCTTTCCCATAGAGATTGGTGAAAATGTGGTCCCATACTCCCTCCAATATTATTCTCCTCACCTTGACTACATCTTTCTTCCATTGGGCTAGGTTCTTGGCATCATGTTGCACTGATCTTGCAACATTTGTATTGATGTATTCTACCAATCCATTTTCATCCAATACCGCTTCCATGTGATCCCTCCATGTGATGGAATTAGAGTTTCCTTCCAAGGCATACTCTAGCCTCAACTCGTTGAAGCTCATCTTCCCAAATCTAAATAGATCCCGCTACAATGAATTGGAATTCGAACATCCTAAGAAAAAACTTTGAAATTCCTGCTCTAATGTGAATCATGCTCTGATGCCATGTAGAAATTATGATGTAGATTTGCAAGTTCTCATGAAGTTTTCATCAAAATCACAAGATACAAACCTACTCTACTACTTTGCATAAAGTAATTCACAATTTATAACATCAATTACAAACATGCAATGAGAAATAACACACATGCACATAGTATTTTTCTCGAGGAAGGCAATTTACTAAAAAACCCAATGCCTGCTTGCATGAATATAATGAATAGAAATGTATTACAATTGCTTTGCTCAACTTAGCACACCCTACAAGTGAATAACCTATCTCTCTGCTCACTGAGAAGCTCTAACCTAGACTTAGTCAATTTCTTCCTCTTCTTTAGCCCCTATTTCCTTATGCAATTCCTTGAAGAATTAGGCCCCTTTTATTTAGGAATTTCTCCAAAATTGATTGTTCAATTCCTCAGGTTGATCACTAGGTTGCATGCAACACCTGTACACTCCAAAATAGTCTATAATTGATGTTACATTGCCTTGGAATCTCCACCACAACTAGGTAACTCAAATTCTTTGCATGCATTAGCTATTTTGGATTGATTGATTAGTTAACTCGATGATCACTAAGTTAGACTAAAGTCACACTACACAACTGACCTTCTAGTAGTTCCTCCAATAGTTGGAACTAGTTTAACTAAACACAACTTAATATAACTAAATTAGATTGCTACAAATTAGCAATCACTCATGCTTAACTGAAGACAAGCCCTCCAACTCGAATTAACTGAGTTAACTAAATGAAAAGTGCCATGTCACCTTAGTTAACCACCTCCAAGATTTTTGCTGATGTGAAAATTCAAATTTTCTCTAGTTTGACCAAGGCAAAGTCAAATTGAGATTTTCTTGTTGCATTTTCAACACTAATTCATGGAAACGATATTTAAAAAACCCATACTTTTGAAATGATGGGAGTTTAAGACCTCACAACTTTAGATTTGAAATATTTTACTAAGTTAGGAATTTTGATAGTAATCATGGCAAAGAAATTTAAAAAGCATGTACCTCTTTCGAAATGATGGGACTTTAAGACCTCAAAACTTTAAATTTGAAATGTTTTACTAAGGTAGGGATTTTTTTTCTTGCTTAACGCCACATAGGAACCTGTCATGCACCCATTTTTAGGTTTCACGCACCCATTTTTGGGGTTTAGTGAACCAGTTTAAGCAAACAAACCTAGGCTACAAGTATTGAGTACTAGGTTTTTATAGGAAGAACTCGGTCTATATCGGTGCGTCTGGGAAGTACCCACTCCAACACTCGGTTAATGGGGATGAGAACCCAATATGAGTTCGCAAAACCCACCCCCAAGTTCGTGAATCCATGCTTCAAAAATTTTCTACAACTTGATATTCAATCCATTCATTTCTGTGTGCCCTTGTCGCACCCACCTCTCTCTTCTCTGCTAATTCATTCCTCCTGGTCATTGTATCAACATTCTTCCCTTCTTATCCAATGCAACCATGTCCAGCTGGTTTCATTTTCCATTCCCTATATTCTTCATGCCCATGCCACCATTCTTCATATATACTCATCCACACATGCCCACTCACTTATCATTTCCCTATATTTTGTGATGTCGACATAAACAAAGAATTGTTAGAAATTGTCTAGATTTTCTGGCAATCTGAGTACTACATAACCATGACCTAACAAATATTTCAACAATGAACTTAAATCTTTAAAAGATTCTATTGATGAAATATCCAACAACCTTGGGGATGTAGACATTAAAGGACTAAAACTTTCTATCGATGAGATCAGTAATGAACTACAAGACCTTGATGCAACATTTTTTTATGGAAATATTATTGAAAAGTATGGAAATGTATGATTTTCCCCTAGACTTTCATTAGTAGAATAAGAGTTGAAACATTGGAGATTCAACACTAATAACCTTGAGGCCAGTCTAGAAGAACGGAAGGAGAAAACAAAGGTTTGACTAGCCTAAATTCACATGCCACCCTTTCACGGCTCAAGAATTCATCTAACCTACATTCCTTCAATAAAATTACTCACAAACTAGAGTTTAATATACCTATATTTTATGAGCATGATGATAGATAATCCACTAGATGGATAAACAGACTAGAGCATTATTTTGAGTTACTCCAAATGTACAACAAAGAAGAAGAAATTGTTGCATCATTACATCTAAATGGCCCAACTTGCAATTGATTTTTGTGGTGGCACTCAAAGGCTCAATAAAGAAACTAGGAAACATTTGAACAATAATTTTTTCAAGAGATTTCAAAACATTGAGGAAAAATAACTTTTCTCCAAACTCACTCGTTTACAATAGTTGGATTTGATGGATGAATTTTTTAATGAATTACATGTGTTAACCACTCACATTATGATATTACCATATTAATATATATTATAGGTTTCCATATCAAGATTAATCTTGCATTGTAGTAGTTCCTTAGTGCTGACTTGAACCCCTCATGATGTGGATCTTAGATTAAAAATTCATTATTATGGTTCTACAATTCAAAATTTGTGCTCTCCAATTGTGATAGCATACTCCCCATATGAGATTGATTCTCAAAAACATGCTTCTCACTATGTTTGCAATTTACTTGAATCTTGACATCCATTTTAGGAAGCCTCTCCAAGAGAAGATTTTCCATGGCAATCATGGATTTTTGTATTTCTTCCTCATTTTTATTCATCTTCTTTTCTACTCCTTTCTTATTTTAATTCATTTTTTTTTATTCCTTGTTTTCATTCATCTTCTTTTCCATTTATCTTTTAAGTTTTTCTTGAGAAAATGAGAAATCCACCTTTTTCAACATACTGGCATCCATTTCATTAATTTTCTTCTCTAATTAAGATAACCTAAATTATAAATTGTCACATTCTTCATTATTCAAGGGTGGGCCTTCAATACATTTAATTAGTGTAGTAGCCTTCTTTAAGGCATGTTGGAAAATAATAATAGCCCTCCTCTTTATTAGAACCAAAAAGAGGGGGATCTTGTAATGAATAGTTAGGTCACTAGTAAGTTACATACCTTAATGTGGAGAATATTAGAATGGTTCAAGCTTTGTTTATATATATCTAATATTTGAGGGCTTTTGGATATGAAAAAATGTTCCACAATACTCTGATATGTAGTCTCTACAATTCCATAGGTGTGAACTGAATTTGATGTGGCAATTGAAAGTTATAGTAACTTTCCCAAAACTTGTTGATTTTTTTGCCTCTTCACACAAGCAACATTGTATAGCATACCATGTGTCCAATTATTGAAATATAATTATGGAACTTGTAGTTAAGGCATTTCTATGTCTCTTGAAATTCCTAAAGATTTTGAAGTTTGGAAATTTCCAAACAGGAAGATATAGAAAAAATATCAAGTTGACGTGTTTAAATTTTACTTCATAACTATTCACAAACCCTAACTTCCATAGGAAATAACTTCCAAAGTATAGAAAACCAAATTCTGAAAAATAGAACTAAATATTTTAATAGTTCTCATTAATATGGTACAAGTTTCACTTTATGAATCCTTGTAAAACAAAGTTATGGCACAAATTCCAAACTGACTTGTTTGGAATTGAATTTCGGAGCATACAAAAACCCTAACTTCCTTGGAGCATATCTCCAAAAATACAGTGAACCAATATCTCTAACTTGGACCATATTTCCACCATAAATTTTCCTCAACATGGTCCAAGCTTCACGCTCTGAAGCCTCACAGAAAAAATTTACATAAAAAATACAAAACAAACATGTTTGAGATAGAATTTAGAAGAATTCACAAACCCTAACTTTCTTAGACCATATATCATAAATATATCAAATCAATATCTAAAATGTGAACCAAATATTTCTTAAGATTTATTCTCAATATTCTCTAGGTTTCACCATCTAAAGCCTCCTAGAAAAAAAGTCTTTGCGAAAATGTCACAATGGCCTATTTGAAGTAGCAAAACCATAGGATCAAGAGCTCCGATACCAAATGTTATTATCCTTGAGGCTTAAAAATGCTAAGAAACCAATAATTACAATGCACGTTTAGGGGGGAACCTCAATTTATAAAAAATACAATGAACGATACAATATTTTGTGATCCTAAGACTAAATCTCCTTAATATATGTGTAGGAGACAAAGGATGCACTTATAATAAAATGGGACTATGAGGGGTTCTAGCCAACATAACAAAATAATAACATAAATGTAATTACGCAATAAATAAGGCTCAATAAGAGGTTTTTGGGTTAACATGGGGCTTATATAAGGCTTAACATTTACCCACATTAGGCAAAATGATCTGAATAGTTTTCCCAAAGAAACATAAGGCACACTTTGCGTAGCTTCTCTAAGATTCTTTTAGGAATCCAAGAGAGAGACATCCAATACAGAAGGATGGATTTAAGGATAGACTTGATAAGCACTAATCATTCTACTCTCGAGAGCCATTTAAAACTCCAATCCTTCAACCTTTTTTCCAATTTTTCAATGAGCCAATTCTAGTGTTATTTTTTGTATGAATTTGGTTTTAAATGGTATCCAAAGTACTTAAGACCTTCATCAAAATTCATCAAGGCAGAAGGGAAAAAACTTTAAAATGAAGGACTTCAACCTATTCTAATAATTGTATCAAGAGAGTTCATTTACAAATATTTAATTGCATACCCATGGCTCTCCCAAACAAAACCAAAGGGGAATGTAGAAAACATGTGTTTGGACATGAACCATCACGAAAGACAAGAATACTATCAACAAACAATAGGTGCATAATTGACAGTTTGCATCCATTGTTATTCCTCTAAAGTCTCCCCTTGGCTTTGCATTTCCTAGCATCCTACTTAGTCCTTCATCCACTAGTAGGAAAAGTAATGGGGAAAGAAACCATCCTTGTCGGAGACCCTTTTGCACATGGAAGAAAGAAGATGTTGATCCATTAATAAGGCAAAAGAAAATAACGAGATGAAACTCATAACCCATTGTAATAAAAGGAACTTCAAAACTTAGGTGAGTCAGAAGGAGACAAAGGTAATGCTTTCCTTTTCTAACATTTCCTAGCTAAATAATTGTGTCAAAGAATATAAGTGAAGAATTTGTTTAGAAATGATTTTTTTTTTTTCAAGAATAAAATCCTTGACTTAATGAAAATAAACTATTCCCTTCTAAAACATAACCAAAGTGGTGAGATCCAATAATAATAGTATATGAATATAACCTTGCGAGGGGATTTAAGGTAGGCTAATCCTTAGCCAGACCTCTCCCGAGATCCACACAATATTAAATATATAAAAGAAAAAGACCATGTAAAACAAGAGATAACTTACATATGAATATTGTTATACTCAATTTCTACTAATCTTAAGGAAAAAAAACTTCTATAAAAAATAACAACTTCGTGATTCTTTACATGAAACTCGCACTACATTGAAGTTCTTTAACCTGGTATCTTGGGACAACCTTTGACTGTTGGATTCCCCCCCCACAATTTGAACCTGCCCTGATTTTTTGCCTTGATATAACTTGTTTATATGGATGTTGTTTTTGTAGTTGAAATATCTTATGATTGGATTTCAAAAAGTTTATCCAAATCTCTCATAGTTGGATAAGTGAAATAGATTAACTTTCAATATACTTCATCCAACTCGTTATACTTTTGAAAAGTTGGCTTTACTATAAAAATATATTTAATCTTATAACATATGAATAAATCATCTGATAACTTTTCAGGAATATTTTGACCACTTGGAGTTCCTGTGAAACCAGTAAAACTTGAATTACCATTTGCCTAATCATCAAATTTCTGATACTCATTCTTAGAAACAAGTTTACCCATGGAATTTCTGAATGTTTCACTAATACAAAATGAGAGATTAGTGACTATGCGACTAAATTAATTAGTCACCACAATTATTTCATGTGAATTATTACTAAATTTGAGCAATTGTAACTAACTCAACTAAAAATGACTAAATTAAACAACTAATTTAATCTAGGGATAAATGTACGACTAGATAATAAGTGACCAAACTAAAAATGACTAACTTAAATGAAAAAATTAGCCCAGGACTAAAATATATGACTAGATAATAAGTGACAACATTAAAGTGGTTATCCTAAATGACTACTATAATCCAAGAATAAAAATACGACCAACTAACAAGTACAACAAGTGTATGACTTAGTCATTTATGCTAGTCGCTTTTAATTGTGTCACTCTAGAAACAGAAAATTGTAATTTTGACATTGATTTGTCCAATATTAAGAAGGTAAAAGATTGGATTTTAGAATTTCTATGCTGAGAGAAGATCATAAGTGTTTCAAGATCACAATAGTTTTGTTGAATAGAACAATTAGAAATTGGGTGCCAGATAAATATTTTGAATATGATGAATATATGCAAGAGATTCTAAGAGAAAGTGGTTTTTGTATCTTCAACCCTCTGAGTCCCACAAAGGTGAGAGTGTAATGAATGTAATGTTATTATATTACAATTAATTCAATTAAATCCAATGTACAGATGCGCCACTAAACGATATGACTTAGAAGCTTTGCAAATTACACACACATTATTGACTTGTTCATTTAACCATCATTGAAGAATAAAAAAATTACATGTTTATTTGATTTATTTTCTACTATGTTGCCAGGAGGGATGGGTGCAAGGATGAGTGCATCACTTTTTTAAAACATGATACATGGGTTTGTCCCGCGTGTATTATAATTTTTATATATTATATATTTTATAAATTATAATATATATGAATTTTAAAATCTTCCAATCTACAATTAGAAAAATGAATCATTTCAAGGCTTACACATGAGCATTCACTTTGAAATTGCAAATTTGATGTCAAGTGGAAATTGCAATTTACATATTGAAATGAAGACAATAACTCTTATCTAGAAGAAAACCAAAGTAGTTTATAAAATTAATATATCTATTTAAAGAACCTTAAACCATAAAAACACATTCCTCACATATGGATACTATTGAATAAATAAAGAACTTAGTATCGAAGTGTTGTGTTTGAGTGTGATGAAACATTTATAGTATATGGGTACTGACATTGTGGAGAAATTTATAGTGGGAGAAACACAAGGAAATTAGCGAATGTTTAAGATAAAAAAACCTATTTTTTAAAGTGCATATATCCTTAGATGACTTGTACTTAATGGTATTTCTATGTTTTTTTTTTAAATGCATATATCCTTCTTATGGCGACTTGTACTTGATGGTATTTCTGTAAAAGGATGCCGCATTTGAGTTAGAGACATTTGTTACTAATTAGTGATTATATCATTAAGAAATAAAATCCAGGAACTAATTGTAGAAATTATGATGTAGATTTGCAATTGCTCATGAAGTTTTCATCAAAATCACAAGATACAAACCTACTCTACTACTTTGTGTAAAGTAATTCACAATTTAGAACATCAATGACAAACATGCAATGAGAAATAACACACATGCAAATGGTATTTTTCCCTAGGAAAGCAATCTGCTAAAAACCCCAATGCTTGCTGGCATTAATATAATTAATAGAGATGTATTACAATTGCTTTGCTCAACTTAGCACACCCTGCAAGTGAATAACCTATCTCTCTACTCACTGAGAAGGTCTGACCTAGACTTAGCCAATTTCTTCCTCTACTTGAGCCCCTATTTCCTTGTGCAATTCTTTGAACAATTAGGCGCCTTTTATTTAGGAATTTCTCCAAAATTGATTGCTCAATTCCTCAAGTTGATCATTAGGTTGCATGCAACACCTGTACACTCCAGAATAGTCTACAACTAATGTTACATTGCCTTGGAATCTCCACCTCAACTAGGCAACTCAAATTTTTTGCATGCATTAGCTATTTTGGACTTATTGATCAGTTAACTTGATGATCACTAAGTTCGACTGAAGTCACACTACACAACTCACCTTCCACTAGTTCCTCCAACAGTTGGAACTAGTTTAACTGAACACAACTTAATATAACTAAATTAGATTGCTACAAATTAGCAATCACTCATGCTTAACTGAATTCAAGCCCTCCAGCTCGAATTAACTGAGTTAACTGAGTGAAAAGTGCCATGTCACCTTAGTTAACTACCTCCAAGATTTTTGCTGATGTGGAAATTTGAATTTTCTCTAATTTGACCAAGGCAAAGTCAAATTGAGATTTTCTTGTTGCATTTTCAACAATCTCTCTTAGCAAGAAAGGGATTATCAACTATCCCTCTCCTTCCCCTATGGAACTCGAACTTCCCTCTTGATAAGGCCTTTGCCTAAATTTCTACATCTTGTTCCTCTGTCAGAATGTGTTCTAACAACATTGTCTGCCTCTGCACACAGTCCTATAAAGGGTCATATCGGATAGCTATATGCTTGGATTGATCGTGAAATACATGATTTTCAGAGAGCTTGATGCAACTCTGATTATCACAGTAGATAACAATTGGATCCATCATCTGACCAAATAATCCCACAAGTATCTTTCTCATCCAAACTACCTCACATGTTGCTTGACTTGCAGCCATGTATTCTGCTTCTACTGAGCTACGTGCCACAGATATTTGCATCCTATTGTACCAGGAAACAGTTGTAGACCCAACACTGAAAATTAAAGCTGATGTACTCTTTCGGTCTAATGGACTCCCCGCTCATTCTGCATCTATGAAGCTAAACAACTTCACTCCCTCTATTCGTTTGTACCATAGTCCAAACTGGGTAGTGCCTCTGAGATATCGTAAATCATGCTTAGATTCCTTCCAAAATAATTTGGTTGGCCTAACCATAGCTTGACTCAATTGGTTGACTGCATAGCACATATCTAGTCATGTGGTCACAAGATACATCAGTGAGCCCACTAGCTGTCGATAAATGGTGGCATCCACTTCTTCACCTGGAGTGGCATCCTCCTTCCTCCAGTTGGTCACTAGAGGAGTCTCCATGGGTTTACAACTATCCATGCAGAATCTTTGCAGTATCTCATTTGCATACTTGCCTTGAGAGACAAACAATTCCCCATCACCTTGCCATACTTCCAACCCGAGGAAGTAGTGCATGAGACCCATGCCCTTTATTTCAAATTCCCTTCTAAGGTCCTCCTTGCAAGATATGATCAACTACTCATCACCAGTTAAAATCAAACCATCAACATATAATACATTAATCAAGAATTTACCTTCTACGAAGATGTGACAGAGGTTTGTATCCACTTCACTTTTGGTGAAACCCAAACCGATGAGATGGTTGTCGATCTTGGTGTACCAAGCATGGTGTCCTTGTTTGAGATCGTACAATGCTCACTTGTGTCTGCACATGTGAGACTCACGATCAAATGTCTCAAAGCCTTCTGGTTGTTTGATGTACACCTCCTCCTCAACAACACTATTGAGGAATGTTGGTTTTACATCCATTTGATGGGTCTCCCACCCCATCTATGCAACAAGTCCACAGATTGATCTAATGGATGAGTACCTTGCTACAGGAGCAAAGGTCTCTTCATATTCAATTCCATCAAATTGAGAGTACCTCTTGGCCACAAATCTAGCCTTATACTTCTCTATGCTTCCGTCTGCTGCACGCTGAACCTTGAAGATCCATCTTGAACCCACAACTAATTGATCTACTAGTATTGGGACCACTTCCCAAACATTGTTCTTTACAATGGATTCATATTCCTCCACCATGTCATTAACCCATACAGGTTGCTCTACTAATACCCAACACTTCCTTGAGAAATCATCAACAAATATAACATGGTACTTATGTCTAGCACTGGAGGCTGTCGAGAAAGGTCAACAGACATCAGAGTGGATCCTTTCCAAGATTGCATGTGATTTGCTATCCTGGTCATGGAATGTGTATTTTGAGTACTTCCCCAAGGTTCATCCTTTGCATACATCCTGCTTCTCAAGTGCTCCTTTAAGGAGTTCAGTGGTTATTTGTTGCATAATCTTCAAGGTACCATGGTGCAAATGGCCAAGTCTTATGTGCCAAATTTCATCGACATCACGCCCTTGCACTTTCTCTGCCTTAGTGCTTAATGCAACACAATATTTCACATATAGCTTATATAGGTTCATCACAGGAACCCCGATTTGCTTCACCTATCCTGTGGATATGTGTCTCAGGAATGTTTTTCCTTTGCTAAAGATCACATCATAACCACAGTCTTCCAAAACTGCAACAGAGATGAGATTTTTCTTTAGGCCCAGAACGAACATGACATATTTGAGTCTGAGAGGGGACCTTGACTCCCTCTAAAAGGTGACTGTACCAATCTCGGCCGTATTGTACCTTCCATCATCCCCCATATCGATGTGCATATGGAGATATTTCTCCTCCAGGTCACTGAAAAAATATCTATACCCTGTCATGTGGAACGAGGCACCATAGTCGAAGTACCACATACTCCCCATCATTGTGCTTGCCATGCATGTGATAAGCATAAATTCAAGCTTTATCTGTGAAGTTAAGGCTTCACCTGCTACTCTTCCCGAGGTCTTCTTGCTTGCAATTTTTTGTGGAAACTTCGTGGCATAGTTCCTGAATTCATGAAAATGGAAGGATTTAATTTTGGACAAATATTTCTTCTTGCCCGTTGGCTGAAATCTGGTTTGGTTTGAAATTTTTTCCATTTTCTCTTTTTCCCTTTCCAACCAATGAAAATTTTTCTTCATCCTTGCCCTTGGATGAAGTCCCATCTCTGGTATTCTGCCTGATTTCTTCTTGTACCAAGTCAGACCTCAAATGTTCCCAATTCGGTACTTTCTCCCTCCCATTCATCTGAAACAGTAACATCAACTCCTGCAATATCATCACAAACTTGTGTGAACCTGCTCAGATACGGTTTTATAGTGACATTCTTCTGCATCTTGATATTTCGAAGTTTATTCTTGAGCTGTAGTTTCCTATGGTCGCTTCTATTCTGAAACATATTTGTCAGTGCCTGCCACATTGCATCAAGAGTTTCTTTCCCATAGAGATTGGTGAAAATGTGGTCCCATACTCCCTCCAATATTATTCTCCTCACCTCAACTACATCTTTCTTCCATTGGGCTAGGTTCTTGGCATCATCTTGCGCTGATCTTGAAAAAATTGTATTGATGTATTATAGCAATCCATTTTCATCCAATACCACTTCCATGTGATCCCTCATGTGATGAAATTAGAGTTTCCTTCCAAGGCATACTCTAGCCTCAACTCATTGAAGCTCATCTTCCCAAATCTAAATAGATCCTACTACATTGAATTGGAATTCGAACATCCCAAGAAACAACTTTGAAATTCCTGCTCTAATGTGAATCCTGCTCTGATGTCGTGCAGAAATTATGATGTAGATTTGCAATTGCTCATGAAGTTTTCATCAAAATCACAAGATACAAACCTACTCTACTACTTTGCATCAAGTAATTCACAATTTAGAACATCAATTACAAACATGCAATGAGAAATAACACACATGCACATAGTATTTTTCCCGAGGGAGGCAATTTACTAAAAAACCCAATGTCTGCTTGCATTAATATAATTAATAGAGATGTATTACAATTGCTTTGCTCAACTTAGCACACCCTGCAAGTGAATAACCTATCTGTCTGCTCACTGAGAAGCTCTGACCTAGACTTAGTCAATTTCTTCCTCTTCTTGAGCCCATATTTCCTTCTGCAATTCCTTGAACAATTAGGCCCCTTTTATTTAGGAATTTCTCCAAAATTGATTGTTCAATTCCTCAGGTTGATCATTAGGTTGCATGTAACACCTGTACACTCCAAAATAGTTTATAATTGATGTTACATTGCCTTGGAATTTCCACCTCAACTAGGTAACTCAAATTCTTTGCATGCATTAGCTATTTTGGAGTGATTGATCAGTTAACTCGATGATCACTAAGTTAGACTAAAGTCACACTACACAACTGACCTTCCAGTAGTTCCTCCAATAGTTGGAACTAGTTTAACTAAACACTACAAATTAGCAATCACTCATGCTTAACTGAAGTCAAACCCTCCAACTCGAATTAACTAAGTTAACTGAGTAAAAAGTGCCATGTCACCTTAGTTAACTACCTCCAAGATTTTTGCTAATGTGAAAATTCAAATTTTCTCTAGTTTGACCAAGGCAAAGTCAAACTAAGATTTTCTTGCTGCATTTTCAACACTAATTCATGGAAAAGATATTTAAAAAACCCATACTTTTGAAATGATGGGAGTTTAAGACCTCACAACTTTAGATTTGAGATATTTTACTAAGTTAGGAATTTTGATAGTAATCATGGCAAAGAAATTTTAAAAACATGTACCTCTTTCGAAATGATGGGACTTTAAGACCTTAAAACTTTAAATTTGAAATGTTTTACTAAGATAGGGATTTTTTTTCTTTCTCGATGCCACATAAGAACCTGTCATGCACCCATTTTCAGGTTTCACACATCCATTTTTTGGGTTCAATGAACCAGCTTAAGCAAACAAACCTAGGCTACAAGTATTGAGTACTAGGTTTTTATGGGA
The DNA here is from genome assembly GCA_031772625.1 of Pinus tabuliformis. NCBI lineage: Eukaryota > Viridiplantae > Streptophyta > Pinopsida > Pinales > Pinaceae > Pinus > Pinus tabuliformis. Next base: position 1,743,473,932 of record CM062817.1, on the reverse strand, counting down.
AGAATTCGGTCTGTATGGGTGCATCTGGGAAGTACCCACTCCAACACTCGGTTAATGGGGACGAGAACCCAATATGAGTTCGCAAAACCCACCCCTAGGTTCGTGAATCCGTGCTTCACAAATTTGCTACAACTTGGTATTCAATCCATTCATTCTTGTGTGCCCTTGTCGCACCCACCTCTCTCTTCTCTACTAATTCATTCCTCTTGGTCATTGTATCAACATTATTCCCTTCTTATCCAATGCAACCATGTCCAGCTGGTTTCATTTTCCATTCCCTATATTCTTCATGTCCACGCCACCATTCTTCATATACACTCATCCACACATGCCCACTCACTTATCATTTCCCTATATTTTGTGATGTCGATATAAACAAAGAATTATTAGAAATTGTCTAGATTTTCTAGCAATCCGAGTACTACATAACCATGACCTAACAAATATTTCAACAATGAACTTAAATCTTTAAAAGATTCTATTGATGAAATATCCAACAAGCTTGGGGATGTAGACATTAAAGGACTAAAACTTTCTATGGATGAGATTAGTAATGAACTACAAGACCTTGATCCAACATTTTTTTATGGAAATATTATTGAAAAGTATGGAAATGTATGATTTTCCCCTACACTTTCATTAGTAGAATAAGAGTTGAAACATTGGAGCTTCAACACTAATAACCTTGAGGTCAGTTTAGAAGAACAGGAAGGAGAAAACAAAGGGTTGACTAGCCTAAATTCACATGCCACCCTTTCACGGCTCAAGAATTCATCTAACCTACATTCCTTCAATAAAATTACTCACAAACTAGAGTTTAATATACCTATATTTGATTAGCATGATGAAAGGTAATCCACTAGATGGATAAACAGACTAGAGCATTATTTTGAGTTACTCCAAATGTACAACAGGGAAGAGAAAAATTGTTGCATCATTACATCTAAATGGCCCAACTTGCAATTTCTTTTTGTGGTGGCACTCAAAGGCTCAATAAAGAAACTAGGAAACATTTGAACAATAATTTTTTCAAGAGATTCAAAACATTGAGGAAAAATAACTTTTCTCCAAACTCACTCATTTACAATAGTTGGATTTGATGGATGAATTTTTTAATGAATTACATGTGTTAACCACTCACATTATGATATTACCAAATTAATATATATTATAGGTTTCCATATCAAGATTAATTTTGCATTGTAGTAGTTCCTTAGTGCTGACTTGAACCCCTCATGATGTGGATCTTAGATTAAAAATTCATTATTATGGTTCTACAATTCAAAATTTGTGTTCTCCAATTGTGATAGCATACTCCCCATATGAGATTGATTCTCAAAAACATGCTTCTCACTATGTTTGCAATTTACTTGAATCTTGACATCCTTTTGAGGAATCCTCTCCAAGAGAATATTTTCCATGGCAATCATGGATTTTTGTATTTCTTCCTCATTTTTATTCATCTTCTTGTCTACTCCTTTCTTATTTTAATTCATTTTTTTTTATTCCTTCCTTGTTTTCATTCATCTTCTTTTCCATTTATCTTTTAAGTTTTTCTTGAGAAAATGAGAAATCCACCTTTTTCAACATACTGGCATCCATTTCATTAATTTTCTTCTCTAATTAAGATAACCTAAATTATAAATCGTCACATTCTTCATTTTTCAAGGGTGGCCCTTCAATACATTTAATTAGTGTAGTAGCTTTCTTTAAGGCATGTTGGAAAATAATAATAGCCCTCCTCTTTATTAGAACCAAAAAAAGGGGGATCTTGTAATGAATAGTTAGGTCACTAGTAAGTTACATACCTTAATTTGGTGAATATTAGAATGGTTCAAGCTTTGTTTATATATATCTAATATTTGAGGGCTTTTGGATCTGAAAAATGTTCCACAATACTTTGATATGTAGTATCTACAATTCCATAGGTGTGAATTGAATTTGATGTGGCAATTGAAAGTTATAGTAACTTTCCCAAAACTTGTTGATTTTTTGGCCTCTTCACACAAGCAACATTGTATAGCATACCATGTGTCCAATTATTGAACTATAATTATGGAACTTGTAGTTGAGTTATTTCTATGTCTCTTGAAATTCCTAAAGATTTTGAAGTTTGGAAATTTCCAAACAAGAAGATATAGAAAAAATATCAATTTGACGTGTTTAAATTTTACTTCATAACTATTCACAAACCCTAACTTCCATAAGAAATAACTTCCAAAGTATAGAAAACCAAATTCTGAAAAATATAACTAAATATTTTAATAGTTCTCATTAATATGGTACAAGTTTCACTTTATGAATCCTTGTAAAACAAAGTTATGGCACAAATTCCAAACTGACTTGTTTGGAATTGAATTTCGGAGCATACAAAAGCCCTAACTTCCTTGGAGCATATCTCCAAAAATACAGTGAACCAATATCTCTAACTTGGACCATATTTCCACCATAAGTTTTCCTCAACATGGTCCAAGCTTCACGCTCTGAAGCCTCACAGAAAAAATTTACATAAAAAATAGAAAACAAACATGCTTGAGATAGAATTTAGAAGAATTCACAAACCCTAACTTTCTTAGACCATATATCATAAATATATCAAATCAGTATCTAAAATGTGAACCAAATATTTCTTACGATTTATTCTCAATATTCTCTAGGTTTCACCATCTGAAGCCTGCTAGAAAAAAAGTCTTAGCGAAAATGTCACGATGGCCTATTTGACGTAGCAAAACCATAGGATCAAGAGCTCCGATAGCAAATGTTATTATCCTTGAGGCTTAAAAATGCTAAGAAACCAATAATTACAATGCACATTTAGGGGGGAACCTCATTTTATAAAAAATACAATGAACGATACAATATTTTGTGATCCTAAGACTAAATCTCCTTAATATATGTGTAGGAGACAAAGGATACACTTATAATAAAATGGGACCATGAGGGGTTCTAGCAAACATAACAAAATAATAACGTAGATGTAATTACGCAATAAATAAGGCTCAATAAGGGGTTTTTGGGTTTACATGGGGCTTATATAAGGCTTAACATTTACCCACATTAGGCAAAATGATCTGAATAGTTTGCCCAAAGAAACATAAGGCACACTTTGCGTAGCTTCTCTAAGATTCTTTTAAGAATCCAAGAGAGAGGCATCCAATACAAAAGGATGGATATAAGGATAGACTTGATAAGCACTAATCATTCTACTCTCGAGAGCCATTTAAAACTCCAAGCCTTCAACCTTTTTTCCAATTTTGCAGCGAGCCAATTCTAGTGTTATTTTTTGTATGAATTTGGTTTTAAATGGTATCCAAAGTACTTAAGACCTTCATCAAAATTCACCAAGGCAGAAGGGAATTTTTTTTTAAAATGAAGGACTTCAACCTATTCTAATAATTGTATTAAGAGAGTTCATTTAGAAATATTTAATTGCATACCCATGGCTCTCCCAAACAAAACCAAAGAGGAATGTAGAAAACATGTGTCTCGACATGAACCATCACAAAAGACAAGAATAATATCTACAAACAATAGGTGCATAATTGACAGTTTGCATCCATTGTTATTCGTCTAAAGTCTCCCCTTGGATTTGCATTTCCTAGCATCCTACTTAGTCCTTCATCCACTAGTAGGAAAAGCAATGGGGAAAGAAAACATCCTTGTCGGAGACCCTTTTGCACAGGGAAGAAAGAAGATGTCGATCCATTAATAAGGGATACAAAAGAAAATGACGAGATGAAACTCATAAACCATTGTAATAAAAGGAACTTCAAAACCTAGGTGAGTCAGAAGGAGACAAAGGTAATGCTTTCCTTTGCTAACATTTCCTAGCTAAATAATTGTGTCAAAGAATATAAGTGAAGGATTTGTTTAGAAATGGTTTTTTTTGGGAATAAAATCCTTGACTTAATGTAAATAAACTCTTCCCTTCTAAAACATAACCAAAGTGGTGAGATCCATTAATAATAGTATATGAATATAACCTTGCGAGGGGATTTAAGGTAGGCTAATCCTTAGCCAGACCTCTCCCGAGATCCACACAATATTAAATATATAAAAGAAAAAGACCATGTGAAACAAGAGATAACTTACATATGAAATAATATTGTTATACCCTGAAACCAATAGTCTTTGATTAACTTTGGAAAATTGGCTATTACAAAAAAATCAATACTTTTGGTCCAAGAATCAACCCCTTCCATATCAAAATTTACAATATTTATATGGTCTCTACAAAACTCAATTTCTACTAATCTTAAGGAAAAAAAACTTCTATAAAAAATAACAACTTCGTGATTCTTTACATGAAACTCGAACTACATTGAAGTTCTTTAACCTGGTATCCTGGGACAACCTTTGACTATTGGATTCCCCCAACCCCCCCGCCCCCCACACCACAATTTGAACCTGCCCTGATTTTGTGCTTTGATATAACTTGTTTATATGGATATTGTTTTTGTAGTTGAAATATCTTATGATCAGATTTCAAAAAGTTTATCCAAATCTCTCATAGTTGGATAAGTGAAATAGATTAACTTTCAATATACTTCATCCAACTCGTTATACTTTTGAAAAGTTGGCTTTACTATAGAAATATATTTAATCTTATAACATATGAATAAATCATCTGATAACTTTTCAGGAATATTTTGACCACTTGGAGCTCCTGTGAAACCAGTAAAACTTGAATTACCATTTGCCTAATCATCAAATTTCAGATACTCATTCTTAGAAACAAGTTTACCCAGGGAATTTATGAATGTTGCACTAATACAAAATGAGAGATTAGTGAATATGCGACTAAATTAGTTAGTCACCACAATTATTTCATGTGAATTATTACTAAATTTGAGCAATTTTAACTGACTCAACTAAAAATGACTAAATTAAACAACTAATTTAATCTAGGGATAAATGTACGACTAGATAATAAGTGACCCAACTAAAAATGACTAACTTAAATGAAAAAATTAGTCCAGGACTAAAATATATGACTAGATAATAAGTGACAACATTAAAAGTGATTGTCCTAAATGACTACTATAGTCCAAGAATAAAAATATGACCAACTAACAAGTACAACAAGTGTATGACTTAGTCATTTATGCTAGTCGCTTTTAATTGTGTCACTCTAGAAACAGAAAATTGTAATTTTGACATTGAAGTGTTACATTTCACTAAATTTTAACACTGAAGATAGATTCAGAGACCCCTTACCCCTTTTAACATTTTATATGGATTCTGAGACCCCTTTAATCCATCTACAATGTTAAAATTTAGAGACAAAGAGGTCTCTAAATTTATCTAGAGTGCTAAATTTATATACAACTTAAGTTTGGAGAATTATTTTAATCCTCACAATATAGAGATTGATTTAATAACTTGGGAAAATGTTGGGTTTGGGACAAGGGAAACCCTTCACTCATATACGTTAGGCAATGAGAGTACTTCACATGTTTCAACCCTTTTTGGTTTTTATATGTTCTTTCCCACAACAGAATAAGAGCAAGGAAGTCAATTTGATGCATATTTTCTCCTGGAAGAATTGGCATTTAATGTGTTTTCTCTAGATATTTTTGTCGTTTTCTTCGAACCTCAATTCTTGAAATCCCAAATTATCAATATGTGCCAAAGAACAATACTATGTTTGAATCACGATTTTATATCACAAGTATCGAAGGAGGAATATGTTACAACCCAAATTATCATATTGAGAAGGATTGCAACATTTCTAGCATATAGCTGACATGTTTACTCTATACTTTAAGTTCCTTTTGAGCTGAATGTTTATGCTATGTTCTTATCTCGGGATTAGGTTTTGGGTAATTGGATTTTATTTAGTGCAATCATGTACAAGAACCATCCTTAGGAGCTTGATCAAAGGATTTGTTTCAAACTTCATTCGTATTTTTGGATATAGGAGGGGCCCAATCATGCCCCTTTCTTAAAGGAAGTATTCATATTCAATGGTGAAACTTTTGAAAGGCCCAAATTGTATACCACTTTGCACTAGGTCGAGCACGCGGTTGCGGAAATTTCTCTCAATAATATCTAGAGAAGAGGCCCCTCGCAGTGTCTTGCTACTGGAATCTTAGTAAGTAGACCATTGCTTGCTTATTTTTCCTTGTTGGTTTCAATATTAGATTGAAAGAGGTACACAAACATAAGTCTTATCCCTTAAATTCCCTAGTCACTGCCACATTACAAATTTCTCTTGTTGTACTTTTGAGTCGCATTGACATATGAACAATAATGCAATTTATTTATGTTATCATTCCTTTCCCTCACGCATCGAGAACTAGTTTTGCACCTGCTCAAACCTTTAAACCCTATGACGTGGTACCTCAAGGCTAGTGTTAATGAAATTTGTATCTATAGATCAATTAGGGTTACCAAACCTGCCCAACCCAAAATGGCCAGCACTGCACCAAAAATAATACATGGCTTTAACTTTTTTTGAAGAGTTGTTGATGCCTATTCAACAAATCACAAGTTTCATTGGATAGGCTAGGGGCTCTAAGTTGTAACCTTTGTCACACCTTGAAATCACGCATGTTTTGATCCTTGTAAAAGCATCACAAACTGGATGAACTATAAAAGGAGAATGCAAGAGAGATGGGGTTTGAACACTCTGTTATATTATCAATCTACCATCTAGACTAATTGGTTGTCATGAAATAGGCGGGCATAATCTATGGTAGAGAAGCCAAGTGGCCAAAGGCAAGTCCTTGGATTGATTCATAGCTTGTCCAATTTTTAAAACCTTCAACCATTTTTTGTAGTTTTAAATTCAGATCAAACAAATTTAGGGGAACCTTATCTACTTACCTAGAAGTAGTATGGTTATTTATAACATCCATAAAATTTTAGAAACAAGGTGGTCATCTTTGTTCTCTAAGCTGATGGAGCTATACGATGTCTATTGTTGTCTATATCTACATTTAGAGTTGAATGTAATTGATTCCATGGCACTTGAAGAATGCGTGAGAAACTAGGGTTGATATTTGGCCATTTTGTGTGTCCCAGTCAGTGGGCTTAAGGGAATTTTAAATTTGGCCTATGACACATGCAACTGAACCAAGCCGAAGAATTTGGAATTGTGATCTCTAGTTATTGATTGCCACTAGTAGTTGAAATCACTGGTGAACATCATTTTTCCTTAAAAGTAGACATGCTAACTTTGGAGAAGGGATAAAATTAACAGTTATCTAGCCTACACTGCATGGACTTCCTATGGACGAAACTCTCTTAAGGAAGGTGGGACTTTGATTACTATTGGATTTACACTCACTGTAGGCTGGGAAATCTACACCATAAAAGAGAATGAAAAAAAAAAAATCATTATTGTTTGTTCTAAAGAGTGGAGGCTAGTAGAGTTGAAGATGACATTATTCCATCAAACTTTGTGAATTTGTTTTGTAGAAAAATCTATGGAAATTTATAATTAAAATTTCAAAAGATGTTAAATGTAATGACTTATAAATATTAGTATAAATAAGTAATTTCTAAGATGTGTTTTCACTTACAAGACAAAACTAGAGTGTGCAAAAATCTAATACAAGAGATGGCCCAAAGGGTTGGGGTGTCGTTACCAATATATACAGCAACAAGGTGAGGAGTAGGACATATTCTAGTGTTTACATATTTTATGGAAGTTGCGGGGATGACCTTTCAAGGTGAAGATGAAAAGTAAAAGAAGTAGGTTGAAAAGAATGCTACAATGGTTGCATGGTCATCCTTAAAGAAACGTATGTTTATGCACATTGTGCATGTAATTTTCACTGCGATGTATTAAATTATTGGGTTGGTAATGTTATGCCCATTTTTTATTGTTTGTGTAGATACTAGATATTTATATTATGCCCATAGCTGCAATGAATCTTAAGTAAACGTTAATACCCCTAAATTTCAACTTGAAATTGAGAACAAATGTGAAGCCCCTAGCCCACTTACAGTTTTAGAAACATTTTAGTGGGTGAGGTTACTCTAATTTGTGTGTTTAATGGACTCAGAAAAATACAAGGGAACCTCACTAATGGCGGTTGTTAATATTATTTTCCAGTGAGGTGACCATAAGTTTTATCTGCGAAAGAAATTAAAAAGTGAGTGATCATTGTTAAATCAACTTTAGTGTCATGGCCTTTGTATTTTCCAATTAGGTGGGTGCAAGGGAGTTTGGGAGATAAGATATCTTAAATGCTAAGGATCGTTGAAGACAAAATGTTCACAACATATACTAGGAATTACTAAAAAGTTATTTTATAAACTAAACCTTCAAGGTAATGTTTCTATAAGCATTAAATTCTAGATATCATTGAACATGACATTGTGTGCAAGGCATAAATGAAAGGAACATGGAAGCTAGTTGTATAAATGCTTGTGAAGGAGAAAGGTTATCACATTAATAGAATCTCATTATTACTTTTTTAACAAAAATAATGTAGTAGGTAAATTTTATGTACTAGGGGTTGTGGGGATTAGGGTTAGAGGTTGAGATGTCCTTGTGTCAACTAAAAACTACATCATATTCAAACAATATATATTCTAATGAATAAATCAATAATTAAAACACAGTATTGAATATAATGAACTACCCTGAATAAATTGCTTCAATCAATAAAATCGATGTGATTTCAGTTAAATCATACCACAGGAGTTCATACAGTTTTGCATTCAGATAAAGAACCGAGTTCTAAACATGAAGGTTGCATGCCCTAATGAATGTTCAATTAGAACCCTACGTATGGACTAATCTAAGTAAATTAAAAAAATAAATTCTTCCTTTGCTACAAAATTTGCTAACTTTAGATCCATGTCCTTGTGTTTCGTTCACTGTCTCTACCAACATAGGATACTAGTTCTAATTAAGCTCGGCTTGGTTGTATTTGTTTTATCCAGACTGTGAGGTATCGACTCATAACTCGCCTTGGCTATATCGGGGGAGTGCTACTCTGGCCTAGGTTGGTCAAAACTTCAGTAAGAACCAGAGGCAATTTGTCTAAAGTGCTTGTTTGATTCCTATGGGTCCTCAGACTCGTGTTAGATGTCTGTGTGTTATAATTTCGTCGATTCCACTTCCTTAACGTCAGCTAGGACGTTAAATCCCATCATAGTGGCATCTCGTCACGTGTTTATCCCAGTTCGCTAGTTACTTGTGTAGATGTGGGAGGAGGGTGTTACATAAAGCATGATCCAATAACAAAGAGTAGTGGAAAGAGGAAAGTTGATCCATTGATAAAAAGTGTTATTAAGGCTGAACAGGAAAAGAAGTAGTGAGAAGAGGAGGAGAAGAGGAAGTAAGATGACTTGCTTAGACATAAATAAGAAAAGGAGGAAGAAAGAATAATAATAGAAGAAGAGGAAGCAAGATGACTTGCTTAGAGAAAAACAAGAAAAAGAAGAAGAAAGAAGAAGAATAGAAGAAGAACATCAAAGACACTCACTAGAGGAGGAAGTCGCTCAGAAGTTGAAAGAAGAAAAAATGACCCAAGAGATAGAAGCAGAGATGGAGGAAGAAGATGACATTGAACCCATGGATGATGAGCTAGGCTTCCCATCAGAAATTCCTCTTAACGGTGGTCATCTCCCATTTTATTAGATGGGAATCACCCCTCCACCAGCAAATAGAGTCATGGATGTGTGTAATATCACTTTTGATCAGCTGAAGAAAAAGATCATGCAAGAAAGACGAAGATTATGCCTGAATGATCCACAAAATCCAGTCTTTGTATCCACTGAGAATGTGATAACCACAAACACTAGGAGGAACCCTCATGCTGTCATTGAAGCTAATGTTGATTTTTCCACAACATCACAGGACAACTCAAGAGTATCTTTTAAATGATAATGTATGGTTGAGGAAATAATTGGTTGCAACAAAGAAACAAGTGTTGCATCTCATTGCAGAAAATCAACGATTATATTCTAATAGTGTCAACACAACAGAATGGTGGTCAACTATACAGGAAGAGTTGGGACCAATGAAGGATACAATGAAGCAGTTGTATGATGAAATTTTTCTCTTGCATCAAGTAGTTTCATCCAAGCCTAGGATAGAAAAGAAAGCACAATAAATCTTAAAGCTCCTGAAGGTTGCAAATAGAGTTATCGATCTGATATAGGAGTGGGGTTCCAAATACACAGATGTTCCAGATAGATTGGTTAGGAAGGACAAGGTTGATATCGAGATGGATAGAGTATAGTTTCGACTCAATGTGCTGAATTACACCCAGCTCAGAGAATAAGAAACTAACACTCTAGCTTCTTATAGTCAACTACACGTTGGTTTGGAGTCACGGGCACAAAAACATGGGTTTCCTTATGTGGGTCCACTTGGAGAGACAAGAGACAAGGATACCATCATTAGTGAAGTGAAGTAGTTTGTCGAGCATATCAAGAAAGCACCAGAACAATAAGGCTTGGAGATTACTAAGAGTGTTATTCTACAACATGCAATTGCGTCGACCAAACTTCACATAAAAATTTTATGGTTGTGGAATAGTGTGAAATCCATATCCAGATTTATGTTGACAGAAGCACTGGATGTAAAAATGCAATTTGTGGTGGAGCTGCCAATCTGGGTCAAAGTCATAGCAATAGAGTTCAACACATGGCATTCATACATCACCAATGAACTCCATGAAGAAGCAATTGATTTATCTATTTGAAAGTGTTTTGTCTTACTAGGAGTTTTGTATTATATAACCATTGTCCTATATGTCTTTTGTCTTTTGTAATAAGTTCAAATGGGATCCCAAAGACATATGTGGGATATGAAAAGACACATGTGGAATGTAAAAGGTCATATATAGAATATGAAAGTTTATATGGAAGCCTATAGGCCATATAAATTGAAAACTCATGAGGAAACTCAAAATTCGTTTTCATTTATTATAAATAGCTCCTCATAACTCAAGTAAAGGGCTTGGATTCTTAGACTTTTTCCTTGGCTTCTCTTGTTTTGCATAGGAGGTAAATCATTCTTTGGAGAAGTAATTTGTGGCTTCATGTTCCACTACTGGATCTAGTGTTTCAATTATGTAGCATTGTACTTGGAACCTTTCATTAATAATTAAAAGCTCCTCAAACCAACATTTCTTGATGCATGTATCGTGAATGTAGTAAGACTATTCTTGATATGTTTGTGTTATATGTTGGCATAATACATACTAATAGTAATGAACTATTTCATTGCTTAGATATGGATATTGTTGAATGAGTGTTGTTATGATTTCACGATTGTTGCTTATCTTGTGAACTAATTTTCAGGTTAATCAAGAACTTTTCCTCTTCTACTCATGAGTCTTGCTTAGGATAGTACTATTACTTCCCTAACTGGAGGCTCGTCTCTCTTTACAACCATGGAAGTTTGTTGTGCATTCAACATTTGGTGTCACACAAAGCTTACGCACAAGTTCTGCCCCAAAGAGTTGTTATGATTGCTTCCCGATGTATTGTAACCAAGGTGCACCTATAAACCATTCCCACTAGTGTCTGGACCCTATAACTAGATGGGACTCCTACACCAAACAGTGTGAGGTCTAATTGGGCCCTCATATTGGGGAGATCCCGTGTATGTTGGTGACATCCAACACCATCAAAAACTCCATAAAATGTTTTATGGAATATTTGATGACGTGCTGGATTCGATCATGATTCTCTACAAAGATTGTTAAGAACCTAATATTTCATAGAAGATGGAAGCACTTGATGATTCTAGAGTATGGTGTAGATTGGATCTGAGAAGCTACAAACAATATCTCCATGAATAAATAGGTAGTTGATGTAAGGGAAGCATGAGTACTTCTGACACAAGCTTGGGCTTGTATTTATCTCCTCCCTAGTTGAGAGAGACTAAGGATGGACACTTTGTTCTCCATGTGCCATGTACTATGGCCAGGAATAACCACCATAAGTCTAGTTCATGAACACAAGTAGGGAGAATGGTGGATTGAACAAGCATCAGGGAGGTACATTCCTTAGTCATGTATTGTGGCTAATTAGGATTAACATCTTAAGTTAGATACATAGACTTGGTAAAGAATGGTCCAGTGGATGAACCTTTACTCGGGATTAGGAAATGTTCCTATGTCATGTATTGTGGCTAATTAGGATTAACATCTTAAGTTAGATACATAGACTTGGTAAAAAATGGTCCAGTGGATGAACTTTTACTCGGGATTAGGAAATGTTCCTATGAGGTCATACCCTCTTAACACCTAGGTGACGTATTTTCCTTGAGAGGTGATGGTGTCCAAACTAATGCCTCCCAGCATTGTGCTCTGATCTAGTGGAGAGATAGAACATATTTTTCAAGGGCTTGGTAGTTTGAAAATGTTGGTTATGATGATGTTATCATCATTGATGCTTATCAATCTGAATCCTTTCTTATAGAAGTTTTCAACTTCAGAATATCCCAATAAGACATTATGAATACCTCCCTAGTTATGCAATAGTGTTGGATTTGTAACTAGGTTTGTTCTTCATAAATGTCATTATACTTGTGTATTTTTATGTAAAAAAAATAATAATAAAAGCTATTATTATTATTTTTGTTGTCAAGCATGTTATTCATGCTTTGATTTTGGTCAAAATAAAAATTTAAAGTGCATGTTCTTCATGACCCTATGATATGTAGAAAATTTTGTTTTTTTTGTAAACGACATTTGTTCCTCCAAGTTTCCAAGCCAGCTGTTCAGGAAGAAAAGTTGGCCTACCAAAAAAACGTTTCTTTTCAGATGCAAGAACAACTATATATTGGCACCTATCCTCCAAAATTTGGTAAACAAAATTTGATGGTTTTCTGTGGCACAACATAAGGCATATATGTGAGCTATTTTTTTTTTAATTTTTTTTTTGAGGCATCTTCTCTATAACAACGTGAGCATTTCTGAGGCTCCTATCATCTATAACACAAAAATATTCAAGGCTCCATGTGATTTAGAGTTTATGTTCTGTAATGATGTGAATTCCTTATGTGGGTTTTGTGATGAAAGTATGAGTTCTTATGGATATATGATGTGATTTTGTGAGATGATGTTGTGAGTTTCTCTCTATGAGAATTGGCCAGACATGTGGCATATGGTGATCAAATTTATTAACAAAATTGTGACAGAAAAGGAGGGTTGACTTGGCACTAGGAACTCTGGTTATTTTGACTTGGATTTCTCCTGTTGATGAATAATCTATAAGGAAAGGATTGATGGGTTTTCCCCTTGTGGCTTTTTCCCTGGCCTCTCGATTAATTGTCTCTTGTATTTTATGTATTGCATTTGTATAATTATTTGACCTAATGAATGAAGTAAAGGGTAAACCAAAAAATATAAATAAATAGTCACAAGTGATTATCATATATAGAAATTATCTATTTCTCTCAGTTTTCAACATTTTGGGGTCTTCATCAGCCTCATAGAGTGGAATTTGACTTAATCCCACATTTGCCTTTGTTAGAGGATCTTGTTGTTGTAAACATTGATAGTGGGGTGAATCAATATTTCTCTTAAATTAGTTAATTTTAAACTTTACAAAGCATTAATTATCATTATCATTAGATAAACATAAATGATCATCAACACCATTCAATAATGAATAATATCAAAGATAGTAGACACAAGATATTTTTAGGTGGAAACCATTCTGAGAGAAAAACCATCGATCAATTCTTAATATTTGTCTTCAATAAAATATACATCAATATTTTTAGCTCCAACTTTCCAACCCCCTAGTTTAGAGGCTCCAACCTAAAGGATGCTCCCACGCCCTAGTTTACCAGCTTCAATTAGAGGGATGCTCCAACACCCTGGTTTACAAGCTCCAACCTGAAGGATGCTCCAACACCCTATTCACCAGTTGCAACTAGAAGGGAACTCCAATTCCTTGTGTAGGCTCCATCCTACCCTAGCACCACCCTGCCACCTTGATCATCCGACAGACCATGTTTCACAATTTTCAGACTGGATCCACTTTGCTAAATAAAATAAATAATATAAAAAATGATATGTTGACTTTGTAAATTTGGAACACTAGCACTAAGTCATCAGAAGGAATAAGAAAAACTGCAAAAAAATCTCTTATTAACACCCATATATGCTTTTGTTCAATATGTATATGAATATAAAAATCTCATCAACTTGTCATCAAATATATAACTGTAATATAACCCTGGTTCAACAAGCATGTTAAAAGATACTGATAACCTTGGCACTTCCTCAACAATTATATCAAAAGCCAACTCAAAAATAACTCTACTCAATCATATCAACACATTAAAGCCTTCAACGGTATAATCCTTGTTCAATAAGAAAATTATATGCACTACAAACTCTAGCACTTATATTTTGTTTTCTTAAGTCAATCTAATCATTCCTCCCAATAGTTTACTCATATAGTAAAATCAACACATCTAATCAAACTCAAGCAATAACAAGGGCACACAACACAACCCTAATCAATCCCTCTACTAAAGAATCACCATTTGCATTCCCTCTGTCACATATAATTGTCATGCATTTCTTTTAGTTCCAACAAAAGATAACCAATTTGCAAAAACACTACTTATCACAATGAATCCTTAGCACTGCATAAGTTACTTCAATAAAACCCTAGTTCTATCTCTGCAATCCTCAACGATGCCCAATAATATCATGCCCTAGCTTATCTGGCATACCTATAATACAAGTCCTTAGCTCTGCCAATTGTGTCAGGTCCTTGAAATTTGTCTCACATATTATGCGTCAATGATCAAGAATCCACTCAATGCATTAGCACTAATGAAGATCAACACATCGATTATTCCAAACCATTCGTACTCATAAGATGCAACACATTACTAATCTTGAAGAACCTGTGACATAATAGTATTGCCAATATACAGCCAAACCGTAAACCAAAAGTTACACTTTATTTAATAAGAACTCAACAAAGGATATCATAAATATTGCTTGTAGAGAAAGGATAACACATTGTTTGTAGAAGAGTTGTTTCGTAGAAGAGTTGTTTCAAACAAAATATTGCTCCAACACAAATATTCTCTATTCGGTCAACCTCTACAAGGTTTTTCTCATGTTTCTATGATGGGAGGCTCAATCTCAGTGCCATATAAAAACTTGCAATAGCATGAAACTTGACCCAAAAATCAAATTATAAGGTAATTGATGTGTTAAGCCTTATCCCATTACTTTTGTCTCATATATCAACAAATTCTCATACTCATTTATACACCTATTCATCAACAATGATATGCTTGGACAAAACTCAATGCATGATATAATAGGCTATGACTACACTTGCTCTGTGGCTTTTAGTTGTATTGTATTAGAGACACCACACATTTGTGATCTTATGCACAAGAGAGACTAGTGTACTCTCAACTTTCAATGTGTCACTTCTACAAGTCTGCTAACCCTTCTTTCTGTGCACAGTTTCTCTCGGATATCAGACAATGGAAGCCACAGATTGTAAACTATTAGCTTATCACCTCCAGTAATCATACACAACCATGCAATTAGCTTTGTAACTCATCATAATATTAGCAAACACAAAGGCCTCCAAGCCCCTCATAACCATGAGAACATATGTACATAAAACATCTTAGCATAGAGAAGCAAGAATATCACATTTTGCCATTAGTAGTGTTTATACATACACTATCATAACAAATATCATACATTATTCATCATTCATAATGAAACATATATATAAGAAAATACACATATCTGATTAACTTGAAAGATTAGAAATTAAGGGAGAGACTTCAACTCTCCACCCAACCATAGGCTAGTTACACTACAATATTTCTTGTAGTTGACCACCCCCTAACTAGATTCAGGGTCTAAGGAGTTAAGTTCTCAAAGGAATTTCACACCAATACAAGTCAACCAAATAAGTGATAGTGCGCTTTCTAGGTGGTTGAGCAACTACCTCCACCAATAAGCACCACAAAGGACTTTGTTGTCCCTCAGAAATATATCATAGGGATTCACCCTACACACAATGAAGGCATGATGGGTCCAGGAGTATGATCTCACCCTAAAGGTGCTTTATCAACTATATTTTCAAGGCAAGCACTATAGGAATCCAGAGCAAACTGTCCAGGTGGTTTATCAACTTCCTGTCATAGAAAGCACCATAATGTCTCAACTTGCTAAGTGGTTTATCAACTATCTGAAAAGCACCGCAGTCATTTATTTGTGCATTCATAAAGGTTTAAGTATTTTATCATCCCCGGGACAAGCACGTAGAGGTTTATCAGTTGAGACAGCTAGCACCAGTGAGTCACTTTCTCCATTGAATCTTCACTAGCACATCACAAAATTGATACACAACACTGGTCATACACTAGAAAATAAAGGGATCCTCCACCTATATTCTCTTCTCTTCTCTTTTATTCATTTTCCCTCAAGAACTGTCGCATTCATTTCTCTTCACGTTCAGGGCTTCTCTATGTGTCTCATACCACACTATACTCCCGCACTCAAGCTCTACCGAATTTGGTTCTACATTTTTCCACTTCTTCCTCTAGCCATCTTCGTCGATTTCTCTAATTTACGAACCTTTGTCCTGTCTATTGCGTGTTGACTTCACTAACACATCCCATAAGAATAAAGGTAGTATGGGGTTCATCCTTTTTGTCAGGTGACCCATAATCAACCTCCCTATCTATTGTGCAAACCATTTAATTTGGTCATGCAATAGGTAGAATGCATAAATGAAGTAGCATGGATTAATCACTTTCTTAGCAACCTCTCCTTCTTAGTTTTTGAATCTGTGTCCACTCCTCTAGCCCATTCATTATTTGTATTTCCAAATTATTTACACGAATTCAATATACACAGTGGCATTTACAAGAGGGGTAGCAAAAAAGAGTTGTCACAAGTGGTGGTTTAAGGTTGACTACCAACTCTGGAACTAAGCTCGAAGCAGCTCTTAGAAAAATTTCGAATCTGGATAGAAATTGAAGTTGCTTGTAAAGTGAAAGTGCTACCTGATGATGTTTTAAATATGGCCAAAAAATGATGAAGTGAGTGAGTAAAAAAAATGGAAATATTTTTCTGGTGTTGCTTTAAGCCTAACCACCAACCAAGTCATGCCCATGGAACATGAATCTGTCTCTGGATACAACTCATAATCTAACTCTAGGTAACATTAGCTATATGTTGTGGCAGATGGCTCTAGTTCAAGTTGTGGTTCATGCTTACATAATGAATCTAGTAGCTAACCATCATTTCCTCCCTATTAGATACAAGGTTAGAAGATGAATATATCTATATTGTTGATCCATATTTATGAGGGGAATGAAATGAAATACAAATTTATAACCAAAACATAGATACACAAAGAAACTTGACTTCCGTTAATAAATGGAAGGTGTTGAAACTGTGAAAATACAGAATGAAACAAACTAGCTCAATGGTGGTAGCTTATCTCTGAGAAGAGATGTGATGGCTATGAACATTTACTAGAGTGAGTTAAAATCAGGCTAAAAGGCCATTTTTAACATCAAAAGTAATGAGGAAACCCTAAAAATACGAAATCCTAACCCTAGGAGATGAAATTCCAAAAGGATTATGGGCCCCATTAGAGTTAGTTGGTACATCTTCCTAGGTTCATAACTTTCCATACAATATTATTTTTAAATAGAGGAGGAATGACCTATTATAGAGTTTTATGAATCCAACGTTTCAGACTACCAAGTGAGTCCATCATCAGGGGATGCAACAATAGATATTCTAGAGATATTCATGATGTATTACTGAGCTATATTTTAAGTTATATATATAGGTTATGGAGTTAATCTAAGAAATTAAGTTGGCCAATCACCACTTAGTTTGTTAATATTCAGATTTATTTATTTATTTTTATTTTGTTTATTTAATTATTTTGTTTACTTAAATTAATTAATTTGTTTAATTAATCAATTAGTTTGTTTAATTAAATAATTAATTGTTAAATTAATTAATTAATTATTTAATTAAAGAATACATAGGTGAAACAGGTAGGTCTTTTAACATTAGAATTAAAGAACACACTGCTGACTTAAGAAGGGAAAGGACCTCAAAATCAGCCCTAGCAGAACATGTTCACTCCTCCTCTCATTACATCTGCATAGAAGAAGCCAAACTAGTTAGAAAAGAAGACCACTATCTTAAAAGGAAAATCAAAGAAGCCATTAAAATAGAAAAAATGAAGAACAACTTGAACCAAGATGATGGATTAAAACTAAGCAACACTTGGAAACCTTTACTTGAAATCTTAAAGAACCAATAATTAACTCATATCCTTTTTAATAATTTAATCCCTCATCTATGATTAAAAGATTAATAAAATATAAATCAACTCAACAACAAAACATTATATAACATCCTCCTCAAACAATAAAACAAAAACATAAATAATCATATAAATAGAATAATTGGTTATTTCATAACTAATCATTTGATAATATTAAAATAAATTAAAATCATAACTTATTAATTATAACAGCATGGAAACACATATATTTAAATTAAACATATAGTCGTATTAACTCATATTAAAACAATTAAAAAATAAACAATAAGAATCATATAGAAAATTATAAGGAATTAATTAAACAAGTGAGTTAACTAAGTAAACAAATTAATTAATAAATTAAGTAATTAATTAGTTAATTTGTTCAATTAATTTATTACACAAACATATTAATTAATTAATTAGATAATTAATGAGGGCATTGATTAAAACAAATTAATTAATTAATTTTACAAATTAATTAAACAACTAATTGATTAATTAAACAAATTAATTAATTAGTTAAACAAATTAATTAGTTATTTTGTTTAATTAATTAATTAAACAAACAAATTAATTAATTAATTAGGGAATTGATTAAAACAAATTAATTAATTAATTTTACAAATTAATTAATTAATTTATTTATTAAACAAACTAATTGATTAATTAAACCAATTAATTAATTTAAGTAAACAAATTAATTAAATAAACAAAAAATAAAAAATAAATAAAAATAAATCAATAAATAAATAAATAAATCTCAATATTAACAAACTAAGTGGAGATTGGCCACCTTAATTTCTTAGATTAACTCCTTCATAACATATATATATATATATATATATATATATATATATAGCTCATGGATACATCATGAATATCTCTAGAATATCTATTGTTGTATCCCCTGATGATGGACTCACTTGGTAGTCCGAAGCGTTGTGTTCATAAAACTCTATAACATGTCATTCCTCCTCTATTTAAAACTATCCTCACATGTATGGATTCATTATTTAACAATATTATTTTTGTATGGTCAATAGACCGTTGGAAAGGTCTAGTCAAGAATTACACATTTCGACCAACCCAAGCTCTGCATATGACTATAGCTTGGGTCTTTGCCAAATCAAAAAACATCATTTAAAGCCTCAAAAAAACCCCAAAGTTTAGGATTTGAAAAACTATATAAAAACTACCAAGATTGACAACTATGCATTGAGCCACTAGAGTAGGTGGATGGCCACCAATATCCACTTGGGTCAATTGCAAGACATTTCAATACTTGACAAAGAGCTCTAAGGTATGAATGATATATGTTCTTGGTTGTTGAAGACCATGGCCAAGAAGCAATCCATCCAAGGTGAATCTTCACTCTTGTAGGAGCCTTATGCCTAGAACATTTGCCAAAATGTTGAGTATGTTTTTTGCAATGCTCTCAATGGTGAAGATCAAAACATTGATCTTTCACATGGGAAAATTGATCATAGTGTTGGCATCTACAAATCTAAATTGATTGTGGAAAAGGAGCAAGATGTGGAGAAGGTGAAGGCGAATTATAGTGAAGAAATCCAACACTCTGAAACTAGATTGGCTTAAAATAGACTGGAATGTGAAAGGAAACATCCTTTTCATATGCAAGATTGGTTTTTTTCTTGTTGCTATTAAGTTCTTCCAAGGTGTAATGATGGACTTGAGAAGTGCAAGTTGAACCTCTGCATCTTCATGTAAATTTTCTCTTGAAGTGGCCTCAGTGATCTGAGCAAGTGCTTGATGTTGATGGGAATCTACCTCAACCTCAAAAATGGAGTTATTATGTACACTAGTTGAGAATGTTGATTCTTTTTTTGTAGCTCATCTTGTTGTGATTGTGACTCAAGCTAGAGAAACTTAATCTTCTCTTATGCATCCTATAAGAGATTTGAACATCTATGAGAGTGAATATGTTGATTTTGATTGTACCATTAATAGTAGACTCTATTAGAGTGTCTAATAACTATAATAACTTGACAATTCTATCCATTTTTTCAACAATACAAGCTAAACAAATGAAAGTGTCAATATATGTCAATTCCCTGGCCCTATTGATACAGTTATAACTGAAAATGGACATTGGTGTCTTGATGAAGGTTTTGAGCAAAAGACATGTAATAGAGAAACCCAATAGTGAAAATTGAAGATGAATGGAAAATGGTCAAAATTTTCATATTTATTTGTCCAATTAAACAACTTGAAATTCATAATGCTCATTTATTCAATATTAAACATCCAACGTTGTCCACCTACTTTAATAGAAAAAATTTATAAAAAAACATACCACATAATAAAAATTTATTAAAATGAAGATTGAGTACAACCATATAATTGATCTCTATTTCATCACTCGACCTACCACAATTCAATCATCTAATGGAGGAAATGCAAATGCCTTCAATATTTGCCAAAAATCATATCACCTTCAATTTCGGGCCTTTAGGTTTGAAGAGATTCCTGTGAAACATCTTTTTTATGGAAACCAAACACTAGAGTGCCTCTAACCAACCCTGTGAATTGAGAAAGGGAGCCCATATAACTAATCTAAGGAAAAGCATGTTGAAACACGAGGGGAATTCAAATTTATGAATTAAACATAGACCAAATAGAGTGCATTGCTTAATTATATAGAGGTTGTTAGAGACAAAGCCACAATTGGACCTGGTATACTTAGTAAGCGTAGCACTTAACAAAAATTCCCTCCTTTGACTCCGCAGAATCACCTTCAACAGAGTATTTTCCAGGATGTGCAAGGAAAAGGCTAGCCTTGAAACTATTTCCCAATATACCCAAAACCTTCTCTGAAAAAGAATCCCACTGATTGTTCTTATAGTTATGTTCTTGTCTGGTGGAAAACCTAAGGTCAGAGTAGATGTTGAACTTGAAAGTGATGGGTTGGTTTAGTTGTAAGGGGCCACAAAGAACACGCCTTTGAGTGATTTCTTGCCTCTTTCACAAAAGCACAATCACATATGCAACCACAATTTGGTAGATAGTTTCCAATTATGGCAAGAGATTTCAAGGCTAGACTTGAATCAAAGTGGTGAATCGGTCATAAAAGCTAGCTCTCGTATGCATTGGAAATTAAAATGGGACTATTTCTTTTATCTCTATTATGGAATCTAATTGATAGACACTAAAAGTGATTTCTTTGTTGAACACACAAAATCCCATTATTTCTTCATATTTTGAATATTTTACCAATAATTATAGGTTTGGAAGTAGGACGAGGATTTCCTTGGTAAAAGGAAAGTTGGATAGGATAAATAGCTAATGGTTTCAACCTTTTTAGGTATTCATCTCATTTCTTCACAATGTTAGGCTTGATTTGGGCTTGGTGAATTCCCAAATTATGCTTTGTCCAAAAGAAGTCAAGATAAATTGCTATATATAGAGTTTTATAGTTTTATACCAACAAAATAACATATTTGAAGGAACATCCCTAATGGGGGTGTTAATATGGATTTAATGAGGCTCTTAGAGGTTGCACCTGCCACCCCATAGTTCAGACCGAGCATTAAATGGGGGCAGGACACGACCTGCCTTCGCATGCAATCTAATAGCTGGTGGTGTGATTCTATTAATTAGTTTGGATGGACGGGGTGAAAACTTCTGGTAAATGGAGAGGAGTCGAGGGAAGGTCCTTGGCCACTTTGTTTTGCTTCCTGGAAAAGTTGGAATGTGTTAGGCCCATCATGTAGGGGATAATATTTAGAATTGGAAGCATGGGAGGTGAGTGTGGATGCCTACGTAAGTTTGGATTGAATGTGTTGGGTTTCCTAGACATCTGGCCATGTGCTTGGCCACTGAAGGATTGCTCTCTAGAAGGGCCATTGGAGGTGTTCATTCTTTTATGTGGAGCGAATTTTTTGGTTCTATATCTATTATTCTTGGTCTATTTCTTTTGGTCGTCAGTCGTGTCTGAGCTCGGAGTATTAGGGTATGAAGCTCTATGTCTTTCCCAAGCCTAGTTAGTAGCATTAATTCAGGCTTTTGTGTCAATTTGCTCTTAGTTTTTGGTTTGTGGTCCTCACTCAAGGCACAAGCTAGGGAATATGAGTCTAGGTTAAAGTGAATTACGAGGACTTTATAGGGTTTGGTGTAGTCTTAGGTTGGATAAGCTTTGGTCAGCAGAATTTGGTGGTTGGTTGTGTTTGTGTGGGTTTTGTAGTCCTTTGGTCCTCTCAATGGTGTGTTTGGGTTCAATGGTCAATGGTGATAAGTTTGTAGAGGAGGTTGTTGCTCCTTTTGTATCAATTGTTGGGTTATTTTTGGAGTTTGGGTCAAATGTCTAGAGCTCCTGTGATGATTTAGTTTGTTGGTTTCTTGGTCTTTTTGATGTTGGGTCTCTTCCATTCTTGTGTTCTTTTACAAGTAGAGGAACTCATAGAAGTTATTGGATGTTCACCCCCAATTCAGCTATGTTGTCGAGGCAGAGGGGGAGGAGCAGGCGGAGGGGTGGTGATCGATTCCAGCAAGGGCAATGTGGTGCTAAGCCTTTTGCCCATGACTCAGTTTCCACCTTTTTTAACATTGTTCCACCAGAAAAACGCAAAGAAATTTATAATCTTAAGACACAAGCAGGGGTCGAAAGACATTCCCTCTCAGGTTTGAAGCTCATGGAAGACATGTTAGCTTGAGTTCCTGACCCTAGTTACACTAGGGGTAGGAAGCAACAATACCTAAACTCCATGGCTCTTCATTAGCAAATGAAGACCCTATTAGGCCTGGTCTTGAGGGACAAACAAGTGGAGAAGTAGAATATTTTTGCATCCTTGGATGATGTCAAGAGAATGCTCAGGAACTAGTGGGTTTTTTTGGATAGAATCGACTCTCATTTGGCTCATGTAGAAAGTCACATAGCATGTGAATCAGATGGGGGAGACCTAATGAATCCTCTTGGTTCTAGCGAGTTGGCACCAACAAATGTTTCTTCTTCTGATAATGATTAGAAAGATCAGTGGGGATAGGTGTAGTTCGATGGCCTTTTTAGGAAGGCTTCGGGTTCATAAGGATGGGTGCTTGGCATCTCTCCTGGCCTCCTCATTGCATGGCAATATGCGTGGTGGTTCCAGGCACAACCTACTGGGCATGTGTCATCTGTTATGTTTCTTTTGTTGTATGGTCTATGGACAGTTGAAGCGCTTAAGCCGTGGTTGTTTCTCTTGTTATGTTATTTTGTGAATGGGTCGTGAAAAATGGACTTGGTTGTATGTATTTTGGAAAGTTTATCTGTGTTTTATAGACCGTTAGCATTGATGGTTTTTTGAAAATATGTCTAGGATCTTTGTGCGGGTTGGTTGGAAAATGTTGCAGGCCAGTTCTGGCTCTAGATCTATTGTAGTTTGGGTTATCAACCTTTGGTTTTAGTGGGATTTGAGACTTTGTTGGTGTAATCGAAGTATGTAGTATGCCGAGGAGAGTAGCATCCTCTATGGTCACTATGGTAATCTTTTCAAATCCATATAAAGCTGATTTTGATTAATATAAAACCCTTAGTTTACCCAAAAGAAAAAACATATTTGAAGAAACAAAAATTACAATGTCACTTCTTTCATTCAATAATCTAGTTTTTATTTTGTGAGCCACACAAGGAAAAAGAGAGAATCATAAAATAAGATATTTGAAAGCACAAACATTACAAAGTCACTTAATTTATTGAACAATCACATAGTTCCTATGTCATGGACCATGCATGAAGAAGAGATAATTATGCCAAGAACAATTTAACCATCAATTGTCTCTTATGCTTTTATTTCAAAGTAAATTTTTGTTATGACAATTCTTGAGATCATACCTACCTCAAAAAGGTTTAATTTGGTTTTTAAATAAGGCTGGCTCTGAATATTTATATTTTCATCATATTTCATCCATTCTATTGTATTTAAATAATCAAAATTAAGAATTGGATTTGTTAGTTTCACTTAATGCTATAAGTAATTTTGATTTTTAAACAAAGATGGACCTGACTTTTTATTTTGTTCATCATCTTTCATCCATCTGATTGTATCAAAATAATCACGATTGAGAATTAGATTTCTGAGTTTCACATTCTACATATAATTTTAAAATAAAAATGCTAATAGTAAAGAAAAACCTCTAAGAGACAAGCCATTAAACATTGTAAATTGTCCAATGTGCTCAAGCAGAACTCCTAAGTTATTCAATATTAACATTTCTTTAATCAGCAATGCCAAAACCCTGTTGTCTAAAAATTTCACCCTACAAGTAAAAGTAGTGCAAGATTCCTTTATGAGCTTAAAAAAGAATAAATAGAGAGTCATAACCCCGATTTCTCTTGTATATGGCAGTTTTCCATACATATCAATACTAAATATGAGCTCTAGTATTCTTGGCAAACAGTTTGAAACTTTATAAGTACCTGCATCAACATAAGCAATAATATCCATCAAACCAATGTACCAAGATGTAGCAAAACATAAAAACATAAACTCACCCAATAATGTCACAAAACTCTCTTCGAAAAAATTTAACTTCTTGCAAAATAAAATACACACTATTAAGCTTACACTTTTTAGACATGAAAGCCATTTGTTTATTGAAAATCTGAGTTGGGCTGGAGTCTTGAAAAGAAAAACAGATTTCTCACTCCACAAAAAAGTAGCTCAATCTTAACGTGCAAAAGGTCAACATCTCAATAATTGCTTTCAATTTCTTGGCACGAGATGCTCCGGCTATTAAGCCCATGGCACAAAGATAATTTATTAGAACTTAAGGAATATATACCTACCTAAGATAATTTATTAGAACTTAAGGAATATATACCTACTTGACAAGTTTATCTCACATGCTGCTGCACAATAACACTCAAGTCGGCACATATACATTCTTGACAATATCATGCAGATATTGACAAACCCTTTTAACCTCCAACAGAAGATGGTACTAATGGTAATGTGTGCTTTTTTAATGCATTAATTTCTGGAAACCTCTTTACCTGCATATTGGCAGGCAACATGCAGTGCAGCTCCAGAACTAATCAAGTTATATCAGCTTTAGTGTTCATCGTTTGTTCTACAAGTGTACCAACAGATGATGATAACAGTGATCAATGGATTTGCATCTAGATTTCTAAGTTTACATCTAGATTTCTAAGTTTACAAAAAAATAGCTTGATCATTGGATGCAGAAGGTTTGGCCAAATAAGGTCACCATCTATGTATTTGCTTTCAATTTCATAGTGTGGGATCCATTAATCCCACAGCACAAAGATCATTTAGTAGTAACCTAAGGAATATATACCTCACCTGTCATGCTTATCTCACATGCTACATATTAATGTTTGATTCTGCACATTACATTCTTGACAATATCATGCAAATACTAACGGTAATGTGTGTTTTTAATGCATTAATTTCTGGAAGCCTCTTAGCTGCATATTGACAGGCAACATACCCTGCAGCTCTTGAACTAATAAAATTATATCAACTTTGAGTAATGTCTTCTTTGTTTTGTTCTACTGCTACATGTGTACCAGTAGATGATGTTAACAGTGATCAGTGGTTAGTGTTGGGATAATCAACTTTTGATATGCAAGTATTTAGTAAGGCACCCATGTAGAAGGAAGAGGTGGAAATAAAAGATATGGGAAGGAATTTGTACTAGTTACCATGCAAATCTCTTCCCAACTATCATCTCATGAATGCACCATCCTCTTAGTAGTAGACCTGTAGAGGCACTTGTTGAGAATATCTGTACTTTTAAGTGCAAGGATTAGTGAAATGAATTGATATATGAGACGTCAGTATTGGCAATGTGCAAGATATGAGACAATACAAGCAGAGTGCAGGTTACAGACCTGCAGAAGCAATGCATATATGGGGCAATCTTTCTTGTACTCTTAATATGTGCAAAACTAGAAAGGATATCATTTCCATCCACGCATATTCAAAATAGAAAGCATTCCGTCTGCCTTCTGCTCATCGCGATGCATACGATAATGAACTAGCTGCCACTGAGAAGTAGAGCTGGGTTAACAAATCTAATAAAAGAGTGGAAACCACGACAGCTGAAATGCAAATGTTAGCTGCTTTAAGTCCTCATAAAGGCCTCTGCAGATACTTGAACAAAATAGATCCTAGAATTGCAGTAAATTATACTGAACCTTTATGTCTATGGATTTGATCTCGAAACCGGGATTACAGATACGACGTTAGGCTCCAGACTAATCGCTAAATTCTCAAAGCTTCGTGCTAATTGCAGTTCATCAAGACTGAGCTGGAATGTGCCATTCCCAATTTCTGCCATTTTCTCCAAGATAAAAGCTGCAGGATCCGTTCCATACATGATTGTATGCAATATCAACTTTGGCTCTGTCTTCTTCAATTTATTCACAAAAAAAAGAGGATCTTTTCCATCATTGTTTCCACCATTGCTCAAGAAAATAATTATTGGTTTCTTCTTCTCCACATTAGGATCATTGGAACACCGACAAATTACCTCCTCTGCCATTGTCAAACCAGAAGAATAACTAGTTGCCCCCCATGCATGATATTGAAGAAGACAATCCACTATATCTTCTTTCATCTCTTGCCTTTCTAGAGCAAGAGTTGCGGTATCATCAAATAGAACCACAGATACAGAATCATCGCTAGAGGTTCTAAGCCGAGTCTTAATGAATCTACAATTGTGACGAGGAATACATTTGGCCAAGTTTGATCTTATATCAGGAGTAGACATTGAACCAGACCTGTCAATAACAAAAACCACGTGATGCGGTACATTCTTCAAATGGTCACAGAGAAAACAGTGACCATCTTCAGTTATGTGGCCTCCAGAGGATTGCGTTGAAGTTCTTTGTACAGGGGCATGCCATAATTTCTCTGTGCAATAAGATTTTGTGAAACTACCATCAGTTTCCTTATGCTCCTCTGACCTGCAGAGATGATTGCATAGAGCGAACTCTTTCTGATCTTCTTCAGTACAGGGATCTTCAAACCGCATTTGCATCCAGTAAGTCTCATGGGTAAGTTCATCTTTTGGGACATCCACATCTGGGCCATATTTCCTTGTCTCATGCCGAGAGCCATCATAGATATGACTTGTGCAACGCAAACCATCGTTCATGGGACAAGGAATCAAATGAATGTGACCCCGACCTTGTGCTTTACAATGCAGGTTACACATTTCTGCCACACTAGATTCCCCCCAAGCATACTTTCTACCCTGGATATCGAATTCTTCCTGGTCTGATGCAAAATTGACATTGCTCATGTTCCCATGAACAGTATTATGCAAACCAGTATGATCAATAGGTTTTGGACAAAAATACCCGCAAGCTTGACATCTAGCGTTACAGTGATGCACAACATCTGTATTTTGGGTGTGACGATGCACACCATCATGGGATGTTTTAAAAGGTGGAATGTCAATGCAACAATTCTTTTTCTTACCATTTTGTTCAGATAAATGTATGTACTCGAAGGAACCTCTTCTGCCCTGAAATGAGCGTGTATGTCGCACAAGTTCAGTGAGAATTTCACAAATTCCATTGGCTTCACATTCCTTAGGACAACCATGCTTCTCACTACAGAGATGTTCATCGCTTGTCAATTCATGGAAGTGGTCTTTGTAACCACAGCTTCTTGGACACCCCTCCATGATGCAATCTTTGGGACAAAACCTTTCATGACAGGCATGTTTATCATGATCCCCAAGCTCAATCTGTATGACACAGGGATTTTTGCAGCTCGGAAGGGAACATTTCATGTTACACAAATGTTGTGATGAATTGCACTTATGAGTATCTTCATGTCGGACTGTCAAGCAACAAGATTTGCTGCAATTGGATGATTTGTCAAATAAAGAACATATCTCGGCACATGTATCATTTTTCATTTTGCAATCATGATTCCCTTCATGGCCTGCCAAATGCTTACATTCCTCCACTTCATTTTCCTGGTCTTGGTGTAATTCGAGAGAACAATACGTGCACTTCTTAGCGCAAACATGGTTAACCATACGAGAGTGATCAGAGGAATGGCCTTTCTCTAAAACACATCGCCAAAAGCAAACAGAACATTTGCAACCACATACAGAGTCCCTGTTTCAATTCTGCAAGAGCTAGAACTGCCTCCAGTTGCAACTTTTGCACATCATCATTCCCAGAAAATTCTGCGGTGTTGCAGCGAAGCCACCTTTGAACTCGATCATACCGTCTAGCAGCGAAAGCCTCCATGAAGTCCTGAAACTTAGAGTGCCATAAATCACCTGTTTTGCCTCTTCTATCAAAGACTCCATCTAGTATTGATCTAAGATTACTCAAAATCCGATCTTTTGACGTAGATTCATCTAGAGGCGCAAGCTCGAGGCCAGTATCTTGCAAATCAATGGAGAGATCCCGAAGTACTAGTGGAGCATCAATTACCTCTTCCTGAGAGTCAAAATTCGTAAGCATCTTTTTGACTCCTGCCACAGAAATACATCCTGCCTTAACAGCAGAAACCAAGTTCCCACGAAGGATATCCACCTTCATGGCAACACGTTTCATATCTACAGAGGTCCAATCCTTCACTGCTATCTGGGATATGACAAGCTTCAAATCTGTCAAGAAGGCACGGCCACTCTCATAACTATGTCCCAACTCTTCTACAGTCAAAGCAATATCAAATAGGCTTTCTTGATGATATTCTCTTCGAGTAAAAGGAGCCATTGCAGCAAGTTCAACCACTCCTCCATACATCTTGGTAAGAAAGTTTTCAGGAGATCTTTGACAGATTTGGAGAAGTTTCTGACGGAATTCATCTTTTAATTCCTCTACATCAGAGACATCAACATCCTTGATAGCTATGTAGAACACTCCTTTGAATAGTTTTTTATCTTCCTTCACCAAACTTACCCCACTTTGGAATCGCTGAAAGATAACTTCCGTCTCCTTGTCAAGATGAAAATCCTGAATAAGAAGCAAGTATCACAATTGGTAATTAATCTTTGAGTGGCTACAGTAACACAAAGAAGAAAGCTAAGGCCACTATTTAATATGAGAAAATCAAATGGTAAACCAGTAAAAGCAAACGAATAAGACAGTTCTGAAAACAAACCTTCTTGTTGAATATTTGTTAAATTACTCAAGGCAGCATTTAGGACAGAGAGTAACATATCTTCTTGCTCTGTTCTCTCAAAACTGCCTAATCCCTCGAAGTCCATCAATACATAGAGGCACTCTGAGAGTCCATTCGAACTGTCATCCACACTCCATCAGTGCATCTCCCCCCAGCTACATCGAAAAGCGAGCCAGATAAATGGTTTAATAAGAATGATTTACCACTACTCTGTTTGCCCATTGACTCAAGACAGCGTCATACAACCCGAAGCGCAACAAAGTTGCTAGTGATATGCTATCTGCATAAGTGACGTGTGGAGGTATTTGAAGCCCATCAAGCAAGGGCTGTAATCCATTGTTTTCAGCACGAGTTATTTGGACGGGTACAAGACATATAAGTTGACGGACCCAGTTTCCCAAAGGCTTTTTTAGATTGTGAGGGAGTGAGAGATGTAGACTGTTTAAGTCACAACTTTCAGACATTTGAACTTTGAATTGAATCCTGAGATTTGAAAAGTTCTTTCCTTTTTCTTGCTTTAACCGCCCAATAACATTCTTCAAGTATTCTTCACATTTCCCTTGCCCTCTGTCTTTTCCAAAGGTGCTGTCTCTTGACTTGAGCAAAACATGGAAGTTGAGATCCCTGATACTCCCTCTAAATAGCGCGGGATCAACTGCAAATTTATCAAAAATGTGATAGATGTAGTCTAACGTAGCACTACTAGTATTCTGAGAGTCCCGGTCCATGGCATTCTTATGATCTCTTTCTGAGGTAGATTTTTGTTTTCCTAATTCTTCAAACTCCAAAGCTTCTGTCGCTCAGACTAGATTCAATATTTTAGAAGAAAAGTTTGGTACAACATCAGAGTATACAACAAGGTGAATCTGAGAACCATAATATACAAGCTTCACCTGTAAATCACGAACATCTTCAACATTTATATTCAATGAAATGTTCTTCAAGAAAGACAGGGCATCGCCTAACATGTAAACTTTCAGCTCAAATTCCGACGTGGGCTTGTTTTCTTGTGCAGCTCCTTGAGCAGAAGATGAAGCACACTCTTCTTTTTTATCTGAAAACTTTGCAGATGTGTGGAAAACGAAGAGAAAGGAGCCATCCCCTGAAATGAAAGCATTTAAAAAGTCTGATGAGAGTGTCATACTCTTAGGCTTCATCAATGGCCGGTGATGGAGTTCTGCCACTCTCAGCCTGTTTGTGTCGTCAACTAAAACCAATTCAGCTTTCCCGGGAACACACTGCATCCATTTTATATTTGTGCTTCCAGAAAACAAGTTGAGCATGATTTCAACGCCTGTCCAATCTATTTTCCGGAATGATTCATCAAACTTGTATATTACAACCTTGGAATCTGGTCCGTTCATCAAAAGCTACCAAATCAAAACCCCTTTTAAATGAGTGAAGACGATTTCTCCCATGTAGAAATTGTCCAATTTTGGGGGACATGTACAAGTCCAGCCGATTATGTTCTTTGTCGTGAAGAAAAACAAGCAACTCACCAGATTTCATATGCAACCTATTTCAGATTTTCTATCTCAGGATCACAGCAAACCAATTCAAAAGGGTTCGAGCAAGAGGGTATAATGCAATGCATTGGATTTAAATTGAACTCGTCTATGTCCTTTTTGTTTGGTGGCAACTCTACAATCATCCATTGTATATTGGGCTTCTCTTCTTCCTCGCTGGAGATTTCTAACGTATATTTTGCTTTTGGAATAGAGCAGCTTGTAATATACATACGTTTTCCATTGTCTCTTCTTTGGGATAGTTTTTTCTTTGTTTCAGTCAGAAAGTTTTCCTCTTCAGTTTTCAATTGCTGCTCCTGAAGTGTCTCCTTTGCCTTTTTTTGGGATTCAAGGTTGCTCATAAGCAGGGGCTGGATATCCTTCCTAATCATTGATAGGATGTTTCCTCTGAATTCTTCGTTTGCATTTTTGTATGTAGATGAACAAAGATTTTTCCATTTTTCATTGGCAAAAACAGCACCTACCAAATTCTCATCAAGTTTAAAACCATCCCACTTTCTTTTCCACTGCACACAAGACTCTTGCAACTCCGGTGACCAGTCCGCTTTCCCATTTTCTATTTCAGCCAAAATATTATCAAGGCTACCTGAAGTCAGAAACTGTTCCATGTTACTGAAATTCTTTACTTGGTCTAACTTGGCGTTGCTAGTGAGGAAGGCCAAAAGAAGCCGTTTCTCAATTGTGAAATCTCTCTACCATTGTTGCTTTTGTAGTTTGTTTATAATAGGCTGACCAAAGCTCCTCATCTGCTCTGAAATGCCATTGCTCAAAAGGAAACCCAAGAAACCAATATTCTGTGAGAGGGTTAGTAATCTTTTAGGAACAAAAGATTTTACCCATTCACGGAGTGAAACTTCGAGAAGCCTTTGGATAATGTCTGTAACTCAGACGCAAGTGCAGCAACCTGACCATTTTTCTTTTGAGGTTTTACATACTTTCTTGACCCTCTATAATTGGTAGTGAGAAAAGCACAGCGGTGATATCCTTCAGCAAAGAACATTGTGTGTTTAGGCATACTAGGTTGCATAGTACTGATATGCCTTCCTATGTTTAGGTGGAAACCAGACGAAACCGTGACATCATTTTCGGAATTTCTAACACGGCCTATCTTCAGTTTCTCCGTTCGTCTTGGACGTGTCCTCAAAGAAGTTGTGCCGCTGACCACAGAATCAGCCGGAGTTGCTGCAAGAAGATTATGATCTTCAACGCACACATAAACATCATCACAAAGGTCCACTACATAGCGTATAAAATTGCATGAAACATTTTTCCTTGATGCATCTTTGAGATGGGTTTCTTGATGCCAATAGAAAACAATGATGACTTGCTCCAAACGACCAACGTACAAGCCTGCCCAAACTTTTCTTCCTCCATTTGCTTATGAATCGAATCATCTATCGCGCCCATTTCTTTCAATATTCTACCCATCGTTCTCTTGTCCCCATAGAAGGCAACTGTGGGCAACGATACTTGATTCAAGGACTTAAAATCGATTCTGATATCAGGATACTCATGGTTATCTGCAGAATTGGGTAAAACTCTGTTGCAGAGGCCCAAAATCTGTTCTTCTGGAAGATGAACCTTGTCTACAAAGCTCAATTCCTGCCTGTCAGATACAATCTTCATAATTTGAAAGAGAGGACCTTCGGGAATCTTATTTGCAACTTGATCAGTAACAGCAGTCTGGCCCTTTAGTCTATCCAGTTGATTAAAGTCTTCAGAATCCTTCCGGGAAGCTGGTTATCAACTAAGGGTGAGGAAGGAGGTTCCAAAATCTCATACCCACAGAGCATTCCTTCTCTATTTTTTGGTGAAACAGAGCAATTGGATAGCTTCATCTTTCTTCTCTCTTTTGTTGGATCAGGTGCACAGCAAACAACATAAACATACAGCAGAAAATCAAACACATATGACACAGTATTTAACGTGGTTCACCCAACCAATCTGGGCTACGTCCACCAAACATAGGCATCAGGAGTTTATTAATCAAATTAGGAGATTACATCATGAAATCCTCACACTCTCTTAGCAAATCATCCGAATGACTGCCTGTTATATAGCATAGAGAATCTAACAGCCTCATAACTCCCTCACATCAAATATAGGAGGCATTAACTCCCTCCCAACAACCTGGAGCTAATCTAGGAACTGAATCCCTATTGTTGTCATCCTTCAGAGATTTTTGCCTATTTGACTAAAACAGAAAATCTCAACAATCTCCACATTGACAACAATTCGTCTGATGCCCTGTTATTATTATTTTATCTTTTCTGCAAGCCAAGAGAAGCCAAACACCAGCGTAGCTTCTCCAACAAAACTGGTTTCGTGAACATGTCTGCACAGTTCTCCTTTGTGTGCACCTTTTCAAGAGAAACTCCCCTTTCAGTGATAACCTGTCTTACAAAATGATATTTGATTGGAATATGCTTTGACTTACTATGATAGGCTGGATTCTTAGCCAAATGTATTGCACTTTGACTGTCACAAAGTAACCTGATGTTATCCTGTAACCTACCAAACTCACCAAGCAAACCTTTCAACCAAACCGCCTCTTTGCAAGCATGAGAAGCAACAATGTATTCTGCTTCAGTAGTGGATAAAGCAACAATATTCTGTAGCTTTGACATCCAGCTTATAGCTCCACCTGCAAGAGTAAAGACATACCCTGAAGTTGATCTTCTCTTATCCAAATCACCTGCAAAATCGGAATCAACATATCCGCAAACAAATTCACTACTCTTATTGTAAGAAATACAATAACTACTTGTGCCTCTCAAGTACCGAAGCACCCATTTCACTGCTGACCAGTGTTCTTTACCCGGATTTGCCATGTACCTGCTGACAACCCCAACTGCATGAGAAATATCTGGTCGCGTACACACCATCGCATACATCAAACATCCTACTACATTGGCATAAGGAATTCGAGACATATAATCCTTTTCTTCATCTGTATTAGGACATAAACTCGAAGAAAGCTTAAAATGGGAAGCTAAAGGGACTGACACAGGCTTCACATTGTTCATACCAAACCTCAAAAGTATTTTCTCAACATACTTCTGTTGTGATAGCCACAACTTACCATTACTCCTGTCTCTGAAAATCTCCATGCCCAAAATCTGTCTTGCCGCTCCTAGATCTTTCATATCAAACGTTCTTGCGATCTGAGTCTTCAACCTATTGATTTCTTCAATGCTTTTGCTTGCTAAAAGCATATCATCAACATATAACACTAAGATAATGAACATGCCATTATTTAACTGCTTAAAGTAAACACAATGATCATATTCACTTCTTACATATTTCTGACTCAACATGAAAGAATCAAACTTCTTATACCACTGCCGAGGCGACTGCTTCAGGCCATATAATGACTTCTTGAGCCTGCAGACAAATTTCTCATTGCGATGCTGAACAAATCCTTCTGGTTGTTCCATATATATTTCCTCATCTAAATCACCATGTAGAAATGCAGTCTTAACATCTAACTGCTGCAACTCCAAATCAAACAAAGCCACTAATGCTAACACAATTCTAATTGAAACAATTTTAACCACTGGTGAAAATATCTCATGAAAGTCTATACCAGCTTTCTGAGAAAACCCTTTTGCAACCAGCCGAGCTTTGTACCTGTCTTCCGTATCATTCACACCCCGTTTCAACTTGAACACCCACTTGCATCCCACAGTTTTCCTGCCTTTGGGAAGTTCAACCAGATCCCACGTGCCATTCTTACCTAAGGCCATCATTTCTTCCTTCATAGTTGCTTTCCATTTGTCACTATTTGAACCTTCTACAGCTTCCTGATAACACAAAGGTTCATCATCATTAGCGATCAAAGCAACTGAAGTAACATGATCATCATACCTTCTCGGACGACGTTTGATTCTTGTAGATCTCCTTAAGAATGTTTCTGGTGCTTCCACAATTGGCTGTCTATCAACTGTAGGAATTTCTTCATGATTGCCATCTGAGACCTGTTCATGTCCTCCATCTGAACCCTGTTCATAATCTGATTCTAAAACCTGTTCATGACTAGAATCTGAACTATGGTCGTTATGACTATCATTAGAAATGCTGTCAAACTGAATATGCTGGAAATCAGATACATCATCCTGTTTCAATCTTCTATCTACATCTAACTGTACAAGAGAGGATTCATTAAACCTTACATCTCTGTTGATGATGATTTTGCGGGTAGTAGGATCCCACA
Source organism: Pinus tabuliformis (assembly GCA_031772625.1). Taxonomy (NCBI): domain Eukaryota; kingdom Viridiplantae; phylum Streptophyta; class Pinopsida; order Pinales; family Pinaceae; genus Pinus; species Pinus tabuliformis. The sequence goes on along the minus strand of CM062817.1, from coordinate 1,743,438,812 downwards.
ATCTAAATCCCTTTGTTCCATCACCATACCCAACAAAGACATACCTTTTCGATTTCGGATCTAATTTAGTCCGCTGATGTTTAGGCACTAGAGCATATGCATCACAACCAAACACTCTGAGTTTAGAATAGTCACAAGGGTGTCCTGTCCATACCTCTTGTGGAACCTTGCAGTCTATTGCCGTTGATGGAGATCGGTTTATCACATAACAAGCAGTTGCCATTGCTTCCGTCCACAACTCCTTCGGCAACCCGGCGTTACTCAGCATACACCTTGCTCTCTCTAGAAGAGTCCTGTTCATGTGTTCAGCAACTCCATTCTGCTGAGGAGTATAAACCGTGGTCTTATGTCTCTCGATCCCTGCATCCTTGCAATAGCTGTCAAACTCCTTGGAGGAAAACTCACCACCATTGTCAGTTCTTAAACATTTTATAGTTCTACCAGTGTTGTTTTCTACCAATGCTCTAAACTGCTTGAAAACTGTAAAAACATCAGACTTCTTTTTCAACATGAAGACCCAAAATTTCCGAGAAAAGTCATCAATGAATGATACAAAATAAGATGAACCACCATATGAAGCTGTAGGAGCTGGACCCCACACATCTGAATGGATATAATCAAGTATGCCTTTACTAGTATGTTTGCCTGTTTTAAACTTTTGTTTACCAAACAGACAATGTTTACAGAAATCCAATTTTCCAGATCTTAGATTAGGAAGTAAATTTCGGTCAGCCAAAATTTTCAATCCTCTTTCACTCATATGCCCCAATCTTTGATGCCATAAGTGAATGGAACTACTGTCATGTTCAGACACAGACACATGATCTGACCCAGTTCTACCTTCTAACTGAAATAGATTTCCTACTTTCTTAGCCTTCATCACTAGTAAAATACCTTTATAGATTTTCATAACTCCACCTTGAATTACAGTTTTATATCCATTTGAATCAAGTGCTCCTAATGAAATCAAATTTTTCCTTAAATCTGGTACATGCCTCACATCAGTTAATATTTTGGTTGTGCCATCAAACATTTGTAGTTGTATGCTTCCAATCCCAACAATATTACATGTTACATCATTACCCATGTACACAACACCATCATCAATTGATCTATATGTTTTAAACCAATCTCTATGTATACACATGTGGTTAGATGCCCCAGAATCTAACAACCAATGTTGATCATGTTTTGAAACATTAACTGACAATACCTCATCACTCATACCTGAACCTGATATTGAACCTGTATCCGTGGTGTTGGCTTCCTTCTTTTCTATCGAAGAGCCTTCTTTAGCAGCCTGCTTTCGCTTCCAGCAATCCTTTTTCAGATGTCCAGCCTTGCCACAATGCCAGCACTTCACCTTTGGCTTCTTTCCTTTGGACTTCGAACGAGAGTCGCTATGCTTTCCCCCGGAGTGTCTCTCTCGTGAGCGACCTCTGGCCATCATTACCTCTGATGTGGAGGTGTCTGCATTCGACCTCTTCCTCGTCTCCTCAGCCAACAAGGCTCCAACAACATCGTCAAACTCAAGGATATCTGATGTACTAAAGCTTATGGAAGTAACAAAGTGATCCCAGGATTCGGGCAATGAACATAATAAAGTTATCGCCTTATCCTCTGAATCAAATTTCACATCTAGACTGTCTAATTGCACCAATAAGGTATTAAAAACATTCAGGTGAACAGCAATTGAGGTACCTTCTTTCATCCGCAAACCGTAAAGCTGCCGTTTCAGGAGAATCCGATTTGTCAAGGATTTTGTCATATAGAGCTTCTCAAGCTTCGACCACAAGCCTGCGGCGGTTTTCTCTGACACAATGTTGAACAGAACATCGTCCGCCAGACATAACCGAATTGCGCTCAGAGCTCTATCGTCCATCTCATCCCAGTCATCCTCCGTCATGGAAGGAGGCCTTTTGTTTTTCCCCAACAGTGCTTTCGCCACACCTTGTTGAACCAGCAGATCGTGCATCTTCACCTTCCAGATCTCAAAATTATTCTTGCCATTAAATTTCTCAATTTCAAACCTGGCACTTTGAGTTTTCGCCATTTTGTATCAAAAAACACAATAATCTCCAAGATCAATGTTTTAAATACCAGCAATTAAAAAAAAATTGCCTACAAAATATCTTCCCTTCACACAAATTTTCTGCCTTTGCATTTGGTTTTACACAACCAAAAAACCCTGCCTATGTCTTTGTACCTTTGCCTTTAAAAAATTTTCATTTGCTGGACAAGTCTTTGTACGCACAAACATCAACGGACCTTCCAAAGAACATATGGGTGATTCATACCAAACATTACATCATTTGCAACGCAAACTTTTATACAATTAAGTTCAAAAGGAACACACGGTCATATATATGGTCTTCAAAATATATATATCGCCCTTTGCACACCAAAATTACATATATATATCTGTGATAACATATAATTCCTGCAGAAGACACCAATAACGATTTGCAGAGCTTCCATTCAAACACACGATTCACAGCAACCAACGCAGCAATCCAATGCACAATACAACGCAGGGTACGCTGATATAACGCTGATAAAACTATGCCATTAGATAATATATATCCATGCTGATTTAAAAAAAAAAAAAAACATACCCACGCCAACAGTCACATATATCCACTTTGAAATCGATATCCGCGCCGGTTTATAAACATATGTATCAAGCTGTACGCACATATATCCGTGCTGTTTTAAACATATATATACTCGCATTTGGTATATCCACGCAGTTTCAAGTTTTACCTCCACGCAGCAGACAAAAAAACAAAGACACGCTGTTCGCCGTTTTCAAAATAAATCCTTGCTGTATTTAATACATATATCCACGCTGTGTGTTTTCGAATCCATTCATGCCGGTTTCAAAAAAAAAACATATGTCTCAACGTTGTTGACTGAGCGACTGAGCATACCTTTTTTAATACATATACACGCCACGCTGTTTGAACAGCTCCACAGCGCACCAGGTGTTAGATTACCTCCAGGCAGCACCGCCAGACAGCGCCTCCAATCACAATGCACAGCAACGTATACGCAGCAGCAAACGATCCACGCACCAGCACACAGGTCTGGTCTGTCTGTCTTCCGCGCAGCAGTGATATTCACCCTCCACACTCAGTCATACGCACCTCCAGCACGCACCTTCAGCATGCAATCTCAGCACCTCCAACAGAGCTCTGATACCATTTGTTGGATCAGGTGCAAAGCAAACAACATAAACATACAACAGAAAATCAAACACATATGACACAGTATCTGGGCTACGTCCACCAAACATAGGCATCAGGAGTTTATTAATCAAATTAGGAGATTACATCATGAAATCCTCACACTCTCTTAGCAAATCATCCGAATGACTGCCTGTTATATAGCATAGAGAATCTAACAGCCTCATAACTCCCTCACATCAAATATAGGAGGCATTAACTCCCTCCCAACAACCTGGAGCTAATCTAGGAACTGAATCCCTATTGTTGTCATCCTTCAGAGATTTTTGCCTATTTGACTAAAACAGAAAATCTCAACATCTTTTACACTCATGCTTGAGCTCATAGGTTGTTACATAATTAAGAGTTACTTTTCACAATTTTCTCAATTATCTTATTGACTCTAGAGTACACTGTCAAATTTAACTACAACAATATTTGTCTAGGTGAGGTGATCATTATTTTACTGTGCTTGGGTACTTCATTATTCTCAATGCTTGGGTATTTCATTATTCTCATTGATCCCCGTGTATTTGACTAATGGCTATGGTTGGCTCAAATCAGGGGAATTATTCACAACTAGCTACATTCTAAGACCCAGGTGAAAAATAGGAATTGGGTTGCATTCAAGTATAGGGCTAAAGAAAGATAATCGTATTGTGTTGAATTTGTAAAATAAATTTTTTTGATATCATTTAATTTTTGGGATCTATTATTCAATTTTATTAGAAACAAAAAGATGACGAATGATATTGCTAACTTCATTAACAATATCATTCTTATAAAAGATAGATTTAAATTCATCATCACATGCAAGATTTAGATATTTAAATATGTTTAATAAAAAATTGAAAATTAAATCAATTGTAAATTCCAATAAACTAAATATAAATAAAAAGTTAACTTATTATAATATTAAAAATAATCAATCTATATATCATATTTATAATACTAATAAATTAAATTGAAATATAATTATTAATACGCATATAAATTAAATTGAAATATAATTATTGCCCATAAAAACACCAAAGGGAAAAAAAATTTCATGATAATACTTAAAATAAATTAACAACGTAAAAGTAAAAATTAAATTAAATGTGAATTATTAAATTAGATAAAAAAAGAGGAGGAAAGTAAGTAAAACTGAGTGACTCAATCTCAAAAACAACAATATAGTGGCCGCCACTCACATAAAAACCTAAGCACGCAGAGCCAAACTCAGCAGCAGAGCATGCAGAGCCGAAATCAGTAGCAGCAGCAGCAGCAACAGCAACAACAACAACTCGCAGGATGGGAACTGAAACGAAGCTACGAAAGTTGATTTTAATTGATTTGTCCAATATTAAGAAGGTGAAAGACTGGATTTTAGAATTTCTATGCTAAGAGAAGATTATAAGTGTTTCAAGATCACAATAGTTTTCTTATCTTCAACCCTCTGACTCCCATAAAGGTGAGAGTGCAATGAATGTAATGTTGTTATATTACAATTAATTTAATTAAATCCAATATACAGATGCCCCACTAAAGAAGACGAGTTAGAAGCTTTGCAAATTACACACACATTATTGACTTCTTCATTTAACCATCATTGAAGAATAAAAAAATTACATGTTTATTTGATTTATTTTCTACTATGTTTCCAGAAGGGATGGGTGAGAGGATGAGTGCATCACTTTTTAAAACATGATACATGGGTTTGTCCGGGGTGTATTATAATTTTTATATATTATACATTTTATAAATTATAATATATATGAATTTTAAAATCTTCCAATTTACAATTAGAAAAATAAATCATTTAAAGACTTATACATGAGCATTCACTTTGAAATTTTAAATTTGATATCAAGTGGAAATTGCAATTTACATATTGAAATGAAGACAATAACTCTTATCTAGAAGAAAACCAAAGTAGATTATAAAATTAATATATCTATTTAAAGAACCTTAAACCATAAAAACACATTCCTCACATATGGATATTATCTAATAAATAAAGAGCTTGAAGTGTTGTGTTGAGTGTGATGAAACATTTATATTATATGGGTATTGACATTGTGGAGAAATTTATAGTGGGAGAAACACAAGGAAATTAGCGAACGTTTAAGATAACAAAGCCTATTTTTCTAAGTGCATATATCTTTTAGATGACTTGTACTTAATGGTATTTCTATGTTTTTTTTTAAAATGCATATATCCTTCTTATGGCGACTTGTACTTGATGGTATTTCTGTAAAAGGATGCTGCATTTGAGTTAGAAACATGTGTTACTAATTAGTCATTATATCATTAAGAAATAAAATCCAGGAACTAACTGTAGAAATTATGATGTAGATTTGCAATTGCTCATGAAGTTTTCATCAAAATCACAAGATACAAACCTACTCTACTACTTTGCATAAAGTAATTCACAATTTAGAACATCAATTACAAACATGCAATGAGAAATAACACACATGCACATAGTATTTTTCCCTAGGAAAACAATCTACTAGAAACCCCAATGCCTGCTTGCATTAATATAATGAATAGAGATGTATTACAATTGCTTTGCTCAACTTAGCACACCTTGCAAATGAATAACCTATCTCTCTACTCACTGAGAAGGTCTGACCTAGACTTAGCCAATTTCTTCCTCTACTTGAGCCCCTATTTCCTTGTGCAATTTTTTGAACACTTAGGCCCCTTTTATTTAGGAATTTCTCCAAAATTGATTGCTCAATTCCTCAAGTTAATCATTAGGTTGCCTGCAACACCTGTATACTCCAAAATAGCCTACAACTGATGTTACATTGCCTTGGAATCTCCACCTCAACTAGGTAACTCAAATTCTTTGCATGCATTAGCTATTTTGGACCGATTGATCAATTAACTTGATGATCACTAAGTTCAACTGAAGTCACACTACACAACTCACCTTCCACTAGTTCCTCCAACAATTGGAACTAGTTTAACTGAACACAACTTAATATAACTAAATTACATTGCTACAAATTAGCAATCACTCATGCTTAAATGAACTCAAGCCCTCCAACTCGAATTAACTGAGTGAAAAGTGCCATGTCACCTTAGTTAACTACCTCCAAGATTTTTGCTGATGTGAAAATTCAAATTTTCTCTAATTTGACCAAGGCAAAGTCAAACTGAGATGTTCTTGTTGCATTTTCAACAATCCCTCTTAGCAAGAAAGGGATTCTCAACTATCCCTCTCCTTCCCCTATGGAACTCGAACTTCCCTCTTGATAAGGCCTTTGCCAAAATTTCTACATCTTGTTCCTCTTGTCGGAATGTGTTCTAGCAACATTATCTGCCTCTGCACACAATCCTATAAAGGGTCATATCAGATACCTATATGCATGGATTGATCGCCAAATACATGATTTTCAGAGAGCTTGATGCAACTCTGATTATCACAGTAGATAACAGTTGGATCCATCATCTGACCAAATAATCCCATGAGTATCTTTCTCATCCAAACCGCCTCACATGTTGCTTGACTTGCAGCCATGTATTCTGCTTCTACTAAGCTACGCGCAACCGATATTTGCTTCTTGCTGTAACAGGAAACAGTTGCAGACCCAACATTGAAAATTAAACCTGATGTACTCTTTCAGGTCTAATGGACTCCCCGCTCATTTTTCATCTATGAAGCTAAACAAATTCACTCCCTCTATTCGTTTGTACAATAGTCCAAACTAGGTAGTGCCTCTGAGATACCATAAAGCATGCTTAGATTCCTTCCAAAATAATTTGGTTGGCCTAACCATAGCTTGACTCAGCTGGTTGAATGCATAGCACATATCTAGTCATGTGTTCACAAGATACATTGGTGAGCCCGCTAGCTATCGATAAATGGCGGCATCCACTTCTTCACCTGGAGTGGCATCCTCCTTCCTCCAGTTGGTCACTAGAGGAGTCTCCATGGGTTTACAACTATCCAGGCAGAATCCTTGCAGTATCTCATTTGCATACTTGCCTTGAGAGACAAACAATTCTCCATCACCTTGCCATACTTCCAACCCAAGGAAGTAGTGCATGAGACCCATGCCCTTTATTTCAAATTCCCTTCTAAGGACCTCCTTGCAAGATATGATCAACTACTCATCACCAGTTAAAATCAAACCATCAACATATAATACATTAATCAACAATTTACCTTCTATGAAGATGTGATAGAGGTTTGTATCCACTTCACTTTTGGTGAAACCCAAACCAATGATATGGTTTTCGATCTTGGTGTACCAAGCATGGGGTCCTTGTTTGAGACCATACAACACTCACTTGTGTCTGCACATGTGAGACTCATGATCAAATGTCTCAAAGCCTTATGGTTGTTCGATGTACACCTCCTCCTCAATAACCCTATTGAGGAATGTTGTTTTTACATCCATTTGATGGGTCTCCCACCCCATCTATGCAACAAGTGCACAAATTGAACTAATGGATGAGTACCTTGCTACAGGAGCAAAGGTCTCCTCATATTCAATTCCATCAACTTGAGAGTACCTCTTGGCCACAAATCTAGCCTTATACTTCTCTATGCTTCTGTCTGCTGCACGCGGAACCTTGAAGATCCATCTTGAACCCACAACTAATTGATCTACTGGTATTGGGACCACTTCCCAAACATTGTTCTTTACAATGGATTCATATTCCTCCACCATTTCATTAACCCATATAGGTTTCTCTACTAATACCCAACACTTCCTTGAGAAATCATCAACAAATATAACATAGTACTTATGTCTAGTAGTGGAGGTTGTCGAGAAAGGTCAACAAACATCAGAGTGGATCCATTCCAAGACTGCATGTGATTCGCTATCCTGATCATGGAATGTGTATTTTGAGTACTTCCCCAAGGTTCATCCTTTGCCTACATCCTGCTTCTCAAGAGCTCCTTTGAGGAGTTCAGTGGTTATTTGTTGCATAATCTTCAAGGTACCATGGTGCAAATGGCCAAGTCTTATGCGCCAAATTTCATCAACATCACACCCTTGCACTTTCTTGCCTTAGTGCTTAATCGAACACAGTCTTTCACATATAGCTTATACAATTTCTTCACAAGAACCCTGATTTGCTTCACCTATCTCGTTGCTATGTGTCTCAACAATTCTTTTCCTTTACTAAAGATCACATCATAACCACGGTCTTCCAAAACTGCAACAGAGATGATATTTTTCTTTAGGCCCAGAACGAACATGACATCTTTGAGTCTGAGAGGGGACCTTGACTCCCTCTGAAAGGTGACTGTACCAATCTCGGCCATATTGTACCTTCCATCGTCCCCCATATCAATGTGTATATGGAGATCTTTCTCCTCCAAGTCAATGAAAAAATATCTATTCCCTGTCATGTTGAACGAGGCACCAGAGTCCAAGTACCACATGCTCCCCATCATTGTGCTTGCCATGCATGTGATAAGCATAAATTCAAGCTTTATCTGTGAAGTTAAGGCTTCACCTGTTGCTCTTCCCGAGGTCTTCTTGCTTGCAATTTTTTGTGGAAACTTCGTGGCATAGTTCTTGAATTCATGAAAATGGAAGGATTTAATTTTGGACAAATATTTCTTCTTGCCCATTGGCTGAAATCTGGTTTGGTTTGAAATTTTTTCCATTTTCCCTTTTTCCCTTTCCAACCAATGAAAAATTTTCTTCATCCTTGCCCTTGGATGAAGTGCCATCTCTGGTATTCTGCCTTATTTCTTCTTGTACCAAGTCAGACTTCAAATGTTCCCAATTCGGTACTTTCTCCCTCCCATTTATCTAAAACAGTAACATCAACTCTTGCAATATCATCACAAACTTGTGTGAACCTGATCAGATACGATTGTATAGTGACATTCTTCTGCATCTTGATATTTCGAAGTTTATTCTTGAGCTGCAGTTTCCTATGGTCGCTTCTATTCTGAAACATATTTATCAGTTCCTGCCACATTGCATCAGGAGTTTCTTTCCCATAGAGATTGGTGAACATGTGGTCCCATACTCCCTCCAATATTATTCTCCTCACCTCGACTACATCTTCCTTCCATTGGGCTAGGTTCTTGGCATCATCTTGCGCTGATCTTGCAACATTTCTATTGATGTATTCTAGCAATCCATTTTCATCCAATACCGCTTCCATGTGATCCCTCCATGTGATGAAATTAGAGTTGCCTTCCAAGGCATACTCTAGCCTCAACTTGTTGAAGCTCATATTCCCAAATCTAAATAGATCCTGCTACATTGAATTGGAATTTGAACATCCTAAGAAACAACTTTGAAATTCCTGCTCTAATGTGAATCCTACTCTAATGCCATGTAGAAATTATGATGTAGATTTGCAATTGTTCATGAAGTTTTCATCAAAATCATAAGATACAAACCTACTCTACTACTTTGCATAAAGTAATTCACAATTTAGAACATCAATTACAAACATGCAATGAGAAATAACACATATGCACATATTATTTTTCCCAAGGAAGGCAATTTACTAAAAAACCCAATGTTTGCTTGCATTAATATAATGAATAGAGATGTATTACAATTGCTTTGCTCAACTTAGCACACCCTGCAAGTGAATAACCTATCTCTCTGCTCACTGAGAAGCTCTAACCTAGACTTAGTCAATTTATTCCTCTTCTTGAGCCCATATTTCCTTACGCAATTCCTTGAACAATTAGGTCCCTTTTATTTAGGAATTTCTTCAAAATTGATTGTTCAATTTCTCAGGTTGATCATTAGGTTGCATGCAGCACCTGTACACTCCAAAATAGTCTATAAATGATGTTACATTGCCTTGGAATCTCCACCTCAACTAGGTAACTCAAATTCTTTGCATGCATTAGCTATTTTGGATTGATTGATAAGTTAACTCGATGATCACTAAGTTAGACTAAAGTCACACTACACAATTGACCTTCCAGTAGTTCCTCCAACAATTGGAACTAGTTTAACTAAACACAACTTAATATAACTAAATTAGATTGCTACAAATTAGCAATCACTCATGCTTAATTGAACTCAAGCCCTCCAACTTGAATTAACTGAGTTAACTGAGTGAAAAGTGCCATGTCACCTTAGTTAACTACCTCCAAGATTTTTGCTGATGTGAAAATTCAAATTTTCTCTAGTTTGACCAAGGCAAAGTCAAACTGAGATTTTCTTGCTGCATTTTCAACACTAATTCATGGAAAAGATATTTAAAAAATCCATACGTTTGAAATGATGGGAGTTTAAGACCTCACAAATTTAGATTTGAAATATTTTACTAAGTTAGGAATTTTGATAGTAACCATGGCAAAGAAATTTAAAAAACATGTACCTCTTTCGAAATGATGGGACTTTAAGACCTCAAAACTTTAAATTTGAAATGTTTTACTAAGATAGGGATTTTTTTTCTTGCTCAACCCCACATAAGAACCAGTCATGCACCCATTTTCAGGTTTCATGCACCCATTTTTGGGGTTCAGTGAACCAGCTTAAGCAAACAAACCTAGGCTACAAGTATTGAGTACTAGGTTTTTATGGGAAGAACTCGGTCTATATGGGTGCATCTGGGAAGTACCCACTCCAACACTCAGTTAATGGGAACGAGAACCCAATATGAGTTCGCAAAACCCACCCCTAGGTTCGTGAATCCGTTCTTCACAAATTTTCTACAACTTGGTATTCAATTCATTCATTCTTATGTGCCCTTGTTGCACCCACCTCTCTCCTCTGCTAATTCATTCCTCTTGGTCATTGTATCAACATTCTTCCCCTCTTATCCAATGCAACCATGTCCAGTTGGTTTCATTTTCCATTCCCTATATTCTTCATGTCTGCGCCACCATTCTTCATATACACTCATCCACACATGCCCACTCACTTATCATTTCCCTATATTTTGTGATGTCGATATAAACAAAGAATTATTAGAAATTGTCTAGATTTTCTTGCAATTCGAGTACTGCATAACCATGACCTAACAAATATTTCAACAATGAACTTAAATCTTTAAAATATTCTATTGATGAAATATCCAACAAGCTTGGGGATGTAGACATTAAAGGACTAAAACTTTCTATGGATGAGATTAGTAATGAACTACAAGACCTTGATCCAACAATTTTTTATGGAAATATTATTGAAAAGTATGGAAATGTATGATTTTCCCCTACACTTTCATTAGTAGAATAAGAGTTGAAACATTGGAGCTTCAACACTAATAACCTTGAGGTCAGTCTAGAAGAACGGGAAGGAGAAAACAAAGGGTTGCCTAGCCCAAATTCACATGCCACCCTTTCACGGCTCAAGAATTCATCTAACCTACAGTCCTTCAATAAAATTACTCACAAACTAGAGTTTAATATACCTATATTTGATGAGCATGATGATAGATAATCCACTAGATGGATAAACAGACTAGAGCATTATTTCGAGTTACTCCAAATGTACAACAGGGAAGAAAAAATTGTTGCATCATTACATCTAAATGGCCCAACTTGCAATTGCTTTTTGTGGTGGCACTCAAAGGCTCAATAAAGAAACTATGAAACATTTGAACAATAATTTTTTTAGGGGATTCCAAAACATTGAGGAAAAATAACTTTTCTCCAAGCTCACTTGTTTACAATAGTTGGATTTGATGGATGAATTTTTAATGAATTACATGTGTTAACCACTCACATTATGATATTACCAAATTAATATATAATATAGGTTTCCATATCAAGATTAATCTTGCAGTGTAGTAGTTCCTTAGTGCTGACTTGAAGCCCTCATGATGTGGATCTTAGATTAAAAATTCATTATTATGGTTCTACAGTTCAAAATTTGTGCTCTCCAATTGTGATAGCATACTCCCCATATGAGATTGATTCTCAAAAACATGCTTCTCACTATGTTTGCAATTTACTTGAATCTTGACATCCATTTTAGGAAGCCTCTCCAAGAGAAGATTTTCCATCGCAATCATGGATATTTGTATTTATTCCTCATTTTTATTCATCTTCTTTTCTACTCCTTTCTTATTTTAATTCATTTTTTTTATTTATTCCTTGTTTTCATTCATCTTCTTTTCCATTTATCTTTTAAGGTTTTTCTTGAGAAAATGAGAAATTCACCTTTTTCAACATACTGGCATCCATTTCATTAATTTTCTTCTCTAATTAAGATAACCTAAATTATAAATCGTCACATTCTTCATTATTCAATGGTGGGCCTTCAATACATTTAATTAGTGTAGTAGCTTTCTTTAAGGCATGTTGGAAAATAATAATATCCCTCCTCTTTATTAGAACGAAAAAAAGGGGGATCTTGTAATGAATAGTTAGGTCACTAGTAAATTACATACCTTAATTTGGAGAATATTAGAATGGTTCAACCTTTGTTTATATATATCTAATATTTGAGGGCTTTTGGATCTGAAAAAATGTTCCACAATACTCTGATATATAGTATCTACAATTCCATAGGTGTGAACTAAATTTGATGTGGCAATTGAAAGTTATAGTAACTTTCCCAAAACTTGTTGATTTTTTGGCCTCTTCACACAAGCAACATTGTATAGCATACCATGTGTCCAATTATTGAAATATAATTATGGAACTTGTAGTGGAGGTATTTCTATGTCTCTTGAAATTCCTAAAGATTTTGAAGTTTGGAAATTTCCAAACAAGAAGATATAGAAAAAATATCAAGTTGACGTGTTTAAATTTTACTTCATAACTATTCACAAACCCTAGCTTCCATAGGAAACAACTTCCAAAGTATAGAAAACCAAATTCTGAAAACTAGAACTAAATATTTTAATAGTTCTCATTAATATGGTACAAATTTCACTTTATGAATCCTTGTAAAACAAAGTTATGGCACAAATTCCAAATTGACTTGTTTGGAATTGAATTTCGAAGCATACAAAAACCCTAAATTCCTTGGAGCATATCTCAAAAAATACAGTGAACCAATATCTCTAACTTGGACCATATTTCCACCATAATTTTTCCTCAACATGATCCAAGCTTCACACTTTGAAGCCTCATAGAAAAAATTTACATAAAAAATACAAAACAAACATGTTTGAGATAGAATTTAGAAGAATTCACAAACCCTAACTTTCTTAGACCATATATCATAAATATATCAAATCAATATCTAAAATGTGAACCAAATATTTCTTATGATTTATTCTCAATATTCTCTAGGTTTCACCATCTGAAGCCTCCTAGAAAAAAAGTCTTAGTGAAAATGTCACAATGGCCTATTTGACATAGCAAAACCATAGGATCAAGAGCTCCGATACCAAATGTTATTATCCTTGAGGCTTAAAAATGCTAAGAAACCAATAATTACAATGCACGTTTAGGGGGGAACCTCATTTTAAAAAAACACAATGAACGATACAATATTTTTTTATCCTAAGACTAAATCTCCTTAATATATGTGTAAGAGACAAAGGATACACCTATAATAAAATGGGACCATGAGGGGTTCTAGCCAACATAACAAAATAATAACATAAATGTAATTGCGCAATAAATAAGGCTCAATAAGGGGTTTTTGGGTTAACATGGGGCTTATATAAGGCTTAACATTTACCCACATTAGGCAAAATGATATGAATAGTTTGCCTAAAGAAACATAAGGCACACTTTGCGTAGCTTCTCTAAGATTCTTTTAAGAATCCAAGAGAGAGACATCCAATACACAAGGATGGATTTAAGGATAGACTTGATAAGCACTAATCATTCTACTCTCGAGAGCCATTTAAAACTCCAAGCCTTCAACCTTTTTCCAATTTTGCAGCGAGCCAATTCTAGTGTTATTTTTTGTATGAATTTTCTTTTAAATGGCATCCAAAGTACTTAAGACCTTCATCAAAATTCATCAAGGTAGAAGGGAAAAAAACTTTAAAATGAAGGACTTCAACCTATTCTAATAATTGTATCAAGAGAGTTCATTTATAAATATTTAATTGCATACCCATGGCTCTCCCAAACAAAACCAAAGGGGAATGTAGAAAACATGTGTCTGGACATGAACCATCACAAAAGACAAGAATACTATCAACAAACAATAGGTGCGTAATTGATAGTTTGCATCCATTGTTATTCCTCTAAAGTCTCCCCTTGGCTTTGCATTTCCTAGCATCCTACTTAGTCCTTCATCCACTAGTAGGAAAAGTAATGGGGAAAGAAAACATCCTTGTCGGAGACCCTTTTGCACATGGAAGAAAGAAGATGTCGATCCATTAATAAGGGCTACATAAGAAAATGATGAGATGAAACTCATAACCCATTGTAATAAAAGGAACTTCAAAACCTAGGTGAGTCAGAAGGACACAAAGGTAATGCTTTCCTTTGCTAACATTTCCTAGCTAAATAACTGTGTCAAAGAATATAAGTGAAGGATTTTTTTAGAAATGGTTTTTTTCAGGAATAAAATCCTTGACTTAATGTAAATAAACTCTTCCCTTCTAAAACATAACCAAAGTGGTGAGATCCAATAATAATAGTATATGAATATAACTGAATATAACCTTGCGAGGGGATTTAAGGTAGGCTAATCCTTAGCCAGACCTCTCCCGAGATCCACACAATATTAAATATATAAAAGAAAAATACCATGTAAAACAAGAGATAACTTACATATGAAACAATATTGTTATACCCTAAAACCAATAGTCCTTGATTAACTTTGGAAAGTTGGCTATTACAAAAAAATCAATACTTTTGATCCAAGAATCAACCCCTTCCATATCAAAATTTACAATATTTATATGGTCTTTACAAAACTCAATTTCTACTAATCTCAAGGAAAAAAACTTCTATAAAAAATAACAACTTTGTGATTCTTTACATGAAACTCGAACTAGATTGAAGTTTTTTAGCCTGGTATCCTAGGACAACCTTTGACTGTTGGATTCCCTCTCCCCCCCCCCCCCCCCCCCCCCCACAATTTGAACATGCCCTGATTTTGTGCCTTGATATAACTTGTTTATATGGATGTTGTTTTTGTAGTTGAAATATCTTATGATCGGATTTCAAAAAGTTTATCCAAATCTCTCATAGTTGGATAAGTGAAATAGATTAAGTTTTAATATACTTCATCTAGCTCGTTATACTTTTGAAAAGTTGGCTTTACTATAAAAATATATTTAATCTTATAACATATGAATAAATCATCTGATAACTTTTTAGGAATATTTTGACCACTTGGAGCTCCTGCGAAACCAGTAAAACTTGAAATACCATTTGCCTAATCATCAAGTTTTTGATACTCATTCTTAGAAACAAGTTTACCCAGGGAATTTCTAAATGTTGCACTAATACAAAATGAGAGATTAGTGACTATGCGACTAAATTAGTTAGTCACCACAATCATTTCATGTGAATTATTACTAAATTTGAGCAATTTTAACTGACTCAACTAAAAATGACTAAATTAAACAATTAATTTAATCTAGGGATAAATGTACGACTAGATAATAAGTGACCAAACTAAAAATGACTAACTTAAATGAAAAAATTAGTCCAGGACTAAAATATATAACTAGATAATAAGTGACAACATTAAAAGTGATTATCCTAAATGACTACTATAGTCCAAGAATAAAAATACGACCAACTAACAAGTACAACAAGTGTATGACTTAGTCATTTATGCTAGTCACTTTTAATTGTGTCACTCTAGAAATAGAAAATTGTAATTTTGACATTGAAGTGTTATATTTCACTAAATTTTAACACTGAAGATAGATTCAGAGACCCCTTACCCCTTTTAACATTGTATATGGATTGAGAGACCCCTTTAATCCATCTGCAATGTTAAAATTTAGAGACAAAGAGGTCCCTAAATTTATCTAGAGTGCTAAATTTATATACAACTTAAGTTTGGAGAATTATTTTAATCGTCACAATACATAGATTGATTTAATAACTTGGGAAAATGTTGGGTTTGGGAAAAGGGAAACCCTTCACTCATATACGTCAGGCAATGAGAGTACTTTCACATGTTTCAACCCTTTTTGGTTTTTATATGTTCTTTCCCACAACAGTATAAGAGCAAGGAAGTCAATTTGATGCATATTTTCTCCTGGCAGAATTGGCATTTAATGTTTTTTCTCTAGATATTTTTTTAGTTTTCTTCGAACCTAAATTCTCAAAATCCAAAATTATCAATATGTACCAAAGAACAATACTATGTTTAATCACTATTTTATATCACAGATATAGAAGGAGGAATATGTTACAACCCAAATTATCATATTGAGAAGGATTGCAACATTTCTAGCATATAGGTGACATGTTTACTTTATTCTTTAAGTTCCTTTTGAGCTGAATGTTTATGCTATGTTCTTATCTCGAGATTAGGTTTTGGGTAATTGGATTTTATTTTTTTACTATTAGTGCAATCATGTACAAGAAACATCCGTAGGAGCTTGATCAGAGGATTTGTTTCAATCTTCCATCATATTTTTGGATATAGGAGGGGCCAGATCATGCCCCTTTCTTTAAGGAAGTGTTCACATTCAGTGGTGAAACTTTTGAAAGGCCCACATTGTATACCACTTTGCATGAGGTCGAGCACGTGGTTGTGGAAGTTTCTCTTAGTAATATCTAGAGAAGAGGCCCCTCGCAGTGTCTTGCTACAAGAATCCTAGTAAGTAGACCATTGCTTGTTTATTTTTCCTTGTTGGTTTCAATATTAGATTGAAAGAGCTACACAAACATGAGTCTTATCCTTTAAATTCCCTAGTCACTGCCACATTACAAATGACAATAATGCAATTTATTTATGTTATCATTCCTTTCCCTCACACATCGAGAACTGGTTTTTCACCTGCTCAAACCTTTAAACCCTATGACATGATACCTCGAGGCTCGTGTTAATGAAATTTTTATCTATAGATCAATTAGGGTTACCAAACCTACCCAACCCAAAATGGCCAGCACTGCACCAAAAATAATACATAGCTTTAACTTTGTTTGAAGAGTTGTTGATGCCTATTCAACAAATTACAAGTTTCAATGGATAGACTAGGGGCTCTAAGTTGTAACCTTTGTCACACCTTGAAATCACCCATGTTTTGATCCTTGTAAAAGCATCACAAACTGGATGAACTATAAAAGGAGAATGAAAGAGAGATGGGGTTTGAACACTCTGTTATATTATCAATCAACCATCTAGACTAATTGGTTGTCACGAAATAGGCAGGCATAATCTATGGCAAAGAATACAAACATGAGTCTTATCCTTTAAATTCCCTAGTCACTGCCACATTACAAATGTCTCTTGTTGTACTTTTGAGTCGTATTGACATATGAAAAATAATGCAATTTATTTATGTTATCATTCATTTCCCTCGCGCAACGAGAGCTGGTTTTTCACCTGCTCAAACCTTTAAACCCTATGACATGGTACCTCAAGGCTCGTGTTAATTAAATTTGTATCTATAGATCAATTAGGGTTACCAAACCTGCCTAACCCAAAATGGCTAGCACTGCACCAAAAATAATACATAGCTTTAACTTTGTTTGAAGAGTTGTTGATGCCTATTCAACAAATTACAAGTTTCATTGGATAGGCTACGGGCTCTAAGTTGTAACCTTTGTCACACCTTGAAATCACCCATGTTTTGATCTTTGTAAAAGCATCACAAACTGGATGAACTATAAAAGGAGAATGAAAGAGAGATGGGGTTTGAACACTCTGTTATATTATCAATCTACCATCTAGACTAATTGGTTGTCACGAAATAGGCAGGCATAATCTATGGCAAAGAATACAAGTAGCCAAAGGCAATTCCTTGGATTGATTCATAGCTTGTCCAATTTTTAACACCTTCAACCATTTTTTGTAGTTTTAAATTCGGATCAAACAAATTCAGGGGAACCTTATCTACTTACCGAGAAGTAGTATGGTTATTTATAACATCCATAAAATTTTAGAAACAAGGTGGTCATCTTTGTTCTCTAAGCTGATGGAGCTATACGATGTCTATTGTTGTCTATATCTACATTTAGAGTTGAATGTAATTGATTCCATGGCACTTGAAGAATGCGTGAGAGACTAGGGTCGATATTTGGCCATTTTGTGTGTCCCAATCAGTTGGCTTAAGGGAATTTTAAATTTGGCCTATGACACATGCAACTGAACCAAGCAGAAGAATTTGGAATTGTGATCTCTAGTTATTTATTGCCACTAGTAGCTAAAATCACAGGTGAACATCATTTTTCCTTAAAAGTAGACATGATTGCTTTGGAGAAGGGATAAAATTAACAATTATCCAACCTACATTGCATGGACTTCCTATGGACGAAACTCTCTTAAGGAAGGTGGGACTTTGATTACTATTGGATTTACACTCAATGTAAGCTGGGAAATCCACACCATAAAAGATAATGAAAAAAAAGGTTCATTATTGTTTGTTCTAAAGAGTGGAGGCAAACAGAGTTGAAGATGACATTATTCCATCAAACTTTGTCAATTTGTTTTGTAGAAAAATCTATGGAAATTTATAATTAAAATGTCAAAAGATGTTAAATGTAATGACTTATAAATATCAGTATAAATAAGTAATTTCTAAGATGTGTTTCGACTTACAAGACAAAACTAGAGTGTGCAAAAATCTAATACAATAGATGGCCCAAAGGGTTGGGGTGTCGTTACCATTATATTCAACAACAAGGTTAGGAGTAGGACATATTCTAGTGTTTACATGTTTTGTGGAAGTTGCGGGGATGACCTTTCAAGGTGAAGATGAAAAGTAAAAGAAGTAGGCTGAAAAGAATGCTACAATGGTTGCATGGTCATCCTTAAAGAAACGTATGTTTATGCACATTGTGCATGTAATTTTCACTGCAATGTATTAAATTATTGGGTTGGTAATTTTATGCCCATTTTTTATTGTTTGTATAGATACTAGATATTTATATTATGCCCATAGCTACATGAATCTTAAGTAAACGTTAATACCCCTAAATTTCAACTTGAAATCGAGAACATATGTGAAGCCCCTAGCCCACTTACAGTTTTAGAAACATTTCAGTGGGTGAGGTTACTCTAATTTGTGTGTTTAATGAACTTAGAAAAATACAAGGGAACCTCACTAATGGTGATTGTTAATATAATTTTCTAGTGAGGTGACCATAAGTTTTATCTACGAAATAAATTAAAAAGTAAGTGATCATTGTTAAATCAACTTTAGTGTCATGGCCTTTGTATTTTCCAATTAGGCGTGTGCAAGGGAGTTTGGGAGATAAGATATCTTCAATGCTAAGGATCATTGAAGACAAAATGTTGACAAGATATACTAGAAATTACTAAAAAGTTCTTTTATAAACTAAACCTTCAAGGTAATGTTTCTATAAGCATTAAATTCTAGACATCATTGAACATGACATTGTGTGCAAGGCATAAATGAAAGGAACATGGAAGCTAGTTGTATAAATGGTTGCGAAGGAGAAAGGTTATCACATTAATAGAATCTCATTATTACTTTTTTAACAAAAATAATGTAGTAGGTAAATTTTATGTGCTGGGGGTTGTGGGGATTAAGGTTCGAGGTTGAGATGTCCCTGTGTCAACTAAAAACTGCATCATATTCAAACAATATATATTCTAATGAAAAACTCAATAATTAAAACATAGTATTGAATATAATGAACTACCCTGAATAAATTGCTTCAGTCAATAAAATCGATGTCATTTCAGTTAAATCATACCATAGGAGTTCATACAGTTTTGCATTCAAATAAAGAACTGAGTTCTAAACATGAAGGTTGCATGCCTTAATGAATGTTCAACTAAAACCCTACGTATGGACTAATCTATGTAAATTAAAAAAAAATCCTTCCTTTGCTACAAAATTTGCTAACTTTAGATCCATGTCCTTGTGTTTCGTTCACTGTCTCTACCAACATAAGATACTATTTCTGATTAAGCTCGGCTTGGTTTTATTTGTTTTATCCAAACTGCAGGGTATCGACTCATAACTCACCTTGGCTGTATCTGGGGAGTGCTACTCTGGCCTAGGTTGGTCAAAACTTCAGAAAGAACCAGGGGAAATTTGTCTAAAGTGCTTGTTTGGTTCCTGTGGGTCTTGAGACTGGTGTTAGATGTCTTTGTGTTATAACTTCATCGATTCCACTTCCTTAACGTCACCTAGGAGTTTGAATCCCATCATAGTGGCATCTCGTTGCATGTTTATCCGAGTTCGCTAGTTATTTGGGTAGATGTGGGAGGAGGGTGTTACATAAAGCATGATCCAATAACAAAGAGTAGTGGAAAGAGGAAAGTTCATCCATTGATAAAAGGTGTTATTGAGGCTAAACAAGAAAAGAAGTAGTGAGAAGAGGAGGAGAAGAGGAAGTAAGATCACCTGCTTAGACATAAACAAGAAAAGGAGGAAGAAAGAATAATAATAGAAGAAGAGGAAGCAAGATGACCTGCTTAGAAAAAACAACAAAAAGAAGAAGAAAGAAGAGGAATAGAAGAAGAACATCAAAGACACTCACAAGAGGAGGAAGTCGCATAGAAGTTGAAAGAAGAAAAAATTACCCAAGAGAGAGAAGCAGAGATGGAGGAAAAAGATGACATTGAACCCATGGATGATGAGCTAGGCTCCCCATCAAAACTTCCTCTTAACGGTGGTCATCTCCCATTTTATTAGATGGAAATCACCCCTCCACCAACAGATAGAGTCATGGATGTGTGTAATATCACTTTTGATCAGCTGAAGAAAAAGATCATGCAAGAAAGACAAATATTATGCCCGAATGATCCACAAAATCCAATCTTTGTATCCACTGAGAAGGTGATAACCACAAACACTAGGAGAAACCCTCATGCTGTCATTGAAGCTAATGTTGATTTTTCCACAACATCATAGGACAACTCAAGAGTATCTTTTAAATGATAATGTATGGTTGAGGAAATAATTGGTTGCAACAAAGAAACAAGTGTTGCATCTTATTGCAAAAAATCAACGATTATATTCTAATAGTGTCAACACAACAGAATGGTGGTCAACTATACAGGAAGAGTTGGGACTAATGAAGGATACAATGAAGTAGTTGTATGATGAAATTTTTCTCTTGCATCAAGCAGTGTCATCCATGCCTAGGATAGAAAAGAAAGCACAAAAAATCTTAAAGCTCCTGAAGGTTGCAAATAAGGTTGTCGATCTGATATAGGAGTGGGGTTCCAAATACACAGATGTTCCAGACAGATTGGTTAGGAAGGACAAGGTTGATATCGAGATGGATAGAGTATAGTTGTGACTCAATGTGATGAATTACACCCATCTCGAAGAATAAGAAACTAACACTCTAGCTTCTTATAGTCGACTGCACATTAGTTTGGAGTCCCGGGCACAAAAACATGGGTTTCCTTATGTGGGTCCACTTGGAGAGACAAGAGACAAGGATACCATCATTAGTGAAGTGAAGTAGTTTGTTGAGCAGATCAAGAAAGAATTAGAACAATAAGGCTTGGAGATCACTAAGAGTGTTATTCTACAACATGCAATTGCATCGACCAAACTTCACATAAAATTGTTATGGTTGTGGAATAGTGTGAAATCCATATCCAGATTTATGTGGACAGAAGCACTGGGCGTAAAAATGCAATTTGTGGTCGAGCTGCCAATCTGGGTCAAAGTCATAGCAATGGAGTTCAGCGCATGGCATTCATACATCACCAATGAACTCCATGAAGAAGAAATTGATTTATCTATTTGAAAGTGTTTTGTCTTCCTAGGAGTTTTGTATTATATAACCATTGTCCTATATGTCTTTTGTCTTTTGTAATAAGTTCAAATGGGATCCAAAAGACACATGTGGGATATGAAAAGACACATGTGGAATGTAAAAGGTCATATATAGAATATGAAAGTTTATATGGAAGCCTATAGGTTATATAAATTGAAAACTCATGAGGAAACTCAAAATTCGTTTTCATTTATTATAAATAGCTCCTCATAACTCAAGTAAAGGGCTTGGATTCTTAGATTTTTTCCTTGGATTCTCTTGTTTTGCATAGGAGGTAAATCATTCTTTGGAGAAGTAATTGGTGGCTTCATGTTCCATTACTGGATCTAGTGTTTCAACTATGTAGCATTGTACTTGGAACCTTTCATTAATAATTAGAAGCTCCTCAAACCAACACTTCTTCATGCATGTATCGTGAATGTAGTAAGACTATTCTTGATATGTTTGTGTTATATGTTGGCATAATACAAACTAATAGTAATGAACTATTTCATTGCTTAGATATGGATATTGTTGAATGAGTGTTGTTATGATTTCACAATTGTTGCTTATCTTGTGAACTAATTTTCAGGTTAATCAAGAAGCTTTCCTCTTCTACTCATGAGTCTCTCTTAGGATAGTACTATCACTTCCCTAAATGGAGGCTCATCTCTCTTTACAACCATGGAAGTTCCTGTGCATTCAACATTTGGTGTCACATAAAGCTTACACACAAGTTCTACCCCAAAGAGTTGTTATGATCGCTTGCCGATGTATTGTAACCAAGGTGCACTTATAAACCATTCCCACTAGTGGTTGGACCCTATAACTAGATGGGACTCCTACACCAAACAGTGTGAGGTCTAATTGGGACCTCATATCGGGGAGATCCCGTGTATGTTGGTGACATCCAACACCATCAAAAACTTCATAAAATGTTTTATTGAATATTTGATGACGTGCTAGATTCGATCATGATTCTCTACAAAGATTGTCAAGAACCTAATATTTCATAGAAGATGGAAGCGCTTGATGATTCTAGAGTATGGTGTAGATTGGATCTGAGAAGCTACAAACAATATCTCCATGAATAAATATGTAGTTGATGTGAGGGAAGCATGAGTACTTCTGACACAAGCTTGGGCTTGTATTTATCTCCTCCCTAATTGAGAGGGACTAAGGATGGACACTTTGTTCTCCATGTGCCATGTACTATGGCCAGGAATAACCACCATAAGTCTAGTTCATGAACACAAGTAGGGAGAATGGTGGATTGAACAAGCATCAGGGAGGTACATTCCTTAGTCATGTATTGTGGCTAATTAGGATTAACATCCTAAGTTAGATACATAGACTTGGTAAACAATGGTCTAGTGGATGAACTTTTATTCGGGATTAGGAAATGCTCCTATCAGGTCATACCCTCTTAACACCTAGGTGATGTATTTTCCTTTAGACGTGATGGTGTCCAAATTACTGCCTCCTAGCATTGTGCTCTGATCTAGTGGAGAGATAGAACATACTTTTCAAGGGCTTGGTAGTTTGAAAATGTTGGTTATGATGATGTTATCATCATTGATGCTTATCAATCTGAATCCTTTCTTATAGAAGTTTTCAACTTCAGAATATCCAAATAAGACATTATGAATACCTCCCTAGTTATGCAAGAGTGTTGGATTTGTAACTAGGTTTGTTCTTCATAAATTTCATTATACTTGTGTATTTTTATGTAAAAACAAAAAGAATAAAGGCTATATTTTTGTTGTCAGGCATGTTATTCATGCTTTGATTTTGGTCAAAATAAAAATTTAAAGTGCATGTTCTTCATGACCCTATGATACATAGAAAAATTTGTTTTTTTTGTAAACGACATTTGTCCCTCCAAGTTTCCAAGTTGGCCCTGCAGGAAGACAAGTTGGCCTACCAAAAAGAAGTTTCTTTTAAGATGCAAGAACAACTATATATTGCCACTTATCCTCCAAAATTTCGTAAACAAAATTTGATGTTTTTCTGTGGCACAACATAAGGCATATATGTGAGCTATTTTTTTTATTTTATTTTTTTGAGGCATCTTCTCTATAATAGTGTGACTGTTTCTGAGGCTCCTATCATCTATAACACACAAATATTCAAGGTTCTATGTGATTTAGAGTTTATGTTCTATAATGATGTGAATTCCTTATCTGGGTTTTGTGATGAAAGTATGAGTTCCTATGGATATATGATGTGATTTTGTGAGATGATGTCGTGAGTTTCTCTCTACGAAAATTGGGCAGACATGTGGTATATGGTGATCAAATTTATTAACAAACTTTTGACATAAAAGGAGGGTTGACTTGGCACTAGGAACTCTGGTTATTTTGACTTGGATTTCTCATGTTGATGAATAATCTATAAGGAAAGGATTGATGGGTTTTCCCCTTGTGTCTTTTTCCCTGGCCTCTGGACTAATTGTCTCTTGTATTTTATGTATTGCATTTATATAATTATTTGACCTAATGAATGAAGTAAAGGATAAACCAAAAAGTATAAATAAATAGTCACAAGTGATTATCATATCTATAAATTATCTATTTCTCTCAGTTTTCAACATTTTGGGGTCTTCATCAGCCTCATAGAGAGGAATTTGACTTAATCCCACATCTGCCTTTGTTAGAGGATCTTGTTGTTGGAAAAATTGATAGGGGGTGAATCAATATTTCTCTTAAATTAGTTAATTTTAAACTTTACAAAGCATTAATTATCATTATCACTAGATAAACATAAACGATCATCAACACCATTCAATAATGAATAATATCAAAGATAGTAGACAAAAGATATTTTTAGGTGGAAACCATTCTGAGAGAAAAACCATCGATCAATTTTTAATATTTGTCTTCAATAAAATATACATCAATATTTTTAGCTCCAACTTTCCAACCCCCTAGTTTAGAGGCTCCAACCTGAAGGATGCTCCCACGCCCTAGTTTACTAGCTTCAATTAGAGGGATGCTCCAACACCCTGGTTTACAGGCTCCAACCTGAAGGATGCTCCAACACCCTATTCACCAGCTGCAACTAGAAGGGAACTCCAATTTCTTGTGTAGGCTCCATCCTACCCTAGCACCACCCTGACACCTTGATCATCCGACAGACCATGTTTCACAATTTTTAGACTGGATCCACTTACGCTAAATAAAATAAATAATATAAAAAATGTTGACTTTGTAAATTTGGAACACTAGCACTAAGTCATCAGAAGGAATAAGAAAAACTGCAAAACAATCTCTTATTAACAACCATATCTGCTTTTGTTCAATATGTATATGAATATAAAACTCTCATCAACTTGTCATCAAATATATAACTGTAATATAACCCTAGTTCAACAAGCATGTTAAAAGATATTGATAACCTTGGCACTTCCTCAACAATTTTATCAAAAGCCAACTAAAAAATAACTCTACTCAATCATATCAACACATTAAAGCATTCAATGATATAATCCTTGTTCAATAAGAAAATTATATTCACTATAAACTCTAGCACTTATATTTTGTTTTCTTAAGTCAATCTAATCATTCCTCCCAATAGTTTACTCATATAGTCAAATCAACAAATCTAATCAAACACAAGCAATAACAACGGCACATAACACAACCCTAATCAATCCCTCTACTAGAGAATCACCATTTGCATTCCCTTTGTCACATATAATTTTCCTGCATTTTTTTTTAGTTCCAACAAAAGATAACCAATTTGCAAAAACACTACTTATCACAACGAATCCTTAGCACTGCATAAGTTACTTCAATAAAACCCTAGTTCTATCTCTACATTCCTCAACAATGCCCAATAATATCATGCCCTAGCTTATTTGGCATACCTATAATACAAGTCCTTAGCTATGCCAATTGTGTCAGGTCCTGGCAATTTGTCTCACATATTATGCTTCAATGATCAAGAATCCACTCAATGCATTAGCACTAATGAAGATCAACACATCGATTATTCCAAACCAGTCGTACTCATAAGATGCAACACATTACTAATCTTGAAGAACCTATGACATACTAGTATTTCCAATATACAGGCAAACCGTAAACCAACAGTTACACTTTATTTAATAAGAACTCAACAATGGATATCATAAATCTTGCTATTGCCAATATTATCTATTCAGTCAACCTCTGGAATGTTTTTTCTCATGTTTCTATGATGGTAGGCTCAATCTCAGTGCCATATAAAAACTTGCAATAGCATGATATTTGACCCAAAAATCAGATTATAAGGTAGTTGATGTGTTAAGCCTTATCCCATTACTTTTGTCTCGTATATCAACAAATTCTCATACTAATTTATACACCTATTCATCAACAATGATATGCTTGGACAAAACTCAATGCATGATATAATAGCCTATGATTACACTTGCTCAGTGGCTTTTAGTTGTATTGTATCAGAGACACCACACATTTGTGATCTTATGCACAAGAGAGACTAGTGTACTCTCAACTTTCAATGTGTAATGTTATGAAACCAGCTCAAGAAAAGATAGAAAAGATAGATCAACGCCTTAGAATTCAGCCTCTTTGAGGGGGCAACCTCCTTTACATTACATAAATGAACAATTCTTGGATGATTCAAATGACAAAACCTCCTTTCTATATATAGGAGTCTAAGGAGTCACAATATAATCCAGCCGACCTAACAATAATAATATAAAGCCACAAAAATAACAATAGAGGGATTCTATGGGGCACAGAAATAACAACATGGGGGTAATAGGGGCACAACAATATAAATAAGGGGTATAACTACAATAGTAATGGGGTAATCACTAGTATTATAGGGACCCAACATGCCCCTCTCCTTCAAAAAAGTGTTGTCCTCAACGCTTGAGTAGTTCTGGATACTTCTGCATAAAATTTTCATCCTCCCATGTGGAATCTTCAGCGGATAAGTTCTTCCACTTGATAAGATACTCTGAAATTGATCGATTTCATAGCTGTCGAGTTCTTGTTTCTGTGACTTCTTCCGATTCCAATATAATTTTTCCTTCCTCGTCAAGTTTTGGCAATATTGTTTGAAGTGGGAGCTTGTTGCCTATAACCTTCTTTAAACATGAAACATGGAAAACTGGGTGCAATCGAGAAGCTGCAGGAAGCTCCAATTTGTATGCCATAGTACCAATCTTTTGCAACACCTTGTACGGACCATAATACTTTGGTGATAATTTATTATCCTTCTTAGCTTGCTTTAGGGACATTTGCTTATATGGTTGTAGCCGTAGGAATACCCAATCACCTACATCAAAACTTCTTTCACTGCGATGTTGATCTGCCTGTTGTTTCATTCTATTTTGTGCCAACACGAGGTTATCCTTTAAGAGTTGGAGGACTTGTTGTTGATGTTCGATGTGATGTTCCACTGCCTGAACCTTAGAATTTTCTCTTAAATATGATGTGATGGATGGTGATTGATACCCATAAAGTGCCATAAATGGGGTCATTTTTGTTGCTGTATGGAAGGAAGTGTTATACCACCATTCAGCCAGAGGCAACCATTTGACCCATTGTGTCTGTTTATCAGATACAAAGCAACGAAGATATCCTTCCAAACATTTGTTTACTATCTCAGTTTGCCCATCAGATTGAGGATGATAAGATGAGCTATGAGCTAACTGAGTACCAAGACAAGAAAATAATTCTGTCCAAAAATTTCCAGTGAAAATGGGATCTCTGTCACTTACAATAATCTTTGGGTTTCCATGTAGCTTTTGAATAGTTTCCATAAATGCAGTAGAAACTGTACTGGCTTTAAATGGATGTGATAATGCACAAAAGTGTGCATACTTGGTAAGTCTGTCAACTACCACCATGATGACACTCTTTCCCTCAGACTTGGGTAAACCTGTGATAAAATCCATTGAAACCTCCTCCCAATGTTGGCTTGGAATGGATAAAGGTTGTAATAGACCCGGTGTCTTAATTGTTTCAACTTTATTTTGTTGGCAAACCAAACATTCTGCCACAAACTTTTGAATATCTGATTTAAGGCCATCCCAAAAAAATTCCTTCTTAACCCTGTGGTAAGTTTTTAAAAATCCTGAGTGCCCTCCTAAGGGAGAAGTGTGCAATTCCATAAGAATCTTTTGTTTTAGCTGGGAATTCTTACAGAGGTATAAGCGATCTTTGTACCATAACGAATCATTTTGCCAGCTAAATGTATCAGACGTACTGGAATCTTGTTGTAGCTTTCGAATAAGTGCCCACACTTCTTCGTCATTCTTCCATTCCTCCCTTGCTTCGTTTATCCAATCTGGTTGGATAATAGAAATGGTGCACAACAATGCTTCCACATCCTCATCCTTTCTTGAGAGTGCATCTGCCACCACATTTTGCTTCCCTTTTTTGTAGATGATTTCAAAGTCATAACCCAACATCTTTGTGACCCACTTTTGTTGCTCTTCAGAGGATAATCTTTGTTCTAAAAAGTATTTAAGGCTATCATGATCCGTTTTTACCTTGAAGTGTCTTCCCATTAGGTAGGGTCGCCATTTCTTAAGTGCATGGAGTATTGCCAACATTTCCTTCTCATAAATAGCTTTGCTTAAAAACTTTCCCTTGATTGGACGACTTTCAAAAGCAATGGGTCTTTCATCTTGCATTAGAACAGCACCAATTCCATTTCCTGAAGCATCACATTCCACAATAAAGGTTTTTGTGAAGTCCGGTGTAGCTAAGACCGGTGCTTGGCACATTGCCTCTTTAAGATGTTCAAAGGCCTTTGTTGCTTCCGGAGTCCATGAAAATGCATCTTTCTTCAATAATGTTGTTAGAGGTGCTGCTATTCTCCCATAATTCTTAACAAACTTGCGATAATACCCTGTCAACCCAAGAAATCCTCGCAGATGCTTTATGGATGTGGGGATTTTCCATTCCTTAATGGCTTTAATTTTGCTAGGGTCTACCTTAACTCCTTCATGAGATACAATATGACCCAAATATTCCACCTCCTGGACTCCAAAGAAACATTTGGATCTTTTTGCATATAATTGTTTCTCCTCCAATAGTTGTAGCACCTTGTCAACATGTTCAACATGATCCTTCCAAGACTTGCTGTAGATTAGTATATCATCAAAAAATACTAACACAAATTTTCTAAGGAATGGTTTGAAAATTGAATTCATCAAACCTTGAAATGTTGAAGGTGCATTGGTAAGGCCAAAAGGCATGACCAAAAATTCATAATGACCCTCATGAGTTCTAAATGCCGTTTTCGGAATGTCTTCAATCTTCATTCTGATTTGATGATATCCCGAACGAAGATCCAACTTGGTGAAGTAAATTGATCCATGCAATTCATCCAGTAATTCATCAATGACAGGAATGGGGAACTTATCTTTAATAGTGAGCTTGTTGAGCTCCCTATAATCCGGACACATGCGCCATGATCCATCCTTCTTGTGCACCAATACTACTGGAGCAGAGAAAGAACTTTGACTCGGTTGAATTATACCAGCCTCTAGCATTTCTGCAACCATACGTTCAATTTCACTTTTTTGGACATAGGGATATCTGTACGGCCTGATGTTTGGAGGAACACTTCCTGGAATCAGATGAATAGCATGATCATGATCACGCATAGGTGGGAGACCTTTGGGAGTCTCAAATACCTTGGAATGATTGTCCAGGACTTTTTGGAGATCTGGAGAAATAGATGATTCCAATGTGGAAACATCTAGCGAACATAATTGTGCAATTACACCTCTTTGCTCCTTTTTTAGAAGCTTTGTCATACCATTAGAGCTGATTATCTTTCCTGGTTTCCCTGCAATACCCCTTAATTCAACTTCCTTTCCTTCCGTAGAAAATTTGATGAAAAGTTCTTGAAAATTAAAAGCTATTGTACCCAAGGATTGTAGCCATTGGACTCCTAGTACAACATCAGCACCTCCCATTGGAATGGAAAGCATTGGGCTAGTCAATACATATTCTCCCATGGATAGCTTGATATTATGGCACCTTCCAGAGCAATTTATTGTTCCTCCATTTGCAATCATCACTTGACACTCTGGTGCTGGATATAGGAAGCAATTCAATTCTTTTGCTACCCTACAATGAATAAAATTGTGGGTGCTTCCTGAATCAATCAACACTATTACCTTTTTCTTCTTGATTTGTCCTTCTATCTTGATGGTTTGAGGAGTGGTAATTCCCGCCAATGCATTACAAGATATGGTCGGATTTATTTGTTCTTCATCTAGGCTTTTTTCCTGGAGTATATCTTCTTCTTTTGACCTTTCTTGCTCCTTTTCTTCTTCCTCTTCACAATCTATGTAGAATAATTTCTTCTCAGCACACTTATGACCTTTAGTGTATTTGCTATCACAACTGTAACAAAGCCCTTTTGCTCTTTTTTCTTCCAATTGTTGTGGTGTCAACCTTATAGGTTGTGGAAGACTAGGGGCAACAACACTTCCATCTTTATAGTTGTGAGTGGTATGCTTCCTGGTTGCCATAATTTTGCTTTCCATTTTTCTTGCTAACCTGAATGCCTTCTCTAATGAATCAGGTTCCCAAAGGCGAACATCATGTTGGATATTATCCTTTAAAGACCCTATGAACACATCAATCCTATGCTCCTCTGGAATATCTTTTACCCTTATGTTCAATTTTTGGAACTCCTCAATGTGCTCCATTACTGAACCCTTTTGTTTGAGACTTATCAATTGGCTAAAAAAAGTGTTGCTTTTTGTATCTTCATAATGTGCTATCAATTCTTCCGTAAAAATTGCCCAAGTGATAAATTTTTTACGAGAGCAAAGCCATTGATACCATACAAACTGATTTGGTTCCAAATATACAGTTGCCATACGTACCTTTTGTGTGTTTTGCACATTATTGAGATCGAAGAACTGCTCCATCTGTAATATCCATGTGGCGGGATCCTTGCCATCAAACTTCCTCATATCGATTTTTGGAATATGGTGGGTCTTCGATCCAACATTAGAGTCTATGGAATCATGATTAACATTACCTTTGTTCACATCATGAGTTTCCTTTACAACCTTTTCACCATTAGTAAGTATTTCTTGTAGAAAATTTGTCAAATCTGTCTTCAAATCTGCCATGTTTGTCTTCAAATCCGTCTTCAAATCTGCCATGTCTCT
Source organism: Pinus tabuliformis (assembly GCA_031772625.1). Lineage (NCBI taxonomy): Eukaryota > Viridiplantae > Streptophyta > Pinopsida > Pinales > Pinaceae > Pinus > Pinus tabuliformis. The sequence continues at coordinate 1,743,407,713 of CM062817.1, read as the reverse complement.
CTTCAAATCTGTCTTCAATCATCCATCTTAGCTTCCATGCCCTTTATCTTAGATTCCACGCCATTTATCTTAGATTCCATGCCATTTATCTTCGATTCCACGCCATTCATCTTAGCTTCTGTTAGCTTTTGTGAGCGTGACATTTGTTGCACTTGTTCTTGTAATTTTGATATATCATGTAGCATTTCTTCCTCTTCTTCATGAGTCATGCTAGAGCTTTCAGGTTCCTTACTAGGTGTTTGCATTTTCTTTCGGGGCATTAGTTACTGATAATAATGCTTTACTATGCCCTTTGAATTCCGTTAAACCAAGCTTACGCAAAAATTAAAAAAAAAAAAAAAACTACACACCTTTTTTCACTTTGTAGAAGCCTGATATTGAATCCGATGTATCTCTGTAATTTCGGATGATCCAGTTCTGAAATTGCGACCTGTATTAGCCTTCTGCGTCCTCTTTCCAATGCCACAAGTCTGACCCAAATTGGATTCTCCAAGGAAGAGTTATGTGAAATCTCCCATAGTGACTTGCTTCTAGACTAGTTCAGTAGAGTGAACTTGTATGATGTGCCACGAGTCACTGTTTCAACCTTTGGATCTGAAACAAGCATACAAGAAACTACAGTCCGTCCTCTTTCTGTAACTTCTTACGAAATTTCAATCCGATCCCCAGAGAGAAAGTTATGACGATTTTCTCTAGGTCACCTGTTTTGAATGTAATTCAGGAGTCTCTACAAATACCAACTTCCTCAGATCATATCTCCGCAAATATCGCGCGAAAAGCTCTGAAATTCGAATCCGAGGTTCAGCGCGATTTCTTCTCAAATGGGTGTTTTTTGCGACTTCTGAAACGTCACAGAAAAAAAGTTATAGCGAAAATGCCACGATGACTTGTTTGGAGCAGTGAAACCCTAGAATCCAAAGCTCTGATACCAAATGTTATGAAACCAGCTCAAGAAAAGATAGATCAACGCCTTAGAATTCAGCCTCTTCGAGGGGGCAACCTCCTTTACATTACATAAATGAACAATTCTTGGATGATTCAAATGACAAAACCTCCTTTCTATATATAGGAGTCTAAGGAGTCACAATATAATCCAGCCGACCTAACAATAATAATATAAAGCCACAAAAATAACAATAGAGGGATTCTATGGGGCATAGAAATAACAACATGGGGGTAATAGGGGCACAACAATATAAATAAGGGGTATAACTACAATAGTAATGGGGTAATCACTAGTATTATAGGGACCCAACATGTAACTTCTACAAGTCTGCTAACCCTTCTTTCTATGCACAGTTCCTCTCGGATATCAGACAATGGAAGCCACAGATTGTAAACTATTAGCTTATCACCTCTAGTAATCATACACAACCATGCAATTAGCTTTGTAACTCATCATAATATTAGCAAACACAAAGGCCTCCAAGCCCCTCATAACCATGGGAACATATGTACATAAAACATCTTAGCATAGAAAAGCAATAATATCACATTTTTCCATTAGTAGTGTTTATACATACATTATTATAACAAATATCATACATTATTCATCATTCATAGTGCGACATATATATAATAAAATACACATATCTGATTAACTTGAAAGATTAGAAACTAAGGGAGAGACTTCAACTCTCCACCCAACCATAGGCTAGTTACACTACAATATTTCCTGTAGTTGACCACCCGCTAACTAGATTCAGGGTCTAAGGAGTTAAGTTCTCAAAGGAATTTCACACCAATACAAGTCAACCAAATAAGTGATAGTGCACTTTCTAGGTGGTTGAGCAACTACCTCCACCAATAAGAACCACAAATTACTTTTTTTTCTCTCAAAAATATATCATAGGGTTCGCCCTACGCACAATGAAGGCATGATGGGTCCAAGAGTATGATCTCACTCTAAAGGTGATTTATCAACTATATTTTCAAGACAAGCACTATAGGAATCCAAAGCACACTGTCTAGGTGATTTATCAACTTCCTCCCACAGAAAGCACCATAATGTCTCAACTTGCTAAGTGGTTTATCAACTATCTGAAAAGCATCGCAGTCATTTATTTGTGCATTCATAAAGGTTTAAGTATTTTATCATCCCAAAGATAAGCTCTTAGAGGCTTATCAGTTGAGACAACTAGCACTAGTGAGTCACTTTCTCCATTGAATCTTCACTAGCACATCACAAAATAGATACACAACACTGGTCATACACCAGAAAATAAAGGGATCCTCGACCTATATTCTCTTCTCTTCTCTTATATTCATGCTCCCTCAAGAACTGTCACATTTGTTTCTCTTCACGTTTAGGGCTTCTCTATGTGTCTCATACCACACTATACTCCCGCACTCAAGCTCTATCGAATTTGGTTCTACATTTTTCCACTTCTTCCTCTAGCCATCTTCGTCGATTTCTCTAATTGACGAACCTTTGTCCTATCTATTGTGTGTTGACTTCACCAACACATCCCATGAGAACAAAGGTAGTATGGGGTTCATCCTTTTTGTCAAGTGACCCATAATCAACCTCCCTATCTATTGTGCAAACCATTTAATTTGGTCATGCAACAGGTAGAATGCATAAATGAACTAGCATGGATTAATCACTTTCTTAGCAACCTCTCCTTCTTAGTTTTTGAATCTGTGTCCACTCCTCTAGTCCATTCATTATTTGTATTTCCAAATTATTTACATGAATTCAATATACACAGTGGCATTTACAAGAGGGGTAGCAAAAAGAGTTGTCACAAGTGGTGGTTTAAGGTTGACCACCAACTCTAGAACTAAGCTCAAAGTAGTTCTTAGAAAAATTTCGAATTTGGATAGAAATTGAAGTTGCTTGCAAAGTGAAAGTGCTACATAATGATGTTTTAAATATGGCCAAAAAATGATGAAGTGAGTGAGTAACAAAAATTGAAATATTTTTCTGGTGGTGCTTTAAGGCTAACCACCAACCAAGTCATGCCCATGGAACAAGAATCTGTCTCTGGATACAACTCAGAATCTAACTCTAGGTAACACTAGCTATATGTTGTGGCAAATGGCTCTAGTTCAAGTTGTGGTTCATGCTTACTTAATGAATCTAGTAGCTAACCATCATTTCCTCCCTATTAGATACAAGGTTAGAAGATGAATATATCTATATTTCTGATCCATATTTATGAGGAAAATGAAATGAAATACAAATTTATAACCAAAACATAGATACACAGAAACTTGACTTCTTTTAATAAATGGAAGGTGTTGAAACTGTGAAAATACAGAATGAAACAAACTAGCTCAATGGTGGTAGCTTATCTTTGAGAAGAGATGTGATGGTTATGAGCATTCACTAGAGTGAGTTAAAATCGGGCTAAAAGGCCATTTTTAACATCAAAAGTAATGAGTAAACCTTAAAAATACAAAATCCTAACCCTAGGAGATGAAATTCCAAAAGGATTATGGGCCCCATTAGAGTTAGTTGGACATCTTCCTAGGTTCATAACTTTCCATACAATATTATTTTTAAATAGAGAAGGAATGACCTATTATAGAGTTTTATGAACCCAACGTTTTGGACTACCAAGTGAGTCCATCATCAGGGGATGCGACAATAAATATTCTAGAGATATTCATGATGTATCACTGAGCTATATTTTAAGTTATATATATAGGTTATGAAGGAGTTAATCTAAGAAATTAGGTTGGCCAATCACCACTTAGTTTGTTAATATTCAGATTTGTTTATTTATTTATTTTTATTTATTTTTGTTTCTTTAATTAATTTGTTTACTTAAATTAATTAATTTGTTTAATTAATCAATTAGTTTGTTTAATTAATTAATTAATTGTTAAATTAGTTAATTAATTGTTAAATTAAAGAATACGTAGGTAAAACAGGTAGGTCTCTTAACATTAGAATTAAAGAACACACTGCTGACTTAAGAAGGGAAAGGACTTCAAAATCGGTCTTAGTAGAACATGTTCACTCCTCATCTCATTACATCTGCATGGAAGAAGCCAAACTAGTTAGAAAAGGAGACCACTATCTTAAAAGGAAAATCAAAGAAGCCATTGAAATAGAGAAAAGGAAGAACAACTTGAACCGAGATGATGGATTAAAACTAAGCAACACCTGGAAACCTTTACTTGAGATCTTAAAGAACCAATAATTAACTCATATCCTTTTTAATAATTTAATCCATCATATATCATTAAAAGATTAATAAAATATAAATCAACTCAACAAGAAAACATTATATAACATCCTCCTCAAACAATAAAACAAAAACATAAATAATCATATAAATCGAATAATTGGTTATTTCATAACTAATCATTTGATAATATTAAAATAAATTAAAATCATAACTTAGTAATTATAACAGCATGGTAACACATGTATTTAAATTAAATATATAGTCATATTAATTCATATTAAAATAGTTAAAAAATAAACAATAGGAATCATATAGAAAATTATAAGGAATTAATTAAACAAACTAGTTAACTAAGTAAACAAATTAATTAATAAATTAAGTAAGTAATTAGTTAAGCAAATTAATTAGTTAATTTTTTCAATTAATTTATTACACAAACTGTAGAAATTTAGAATAATATGACACATATTCTCAGAGATTATCCCGATCATACATTATCTGCGGAACCTGCACAATACATAATCTCCTCTACGTTTTGATCATCAAGATTGCAGAAACAAAACAATCATATGCACACATAGAAGCATCAATCAAACACATTAACACAGTATGTATCCCGGGGAAAGCATCTCGTTAAAAACCCCAACTATCTGTATATTATATTGATTGAGAATCATGTAACATTACACAGTACAATGCTCCTTACAAGCAATCAGTACCAGCTCCACCTGTTACACACAAAACTAGCTCCGATTGAACCAAGTCTCAGGTTCAAATCTTCTTCACAACTCTGCCTGCCTCTATTGCGCAATCCTGCAAGAGAAATACTCACACACACTGGAAATCACGTGAGCACAAGCTATATTTCCCTTGGTATTGGCCAACACTGCACAATTCTCATTGGCATAACTCAATCCCATTGATTGTGTAAGATCTCATGCACAACTGATAGTCACAACTCACCCTTTCACTTACCTCTACCACCTGTCTCCACTAAACTATGCATGCACTGAGTTAACTGATGTATTCTTCAGTTGCATTATGAGTTAATAACTTGTGAATTAATTAACAACTAATTCACCCAACTCATCTCTTAGTCTATTTTCCAGTTAGACTAAATACAACTAGTTTAACAAAGTCAAACTGAACACAACTCCATCAACTCCACCTTCAGTCCACTAAACTCAACTCACTTGAGTTCTAACTGAAGTCCTGCATGCAATAGCTTAGTCATCCCATAGGTTACCACGTGATTCCTTCTGGGATCTGCATGTGCCACATCCGTAGCTCATCGTGAAGTGCTCCAAGAGAATAAGATAAAGTTTATAGTCTAAATATTATTAAGGGCTAATAATATTCGACTGTTCTATATTTAGACTTGGCAGTCTAACCATTATGATCTAAAAATAGAAGTCCATCTATTTTTCCCAACATGACCAATCATCCATAAACAGCATCCTGCAACTCATAGACATGATCCATATGTCTAAAAATAGACATAGTCTAAAAATAGACTTTGCACCAAAACTTGTCCAGCGGGCCCACTTAGTGAAGGTGACTCTTTTCACTAAGCTCCATCATCTTGTTGCAATCTCAACACTCCCTCTCAACAAGATATGGATTATCAGTAACCCCTATCCTGTTTCGGTGGTATTCAAATTTTCTCCTGGTGAGCGCCTTCGTCAAGATATCAGCATCCTGATCCTCCGTTGGAATGTAAGAAAGCAACATGACTCTCCCCTGCACACAATCTCTGATATGATGGTACCTGATATCAATGTGTTTGGATCTATCATGAAATACTGGATTGGCCGAGAGTTTAATGCAACTCTAGTTATCACAGTAAATCACTGTAGGCTCCAAATGCGAACTGAACAACCCGACCAGAATCTTCCTCATCCATATAGCCTCGCATGCAGCCAAAATTGCTGCCATATACTCAGCCTCTGCTGAACTAAGTGCCACGGATCTCTACTTCTTACTATACCAAGAAACTGTTGTCAAACCGATACTGAAGATCCCTCCAGATGTGCTCTTTCTATCCATTGGGCTCCCTGCCCAATCTGCATCCGTGAAGCCACACAACTTCACCTCATCCTCCTGTCTGTACCACAAACCATATCCCGATGTGCCTCTGATATAACGCAATACATGCTTGCCCGCCTTCCAAAAGAGCTTGGTTGGCTTAACCATAGCTTGTGAAAGCTGGTTAACTGCATAGCATATATCGGGACGTGTATTGACCAGATACATAAGCGACCCCACCAACTTTCAATAAACAGTGGCATCCACTACTTCCGTTGAAGCAGTATCCTCCTTCCTCCAACCTCTAGGAAGAGGAGTATCCATGGGCTTGTAGCCCTGCATGTTGAGCCTCTCCAGTATCTCTTGAGCATACTTACCGTGAGAAACAGATAGTCCACCGATGCGCTACCATATTTCCAATCCTAGGAAATAATGAAGGAGGCCCAAGTCCTTCATTTCAAACTGTGTAGCAAGATCCTTCTTGCATGACAGTATCAACAACTCATCTCCCATTAGAATCAAATCATCTACATAAAGTACAATGATAAGCAGCTTACCCTCCACCACAATCTGGTATAGGTTAGGATCTGCCTCACTCTTGGAGAATCCAAGTCCTGTGAAATGGTTGTCTATCAGTGTATACCAAGCACGAGGTGCTTGTTTCAACCCATACAACGCTCTCTTGAGCCTGCACACATGCGACTCGCTGTTGAAGATCTCAAAACCTTCGGGCTGCTCTATATACACTTCCTCCTCAATGACTCCGTTGAGGAACGCAGTCTTCACATCCATTTGATGAATGTTCCACCCCATCTACGCTGAGAGAGCAAGAATCGTCCGTATGGAAGAATACCTTGCAACAGGTGCAAAGGTTTCCTCATAATCGATCCCCTCTATCTGTGAGAAGCCTCGGGCAACAAATCTTGCCTTTTACTTCTCCACACTCCCGTCAGCTGCCTGCTTCACTTTGTAGATCCAACTCGAACCCACCACTGATTTCTCTTCCGGTCTCGGGACAATCTCCCATGCACTGTTTTTGACAATAGAGTCATACTCTTCGACCATGGCATCTACCCATGTGGGTTCCTCCACAGCTTCCTCGAAAGAGGATGGCTTCGTCACGACACATTTGCTCATAGGAGCCATGTATCTAGTGTACCGATCTGGTGACTGTCTCTGCCTACGATCTCTTGTAGGTGGTCCTACAACCTTCTTTGCATCTCAAGCCAATCGCTCAGCTTCTGTCAAGCGCTTTCGCCCTCTGATGGTTGGCGCTGCATGAGTGGTCTCTTCCACTCCATGAACTTCATCCTGTGGCTGATCCACGTCCTGAAGCTCATCCTTAGGAACTAATAGCTCCTCATCTGCATGCAAGTGTGTCTCCCTCTCAAGCGAACACTTCATGGCTTTCTCCTCCTGAAATTTTATATCTCGTCGCACAATAGTCTTGTGACTGTCTGACAAATACACACGATAGTTATGGGGCATATCAGTGTACCCCACAAATATCCCAACCTCTGCGGTCAGCTCCAACTTCTTCCTAGAATCCTTCGTCACATGCATGTAAACTTTAGCACCAAAAATCCTCAAATGAGAAAGATCAGGCTTCTTACCAGAATAAGCCTCCTCGGGTGTACTCATGCCAAGTATTTTGTGAGGACAATGGTTCTGCACATATACTGCAGTATTTCATGCCTCCGCCCACAAGTGAAGGGGTAGGCCCTGATCATGCAACATCACCCGTGAAACACCCACGATTGTTCTATTCTTCCGCTCAGCAACCCCGTTCTGCTGTGGGTTATGGGGAGCTATGAGCTCTCTTCGAATCCCTTCTGCGCTGCAGAAATCCTTGAACTCGCCAGAGATGAATTCACCACCATTATCGCTCCTAAGAGCCTTCACTTTCTTCCCCGATTCCTTCTCGACCAGTGCTTTGAACTCACAGAACTTTGAGTATGTATCGCTCTTCTTCTGCATGAAGAAGATCCAGCACTTCCGAGAGAAATCATCAACAAAGATCACATAGTACCTGTGCTTTTCTGTTGAAGCAACTGAGAAAGGTCCACACACGTCTGTGTGAATTCTCTCAAGGATCGTCGTGGCATGACTATCCTTCTTGTGAAAGGTGGCTTTCACAAACTTTCCCAAAATACAACCCTTGCACTGATCTGACTGCGCAAGAGTGCCTTTAGGAAGCCCAATAGAAATCTGCTACAGTATCTTCAAGGCTCCATGGTGAAGGTGGCCCAATCTCCGATGCCACAACTCGCCATCATCCCGGCTCACCACTGCTTCTGCCTTGCATGCCATTGTTGTGCAGCCATCTACCTGCAACTGATAAAGGTTCTTGACTCGAACCCCTATCTTCCGGGTTTCTCCAGTTGTCTTACTTCGCAGGAAAGCCTTTCCCTAGCTGAAAACATCATCATACCCCTTGTCTTCTAACATCACCACAGAGATAAGATTCTTCCTCAATCCTGGAACATGCATCACTTCCTTCAATACGAAGGGTTTACTAGACTCCCTCTCAAAGGAAATGGTACCGATACCGATCGCACTGTATCTACCATCATCGCCCATCTCAATGTGCACTCCAAGATCTTTCTCATCCAGATCAAAAAACAAATCTCGATCTCCTGTCATGTGAAAAGACGCACCACTGTCCAAGAACCATACCGATCCCATCACACTTGATACCAAGCATGCAATCAATGAAAAATCCAGCTCAAACTGCGAGGCTAGAGCCTCTCCCGCTACAGATCCAGCAGCTTGCTTATTTTTCTTCTTCTGCGGACAATTTGTGGCATAGTGTCCGTGCTGGTGATAGTGAAAGCACTTCACCTCGGACATGTCCTGCTTCTTGCCTTTCACACCAAAATGAGAAGTTTTCTTGTTCTTCCCCTTCTTTGCTTTGGCAGCCAAAGCGCAATTTTCTTCATCAGTTGCCTTTGATGAAGAACCGTCCCTGGTATTCCGCATGATCTCCTCTTGCACAAGATCTGACCAAAGTCTCTCCCATCCTGGCAATTTCTCCCGACCATTGATAGAGTCCTGATAGGAATGCCAACTCTTTGGAAGACCAAGGAGAGCCAAGTTCACCAAGTCCTCATCAGCGACAGTCACCCCCACACTTCCCAGCTCATCCCGACATTGGGTGAACTTCGTGAGATACTTGGGCATACTGTCTCCCTTCTCGGCTTTGATGTTTCTGAGTTTATCCTTGAGCGCCAACTTCCTCTGGTCACTCTAGCTTTGGAATAATTCTGTTAATGTTTTCCACATCAAATATGGAGTAGCCTTTCCATGGAAGCTAGACACAATGTGATCCCTCACGCCCTCCAACAGAATCCTTTGACACCTTGTTGTCTTCTTTTGCCAATCCTTGACTTGAGCAACATCAGTAGGCTTTGGGACATCTGCATCCACGAACTCCTTCAACCCATTATCATCTAACACTACCTCCATCCTGTCTTTCCATGCAATATAATTCATACTGCCCTCAAGGGCATACTCCAATCACAATCCGTTGAAAGACATTTCTATTTTGACACCAAGAAAACACTGCTGCAAATTCAAATTCCACCAGCACAAAACTCAACCGCTTCCGATCTAGAATTCGTGAGAACAAAGTATTTCTCATACAGAGATTGACTGTACGGGCATTCACCGGATATCTCACATTCTAAAAGAAGGATGAATCCAGAGGCTACCTGACCCGATCACAGACTCTGCTTGAAGAAATAGAATGTAAACACTTTCTGAATAATAGATCTGATGATCAATACAGCTCTGATCTCCATAGCTCTGATACCATGTAGAAATTTAGAATAATATGACACATATTCTCAGAGATTATCCCGATCATACATTATTTGCGAAACCTGTACAATACATAATCTCCTCTACGTTTTGATCATCAAGATTGCAGAAACAAAACAATCATATGCACACATAGAAGCATCAATCAAACACATTAACACATTATGTATCCCAGGGAAAGCATCTCGCTAAAAACCCCAACTATCTGTATATTATATTGATTGAGAATAAAGTAACATTACATAGTACAATGCTCCTTACAAGCAATCAGTACCAGCTCCACCTGTTACACACAAAACTAGCTCCGATTGAACCAAGTCTCAGGTTCAAATCTTCTTCACAACTCTGCCTACCTCTATTGCGCAATCCTGCAAGAGAAATACTCACACACATTGGAAATCACGTGAGCACAAGCTATATTTCGCTTGGTATTGGCCAACACTGCGCAATTCTCATTGGCATAACTCAATCCCATTGATTGTGCAAGATCTCATGCACAACTGATAGTCACAACTCACCCTTTCACTTACCTCTACCACCTGTCTCCACTAAACTGTGCATGCACTGAGTTTACTGATGTATTCTTCAGTTGCATTATGAGTTAATAACTTGTGAATTAATTAATAACTAATTCACCCAACTCATCTCTTAGTCTATTTTCCAGTTAGACTAAATACAACCAGTTTAACAAAGTCAAACTAAACACAACTCCATCAACTCCACCTTCAGTCCACTAAACTCAACTCACTTGAGTTCTAACTGAAGTCCTGCATGCAATAGCTTAGTCACCCCATAGGTTACCATGTGATTCCTTCTGGGATCTGCATGTGCCACATCCGTAGCTCATCCTAAAGTGCTCTAAGAGAATAAGATAAAGTTTATAGTCTAAATATTATTAAGGGCTAATAATATTCGACTGTTCTATATTTAGACTTGGCAGTCTAACCACTGTGATCTAAAAATAGAAGTCCATCTATTTTTCCCAACATGACCAATCATCCATAAACAGCATCCTGCAACTCATAGACATGATCCATATGTCTAAAAATAGACATAGTCTAAAAATAGACTTTGCACCAAAACTTGCCCAACGGGCCCACTTAGTGAAGGTGACTCTTTTCACTGAGCTCCATCATTTTGTTGCAATCTCAACGCAAACATATTATTTAATTAATTAGAGAATTAATGAGAGCATTGATTAAAAAAAATTAATTAATTAATTTTACAAATTAATTAATTAAACATATAAATCAAATAATGGGTTATTTCATAACTAACCATTGGATAATATTAAAATAAATTAAAATCATAACTTATTAATTATAATAGCATGGTAACATGTGTATTAAAATAGACATATAGTCCTTAGAACTCATATTAAACAGTTAGAAAATAAACAATAGTAATCATATATAAAATTATAGGGAATTAATTAAACAAGTTAGTTAATTAATTAAACAAGTTAGTTAATTAATTAAACAAATTAATTAATTAGTTAAACAAATAAATTAAATAAACCAAATAAATAAAAATAAATCAATAAATAAGTAAATAAATCTGAATATTAACAAACTAAGTGGAGATTGGCCAACCTAATTTCTTAGATTAGCTCCTTCATAATATATATATCAAGACCATGGCTAGCTACAGCCATGGTCTATAGCGCGCCGGGTGGGAAGCTAGCTACAGCCATGGCGTCCTCTGGCCAACGACCACTCACCAGGAGACAATAATCCGCTTTCAGCCTATCACGACTACTACCAACAGCCAATAATCCGCGGTATCCACCTACGAGCCAGGCTTTGGTTCTGCCAACCGCCCCCAGCCAATAATCTGCATTTGCTGGCCAGACCCACAATCCTTCACACGTCAACTACAGGCTCATGCATTGGCTGCTCTTGCATGGCTAGACACTCGGCTACGTCCTCCGCCTGATCCCTCGACGATGTGTCTACACCACTACACATTCCGCCATCCTTTTAACCTCGCCTCGGCTCATTCTTGACGCTTCCTCTCTCCTCTGGTCCTTGTGGACCGGAGGCTCACGCCTCCTCTCTGTCTCTCCCGGCGTCCATGGCTCAGCCTTCTGCATCTGGTGTCCTCTGCGCGACTCCAGGTACGGCACCCCTGTTTCATGCTCGTATTGCTACTGTTATATAGTTTTACTATCTGGGTCCGGGATTTATATAACGTTTCAGTCAGTATTAGATATCGCGCTCTGTATAGCTGCTTTTATTTGGTTTATCACATAAGTCTCTGTTGTTATATAGTTTTTCTATCTGGATCCGGGATTTATATAACGTTTCAGTCAGTATTAGATATCGCTCTCAGTATAGCTGCTTTTATTTGGTTTATCACATAAGTCTTTGCTATCTGGGTCCTGGTAATCTCCTCGCCTCTTGTTCTTTCGCCAATTGGCTCCTACACAGAGGATTTTCTCCTCCTTCAGGTCTCATTTTGGGGTTGAAGGGTATTTCTTCCCTTCCACAGTTCTGGCAAGCTCTCTCAGCCCAACTCCAGGCCGTCTGCAACATGCTCTGTGCACTAGTCAAGAAAATCAGAGCATCATTTTACATTTACCGGCCCTGTCAAGACTTCAGAATTCGAATTGGGAAATGGTGGATAGTTTTACAGTGCTGTTGCTGCTGCATAGACTGTAACAATCGCCCGGAAGCATAGCGCTCTCTCCGGGAGCACACGTTTTTTCCGATTGTCTTTCCGGCTCTTTTTCAAAATTCACGTTTTCCCGGCTCTCAGTCATAACTCCTCACCTTCCTCTCTGCAACCACTGCCCCTTCTGCTCACCACCTTGCATGGGATCTGCGGTTATGGCGGTTCACAACGTCACCCGCGCCACCATTCTCCTCTCTTAGATCATTCTTTGTCAGCTTTTGGGCCTTCTATCTTGTTGGGACTTGAATTTTGTCAGGACTCCGTATCCCATCCAGCTCTTATCTCCCACCTCCAACTTTCCATCTGGGCATCTCTCTCCGTCGGCTTCTTTTTGGGATCTCCCACCGGCCTGGGGATGGCCGCAGACAGCGACTCCCCGGGTACAAAGGCTCTATTGGCGGCGGCCATTGAAACCGAAGAGGCTATCTATGCTACAAGTGGGAACCCCAGCTGGCATGACACACTGTCAGGCTCCCTCCCTTCACGGCTAAGGGACCCTCCCCTCTTCACATCTCAGCAACAGTTATACCGCCGGAAAAAAAACAGAGCACCAGCTAAGATGGTCCCCCCCCCAAAGGCGGTCACGATCTCCGGGTCTTTTTTGACTGAGCGCATAGACAGTCTACAGAAGTTTGCTCTTGTTGGGAAATGGTATTTCCCCGAACTGGCCGAAGCAGACATGAGAGCATGGATTTCAAAAACATGGATGCCTATAATCGGCTACACTCCCATTATCTCCCGTATGATGAAAGAATGGTATTCTTTCCACTTCCAAAAGCAGGAGGACTTAGAAAGGGTTCTGGATAAACCGTGGGTATCTGGACGGAGTTTCCTATCGCTCTCAAGGTGGTACATGGGCTTTGACCCTCTCAAGAACACACCTTCCCACTCTTTGATATGGTTAAAGCTTCCCAATCTCCCACTCGAGCTATGGACGCAGGAACCTCTCGAATCAATTGGCAATGCGATTGGTAAATTTATCTATGTTGACCCATGGATTCGGGGGGAAAAGGATAAGCGCATTGCTTGGATCCTCATTGAGAGGCCTTACAAAGGCGGCTACCCCGAACAGCTGGAAATCATATGGGAAGGATCCCGTATATATCAGAGAATTGATTTCTGGGGCATCCCCTTCAGATGCTCCACTTGCCACCGCACAGGCCATCTGCACAATGATTGTAAATATAGGAGAACGAGGCCCTTTCGCTCTATAAAAACCAAGGATCCATCTGATAGTGACAGCCTCTCAGGGCGACATTTCTCCTTTAAGTCCTCTGATCATGCTAATAAGGGAGAATCGCCTAACCTCGCCGACTTTAAAAGCCCCCGCTATCTCCCCCTCTCATGAATATGGCCGACTTCTCATGCCCTCCCATCCCGGAACAGCCAGAAGAGAACTCGGTCCCCTCCCCGCTCCCCTTGAATGTCGCTGATTTCGTTGTCGGTTCCCATCCAATACAAATATCCTCGTCCCCTCCATCTCCAACAACCAAAGATTTTCACCTCTCTTCGACCCCTTTCAACTCCCCTGTCTCCTCCCCTCTCAACGAACCGGACAACGACATTGACCAACTCCTGAACCGTCACCCTCCCATCCTTGAACCGCTCACCATCCACAAGCCCGCCTTCCCTTCCATCAGTCCCGCCTCCGCCAAGAACATTACCGTCCGCAAAAAAACCAGAGGTGGCAGCAGGCATTTTAGAGGACGATCGATCGCCACAGATTTGGGTGTCATTAACCTTCCTCTCATCGACGTCCCCATCCTTGAGTCTCCTCCCCCTCAGCCTCTTAGAGCAAGCGTGGCTGGAAGCTCTTCTAAATGACCTTCCTCGTCTCTTACAACATTCGGGGTTTAGGAATGGCCCCAAAATTCTTGGCTTTGAAAGCTACATTCCTATCGGAAAATCCATGCATCATTTTTGTACAGGAGACCATGCACACCAGTTCGTCTGCAATCGCTTTCTTCAGAAGAATGTTTCCCTCCTGGCACATGTCGGCAATCAGTGCTGAGGGCCTGTCGGGAGGTCTTGTATCCCTTTGGAACCCTCTTATGGTCAAAGCCAATGCATACAAATGTCAAGCTGGTATTCTCCTCTCTGCGAGCATTCGGGGAAGACCCCGACCAATCAATCTGCTCAATGTTTACGCGCCTTACAAGAACAGAACCCCCTTCTGGGACTCTTTTCTCCTCACAGGCATCCTTGACATTCAATCTTTGATCATTGCAGGAGATCTGAACTTCACGCTCTGCTCACAAGAATGTTGGGGCCATTGCTCGTCTATGGACAGTTTAGCAGTTAAAATGCGTGGAGAGCTCCTCAATAGGGACCTGGTCGACATCCCTCCGGTTCCTATGGCCCCCACGTGGAACAATGGAAGAGTGGGTAATGCTTACATTGCTAAGCGAATTGATCGTTTCATCCTGTCATCTTCTATCATTGAAGACTGGGGGATGCCCATTGCCAAAACTGGTGCTGCCGCCACCTCCGATCACAAGCCCATATCATTAGCATGGGTTAATGATCTTCGAAGGAAGGGATACTCATTCAAGTTTAATACAGTTCATCTACAGGATCAATCCTTTGAGGCCTTTGTCAAGTCCGCCTGGGGCCATATCACTCTCTCTGAGGATGCTCCCTTCCTCACCTTCCGCGAAAAGATGGACAAACTCAGGGAGGAAGTAAAGTCATGGCAAATCAAGAAAAAAACATCCGACTCTCGGGATCTAAGCAATATCTTGCAAGAAATAAATCTCATCTCGTCCTCCATCCATCTTCACGGACTATCCTTTGACAAGAAGATCCTCCTATGGTCCCTTGAGAAACGGAAACAAGATCTGCTCCTAAAAGAGGAGGCCTCATGGAGATTGAAAAGTCGAGCTCTCTGGCTCAAACAGGGCGACAGAAACACTAAGTTTTTCCACAACATCGCCAGCGCGCGCAGAACAAGGAATTTGATCTGGAGTATGAATGATTCGATGGGCAACACCCACAACACTCAGCATGACATCTCTGCCGAGGCAACTTCATTCTTCAGAGGTCAATACAAACGACAACATAATGACATCTATGACATGATGTGGGCGGTTAACCACCTCCCGACCATGTTTGACGCTGCTGCTAATGATCTCTTCCTCAGACCTATTTCGGAAGGGGAACTCTCTAGCATCATAAAAGGCTTCAAGAAGGACAAAAGCCCGGGCCTGACGGTATTCCAATCGAATTTTACTCACATTTCTATGATATTCTCAAAGACGATCTTCTCAACATGGTAAATGCTACCTGCCAAGCTGGGAACATTAACAGTGCACTATCGGCCACCTTCATTGCCTTAATACCAAAGATAGAGAAACCAACATCCTTCGGGGATTACAGGCCCATTGCCCTGTGCAATGCTCTATATAAAATCGTTTCTAAGATCATTGCTGAACGCATGAAAAAAACTCTCAGTTCCTATATATCTCCTCAGCAACATGCTTTTTTGAAGGACAGGCTCATACTTGATGCCGTCGCCCTTGCACAAGAAGGTCTTTTTGCCATCTCCTCCAAGAACATCGACGCGGCCGCCCTCAAGATTGATCTTTCAAAGGCATTTGACTGTGTCAGTTGGAGCTTCATCCGAGTTCTACTTGCAAAAATTGGACTCTCGCCGCGAGCATGCAGCTGGATTATGGCATGTGTTGAATCCGTTCACTACTCTGTCATTATCAACGGAATTCCATCAACCTTCTTCCAGGCGGAACGAGGGCTCCGTCAGGGATGTCCACTGTCCCCTCTCCTCTTCATTTTGGTTATGAACTCTCTTAGTTCGCATATCAATCTTGCTGTCTCACAAGGGAGGTGTAAGCCGGTTAAGATTTGTAAGGACATCTCTCTCTCTCATAACTTTTTTGTTGATGACATTCTTATTTTCGCCATGCTATGTAAATCATCTTGGGCATGCTTATACATCATCTTTCAGAAGTTCCATGCGGCAACTGGCCTATTCATCAATAATGACAAAACCAAGTTATTTCACAACAACTCCAACCTTGCCACTGCCCTTTGGGTAGCGACTCGTTTCGGCATCAACCTCGCACTCTTCACGGAAGGCCTCCCATATCTTGGTTTCCGACTCAAAGTCAAAAATAACAAATTTGCTGATTGGTTATGGCTCATTGACAGATTCTATAGCAAAATCTCCAAATGGGAACACAGACTTTTATCACTTGCTGGCCGTTTCGTCCTTGTACAAGCGGTTCTTTCCCAATTATCAGTATATTGGGGTCATCTCTTTGTACTCCCTGCAAAAGTTCACAAAATCATTCAGTCAATTGCCGCTAATTACCTTTGGGGAGGCCATTCCTACCAATCGAAATTACACCTGGCACGAATGGATTTCATCACCATTCCCAAAAAGAATGGCGGTTGGGGTCTTATTAATATGCGGCGTTTTGGCAATGCTCTCATCGTCAAATCCATGCACAGGGCCTTCTTCGGGAACAGCCCATGGTCTACTCTTATCAAGCAGAAATATTTAAAGGGTCGCAGCTTAGATTTCTGGCTCAGAAGATCCACTCTTGGGATCTGCAATGGATCTCCCATCTGGTGCGGCTTTCGCAAGAATCAACGTTTTTTCTTCAGTATTCTCAAATGGTCTTTCTCTTCTGGTTCTTCCGTCTTCATTGCACTTGACCCCACCCTTCACAACCTGGAATCCCATATTCCCCCGGCGCTTCTCACCTTTTTTCACATCAGGGGCATCTTCACCTGGTCCATGCTCATTGACTCATGGTCCTCATTGTCGCCCATCTGGAAATCGGACTATCAACTTCATATTCCCCCCCCCCCTTCGTCCCCTTTGGTCCTCCGCCACCCTTCATTTCTCTCGCCTGAACATCCTTCAAATGGGGCCACATGACTCCCTCATCTGCTCCACCGACTCCACCACCCACCCCATCACTGTTAAACGTCTTTACTCCGCCCTCACCACGCTCACCCCGCCTCTTCCCTCCCCCTTCCCACACAAACTTTGGAAAGCCAACTGCCCACTCAAATCCACTCTGTTTGGCTGGCTTCTTTTTCATGACAGGAATCTTGTATGGGATGTTCTTCAATCAAAGGGGTGGCAGGGTCCAAGTCAGTGCTGCTTTTGTCGTTCTCACTTGGAAACTAACATCCACATGTTCTTCCAATGCACTGTCACCTCTGCCATTTGGATCGAGCTGTCAACATGCTATGGTTTTCCTGTCCTCCTTTTCCCCTCGGTTAAGGATGCTTTCTCTTGGTGGTCTTCTCAGCGTCCCTTCTGGCACGCCATCTTCCTCCTCACGCTCTGGCATGTCTGGAAGTGGCGGTGCGGCTATGTTTTTCGGGACTCTCATTCACCTCCCGAAACCATTATATCCTTGATTACTGGCAGCTTGCCTCCGGAGTAAATCACACCAGACGTCGACTCCTTTCTACAGGCGGCATTCCTCTGGCGGCTCCTCATCTGCTAGCATCTTCTCACATTGGCAATATGCCTCAGTGCACACACAATATCAGTGAATACTTGTATCAATGTTTTTTTTTAGAACATATGCTCAGAATGTCTTTGACCATTTTTATTTTTTATTATCCACAGCATGAGACCTGATGCGATATGTTGATCGATGGTTTTCCGATCCATATTTTGCTATGTATTTATCAAAACAGTTTATATGAACTCAATATAACATATATAGTTTTTTCTTCTGAAAAAAATAGCTCATGGATACATCATGAATATCTCTAGAATATCTATTGTCGCATCCCCTGATGATGGACTCACTTGGTAGTCCGAAACGATGGGTTCATAAAACTCTATAACAGGTCATTCCTCCTCTATTTAAAACTATCCTCACCTGTATGGATTCATTATTTAAAAATATTATTTTTGTATGGTCGATAGACCGTTGGAAAGGTCTAGCCAAGAATTACACATTTCAACCAACCCAAGCTCTGCATATGACTATAGCTTGGGTCTTTGCCAAATAAAAAAAATCATTTAAAGCCTCAAAAAAACCCCAAAGTTTAGGGTCTAAAAAACTATATAAAAACTACCAATATTGACAACTATGCATTGAGCCACTAGAGTAGGTGGATGGCCACCAATATCCACTTGGGTCAATTGCAAGACATTTCAATACTTGACAAAGAGCTCTAAGTTATGAATGATATATGTTCTTGGTTGTTGAGGACCATGGCCAAGAAGCAATCTATCCAAGGTGAATCTTCACTCTTGTAGGAGCCTTATGCCTAGAACATTTGCCAGAATGATGAGTATGTTTTTTGCAATGCTCTCAATGGTGAAGATCAAAACATTGATCTTTCACATGGGAAAATTGATCATAGTTTTGGCATCTACGAATCTAAATTGATTTGTGGAAGAAAAGAAGCAAGATGTGGAGAAGGTGAAGGTGAACTATCCTGAAGAAATCCAACACTCTGAAACTAGATTGGTTTAAAATAGTTTGGAATGTGAAAGGAAACATCCTTTTCATATCCAAGATTGGTTTTGTTCTTGTTGCTATTAAGTTCTTCCAAGGTGTAATGATGGGCTTGAGAAGTGCAAGTTGAACCTCTGCATCTTCATGTAAATTTTCTCTTGAAGTGGCCTCAGTGATATGAGCAAGTGCTTGACGTTGATGGGAATCTACCTCAACCTCAAAAATGGAGTTATTATGTACACCATTTGAGAATGTTGATTCTTTTTTTGTAGCTCATCTTGTTGTGATTGTGACTCAAGCTAGAAAAACTTAATCTTCTCTTATGCTTCCTATAAGAGATTTGAACATCTATGAGAGTGAACATGTTGATTTTGATTGTACCATTAATAGTAGACTCTATTAGAGTGTCTAATAACTATAATAACTTGACAATTCTATCCATTTTTTCAACAATACAAGCTAAACAAATGAAAGTGTCAATATATGTCAATTCCCTGGCCCTATTGATATAGTTATAACTGAAAATGGACATTGGTGTCTTAATGAAGGTTTTGAGCAAAAGATCTGTAATAGAGAAACCCGACAGTGAAAATTGAATATGAATGGAAAATGGTCTAATTTTTCATATTTATTTGTCCAATTAAACAACTTGAAATTCATAATGCTCATTTATTCAATATTAAACATCCAATGTTGTCCACCTACTTTAATAGACAAAATTTATGCAAAAACATACCACATAATAAACATTTATTAAAATGAAGATTGAGTACAACCATATAATTGATCTCTATTTCATCACTCGGCCTACTACAATTCAATCATCTGATGGAAGCAATGCAGATGCCTTCAATATTTGCCAAAAATCATATCACCTTCAATTTCGGGGCTTTAGGTTTGAAGAGATTCCTATGAAACATCTTTTTTTATGGAAACCAAACATTAGAGTGCCTCTAACCAACCCTATGAATTGAGAAAGGGAGCCCATATAACTAATCTAAGGAAAAGCATGTTGAAACACAAGGGAAATTCAAATTTATGAATTAAACATAGACCAAATAGAGTGCGTTGCTTAATTATATAGAGGTTGTTAGAGACAAAACCACAATTGGACCTAGTATACATAGTAAGTGCAACACTTAACAAACGTTCCCTCCTTTGACTCCACAGAATCACCTTCAACAGAGTATTTTCCAAGATGTGCAAGGAAAAGGCCAGCCTTGAAACTATTTCCCAATATACCCTAAACCTTCTTTGAAAAAGAATCCCACTGAATGTTCCTATAATTATGTTCTTGTCTGGTGGGAAACCTAAGGTCAGAGCAGATGTTGAACTTGAAAGTGATGGGTTGGTTTACTTGTAATGGGCCACAAAGAACAAGCCTTTGAGTCATTTCTTGTCTCTTTCACAAAAGCACAATCACATATGCAACCACAATTTGGTAGACAATTTCCAATTATGTCAAGAGATTTCAAGGTTAGACTTGAATCAAAGTGGTGAATCGGTCATAAAAGCTAGCTCTCGTATGCAATGGAAATTAAAATGGGACTATGTCTTTTATCTCTATTATTGACTCTAATTGATAGACACTAAAAGTGATTTCTTTGTTGAACACACAAAATCCCATTATTTCTTCATATTTTGAATATTTTACCAATAATTATAGGTTTCGAAGTAGGATGAGGATTTCCTTGGTAAAAGGAAAGTTGGATAGGATAAAATAGCTAATGGTTTCAACCTTTTTAGGTATTCATCTCATTTCTTCACAATTTTAGGCTTGATTTGGGCTTGGTAAATTCCCAAATTATGCTTCGTCCAAAAGAAGTCAAGATAATTTGCTCTCTCTCTCTCTCTCTCTCTCTCTCTATATATATATATATATATACCAACAAAATAACATATTTGAAGGAACATCCCTAATGGGGGTGTTAATATGGATTTAATGAGGCTCTTAGAGGTTGCACCCGCCACCCCATAGTTCAGACCGAGCATTAAATGGGGGAAGGACACGACCTGCCTTCGCATGCAATCTAATCGCTGGTGGTATGATTCTATTAATTAGTTTGGATGGATGGGGTGACAACTTGTGGTAAATGGAGAGGAGTTGAGGGAAGGTCCTTGGCCTCTTTGTTTTGTTTCCTGGAAAAGTTGGAATGTGTTAGGCCCATCATGTAGTGGATAATATTTAGAATTGAAAGCATGGGAGGTGAGTGCGGATGCCTGTGTAAGTTTGGATTGAATGTGTTGGGTTTCCTAGATGTTTGGCCGTGTGCTTGGCCACTCAAGGATTGCTCTCTAGAAGGGCCATTGGAGGTGTTCTCTTTTATGTGGAGCGAATTTTTTGGTTCTATATCTATTATTCTTGG
Source organism: Pinus tabuliformis (assembly GCA_031772625.1). Classification (NCBI taxonomy): domain Eukaryota; kingdom Viridiplantae; phylum Streptophyta; class Pinopsida; order Pinales; family Pinaceae; genus Pinus; species Pinus tabuliformis. The sequence goes on along the minus strand of CM062817.1, from coordinate 1,743,386,242 downwards.
TCTATTTTTTTTGGTCATCAGTCGTGTCTGAGCTCAGAGTATTAGGGTATGAAGCTCTATGTCTTTCCCAAGCCTAGTTAGTAGCATTAATTCGGGCTTTCGTGTCAATTTGTTCTTAGGTTTTGATTTGTGGTCCTCACTCAAGGCACAATCTAGGGAATATGAGTCTAGGTTAAAGTGAATTACAAGGGCTTTATAGGGTTTGGTGTGGTCTTAGGTTGGATAAGCTTTGGTTAAAAAAATTTGGTGGTTGGTTGTGTTTGTCTGGGTTTTGTAGTCCTTTGGTCCTCTCAATGGTGTGTTTGGGTTCAATGGTCAAAGGTGATAAGTTTGTAGAGGAGGTTGTTGCTCCTTTTGTATCAATTGTTGGGTTATTTTTGGAGTTTGGGTCAAATGTCTAGAGCTTCTGTGATGATTTAGTTTGTTGGTTTCTTGGTCTTTTTGATGTTGGGTCTCTTCCATTATTGTGTTCTTTTACAAGTAGAGGAACTCATAGAAGTTGTTGGAGGTTCACCCCCAATTCAGCTATGTTGCTGAGGCAGAGGGGGAGGAGCAGGCGGAGGGGTGGTGGTCGATTCCAGCAAGGGCAATGTGGTGCTAAGCCTTTTGCCCATGACTCGATTGCCACCTTTTTTAACGTTGTTCCACCAGAAAAACACAAAGAAATTCATAATCTTAAGACACAAGCAGGGGTCGAAAGACATTCCCTCTCAGGTTTGGAGCTCATGGAAGACATGTTAGCTTGAGTTCCTGACCCTCGTTACACTAGGGGTAGGAAGCAACAATACCTAAACTCCATGGCTCTTCATTAGCAAATGAAAACCCTATTAGGCCTGGTCTTGAGGGACAAACAAGTGGAGAAGTAGAATATTTTTTCATCCTTGGATGATGTCAAGAGAATGCTCAGGAACTAGTAGGTTTTTTTTGGATAGAATAGACTCTCATTTGGCTCATGTAGAAAGTCACATAGCATGTCAATTAGATGGGGGGTACCTGACGAATCCTTCGTGTTCTAGTGCGAGGGCACCATCAAATGTTTCTTTTTCTGATAATGATTAGAAAGATCAATGGGGATAGGTGTAGTTCGATGGCCTTTTTAGGAAGGCTTCGGGTTCATAAGGATGGGTGCTTGGCATCTCTCCTAGCCTCCTCATTGCATGGAAATATGCATGGTGGTTCCAGGACCAACCTACTAGGCATGTGTCATCTGTTATGTTTCTTTTGCTGTATGGTCTATGGCCAATTGAAGTGCTTAAACCGTGGTTGTTTCTCTTGTTATGTTATTTTGTGAATAGGTCGTGAAAAATGGACTTGGTTGTATGTATTTTGGAAAGTTTATCTTTGTTTTATAGACTGCTAGCATTGATGGTTTTTTGAAAATATGTCTAGGATGTTTGTGGGGGTTGGTTGGGTTGGGAAATGTTGGAGGCCAGTTTTCACTTTGGATCTATTGTAGTTTGGGTTATCAACCTTTGGTTTTGGTGGGATTTGAGACTTTGTTGGTCTAATCGAAGTATGTAGTATGCTAAGGAGAGTAGCATCCTCTATGGTCACTATGGTAATCTTTTCAAATCCATATAAAGCTGATTTTGATTGATATAAAACCCTTAGTTTACCCAAAAAAAAACATATTTGAAGGAACAAAAATTACAATGTCACTTCTTTCATTCAATAATCGCCTAGTTTTTATTTTGTCAGCCACACAAGGAAAATGAAAGAATCATAAAAAAAGATATTTGAAAGAACAAACATTACAAAGTCACTTAATTTATTGAACAATCACATAGTTCCTATGTCATGGACCATGCATGAAGAAGAGATAATTATGCCAAGAACAATTTAACCATCAATTGTCTCTTATGCTTTTATTTCAAAGTAAACTTTTGTTATGACAATTCCTAAGATCATACCTCCCTCAAAAAGGTTTAATTTGGTTTTTAAATAAGGCTAGCTCTGAGTATTTATTTTTTCATCATATTTCATCCATTCTATTGTATTTAAATAATCAAAATTAAGAATTGGATTTGTTAGTTTCACTTAATGCTATAAGTAATTTTGATTTTTAAACAAAAATGGACCTGACTTTTTATTTTGTTCATCATTTTTCATCCATCTGATTGTATCAAAATAATCACAATTGAGAATTAGATTTCTGAGTTTCACATTCTACATATAATTTTAAAATAGAAAAAATGCTAATAGCAAAGAAAAACATCTAAGAGACAAGCCATTAAACATTGTAAATTGTCCAATGTGCTCAAGCAGAACTCCCAAGTTATTCAATATTAACATTTCTTTCATCAGCAATGCCAAAAGCCAGTTGTCTAAAAATTTCACCCTACAAGTAAAAGTAGTGCACAATTCCTTTATGAGCTTAAAAAAGAATAAATAGAGAGTCATAACCCCGATTTCTCTTGTATATGGCAGTTTACCATACATATCAATACTAAATATGAGCTCTAGTATTCTTGGCAAACATTTTGAAACTTTATAAGTACCTGCATCAACATAAGCAATAATATCCATCAAACCAATGTACCAAGATGTAGCAAAACATAAAAACATAAACTCGCCCAATAATGTCACAAAACTCTCTTCAAAAAAATTTAACGTCTTGCAAAATAAAATACACACTATTAAGCTCACACTTTTTAGACATGAAAGCCATTTGTTTATTGAAAATCTGAGTTGGGTTGGAGTCTTGAAAAAAAAACAGATTTCTCACTCCACAAAAAAGTAGCTCAATCTTAACATGCAAAAGGTCAACATCTCAATAATTGCTTTCAATTTCATGGCACGAGATGCTCGGGCTATTAAGCCCATGGCACAAAGATAATTTATTAGAACTTAAGGAATATATACCTACCTAACTTGACAAGTTTATCTCACATGCTGCTGCATAATAACACTCAAGTCGGCACATATACATTCTTGACAATATCATGCAGATATTGACAAACCCTTTTAACCTCCAACAGAAGATGGTACTAATGGTAATGTGTGCTTTTTTAATGCATTAATTTCTGGAGACCTCTTTACCTGCATATTGGCAGGCAACATGCCGTGCAGCTCCAGAACTAATCAAGTTATATCAGCTTTAGTGTTCATCGTTTGTTCTACAGGTGTACCAACAGATGATGTTAACAGTGATCAATGGTTAGTGTTGGGATAATTAGCCGTTGATTTGCATCCAGACTTCTAAGTTTAAAAAAAATAGCTTGATCATTGGATGCAGAAGGTTTGGCCAAATAAGGTCACCATCTAGGTATTTGCTTTCAATTTCATAGTGGGGGATCCATTAAGCCCAGAGCACAAAGATCATTTAGTAGTAACCTAAGAAATATATACCTCACCTGTCATGCTTATCTCACATGCTACACATTAATGTTTGATTCTGCACATTACATTCTTGACAATATCATGCAAATACTAACGGTAATGTGTGTTCTTAATGCATTAATTTCTGGAAGCCTCTTAGCTGCATATTGACAGGCAACATACCCTGCAGCTCTTGAACTAATAAAATTATATCAACTTTGAGTAATGTCTTCTTTGTTTTGTTCTACTGCTACATGTGTACCAGTAGATGATGTTAACAGTGATCAGTGGTTAGTGTTGGGATAATCAGCTTTTGATATGCAAGTATTTAGTAAGGCACACATGTAGAAGGAAGAGGCGGAAATAAAAGATATAGGAAGGAATTTGTACTAGTTACCATGCAAATCTCTTCCCAACTATCATCTCATGAATGCACCATCCTCTTAGTAGTAGACCTGTAGAGGCACTTGTTGAGAATATCTGCACTTTTAAGTGCAAGGATTAGTGAAATGAATTGACATATGAGACGTCAGTATTGGCAATGTGCAAGATATGAGACAATACTAGCAGAGTGCAGATTACAGACCTGCAGAAGCAATGCATATATGGGGCAATCTTTCTTGTACTCTTAATATGTGCAAAACTAGAAAGGATATCATTACCATCCACGCATATTCAAAATAGAAAGCATTCCGTCTGGCTTCTGCTCATCGCGCTGCATACGATAATGAACTAGAGCTGGGTCAACAAATCTAATAAAAGAGTGGAAACCACGACAGCTGAAATGCAAATGTTAGCTGCTTTAAATCCTCATAAAGGCCTCTGCAGATACTTCAACAAAATAGATGCTAGAATTGCAGTAAATTATACTAAACCTTTAAGTCTATGGATTTGATCTCGAAACCGTGATTACAGATACGACGTTAGGCTCCAGACTAATCGCTAAATTCTCAAAGCTTCGTGCCAATTGCAGTTCATCAAGACTGACCTGGAATGTGCCATTCCCAATTTCTGCCATTTTCTCCAAGATAAGAGCTGCAGGATCCGTTCCATACATGATTGTATGCAATATCAACTTTGGCTCTGTCTTCTTCAATTTATTCACAAAAAAAAGAGGATCTTGTCCATCATTGTTTCCACCATCGCTCAAGAAAATAATTATTGGTTTCTTCTTCTCCACATTAGGATCATTCGAACCCCGACAAATTACCTCCTCTGCCATTGTCAAACCAGAAGAATAACTAGTTGCCCCCCCTGCATCATATTGAAGAAGACCATCCACAATATCTTCTTTCATCTCTTGCCTTTCTAGGGCAAGAGTTGCTGTATCATCAAATAGAACCACAGATACAGAATCATCGCTAGAGGTTCTAAGCCGAGTCTTAATGAATCTATCAATAGACTCATACACACAGCCCAACCTACAATTGTGACGAGGAATACATTTGGCCAAGTTTGGTCTTATATCAGAAGCATACATTGAACCAGAGCTGTCAATAACAAAAACCACGTGATGCGGTACATTCTTCAAATGGTCACAGCGAAAACGGTGACCATCTGCAGTTATGTGGCCTCCAGAGGATGGCGTTGAAGTTCTTTGTACAGGGGCATGCCATAATTCCTCTGCGCAATAGGATTTTGTGGAACTACCATCGGTGTCTTTATGCTCCTCTGACCCGCAGAGATGATTGCATAGAGCGAACTCTTCCTGATCTTCTTTAGTACAGGGATCTTCAAACCGCATTTGCATCCAGTAAGTCTTATGGGTAAGTTCATCTTTCGGGACATCCAAATCTGGGCCATATTTTCTTGTCTCATGCCGAGACCCATCATAGATATGACGTGTGCAAGGCAAACCATCGTTCATGGGACAAGGAATCAAATGAATGTGACCCCGACCTTGTGCTTTACAATGCAGGTTACACATTTCTGCCACACCAGATTCCCCCCAAGCATACTTTCTACCCTGGATATCGAATTCTTTCTGGTCTGATGCAAAATTGACATTCCTCATGTTCCCATGAACAGTATTATGCAAACCAGTATGATCAATAGGTTCTGAACAAAAATACCCGCAAGCTTGACATCTAGCGTTACAGTGATGCACAACATCTGGATTTTGGGTGTGAAGATGCACACCATCATGGGATGTTTTAAAAGGTGGAATGTCAATGCAACAATTCTTTTTCTTACCATTTTGTTCAGATAAATGTATGTACTCAAAGGAACCTCTTCTGCCCTGAAATGAGCGTGTATGTCGCACAAGTTCAGTGAGAATTTCACAAATTCCATCGGCTTCACATTCCTTAGGACAACCATGCTTCTCACCACAGAGATGTTCATCACTTGTCAATTCATGGAAGTGATCTTTGTAACCACAGCTTCTAGGACACCCCTGGGCCTTCATGATGCAATCATTGGGACAAAACCTTTCATGACAGGCATGTTTATCATGATCCCCAAGCTCAATCTGTATGACACAGGGATTTTTGCAGCTCGGAAGGGAACATTTCATGTTACACAAATGTTGTGATGAATTGCACTTATGAGTACCTTCATGTCCGACTGTCAAGCAACAAGATTTGCAGCAATTGGATGATTTGTCAAATAAAGAACATATCTCGGCACATGTATGATTTTTCATTTTGCAATCATGATTCCCTTCATGGCCTGCCAAATGCTTACATTCCTCCACTTCATTTTCCTGGTCTTGGTGTAATTCGAGAGAACAATACGTGCACTTCTCAGCGCAAACATGGTTACCCATACAAGAGTGATCAGAGGAATGGCCTTTCTCTAAAATACATCGCCAAAAGCAATCAGAACATTTGCAACCACATACAGAGAGTCCCTGTTTCAATTCTGCAAGAGCTAGAACTGCCTCCAGTTGCAACTTTTGCACATCATCATTCCCAGAAAATTCTGCGGTGTTGCAGCGAAGCCACCTTTGAACTCGATCATACCGTCTAGCAGCCAAAGCCTCAATGAAGTCCTGAAACTTAGAGTGCCATAAATCACCTGTTTTGCCTCTTCTATCAAAGACTCCATCTAGTATTGATCTAAGATTACTCAAAATCCGATCTTTTGACGTAGATTCATCTAGAGGCGCAAGCTCGAGGCCAGTATCTTGCAAATCAATGGAGAGATCCCGAAGTACTAGTGGAGCATCACTTACCTCTTCCTGAGAGTCAAAATTCGTAAGCATCTTTTTGGCTCCTGCCACAGAAATACATCCTGCCTTAACAGCAGAAACCAAGTTCCCACGAAGGATATCCACCTTCATGGCAACACGTTTCATATCTACAGAGGTCCAATCCTTCACTGCCATCTGGGACATGACAAGCTTCAAATCTGTCAAGAAGGCACGGCCACTCTCATAACTATGTCCCAACTCTTCTACAGTCAAAGCAATATCAAATAGGCTTTCTTGATGATATTCTCTTCGAGTAAAAGGAGCCATTGCAGCAAGTTCAACCACTCCTCCATACATCTTGGTAAGAAAGTTTTCATGAGATCTTTGACAAATTTGGAGAAGTTTCTGACGGAATTCATCTTTTAATTCCTCTACATCAGAGACATCAACATCCTTGATAGCTATGTAGAACACTCCTTTGAATAGTTTTTTATCTTCCTTCACCAAACTTACCCCACTTTGGAATCGCTGAAAGATAACTTCCGTCTCCTTGTCAAGATGAAAATCCTGAATAAGAAGCAAGTATCACAATTGGTAATTAATCTTTGTGTGGCTACAGTAACAGAAAGAAGAAAGCTAAGGCCACTATTTAATATGAGAAAATCAAATGGTAAACCAGTAAAAGCAAACGAATAAGACAGTTCTAAAAACAAACCTTCTTGTTGAATATTGTTAAATTACTCAAGGCAGCATTTAGGACTGAGAGTAACATATCTTCTTGCTCTGTTCTCTCAAAACTGCCTAATCCCTCGAAGTCCATCAATACATAGAGGCACTCTGAGTCCATTCGAACTGTCATCCACACTCCATCAGTGCATCTCCCCCCAGCTACATCGAAAAGCGAGCCAGATAAATGGTTTAATAAGAATGATTTACCACTACTCTGTTTGCCCATTGACGAGACAACCTTGATTTTACCATCCCACTGACTCAGGACAGCATCATACAAGCCGAAACGCAACAAAGTTGCCAGTGATATGCTATCTGCATAAGTGAGGTGTGGAGGTATTTGAAGCCCATCAAGCAAGGGCTGTAATCCATTGTTTTCAGCACGAGTTATTTGGACGGGTACAAGACATATAAGTTGACGGACCCAGTTTCCCAAAGGCTTTTTTAGATAGTGAGGGAGTGAGAGATGTAGAGTGTTTGAGTCACAACTTTCAGACATTTGAACTTTGAATTGAATCCTGAGATTTGAAAAGTCCTTTCCTTTTTCCTTCTTTAACCGCCCAATAACATTCTTCAAGTATTCTTCATATTTCCCTTGCCCTCTGTCTTTTCCAAAGGTGGTGTCCCTTGACTTGAGCAAAACATGGAGGTTGAGATCCCTGATACTCCCTCTAAATAGCGCGGGATCAACTGCAAATTTATCAAAAATGTGATAGATGTAGTCTAACGTAGCACTACTAGTATTCTGAGAGTCCCGGTCCATGGCATTCTTATGATCTCTTTCTGAGGTAGATTTTTGTTTTCCTAATTCTTCAAACTCCAAAGCTTCTGTCGCTGAGACTAGATTCAATATTTTAGAAGAAAAGCTAGGTACAACATCAGTGTATACAACAAAATGAATCTGAGAACCATAATATACAAGCTTCACCTGTAAATCACGAACATCTTCAACATTTATATTCAATGAAATGTTCTTCAAGAAAGACATGGCATCGCCTAACATGTAAACTTTCAGCTCAAATTCCGCCGTGGGCTTGTTTTCTTGTGCAGCTCCTTGAGCAGAAGATGAAGCACATTCTTCTTTTTGAACTGAAAACTTTGCAGGTGTGTGGAAAACGAAGAGAAAGGAGCCATCCCCTGAAATGAAAGCATTTAAAAAGTCTGATGAGAGTGTCATAATCTTAGGCTTCATCAATGGCCGCTGATGGAGTTCTGCCACTCTGAGCCTGTTTGTGTCGTCAACTAAAACCAATTCAGCTTTCCCGGGAACACACTGCATCCATTTTATATTTGTGCTTCCAGAAAACAAGTTGAGCATGATTTCAACGCCTGTCCAATCTATATTCCGGAATGATTCATCAAACTTGTATATTACAACCTTGGAACCCTGTGCATCATATAAAGCCAGGAATCTGGTCCGTTCATCAAAAGCTACCAAATCAAAACCCCTTTTAAATGAGTGAAGAAGATTTCTCCCATGTAGAAATTGTCCAATTTTGGGCGACATGTACAAGTCCAGCCTATTATGTTCTTTATCGTGAAGAAAAACAAGCAACTCACCAGATTTCAGATATGCAACCTTTTTCAGATTTTCTATCTCAGGATCACAGCACACCAATTCAAAAGGGTTCGAGCAAGAGGGTTTAATGCAATGCATTGGATTTAAGTTTAACTCGTCTAAGTCCTTTTTGTTTGGTGGCAACTCTACAATCATCCATTGTATATTGGGCTTTTCTTCTTCCTCGCTGGAGATTTCTAACGTATAATTTGCTCTTGAAATAGAGCAGCTTGTAATATGCATACGTTTTCCATTGTCTCTTCTTTGGGATAGTTTTTTCTTTGTTTCAGTCAGAAAGTTTTCCTCTTCAGTTTTCAGTTCCTGCTCCTGAAGTGTCTCCTTTGCTTTTTTTTGGGATTCAAATTTGCTCATAAGCAGGGGCTGGATATCCTTCATAATCATTGATAGGATGTTTCTTCTGAATTCTTCGTTTGCATTTTTGTATTTAGATGAACAAAGATTTTTCCATTTTTCATTGGCAAAAACAGCACCTACCAAATTCTCATCAAGTTTGAAACCATTCCACTTTCTTTTCCACTGCACACAAGACTCTTGCAACTCCGGTGACCGGTCCGCTTTCCCATTTTCTATTTCAGCCAAAATATTATCAAGGCTACCTGAAGTCAGAAACTGTTCCATGTTACTGAAATTCTTTACGTGGTCTAACTCGGCGTTGCTAGTGAGGAAGACCAAGAAAAACCGTTTCTCAATTGTGAAATCTCTCTGCCATTGTTGCTTTTGTAGTTTGTTTATAATAGGCTGACCAAAGCTCTTCATCTGCTCTGAAATGCCACCGCTCAGAAGGAAGTTCAAGAAAACAACGTTCTGTGCGAGGGTTAGTAATCTTTTAGGAACAAAAGATTTTACCCATTCACGGACCGCATCTTCTGAAACTTCGAGAATCCCTTTTAACGTTCTTTCACTTTGAACTTTCAGAATAAGCTGCTCACCTGACACTACAGGGCGTTTCTCTGTAACTCCAGATTTGCTAAATCTCGCTTTTTCTGTCTTGCGACCACCTTTATATTCCAACATAATATCTTCTTCCAACATAATTGAGTCCGAAGACTTTCCAGATTTTCTAACGATGAATGCTGAATCCCTTGAGTCCACCCCATCTGTTGGATGAAACTTAATCTCCGAGCCATCAAAAAGCTCTTTCTCTTTCTGCATAACCCAACTACTAAGTTTGTTTACTATTCTTTTTGGATCAAAATACCTTTCCCCTTCACGGGGTGCATCTTTCGAGACTTCTAGAGTCCCTGTTAAAGTTCTTTCATCTTGAAATTTCAGAATAAGCTGCTCACCAGACAACACAGGGAGTTTCTCATTGACTCCAGATTTGGTAAACCTTGCCTTTTCTGTCTTGCTAACTTTATCTGTGCACCTCAACATAACCTCTTCTTCCAACATAACCGGGTGAGCAGACTTTCCAGATCTTTCAACGATGAATCTTGTGTCCATCCGGCCATCTGTCGGACGAAACTTAATATCTGAGCCCACAAAAAGCAGTTTCTTCCCACGATATTTGCCATTCCAAATGGTAGCCAGCTGATTTTCCAGCTGCTGGAACGGATTTTTTTGAATCTGATCAATTTTCTGAGCTGCGACACGCCCGCTCTCTTCAGATTCCGAGTCTGATAAATATCGAATAAAACTGCAGTACTCAGGTAGAACGTGGAGAAAATTTTGCAATATTTGCTCCACTAATTTGTTCAACTCGGATTGAATATCGAACTTTTGATTTTCTGCACGGAGAACCCGAAAGGAATCTTTCAATTCTGTATAGCTTTGTGACTCTGGCAATGTAGCATGCTTTAAAAGAGAAACGAAGTCCGCATTGCTGAGCCTAGTGTAATCAAGATCATAGCCTTTGGATAATGTCTGTAACTCAGACGCAAGTGCAGCAACCTGACCATTTTTCTTTTGAGGTTTTACATACTTTCTTGACCCTCTATAATTGGGAGTGAGAAAAGCACAGCGGTGATATCCTTCAGCAAAGAACATTGTGTGTTTAGGCATACTAGGTTGCATAGTACTGATATGCCTTCCTATGTTTAGGTGGAAACCAGACGAAACCGTGACATCATTTTCGGAATTTCTAACACGGCCTATCTTCAGTTTCTCCGTTCGTCTTGGACGTGTCCTCAAAGAAGTTGTGCCGCTGACCACAGAATCAGCCGGAGTTGCTGCAAGAAGATTATGATCTTCAACGCACACATAAACATCATCACAAAGGTCCACTACATAGCGTATAAAATTGCATGAGACATTTTTCCTTGATGCATCTTTGAGATGGGTTTCTTGATGCCAATAGAAAACAATGATGACTTGCTCCAAACGACCAACGTACAAGCCTGCCTCAAACTTTTCTTCCTCCATTTGCTTATGAATCGAATCATCTATCGCGCCCATTTCTTTCAATATTCTACCCATCGTTCTCTTGTCCCCATAGAAGCCAACTGTGGGCAACGATACTTGATTCAAGGACTTAAAATCGATTCTGATATCAGGATACTCATGGTTATCTGCAGAATTGGGTAAAACTCTATTGCACAGGCCCAAAATCTGTTCCTCTGGAAGATGGACCTTGTCTACAAAGCTCAATTCCTGCTTGTCAGATACAATCTTCATAATTTGAAAGAGAGGACCTTCGGGAATCTTATTTGCAACTTGATCAGCAACAGCAGTCTGGCCCTTTAGTATATCAAGTTGATTAAGGTCTTCGGAATCCTTTGATGCTTCTGGGGATAACGGCTCAACGGCATGTGGTGGTGGTGAGATCTCATCTGCAATATTGGCTTCTGGAAGCCGGTTATCAACTGAGGGTGAGGATGTCGAGTACTCGTCCAAAATCCCAGACCCAGTTGGCATTCCTTCTCTATTTTTTGGTGAAACAGAGCTCTTCTCTATAATGCCAACATCATCATGAGCAAGCTCAGTGACACTCTGTTCTTCCGGCATCTCACTTGGCGCATTGAACATTTCTTCCAACTCACTTGGCGCATTGAACATTTCTTCCGACTCACTTGAGCATTCACTTGAGCCTTCAGAGGGAGTGAACATTTCTTCTTCTTCCTCCATCTTACCTGATAACTCTGATAACTGAGAAGCATCCATTGTAAGCAAAAATAACCTGCAAAGATTATAAAAGAGAATCCCTTCATAAATTGATCAAATCATGGATAAATAAATGAATGAAGTTGTAATTATATATTAGAGTCAAAATAATTTTATTTAAATATGTTAATTTAGTAGTTTTAATAATAAATCATGTTTAATTTTAATATTAAAATATTATTGGTTCAATTATATAGATTAAATGGTTCATAAATCGATATGTATTTATTTATGATGAGTAACAAAATAGTTATTTTACTATACATTCATAAAAACTAGTTAAATTATTTTAAATTATTATTATTATTATTATGATGTTTTAAATTATTATTATTATGTTAATTAAATTTGTTTGGCAGGATTATTGACTACAAAAATAGAATAGTAATAATAAAAATTGTTGAAGTTAAAAGGCTTTTGGTGGAATAATTTTGAAAAAATTTGTTTGTGTTTTTTCTCAATTATAACACTTATAAAAATTGCTTTACCTAGGATATCTTTGTTTTATTTAGTTCAAATAGTAACTTGAGGCATCTCCTCATGCCTATTGCCGTGATTGTTGACTACAAATGTAGAATATCAATAATGAGAATTGCTAGAGAAAAAAAGCTATAATATTAAAAATAATCAATCTATATATCATATTTATAATACTAATAAATTAAATTGAAATATAATTAATACCCATGTAAATTAAATTGAAATATAATTATTAATACCCATATAAATTAAATTGAAATATAATTATAGCTATAAAACACGATAATACTTAAAAAAAATTAACAACTTGAAAGTAAAAATTAAATTAAATTAAATAAAAAAAGAGAGGAGGAAAGTAGGTAAATCTGAGTGACTCAATCTCAAAAACAACAATATAATGGCCACCATAAAAACCTGAGAAAGGTGGGAAAATAAAAACCTGAGCACGCAGAGCCGAACTCAGCAGCAGCAACTAAATATAAATAAGAAGTTAACTTATTATAATATTAAAAATAATCAATCTATATATCATATTTATAATACTAATAAATTAAATTGAAATATAATTAATACCCATGTAAATTAGATTGAAATATAATTATTAATACCCATATAAATTAAATTGAAATATAATTATAGCTATAAAACATGATAATACTTTAAAAAAAAATAACAACTTGAAAGTAAAAATTAAATTAAATTAAATAAAAAAAGAGAGGAGGAAAGTAAGTAAAACTGAGTGACTCAATCTCAAAAACAACAATATAATGGCCGCCATTCTGAGAAAGGTGGGAAAATAAAAACCTGACCAAGCAAAGCCGAACTCAGCAGCAGCAGCAGCAACTCGCAGCCACAGGAAAACTGAAACGAAGCGTGACAGCAGCAGACGTGAGAATGGAGAGTCTCTGAAAGTTGATTTTATACACTCTGTGGTATGGGCGGCGTGTTTGAGAGTGAAAGAATCCTGGCTGCCAACGTCATCAATTATTAATGCAGCGTCAGCTTCCTCGTACTGCACGCATTTTCTTTATCTTTTTTTTTTCATTTTAGTGAAGTTATTCGATTCAGTTGTTTTAAGTATTTATCTTTGATTTTTCTTTTCAATGAAGTTATCTTTTATTGAAGCTATTAGATTCCGTTGTTTTAAGTATTTATCTTTTATCAACTAAATGCGTTATCTTTTATCTTTTATTTTTATGCTTAACTTGAATGAAGAGGAAGCTCAGAGATAGATTTATCTTTTATTTTTCATTTCATTTCATTGAAGTTATTAGATTCAGTTGTTTTAAGTATTTATCTTTGATCTTTCTTTTCAATGAAGCTAAGCATTTATCTTTCATTTAAGTAAAGCAAGCATTTATTTTGGACATGATCATAATAATAGTCTTTAATTTATTTATTGATTTATATAGGATCAGAATAATGGTTTTTACTTCATTGAAGTTATTCGCTTCAATTTTATTTATGCTTAACTTGAATGAAGAGGAAGATCAGAGATAGATTTATCTTTTATTTTTCATTTCATTGAAGTTATTCGATTCAGTTGTTTTAAGTATTTATCTTTGATCTTTCTTTTCAATGAAGCTAAGCATTTATCTTTCATTTAAGTAAAGCAAGCATTTATTTTGGACATGATCAAAATAATAGTCTTTAATTTATTTATTGATTTATATAGGATCAGAATAATGGTTTTTACTTCATTGAAGTTATTCGCTTCAATTTTATTTATGCTTAACTTGAATGAAGAGGAAGATCAGAGATAGATTTATCTTTTATTTTTCATTTCATTTCATTGAAGTTATTCGATTAAGTTGTTTTAAGTATTTATCTTTGATCTTTCTTTTCAATGAAGCTAAGCATTTATCTTTCATTTAAGTAAAGCAAACATTTATTTTGGACATGATCAGAATAATAGTCTTTAATTTATTTATTGATTTATATAGGATCAGAATAATGGTTTTTACTCTCTTTATATATATATATATATATATATATATTCAGAAATATTTAATTTAAATAAATAAATAAATTTAATTTGATGATTAATTTATATTTTTATGTCAAATTGATTTGTCCAATATTAAGAAGGTAAAACACTGGATTTTAGAATTTCTATGCTGAGAGAAGATAATAAGTGTTTCAAGATCACAATAGTTTTGTTGAATAGAACAATTAGAAATTGGGTGCTAGATAAATATTTTGAATATGATGAATATATGCAAGACATTCTAAGAGAGTGATTTTTTTATCTTCAACCCTCTGAGTCCCACAAAGGTGAGAGTGTAATGAATGTAATGTTGTTATATTACAATTAATTTAATTAAATCCAATGTACAGATGCCCCACTAAAGGATAGGACTTAGAATCTTTGCAAATTACACACATTATTGACTTGTTCATTTAACCATCATTGAAGAATAAAAAAATTACATGTTTATTTCATTTATTTTCTACTATGTTGCCAGGAGGGATGGGTGCAAGGATGAGTGCATCACTTTTTTAAAACATGATACATATATTATAACTTTTATATATTATATATTTTATAAATTATAATATATATGAATTTTAAAATCTTCCAATCTACAATTAGAAAAATGAATCATTTCAAGGCTTACACATGAGCATTCACTTTGAAATTTCAAATTTGATGTCAAGTGGAAATTGCAATTTACATATTGAAATGAAGACAATAACTCTTATCTAGAAGAAAACCAAAGTAGTTTATAAAATTAATATATCTATTTAAAGAACCTTAAACCATAAAAACACATTCCTCACATATGGATACTATCGAATAAATAAAGAACTTAGTATCGAAGTGTTGTGTTTGAGTGTGATGAAACATTTATAGTATATGGATACTGACATTGTGGAGAAATTTATAGTGGGAGAAACACAAGGAAATTAGTGAATGTTTAAGATAAAAAAACCTATTTTTTAAAGTGCATATATCCTTTAGATGACTTGTACTTAATGGTATTTCTATGTTTTTTTTTGTAAATGCATATATCCTTCTTATGGCGACTTGTCCTTGATGGTATTTCTGTAAAAGGATGCTGCATTTGAGTTAGAGACATGCGTTACTAATTAGTGATTATATCATTAAGAAATAAAATCTAGGAACTAATTGTAGAAATTATGATGTAGATTTGCAATTGGTCATGAAGTTTTCATCAAAATCACAAGATACAAACCTACTCTACTACTTTGTAGAAAGTAATTCACAATTTAGAACATCAATTACAAACATGCAATGAGAAATAACACACATGCACATAGTATTTTTCCCGAGGAAAGCAATCTACTATAAACCCCAATGCCTGCTCACATTAATATAATGAATAGAGATGTATTACAATTGCTTTGCTCAACTTAGCACACCCTCCAAGTGAATAACCTATCTCTCTTCTCATTGAGAAGCTCTGACCTAGACTTAGTCAATTCTCCCTCTGCTTGAGCCCCTATTTCCTTGTGCAATTCCTTGAACAATTAGGCCCCTTTTATTTAGGAATTTCTCCAAAATTGATTGCTCAATTCCTTAGGTTGATCATTAGGTTGCATGCAACACTTGTACCTTCCACTAGTTCCTCCAACAGTTGGAACTAGTTTAATTGAAAATAACTTAATATAACTAAATTAGATTGCTATAAATTAGCAATCACTCATTCTTAACTGAACTCAAGCCCTCCAACTCGAATTAACTGAGTTAACTGAGTGAAAAGTGCCATGTCACCTTAGTTAACTACCTCCAAGATTTTTGCTAATGTGGAAATTCGAAAATTCTCTAATTTGACCAAGGAAAAGTCAAACTGAGATTTTCTTGCTGCATTTTCAACAATCCCTCTCAACGAGAAAGGGATTATCAACCATCCCTCTCCTTCCCCTATGGAACTAGAACTTCCCTCTTGACAAGGCCTTTGCCAAAGTTTCTACATCTTGTACCTCTGTCGGAATGTGTTCTAGCAACATTATCTGCCTCTGCACATAGTCCTATAAAGGGTCATATTGGATATCTATATGCTTGGATTAATCGTGAAATACATGATTTTCAGAGAGGTTGATGCAACTCTGATTATCACAGTAGATCACAGTTGGATCCATCATCTAACCAAATAGTCCCATGAGTATCTTTCTCATCCAAATCGCCTCACATGTTTCTTGACTTGCAGCCATGTATTCTGCTTCTACTGAGCTATGTGCCATAGATTTTTTCTTCCTGCTGTACCAGAAAACAATTGCAGACCCAACACTGAAAATTCAACTTGATGTACTCTTTCGGTCTAATGGACTCCTTGCTCATTCTACATCTATGAAGCCAAACAACTTCACTCCCTCTATCTGTTTGTACCATAGTCCAAACTAGGTAGTGCCTCTGAGATATCGTAAAGCATGCTTAGATTCCTTCCAAAATAATTTGGTTGGCCTAACCATAGCTTGACTTAGCTAGTTGATTGCATAGCACATATCTAGTCGTGTGTTCACAAGATACATCAGTGAGCCCACTAGCTGTCGATAAATGGTGGCATCCACTTCTTCACCTGAAGTGGCATCCTCTTCCTCCAGTTGGTCACTAGAGGAGTCTCCATGGGTCTACAACTATCCATGCAGAATATTTGCAACATCTCATTTGCATACTTGCCTTGAGAGACAAACAATTCCCCATCACCTTGCCATACTTCCAACCCGAGGAAGTAGTGCATGAGACCCATGCCCTTTATTTCAAATTCCCTTCTAAGGTCCCTCTTGCAAGATTGGATTAACTACTCATCACCAGTTAAAATCAAATCATCAACATATAAGACATTAATCAACAATTTACCTTCTACAAAGATGTGACAGAGGTTTGCATCCACTTCACTTTTGGTGAAGCCCAAACCGGTGAGATAATTGTCGATCGCGGTGTACCAATCATGGGGTTCTTGTTTGAGACCGTACAATGCCCACTTGTGTCTGCACATGTAAGACTCATGATCAAATGTCTCAAAGCCTTCTGGTTGTTCGATGTACACCTCCTCCTCAATAACCCTATTGAGGAATGTTGTTTTTACATCCATTTGGTGGGTCTTCCACCCCATCTATGCAGAAAGTGCACAGATTGATATAATGGATGAGTACCTTGCTACAGGAGAAAAGGTCTCCTCATATTCAATTCCATCAACTTAAGAGTACCCCTTGGCCACAAATCTAGCCTTATACTTCTCTATGCTTCCGTCTACTGCATGCTGAACCTTGAAGATCCATCTTGAACCCACAATTAATTTATCTACTAATATTGGGACCACTTCCCAAACTTTGTTCTTTACAATGGATTCATATTCCTCCACCACTTCATTAATTCATACAGGTTGCTCTACTAATTCCTTGAAAGAGGATGGCTCAGTTTCTACAAGCTCAGTCATTATATCCATGTAGCCAGTGTACCGATCAGGTGACCTTCTCTACCTACATGGATTTGAAGGAGCACCCACATTCTCCTTTGCATCCTGCATAAGTCTTTCAACTTCCATGGTTCTTTTCCTGCCTTCTCTAGATGTTTCTACTTGATTGGCCATCTCCACTCTCTACTCCTCAATTTATGGCTACTTTACAACCTCCTGAGGTTCCTACTTTGGAGCTAAAATCTCCTCTTCTGGTGGGATATGAAACTCCCTCTCAAGAGAGCACCACATCGTTTTCTCCTAAACAAACTTTATATCCCTTCGCACAATTGTCATTATGAGGGATGGAAGGTACACATTATAGTTGTGAGGAGTTTTTGTGTAACCCACAAATACTCCCAAATATGTTGTCAGCTCAAGCTTCTTCATTGATTCTTTAGAGACATGGTAGTAAACAGAGGTTCCAAAAATCCTGAAGTGCGACACATTTGACTTTCTCCTTGAGTAAGCCTCCTCCGGTGTAATCATGCTGAAAATCCGTTGAGGACTTCGGTTCTGCAAATAGACTGATGTGTTGCATTCCTCAACCCACAAATGTAGAGGTAGGCCTTGTTCATGCAACATCGCCATTGTTTCTCCCATAATGATACATTTCTTTCTCTCAACCACCCCATTCTGCTATGGGGTTTGGGGTGTTGTCAACTCTCGTCGAATGCCTTCTTTCTCATAGAAATTTTTAAATTCATTCGACACATACTCACCTCCATTATCGCTCTTGATAGCCTTCACCTTCTCGTCAGTTTATTTCTCAACCAGTGCCTTGAATTCTACGAACTTGGAGGATGTCTCATCTTTCTTCTGCATGAAGAATACCCAACACTTCCTTGAGAAATCATCAACAAATATACCATAGTACTTATGTCTAGCAGTGGAGGTTGTCGAGAAAGGTCAAAAAACATTAGAGTGGATGATTTACAAGGCTGCATGTGATTTGCTATCCTGATCATGGAATGTGGATTTTGAGTACTTCCCCAAGGTTCATCCTTTGCATACATCCTGCTTCTCAAGTGCTCCTTTGAGGAGTCCAGTGGTTATTTGTTGCATATTATTCAAGGCCATGGTGCAAATGACCAATTTTTATGTGCCAAATTTCACCGACATCGCACCCTTGCACTTTCTCTTCCTTAGTGCTTAATGTAACATAGTCTTTCACATATAGCTTATACAGGTTCTTCATAGGAACCTCGATATTCTTCACCTATCCCGTGGCTATGTGTCTCAAGAATTCTTTTCCTTTGCTAAAGATCACATCATAACCACAGTCTTCCAAAACTGCAATAGAGATGAGATTTTTCTTTAGGTCCAGAATGAACATGACATCTTTGAGTTTGAGAGGGGACCTTAACTCCCTTTGAAAGGTGATTGTACCAATCTTGATCGTATTGTACCTTCCATCATCCCCCATATCGATGTGCATATGGAGATCTTTCTCCTCTAGGTCAATGAAAAAATATCTACACCCTATCATGTGGAACAAGGCACTGAGTCCAAGTACCACATGCTCCCCATCATTGTGCTTGCCATGCATGCGATAAGCGTAAATTCAAGCTTGAACTATGAAGCTAAGGCTTCGCCTGCTGCTCTTCCTAAGGTCTTCTTGCTTTCATTTTTTTGTGGAAACTTCGTGGCACAGTTCCTGAATTCATGAAAATGGAAGGATTTAATTTTGGACAAATATTTCTTCTTGCCCCTTGGCTGAAATTTGGTTTGGTTTGAGATTTTTCCCCTTTCCCTTTTTCCCTTTCCAACCAATGCAAAGTTTTCTTCATCCTTGCCCTTGGATAAAGTCCCATCTCTAGTATTCCGCCTTATTTGATCCAGGTGGATATTGGTGGCCACCTGCCAAGTCCACCTGGACCCCCACCATTGTCTTTCTCAGCATTTTCAGTTTCCTTAATTGTAGCATAAATTACTATTTTTAGCAGTTTTTCGGGTCCTGAACTTCCGGAGCCGTTTTGAGGCCCTAAACGACGTTTTTTGGGGAATCCGGGGGCAACATGGGTCCATAGAATGGACCATGTTGCTCGTTCCATCAATGATAGTGCTCGGATAGATATTTCTAATGAGCTATTGTACGCGTCAAACGGAGATCATATGCCAAAGTTACGACCCCGGGAAGTTGATGTACCAACTTACCCCCAAACGGGGCCCACAGTTTGGCGTTTCATCTCCTAGGGTTAGGTTTTGGAATGTTAAGGGTTTTCCATTGTTTCTCGACAATAAATAGGCCTTCGAGCCTCATTGTAACACAGTTCAGAGGCATGTAGCCATCACATCTCTTCTCAGAGATAAGCTACCATTGCCCTAGCTGGTTTATTTCCATTTCTGGTTGTAAGCATATTTCAGTATTTTCCATTAATGAAATGAAGTATTATTTCTTCTACATCTTTGTGTATATGGTTGTCTCTGTAATTTGTTGCGTTCCTGTTTAAATCTGGATCAGTGGTATCAGAGCGGGCTGCTTTTTCTTTGTTTTTCTTTGCATGTCCCCAACAAGGTCGGGATACAAGGAGTTAGGGTTTGAACTAGTTGAACCTTTGCAAGACCAGCCTCGCAAATCCCGACGGCCTCCCATGGCGGACGAGAAGAAAGACGAGGGGGCAGGAGATCCCATCAAAATCTTGCTCGAAGAAGCCCTCGAGCGACAACGGAACGCGATGATGGACAACTTTGCCCAGATCCTTCAGCGGCTACCCAGAAGCAACGCATCGGCTTCCAACAGCTACTCTAGAAACGCTACACCCTTTAAGGTACAAGTTAATTTTGAAATCCCCATATTCGAGGGTCAGATAGACGCAGATGCCGTAGATAAATGGTTAAATTTGCTAGAGGGTTATTTTTCTGTTCATGAATTTTCGAGTCGGGAAAAGATTGTTTTTGCTCTCCTCAAAGCAGCCCCCCACGTCAAGGACTGGTGGGAAACCTACTGCGAGCAGAAGGATGAAAGTACTGGCTCACTATTTTCAACCGCACCCACCTGGGATTCGTTCCGGGATGCCATTAAGGAGCAGTACTACCCTGTCGGGAGCTATGAGGATGAATACA
Organism: Pinus tabuliformis; assembly: GCA_031772625.1. Taxonomy (NCBI): domain Eukaryota; kingdom Viridiplantae; phylum Streptophyta; class Pinopsida; order Pinales; family Pinaceae; genus Pinus; species Pinus tabuliformis. The sequence continues at coordinate 1,743,365,418 of CM062817.1, read as the reverse complement.
TAAAGTGGACCACGCTGCGGCAAGGAAGGGACCAAGACGTGCCGGAGTTCACCAATCTTTTCCATACCCTTCGCACAAAGTTGGGTATCAAGGATTCGGAGCAACATTTGATACTAAAATACCGTGGTTGCCTGCACAAGTACATCCAGGAAGAAATACAATTCGTAAACATCCCCTCGCTCGGCGCAACATACCGGTATGCCGTCAAGGTCGAGCAGAAGTTTAAACAAAAGAAGCGAGACTTTGGATCTGCGAATCCAAAGCAGGGGAAAGGTGCCCCTAAACCACAGAACAAAGGACAAAGCCAAGGCGGGATAGCCCAAGACAACCAGCCGAAGCTGCAAGCAAAGAACAGCGCCGCGAAGCCGAGAAAGGACATTGGAAAATGGTGCGAGTTCCATAAGAGCTCCACTCACAACACAAGTGAGTGTCGGGCCAAGCAGTCACTGGTGGCTGAGCTAAAGGTTTCAAAATCAGATGCATGCTCCGACTCTGAGTCAGAACCCGATAAGGGGTATGAAAAAGGGAAGCAGATCATTGATGCGGACCCCAGCGCCACTGTTGCTACCGCAAAGATCCAGAAAAATGAACCCGAAGATCCAGAGGAGGAGGAGCATCTCTTCCACTCCCAGATGTGGGTAAAGGGCTCCCCGATACAGTTCATTGTTGATAGCGGGAGTCAAAAGAACCTCATTTCAACAGAGGTCGTGAAGCGGTTGGGCTTACCGACCACAGCACATCCACAACCGTACACCATTGGGTGGCTTCACCAAGGACGAGATCTTCGCGTGAGCCAGCGGTGTCGCCTTCCATACAACATCAAGCCCTTCACGGATGAGGTATTGTGTGACATTGCTCCCCTTGAAGTTTGTGATGTATTACTAGGACAACCATACTTGTGGAAGCGACATGCTGTGTATGAATCAAGGCCGCGTGCTGTTATTATTACATTGGGAAATAAATTGTTCAGGATACCAGAGGTAGCACCACCTACCGCCCTCTCTTTGATTACTGCAAAACAATGCAGTAAGATCATTTCCAAAACCAGGAAATTTGTTTTCCTGATGATACGCCCTCAAGGAAAGAAGAAGACAATGGTCGCGGCCTCCAAACGGGGCCCCTCTGCACGACAACTACAGATGGACAAGATTGTGGAGGAGTATGAGGACATCTTCACCTCCCCAGCAGGGGTTCCTCTGCACTGTCAAGTCAAGCACTCCATCGATCTGACCCCAGGTGCGCCGCTACCCAATGGACCAATTTATCGGCGCTCCGTTCCGGAGAACGATGAAATCAAGAGGCAGATTCAGGAGCTCCTACAGAAAGGCCACATCCGTCCGAGTTCATCGCCTTGTGGGAGCCCGATCGTGTTGGTACAGAAGAAGGATGGGACGTGGAGACTCTGTATTGACTATCGGGCGCTGAACAAGATCACTGTCCGTAATAGGTACCCGAACCCGCGGATTGATGACCTCCTAGACCAACTAAATGGGGCAAAATATTTCAGCAAGATCGACCTGAAGTCGGGATATCACCAAATACCAATCGAACCCTCCGATGTGTGGAAGATTTCCTTCAAATCCAAGGAGGGCCTCTTCGAATGGTTGGTCATGCCTTTCAGATTGACGAATGCTCCTGCAACCTTTATGAGGCTAATGGATGACATCTTGCGGCCATTCACCAACTCCTTTGTAGTAGTATACTTGGATGACATTCTGATCTTCAGCCAGAGTTGGGAAGAGCACCTCCACCACATCCGACAGGTTCTCCAAACACTGCGGCAACACAAGCTATGTGCCAATTTGGAGAAATGCACTTTTGGCATGACCCAGGTTCAGTATCTGGGATACATCATCGGTGAACAGGGGGTGCATGTCGATCCAGCCAAGATCCAAGTCATTCGGGATTGGCCCTCTCCAACCACTCTAACAGAGCTCCGCAGCTTTCTAGGTCTTGCCAACTTCTACCGCAGGTTTGTGTTGGGGTTTTCTCATATTTCTTGGCCCTTGAGTCAAGTCACCAAGGGCGGGGTGAAAGCAAAATTCTTTTGGTCTGAATCTCAACAGAAGGCATTCAGGGAGTTGAAGGATCGCCTTTGCACGGCACCAGTGCTCGCGTTACCAGATTTACAACAACCATTTGAGGTCAAGACAGATGCCTCTGACTATGCTATTGGGGCAGTCCTTACTCAACATGGACATCCAGTGGCATATCACAGTGAAACACTTTCAGACACAGTCCGGAAGTACCCCACTTATGATAAAGAGATGTATTCCATTGTACAGGCCTGCCGACGATGGAAGCATTACATTTTGGGGAAGGAAACGGTCATCCACACAGACCACCTTCCAAGTCACACTACACAACTCACCTTCCACTAGTTCCTCCAATAGTTGGAACTAGTTTAACTAAACACAACTTAATATAACTAAATTAGATTGCTACAAATTAGCAATCACTCATGATTAACTGAACTCAAGCCCTCCAACTCGAATTAACTGAGTTAACTGAGTGAAAAATGCCATGTCACCTTAGTTAACTACCTCCAAGATTTTTGCTGATGTGGAAATTCGAATTTTCTCTAATTTGACCAAGGCAAAGTCAAACTGATATTTTCTTGTTGCATTTTCAATAATCTCTCTAGCAAGAAAGGGATTATCAACTATCCCTCTCCTTCCCCTATGGAACTCGAACTTCCCTCTTGATAAGGCCTTTGACAAAATTTCTACATCTTGTTCCTCTGTCAGAATGTGTTCTAGCAACATTATCTGCCCCTGCACACAGTCCTATAAAGGTTCATATCGGATATCTATATGCTTGGATTGATCGTGAAATACATGATTTTCAGAGAGCTTGATGCACTCTGATTATCACAGTAGATAATAGTTGGATCCATCATCTGACCAAATAAACCCACAAGTATCTTTCTCATCCAAATCGCCTCACATGTTGCTTCACTTGAAGCCATGTATTCTACTTCTACTGAGATACGTTCCATAGATATTTGCTTCCTGCTGTACCAGGAAACAGTTTCAGACCCAACACCGAAAATTAAACCTGATGTACTCTTTCGGTCTAATGGACTCCCCGCTCATTCTGCATCTATGAAGCTAAACAACTTCACTCCCTCTATTCGTTTGTACCATATTCCAAACTGGGTAGTGCCTATGAGATACCGTAAAGCATGCTTAGATTCCTTCCAAAATACTTTGGCTGGCCTAACCATAGCTTGACTCATCTAGTCATGTGTTCACAAGATACATCAGTGAGCCCACTAGCTGTCGATAAATGGTGGCATCCACTTCTTCACCTGGAGTGGCATCCTCCTTCCTCCAGTTGGTCACTAGAGGAGTCTCCATGGGTTTACAACTATTCATGTAGAATCTTTGCAGTATCTCATTTGCATACTTGCCTTGAGAGACAAACAATTCCCCATCACCTTGCCATACTTCCAACCCGAGGAAGTAGTGCATGAGACCCATGCCCTTTATTTCAAATTCCCTTCTAAGGTCCTCCTTGCAAGATATGATCAACTACTCATCACAAGTTAAAATCAAACCATCAACATATAATACATTAATCAACAATTTACCTTCTACGAAGATGTGACAGAGGTTTGTATCCATTTCACTTTTGGTGAAACCCAAACTGATGAGATGGTTGTCGATCTTGCTGTACCAAGCATGGGGTCCTTGTTTGAGACCGTACAACTCTCACTTGTGTCTGCACATGTGAGACTCATGATCAAATGTCTCAAAGCCTTCTGGTTGTTCGATGTACACCTCCTCCTCAATAACCCTATTGAGGAATGTTGTTTTTACATCCATTTGATGGGTCTCCCACCCCATCTATGCAACAAGTGCACAGATTGATCTAATGGATGAGTACCTTGCTACAGGAGAAAAGGTCTCCTCATATTCAATTCCATCAACTTGAGAGTACCTCTTGGCCACAAATCTAGCCTTATACTTCTCTATGCTTCTGTCTGCTGCACGCTGAACCTTGAAGATCCATCTTGAACCCACAACTAACTGATCTACTAGTATTGGGACCACTTCCCAAACATTGTTCTTTACAATGGATTCATATTCCTCCACCATTTCATTTACCCATACAGGTTGCTCTACTAATACCCAAAACTTCCTTGAGAAATCATCAACAAATATAACATAGCACTTATGTCTAGCAGTGTAGGCTTTCGAAAAAGGTCAACAGACATCATAGTGGATCCTTTCCAAGACTGCATGTGATTTGCTATCCTGATCATGGAATGTGTATTTTGAGTACTTCCCCAAGGTTCATCATTTGCATACATCCTGCATCTCAAGTGCTCCTTTGAGGAGTTCAGTGGTTATTTGCTGCATAATCTTCAAGGTACCATGGTGCAAATGGCCAAGTCTTATGTGCCAAATTTCATCGACATCACGCCCTTACACTTTCTCTGCCTTAGTGCCTAATGTAACACAGTCTTTCACATATAGCTTATACAGGTTCTTCACAAGAACCCCGATTTTCTTCACCTATCCCGTGGCTATGTGTCTCAGGAATGCTTTTCCTTTGCTAAAGATCACATCATAACCACGGTCTTCCAAAACTGCAACAGAGATGAGATTTTTCTTTAGGCCCAGAACGAACATGACATCTTTGAGTTTGAGAGGGGACCTTGACTCCCTCTGAAAGGTGACTATACCAATCTCAGCCATATTGTACCTTCCATCGTCCCCCATATCGATGTGCATATGGAGATCTTTCTCCTCCGGGTCACTGAAAAAATATCTATACCCTGTCATGTGGAACGAGGCACCAGAGTCCAAGTACCACATGCTCCCCATCATTGTGCTGCCATGCATGTGATAAGCATAAATTCAAGCTTTATCTGTGAAGTTAAGGCTTCACTTGCTGCTCTTCTTCAGGTCTTCTTGCTTGCAATTTTTTGTGGAAACTTCGTGGCATAGTTCTTGAATTCATGAAAATGGAAGGATTTAATTTTGGACAAATATTTCTTCTTGCCCCTTGGCAGAAATCTGGATTGGTTTGAAATTTTTTCCATTTTATCTTTTTCCCTTTCCAACCAACGCAAATTTTTCTTCATCCTTGCCCTTGGATGAAGTCCCATCTCTGGTATTCTGCCTTATTTCCTCCTATACCAAGTTAGACCACAAATGTTCCCAATTCGGTACTTTCTCCCTCCCATTCATCTGAAATAGTAACATCAACTCCTGCAATATCATCACAAACTTGTGTGAACCTGATCAGATACGGTTGTATAGTGACATCCTTTTTCATCTTGATATTTCGAAGTTTATTCTTGAGTTGCAGTTTCCTATGGTCGCTTCTATTCTGAAACATATTTGTCATTGCCTGTCACATTGCATCAGGAGTTTCTTTCCCATAGAGATTGGTGAAAATGTGGTCCCATACTCCCTCCAATATTATTCTCCTCACCTTGACTACATCTTTCTTCCATTGGGCTAGGTTCTTGGCATCATGTTGCACTGATCTTGCAACATTTGTATTGATGTATTCTAGCAATCCATTTTCATCCAATACCGCTTCCATGTGATCCCTCCATGTGATGAAATTAGAGTTTCCTTCCAAGGCATACTCTAGCCTCAACTCGTTGAAGCTCATCTTCCCAAATCTAAATAGATCCCGCTACAATGAATTGGAATTCGAACATCCTAAGAAACAACTTTGAAATTCCTGCTCTAATGTGAATCCTGCTCTGATGCCATGTAGAAATTATGATGTAGATTTGCAAGTTCTCATGAAGTTTTCATCAAAATCACAAGATACAAACCTACTCTACTACTTTGCATGAAGTAATTCACAATTTATAACATCAATTACAAACATGCAATGAGAAATAACACACATGCACATAGTATTTTTCTCGAGGAAGGCAATTTACTAAAAAACCCAATGCCTGCTTGCATTAATATAATGAATAGAGATGTATTACAATTGCTTTGCTCAACTTAGCACACCTTGCAAGTGAATAACCTATCTCTCTGCTCACTGAGAAGCTCTAACCTAGACTTAGTCAATTTCTTCCTCTTCTTTAGCCCCTATTTCCTTATGCAATTCCTTGAAGAATTAGGCCCCTTTTATTTAGGAATTTCTCCAAAATTGATTGTTCAATTCCTCAGGTTGATCACTAGGTTGCATGCAACACCTGTACACTCCAAAATAGTCTATAATTGATGTTACATTGCCTTGGAATCTCCACCACAACTAGGTAACTCAAATTCTTTGCATGCATTAGCTATTTTGGATTGATTGATTAGTTAACTCGATGATCACTAAGTTAGACTAAAGTCACACTACACAACTGACCTTCTAGTAGTTCCTCCAATAGTTGGACTAGTTTAACTAAACACAACTTAATAGAACTAAATTAGATTGCTACAAATTAGCAATCACTCATGCTTAACTGAAGACAAGCCCTCCAACTCGAATTAACTGAGTTAACTAAATGAAAAGTGCCATGTCACCTTAGTTAACCACCTCCAAGATTTTTGCTGATGTGAAAATTCAAATTTTCTCTAGTTTGACCAAGGCAAAGTCAAATTGAGATTTTCTCGCTGCATTTTCAACACTAATTCATGGAAACGATATTTAAAAAACCCATACTTTTGAAATTATGGGAGTTTAAGACCTCACAACTTTAGATTTGAAATATTTTACTAAGTTAGGAATTTTGATAGTAATCATGGCAAAGAAATTTAAAAAGCATGTACCTCTTTCGAAATGCTGGGACTTTAAGACCTCAAAACTTTAAATTTGAAATGTTTTACTAAGATAGGGATTTTTTTTCTTGCTTAACGCCACATAAGAACCTGTCATACACCCATTTTTAGGTTTCACGCACCCATTTTTGGGGTTTAGTGAACCAGTTTAAGCAAACAAACCTAGGCTACAAGTATTGAGTACTAGGTTTTTATAGGAAGAACTCGGTCTATATCGGTGCGTCTAGGAAGTACCCACTCCAACACTCGGTTAATGGGGATGAGAACCCAATATGAGTTCGCAAAACCCACCCCCAAGTTCGTGAATCCATGCTTCAAAAATTTTCTACAACTTGGTATTCAATCCATTCATTTATGTGTGCTCTTGTCACACCCACCTCTCTCTTCTCTGCTAATTCATTCCTCTTGGTCATTGTATCAACATTCTTCCCTTCTTATCCAATGCAACCATGTCCAGCTGGTTTCATTTTCCATTCCCTATATTCTTCATGCCCATGCCACCATTCTTCATATACACTCATCCACACATGCCCACTCACTTATCATTTCCCTATATTTTGTGATGTCGACATAAACAAAGAATTATTAGAAATTGTCTAGATTTTCTGGCAATCTGAGTCCTACATAACCATGACCTAACAAATATTTCAACAATGAACTTAAATCTTTAAAAGATTCTATTGATGAAATATCCAACAACCTTGGGGATGTAGACATTAAAGGACTAAAACTTTCTATCGATGAGATCAGTAATGAACTACAAGACCTTGATCCAACATTTTTTTATGGAAATATTATTGAAAAGTATGGAAATGTATGATTTTCCCCTAGACTTTCATTAGTAGAATAAGAGTTGAAACATTGGAGCTTCAACACTAATAACCTTGAGGCCAGTCTAGAAGAATTGGAAGGAGAAAACAAAGGGTTGACTAGCCTAAATTCACATGCCACCCTTTCACGGCTCAAGAATTCATCTAACCTACATTCCTTCAATAAAATTACTCACAAACTAGAGTTTAATATACGTATATTTGATGAGCATGATGATAGATAATCCACTAGATGGATAAACAGACTAGAGCATTATTTTGAGTTACTCCAAATGTACAACAGAGAAGAAGAAATTGTTGCATCATTACATCTAAATGGCCCAACTTGCAATTGATTTTTGTGGTGGCACTCAAAGGCTCAATAAAGAAACTAGGAAACATTTGAACAATATTTATTTCAAGAGATTTCAAAACATTGAGGAAAAATAAATTTTCTCCAAACTCACTCGTTTACAATAGTTGGATTTGATGGATGAATTTTTTAATGAATTACATGTGTTAACCACTCACATTATGATATTACCATATTAATATATATTATAGGTTTCCATATCAAGATTAATCTTGCATTGTAGAAGTTCCTTAGTGCTGACTTGAAGCCCTCGTGATGTGGATCTTAGATTAAAAATTCATTATTATGGTTCTACAATTCAAAATTTGTGCTCTCCAATTGTGATAGCATACTCCCCATATGAGATTGATTCTAAAAATCATGCTTCTCACTATGTTTGCAATTTACTTGAATCTTGACATCCATTTTAGGAAGCCTCTCCAAGAGAAGATTTTCCATGGCAATCATGGATTTTTGTATTTCTTCCTCATTTTTATTCATCTTCTTTTCTACTCCTTTCTTATTTTAATTCATTTTTTTTATTCCTTCCTTGTTTTCATTCATCTTCTTTTCCTTTTATCTTTTAATTTTTTCTTGAGAAAATGAGAAATCCACCTTTTTCAACATACTAGCATCCATTTCATTAATTTTCTTCTCTAATTAAGATAACCTAAAGTATAAATCGTCACATTCTTCATTATTCAAGGGTGGGCCTTCAATACATTTAATTAGTGTAGTAGCCTTCTTTAAGGCATGTTGGAAAATAATAATAGCCCTCCTCTTTATTAGAACCAAAAAGAGGGGGATCTTGTAATGAATAGTTAGGTCACTAGTAAGTTACATACCTTAATGTGGAGAATATTAGAATGGTTCAAGCTTTGTTTATATATATCTAATATTTGAGGGCTTTTGGATATGAAAAAATGTTCCACAATACTCTGATATGTAGTCTCTACAATTCCATAGGTGTGAAATGAATTTGATGTGGCAATTGAAAGTTATAGTAACTTTCCCTAAACTTGTTGATTTTTTGGCCTCTTCACACAAGCAACATTGTATAGCATACCATGTGTCCAATTATTGAAATATAATTACGGAACTTGTAGTTAAGGCATTTCCATGTCTCTTGAAATTCCTAAAGATTTTGAAGTTTGGAAATTTCCAAACAGGAAGATATAGAAAAAATATCAAGTTGACGTGTTTAAATTTTACTTCATAACTATTCACAAACCCTAACTTCCATAGGAAATAACTTCCAAAGTATAGAAAACCAAATTCTGAAAAATAGAACTAAATATTTTAATAGTTCTCATTAATATGGTACAAGTTTCACTTTATGAATCCTTGTAAAACAAAGTTATGGCACAAATTCCAAACTGACTTGTTTGGAATTGAATTTCGGAGCATACAAAAACCCTAACTTCCTTGGAGCATATCTCCAAAAATACATTGAACCAATATCTCTAACTTGGACCATATTTCCACCATAAGTTTTCCTCAACATGGTCCAAGCTTCACGCTCTGAAGCCTCACAGAAAAAATTTACATAAAAAATACAAAACAAACATGTTTGAGATAGAATTTAGAAGAATTCACAAACCCTAACTTTCTTAGACCATATATCATAAATATATCAAATCAATATCTAAAATGTGAACCAAATATTTCTTAAGATTTATTCTCAATATTCTCTAGGTTTCACCATCTAAAGCCTCCTAGAAAAAAAGTCTTAGCGAAAATGTCACAATGGCCTATTTGAAGTAGCAAAACCATAGGATCAAGAGCTCCGATACCAAATGTTATTATCCTTGAGGCTTAAAAATGCTAAGAAACTAATAATTACAATGCATGTTTAGGGGGGAACCTCAATTTATAAAAAATACAATGAACGATACAATATTTTGTGATCCTAAGACTAAATCTCCTTAATATATGTGTAGGAGACAAAGGATGCACTTATAATAAAATGGGACTATGAGGGGTTCTAGCCAACATAACAAAATAATAACATAAATGTAATTACGCAATAAATAAGGCTCAATAAGGGGTTTTTGGGTTAACATGGGGCTTATATAAGGCTTAACATTTACCCACATTAGGCAAAATGATCTGAATAGTTTGCCCAAAGAAACATAAGGCACACTTTGCGTAGCTTCTCTAAGATTCTTTTAGGAATCCAAGAGAGAGACATCCAATACACAAGGATGGATTTAAGGATAGACTTGATAAGCACTAATCATTCTACTCTCGAGAGCCATTTAAAACTCCAATCCTTCAACCTTTTTTCCAATTTTGCAACGAGCCAATTCTAGTGTTATTTTTTGTATGAATTTGGTTTTAAATGGTATCCAAAGTACTTAAGACCTTCATCAAAATTCATCAAGGCAGAAGGGAAAAAACTTTAAAATGAAGGACTTCGACCTATTCTAATAATTGTATCAAGAGAGTTCATTTAGAAATATTTAATTGCATACCCATGGCTCTCCCAAACAAAACCAAAGGGGAATGTAGAAAACATGTGTCTGGACATGAACCATCACGAAAGACAAGAATACTATCAACAAACAATAGGTGCATAATTGACAGTTTGCATCCATTGTTATTCCTCTAAAGTCTCCCCTTGGCTTTGCATTTCCTAGCATCCTACTTAGTCCTTCATCCACTAGTAGGAAAAGTAATGGGGAAAGAAACCATCCTTGTCGGAGACCCTTTTGCACATGGAAGAAAGAAGATGTTGATCCATTAATAAGGGCTACAAAAGAAAATAATGAGATGAAACTCATAAGCCATTGTAATAAAAGGAACTTCAAAACTTAGGTGAGTCAGAAGGAGACAAAGGTAATGCTTTCCTTTTCTAACATTTCCTAGCTAAATAATTGTGTCAAAGAATATAAGTGAAGGATTTGTTTAGAAATAATTTTATTTATTTATTTTTTTTTTTTTTTTTTTTTTTTTTTCATTCAGGAATAAAATCCTTGACTTAATGAAAATAAACTATTCCCTTCTAAAACATAACCAAAGTGGTGAGATCCAATAATAATAGTATATGAATATAACCTTGCGAGGGGATTTAAGGTAGGCTAATCCTTAGCCAAACCTCTCCCGAGATCCACACAATATTAAATATATAAAAGAAAAAGGCCATGTAAAACAAGAGATAACTTACATATGAAACAATATTGTTATACTCAATTTATACTAATCTTAAGGAAAAAAAACTTCTATAAAAAATAACAACTTCGTGATTCTTTACATGAAACTCGCACTACATTGAAGTTCTTTAACCTGGTATCTTGGGACAACCTTTGACTGTTGGATCCCCCCCCCCCACAATTTGAACCTGCCCTGACTTTTTGCCTTGATATAACTTGTTTATATGGATGTTGTTTTTGTAGTTGAAATATCTTATGATCGGATTTCAAAAAGTTTATCCAAATCTCTCATAGTTGGATAAGTGAAATAGATTAACTTTCAATATACTTCATCCAACTCGTTATACTTTTGAAAAGTTGGCTTTACTATAAAAGTATATTTAATCTTATAACATATGAATAAATCATCTGATAACTTTTCAGGAATATTTTGACCACTTGGAGTTCCCGTGAAACCAGTAAAACTTGAATTACCATTTGCCTAATCATCAAATTTCTGATACTCGTTCTTAGAAACAAGTTTACCCAGGGAATTTCTGAATGTTGCACTAATACAAAATGAGAGATTAGTGACTATGCGACTAAATTAATTAGTCACCACAATTATTTCATGTGAATTATTACTAAATTTGAGCAATTGTAACTGACTCAACTAAAAATGACTAAATTAAACAACTAATTTAATCTAGGGATAAATGTACGACTAGATAATAAGTGACCAAACTAAAAATGACTAACTTAAATGAAAAAATTAGTCCAGGACAAAAATATATGACTAGATAATAAGTGACAACATTAAAAGTGGTTATCCTAAATGACTACTATAATCCAAGAATAAAAATACGACCAACTAACAAGTACAACAAGTGTATGACTTAGTCATTTATGCTAGTCGCTTTTAATTGTGTCACTCTAGAACAGAAAATTGTAATTTTGACATTGAAGTATTACATTTCACTAAATTTTAAGACTGAAGATAAATTCAGAGACCCCTTACCCCTTTTAACATTGTATATGGATTCAGAGACCCCTTTAATCCATCTGCAATGTTAAAATTTAGAGACAAAGTGGTCTCTAAATTTATCTAGAGTGCTAAATTTATATACAACTTAAGTTTGGAGAATTATTCTAATCCTCACAATACAGAGATTGATTTAATAACTTGGGAAAATGTTGGGTTTGGGACAAGGGAAACCCTTCACTCATATACGTTAGGCAATGAGAGTACTTTCACATGTTTCAACCCTTTTTGGTTTTTATATGTTCTTTCCCACAACAGTATAAGAGCAAGGAAGTCAATTTGATGCATATTTTCTCCTGGCAGAATTGGCATTTAATGTGTTTTCTCTAGATATTTTTGTCATTTTCTTCGAACCTAAATTCTCGAAATCCCAAATTATCAATATGTACCAAAGAACAATACTATGTTTGAATCACGATTTTATATCACAGGTATAGAAGGAGGAATATGTTACAACCCAAATTATCATATTGAGAAGGATTGCAACATTTCTAGCATATAGGTGACATGTTTACTCTATTCTTTAAGTTCCTTTTGAGCTGAATGTTTATGATATGTTCTTATCTTGGGATTAGGTTTTGGGTAATTGGATTTTATTTTTTTACTATTAGTGCAATCATGTACAAGAACCATTAGTAGGAGCTTGATCAAAGGATTTGTTTCAATCTTCCATCATATTTGTGGATATAGGAGGGGCCCGATCATGCCCCTTTCTCAAAGGAAGTATTCATATTCAATGGCGAAACTTTTGAAAGGCCCAAATTATATACTACTTTGCACTAGGTCAAGCATGCGGTTGCGGAAGTTTCTCTCAGTAATATCTAGAGAAGAGGCCCCTCGCAGTGTCTTGCTACAAGAATCATAGTAAGTAGACCATTGCTTGCTTATTTTTCCTTGTTGGTTTCAATATTAGATTGAAAGAGGTACACAAACATAAGTCTTATCCCTTAAATTCCCTAGTCATTGCCACATTACAAATGTCCCTTGTTGTACTTTTGAGTCGCATTGACATATGAACAATAATGCAATTTATTTATGCTATCATTCCTTTCCCTAGCGCATCGAGAACTGGTTTTGCACCTGCTCAAACCTTTAAACCCTATGACGTGGTACCTTAAGGCTAATGTTAATGAAATTTGTATCTATAGATCAATTAGGGTTACCAAACCTACCCAACCCAAAATGGCCAGCACCGCACCAAAAATAATAGATAGCTTTAACTTTGTTTGAAGAGTTGTTGATGCCTATTCAACAAATTACAAGTTTCACTAGATAGGCTAGGGGCTCTAAGTTGTAACCTTTGTCACACCTTGAAATCACGCATTTTTTTTCCTTGTAAAAGCATCACAAACTGGATGAACTATAAAAGGAGAATGGAAGAGAGATGGGGTTTGAACACTCTGTTATATTATCAATCTACCATCTAGACTAATTGGTTGTCACGAAATAGGCGGGCATAATCTATGGCAGAGAAGCCAAGTAGCCAAAGGCAAGCCCTTGGATTGATTCATAACTTGTCCAATTTTTAACACCTTCAACCATTTTTTGTAGTTTTAAATTCAGATCAAAAAAATTCAGGGGAACCGTATCTACTTACCTAGAAGTAGTATGGTTATTTATAACATCCATAAAATTTTAGAAACAAGGTGGTCATCTTTGTTCTCTAAGCTGATGGAGCTATAGGATGTCTATTGTTGTCTATATCTACATTTAGAGTTGAATGTAATTGATTCCATGGCACTTGAAGAATGCGTGAGAGACTAGGGTCAATATTTGGCCATTTTGTGTGTCCCAGTCAGTTGGCTTAAGGGAATTAAATTTGGCCTATGACACATGCAACTAAACCAAGCCGAAGAATTTGGATTTGTGATCTCTAGTTATTTATTGCCACTAGTAGCTGAAATCATGGGTGAACATCATTTTTCCTTAAAATTAAACATGTTTGCTTTGGAGAAGGGATAAAATTAACAATTATCTAGCCTACGCTTCATGGACTTTTTATGGACGAAACTCTCTTAAGGAATGTGGGACTTTCATTACTATTGGATTTACACTCAATGTAGGCTAGGAAATCTACACCATAAAAGAGAATGAAAAAGAAAAGTTCATTATTGTTTGTTCTAAAGAGTGGAGGCTAGTAGAGTTGAAGATGAAATTATTCCATCAAACTTTGTGAATTTGTTTTGTAGAAAAATCTATGGAAATTTATAATTAAAATGTCAAAAGATGTTAAATGTAATGACTTATAAATATCAGTATAAATAAGTAATTTCTAAGATGCATTTTGACTTACAAGACAAAACTAGAGTGTGAACAAATCTAATACAAGAGATGGCCCAAAGGGTTGGGGTGTCGTTACCAATATATACAGCAACGAGGTTAGGAGTAGGACATATTCTAGTGTTTACATGTTTTGTGGAAGTTGCGGGGATGACCTTTCAAGGTGAAGATGAAAAGTAAAAGAAGTAGGTTGAAAAGAATTCTACAATGGTTGCATGGTCATCCTTAAAGAAACGTATGTTTATGCACATTGTGCATGTAATTTTCACTGCAATGTATTAAATTATTGGGTTGGTAATGTTATGCCCATTTTTTATTGTTTGTGTAGATACTAGATATTTATATTATGCCCATAGCTGCAATGAATCTTAAGTAAATGTTAATACCCCTAAATTTCAACTTGAAATCAAGAACATATGTGAAGCCCCTAGGCCACTTACAGTTTTAGAAACATTTCAGTGGGTGAGGTTACTCTAATTTGTGTGTTTAATGGACTCGGAAAAATACAAGGGAACCTCACTAATGGCGGTTGTTAATATTATTTTCCAGTGAGGTGACCATAAGTTTTATCTACGAAAGAAATTAAAAAGTGAGTGATCATTGTTAAATCAACTTTAGTGTCACGACCTTTGTATTTTCCAATTAGGCGGGTGCAAGGGAGTTTGGGAGATAAGATATCTTCAATGCTAAGGATCGTTGAAGACAAAATGTTGACAATATATACTAGAAATTACTAAAAAGTTCTTTTATAAACTAAACCTTTGAGGTAATGTTTCTATAAGCATTGAATTCGAGACATCATTGAACATGACATTGTGTGCAAGGCATAAATGAAAGGAACACGGAAGCTAGTTATATAAATGCTTGTGAAGGAGAAAGGTTATCACATTAATAGAATCTCATTATTACTTTTTTAACAAAAATAATGTAGTAGGTAAATTTTATGTGCTAGGGGTTGTGGGGATTAGGGCTCGAGGTTGAGATGTCCTTGTGTCAACTAAAAACTGCATCATATTCAAACAATATATATTCTAATGAACAACTCAATAATTAAAACATAGTATTAAATATAATGAACTACCCTGAATAAATTGCTTCAGTCAATAAAATCGATGTGATTTCAGTTAAATCATACCACAAGAGTTCATACAGTTTTGCATTCAGATAAAGAACCGAGTTCTAAACATGAAGGTTGCATGCCCTAATGAACGTTCAACTAGAACCCTACGTATGGACTAATCTAAGTAAACTAAAAATAAATAAATCCTTCCCTTGCTACAAAATTCGCTAACTTTAGATCCATGTCCTTGTGTTTCGTTCACTGTCTCTACCAACATAGGATACTAGTTCTAATTAAGCTCGGCTTGGTTGTATTTGTTTTATCCAGACTGCGGGGTATCGAATCATAACTCGCCTTAGCTGTATCTGGAGAGTGCTACTCTGGCCTAGGTTGGTCAAAACTTCAGTAGGAACCAGGGGCAATTTGTCTAAAGTGCTTGTTTGGTTCCTGTGGGTCCTGAGACTGGTGTTAGATGTCTCTGTGTTATAATTTCGTCGATTCCACTTCCTTAACGTCACCTAGGAGGTTGAATCCCATCATAGTGGCATCTCGTTGCATGTTTATCCCAGTTCGCTAGTTACTTGGGTAGATGTGGAGGAGGGTGTTACATAAAGCATGATCCAATAACAAAGAGTAATGGAAAGAGGAAAGTTGATCCATTGATAAAAAGTGTTATTGAGGCTAAACAGGAAAAGAAGTAGTGAGAAGAGGAAGTAAGATGACCCGCTTAGACATAAACAAAAAAAGGAGGAAGAAAGAATAATAATAGAAGAGGAAGCAAGATGACCTACTTAGACAAAAACAAGAAAAAGAAGAAGAAAGAAGAAGAATAGAAGAAGAACATCAAAGACACTCACTAGAGGAGGAAGTCACACAGAAGTTGAAAGAAGAAAAAATGACCCAAGAGATAGAAGTAGAGATGGAGGAAGAAGATGACATTGAACCCATGGATGATGAGCTAGGCTCCCCATAAGAACTTCCTCTTAACGGTGGTCATCTCCCATTTTATTAGATGGGAATCACCCCTCCACCAGCAGATAGAGTCATGGATGTGTGTAATATCACTTTTGATCAATTGAAGAAAAAGATCATGCAAGAAAGACGAAGATTATGCCTGAATGATCCACAAAATCCAGTCTTTGTATCCACTGAGAAGGTGATAACCACAAACACTAGGAGGAACCCTCATGCTGTCATTGAAGCTAATGTTGATTTTTCCACAACATCACAGGACAAATCAAGAGTATCTTTTAAATGATAATGTATGTGTTAGTGTCGGTATCTTCATCCCTCCGTCAATGATCAAATTCTCTTGTTGCATTGCATGTTAGGTGTCTCACTCGGTCAGCTGCATTCCATTAGGATCATGGATCATCTGACGGTAGTGGCTTATTATACATTTTCCCTCATGTGCTAGCCCATTTTCATTCATCTAGATCATCTGCAGTCAATTTTTGTCTTTAAATCTGTAAAAGTCATTTTTAGGGTTTTAGGTCTCATTAGGTTTAGGGTTTTCGTCAGTAAGGTCTCAAAATGCTCAGTGATGGTCAGCATCCACATGAGGAGGTCAAATAAAGTTCCAGCAACAATAATTTCCATAATCACTCACTCAGTGATTGATTTTTTTTTGAGGAAAAACAGAGTATTTTATGTTTTTATGTATAAATTTGATGTAATTTCAGTTCTTTCATATGTAAATAACTTCAGTGGCAACCCTGGTCACCTTGCCAAGCTTCAGCAACTCCATCACCTGCAAGGCAAACAAAAAGTCAAATCATTCAGTTCATCAAAGGAAAAAATAAAGTAAACTGCCCAAAAATGGAGTTTGAAAAGTAAGTCAAATGCAAACATTACAAAAGCGGGTTTTTATGAGTGAAAAATTAAAACCTTTTGTATATAATTCATTTGTCATGTTCAAAAAGCTCATTTGCATCTAAAGGATAAAGATTGAGCAAGAGAAAGGCCGTGTTGGAGAAAAAGAGCAAAATCGCGGCAAACTGTGCAAGTTTCAGGGGCGCAGTGCATTGGGTTGTGGGCGCGGCGCATAGGGCTGGCGCTGTGCATTGGGCCGCCCTCCACAGTGCAAAAAATACACAGGTGCGGCGCATTGAAGTGGCGCGGCGCGTTGGGTTTGTGGCGCGGCGCATAGGGCTTCAAGCCCGATTTCACCCACAAACTCATTCAAACTGCCAAATTTGCTCAATTTCCACTTGTTCAAGTAAGTCAAGCCTTCTTCCACTGCCAGTGAATGAGTTTCTCTTAAAGTTTATGGTGATTTAATGAGATAAAACTGAAACCCTACCTCCTTGCAGTTTTTTCTCAAAAACAATTTCTTAGGGTTTTGCAATTTGTGTTTTTGCTGCCAAGTCCACTCCATCACTCCCTCACTCTTTGATTCGTTCATTTATTTTCCAGTTTCATCAACTCATTCCCTAATTCCCATATCCCTAAATTGACTATCCCCATATCCCTAACTCCCACTATCCCAAACCCTAATTGTTGTCCCAAGAACCTAAGTACTATTCCCTAAACCCCCTATTTCCCAAAAAACTTGTCAAAAACATTCCCAAAACCCCTCATACACTTTCCCTTCACAGTCCCTCATATATTTTCATCCTTGACAGCAAAAAACCAAAAGACACCATAAATCTCTTCATACTCATTAGGAAAAATCAAACATTGGCAAACATGGAGTCTGATCCTTCCTATGACCGAGATGAGGAGACACTCAGTGACTCTCCTAGAGAAATGCATGCACCAAGGAGACCTCACAATGGTGGTAAACATATACGAGAGGAGCCTACTTCACTTGCCGAGCTGTAGGCCTGCCCTCTTGCTGTCACATGATTTCAACACCAATCCTATTATCAGTTCTGTGAGATGGTAGAGAGAGTCCAGTACCATCATGAGTTGGCCAGGTTGTTTGTGCTCCATCTTCATAATGGCCAAGTCACTCTAGCAGGTGTGACATTCACCTTGACACCAGAGTCTATTTCTCTAGCAACTGGCATTCCAAATGTCGGTGAGCAGTGGAATAAAAGGCAGCAGATTGACAGAGAACATTATGAGCCTTACATCAAGGCTGGTTATCAGAGACATCTCAGTAGATTTTTTCCCTTTCGGTATCTGAAAGACTCATATGCTCCCTTGATGAAACTCATAATTAAGTATTTCAGCTGTGAGGGCCGGTTTTCTCACCTGTATGCCTATCATATCAGATTGTTGATGCACTTTACTAGGGTGAGAATGATGAATCTCCCCTACTTTATTTGCCAGAACATTGAGAAGATTTACACCTTAGTGCACAGGAAGACTCCTCAACAACAGTATAACAGAATATATCATTTTGCACTAATCAAGATTGTGGTCATGCATCAGCTTGGTTTACAGAACATCTCATGGGAGGATTTCATCTCACGTGAGGTCTTCACAGGTCCTCAAGTACCTCCAGCAGCTTTTTGTGAGACAGGTGGACCTTCACATCAGCAGGCGATTCATGAGACACAAACTGCTAGTGCGCCAGTGTTTGTCACTTATCAAAAGGGCACTAGAAGGTTGTTTGCAGTGGAAAAACTAGTATTATCTCCACTCGGGGTGGAAGGGGTCTCGTTTCCTCCATCAGCAGAGAAGGTACAGGACAAAGGCAAGCGGCCATTACAAGATGAGGGACCTTCATGAGGGCAGGAAATAGATTTTATTCTTATTCAGGATGATGACACCGATTTGAGCTCACAAAGCTCAAAGCTTAGAGAGATCATTCAGGAGCAACAGGATGAAATTTAGCATTTGTCTCTCAACCTAGAAAGAGCCAAGTGGATAATCAAATATCTGGAGCAAAGAAACAAATAGCTAGAGGATCAGCAAACCATAATGGAGCTACGAAACATACGAGAAAACCGGCAAGCTGCCAAAAGGAGGAAAGTCAAGCTCACAACACTTGAACAAGAAATCAATGCTGATCGTGAATCTTGGTTGGAGAGGGAAAATATCCACTTGGAAAAGATGCTAGAGAAGGCCAACCGAGAGAAAAATATGTTGAGGCACATGGCCCATCATTACTTGGCAAGAAACAAAGTGTGCAAGGCAAGAATTAGAAACTTGAAGGCCAAGTTGAAGAAGGCATCAAGGAGGCGAAAAGAGCAAGATAGAATTTAGATCTTGGCTAAGGCTTCCTTGGACCAACACAACTCTTGATGAAGGAAACTCACCCCAAATTTCAAGAAATTTTGGACACTTTTTGCAATTTTGGAATTTTTGCCTTAAAAAACAGGTTTTTCTACCCGATGCGCGGCGCCACCTGGCACTCGCCTTTGATGGGGACCTCCTTTTGAGGAAAATTTAGCATTTTTGGATTTTTCATGGAAAAATATGCATGATCACAAATGGCCAAGAAATTTTGACAGGTTTTGAGCTTCCAAAAAGGTCAAAAACACCTTAAAAATGACCTTTCTGCCCCTTTTTGGACACATAGGAAGCAGTGTTGGGAGAACTCCGTTTTGGAGGGGAAAATGGAGGCCAAATTCAAAACTTCCACTTGTGCTGGAAAGTAGACAGGTAGACCTTTCCAACAAGCCCAGTTGGAGCAAATTTGGACACCGGAAAGGCCTCCAAAATCAGCTGCAAATGGGCGATATGCATAGGGAAATCAGCACGGCGCATTGGAGGAATTTTGCTCATTTTTTGCCAAAAACTCTGTTTTTCACCTAGTTTTTTCACAATTTGACTTTTCTCCTTCTAATTTTCAAACTCATAATGTAATTAATGTGACATGATGGATTTTGATGTAATTATGCTAAATTTTCACTCATAGAGGTAGATTCATCCATCAAAAGGTAGTTTGCAACTAAATGAATCAGTTTCCTAGTTTTTAGAGGCAAGTTGTTCCACTGCCTACTTTTTAGTTCTCTGTTTAGATTTTGTTGGAACAGCTCCTAATCTTATGAGCTCGACCCCTAGAGGCTAGGATGAGTTGTTGATTTCCTATATCTTGTAATTTTTCAGTCATTAGCATGGTTGGACTTTTGGGAAAGCTTGGAGCTTATTGTATATTCATTTCAGCAGTTTGGCTAAGGAATAGACCAGTGGTTTGCCGCACTTTATGGGATTCATGTGGCATCTTGATTTGGTATTGTGTTTTCTTATGTAATTGTAAGTCTACATGTGTTTTATGTATGTCATCATATCTCTTTGCTTCATCTTAACTAAATCAAACAAGGATGAAGGTAGAATACATTGAAAGTGCAGTGCTCTACCTAGGGTTTGTTTAGTTATCTATGTTTTCAGCTATTTGAAAAGGATCCCTGAGTTTTTCATGCCCTTTTTTACTTCTCACTTGTCTAAAATCTCTCCATCTCACTCATTTTGAAGTACCAAATCACTTGCCTACCTTGCCCCATAGAGATCTCTACAAAACTTAGCCTCATTCCCCAGACCCAAAACTACCTTTCACATTTAAGCCAACAAAACATCATCAAATTCAATAAAATCCTTTTGCATACATACCTAGCCTAAGATTAGTATTTAGATTAGTCATCTCAAGCCTCATTGATCATATTTTGCTGAGATTGACAAGGAGAGAGCCCTCTCCCGACCTGGTAGGGCTAGCTACCAGGTTAAGCATGGTTTGATGTTATCCGAGATCCTACCTTTCTCAACCTGAGGTAGATTTAGGCACTAACAATATGGTTGAGGAAATAATTGGTTGCAACAAAGCAACAAGTGTTGCATCTCATTGCAGAAAATCAATGTTTATATTCTAATAGTGTCAACACAACAGAATGGTGGTCAACTATACAAGAAGAGTTGGGACCAATGAAGGATACAATGAAGCAGTTGTATGATGAAATGGTTCTCTTGCATCAAGTAGTGTTATCCATGACTGGGATAGAAAAGAAAGCACAAGAAATATTAAAGCTCCTGAAGGTATCTGATATAGGAGTGGGGTTCCAAATACACAGATGTTCCAGACATATTGGTTAGGAAGGACAAGGTTGATATTGAGATGGATAAAGTATAGTTGCGACTCAATGTGCTGAATTACACCCATCTCGGAGAATAAGAAACTAGCACTCTGGCTTTTATAGTCGACTGCACATTGGTTTGGAGTCCCGGGCACAAAAACATGGGTTTCCTTATGTGGGTCCACTTGGAGAGACAAGAGACAAGGATACCATCATTAGTGAAGTGAAGTAGTTTGTCGAGCAGATCAAGAAAGCATCAGAACAACAAGGCTTGGAGATTACTAAGAGTGTTATTCTACAACATGCAATTGCATCGACCAAACTTCACATAAAATTTTTATGGTTGTGGAATAGTGTGAAATCCATATCCAGATTTATGTTGGCAGAAGCATTGGATGTAAAAATGCAATTTTTGGTCACGCTGCCAATATGGGTCAAAGTCATAGCAATGGAGTTCAGCGAATGGCATTCATACATCACCAATGAACTCCATGAAGAAGCAATTGATTTATCTATTTGAAAGTGTTTTGTCTTACTAGGAGTTTTGTATTATATAACCACTATCCTATATGTATTTTGTCTTTTGTAATAAGTTCAAATGGGATCCAAAAGATACATGTGGGATATGAAAAGACACATGTGGAATGTAAAAGGTCATATATAGAATATGAAATTTTATATGGAAGCCTATAGATCATATAAATTGAAAACTCATGAGGAATCTCAAAATTCGTTTTCATTTATTATAAATAGCTCCTCATAACTCAAGTAAAGGGCTTGGATTCTTATATTTTTTCCTTGGCTTCTCTTGTTTTGCATAGGAGGTAAATCATTCGTTGGAGAAGTAATTTGTGGCTTCATGTTCCACTATTGGATCTAATGTTTCAACTATGTAACATTGTACTTGGAACATTTCATTAATAATTAGAAGCTCCTCAAACCAACACTTCTTCATGCATGTATCGTGAATGTAGTAAGACTATTCTTGATATGTTTGTGTTATATGTTGGCATAATACATACTAATAGTAATGAACTATTTCATTGCTTAGATATGGGTATTGTTGAATGAGTGTTGTTATGATTTCACAATTGTTGCTTATCTTGTGAACTAATTTTCAGGTTAATCAAGAAGTTTTCCTCTTCTACTCATGAGTCTCTCTTAGGATACTATTATTACTTCCCTAACCGAAGGCTCGTCTCTCTTTACAACAATGGAAGTTTCCTGTGCATTCAACATTTGGTGTCACACGAAGCTTACGCACAATTTCTGCCCCAAAGAGTTGTTATGATCGCTTGCCGATGTATTGTAACCAAGGTGCACCTATAAACCATTCCCACTAGTGGCTGGACCCTATAACTAGATGGGACTCCTACACCAAATAGTGTGAAGTCTAATTGGGACCTCATAGTGGAGAGATCCCGTGTATGTTGGCGACATCCAACACCATCAAAAACTCCATAAAATGTTTTATGGAATATTTGATGACGTGCTGGATTCGATCATGATTCTCTACAAAGATTGTCAAGAACCTAATATTTCATAGAAGATGGAAGCGCTTGATGATTCTAGAGTATGGTGTAGATTGGATCCGAGAAGATACAAACAATATCTCCATGAATAAATAGGTAGGTGATGTAAGGGAAGCATGAGTACTTCTGACAGAAGCTTGGGCTTGAATTTATCTCCTCCCTAGTTGAGAGGGACTGAGGATGGACACTTTGTTCTCCATGTGCCATGTACTATGGCCAGGAATAACCACCATAAGTCTAGTTCATGAACACAAGTAGGGAGAATGGTGGATTGAACAAGCATCAAGGAGGTACATTCCTTAGTCATGTATTGTGGCTAATTAGGATTAACATCTTAAGTCAGATACATAGACTTGGTAAAGAATGGTCCACGGGATGAACTTTTACTCGGGATTAGGAAATGTTCCTATGAGGTCATACCCTCTTAACACCTAGTTGACGTATTTTCCTTGAGAGGTGATGGTGTCCAAATTAATGCCTCCCAGCACTGTGCTATGATCTAGTGGAGAGATAGAACATACTTTTCAAGGGCTTGGTAGTTTGACAATGTTGGTTATGATGATGTTATCATCATTGATGCTTATCAATATATATCCTTTATTGTAGAAGTTTTCAACTTCAGAATATCCCAATAAGACATTATGAATACCTCCCTAGTTATGCAAGAGTGTTGGATTTGTAACTAGGTTTGTTCTTCATAAATGTCATTATACTTGTGTATCTTTATGTAAAAACAAAAAGAATAAAAGCTATTATTATTATTTTTGCTGTTAAGCATGTTATTCATGCTTTGATTTTGGTCAAAATAAAAATTTAAAGTGCACGTTCTTCATGACCCTATGATAAGTAAAAAAAATTGTTTTTTTGTAAACGACATTTGTCCCTCCAAGTTTCCAAGTCGGTCCTTCAGGAAGACAAGTCGGCCTACCAAAAATATGTTTCTTTTCAGATGCAAGAACAACTATATATTGGCACCTATCATCCAAAATTTGGTAAACAAAATTTGATGGTTTTCTGTGGCACAACATAAGGCATATATATGAGCTATTTTTTTTTTTTTTTTTGAGGCATCTTCTCTATAAGAGCGTGAGTGTTTCTGAGGCTCCTATCATCTATAACATACAAATATTCAAGGTTCTATGTGATTTAGAGTTTATGTTCTGTAATGATGCGAATTCCTTATGTGGATTTTGTGATGAAAGTATGAGTTCCTATGGATATATGATGTGATTTTGTGAGATGATGTTGTGAGTTTCTCTCTACGAGAATTGGGTAGACATGCGACATATGGTGATCAAATTTATTAACAAACTTGTGACAAAAAAGGAGGGTTGATTTGGCACTAGGAACTCTGGTTGTTTTGACTTGGATTTCTCCTATTGATGAATAATCTATAAGGAAAGGATTGATGGGTTTTCCCCTCGTGGCTTTTTCCCTGGCCTCTGGACTAATAGTCTCTTGTATTTTATGTATTGCATTTATATAATTATTTGACCTAATGAATGAAGTAAAGGGTAAACCAAAGAATATAAATAAATAGTCACAAGTGATTATCATATCTAGAAATTATCTATTTCTCTCAGTTTTCAACATTTTGGGGTCTTCATTAGCCTCATAGAGAGGAATTTGACTTAATCCCACATCTGCCTTTGTTAGAGGATCTTGTTGTTGGAAACATTGATAGGCGGGTGAATCAATATTTCTCTTAAATTAGTTAATTTTAAACTTTACAAAGCATTAATTATCATTATCACTAGATAAACATAAAAGATCATCAACACCATTCAATAACGAATAATATCAAAGATAGTAGACACAAGATATTTTTAGGTGGAAACCATTCTGAGGGAAAAACCATCGATCAATTCTTAATATTTGTCTTTAATAAAATATACATCAATATTTTTAGCTCCAACTTTCCAACCCCCTAGTTTACAGGCTCTAACCTGAAGGACGCTCCCACGCCCTAGTTTACCAGCTTCAATTAGAGGGATGCTCCAACACCCTATTCACCAGCTGCAACTAGAAGGGAACTCCAATTCCTTGTGTAGGCTCCATCCTACCCTAGCACCACCCTGCCACCTTGATCATCCGACACACCATGTTTCACAATTTTTAGACTGGATCCACTTATGCTAAATAAAATAAATAATATAGAAAATGTTATGTTGACTTTGTAAATTTGGAACACTAGCACTAAGTCATCAGAAGGAATAAGAAAAACTGCAAAACAATCTCTTCTTAACACTCATATATGCTTTTTTTCAATATGTATATGAATATAAAACTCTCTTCAACTTGTCATCAAATTTATAACTGTAATATAACCCTGGTTCAAAAAGCATGTTAAAAGATATTGATAACCTTGGCACTTCCTCAACAATTTTATCAAAATCCAACTCAAAAATAACTCTACTCAATCATATCAACGCATTAAAGCATTCAACGGTATAATCCTTGTTCAATAAGAAAATTATATGCACTACAAACTATAGCACTTATATTTTGATTTCTTAAGTCAATCTAATCATTCCTCCCAATAGTTTACTCATATAGTCAAATCAAAACATCTAATCAAACTCAAGCAATAACAAGGGCACACAACACAACCCTAATCAATCCCTCTACTAGAGAATCACCATTTGCATTCCCTCTGTCACATATAATTGTCCTGCATTTTTTTTAGTTCCAACAAAAGATAACCAATTTGCAAAAACACTACTTATCACAACGAATCCTTAGCACTGTGTAAGTTACTTCAATAAAACCCTAGTTCTATCTCCGCAATCCTCAACAATGCCCAATAATATCATGCCCTAGCTTATCTAGCATACCGATAATACAAGTCCTTAGCTCTGCCAATTGTGTCAGGTCCTGACATTTTGTCTCACATATTATGCTTCAATGATCAAGAATCTACTCAATGAATTAGCACTAATGAAGAGCAACACATCGATTATTCCAAACTAGTCGTACTCATAAGATGCAACACATTACTAATCTTGAAGAACTTGTGACATACTAGTATTGGCAATATACAACCAAACCGTAAACCAACAGTTACACTTTATTTAATAAGAACTCAACAAAGGATATCATAAATCTTGCTTGTAGAGAAAGGATAACACATTGTTTGTAGAAGAGTTGTTTCGTAGAAGAGTTGTTTCAAACAAAATATTGCTCTAACACCAATATTCTCTATTCAGTCAACCTCTGCAAGATTTTTTCTCATGTTTCTGTGATGGGAGGCTCAATCTTAGTGCCATATAAAAACTTGCAATAGCATGAAACTTGACCCAAAAATCAAATTATAGGGTAATTGATGTGTTAAGCCTTATCCCATTACTTTTGTCTCATATATCAACAAATTCTCATACTCATTTATACACCTATTCATCAACAATGATATGCTTGGACAAAACTCAATGCATGATATAATAGGCTATGATTACACTTGCTCTGTGGCTTTTAGTTGTATTGTATCATAGACACCACACATTTGTGATCTTATGTGCAAGAGAGACTAGTGTACTCTCAACTTTCAATGTGTAACTTCTAAAAGTCTACTAACCCTTCTTTTTGTGCACAGTTCCTCTCAGATATCAAACAATGGAAGCCACAGATTGTAAGCTATTAGCTTATCACCTCTAGTAATCATACACAACCATGCAATTAGCTTTGTAACTCATCATAATATTAACAAACACAAAGGCCTCCAAGCCACTCATAACCATGAGAACATATGTACATAAAACATCTTAGCATAGAGAACCAAGAATATCACATTTCGCCATTAGTAGTGTTTATACATACACTATCATAACAAATATCATACATTATTCATCATTCATAGTGCAACATATATATAAGAAAATACACATATCTGATTAACTTGAAAGATTAGAAACTAAGGGAGAGACTTCAACTCTCCACCCAACCATAGGCTAGTTACACTACAATATTTCCTGTAGTTGACCACCCCCTAACTAGATTCAGGGTCTAAGGAGTTAAGTTCTCAAAGGAATTTCACACCAATACAAGTCAACCAAATAAGTGATAGTGCGCTTTCTAGGTGGTTGAGCAACGACCTCCACCAATAAGCACTACAAATGACTTTGTTGTCTCTCAGAAATATATCATATGGATTCACCCTACGCACAATGAAGGCATGATGGGTCCAGGAGTATGATCTCACTGTAGAGGTGATTTATCAACTATATTTTCAAGGCAAGCACTATAGGAATCCAGAGCACACTGTCCAGGTGGTTTATCAACTTCCTCCCACAGAAAGCACCATAATGTCTCAACTTGCTAATTGGTTTATAAACTATCTGAAAAGCACTGCAGTCGTTTATTTGTGCATTCATAAAGATTTAAGTATTTTATCATCCCCAAGATAAGCACTTAGAGGTTTATCAGTTGAGACAGCTAGCACCAGTGAGTCACTTTCTCCATTGAATCTTCACTAGAACATCACAAAATTGATACACAACACTAGTCATACACCAGAAAATAAAGGGATCCTCAACCTATATTCTCTTCTCTTCTCTTATATTCATGCTCCCTCAAGAACTGTCGCATTCGTTTCTCTTCACGTTCAAGGATTCTCTATGTGTCTCATACCACACTATACTCTCGCACTCAAGCTCTACTGAATTTGGTTCTACATTTTTCCACTTCTTCCTCTAGCCATATTCGTCGATTTCTCTAATTGACGAACCTTTGTCTTGTCCCTTGTGTGTTGACTTCACCAACACATCCCATGAGAACAAAGGTAGTATGGGGTTCATCCTTTTTGTCAGGTGGCCCATAATCAACCTCCCTATCTATTTTGTAAACCATTTAATTTGGTCATGCAATAGGTAGAATGCATAAATGAAGTAGCATGGATTAATCACTTTCTTAGCAACCTCTCCTTCTTAGTTTTTGAATCTGTGTCCACTCCTCTAGCCCATTCATTATTTGTATTTCCAAATTATTTACACAAATTCAATATACACAGTGGCATTTACAAGAGGGGTAGCAAATAGAGTTGTCTCAATTGGTGGTTTAAGGTTGACCACCAACTATGGAACTAAGCTCGAAGTAGTTCTTAGAAAATTTCGAATCTGGATAGAAATTGAAGTTGCTTGCAAAGTGAAAGTGCTACCTGATGATGTTTTAAATATGGCCAAAAAATTATGAAGTGAGTGAGTAACAAAAATTGAAATATTTTTCTGGTGGTTCTTTAAGGCTAACCACCAGCCAAGTCATGCCCATGGAACATGAATCTGTCTCTGGATACAACTCAGAATCTAACTCTAGGTAACACTAGCTATATGTTGTGGCAGATGGCTCTAGTTCAAGTTGTGGTTCATGCTTACTTAATGAATCTAGTAGCTAACCATAATTTCCTCCCTATTAGATACAAGGTTAGAAGATGAATATATCTATATTGTTGATCCATATTTATGAGGGGAATGAAATGAAATATAAATTTATAACCAAAACACAGATACACAAAGAAACTTGACTTCTGTTAATAAATGGAAGGTGTTGAAACTGTGAAAATATAGAATGAAACAAACTAGCTCAATGGTGGTAGCTTATCTCTGAGAAGAGATGTGATGGCTATGAGCATTCACTAGAGTGAGTTAAAATCAGGCTAAAAGGCTATTTTTAACATCAAAAGTAACGAGTAAATCCTAAAAATACAAAATCCTAACCCTAGGAGATGAAACTCCAAAAGGATTATGGGCCCCATTAGAGTTAGTTGGTACATCTTCCTAGGTTCATAACCTTCCATACAATATTATTTTTAAATAGAGGAGGAATGAACTGTTATAGAGTTTTATGAACCCAACGTTTTGAACTACCAAGTGAGCCCATCATCAGGGGATGCGACAATAGATATTCTAGAGATATTCATGATGTATCCCTGAGCTCTATTTTAAGTTATATATATAGGTTATGAGGGAGTTAATCTACGAAATTAGGTTGGCCAATCACCACTTAGTTTGTTAATATTCAGATTTATTTATTTATTTTTATTTAATTTGTTTAGTTAATTAATTTGTTTACTTACATTAATTAATTTGTTTAATTAATCAATTAGTTTGTTTAATTAATTAACTAATTAATTGTTTAATTAAAGAATACATAGGTGAAACAGGTAGGTCTCTTAACATTAGAATTAAAGAACACACTGCTAACTTAAGAAGGGAAAGGACCTCAAAATCGGCCTTAGCATAACATGTTCACTCCTCCTCTCATTACATCTGCATGGAAGAAGTCAAACTAGTTAGAAAAGAAGACCACTATCTTAAAAGGAAAATCAAAGAAGCCATTGAAATAGAAAAAAGGAAGAACAACTTGAACCGAGATGATGGATTAAAACTAAGCAACACCTGGAAACCTTTACTTGAGATCTTAAAGAACCAATAATTAATTCATATCCCTTTTAATAATTTAATCCCTCATCTATCATTAAAAGATTAATAAAATATAAATCAACTCAACAAGAAAACATTATATAACATCCTCCTCAAACAATAAAACAAAAACATAAATAATCATATAAATCGAATAATTGCTTATTTCATAACTAATCATTTGATAATATTAAAATAAATTAAAATCATAACTTATTAATTATAACAGCATGGTAACACATGTATTTAAATTAAACATATAGTGGTATTAACTCATATTAAAACAGTTAAAAAATAAACAATAGGAATCATATAGAAAATTATAAGGAATTAATTAAACAAGTTAGTTAATTAAGTAAACAAATTAATTAATAAATTAATTAATTAATTAGTTAATTTGTTCAATTACTTTATTACACAAACATATTATTTAATTAATTAGAGAATTAATGACGGCATTGATTAAAACAAATTAATTAATTAATCAAACAAATAATTGATTAATTAAACATATAAATTTAATAATGGGTTATTTCATAACTAACCATTGGATAATATTAAAATAAATTAAAATCATAACTTATTAATTATAATAGCATGGTACCACGTGTATTAAAATAAACATATAGTCCTTATAACTCATATTAAACAGTTAGAAAATAAACGATAGTAATCATATATAAAATTATAGAGAATTAATTAAACAAGTTAGTTAATTAATTAAAAAAATTAATTAATTAGTTAAACAAATTAATTAGTTATTTTGTTTAATTAATTAATTACTCAAACAAATTAATTAATTAATTTTACAAATTAATTAAATAAAAAAAAAAATCTGAATATTAACAAACTAAGTGGAGATTGACCAACCTAATTTCTTAGATTAACTCCTTCATAACCTATATATATAATTTAAAATATAGCTCATGGATACATCATGAATATCTCTAGAATATCTATTGTCGCATCCCTTGATGATGGACTCACTTGGTAGTCCGAAATGTTGGGTTCATAAAACTCTATAACAGGTCATTCCTCCTCTATTTAAAACTATCCTCACATGTATGGATTCATTATTTAACAATATTATTTTTGTATGGTCAATAGACCATTGGAAAGGTCTAGCCAAGAATTACGCATTTCGACCAACCCAAGCTCTACATATGACTATAGCTTGGGTCTTTGCCAAACCAAAAGACATCATTTAAAGCCTAAAAAAAACCCCAAAGTTTAAGATCCGAAAAACTATATAAAAGCTACCAAGATTGACAACTATGCATTGAGCCACTAGAGTAGGTGGATGGCCACGAATATCCACTTGGGTCAATTCCAAGACATTTCAATACTTGACAAAGAGCTCTAAGGTATGAATGATATATGGTCTTGGTTGTTGAAGACCATGGCCAAGAAGCAATCCATCCAAGGTGAATCTTCACTCTTGTAGGAGCCTTGTGCCTAGAACATTTGCCAGAATGATGAGTATGTTTTTTGCAATGCTCTCAATGGTGAAGATCAAAACATTGATCTTTCACATGGGAAAATTGGTCATAGTGTTGGCATCTACGAATCTAAATTGATTGTGGAAAAGGAGCAAGATGTGGAGAAGGTGAAGGCGAACTATCCTGAAGAAATCCAACACTCTGAAACTAGATTGGTTTAAAATAGTTTAGAATGTGAAAAGAAACATCCTTTTCATATCCAAGATTGGTTTTTTTCTTGTTGCTATTAAGTTCTTCCAAGGTGTAATGATGGGCTTGAGAAGTGCAAGTTGAACCTTTGCATCTTCATGTAAATTTTCTCTTGAAGTGGCCTCAGTGATCTGAGCAAGTGCTTGATGTTGATGGGAATCTACCTCAACCTCAAAAATGGAGTTATTATGTACACCAGTTGAGAATGTTGATTCTTTTTTTGTAGCTCATCTTGTTGTGATTTGACTCAAGCTAGAGAAACTTAATCTTCTCTTGTGCATCCTATAAGAGATTTGAACATCTATGAGAGTGAATATGTTTATTTTGATTGTACCATTAATAATAGACTCTATTAGTGTGTCTAACAACTATAATAACTTGACAATTCTATCCATTTTTTCAACAATACAAGCTAAACAAATGAAAGTATCAATATATGTCAATTCCCTGGCCCTCTTGATATAGTTATAACTGAGAATGGACATTTGTGTCTTGATGAAGGTTTTGAGCAAAAGATATGTAATAGAGAAACCCAACCGTGAAAATTGAAGATGAATGGAAAATGGTCAAATTTTTCATATTTATTTGTCCAATTAAACAACTTGAAATTCATAATGCTCATTTATTCAATATTAAACATCTAACCTTGTCCACCTACTTTAATAGAAAAAATTTATGCAAAAACATACCACATAATAAACATTTATTAAAATGAAGATTGAGTACAACCATATAATTGATCTCTATTTCATCACTTGACCTACTACAATTCAATCATCTAATGGAGGCAATGCAGATGCCTTCAATATTTGCCAAAAATCATATCACCTTCAATTTCGGGCCTTTAGGTTTGAAGAGATTCCTGTGAAACATCTTTTTTTATGGAAACCAAACACTAGAGTGCCTCTAACCAACCCTGTGAATTGAGAAAGAGAGCCCATATAACTAATCTAAGGAAAAGCATGTTGAAACACGAGGGGAATTCAAATTTATGAATTAAACATAGATCAAATAGAGTGCATTGCTTAATTATATAGAGGTTGTTAGAGACAAAGCCACAATTGGACCTGGTATACTTCGTAAGTGTAGCACTTAGCAAACATTCCCTCCTTTGACTTCGCAGAATCACCTTCAAGAGAGTATTTTCCAAGATGTGCAAGGAAAAGGCCAGCCTTGAAACTATTTCCCAATATACCCTAAACCTTCTCTGAAAAAGAATCCCACTGACTCTTCCTATAATTATGTTCTTGTTTGGTGGGAAACCTAAGGTCAGAGCAGATGTTGAACTTGAAAGTGATGGGTTGGTTTAGTTGTAAGGGGCCACAAAGAACAAGCCTTTGAGTGATTTCTTGTCTCTTTCACAAAAGCACAATCACATATGAAACCGCAATTTGGTAGACAGTTTCCAATTATGGCAAGAGATTTCAAGGCTAGACTTGAATCAAAGTGGTGAATCGGTCATAAAAGCTAGCTCTCGTATGCATTGGAAATTAAAATGGGACTATTTCTTTTATCTCTATTATGGACTCTAATTGATAGACACTAAAAGTGATTTCTTTGTTGAACACACAAAATCCCATTATTTCTTCATATTTTGAATATTTTACCAATAATTATAGGTTTGGAAGTAGGATGAGGATTTCCTTGGTAAAAGGAAAGTTGGAAAGGATAAATAGCTAATGGTTTCAACCTTTTTAGGTATTCATCTCATTTCTTCACAATTTTAGGCTTGATTTGGGCTTTGGTAAATTCCCAAATTATGCTTTGTCCAAAAGAAGTCAAGATAATTTGCTATATATATAGTTTTATAGTTTTATACCAACAAAATAACATATTTGAAGGAACATCCCTAATGGGGGTGTTAATATGGATTTAATGAGGCTCTTAGAGGTTGCACCCGCCACCCCATAGTTCAGACCGAGCATTAAATGGGGGCAAGACACAACCTGCCTCCGCGTGCAATCTAATAGCTAGTGGTGTGATTCTATTAATTAGTTTGGATAGACGGGGTGATAAATTGTGGTAAATGGAGAGGAGTTGAGGGAAGGTCCTTGGCCTCTTTTTTTTTCTTCCTGGAAAAGTTGAAATGTGTTAGGCCCATCATGTAGTGGATAATATTTAGAATTGAAAGCATGGGAGGTGAGTGTGGATGCTTGCGTAAGTTTGGATTAAATGTGTTGGGTTTCCTAGACGTATGGCCATGTGCTTGGCCACTCAAGGAATGATCTCTAGAAGGGCCATTGGAGGTGTTCATTCTTTTATGTGGAGCGAATTTTTTGGTTCTATATCTATTATTCTTGGTCTATTTCTTTTGGTCGTCAGTGATGTCTGAGCTTGGAGTATTAGGGTATGAAGCTCTATGTCTTTCCCAAGCCTAGTTAGTAGCATTAATTCGGGCTTTCGTGTCAATTTGTTCTTAGGTTTTGGTTTGTGGTCCTCACTCAAGGCACAAGCTAGGGAATATGAGTCTAGGTTAAAGTGAATTACGAGGGCTTTATAGGGTTTGGTGTGGTCTTAGGTTGGATAAGCTTTGGTCAGTAGAATTTGGTGGTTGGTTGTGTTTGTCTGGGTTTTGTAGTCCTTTGGTCCTCTCAATGGTGTGTTTGGGTTCAATAGTCAAAGGTGATAAGTTTGTAGTCAATGGTGATAAGTTTGTAGAGGAGGTTGTTGCTCCTTTTGTATCAATTGTTGGGTTATTTTTGGAGTTTGGGTCAAACATCTAGAGCTTCTGTGATGATTTAGTTTGTTGGTTTCTTAGTCTTTTTGATGTTGGGTCTCTTCATTCTTGTGTTCTTTTACAAGTAGAGGAACTCATAGAAGTTGTTGGAGGTTCACCCCCAATTCAGCTATGTTGTCGAGGCAGAGGGGGAGGAGCAGGCGGAGGGGTGGTGGTCGATTCCAGCAAGGGCAACGTGGTGCTAAGCCTTTTGCCCATGACTCGGTTGCCACCTTTTTTAACGTTGTTCCACCAGAAAAACACAAAGAAATTCATAATCTTAAGACACAAGCAGGGGTCGAAAGACATTCCCTCTCAGGTTTGGAGCTCATGGAAGACATGTTAGCTTGAGTTCCTGACCCTAGTTACACTAGGGGTAGGAAGCAACAAAACCTAAATTCCATGGCTCTTCGTTAGCAAATGAAGACCCTATTAGGCCTGGTCTTGAGGGACAAACAAGTGGAGAAGTAGAATATTTTTGCATCCTTGGATGATGTCAAGAGAATGCTTAGGAACTAGTGGTTTTTTTTGGATAGAATCAACTCTCATTTGGCTCATGTAGAAAGTCACATAGCATGTGAATCAGATGGGGGAGACCTGACGAATCCTCTTGGTTCTAGCGAGAGGGCACCAACAAATGTTTCTTCTTCTGATAATGATTAGAAAGATCAGTGGGGATATGTGTAGTTCAATGGCCTTTTTAGGAAGGCTTCGGGTCCATAAGGATGGGTGCTTGGCATCTCTCCTGGTCTCCTCATTGCATGGCAATATGCGTGGTGGTTCCAGGCCCAACCTATTGGGCATGTGTCATCTGTTATGTTTCTTTTGTTGTATGGTCTATGGCTAGTTGAAGCGCTTAAGCCGTGGTTGTTTCTCTTGTTATGTTATTTTGTGAATGGGTCGTGAAAAATGGACTTGGTTGTATGTATTTTGGAAAGTTTATCTGTGTTTTATAGACCGCTAGCATTGATGGTTTTTTGAAAATATGTCTAGGATCTTTGTGCGGGTTGGTTGGGAAATGTTGCAGGCCAGTTCTGGCTTTGGATCTATTGTAGTTAGGGTTATCAACCTTTGGTTTTAGTGGGATTTGAGACTTTGTTGGTCTAATTGAAGTATGTAGTATGCCGAGGAGAGTAGCATCCTCTATGGTCACTATGGTAATCTTTTCAAATCCATATAAAGTTGATTTTGATTAATATAAAACCCTTAGTTTACCCAAAAAAAAAACATATTTGAAGGAACAAAAATTACAATGTCACTTCTTTCATTCAATAATTGCCTGGTTTTTATTTTGTAAGCCACACAAGGAAAGAGAAAGAATCATAAAATAAGATATTTGAAAGAACAAACATTACAAAGTCACTTAATTTATTGAACAATCACATAGTTCCTATGTCATGGATCATGCATGAAGAAGAGATAATTATGCCAAGAACAATTTAACCATCAATTGTCTGTTATGATTTTATTTCAAAGTAAATTTTTGTTATGATAATTCTTGAGATCAAACCTGCCTCAAAAAGGTTTAATTTGGTTTTTAAATAATGCTGGCTTTGAATATTTATTTTTTCATCATATTTCATCCATTCTATTGTATTTACATAATCAAAATTAAGAATGGGATTTGTTAGTTTC
Source organism: Pinus tabuliformis (assembly GCA_031772625.1). Taxonomy (NCBI): domain Eukaryota; kingdom Viridiplantae; phylum Streptophyta; class Pinopsida; order Pinales; family Pinaceae; genus Pinus; species Pinus tabuliformis. The sequence goes on along the minus strand of CM062817.1, from coordinate 1,743,330,054 downwards.
ACTTAATGCTATAAGTAATTTTGATTTTTAAACAAAGATGGACCTGACTTTTTATTTTGTTCATCATCTTTCATCCATCTGATTGTATCAAAATAATCACAATTGAGAATTAGATTTCGGAGTTTCACATTCTACATATAATTTTAAAATAGAAAAAATGCTAATAGTAAAGAAAAACATCTAAGAGACAAGCCATTAAACATTGTAAATTGTCCAATGTGCTCAAGCAGAACTCCCAAGTTATTCAATATTAACATTTCTTTCATCAGCAATGCCAAAAGCCAGTTGTCTAAAAATTTCACCCTACAAGTAAAAGTAGTGCACGATTCCTTTATGAGCTTAAAAAAGAATAAATAGAGAGTCATAACCCCGATTTCTCTTGTATATGGCAGTTTACCATACATATCAATACTAAATATGAGCTCTAGTATTCTTGGCAAACATTTTGAAACTTTATAAGTACCTGCATCAACATAAGCAATAATATCCATCAAACAAATGTACCAAGATGTAGCAAAACATAAAAACATAAACTCGCCCAATAATGTCACAAAACTCTCTTCAAAAAAATTTAGCGTCTTGCAAAATAAAATACACACTATGAAGCTCACACTTTTTAGACATGAAAGCCATTTGTTTATTGAAAATCTGAGTTAGGTTGGAGTCTTGAAAAAAACACAGATTTCTCACTCCACAAAAAAGTAGCTCAATCTTAACATGCAAAAGGTCAACATCTCAATAATTGCTTTCAATTTCATGGCATGAGATGCTCGGGCTATTAAGCCCATGGCACAAAGATAATTTATTAGAACTTAAGGAATATATACCTACCTAACTTGACAAGTTTATCTCACATGCTGCTGCACAATAACACTCAAGTCGGCACATATACATTCTTGACAATATCATGCAGATATTGACAAACCCTTTTAACCTCCAACAGAAGATGGTACTAATGGTAATGTGTGCTTTTTTAATGCATTAATTTCTGGAAACCTCTTTACCTGCATATTGGCAGGCAACATGCCGTGCCGCTCCAGAATTAATCAAGTTATATCAGCTTTAGTGTTCATCGTTTGTTCTGCAGGTGTACCAACCGATGATGTTAACAGTGATCAATGGTTAGTGTTGGGATAATTAGCCGTTGGCCAAATAAGGTCACCATCTAGGTATTTGCTTTCAATTTCATAGTGTGGGATCCATTAAGCCCACAACACAAAGATCATTTAGTAGTAACCTAAGGAATATATACCTCACCTGTCATGCTTATCTCACATGCTACACATTAATGTTTGATTCTGCACATTCTTGACAATATCATGCAAATACAAACGGTAATGTGTGTTTTTAATGCATTAATTTCTGGAAGCCTCTTAGCCGCATATTGACAGGCAACATACCCTGCAGCTGTTGAACTAATAAAATTATATCAACTTTGAGTAATGTCTTCTTTGTTTTGTTCTACATGTGTACCAGTAGATGATGTTAAAAGTGATCAGTGGTTAGTGTTGGGATAATCAGCTTTTGATATGCAAGTATTTAGTAAGGCACACATGTAGAAGGAAGAGGTGGAAATAAAAGATATAGGAAGGAATTTGTACTAGTTACCATGCAAATCTCTTCCCAACTATCATCTCATGAATGCACCCATCCTCTTAGTAGTAGACCTGTAGAGGCACTTGTTGAGAATCTCTGCACTTTTAAGTGCAAGGATTAGTGAAATGAATTGATATATGAGACGTCAGTATTGGCAATGTGCAAGATATGAGACAATACTAGCAGAGTGCAGATTACAGACCTGCAGAAGCAATGCATATATGGGGCAATCTTTCTTGTACTCTTAATATGTGCAAAACTAGAAAGGATATCATTACCATCCACGCATATTCAAAATAGAAAGCATTCCGTCTGGCTTCTGCTCATCGCGCTGCATACGATAATGAACTAGCTGCCACTGAGAAGTAGAGCTGGGTTAACAAATCTAATAAAAGAGTGGAAACCACGACAGCTGAAATGCAAATGTTAGCTGCTTTAAGTCCTCATAAAGACCTCTGCAGATACTTGAACAAAATATATCCTAGAATTGCAGTAAATTATAATAAACCCTTAAGTCTATGGATTTGATCTCGAAACCGGTATTACAGATACGACGTTAGGCTTCAGACTAATCGCTAAATTTTCAAAACGTCGTGCTAATTGCAGTTCATCAAGACTGAGCTGGAATGTGCCATTCCCAATTTCTGCCATTTTCTCCAAGATAAAAGCTGCAGGATCCGTTCCATACATGATTGTATGCAATATCAACTTTGGCTCTGTCTTCTTCAATTTATTCACAAAAAAAAGAGGATCTTGTCCATCATTGTTTCCACCACCGCTCAAGAAAATAATTATAGGTTTCTTCTTCTCCACACTAGGATCATTCGAACCCCGACAAATTACCTCCTCTGCCATTGTCAAACCAGAAGAATAACTAGTTGCCCCCCATGCATCATATTGAAGAAGACCATCCACTATATCTTCTTTCATCTCTTGCCTTTCTAGGGCAAGAGTTGCCGTATCAGCAAATAGAACCACAGATACAGAATCATCGCTAGAGGTTCTAAGCTGAGTCTTGATGAATCTATCAATAGACTCATACACACAGCCCAACCTACAATTGTGACGAGGAATACATTTGGCCAAGTTTGGTCTTATATCAGGAGTAGACATTGAACCAGACCTGTCAATAACAAAAACCACGTGATGCGGTACATTCTTCAAATGGTCACAGAGAAAACGGTGACCATCTGCAGTTATGTGGCCTCCAGAGGATGGCGTTGAAGTTCTTTGTACAGGGGCATGCCATAATTTCTCTGCGCAATAAGATTTTGTGGAACTACCATCGGTGTCTTTATGCTCCTCTGACCTGCAGAGATGATTGCATAGAGCGAACTCTTTCTGATCTTCTTCAGTACAGGGATCTTCAAACCGCATTTGCATCCAGTAAGTCTCATGGGTAAGTTCATCTTTTGGGACATCCACATCTGGGCCATATTTTCTTGTCTCATGCCGAGAGCCATCATAGATATGACTTGTGCAGGGCAAACCATCGTTCATGGGACAAGGAATCAAATGAATGTGACCCCGACCTTGTGCTTTACAATGCAGGTTACACATTTCTGCCACACTAGATTCCCCCCAAGCATACTTTCTACCCTGGATATCGAATTCTTCCTGGTCTGATGCAAAATTGACATTCCTCATGTTCCCATGAACAGTATTATGCAAACCAGTATGATCAATAGGTTTTGGACAAAAATACCCGCAAGCTTGACATCTAGCGTTACAGTGATGCACAACATCTGGATTTTGGGTGTGAAGATGCACACCATCATGGGATGTTTTAAAAGGTGGAATGTCAATGCAACAATTCTTTTTCTTACCATTTTTTTCAGATAAATGTATGTACTCAAAGGAACCTCTTCTGCCCTGAAATGAGCGTGTATGTCGCACAAGTTCAGTGAGAATTTCACAAATTCCATCGGCTTCACATTCCTTAGGACAACCATGCTTCTCACCACAGAGATGTTCATCACTTGTCAATTCATGGAAGTGATCTTTGTAACCACAGCTTCTAGGACATCCCTCCATGATGCAATCTTTGGGACAAAACCTTTCATGACAGGCATGTTTATCATGATCCCCAAGCTCAATCTGTATAACACAGGGATTTTTGCAGCTCGGAAGGGAACATTTCATGTTACACAAATGTTGTGATGAATTGCACTTATGAGTACCTTCATGTCCGACTGTCAAGCAACAAGATTTGCTGCAATTGGATGATTTGTCAAATAAAGAACATATCTCGGCACATGTATGATTTTTCACTTTGCAATCATGATTCCCTTCATGGCCTGCCATATGCTTACATTCCTCCACTTCATTTTCCTGGTCTTGGTGTAATTCGAGAGAACAATACGTGCACTTCTCAGCGCAAACATGATTACCCATACAAGAGTGATCAGAGGAATGGCCTTTCTCTAAAACACATCGCCAAAAGCAAACAGAACATTTGCAACCACATACAGAGAGTCCCTGTTTCAATTCTGCAAGAGCTAGAACTGCCTCCAGTTGCAACTTTTGCACATCATCATTCCCAGAAAATTCTGCGGTGTTGCAGCGAAGCCACCTTTGAACTCGATCATACCGTCTAGCAGCCAAAGCCTCTATGAAGTCCTGAAACTTAGAGTGCCATAAATCACCTGTTTTGCCTCTTCTATCAAAGACTCCATCTAGTATTGATCTAAGATTACTCAAAATCCGATCTTTTGACGTAGATTCATCTAGAGGCGCAAGCTCGAGGCCAGTATCTTGCAAATCAATGGAGAGATCCCGAAGTACTAGTGGAGCATCACTTACCTCTTCCTGAGAGTCAAAATTCGTAAGAATCTTTTTGGCTCCTGCCACAGAAATACATCCTGTCTTAACAGCAGAAACCAAGTTCCCACGAAGGATATCCACCTTCATGGCAACACGTTTCATATCTACAGAGGTCCAATCCTTCACTGCTATCTGGGATATGACAAGCTTCAAATCTGTCAAGAAGGCACGGCCACTCTCATGACTATGTCCCAACTCTTCTACAGTCAAAGCAATATCAAATAGGCTTTCTTGATGATATTCTCTTCGAGTAAAAGGAGCCATTGCAGCAAGTTCAACCACTCCTCCATACATCTTGGTAAGAAAGTTTTCACGGGATCTTTGACAAATTTGGAGAAGTTTCTGACGGAATTCATCTTTTAATTCGTCTATATCAGAGACATCAACATCGTTGATAGCTATGTAGAACACTCCTTTGAATAGTTTTTTATCTTCCTTCACCAAACTTACCCCACTTTGGAATCGCTGAAAGATAACTTCCGTCTCCTTGTCAAGATGAAAATCCTGGATAAGAAGCAAGTATCACAAAGTGGCTACAGTAACAGAAAGAAGAAAGCTAAGGCCACTATTTAATACGAAAAAATCAAATGGTAAACCAGTAAAAGCAAACGAATAAGACAGTTCTGAAAACAAACCTTCTTGTTGAATATTGTTAAATTACTCAAGGCAGCATTTAGGACTGAGAGTAACATATCTTCTTGCTCTGTTCTCTCAAAACTGCCTAATCCCTCGAAGTCCATCAATACATAGAGGCACTCTGAGTCCATTCGAACTGTCATCCACACTCCATCAGTGCATCTCCCCCCAGCTACATCGAAAAGCGAGCCAGATAAATGGTTTAATAAGAATGATTTACCACTACTCTGTTTGCCCATTGACGAGACAACCTTGATTTTACCATCCCACTGACTCAGGACAGCATCATACAACCCGAAGCGCAACAAAGTTGCTAGTGATATGCTATCTGCATAAGTGAGGTGTGGAGGTATTTGAAGCCCATCAAGCAAGGGCTGTAATCCATTGTTTTCGGCACGAGTTATTTGGACGGGTACAAGACATATAAGTTGACGGACCCAGTTTCCCAAAGGCTTTTTTACATTGTGAGGGAGTGAGAGATGTAGACTGTTTAAGTCGCAACTTTCAGACATTTGAACTTTGAATTGAATCCTGAGATTTGAAAAGTCCTTTCCTTTTTCTTGCTTTAACCGCCCAATAACATTCTTCAAGTATTCTTCATATTTCCCTTGCCCTCTGTCTTTTCCAAAGGTGGTGTCTCTTGACTTGAGCAAAACATGGAAGTTGAGATCCCTGATACTCCCTCTAAATAGCGCGGGATCAACTGCAAATTTATCAAAAATGTGATAGATGTAGTCTAACGTAGCACTACTAGTATTCTGAGAGTCCCGGTCCATGGCATTCTTATGATCTCTTTCTGAGGTAGATTTTTGTTTTCCTAATTCTTCAAACTCCAAAGCTTCTGTCGCTGAGACTAGATTCAATATTTTAGAAGAAAAGCTTGGTACAACATCAGAGTATACAACAAGGTGAATCTGAGGACCATAATATACAAGCTTCACCTGTAAATCACGAACATCTTCAACATTTATATTCAATGAAATGTTCTTCAAGAAAGACATGGCATCGCCTAACATGTAAACTTTCAGCTCAAATTCCGACGTGGGCTTGTTTTCTTGTGCAGCTCCTTGAGCAGAAGATGAAGCACATTCTTCTTTTTGATCTGAAAACTTTGCAGGTGTGTGGAAAACGAAGAGAAAGGAGCCATCCCCTGAAATGAAAGCATTTAAAAAGTCTGATGAGAGTGTCATACTCTTAGGCTTCATCAATGGCCGGTGATGGAGTTCTGCCACTCTCAGCCTGTTTGTGTCGTCAACTAAAACCAATTCAGCTTTCCCGGGAACACACTGCATCCATTTTATATTTGTGCTTCCAGAAAACAAGTTGAGCATGATTTCCACGCCTGTCCAATCTATATTCCGGAATGATTCCTCAAGCCTGTATATTACAACCTTGGAACCCTGTGCATCATATAAAGCCAGGAATCTGGTCCGTTCATCAAAAGCTACCAAATCAAAACCCCTTTTAAATGAGTGAAGAAGATTTCTCCCATGTAGAAATTGTCCAATTTTGGGGGACATGTACAAGTCCAGCCTATTATGTTCTTTGTCGTGAAGAAAAACAAGCAACTCACCAGATTTCAGATATGCAACCTTTTTCAGATTTTCTTTCTCAGGATCACAGCAAACCAATTCAAAAGGGTTCGAGCAAGAGGGTATAATGCAATGCATTGGATTTAAATTTAACTCGTCTATGTCCTTTTTGTTTGGTGGCAACTCTACAATCATCCATTGTATATTGGGCTTCTCTTCTTCCTCGCTGGAAATTTCTAACGTATACTTTTCTTTTGGAATAGAGCAGCTTGTAATATACATACGTTTTCCATTGTCTCTTCTTTGGGATAGTTTTTTCTTTGTTTCAGTCAGAAAGTTTTCCTCTTTAGTTTTCAATTGCTGCTCCTGAAGTGTCTCCTTTGCTTTTTTTTGGGATTCAAGTTTGCTCATAAGCCGGGGCTGGATATCCTTCCTAATCATTGATAGGATGTTTCCTCTGAATTCTTCGTTTGCATTTTTGTATGTAGATGAACAAAGATTTTTCCATTTTTCATTGGCAAAAACAGCACCTACCAAATTCTCATCAAGTTCAAAACCATCCCACTTTCTTTTCCACTGCACACAAGACTCTTGCAACTCCGGTGACCAGTCCGCTTTCCCATTTTCTATTTCAGCCAAAATATTATCAAGGCTACCTGAAGTCAGAAACTGTTCCATGTTACTGAAATTCTTTACTTGGTCTAACTTGGCGTCGCTAGTGAGGAAGGCCAAGAGAAGCCGCTTCTCAATTGTGAAATCTCTCTGCCATTGTTGCTTTTGTAGTTTGTTTATAATAGGCTGACCAAAGCTCTTCATCTGCTCTGAAATGCCATTGCTCAAAAGGAAACCCAAGAAAACAATATTCTGTGAGAGGGTTAGTAATCTTTTAGGAACAAAAGATTTTACGCATTCACGGAGTGCATCTGCCGAAACTTCGAGAACCCCTTTTAACGTTCTTTCACTTTCAACTTTCAGAATAAGCTGCTCACCTGGCACTACAGGGCGTTTCTGGGTAACTCCAGATTTGCTAAATCTCGCTTTTTCTTTCTTGTGGCCACCTTTATCTTCCAACATAACCCCTTCTTCCAACATAATTGGGTCCGTAGACTTTCCAGATCTTCTAACGATGAATGCTGAGTCCCTTGAGTCCGCCCTATCTGTTGGATGAAACTTAATCTCGGAGCCATCAAAAAGCTCTTTCTGCCTACCCCAACTAGTAAATATGCTTGCTAATTTTTTGGGATCAAAATAGCTTTCCCCTTCACGGGGTGCATCTTTCGAGACTTCTAGAGTCCCTGTTAAAGTTCTTTCATCTTGAAATTTCAGAATAAGCTGCTCACCAGACAGCACAGGGAGTTTCTCATTGACTCCAGATTTGGTAAACCTTGCCTTTTCTGTCTTGCTAACTTTATCTGTGCACCTCAACATAACCTCTTCTTCCAACATAACCGGGTGAGCAGACTTTCCAGATCTTTCAACGATGAATCTTGTGTCCATCCGGCCATCTGTCGGACGAAACTTAATATCTGAACCCACAAAAAGCAGTTTCTTCCCACGATATTTGCCATTCCAAATGGTAGCCAACTGATTTTCCAGCTGCTGGAACGGATTTTTTGAATCTGATCAATTTTCTGAGCTGCGACACGCCCGCTCTCTTCAGATTCCGAGTCTGATAAATATCGAATAAAACTGCAGTACTCAGGTAGAACGTGGAGAAAATTTTGCAATATTTGCTCCACTAATTTGTTCAACTCGGATTGAATATCGAACTTTTGATTTTCTGCACGGAGAACCCGAAAGGAATCTTTCAATTCTGTATAGCTTTGTGACTCTGGCAATGTAGCATGCTTTAAAAGAGAAACGAAGTCCGCATTGCTGAGCCTAGTGTAATCAAGATCATAGCCTTTGGATAATGTCTGTAACTCAGACGCAAGTGCAGCAACCTGACCATTTTTCTTTTGAGGTTTTACATACTTTCTTGACCGTCTATAATTGGGAGTGAGAAAAGCGCAGCGGTGATATCCTTCAGCAAAGAACATTGTCTGTTTAGGCATACTAGGTTGCATAGTACTGATATGCCTTCCTATGTTTAGGTGGAAACCAGACGAAACCGTGACATCATTTTCGGAATTTCTAACACGGCCTATCTTCAGTTTCTCCGTTCGTCTTGGACGTGTCCTCAAAGAAGTTGTGCCGCTGACCACAGAATCAGCCGGAGTTGCTGCAAGAAGATTATGATCTTCAACGCACACATAAACATCATCACAAAGGTCCACTACATAGCGTATAAAATTGCATGAAACATTTTTCCTTGATGCATCTTTGAGATGGGTTTCTTGATGCCAATAGAAAACAATGATGACTTGCTCCAAACGACCAACGTACAAGCCTGCCTCAAAATTTTCTTCCTCCATTTGCTTATGAATCGAATCATCTATCGCGCCCATTTCTTTCAATATTCTACCCATCGTTCTCTTGTCCCCATAGAAGCCAACTGTGGGCAACGATACTTGATTCAAGGACTTAAAATCGATTCTGATATCAGCATACTCATGGTTATCTGCAGAATTGGGTAAAACTCTATTGCACAGGCCCAAAATCTGTTCTTCTGGAAGATGGACCTTGTCTACAAAGCTCAATTCCTGCTTATCGGATACAGTCTTCATAATTTGATAGAGAGGACCTTCGGGAATCTTATTTGCAACTTGATCAGCAACAGCAGTCTGGCCCTTTAGTACATCAAGTTGATTAAGGTCTTCAGAATCCTTTGATGCTTCTGGGGATAACGGCTTAACGGCATGTGGTGGTGGTGAGATCTCATCTGCAATATTGGCTTCTGGAAGCCGGTTATCAACTGAGGGTGAGGATGTCGAGTACTCGTCCAAAATCCCAGACCTAGTGGGCATTCCTTCTCTATTTTTTGGTGAAACAGAGCTCTTCTCTATAATGCCAACGTCATCATGAGCAAGCTCACTGACACTCTGTTCTTCCGGCATCTCACTTGGCGCATTGAACATTTCTTCCAACTCACTTGAGCATTCAGAGGGAGTGAACATTTCCTCTTCTTCCTCCATCTTACCTGATAAGTCTGATAACTGAGAAGCATCCATTGTAAGCAAAAATAACCTGCAAAGATTATAAAAGAAAATCCCTCCATAAATTGATCCAATCATGGATAAATAAATAAATAATGTTTTAATTATATATTAGAAGCAAATAATTTTATTTAAATACGTTAATTCAGTAGTTTTAATAATAAATTAGGTTTAATTTTAATATTAAAATATTATTAGTATAATTATATAGATTACATGTTAAGTATGTTATTATACATTTATAAAAACTAATTAAATTACTATTATCTCAATTAAATTTGTTTGGTATGATTGTTATCCCAAAAGTAGAATAGTAATAATGAGAATTGCTAAAGTTAAAAAGCTTTTAGTGGAGTAATTCTTAAAGAAATGATTTGTGTGTTTTCTCTTGATTATAATATTTATAGAAATGGCTTTACTTGGGACACCTTTGTTTTATTTAGTTCAAATAGTAATTTGAGGCATGTCCTTATGCCAAAAGGATAAGATCTATTGGCATGATTGTTGACTACACAAGTAGAATAGTAATAATGACAATTGCTAGAGTAAAAAGTTTTTGGTGGGGTAACTCTTAAAGAATTTGTTTGTGTTTTTCCTTGATTATAATACTTATGGAAATGGCTTTACCTTGGACATATTTGTTTTATTTAGTTCAAATAGTAACTTGAGGCATGTCCTAATGCCAAAAGAATAAAATCTCTTAGAACTCAAAGGAACTAGTTGGGACTCAATTTTTAAGGCTAACATGGAATTTGACTATAATAATTGGTTCAATTGTATCCAAAAATTTAGTTGATAGTCTAATAAGACATTATTATCATCATTGCATAAATTTATTTTCAAGGTTTCTCCAATGATTTTCATTAAAAACATAGTAGGGAACAACCATTCTTCCACCAAAATTAGCATAAGGAATTAGATTAGGTATATTCCACCAAAGAAGAAAAAAATAAAAGTTCTCCATATTAGTGGAAAGATAAGCATGTATAAAATCATTGATGATAGTGCGTGAAGCATAAATACAAGGAGAAACCTTAATATACATAGAATTTTTGAATAACCTATCTCTTTGCTTACTGAGAAGCTCTGACCTAGACTTAACCAATTTCTTCCTCTACTTGAGCCCTTATTTCCTTGTGCAATTCTGTGAACAATTAGGCCCCTTTTATTTAGGAATTTCTCTAAAATTGATGTTGGAAATAATACTGAGAGTTGGGGGGGGGGGGGAATCAGTATTATCAAGTCAATTATTTCCTTTTCCAAATCCAGATCATATACGCTACTTCAGTTAGTGAAAACCACGTATATACACAACTATGTATAAGGAAACCCGCGTATACCATGCAAACTTATAATTTACTTTATCTTACAGATGTTGATCATTAATCTGTGTATCAGAATCAAATAAACAGTAACTAGAAACAGTGAAACAGAGCAGAAGACAATCACATACAAGAACACAGGATATAAGGTGCAAACCCAATGTGGGTGAAAACCACATGCTGCAATTCGTCTCTATTTTCTTTTTAATTAGAAACTTCTTTTTACAATGATTCTGTACTGGTGCAGTCCTTTACCAGTACGCAAGCTGCAGCCTGCAGATAGCTACATCCCTTTCTCGTTCTCCAGCTTCTCCTAGACGGGAGCTACAACCCCCTTAGCTCTTGCACTAGCCAAGATACTAGTACGTAGGTGCTGGCCTACAGAAGGCTACAACCTTCTCTTTCTTCCAGGGACCACGTTTCATAAATTTTCAGACTGGATCCATGAACATCAATCAATCATCAAGAATTTCTGCATCAAACAATCTCCTTTTCACCAATTAGAACTGAATCAAGTAGACACTTTTCTGACAGTTGTACCCAAAACACAGTAACAATAACCACACACCAAATTCTGAACCCAGAACATTGCAGCAATAAACAGAAACACAACTCAAGAGATATATGCTACTTCAATAACCAGAAACCTGCGTGCATACGCTTCTATGTTTGGATCAACCTACGTATACACTGTTTTTACTCACAGAACCAGCGTGTATACGCGCCTTCACTTCACTGAACCTGCGTATAGATCTATAAAGGATAATTCACTCTTTCAAATATTCAGACCTTAATTAACCCAGATTACCAGATTTATAGATCAAGCATGCGGCACATATAACAGATCAAAATCATACAAAGATACTATTATTCAAGCCTTAAGACTATGACCCATCAATAGAACTTATCATTCTCTTTGCGCTAAGGTTCCTCCTTCATTCAGATCCACATCTGCACCATAACCCCAATAACCAATATTTCAGATCTAGCACTTTATCAGATATTCAATAATTCAGATAATCCTTTGCCAAATGATCTCCTTCATCTTTTATATTCTTAGGCCTTCCACAATACCATGGTCCAAAACCATAACAAAACAATACCATGGACCCAATACTTGGGATCAACACTCTTGACGAGATACCATGGCCCAAAACCATAGGTTCAAATACCAAGGACTGAATACCACGCTCCAAAAATAAGTTCTCCCACATGTACGCGCTTTTCCTTGTGTGAAAGTGCGTGTATACGCATACGCGACTTCGGAATGTCTAACCCGCGTGTATACGCGACTTCATCAAGGTTAACCTGCGTATATATATTTTTCTTCTTTTTGAGTGCCTAAACTGTGATCTGTCACCAGAGTGAGTTGCCATCAAGGACAACACCTGTGCCATAGCTCCAAACCTATGCCATAATGCCAACAATCTCCCCCTTTGGACTTGATGGCAACCCCAAGATCCTCAAAGTCATTCTCCCCCTTTGTCATCAAGGGCAAAGGGTTGTGCTCCCCCTGAGTACATGCTGAAATCTTTGCTCTGCTATGCTAACCATGCTCTCCCTGATTGTAGGCAAGACTTGCAAAAAGATGTTCTTCAAGAAGAACCATGACTTATACATCATAAAAGACCTTCCCATCACCAAAAGACTCTATACGTACATTCATCACCCAACCAAGTGGGGATACATAAGAAATTTACATATGAAAATCAAGTACATTACATTATTCATCCCAGGCATAATGGGGAAACCAAAATAGGTTGTTTCATGACCTTGACACCATAAAAGAGATACATGACATAGAGATGAAATATATAGAGCAAGACTTATGAAAGTCACCAATAACTGATATCAGCAGCATCTGTCAATCACTATTTAGATCAGCAACCATGTTTTCTTTATGTTCTCCCTCTGCATTTGTTCCACCTGAAACCAACAACAGTTGTGTACTAGAACCAAAAACTTCTAAGATAATGCCAACAATGCATTATTAGAAAATTATCTGCTCCCCCTGAACCTGTGCCAAATGGTCTCTGTCAGACCCATATCAGACTCTCTTCAACCAGCGTCTGTCCCCACTGATTTATTTCAAACTACCATATACGCAACTGTCTTTGCATAAATTGGCATATGTACACGGGTACTCCTCATGCAACTCACGTATACCCACTTTTCTCTGAAATAGACAAGTTTCAACAGCAAGATGATGCATCAACTACTCCCAGCTTTTGTCTGAGGCATTCAAAAGTTTCCCTGGGCAGTGGTTTGGTGAGAATATCAGAAACTTGTTCCTTAGAGGGAACATACTCCAATTTGGCTTTTTGTTCCAATACTTGTTCCCAGAGAAAATGATACTTGATCGGTATGTGCTTAGTATTTGACTGCATGACAGGTTTCTTTGAGATACTGATAGCACTTGTATTATCACATAAGATGGAGATAGGTGGAGTACAAGTGATTTGAAAATCCTGCAAAGTTTGCATCATCCAAAGGAGTTGAGTGCAACCAGATGCGACAACCACATATTCTGCTTCAGCTGTAGATAAGGCAATCGAACTCTGTTTCTTGCTAAACCAAGATACTAATCTGGAACCCATAAAGAATGCACCACCACTTGTGCTTTTTTTGTCATCCACGCTTCCAGCCCAATTTGCATCTGTATAAGCATGAAGAGTGAGATCTATATCTCTCGGATACCACAGGCCATAGTTTTGAGTTCCTTGAAGTTACTTGAAAATTCTCTTTACTGCCTGAAGATGAGTTTCCTTAGGATTTGCCTGAAATCTTCCAACCATTCCCACTACATGCATGATGTCTGGTCGGGTACCTGTTAAATAGAGAAGACTTCCAATCATGAATCTATAAGTTGGTTGATGCACTGTTTCTGATTCATCATTTGCATTAAGGCTGCATCCTGTAACCATAGGGGTACATACTGGTTTTGAATCTTCCATGCCATACTTCTTCAAAATCTGCTTGAGGTACTTGGTTTGAGATAAAAAGATACCGCCTTCATTTTGTTGGATTTGTAATCCAAGAAAATATGTCAGTTCTCCAAGCAAGGACATTTCGAATTCTTTCTGCATCACCAAGGCAAAGCTTTGACTCATAGCTTCTTCATTGCTGCGAAAAATGATATCATCAACATACACAACAAGTATTAGCAATTTGTTATTTTCAATTTTTATATAAAGATTGCTATCTGCTGATCCTTTTGAGAAACCTTGTTGATGAAGATATTTGTCCAGACGATAATACTAATCCCTTAGAGCTTGTTTAAGACCATAGAGAGCCTTCTTAAGTCTGCATACAATTTTTGGATCATTTCCAAGGATGAATCCATCTGGTTGTTCAATATACACTTCTTCTTCTAAGTCTCCATTCAGAAAAGTTGATTTCACGTCCATTTGAAATACTTTGAACTTCTGAAAGCTTGAGAGAGCAAGGAACATTCGGATGGCCTCAAGTCTAGCAACAGGAGCAAAAGTTTCTTCAAAGTCTATTCCTTCTTGTTGAGAATACCCTTTACAAACAAGCCTGGCCTTGTTTCTAATAACTTCCCCATTTTCATTCAACTTGTTTTTGAATATCCATCTTGTCCCTATGACATTCTTATCTTTTGGTCTAGGAACCAACTCCCAAGTGTTATTCTTTTCAATCTGCTCAATTTCTTCATCCATTTCCTTGACCCAACATTCATCTTTGCATGCCTCTTTTACATTTTGTGGTTCAGTGGAGGAGAGCAATGCCAAATTGCTTGAGGCTTCTGCAATTGTTCTTCTAGTTTGTATACCTCTCTCTTTCTGCCCAAAATTTGAGATTCTGGATGATTCTTTTGAACGTACCTAGATGGAGTCTTATCTTCTATCCTTATCTGTTCTTCTGGTGCCTCTTGAGCTTCTTCTTCATCATAAGTCTGATTTGATGTTGACAAATAGTCCTCATCATCTTCGAAATCTTCAGAATTCACTTGCCTAGGAATGTTTCCTTCTTCATCAACCACTACATCAATGCTGTCAACAATTCTTCCAAGTCTTTTGTTGTAACACTTATATGCTTTGTTGTGGGGAGAATAACCAAGGAGAATGCCTTCATCTGCTCTAGGTTCAAACTTGCCAATATTTTCATCATTATTTTTAATATAGCATTTGCTTCCAAAAATTTTGAAATGTTTTACTGTAGGAGTCTCACCATACCAGAGCTCATGAGGAGTTTGAGTGCTGTTCACCCGGACATTTGTCTTATTGAGAATAACAACTGCAGCAAATGCGGCTTCACCCCAGAAGGTTGCGGGAGTTCCAGACTCATCAAGCATAGCACGAGCCATTTGTTGAACCGTTCTGTTCATCCTTTCCACTACTCCATTTTGCTGAGGAGTCCTAGCTGTAGAGAATTCCCTTCTTATTCCTTCTTATTCCATGTTCTTCACAAAAATCGAAAAATTCATTCGAGGTAAATTCTCCTCCTTGATCAGACCTGAGGCATTTGATTCTGTGATCTGATTCGTTCTCCACCAAGGCTTTGAATGATTTGAACTTTTCAAAGGCTTCGTCTTTGTGCTTCATAAGTCCTATCCAACACATCCTGGAAAAGTCATCAATGAATAATATAAAGTATTCTTCTCCTCGAGGTGACCTTTTCCTAGATGGACCACATACATCAGTATGGACAAGTTCAAGCAGCCTGCTGGCTAATCCTTCCTTCTCAGGGAAGTTAGTTCTGGTTTGCTTACCAAACTGACATGATTTGCATATTGTATTGTCTGGAATTCTGATGTCTGGAAGACCACGAACTGCCTGGTATTTGCATGCTTTCCTTATCTGTGAGAAGCTAAGATGCCCCAATCTTCTGTGCCATAGCCAGTGTTCATCATTCTTGCTTAGATAGCATTGATGTTGTCCTTCTTTGAATATGTATAAATTATTTGGAGTTCTTATGCCTTTGATCACCGTTTTTCCCGTGTCAAGATCACGAACACTACATCCATTTGATAAAAATATTACCTCAGTTCCTTGATCACACATCTGACTGACACTCAATAGATTATGCTTTAAGCCATCAACATACATGACATTTCCAGCTTTGACCCTTTCTTTCAACTGAACAGAACCTTTACCTTTTATGAGAGCAGGGGTGTCATTTCCAAAAGAGACCTTCTTCTCCTTCTCTAAGGCACTATATGACTGAAGTTTTTCTTTATCACCTGTCATATGTTTCGAACATCCACTGTTGATGTACCATTGATTTTCTTGCCCTTTCGCATATAAGGCTATACCACATCTTTCTGGTTGTGGTTCTTTTATTCTCCATGTTTTGGCACTTGAGGCTTGATCCTTTTGAGTAGTCTGCCGAAACTTGCTCCTGCATTCAGAATCTTCATAACCGAAATTGTTACAAATAGAACATTCTATTTCATTTTCAAGAGCAGAGAAGTTATTGTAGGTCCTTTTCATGATCTCAGTCATACTCCTCTGTTTATGAGCTTCTCTAGTCATGATTGTCTTATAGGCAACACATTAAGCTGCTTTGTGACCAAAGTTATGGCAAGAGAAACATTGGCCATTGAAGAAACTCTTGTGATTACCAAATCTACCAACCAAATGATTGTAGTTCCTATTGACATCCATTCTTGAGGCAAATTGAGAAGGTTTTACCCGTGGTTGGTTGTAGCTTATGTTAATTCTCAAAGTAGATTGCCCCCGATTTTCCTGATAGTCTTTGTTCATTCTTGAGGTGAATTGTCCCTGATTTACCTTGTGATTTCCATTTGGCCTTTGTTCACTTTTCCTTGCTGCATCAAGATAACTTTTGGAGGTAGATGGTTCCTGCGCTTGAGTTGTTTCTTCATTATATCCCAGACCTGTCTTGATTAGTGGAGAACGCTACACTTTGATAATCTCATCTAATGTTTCAGATCCTTTAACAAATCTAAGATTAAGAGCTTTAGATTTCTCAATCTCTTTTCCGAGTCCCACAATTTCACATTCTAACTTTTCATGATGTTTTTCCCTTTCAGCCAGTTGGAATTGCAGAGTATCAATAATCATATTTTTCTCTTCTAAACAAATTTTGAGTTTAGAAATCTCTTCATAAAGACCTTCTTCATCTATAGCATCCATGGAATCTTCATCTTCAAAAGCCATTAAAAGTCTATATTTATTACCTTGTTCATCTTCATCACTATTTGAAAGTCCATCACTGTCTTCATGAGTGTAATAGCTTTTCTTATTTACATTCTGTTTCTTGTTCCATCTAACAGGTTCCTTACCTTTGTCAAGCTTATCTTCATGAGGACATTTGGCAACATAGTGATCGACTCTTCCACAAGCAAAGCATTTGAAAGGTAACTTACCTCTGAATCTTCCAGCACCTCGTTGAAGGTTCTTGACAAAATTTGATTCTTCCTCTTCTTCTAACATATGTCCTGACTCATAGTAATCTCCTTTGCCTGAAGCCTTGAAAGCAACTTCTCTTCTGTCTGATGGTCCTCCTTTCCTCATTTCATAAGCAGTCATAATTCCGTGCAGCTGTAACATGGTAAGGTTCTGTAGATTCTCTTTTTCTTCTATTGCAGATGTTAGCCTCCTGTTGCAGCAGGTATTCATCTTTCATGATCGACATTTTTACATGCCAAATATGTCATACTTTGCATGCTGCAATGTTCCATATTTGCTACAGAAGCCAAAGAAGAAGTTATGAAAGTGTGCTAGTCTAAGTGCCACTGCTGTGTTCCATTTTTGATGAGTTGAAGGTTCTTGACAAAATTTGATTCTTCCTCTTCTTCTAACATATGTCCTGACTCATAGTAATCTCCTTTGCCTAAAGCCTTGAAAGCAACTTCTCTTCTGTCTGATGGTCCTCCTTTCCTCATTTCGTAAGCAATCATAATTCCGTGCAACTGTAACATGGTAAGGTTTCGTAGATTCTCTTTTTCTTCTATTGCAGATGTTAGCCTCCTGCTGCAACAGGTATTCATCTTTCATGATCGACATTTTTACATGCCAAATATGTCATACTTTGCATGCTGCAATGTTCCATATTTGCTACAGAAGCCAAAGAAGAAGTTATGAAAGTGTGCTAATCTAAGTGCCACTGCTGTGTTCCATTTTTTATGAGTTTTCAGTTAAGGGAGGGCCAAACAGCTTAATCTTGGTCTCCCTAGGTTTCAATTTCTTTTTGTAGAATATAGAGAATCATTATCTGTCCAAACAGCTTAATCTTGGCAGATTTGTAGATAGGTAGAGAAACAAGGGTGCTCAACAGCTTAATCTGAGCCCCTGGATGAAATAAGTGTAGATGTAGATAGGAGGACAGCAAGAAGAAAAGAATGAAAAGCTGGGTATGCTAGTTCAAGTGCACCCAAACCAAAAGAAGAGAAAATGCTAGGTGAGTAGGCCGGGTAGGTAGCTTTGTGGTTGCAGAATCATGGCTTGTGATCCATTTCATCTTTTCAAGTGTCATATCTATTCATATCACAAGTTTGAGGCAGTTTTCCATTTGAAGGACTTCAAGCGAGGCATGTCTAACTTCCCCTTCCTCCTCTTTCCCCAAATCACTCACTAACTTCCCCTAAAGAGGTCAAGATCTGCTTGACATCTCTTAGTTTCATCATTGTTCATATCAGTTGCCTTGGTAAAGATCTACTTTACTCAAGGAATGTTCATACTTCCTCTACAACTCTTATTTCTCCTTAATAGCCTAAGATTTACATACTTAGCGCTTTCTTATCATTGGTCATATTAACTACTAACTCTATAGTGTAGCTCCCTATCTATCTCCCCTTCCCCTACTAAAACTATGTTAATAACTCCCCTATATACTTATCCCCTCCCCTTGGTTGAAAAATAACCATAAGTACACTTGGGAATTGCTAAGTTTATCCGAAACGCAGCGAGAACCCTCATTGCCCCCCTCTAAACCATCTTCCAAATGCATTAGGACTCATTCCTATGCATAAATTCCCTTCATACGTATAAAAATCATCCTTTTGCCTTGTTTTCACCTTCTTGAGGCATAAACCCCTCTTTTGGCCTTAAAAACCCTTTAAAACACCCAAAAATCATTCAAAGGCCATAAAGACCCTTTGCCGAAACATAAAAGCCCTCCTTTCATGAAGAAAGCCCCCTCCGACTTCACAAAACTTACCATTTTCAAATAAATCTTGGTCCGATTGCAAAGGTTACCTTTTGGACCCCCTCCGATGCGATATCGCAGTCGGGAGGGGGCATGTATACATATAAATCCCATATGGAGCTCCTTCGAATGCCATGGCCCTCCCTTCGACACGATATCGCTATCGGAGGTCGGGCAGTGTTAAGGGTTGGCTTTATTTTATGGTGCCAACAGGTTCTGCGCTGATGGTCTATCGCCGATCGCAAGTCGGCGATCAACGTTTCGCAATGCATCCAACTCATATATATATACCCCACCCCATTCGTCGATTACGATAACATAACGTAATGCATATAACATAACATATCGCATCGCGCCATTGTTAAGGCAGCCCCCGGGTCCTTCCGACTGCCGATCCGCCGATGGATCCTGGGCCGTTGGATCGGGCCCCAGATTTGACGGCCCGGATCTCGTCGCGCACCCCCCATTTCGCTCCATATATATATATATATATATATCCATTTTTGCCCGATGGGTGATCGCTGATGCGATATCAGGGATCGGCCCATCGGTGCTTCCATAAATTTGTTAAGTGCCGCTCCGACAGTACCGACCCGATGCGATATAGCGATGAAATCTGGGCCGTTGGATCGGCCCGCGCCGGATCCAACGGCCAGGATTTAATGTTTTGAACAGTGCCCGCCAAAGCCAATTTTTCAATGAATTTTCATGTTTTCAGGCTTTTCGCCTGTTTTAAAGGGAAGGGGCATTTGTTAAAGTTTTGTTTATGCGGTGCTCGTGCCCGCCCAACTGCAAAGGAACAATGCTTTCCTTGGGTATTTTGAAATCGCTTCAGGCCCATAATACATCCAAATGCATGGTTTCTCCTCGGCGGTCTGTTAGCGCCCCTTTTTCATCATTTTTGTAGCGATTTATCAGTGTAAAGGCAATTTTGGGATCGGCAAGGGCCGATAGGTTCCGAAAGGCGGCAGAAGGCCCCTCAGCAATTCTTTTGGCCGAACAATGGCTAGAAAGGGGCGATTTTGATATTAAAGTGTATCAGTTAAAGGACAAAGGGGCGATTTTGAAGCGGCAAAGTGTATCAGTGGGAGAAAGCGGCCTAGATTCAGTTTTAAAGGGTATCAGTGAAGCGACAGAGTGTATCAGTCAAGATTTTCCAAAGTAGATGAAATCAAAAGGCCCCAGCAAAGTTAGCAAAGCATCATTTGAGCCATAAAGGCTCACCCACTCACTGTTTTTGGCTTTAAAGCCACCTAAAGGCGCAGATGAAGGATTTCAAGGCAGAGTTATTGCAGAGACAATGTATCAAGCCACATTTTGGAGCAACGTTGCTAATCCCCATGCACAGTTATGGCCAAGAGGACAACGCGTGGCTCAAGAGACCATATCAATTCATTTTTTGAGGCTACAGGCCCAATGCGCAGACTTAGATAGTTATGGCCAAATGCTAGCGCATTGCAGCAAAGGACCAATACTTATTCATTCTTGAGCCTGCTGCCCCAGCGCAGCTATTAGATAGATATTCTTAAATTCATTTCAATAAATGTTAGGTTAGAATCATTCATTTCTCCAGATCTGCCATCAGATCTGTATTTGTACATATTTTTAGATATTTTCTCTATTTATACCACCCTCTGTATAGTGAAAAGGGTTGGTTGGTTGATTCACTCCAAGAGAGACTCGCACTATATATCTGATATTTTCTATAATCAAAGACTGCTTATAAGCTTGGAGAATGGACTGTTTGCTGTGTTTAATGGTTGAAGAGTGACTGTGGAATTCTTGTGTTGTTACATGACTCAATAAGTGCTTCTTACCTCTGTTTTCCATTCATATATGCTCATATCATCCATGTATCACCATCTAAATAGCATAAAGAAAGATTAGCTTAGAATTTGCTTGGCTGCACTCTATGCTCAATTTCTGTTGTTTCTTTATGTTTTCCTCTGAATTGGCTATGAAATATGAATTCCTTTTGGCTCATATTTCCCCTAATTCACCCATGTATGACAGTTATCTAGGAATTCTTGACTACTCCTAGATAGAGCTCATTCACCTGCCCTTTGTTAAGCTGAATGAGAGATTCTTAGTTGCCTCTCATTCCTTAGCCTTCATTCCATCTCTATTTAGCTTGATGTTGTTTTATGTGTAGCTATCTTTCTCCATATTCCTCTTGTGACTAAGAAAACGCACCAACAGTCTTACTCCATGACTCCATGCCCAATGGTTTGAACTTATCATACTATGCATGCCTCTCTGCTTGAAAGCATCATCCTTCCCACCACAACTTAAACAAAAAACCCTTGTCCTCAATATCTAGCCTAAAATCATCCCTTAAACAAAGCTAAATCCTAAAGAGAGAGCCCTCTCTGACTGCTGGTAGGCTAGGACCATGCAGTCCAAAGATTGGTTTGTGGTTACCTCGACCGTATTCCCTTAGGAGTCAAAGGGAACAACCTGAGTGATAACAGCAGAAACTTTAGATTCAAACTTAGAGGACAAAGATCTTAGAACCCTTTCAACCACAAAAACCTCTTTTATTTCTTCACCCAAGTTTTTCATACAATTAACAATCTCATCTACACGAAGGAAATAGTTAGCCACACTCTCATCATTATGCATTCTGAGATTTTCATACTGAATTCTGAGGGTTTGAAGTTTTGTTCGTTTTACCTGTTCATCTCCTTCATAGCTCAGAACAATCTTGTCCCATATTTCTTTTGCGGATTTATACTGCATAACCTTGACGAATTCTGATTGAGATAGACATCCTAATAGAGTATTGATAGCCTTTGCATTTGTTTCATATTGCTTCTTACCAGCCAAATCTATAGGAGTTGTGGATGGAAAAGTGTACCCTGTATCTATGATATCCCAGACTTCTGTACCAAGAGATTGAAGATAGGCTGTGACTCTTACCTTCTAATAGACGAAGTTGATCCCATCAAAAATTGGTGGCTTGATCGATGCTTCTCTCTCGTAGTTGCTCATGATGATGGTTCTTCCTTCAAGCGATCAAGCTTCTTCAAAAGGACCTACTTTGATACCAATTTTTGGAAATAATACTGAGAGGGGGGGTGAATCAGTATTATCAAGTCAACTATTTCCTTTTTCAAATCCAGATCATATATGATACTTCAGTTAGTGAAAACCGCGTATATACGCAACTACGTATAAGGAAACCCACGTATACCATGCAAACTTATAATTTACTTTATCTTACAGATGTTGATCATTAATCTATGTATCAGAATCAAATAAACAGTAACCAGAAATAGTGAAATAGAACAGAAGACAATCACACACAAGAACACAAGATATAAGGTGGAAACCCAATGTGGGTGAAAACCACCTACTGCAATTCGTCTCTATCTTCTTTTTAATTAGAAACTTCTTTTTACAATGATTCTGTATTGGTGCAGTCCTTTACTAGTATGCAGCCTGTAACCTGCAGAGAGCTACAACCCTCTCTCGTTCTCCAGCTTCTCCTGGAAGGGAGCTACAACCCCCTTAGCTCTTGGACTAGCCAAGATACTAGTACATAGGTGCTGGCCTACAGAAGGCTACAACCTTCTCTTTCTTCCAGGGACCACGTTTCATAAATTTTCAGACTGGATCCATGGACATTAATCAATCATCAATAATTTCTGCATCAAACAATCACGTTTTCACCAATTAGAATTGAATCAAGTAGACACTTTTCTGACAAATGTACCCAAAACACCGTAACAGTAACCACACACCAAATTCTGAACCCAGAGCACTGCAGCAATAAACAGAAACACAACTCAAGAGATATACGCTACTTCAATAACCAGAAACCTGTGTGCATATGCTTCTGTGTTTGGATCAACCTGCGTATACGCTGTTTTTACTCACAGAACTAGCGTGTATACGCGCCTTCGCTTCACTGAACCTGCGTATAGATCTATAAAGGATAATTCACTCTTTCAAATATTCAGACCTTAATTAACCCAGATTACTAGATTTATAGATCAAGCATGCGGCACATATAACATATCAAAATCATACAAAGATACTATTATTCAAGCCTTAAGACTATGACCCATCAATAGAACTTATCCTTCTCTTTGCGCTAAGGTTCCTCCTTCATTTAGATCCAGATCTGCACCATGACCCCAATCACCAATATTTCAGATCTAGCACTTTATCAGATATTCAATAATTCAGATAATCCTTTGCCAAATGATCTCCTTCCTCTTTTATTGTCTTAGGCCTTCCACAATACCACGGTCCAAAACCATAACAAAACAATACCATGGACCCAATACTTGGGATCAACACTCTTTACGAGATACCATGGCCCAAAACTATAGGTTCAAATACCAAGGACTCAATACCACACTCCAAAAATAAGTTCTCCCACATGTGCGTGCTTTTCCTTGCATGAAAGTGCATGTATACGCATACGTGACTTCGGAACATCTATCCCGCGTGTATACGCGGCTTCATCAAGGTTAACCTGCATATATATCTTTTTCTTCTTTTTGAGTGCCTAAACTGTGATCTGTCACCAGAGTGAGTTGCCATCAACGACAACACCTGTGCCATAGCTCCAAACCTATGCCATAATGCCAACAATTGATTGCTAAATTCCTCAAGTTGATCATTAGGTTTCATGCAACACATGTACACTCCAGAATAGTCTACAACTGATGTTACATTACCTTGGAATCTCCACCTCAACTAGGCAACTCAAATTCTTTGCATGCATTAGCTATTTTGGACCGATCGATCAATTAACTTGATGATCACTAAGTTCGGCTGAAGTCACACTACACAACTCACCTTCCACTAGTTCCTCCAACGGTTGGAACTAGTTTAAGTGAGCACAACTTAATATAACTAAATTAGATTGCTACAAATTAGCAATCACTCATGATTAACTGAACTCAAGCCCTCCAACTCGAATTAACTGAGTTATCTGAGTGCAAAATGCCATGTCACCTTAGTTAACTACCTCCAAGATTTTTGCTGATGTGGAAATTCAAATTTTCTCTAATTTGACCAAGGCAAAGTCAAACTGAGATTTTCTTGTTGCATTTTCAATAATCCCTCTCAGCAAGAAAGGGATTATCAACTATCCCTCTCCTTACCCTATGGAACTTGAACTTCCCTCTTGATAAGGCCTTTGCCAAAATTTCTACATCTTGTTCCTCTGTCAGAATGTGTTCTAGCAACATTATCTGCCTCTGCACACAGTCCTATAAAGGGTCATATCGGATTTCTATATGCTTGGATTGATCATGAAATACATGATTTTCAGAGAGCTTGATGCAACTCTGATTATCACAGTAGATAACAGTTGGATCCATCATCCAACCAAATTATCCCACAAGTATCTTTCTCATCCAAATCGCCTCACATGTTGCTTCACTTGCAGCCATGTATTTTGCCTCTACTGAGCTACATACCACAGATATTTGCTTCCTGTTGTACCAGGAAACAGTTGCAGACCCAACACTGAAAATAAACCTGATGTACTCTTTCAGTCTAACGTACTCCCCGCTCATTCTGCATCTATGAAGCTAAACAACTTCACTCCCTCTATTCATTTGTACCATATTCCAAACTGGGTAGTGCCTTTGAGATATCATAAAGCATGCTTAGATTCCTTCCAAAATAATTTGGTTGGCCTAACCATAGCTTGACTCAGCTGGTTGACCGCATAGCACATATCTAGTCATGTGTTCACAAGATACATCAGTGAGCCCAATAGTTGTTGATAAATGGTGGCATCCACTTCTTCACCTAGAGTGGCATCCTCCTTCTTCCAGTTGGTCACTAGAGGAGTCTCCATGGGTTTACAACTATCCATACAGAATCTTTGCAGTATCTGATCCAGGTGGATGTTGGTGGCCACTCACTTATCCCATTTGGACCCCCACAACTGTCTCTTTCAGTTTTTCAGTTTCCTTAATTATAGCATAGTTTACTATTTTTAGGAGTTTTTCGGGTCCTAAACTTCTGGAGCCGTTTTGAGGCCCTAAACGATGTTTTTTTGGGAAATCTACCACCGACAATTTTTCTATCATTTTTTTTTTTTTTCATCGTAGTCCTCAGAGAGATCTTTCCAATGGGCTATCATGCGCATCAAACGGAGACAATACGACCAATTCGCGACCCTAGGAAGTTGGCTGTCCAACTCACACCAAAACGGGGCCCACAATTTGGCGTTTCATCTTCTAGGGTTAGGTTTTGGGATGTGAAGGGTTTTCCATTGTTTCTCAATAATAAATAGGCCTTCGAGCCTCATTATAACATAGTTTAGAATAGTTCAGAGGCATGTAGCCACACATCTCTTCTCAGAGATACGCTACCATAGCCCTAGCTGGTTTATTTACATTTCTAGTTGTAAGCATATTTCAGTATTTTATAGTAATGAAATGAAGTATTATTTCCGCTGCATACCTGTCTTTATGATTATCTCTGTATTTTAGTGTGTTCCTATTTAAATCCGGATCAGTGGTATCAAAGCGGTCTGCTTTCTCTCTTTTTTTCTTTGCATGTCCCCAATGAGGTCGGGATATAAGGAGTTAGGGCTTGAACTAGTCGAACCTTTGCAAGACTAGCCTCGCAAATCTCGACGACCTCCCATGGCGGATGAGAAGAAAGACGAGGGGGCAGGAGATCCTATCAAAATCTTGCTCGAAGAAGCCCTCGAGCGGAAAAGGAACGCGATGATGGATAGCTTTGCGAAGATCCTTCAGCGGCTACCTAGAGGCGACACATCGGCTTCCAACAGCTACTCGGGAAATGCCACACCGTTTAAGGTACAAGTTAATTTTGAAAACCCCATCTTTGAGGGTCAAATAGACGCAGATGCCGTAGATGAATGGTTAAATCTGCTAAATGGGTATTTTTCTCTTCATGAATTTTCAAATTGGGAAAAGATTGTTTTCGCTCTTCTCAAAGCAGCCCCCCACGTCAAGGACTGGTGGGAAACTTACTTCGAGCAGAAGGATGAAAGTACATGCTCACTATTTTCAGCCACACCCACTTGGAATGACTTCTGGGATGCCATCAAGGAGTAGTACTACCCTGTCAAAAGCTATGAGGACAAATACATCAAATGGACCACACTACGGCAGGGACGAGACCAAGATGTGTTGGAGTTCACAAACATTTTTCATACCCTTCACACACAATTGGGTATCAAAGATTCTGAGTTGCATCTGATACTCAAATACTACGGTTGCCTACACAGATACATCCAGGAAGAGATGGAGTTTTTGAACATCTGCTCACTCGGCACAACATACCGATACGCTGTCAAAATCGAGAAAAAGTTCAAACAAAAGAAGCGAGACTTTGGATTTGCAAATCCGAAACCTAAAGGACAAAGCCGAGGCGGGGTGAGCCAAGACAACCCTCGAAGCCACAAGAAAAGAACACCACCACGAAGTCGAAGAAGGACACAGGAAAGTGGTGTGAGTTCCACAAGAGTCCCACTCATAACACAAGTGAGTATCGGACGAAGCAGTCGCTAGTGGCCGAGTTGAAGGCTTCCGAATCAGATGCATGTTCTGACCTTGAGCCAGAACCTGACAAGGGGAATGCCAAAGGGAGTGCCACTGTTGCCACCGCCAAGATCCAGAAAAATGAGCCCGAAGATCCAGAGGAGGGGGAACGTCTTTTCCACTCACAGATGTGGCTGAAGGGTTCACGCTGCAATTCATTGTTGACAGTGGCAGCCAAAAGAACCTCATTTCAGTAGAGGTCGTGAAGCAGTTGGGCCTACCAACTACACTACACCCACAGCCGTATAGTATCGGGTGGCTTCATGAAGGACGAGATCTCAAAGTTCGCCAGCAGTGTCGCTTCCCTACAACATCAAGCCCTTCACGGACGAGGTATTGTGTGATGTTACACCTCTGGATGTTTGTGATGTACTATTAGGCCAGCCATACTTGTGGAGGTGACATGCTGTGTATGAGTCAAGGCCTAGCGTTGTCATTATTTCTTTGGATAATTCATTATACAGGATACCGGAGGTAGCCCCACCTACCGCCACCTCTTTGATCATTGCTAAGAAAGGCAGCAAGCTCATCTCACAGACTAGGAAATTTATTTTCTGTCTGGTTTGCTCCCAAAGTAAGGGGAAGATCATTGCTACATCCATGATCCCCGCGAAGGGTTCCTCCACACAACAACAGAAATAGAGGGATACAGTCATGAAAGAACATAGGAACAACTTCTCCTTACCCAGAGGGGTACCACACAAGTTTCCGGTGGGCGAAAAAGTTTGGTTATAGTTGTAGAGGGAGCGCCTTACCAGAACCCATCAAAAACACAGACCACTTCGACATGGTCCTTACACCAGTAACAAGGCTACGAGCAACAATGCTTTGAAGCACAACATTCCTCCATTCCTTCTCTTGCACCGAGTGTTCAATGTGGACCATCACCAACCATGCTCCCCACCATTTCTGGACACATCAGAGATTGCAAAACAGCTCACCAGAGACCCAACTCAGCAGAAGCTTTCTCATCTCAGGGAGGAACTCAACGCAATGGGGACCATTGCTTCCTAAGAGAGGAGGAATGATCCAGGTAGATGTTGGTGGCCACCCACCTATCCCATTTGGACCCCCACAACTGTCTCTTTCAGTTTTTCAGTTTCCTTAATTATAGCGCAGTTTACTATTTTTAGCATTTTTTCGGGTCCTAAACTTCCGAAGCCGTTTTGAGGCCCTAAACGATGTTTTTTGGGAAATCTACCACCAGAAATTTTTCTGTCAAAAAGTCATCTTTTCCGTCGTAGTCCTCGGAGAGATATTTCCAACGGGCTATCATGCGCGTCAAACGGAGACAATACGACCAATTCGTGACCCTGGGAAGTTGGCTGTCCAACTCGCCCCAAAACGGGGCCCACAATTTGGCGTTTCATCTTCTAGGGTTAGGTTTTGGGATGTGAAGGGTTTTCCAATGTTTCTTAATAATAAATAGGCCTTCGAGCCTCATTGTAACACAGTTTAGAACAGTTCAGAGGCATGTAGCCACACATCTCTTCTTAGAGATAAGCTACCATCGCCCTAGCTGGTTTATTTCCATTTCGGGTTGTAAGCATATTTCAGTATTTTACAGTAATGAAATGAAGTATTATTTCCGCTGCATATCTGTCATTATGATTATCTCTGTATTTTATTGCGTTCCTGTTTAAATTTGGATCAGTATCTCATTTGCATACTTGCCTTGAGAGACAAACAATTCCCCATCACCTTTCCATACTTCCAACCCGAGGAAGTAGTGCATGAGACCCATGCCCTTTATTTCAAATTCCCTTCTAAGGTCCTCCTTGCAAGATATGATCAACTACTCATCACAAGTTAAAATCAAACCATCAACATATAATACATTAATCAACAATTTACCTTCTACGAAGATGTGACAGAGGTTTGTATCCACTTCACTTTTGGTGAAACCCAAACCGATGAGATGGTTGTCGATCTTACTATACCAAGCATGGGGTCCTTGTTTGAGACCGTACAACGCTCACTAAGTTTGACTAAAGTCACACTACACAACTCACCTTCCACTAGTTCCTCCAACAGTTGGAACTAGTTTAACTGAACACAACTTAATATAACTAAATTAGATTGCTACAAATTAGTAATCACTCATGATTAACTGAACTCAAGCCCTCCAACTCGAATTAACTGAGTGAAAAGTGCCATGTCACCATAGTTAACTACCTCCAAGATTTTTGCTGATGTGGAAATTCGAATTTTCTCTAATTTGACCAATGCAAAGTCAAACTGAGATTTTCTTGTTGCATTTTAAACAATCCCTCTCAACAAGAAAGGGATTATCAACTATCCCTCTCCTTCCCCTATGGAACTCAAACTTCCCTCTTGATAAGGCCTTTGCCAAAATTTCTACATCTTGTTCCTCTGTCGGAATGTGTTCTAGCAATATTATCTGCCTCTGCACATAGCCCTATAAAGGGTCATATCAGATATCTATATGCTTGGATTGATTGTGAAATACATGATTTTCAGAAAGCTTGATGCAACTCTGATTATCACAGTAGATAATAGTTGGATCCATCATCTGACCAAATAGTCCCACAAATATCTTTCTCATCCAAATCACCTCACATGTTACTTGACTGGCAACCATGTATTCTACTTCTATTGAGCTACGCGCCATAGATATTTTCTTCCTGATGTACCAGGAAACAATTGCAGACCCAACATTGAAAATTAAACCTGATGTACTCTTTTAGTCTAATGGAATCCCTCCTTATTCTGCATCTATGAAGCTAAACAACTTCACTCCCTCTATTCATTTGTACCATAGTCCAAACTAGGTAGTGCCTCTGAGATAGCGTAAAGCATGCTTAGATTCATTCCAAAATAATTTGGTTGGCCTAACCATAGCTTGATTCAGCTGGTTGACTGCATATAACATATCTAGTCATGTGTTCGCAAGATACATCAGTGAGCCCACTGGCTGCTGATAAATGGTGGCATCCACTTCTTCACCTAGAGTGGCATCCTCCTTCCTCCAGTTGGTCACCAAAGGAGTCTCCATGGGTTTACAACTATCCATGTAGAATCTTTGCAGTATCTCATTTGCATACTTGCCTTGAGAGACAAACAATTCCCCATCACCTTGCCATACTTCCAACCCAAGGAAGTAATGCATGAGACCCATGCCCTGTTATGAAACCAACTCATAAAAAGATAGAAAAGATAGATCAACGCCTTAGAATTCAGCCTCTTCGAGGGGGCAACCTCCTTTACATTACATAAATGAACAATTCTTTGATGATTCAAATCACAAAACCTCCTTTCTATATATATGAGTCTAAGGGGTCACAATATAACCAAGCCGACCTAACAATAATAATATAAAGGCATAAAAATAACAATAGAGGGATTCTATGGGGCACAGTAATAACAATATGGGATAATAGGGGCACAACAATATTAATAAGGGATACAACTATAATATTAATGGGGCCATCACTAGTATTATAGCTGGACCTAACATGCCCCTCTCCTTCAAAAAAGTGTTGTCCTCAATGTTTGAGTATTTCTGGATGCTTCTGTATAAAATTCTCATCCTCCCATGTGGAATCTTCAGCGGATAAGTTTTTCCACTTGATGAGATACTCTGAAATGGATTGATTTCGTAGTTGTCGAGTTCTTGTTTCTATGACTTCTTCTGGTTCCAATATAATTTTTCCTTCCTCGTCAAGTTCTGGAAATATTGTTTGAACTGGGAGCTTCTCGCCTATAACCTTCTTTAAACATGAAACATGGAAAACTGGGTGCACTCGAGAAGTTGCAGGAAGCTCCAATTTGTATGCCATAGTACCAATCTTTTGCAACACCTTGTATGGACCATAATACTTTGGTGACAATTTGTTATCCTTCTTAGCTTGGTTGAGGGACATTTGTTTATATGGTTGTAGCCGTAGGAATACCGAATCACCTACATCAAAACTTCTTTCATTGCGATGTTGATCTGCCTGTTGTTTCATTCTATTCTGTGCCAACACGAGGTTATCCTTTAAGAGTTGGAGAACTTGTTGTTGATGCTCGATGTGATGTTCCACTGCTTGAACCTTAGAATTTTATTTTAAATATGATGTGATGGATGGTGGCTGATATCCATAAAGTGCCATAAATGAGATCATTTTTGTTGCAGTAAGGAAGGAAGTGCTATACCACCATTTAGCCAGAGGCAACCATTTTACCCACTGTGTCTGTTTATCAGAGACAAAGCAACAAAGATATCCTTCCAAACATTTGTTTACTATCTTCGTTTGCCCATCAGATTGAGGATGATAAGATGAGCTATGAGCTAACTGAGTACCAAGACGAGAAAATAATTCTATCCAAAAATTTCCTGTAAAAATGGGATCTCTGTCACTTACAATAATCTTTGGGTTTCCATGTAGCTTTTGAATTGTTTCCATAAATGCTGTAGAAACTGTACTGGATTTAAATAGATGTGATAATGCACAAAAGTGTGCATACTTGGTAAGTCTGTCAACTACCACCATGATGAAACTCTTTCCCTCAGACTTGGGTAAACCTGTGATAAAATCCATTGAAACCTCCTCCCAACGTTGGCTTGGAATGGATAAAGGTTGTAATAGACTTGGTGTCTTAATTGTTTCAGCTTTATTTTGTTGGCATACCAAACATTTCACCACAAACTTTTCAATATCCGATTTAACGCCATCCCAAAAAAATTCCTTCTTAACCTTGTGGTAAGTTTTTAAAAATCCTGAGTACCCTCCTAAGGGAGAAGCATGCAATTCCAGAAGAATATTTTGTTTGAGTTAGGAATTATTACAAAGGTATAAGCGATCGTTGTACCATAACGAATCATTTTTCCAGCTAAAAGTATCAGATATACTGGAATCTTGTTGTAACTTTCGAATAAGTTCTCACACTTCTTCGTCATTCTTCCATTCCTCCCTTGCTTCATTTATCCAATCTGGTTGGATAATAGAAATGGCATATAACAATGCTTCCACATCCTCATCCTTTCTTGAGAGTGCATCTACCACAACATTTTTTCTTCCATTTTTTGTATATGATTTCAAAGTCATAACCAAACATCTTTGTGACCCATTTTTGTTGTTCTTCAGAGGATAATCTTTGTTCTAAAAAGTATTTAAGGCTATCATGATCCGCTTTTACCTTGAAGTGTCTTCCCATTAGGTAGGGTCACCATTTCTTAAGTCCATGTAGTATTGCTAACATTTCCTTCTCATAAATAGCTTTGTGTAAATACTTTACCTTGATTGGACTACTTTCGAAAGCAATGGGTCTTTCATCTTGCATTAAAACAACACCAATTCCATTTCTGGAAGCATCACAATCCACAATAAAGGTTTTTGTGAAGTCTGGTGTAGCTAAGACTGGTGCTTGGCACATTGCCTCTTTAAGATATTCGAAGGCCTTTGCTGCTTCTGGAGTCCATGAAAATGCATCTTTCTTCAACAATGTTGTTAGAGGTGCTGCTATTTTCCCATAATTCTTAACAAACTTGCAATAATACCCTATCAACCTGAGAAATCCTCACAAATGCTTTATGGATGTGGGGATTTCCCATTCCTTAATGGCTTTAATTTTGGTAGGGTCTACCTTAACTCCTTCATGAGATACAATATGACCCAGATATTGCACCTCTTGTACTCCAAAGAAACATTTGGATCTTTTTTCATATAATTGTTTCTCCTCCAATACTTGTAGCACCCTATCAATGTGTTCAACATGATCCTTCCAAGACTTGCTGTAGATTAGTATATCATCAAAAAATACTAACACAAATTTTCTAAGGAAGGGTTTGAAAATGGAATTCACCAAACCTTGAAATGTAGAAGGTGCATTGGTAAGGCCAAAAGGCATGACCAAAAAGTCATAGTGACCCTCATGAGTTCTAAATGTTGTTTTTGGAATGTCTTGAGTCTTCATTCTGATTTGATGATATCCTGAACGAAGATCTAACTTGGTGAAGTAAATTGATCCATGCAATTCATCCAATAATTCATCAATAACAGGAATGGGAAACTTATCTTTAATAGTGAGCTTGTTGGGCTCCCTATAATCCGGAAAAATGCACCATGATCCATCCTTCTTGTGCACCAATACTACTAGAGCAGAGAAAGAACTTTGGCTAGGTTGAATTATACCAGCCTCAAGCATTTTTGCAACCATACATTCTATTTCACTCTTTTGGGCATAGGGATATCTGTACGACTTGATGTTTGGAGGAACACTTCCTGGAATCAAATGAATAGCATGATCATGATCACGAATAGGTGGGAGACTTTTGGGAGTCTCAAATACCTTGGAATGATTATCCAAGACTTTTTGGAGATATGGATAAATAGATGATTTCAATGTGGAAACAACTAGCAAACATAATTGTGCAATTACACCTCATTGTTCCTTTTTTAGAATCTTTGTCATACTGTTAGAGCTTATTATGTTTCCTGGTTTCCCTTCAATACCCCTTAATTCAACTTCCTTTCCTTCCACATAAAATTTCATGAAAAGTTCTTGAAAGTTAAAATCTATTGTACCCAAGGATTGTAGCCATTGGACTCCTAGTACAACATCAGCTCCTCCCATTGGAATGGAAAGCATTGGGCTTTTCAATACATATTCTCCGTTGGATAGCTTGATATTATGGCACTTTATAGAGAAATTTATCGTTCCTCCATTTGCAACCATTACTTGACACTCTGGTGCTGGATATAGGAAGCAATTCAATTCTTTTGCTATCTTACAATGAATAAAATTGTGGGTACTTCCTAAATCAATCAACACTATTACCTTTTTCTTCTTGATTTGTCCTTCTATCTTGATGGTTTGAGGAGTGGTAATTCCAACCAATGCATTACAAGATATGGTCGGATTCATTTCTTCTTTATCTAGGCTTTGTTCATGGAGTATATCCTCTTCTTTTGACCTTTCTTGCTCCTTTTCTTCTTCCTCTTCACAATCTATGTAGAATAATTTCTTCTCCGCACACTTATGACCTTTAGTGTATTTGTTATCACAACTGTAACAAAGCCCTTTTGCTCTTTTTTCTTCCAATTTTTGTGGTGTCAACCTTATAGGTTGTGGAAAGCTAAGGGCAACAACACTTCCATCTTTATAGTTGTGAGTGGTATGCTTCCTGGTTGCCATAATTTTGCTTTCCATTTTTCTTGCTAACCTGAACGCCTTCTCTAATGAATTAGGTTCCCAAAGGCGAACATCATGTTGGACATTATCCTTTAAAGTCCCTATGAACAAATCAATCCTATGCTCCTCTGGAATATTTTTCACCCTTATGTTCAGTTTTTGGAACTCAATGTTCTTCATTATTGAACCCTTTTGTTTGAGACTTATCAATTGGCTAAAAAAAGTGTTGCTTTTTGTATCCTCATAACGTGCTGTCAATTCTTTCGTAAAAATTTCCCAAGTGATAATTTGTTTACGAGAACAAAGCCATTGATACCATACAAACTGATTTGGTTCCAAATATAAAGTTACAATACGTACCTTTTGTGTGTTTTGCACATTATTGAGATCGAAAAATTGCTCCATCTGTAATATCCATGTTGCGGGATCCTTGCCGTCAAACTTCCTCATATCGATTTTTGGAATATGGTGGGTCTTCGATCCAACATTAGAGTCTGTGGAATCATGTTTAACATTTCTTTTTTTCCCATCATGAGGTTACTTTACTACCCTTTCACCATCAGTGACCATTTCTTGTAGCAACTTATTCAAATTTGTCTTTAATTCTTCCATCTTATCATCCATGCCATCCATTTTAGCGTCCATGCCATTCATCTTAGCTTTCATGCCATCCATCTTAGCTTCTATGCCTTTCTTTAAACAATCCATCTTAGCTTCTACACCTTTCTTTAAACCATCCATCTTAGATTCTATTACTTTTTGTGCAAGTGACAATTGTTGCACTTGGTCTCATAGTTTTGATATATCATGTTGCATTTCTTCCTCTTCTCCATGAGTCATGCTAGAGCTTTCAGGTTGCTTACTAGGTGTTTGCATTTTCTTTCCTCGGGGCATCAATTACCGATAATAATTCTTTACTATGTCTTTTGAATTCCTTCAGACTAAATTTTCAAACCAAGCTTATGCAAAAATTAAAAAAAAAAGCTACACACCTTTTTTCACTTTGTAGGAGCTTGATATTGAATATGATGTATCTCTGTAATTTTGGATCATCTAGTTCTGAAATTGCGACCTATAGTAGCCCTCTGCATCCTCTTTCCAATGCCACTAGTCTGATCCCAATTAAATTCTCCAAGGAAGAGTTATGCATAATCTCCCAAGATGACCTCATTATAGACCTTTCCATAATACCGAACTTGTATGAAGTGCTATGTGTCACTGTTTCGACCTTTGGCTCCAAAAAATATATACAAGAAACTAGCATCCGTCCTCTTTCTGTACCTTCTTACAAAATTTCAATCTAATGCTCAGAGAGAAAGTTATGACAATTTTCCCTAGGTCACCTATTTGGAATGTAATTCAGGAGTCTGCAAAAAGACCAACTTTCTCATATCATATCTTAGCAAATATATCACGAAAAACTCTAAAATTCAGACACAAGGTTTAGTGAAATTTTGTTTCAAATGGGTTTTTTTTTTTTCTCTTCTGAAACGTCGCAGGAAAAAAGTTATAGAGAAAATGCAACGATGACCTATTTGGAGCAGTGAAACCTTAGAATCCAAAGCTCTGATACCAAATGTTATGAAACCAGCTCACAAAAAAATAGAATAGACAGATCAACGCCTTAGAATTCAACCTCTTCGAGGGGGAAACCTCCTTTACATTACATAAATGAACAATTCTTTGATGATTCAAGTGACACAACCTCCTTTCTATATATAGGAGTCTAAGGGGTCACAATATAACCAAGCCGATCTAACAATAATAATATAAAGGCACAAAAATAACAATAGAGGGATTCTATGGGGCACAGTAATAACAATATGGGAATAATAGGGGCACAACAATATTAATAAGGGATACAACTACAATATTAATGGGGGCATCACTAGTATTATAGGGACCTAACATGCGCTTTATTTCAAATTCCCTTCTAAGGTCCTCCTTGCAAGATATGATCAACTACTCATCACCAGTTAAAATCAAACCATCAACATATAATACATTAATAAAAAATTTACCTTCTACGAAGATGTGATAGAGGTTTGTATCCACTTCACTTTTGGTGAAACCCAAACTGATGAGATGGTTGTCAATCTTGATGTACCAAGCATGGGGTGCTTGTTTGAGACCGTAGAACGCTCACTTGTGTCTGCACATGTGAGACTCATGATCAAATGTCTCAAAGCCTTCTGGTTGTTCGATGTACACCTCCTCCTCAATAACCCTATTGAGGAATGTTGTTTTTACATCCATTTGATGGGTCTCCCACCCCATCTATGCAACAAGTGCACAGATTGATCTAATGGATGAGTACCTTGCTATAAGAGCAAAGGTCTCCTCATATTCAATCCCATCAACTTGAGAGTATCTCTTGCCCACAAATCTAGCCTTATACTTCTCTATGCTTCCATCTGCTGCATGCTGAACCTTGAAGATCCATCGTGAACCCATAAGTAACTGATCTACTAGTATTGGGACCACTTCCCAAACATTGTTCTTTACAATGGATTCATATTCCTCCACCATTTCATTAACCCATACAGGTTTCTCTACTAATACCCAATGCTTCCTTGAGAAATCATCAACAAATATAACATAGTACTTATGTCTAGTAGTGGAGGCTGTCGAGAAAGGTCAACAGGCATCAAAGTGGATCCTTTCCAACACTGCATGTGATTTGCTATCCTGATCATGGAATGTGTATTTGGAGCACTTCCCCGTGGTTCATCCTATGCATACATCCTACTTCTCAAGTGCTCCTTTGAGGAATTCAATGTATTTGTTGCATAATCTTCCAGGTACCATGGTGCAAATGGCCAAGTCTTATGTGCCAAATTTCATCGACATCACGCCCTTGCAATTTCTCTACCTTAGTGCTTAATGCAACACAGTCTTTCAGATATAGCAAATATAGGTTCTTCACAAAAACCCCGATTCGCTTCACCTATCTTGCGGCTATGTGTCTCAGGAATTCTTTTCCTTTGCTAAAGATCACATCATAACCACGGTCTTCCAAAACTGCGACAGAGATGAGATTTTTCTTTAGGCCCAAAAAGAACATGACATCTTTGAGTTTGAGAGGGGACCTTGACTCCCTCTAAAAGGTGACTGTGCCAATCTCGTTCATATTGTCCCTTCCATCATCCCCCGTATCAATGTGCATATGGATATCTTTCTCCTCCAGGTCACTGAAAAATTATCTATACCCTATCATGTGGAACGAGGCACCAGAGTCCAAGTACCATATGCTCCCCATAATTGTGCTTGCCATGCATGTGCTAAGCATATATTCAAGCTTTATCTGTGAAGTTAAGGCTTCACCTGTTGCTCTTCCTAAGGTATTCTTGCTTGAATTTTTTTGTGGAAACTTCGTGGCATATTTCTTGAATTCATGAAAATGGAAGGATTTAATTTTGGACAAATATTTCTTCATGCCCCTTGGCTGAAATCTGGTTTGGTTTGAAATTTTTTCCATTTTCCCTTTTTCCCTTTCCAACCAATGCAAATTTTTCTTCATCCTTGCCCTTAGATGAAGTCCCATCTCTGGTTTTCTGCCTTATTTCCTCCTGTACCAAGTCAGACCACAAATGTTCCCAATTCAGTACTTTCTCCCTCCCATTCATCTAAAATAGTAACATCAACTCTTGCAATATCATCACAAACTTGTGTGAACCTGATCAGATATGGTTGTATAGTGATATTCTTCTGCATCTTGATATTTCGAAGTTTATTCTTTCGCTGCAGTTTCCCATGGTCGCTTTTGTTCTGAAACATCTTTGTCAGTGCCGGCCACATTGCATCAAGAGTTTCTTTCCCATAGAGATTGGTCAAAATGTGGTCCCATACTCCCTCCAATATTATTCTCCTCACCTCGACTACATCTTTCTTCCATTGGTCTAGGTTCTTGGCATCATCTTGCGTTGATCTTGCAACATTTGTATTGATGTATTCTAGCAATCCATTTTCATCCAATACCGCTTCCATGTGATCCCTCCATGTGATGAAATTAGAGTTTCCTTCCAAGGCATACTCTAGCCTCAACTCGTTGAAGCTCATCTTCCCAAATCTAAATAGATCCTGCTACATTGAATTGGAATTCGAACATCCTAAGAAACAACTTTGAAATTCTTGCTCTAATGTGAATCCTACTCTGATGCCACGTAGAAATTATGATGTAGATTTGCAATTGCTCAT
This sequence comes from Pinus tabuliformis, assembly GCA_031772625.1. Classification (NCBI taxonomy): domain Eukaryota; kingdom Viridiplantae; phylum Streptophyta; class Pinopsida; order Pinales; family Pinaceae; genus Pinus; species Pinus tabuliformis. The sequence goes on along the minus strand of CM062817.1, from coordinate 1,743,292,042 downwards.
GAATTTTTCATCAAAATCACTAGATACAAACCTACTCTACTGCTTTGCATAAAGTAATTCACAATTTAGAACATCAATTACAAACATGTAATGAGAAATAACACACATGCACATAGTAGTTTTCCCGAGGAAGGCAATTTACTAAAAAACCGAGTGCCTACTTGCATTAATATAATGAATAGAGATGTATTACAATTTCTTTGCTCAACTTAGCACACCCTGCAAGTGAATAACCTATCTCTCTGCTCACTGAGAAGCTCTGACCTAGACTTAGTCAATTTCTTCCTCTTCCTGAGCCCCTATTTCCTTGTGCAATTCCTTGAACAATTAGGGCCCTTTTATTTAGGAATTTCTCCAAAATTGATTGTTCAATTCCTCAGGTTGATCATTAGGTTGCATGCAACACATATACACTCCATAATAGTCTATAATTGATGTTACATTGCCTTGGAATCTCCACCTCAACTAGGTAACTCAAATTCTTTGCATGCATTAGCTATTTTGGATTGATTGATTAGTTAACTTGATGATCACTAAGTTAGACTAAAGTCACACTACACAATTGACCTTCCACTAGTTCCTCCAATAATTGGAACTAGTTTAACTAAACACAACTTAATATAACTAAATTAGATTGCTACAAATTAGCAATCACTCATGCTTAACTGAAGTCAAGCCCTCCAACTCGAATTAACTGAGTTAACTAAGTAAAAAGTGCCATGTCACCTTTGTTAACTACCTCCAAGATTTTTGTTGATGTGAAAATTCAAATTTTCTCTAGTTTTACCAAGGCAAAGTCAAACTGAGATTTTCTTACTGCATTTTCAACAATAATGCATGGAAAAGATATATAAAAAACCCATACTTATGAAATGATGGGAGTTTAAGACCTCACAAATTTAGATTTGAAATATTTTACTAAGTTAGGAATTTTGATAGTAATCATGGCAAAGAAATTTGAAAAACATGTACCTCTTTCGAAATGATGGGACTTTAAGACCTCAAAACTTTAAATTTGAAATGTTTTACCAAGATAGGGATTTTTTTTGCTCGACGCCACATAAGAACCTGTCATGCACACATTTTCATGTTTAATGCATCCATTTTTGGGGTTCAGTGAACCAGTTTAAGTAAACAAACCTAGGCTACAAGTATTGAGTACTAGGTTTTTATGGGAAGAACTCGGTTTGTATGGGTGTGTCTGGGAAGTACCTACTCCAACACTCCATTAATGGGGACAAGAACCCAATATGAGTTCACAAAACCCACCCCCAGGTTCATGAATCTGTGCTTCACAAATTTTCTACAACTTGGTATTCAATCCATTCATTCTCGTGTGCCCTTGTCGCACCCACCTCTCTCTTCTCTGCTAATTCATTCCTCTTGGTCATTGTATCAACATTCTTCCCTTCTTATCCAATGCAACCATGTCCACCTAGTTTCATTTTCCATTCCCTATATTCTTCATGTCCACGCCACCATTCTTCATATACACTCATCCACACATGCCCACTCACTTATCATTTCCCCATATTTTGTGATGTCGATATAAACAAAGAATTATTAGATATTGTCTAGATTTTCTGGCAATCCGAGTACTACATAACCATTACCTAACAAATATTTCAACAATGAACTTAAATATTAAAAGATTCTATTGATGAAATATCCAACAAGCTTGGGGATGTAGACATTAAAGGACTAAAACTTTCTATGGATGAGATCAGTAATGAACTACAAGACCTTGATCCAACAATTTTTTTATGGAAATATTATTGAAAAGTATGGAAATGTATGATTTTCCCCTAGGCTTTCATTAGTAGAATACGAGTTGAGACATTGGAGCTTCAACACTAGCGACCTTAAGGCCAGTCTAGAAGAACGGGAAGGAGAAAACAAAGGGTTGACTTGCCTAAATTCACATGCCACCCTTTCATGGCTCAAGAATTCATCTAACCTACATTCCTTCAATAAAATTACTCACAGACTAGAGTTTAATATACCTATACTTGATGAGCATGATGATAGATAATCCACTAGATGGATAAACAGACTAGAGCATTATTTTTAGTTACTCGAAATGTACAATAGGGAAGAAAAAAATTGTTGCATCATTACATCTAAATGGCCCATCTTGCAATTGCTCTTTGTGGTGGCACTCAAAGGCTCAATAAAGAAACTAGGAAACATTTGAACAATAATTTTTTCAAGAGATTTCAAAACATTGAGGAAAAATAACTTTTCTCCAAACTCACTCGTTTACAATAGTTGGATTTGATGGATGAATTTTTTAATGAATTACATGTGTTAACCACTCACATTATGATATTACCATATTAATATATATTATAGGTTTCCATATCAATATTAATCTCGCATTGTAGTAGTTCCTTAGTGCTGACTTGAAGCCCTCATGATATGGATCTTAGATTAAAAATTCATTATTATGGTTCTACAATTCAAAATTTGTGCTCTCCAATTGTGATAGCATACTCCCCATATGAGATTGATTCTCAAGAACATGCTTCTCACTATGTTTTGCAATTTACTTGAATCTTGACATCCATTTTAGGAAGCCTCTCCAAGAGAAGATTTTCCATGGCAATCACGGATTTTAGTATTTCTTCCTCATTTTTATTCATCTTATTTTCTACTCCTTTCTTATTTTCATTTTTTTTTTCCTTCCTTATTTTCATTCATCTTCTTTTCCATTTATCTTTTAAATTTTTCTTGAGAAAATGAGAAATCCACGTTTTTCAACATACTGGCATCCATTTCATTAATTTTCTTCTCTAATTAAGATAACCTAAATTATAAATCGTCACATTCTTCATTATTCAAGGGTGGGCCTTCAATACATTTAAATAGTGTATTGGCTTTCTTTAAGGCATGTTGGAAAATAATAATAGCCCTGCTCTTTATTAGAACCAAAAAAAGGGGGATCTTGTAATGAATAGTTAGGTCACTAGAGTAAGTTACGTACCTTAATTTGGAGAATATTAGAATGGTTCAAGCTTTGTTTATATATATCTAATATTTGAGGGCTTTTGGATTTGAAAAAATGTTCCACAGTTCTCTGATATGTAGTATCTACAATTCCATAGGTGTGAAATGCATTTGATGTGGCAATTGAAAGTTACAGTGACTTTCCCAAAACTTATTGATTTTTTGGCCTCTTCACACAAGCAACATTGTATAGCATACCATGTGTCCAATTATTGAAATATAATTATGGAACTTGTAGTTGAGGTATTTCTATGTCTCTTGAAATTCCTAAAGATTTTGAAGTTTGGAAATTTCCAAAAAAGAAGATATAGAAAAAATATCAGGTTGACGTGTTTAAATTTTACTTCATAACCATTCACAAACCCTAACTTCCATAGGAAATATCTTCCAAAGTATAGAAAACCAAATTCTGAAAAATAGGACTAAATATTTTAATAGTTCTCATTAATATGGTACAAGTTTCACTTTATGAATCCTTGTAAAAAAAGTTATGGCACAAATTCCAAACTGACTTGTTTGGAATTGAATTTCGGAGCATACAAAAACCCTAACTTCCTTGGAGCATATCTCCAAAAATACAGTGAACCAATATCTCTAACTTGGACCATATTTCCACCATAAGTTTTCCCCAACATGGTCCAAGCTTCACGCTCTGAAGCCTCATAGAAAAAATTTACATAAAAAATACAAAACAAACATGTTTGAGATAGAATTTAGAAGAATTCACAAACCCTAACTTTCTTAGACCATATATCATAAATATATCAAATCAATATCTAAAATGTGAACCAAATATTTCTTACGATTTATTCTCAATATTCTCTAGGTTTCACCATTTGAAGCCTCCTAGGAAAAAAATCTTAGCGAAAATGTCATGATGGCCTATTTGAAGTAGCAAACCATAGGATCAAGAGCTCCGATACCAAATGTTATTATCCCTGAGGCTTAAAAATGCTAATAAACCAATAATTACAATGCACGTTTAGGGGGGAACCACATTTTATAAAAAATACAATGAACGATACAATATTTTGTGATCCTAACACTAAATCTCCTTAATATATGTGTAGGAGACAAAGGATACACTTATAATAAAATGGGACCATGAGGGGTTCTAGCCAACATAACAAAATAATAACATAAATGTAATTACGCAATAAATAAGGCTCAATAAGGGGTTTTTGGGTTAACATGGGGCTTATATAAGGCTTAACATTTACCCACATTAGGAAAAATGATCTGAATAGTTTGCCCAAAGAAACATAAGGCACACTTTGCGTAGCTTCTCTAAGATTCTTTTAAGAATCCAAGAGAGAGACATCCAATACACAAGGATGGATTTAAGGATAGACTTGATAAGCACTAATCATTCTACTCTCGAGAGCCATTTAAAACTCCAAGCCTTCAACCTTTTTTTCAATTTAGCTAATTCTAGTGTTATTTTTTGTATGAATTTGGTTTTAAATGGTATCCAAAGTACTTAAGACCTTCATCAAAAGTCATCAAAGCAGAAGGGAAAAAAACTTTAAAATGAAGGACTTCAACCTATTCTAATAATTGTATCAAGAGAGTTCATTTAGAAATATTTAATTGCATACCCATGGCTCTCCCAAACAAAACCAAAGGGGAATGTAGAAAACATGTGTCTGGACATGAACCATCACAAAAGACAAGAACACTATCAACAAACAATAGGTGTGTAATTGACAGTTTGCATCCATTGTAATTCCTCTAAAGTATTCCCTTAGCTTTGCATTTCCTAGCATCCTACTTAGTCCTTCATCCACTAGTAGGAAAAGTAATGGGGAAAGAAAACATCCTTGTAGGAGACCCTTTTGCACATGGAAAAAAGAAGATGTCGATCCATTAATAAGGGCTACAAAAGAAAATGACGAGATGAAACTCATAACCCATTGTAAAAAAAGGAACTTCAAAACCTAGGCGAGTCGGAAGGAGACAAAGGTAATGCTTTCCTTTGCTAACATTTCCTAGCTAAATAATTGTGTCAAAGAATATAAGTGAAGGATTTGTTTAGAAATGGTTTTTTCAGGAATAAAATCCTTGACTTAATGTAAATAAACTCTTCCCTTCTAAAACATAACCAAAGTGCTGAGATCCAATAATAATAGTATATGAATATAACCTTGCGAGGGGATTTAAGGTACGTTAATCCTTAGCCAGGCCTCTCCCGAGATCCGCACAATATTAAATATATAAAATAAAAACACCATGTAAAACAAGAGATAACTTACATATGAAACAACATTGTTATACCTTGAAACCAATAGTCCTTGTTTAACTTTTGAAAATTGGCTATTACAAAAAATCAATACTTTTGATCCAAGAATCAACCCCTTCCATATCAAAATTTACAATATTTATATGGTCTCTACATAACTCAATTTCTACTAATCTAAAGGAAAAAAAACTTCTATAAAAAATAACAACTTTGTGATTCTTTACATGAAACTTGAACTACAATGAAGTTCTTTACCCTAGTATCTTGGGACAACCTTTGACTGTTGGATTCCCCCCCAACAATTTGAACATGCCCTGATTTTGTGCCTTGATATAACTTGTTTATATGGATGTTGTTTTTGTATTTGAAATATCTTATGATCGGATTTCAAAAAGTTTATCCAAATCTCTCATAGTTGGATAAGTGAAATAGATTAACTTTCAATATACTTCATCCAACTTGTTATACTTTCGAAAAGTTGGCTTTACTATAAAAATATATTTAATCTTATAACATATGAATAAATCATCTGATAACTTTTCAGGAATATTTTGACCACTTGGAGCTCCTGTGAAACCAGTAAAACTTGAATTACCATTTTCCTAATCATCAAATTTCTGATACCCATTCTTAGAAACAAATTTACCCAGGGAATTTCCAAATGTTGCACTAATACAAAATGAGAGATTAGTGACTATGCAACTAAATTAGTTAGTCACCACAATTATTTCATGTGAATTATTACTAAATTTGAGCAATTTTAACTGACTCAACTAAAATGACTAAATTAAACAACTAATTTAATCTAGGGATAAATGTACGACTAGATAATAAGTGACCCAACTAAAAATGACTAACTTAAATGAAAAAATTAGTCCAGGACTAAAATATATGACTAGATAATAGGTGACAACATTAAAAGTGATTATCCTAAATGACTACTATAGTCCAAGAATAAAAATATGACCAACTAACAAGTACAACAAGTGTGACTTAGTCATTTATGCTAGTCGCTTTTAATTGTGTCACTCTAGAAAACGAAAATTGTAATTTTGACATTGAAGTGTTACATTTCACTAAATTTTAACACTGAAGATAGATTCAGAGACCCCTTACCCCTTACCCCTTAGAGACAAATAGGTTTCTAAATTTATCTAGAGTGCTAAATTTACATACAACTTAAGTTTGGAGAATTATTTTAATCCTCACAATACAGAGATTGATTTAATAACTTGGGAAAATGTTGGGTTTGGGACAAGGGAAACCCTTCACTCATATATGTTAGGCAATGAGAGTACTTTAACATATTTCAACCCTTTTTGGCTTTTATATGTTCTTTCCCACAACAGTATAAGAGCAAGGAAGTCAACTTGATGCATATTTTCTCCTCGCAGAATTGGCATTTAATGTGTTTTCTCTAGATATTTTTGTTGTTTTCTTCGAACCTAAATTCTCGAAATCCCAAATTATCAATATGTACCAAAGAACAATACTATGTTTGAATCACGATTTTATATCACAGGTATAGAAGGAGGAATATGTTACAGCCCAAATTATCATATTGAGAAGGATTGCAACATTTCTAGCATATAGGTGACATGTTTACTCTATTCTTTAAGTTCCTTTTAAGCTGAATGTTTATGCTATTTTCTTATCTCGAGATTAGGTTTTGGGTAATTCGATTTTATTTTTTTACTATTAGTGCAATCATGTACAAGAACCATCCATAGGAGCTTGATCAGAGGATTTGTTTCAATCTTCCATCATATTTTTGGATATAGGAGGGGCCCGATCATGCCCCTTTCTTAAAGGAAGTATTCATATACAATGGTGAAACTTTTGAAAGGCCCAAATTGTATACCACTTTGCACTAGGTCGAGCACATGGTTGCGGAAGTTTCTCTTAGTAATATCTAGAGAAGAGGCCCCTCGCAGTGTCTTGCTACAAGAATCCTAGTAAGTAGACCATTTTTGGCCTATTTTTCCTTGTTGGTTTCAATATTAGATTGAAAGAGGTACACAAACATAAGCCTTATCCCTTAAATTCCCTAGCCACTGCCACATTACACATGTCTCTTGTTGTACTTTTGAGTTGCATTGACATATGAAAAATAATGCAATTTATTTGTGTAATTGTTCCTTTCCCTCGCGCATCGAGAACTAGTTTTGTGCGTGCTCAAACCTTTAAACCCTATGAAGTGGTACCTCAAGGCTAGTGTTAATGAAATTTGTATCAAATAGTGTTACCAAACCCGCCCAACCAAAAATGGCCAACACGGCACCAAAAATAATACATAGCTTTAACTTTGTTTGAAGAGTTGTTGATGCTTATTCAACAAATTACAAGTTTCACTGGATAGGCTAGGGGCTTTAAGTTGTAACCTTTGTCGCACCTTGAAATCACGCATGTTTTGATCCTTGTAAAAGCATCACAAACTGGATGAAGTATAAAAGGAGAATGGAAGAGAGATGGGGTTTGAACACTCTGTTATATTATCAATCTACCATCTAAACTAATTGGTTGTCATGAAATAGGTGGGCATAATCTATGGCAGAGAAGCCAAGTAGCTAGAGGCAAGTCCTTGGATTGATTCATAGCTTGTCCGATTATTAACACCTTCAACCATTTTTTGTAGTTTTAAATTCAGATCAAATAAATTCAGGGAAACCTTATCTACTTACCTAGAAGTAGTATGGTTATTTATAACATCCATAAAATTTTATAAACAAGGTGGTCATCTTTGTTCTCTAAGCTGATGGAGCTATACGATGTCTATTGTTGTCTATATCTACATTTCGAGTTGAATGTAATTGATTCCATGGCACTTGAAGAATGCGTGAGAGACTAGGGTCGATATTTGGCCATTTTGTGTGTCCCAGTCAGTTTGGCCTATGACACATGCAACTGAACCAAGCCCAAAAATTTGGAATTGTCATCTCTAATTATTTATTGCCACTAGTAGCTGAAATCACGGGTGAACATCATTTTTCATTAAAAGTATACATGCTTGCTTTGTGTTATCACCCAGGTTGTTCCCTTTGACTCTAAGGGAATACGACCGGGGTAACCACTAACCAATCTTTGGATTACAGCTTCTAGCCAAACTGTGATCAGAGAGGGCTCTCTCTTTAATATTTATCTCTGTTTTGTACTGATTTTAGGCTAGCTATAAGTTCAGGTTTGTTTAAGGTTTTGGTTGGATGATAATTTCAGTCAAGGTGCTTATGCATTCTCCAAAGTGTTCTAGTCCATTGGGCTATGGAGTCAGTGGTCCTTTAGTTATTTTGAGGTGCTGAGTGATTTGCTATAGTGATGCTGCAGAGCCAGATTAGTGTCTGAGAACAACGTTTATAATAGTGATTAAGTGGAGTGTATCCAGTTAATGCAAGGCAATGAAGAATCTTGCAGTGAACTGCTAAAGAAACACAAGGGGAATATTGTCCTAGAAGCAATTAAGAATTTATAGGTAGTATTCATACTTATAGAATCAATATAGACATGAGCAATTAAGAATTCATGTGCATAGTAATCCTGAAGACAAACATTTACAGTAGTAAAAATTGAGTACAAGGTGTATCGAAACAAGTCCTGCACTATTCTTTCTTTTTACTGCTAGCTTAGTATAAGATGAGTATGATTTTGACAAACATAAGTAAAACAAGAACAGAGTTTGGAGAAAACTTGTTATTTCATCAGACAGCACAGGAATTCTGCATCAGCACATGGAGCATCATCCAGACATCAAATATTTCAGGAAATCACTGAGCTCATCCAGCCCTTTGTATTAGATAATTCTGAAAGTGTACAATACATTTGTCTCATAGAGAAAATTACCAACCCCTTACGAGTTACTCAGGGGAGTATATATACAAAATTTACATCAAAAATATCAGCGAATGAGTTAATATCTCATTTATGATATGCTAATCTCTGGAATGCAGTAGCTGAAGGAGTGAATGCTGCAGTAATTCCTTAATGCCTCAGCTGTCAAAATAGTCAGAAGATATTTGGACTTTATGGCTGTTAGAGTCGGCTGGAGATGTGCTGTCTGAAACTTGGATAGCTGTCATTGTCTATGTGATGAGTCACTTTTTTAGCTGCTTTAACTGCTGACATTTGTCATGTTATTTTTCTTGTAGTGACCTGGAGATGGCAGTGGCCGAATGACTGAAGCTACCGTGGCAAAATCTGAAGCATAAATTGACACCAATCCTCCTTAGGCATTTGATGTCTGCGCATCTTTATCAATGTTTCCTTGGCCTCTGTATGTCTATAAAGATTGGGAGGGGTTTCAAACAGGTGATTCACTTCATTCTCAATGAAGAACAGGCCTTCAAGTTTGTCATATAAGCTCTGTCATGTGGGAGGCCCTGCTTGTTCAGATGAACTGCTAGATGCAATAATTTGATTTTCAATAGTGGTTGCCATTCTGTTGGCCATTTGATCTGGAGAGATCAGTTTTCCTGCACCACTTACTAAGCTGGGCAGGCCTTTTTCTTGCAGCACTCCCATTTTAACTTTGTATTCCTCCACATCTGCTTGCATCTCATAGTACTTCCTCTCCACTGTTTGTATATAGTTCCTGAGAGTTAGTACCTTCTTGGCAGAGAGGACAGCCTCTGTTATGTTGGGAATGCCTATAGCTGCCAATTCCTCCCTTTCTTGCCTGTTCAGGAAGTCTATCATTCTGTTTGCCTGCTCTGCTCTGTTCCCTAGCACTGTCTTGGCCTTCTGAATTTCTGCTTGAGCTTGGCCCATTAAATCCATCTGCTCATGCATTATTTTTATTGACCTCCATTGCTGTTTGATGGATTGGCCAATTTTGGCCCATAGGATTCTCTTTATGTCGGCCATAGCAGTCTCCAGATTCAGCTCTTTCTCTAAGGCCTTTATCTTTTCTTTTAGGGCCTTTATTTCTCTGCCTTGCTCTGCTACAGTCATTTTGGACTTGTCATACTTGGCATCCAGTTCTGCCAACTTCTCCTTGGCCTTCTTTATTTCATCTGCCTGGAGCTCCATTGATTTGACGGCCTTGGTCAATTCCTCTACACTTGGGCTGGCATCTGGAGCTGCTGCTGTTGTTGAAGTAGTTGGAGGAGCTTGGGAAGTGGATTCTGCCTGTTTATCTTGTAATGCTCCTTCCAGCTCTCTCTCCAAATCCCTGATCCTCTGGTCTTGCTGCATTAGGAGGTCTAATTGGTCATCGACCTGTTTTTGCTTTTGAAGCTCTGCGGTTTGAGGGTGCTCTGTGGGCTGCAGCTTCAACCTTTTCTTTAATGCATTCAGGTCATCATCTTTCTTCTTCATAAGGGCCTTCACACCCTTTGGATCACTAGGATCATGTCCAAGATCAATGATGATGTCCTCCAAAGATTTTATTCTATTATCTTTGGCCAGGGAGGACATTCTCTCAAAATCCAACTGAGTGTTGGTATTTTTGAGTGACTCCTTTAGTTCATGGGCCATGGTTGCCCTCTCCACCAGAGTTGCATACACCATTTCTCCAGTTTGTTTGTGGAGTTCTATTTGGTCCATGGGATGGATGTCTTTGGCCATGACCTCCACCCTTGTCTTCACAAAATCTGCAGCTGATGTAGGCTGAGGTTTTGTAGGCTTGAAATGACTAAATATCATTTTTTCTTCTTTAATGTCATATACAGACATTAATCTCTCTTGCTGGGCTGGTGTAGCATCTATAAATTGCTTGTAGACCTCAGCCCTCAGCAGCTCATTCTGAGCCTTTATTTGTTTGAAAGAAGCCTTGGTGCTTTTGGGCTTCTTGCTTTGTTGGGAAGAAGAGGACACCTCCAAACTGAGCTGTAAAGTTTGCTCCTGCTGAAAGGAGCTTGTACCTGTATGCTGACTGCCCTCCCTGTCTTTTCTTGCACTGTCCAAGACATCTTCAGTAATTTCTTCTACCTCTGGGGAATCTGCTCTTTGCCTTTTGGCTTCTGGCTGGTGGGAGGATCCACTAAGAGGAGTGGACTCTTCTCTATCTCTTTTTGTCCCCCTTTCCTCATGTGCTGGGGTCTGTAAAATTGGGGCAGTTACTGGCTCAGTTTGTGGGGGTGGAATTTGCAGTGCTGGAGTTGCTGGTAGCTCAGTTTGTGGAAGGACAGTTTTCCCTTGCTGATGTTCTTGTTGCTGCTCTTGCTGCTGCTCTCGCTGCTCCTCACCTGAAGGGGCAGACCTTTCTTTCATTGTTTGTTCTTCTGCACCCATTATCCCTTTGCCTTTATCTAACACTGGTGCTGCTATGGAAGATGCCTTTATTACTGGTGCAGTCCTTGAGGCTGAGGTCCCTTCTCCCACTGAATAAGGCGGTCTGAAAGGTACCTGTTACACATAGTCTAGGTCAATAGTTTTTTCAAGCTCCTTCACATTCTTTAGCATTGTCTCTTCCTCAGTTAGATTTTCAACTAGAGTATCCATCTGCCATTCTTGCAGGTTGGCATATTTTTCAATGCGTGGGTACTGGCAATGCTTAATGCCTATAAGCCTATACTTGTTTCTCCTAGCAGTGATGAAACCTTCAGGGTCATAATGGACCCACTAAAAACTATAGGACAGCTTGTATTTATCCTTAAGGATTAGGTCTACATCTTCCCACCCTTCTTTCTTGTTCATGATGAAGGGGCCCAACTGGTGTTTGAACTTGAGGTGGGCCTTCTTTTTGGCGCTGTGGAAATGGGTGAGGTCGGACTGAATCAACTGCCTGTAATACTCCAAGGCAAATAACCTCATAGGTACATATTTTGGGAGCCTGTATGGACAGAGCTCACAGCCATAGATCCTAATGACAGTATGGTTCTCATATAGGTACCAGTCACCTATTTTATATATTTTGGAAAGCTACAGAGCTTTCTTTATCTCATTTGATATTCTGGGAGGAGGGGACCTCATCAACAGGCAAGAGACTAGGTATACAAATTGGTCAACAAATTCACAGTAGGTATAGGGTGAATTTGTGACTTTGTGATAGACAGAGGTCCAGAAGATGACAGATCTTCTTTCCCCTCTGTGATACAGCTTTTTGATGTAGCATGGGAAGGCTTCAGAATGATAGTACATGAACAGGTGGTAAATATAGGCCGAGTACTTGAAGACCCCCATGTCTGTCCACTCTGCTCAACTGATCATGAATCTTGTTAGCTATGAACTTAGCAAAGTTATATTTGTGGGCAGGGGGTTGGCGTGGGTTGTAAGCAGATAGCAATACCAGCATTGTTTTATCCACATGCTCACTGTTTTTGTATCCCAACACATAGGCAATCATGTCCAGTAAAAGCCTGCCTACATCATTGAAATGGACATCCAGGTAGGGAGGTGGCCCTGTAGGCTGGCACTCAGGTCTCATGAATGTCCTGGTGACCTTTTGAATCTCCTCACTGGTCATCTTGGCACCAGTGTCCAGCAAATAGTTCATGGAAAATGGGATTAGCAACTCTGTCTGATCAAAATGTAACATTTTGTTGATGGACTCAACATTAATGCAGAAAAGGATCCTCCCAGATGGAGTGCTAATAGCTCTGTGCTGCACATCATAGTTTTCAGCACATAGGTGAATGATTTCAAGGAAGACATTTACAGCTAGGAGACAATAGTATGGTAGGTTTGACTCCCATATCCCATGTGTACCATGACCATCCTTATAGTCCTCTCTTAATTGACAGAAGGTCTGCAAGAAGTCCCTATTACCCTCAAAGTCTTCAATAAGATAGTCCTTGTCAGCAAATGCCAAGGCCTCCAGCGCTTTATTTGGTGGATTTAATGGAGCTACACTGAGGGATGAGGATGCAGAAGCAGCCATTGTAAAACTTGATTTTGAAATAAGGTGATGGAAATGGTTTGCAAAGTTCTTTAAGAGCTTAAGTAATAGGCCAAATGTAGACCAAGTCTGAAGTGTTTTTCTCAGTGGAAAATGCAAGCTGGTTTCTGTAGTTTGTTGCAAATTCACAGGGATGTGTATTGCTAAGGGTAAGTTGCAGAGGGTATGAGGTTTCCTTTGGTAGAAATTACAGCTGGCCTGTACTCGGCAAAAGCGAACAATGCCGAGAACCTCGAGGACAATTTTATGGTTCTGGCCCGCGGAACGACTGTTTTAATGTCAATTTTTAGTTCTGGGGGCAATGCAAGTTACTTTAGCTGACTCTTAGTTAGCAGACAGAGCTAGACTGTGGATTTTGACCAGTCTTCAATGGTGAATTTACAGAGAAATGGAATGCATGGGCAAAATGGGGAAATCTAGTGAAATACCTGGAAAAACGTTTGACAGGCCTGCGGGCCGAACTGTGCAGGCTCAATGTAGCTGAATTCTTGACTTGTAGCGGTCTGAATCTTGAATTTGATGGCTGGAAACGAATTTTCACGGCAGCTGGTTGACAACGGCTACGTCGTTTGTGCGTGAAAATGACCACAAACGGCTAATTTAGTCGTTTATAACGACAAATTTGGACAAAACATGCCATTGGCGCTTTTCCGTCGATGACGTCAGCATGACGTCATGGTGGGGCCCGGGTACGGAGGTGACGTGGCTGCTGAGGTGTAGGCCAGGGTGGCAGGACACGGTGGCGGGTAGATGCGGTGGTAGGGCTACGTGGAGGGCCATGGGACGCGGGGGCAGGCGGAAGCGACATGACGTCAGGATGACGTGAGGGTGACGTGCGCCGGATGGGTGGTAATGGGGAGGCGGTAAGCGGGTTCCCCGCACCACCTTTGGGCGAAAGGCGGTATCGGGGAGGGGGCTCCAAACAACCCCACCGCCTGCCACGCGTCCCTATACTGGGCGGAAAACCATTTTCCCCGGACGCTAAAGGTCGGCAGATCCGGGCCCAAGAATACCCGCCCACTGTTAGATCATGGGTGGCGGAAGATCGACGGCTGGCGGGCCCTCCGACGGATCGTGCAAGTTGGGGGGACCCGCTGGCCTATTAAAATATTCAATTTAATATTTTTAGGCAGAAAACTTTAGAGTTAAGGGTTTTTGCGAGTTTTTTCGGGGTAAGGGTCAATCTGAAAGGGGAAAAGTGGTTAAAAGGTGGTTTTGAGCAGAGAAAAGGGGTTCTTGTGAAATTTACAGGGTAGAGGTGAGGTAATGGCTTAGGGGGAGGCTGTCACTCCAACCTGAGGTCAGAGCAATCCCATGACAGGGTTGACCATAGTCCATGATGGACTAATGTCTCCCTTGACAACTTATTTGGCTATAGTGCTAAAGGGAGGATATGTATATAATGCTGGGATTTATACACCATAGTGTTATTATAGTAGGGAAAGGGGACCATAGGGGACTTAGATAATAGAGTTAGGGGTTAATATGGATAGAAGAGGTGAATGAGGAGTGAAATGACCAGGTTTATTTGAAAACCACTTAGCTGTAGGAGTAGATCAAAATGAAAAGATTTTTACATAGGAAATGTGGCTTTTAAAGGCATAAGCACCAGTATAAAACCTCAAACTTTTTCATGAATCTTGGCTGCTCAAGGGATGTTAGTAAATGGATGTGAAAAAGGGGACAATGGGAAGTTAGACATGCTCCTTTGCCTTGCTTTTCTTATCTTGACTAGCAAGATTCAATCTGAAATGAATACCACTTCTGCAACCCCATCTACTTACCCAGCTACTTTGCCTAGCATTTTTTGTTTCTTCTTGGAGGGTGCACTTGAACTTGCAGTCCCTTATGTGCCTTTTCTTTTCATTGGCTTTTCTTTTGATCATCTATCTAAGACTGCCCTTATTTCTTCCAAGGCCCCAGATTAAGCAGTTGGGAACCTTAATTCTCTACCTAACTACCTTTGTCTACCAAGATTAAACTGTTTGGACATACTTCTTTCTCTAATCTACAACAAAAATTGAGACATGGGATGACCCAGCTTAGGCTGTTGGATCACCCATTGAGAAGTATAACATCACTAATAAAATGCACATGTGTGCCTTTCATCAGAATATGAGATCTTTGCCTTGCCAAAGTAGATCATATTGGCATTTCCCAAGACAATCATGAAAAATGAAACCTATTGGTATAGGTAGCTAACAGTGGCTCCACTTGGGGATGGTTTTTCTTCTTGAAAGACCAAGAACAGCAGGTCAGAATGCCTTGGTCATTGATCTGTTTTTACCAAAACTTGTAAGTTCTCTTCTTGTAGTTTCAAAATTTGGAGGCCACAACCTCTGTGGAATTTCTGAGACACTAAGCCCCCTTCTGCTTATTTACAACAGCATTCTCAAAATGAACTATTTACATGCTGAAAAGAAAAGATATATACAGCTGTCTTATGTACAGAAGGGAAGACCCCATTATGTGGATGAAAAGTGATCAAAATAGTGTTTCAACATCCTGCCATTTACAGGACCTTCACCTAGGTCGGTGCCATCCAAATTCTCCAAAAAATAAGTGTTATTTCCTTGTAATGCTTGAATGACAAAAGGTCCTGTCCAAAGGGAATCAAATTTGCCATGTTTTCCTTTATCTTCTCTTCTTGAATCCCACTTGAGCACCTTATCACCCACGTTGAAATCCTCAGCCTTAGTTCTTCTGTCAAAAGCTTTCTTCAGCTTCTCTTGTAGGATTTGAACTCTGTTGTAAACTTGGTCTCTAGTTTATTGTAAACAGATGATTTGATTCACCCTCCTTTGCATATCATTGGGCTCGGCTTGACTTTCTTGAAGTAGTTTCATAACAGGGACCCCTAAGGATGAAGGAAATTTAGCTTCTAATCCATAGAATAACTCATATGGGCTGACCCCTATTGATCTCTTGGTTGTTAGTCTATCTGCCCATAAAGCATTCACAAGTTTCTTATGCCAATTCTTCTTGTTTTCCTCCAATACCTTCTTTATGATGTTCACCAGGCTTTTGTTTGATGATTCAACTAGGCCATTCCCTTGAGGGTAGTAAGCAGTGGAGTGGCCCAAAGTAATCTGAAATTTGTGGCAGAAGTTGATCATCTTCTTGGATCTAAAAGCAGCAGCATTGTCTGTTACTATCTTGTTGGGGCAGCCAAATCTAGACAATATGTTATTCTCCAAGAACTGAATAATTGTTGAATCATTTGCCTGTCTACATGGGATGGCCTCAACCCATTTGGTAAAGTAGTCTGTGGCTGTGAGGATCCATCTATGTTGGCCTGAAGATGAGGGATGAATTTCTCCAATGAAATCCAAGCCCCATTGCTGAAAAGGTCTTTCTGTTGCAATAGGCCTCAGAGGAAGTGGCAGCAACTTTCTTTTTCCCTCAAATATTTGACACTTATGACACGAGGTAGTAAAATTTTTAACATCATAGAACAAAGTGGGCCAATAGTAACCAGCTCTCAGTATTTTATCCACAATGGACTTCCAGTACAAGTGTCCACCACAGTCACCTGCATGAAATTCTTCCTTGATCTTGTTAGTCTCATTTTCAATTAAGCAGTTCAATAAGATACCCTCATGGTTTTTCCAAAGCAAATTTCCATTCATAACATAGAATCTTGAGGCTTTCATTTTCACAAACCTACATTTAGTTCTGGACAGTCCTGGGGGAGCACACAGGTTTTGTAACACATAACAGATATCAGAATACCAGGGGGATTGTTCAAAGGCTATATTGATCTTTGGAGTCGCCAGCTCCGGTTCACTGTCCAGTTGGTTGATGTCCAAGGCTTGGAAATTTGTTTCAGACATTAATTTGGCCAAGCCCCGCCCTTTTATCAGTTTTGTAGGTTTTATTTCAATATCAAATTCCAAAATGTTGGCAATCCATTTTCCTCTTCTACCTTCTAAGTTCTCTTGAGTAAGTATGTCTTTCACAATTGGGCTTGGTACATAGGCTATAACATGGGAGTATAGGATGTAGATCCTAAAGTCTTTGATGGCTTTGACCAAGGCATATGCTTGTTTTTCCATGATCTGGTATTTCAAAGGTGCATCTCTAAGAGCTTTACTAAAGAAAGAAATGAGTTTCTCATTTCCTTGGTCATCTTTCTGTAATAAAACAGCAGCAATTGTGTGTTGGGAGGCAAAGGAAAATATGATAAATTCCCTATCAAATTGTGGATTTGTTAGAACTGGGGTTTGGGTGAGGGCCACCTTTATTCCTTCAAATGCTTAACTTGCTTCTACTGACCATTTTACTTTTGAATCCTTTTTAAGCATGTTATTGAGTAACCTGCTCAACTCGGCCAGGTTAGGGATGAATCTCCTTAGAAATTTGATTTTCCCCAAGAAGGCTTGCAATTCCTTTACATTTCTTGGGTGAGGCATTTGTAAGATGGCTTGGATTCGGTCTGGATCAATCCTAATTCCATCTTTAGAGATGATGTGACCTAACAGTTTACCTTCCTCCAAACCAAACAAGGATTTTTTAGGATTTAAGGAAATCCCATATTTCCTACAAGTTATGAATATCTGTCTCAAATGTTTCAAATGTTCTTGGTCAGATTTGGAAAAAGGTGTGAGGTCATCTAGATAAATGACAAGGAAGTCATGAATCTCTTTGGCAAAAGCAATATCCATTGCTCTTTGGAATGTGGCCCCTGCATTTTTCAACCCAAAAGGCATTTTAACATATTTGAAGGTTCCCCATGGGGTTGTAAATGTTGTTTTGTCCTGATCATCAGGATGAACTAAGATCTGGTTGAAACCTGAGAATCCATCAAGTAGAGAAATTCTTGAGGCCCCCACTACTCTCTGCAAGATGTGGTCCATCTTTGGTAAGGGGTAATTATCTTTTAAGGAAACCTGATTCAAGTTCCTTAGGTCAACACAAAGTCTTATCTCACCGGTTTTCTTTCTTGTAGGGACTAAGTTTGAAATCCAATCAGAGAATCTGATTGGTGCTATGATGCCAGCCTTAAACATTTTTTGTACTTCTTGTTCCATTGCTGGGAGAAGCATAGGATTGATTCTCCTAAGTTTTTGCTTAAAGGGTTTTTGATCTGGCTTGAGAGGGATGGTGTGTTGAATTACAGAGGTGTCATAGGATTTTAGATCCTCATAACTCCAAGCAAAGACATCCTGGAATTCCTTGAAAAGGTCAATGTATTTAGGCTTTTGGTCAGGGGGTAAGGAAGCAGACAATTTGATTATTTTGGGTTTTTCAACAGTCCCAATGTTACACTCTTCTATGGCAGTGTTGAGGGGCTGCATTTTTGGCTTGCTGGGAACATCATTGGAGTCAAAAATGTCTTCCAATGGAGCTAACCCAGTTGGAAGAAAATTGTCTTTTAACTGTATCACTTCAGCTTCATCATCAGCTGTCTCCTCACAACTAATTTGTTGGATTCCTAGTATGTTGTCTTTGTTAAAAATTGTAGGATGTAGCATTTGGTTAGCTGTTTTAGGTGATATTGCTTTGTTGTTCTTTTGATACTGTATTTGTGATTGACTTGCTCTTTCAAGTATTTGTGATTGACTTGCTCTTTCAGTGTCAATATGTAGTCCTGAAAATTCTTGCTGTAAAGTCAAGAAATTGTTTATTTGTGAGTCATCATCAAACACTTGCCAATCCTTGACATTGTTTGGGACAGAAGGTCTGTGTTTTATCTCTGCTGTAAAACAGTGGTGGGGCTCAAAAGGTAGCTTATAGGTACTTGCAAATGTGGCCAAGCTATGAGCATGAAGGTTATTAGTCCTAGGAATTTTGGTGATCTGAAATTCAGTGAATGAATTTAGTAATTCAGCAGCAGCAGACCTATAAGACCTCAGTCTTTTGTCGTTGGTGACAAAATTACCCTTTACTTGTTGGATAACTAGGTCTAAATCTCCTAGGATTGAAACTCTTATGGCTTGTAGGGATTTTATTAGCTTGAGGCCTAGTAAGAGAGCTTCATATTCAGCCATATTGTTAGTGCACCTGAAGTTCAGTCTATAAGCTCTACCCTCTGCATGACTGTTTTGTTTATTGTGTATCCAAATTCCAGCTCCAGCCCCTAGCTTGTTGACTGATCCATCAAACTCAAGGAACCACAGGATCTCATGTTCTTGGGGAGAGCTGATGACTTCACTGTGGTCTGGGATTGTGATTTGAAGTTCTGGTTTTTCATTTAGTTTGTTTTTTGGAACAGTCTCATCACTTGATTGGATCAGCTTTATATCTAGAGCAGCAGCTTGTCCATTAAAGTTCTGATCTTGTTTGAGTGAATTCGTATCATCATTATTTGTGGGACCTGAGTTATCGTTGAAGAGAATGTATGAATCTATATCAGAATGGACAGCATATATGGGAAAGTTTTGAGGTTTCTCTTCACTGCTGACCATATATTTCATGAGGGATTCTCTATATAGTCTCTTGGGTTGACCAAAGACTGTGATTGTGGCATATGACGTATCTAACTGTAAGGAACCTTGGAGTTTATCCCCCCATGATCTTGATAACAACATTCCATATTTGGGTGGGATATCAGCAACCACAACATCCATTAAGATTGTTTTGTTTGGATATTGGACAACGGATACACATAAGTCTTTAATCAAGCCTAAACACTTAACTTGGCTGGAGTCAAATGAGAATAGGTCCTTATATGGTCTTGTAATGTCTAGGTTCAGCCTCTCCATCACCGATTTAGGCATAAGGTTATGAGAAGCACCTGAATCAAACATTGCATTGTGTAGTATCTTGTCATGCACATGTAAACTAACATAGAAAGGTAATATCCCTGTGACTGCTATTTTTCCATCAACCTCTGGACCGAACAGCAATTCTGGGGTGTCATCCAACACATTGACATTATCTTTACTCTGAGTGAGTTGAAGGGATTTCTTGATCTGTTGTTTATAAATGTCATGTTTGGCTAATTCTGAGAGGGGGATAGCCACTTTCAGTTTGCAAATTTCAGCATCCAAGTCAAAAGGTTTTTCAGTTTGAAACTTAGTGTTGTGGGCAGCAACCTTTTCTTTGTTCCCTAAGTTTTCTTCTTGATCCTTGTCTTGATCTTGGGGCTTATGTTTTTCATTCATCCTTTGAGGATGATCAGTTGGTTTAGGCTGCAAAGAAGGGACAGCCAGTGGCTGTTGTGTTGAGGACATTTGTTCAGTAATCTCTTCCACAATTGCCTCTGTTGTGGGTAAATCAGTTGTGTTGATTGGTTCAGTGACTATGGCTCCTTTAGGCTGCAGCCTGCCCTTTGGTTTCTCAGGCTGTGTTATATTTACAGTTCTGCTCCTTAATTTGTATTGTTTATGAACTTCATAAACAGCTGTGTCATAGCCTTGTTTGAAGTCAAATGACTCACCTGATTTGGTTTGGAACTGCTCAATTTCATCATCATTTTGATCCTCTTGACTAAGAAAAACTTGCTGCCCATCATTCAAGCCCATCAGGTTGATGTGGGTATCATCTTCTTGCTCATTTGAAGTGGATGTTTCGGCATAGTTTTCTTGAAATGGAGGTCTGATTTCTGGATCAGCATTGGCCTTGCCAACGTTTGGGTTTGGATTTCTCCTAAAGTTTGGATTCCTGATAGGGTTGTTTTGTGGTGCTTCCCATGATGCTTTTCTCTCAACTGATTCCACCCTATCACCCAACCTCTTCATACCATTAAGTATCGCATCCAGTTTTTGATCAAAGGCTGAAGGTTCTTCTTTGTATATGTTTCTCTTTTCCAACCTTGCCCTGTTTCTTTTAGCAATCAGGTTTGCTTCCACTGTGACAGCAACCTTTTGGGCCTCTTCAAGGGTTTCAGGGGCTCTTTCCTTCAACTGATATGCCATGTCAGGATCAAATCCATCAGGGAATTTGTACAGGGCCAAATCAGGGGGAGGTCTTAAGTTTTGTGGTATTGCATTGTATACATTGTTGAATCTAGCACAATACTCCAGAACGGTCTCTTGAGGACCTCTCTTGATTGTGTCATATTCACCAAGTATGTGCAGGGGATCTTTCTTCTTCTCCCATCTGTTAGTAAAAGCTTGATAAAGCTCATCACGGGTTGTGATGGTATTTGCAGCAAGTGATCTGAACCAGGTTCTAACATCACCTGTCAGGCTTTGGACAAAAATTCTCATCCTCACACTATCATCATCAATTTCATAGTTCTCAAAGTGATCCTGCATCCTCTTAGCATGTTGGATGGCAGAGTAGGGGCCAGTGGAGTCAAAGTATGTGATCTTGGTTTGGTAATCTTGAGGCAAAGCTGCAGGATTGGCAGGCAACTGTAAGGGTGCATATCTAGCCATATTTACAGGGTTTAAAGGATTAACAGGGGTAGCTGGGATAATAGGAACAGTGGGTACCACAGGGGTAACAAGTAAGGGTGAACCTAGAGTGTGATTCAAGGGAATATGTGCAGTGGATGAAGATGTGATAGGAGGGCTTTGAGATGTGGATGGTGAACTAGGGGAACTGGGGGTGGACCGAAAAAGAACTTTAATTGGAGTGGAAATGGGGTTGGGATGAGTTGTATGTGGAGTCAAATCAGCAAGCTGGTCCTGCCTTCGCTGTTCTCTGATGTCTTTAGGAATTATGTTGGGATTATCAAAAATAGTGGGTGGATTGGGGTCAGGATTTGACCTAGTGTACCGTGGATTTTTCTTAGGAGCCAGCTTCTAACTATTTTTTGAATTTTTTAGGAAATTTTTACATCTGCAAGGACTGGATAAGATTTTGGAATGGCTATATATATTTCAAAGCCAAGAAGATTGACTGAAGCAGCTCTTCCCTAAAGCTGTTAATGTAACACAGAAACAGTTTTGAAGGCTTCCTGACTGATTTACAGGCTTGATCTATAGCTTTGGGAGATAGATAGTAATTAGAAAATCCTAAAGAGTCCCCAACGGAGTCGCCATTTATGTTATCACCCAGGTTGTTCCCTTTGACTCTAAGGGAATACGGCCGGGGTAACCACTAACCAATCTTTGGATTACAGCTTCTAGCCAAACTGTGATCAGAGAGGGCTCTCTCTTTAATATTTATCTCTGTTTTGTACTGATTTTAGGCTAGCTATAAGTTCAGGTTTGTTTAAGGTTTTGGTTGGATGATAATTCCAGTCAAGGTGCTTATGCATTCTCCAAAGTGTTCTAGTCCATTGGGCTATGGAGTCAGTGGTCCTTTAGTTATTTTGAGGTGCTGAGTGATTTGCTGTAGTGATGCTGCAGAGCCAGATTAGTGTCTGAGAACAAGGTTTATAATAGTGATTAAGTGGAGTGTATCCAGTTAATGCAAGGCAGTGAAGAATCTTGCAGTGAACTGCTAAAGAAACACAAGGGGAATATTCTCCTAGAAGCAATTAAGAATTTCTAGGTAGTATTCATACTTATAGAATCAATATAGACATGAGCAATTAAGAATTCATGTGCATAGTAATCCTGAAGACAAACATTTAGAGTAGTAAAAATTGAGTACAAGGTGTAGCGAAACAAGTCCTGCACTATTCTTTCTTTTTACTGCTAGCTTAGTATAAGA
Organism: Pinus tabuliformis; assembly: GCA_031772625.1. Taxonomy (NCBI): domain Eukaryota; kingdom Viridiplantae; phylum Streptophyta; class Pinopsida; order Pinales; family Pinaceae; genus Pinus; species Pinus tabuliformis. Next base: position 1,743,269,420 of record CM062817.1, on the reverse strand, counting down.
TGAGTATGATTTTGACAAACATAAGTAAAAAAAGAACAGAGTTTGGAGAAAACTTGTTATTTCATCAGACAGCACAGGAATTCTGCATCAGCACATGGAGCATCATCCAGACATCAAATATTTCAGGAAATCACTGAGCTCATCCAGCCCTTTGTATTAGATAATTCTGAAAGTGTACAATACATTTGTCTCATAGAGAAAATTACCAACCCCTTATGAGTTACTCAGGGGAGTATATATACAAAATTTACATCAAAAATATCAGCGAATGAGTTAATATCTCATTTATGATATGCTAATCTCTGGAATGCAGTAGCTGAAGGAGTGAATGCTGCAGTAATTCCTTAATGCCTCAGCTGTCAAAATAGTCAGAAGATATTTGGACTTTATGGCTGTTAGAGTCGGCTGGAGATGTGTTGTCTGAAACTTGGATAGCTGTCATTGTCTATGTGATGAGTCACTTTTTTAGCTGCTTTAACTGCTGACATTTGTCATGTTATTTGTCTTGTAGTGACCTGGAGCTGGCAGTGGCCGAATGACTGAAGCTACCGTGGCAAAATCTGAAGCATAAATTGCCACCAATACTCCTTAGGCATTTGATGTCTGCGCATCTTTATCAATGTTTCCTCGGCCTCTGTATGTCTATAAAGATTGGGAGGGGTTTCAAACAGGTGATTCACTTCATTCTCAATGAAGAACAGGCCTTCAAGTTTGTCATATAAGCTCTGTCCTGTGGGAGGCCCTGCTTGTTCAGATGAACTGCTAGATGAAATAATCTGATTTTCAATAGTGGTTGCCATTCTGTTGGCCATTTGATCTGGAGAGATCAGTTTTCCTGCACCACTTAGTAAGCTGGGCAGGCCTTTTGCTTGCAGCACTCCCATTTTAACTTTGTATTCCTCCACATCTGCTTGCATCTCATAGTACTTCCTCTCCACTGTTTGTATATAGTTCCTGAGAGTTAGTACCTTCTTGGCAGAGAGGACAGCCTCTGTTCTATTGGGAATGCCTATAGCTGCCAATTCCTCCCTTTCTTGCCTGTTCAGGAAGTCTATCATTCAGTTTGCCTGCTCTGCTCTGTTCCCTAGCACTGTCTTGGCATTCTGAATTTCTGCTTGAGCTTGGCCCATTAAATCCATCTGCTCATGCATTATTTTTATTGACCTCCATTGCTGTTTGATGGATTGGCCAATTTTGGCCCATAGGATTCTCTTTATGTCAGCCATAGCAGTCTCCAGATTCAGCTCTTTCTCTAAGGCCTTTATCTTTTCTTTTAGGGCCTTTATTTCTCTGCCCTGCTCTGCTACAGTCATTTTGGACTTGTCATACTTGGCATCCAGTTCTGCCAACTTCTCCTTGGCCTTCTTTATTTCATCTGCCTGGAGCTCCATTGCTTTGACGGCCTTGGTCAATTCCTCTACACTTGGGCTGGCATCTGGAGCTGCTGCTGTTGTTGAAGTAGTTGGAGGAGCTTGGGAAGTGGATTCTGCTTGTTTATCTTGTAATGCTCCTTCCAGCTCTCTCTCCAAATCCCTGATCCTCTGGTCTTGCTGCATTAGGAGGTCTAATTGGTCATCGACCTGTTTTTGCTTTTGAAGCTCTGCGGTTTGAGGGTGCTCTGTGGGCTGCAGCTTCAACCTTTTCTTTAATGCATTCAGGTCATCATATTTCTTCTTCATAAGGGCCTTCACACCCTTTGGATCACTAGGATCATGTCCAAGATCAATGATGATGTCCTCCAAAGATTTTATTCTGTTATCTTTGGCCAGGGAGGACATTCTCTCAAAATCCAACTGAGTGTTGGTATTTTTGAGTGACTCCTTTAGTTCATGGGCCATGGTTGCCCTCTCCACCAGAGTTGCATACACCATTTCTCCAGTTTGTTTGTGGAGTTCTATTTGGTCCATGGGATGGATGTCTTTGGCCATGACCTCCACCCTTGTCTTCACAAAATCTGCAGCTGATGTAGGCTGAGGTTTTGTAGGCTTGAAATGACTAAGTATCATTTTTTCTTCTTTAATGTCATATACAGACATTAATCTCTCTTGCTGGGCTGGTGTAGCATCTATAAATTTCTTGTAGACCTCAGCCCTCAGTAGCTCATTCTGAGCCTTTATTTGTTTGAAAGAAGCCTTGGTGCTTTTGGGCTTCTTGCTTTGTTGGGAAGAAGAGGACACCTCCAAACCGAGCTGTAAAGTTTGCTCCTTCTGAAAGGAGCTTGTACCTGTATGTTGACTGCCCTCCCTATCTTTTCTTGCACTGTCCAAGACATCTTCAGAAATGTCTTCTACCTCTGGGGAATCTGCTCTTTACCTTTTGGCTTCTGGCTGGTGGGAGGATCCACTGAGAGGAGTGGACTCTTCTCTATCTCTTTTTGTCCCCCTTTCCTCATGTGCTGGGGTCTATAAAATTGTGGCAGTTACTGGCTCAGTTTGTGGGGGTGGAATTTGCAGTGCTGGAGCTGCTGGTAGCTCAGTTGGTGGAAGGATAGATTTCCCTTGCTGTTGTTCTTGTTGCTGCTCTTGCTGCTGCTCACCTGAAGGGGCAGACCTTTCTTTCATTGTTTGTTCTTCTGCACCCATTATCCCTTTGCCTTTATCTAACACTGTTGCTGCTGTGGAAGATGCCTTTATTACTGGTGCAGTCCTTGAGGCTGAGGTCCCTTCTCCCACTGAATAAGGCGGTCTGAAAGGTACCTGCTGCACATAGTCTAGGTCAATAGTTTTTTCAAGCTCCTTCACATTCTTTAGCATTGTCTCTTCCTCAGTTAGATTTTCAACTAGAGCATCCATCTGCCATTCTTGCAGGTTGGCATATTTTTCAATGTGTGGGTACTGGCAATGCTTAATGCCTATAAGCCTATACTTGTTTCTCCTAGCAGTGATGAAACCTTCAGGGTCATAATGGACCCACCGAAAACTATAGGACAGCTTGTATTTATCCTTAAGGATTAGGTCTGCATCTTCCCACCCTTCTTTCTTGTTCATGATGAAGGGGCCCAACTGGTGTTTGAACTTGAGGTGGGCCTTCTTTTTGGCGCTGTGGAAATGGGTGAGGTTGGACTGAATCAACTGCCTGTAATACTCCAAGGCAAATAACCTCATAGGTACATATTTTTGGAGCCTGTATGGACAGAGCTCACAGCCATAGATCCTAATGACAGTATGGTTCTCATATAGGTACCAGTCACCTATTTTATATTTTTTGGAAAGCTGCAGAGCTTTCTTTATCTCATTTGATATTCTGGGAGGAGGGGACCTCATCAACAGGCAAGAGACTGGGTATACAAATTGGTCAACAAATTCACAGTAGGTATAGGGTGAATTTGTGACTTTGTGATAGACAGAGGTCCAGAAGATGACAGATCTCTTTCCCCTCTGTGATCCAGCTTTTTGATGTAGCATGGGAAGGCTTCAGAATGATAGTACATGAACAGGTGGTAAATATAGGTCGAGTACTTGAAGACCCCCTGTCTGTCCACTCTACTCAACTGATCATGAATCTTGTTAGCTATGAACTTAGCAAAGTTATATTTGCGGGCAGGGGGTTGGCGTGGGCTGTAAGCAGATAGCAATACCAGCATTGTTTTATCCACATGCTCATTGTTTTTGTATCCCAACACATAGGAAATCATGTCCAGTAAAATCCTGCCTACATCATTGAAATGGACATCCAGGTAGGGAGGTGGCCCTGTAGGCTGGCACTCAGGTCTCATGAATGTCCTGGTGACCTTTTGAATCTCCTCACTGGTCATCTTGGCACCAGTGTCCAGCAAATAGTTCATGGAAAATGGGATTAGCAACTCTGTCTGATCAAAATGTAACATTTTGTTGATGGACTCAGCATTAATGCAGAAAAGGATCCTCCCAGATGGAGTGCTAATAGCTCTGTGCTGCACATCATAGTTTTCAGCACATAGGTGAATGATTTCAGGGAAGACATTTACAGCTGGGAGACAATAGTATGGTAGGTTTGACTCCCATATCCCATGTGTACCATGACCATCCTTATAGTCCTCTCTTAATTGACAGAAGGTCTGCAAGAAGTCCCTGTTACCCTCAAAGTCTTCAATAAGATAGTCCTTGTCAGCGAATGCCAAGGCCTCCAGCTCTTTATTTGGTGGATTTAATGGAGCTACACTGAGGGATGAGGATGCAGAAGCAGCCATTGTAAAACTTGATTTTGAAATAAGGTGATGGCAATGGTTTGCAAAGTTCTTTAAGAGCTTAAGTAATAGGCCAAATGTAGACCAAGTCTGAAGTGTTTTTCCCAGTGGAAAATGCAAGCTAGTTTCTGTAGTTTGTTGCAAATTCACAGGGATGTGAATTGCTAAGGGTAAGTTGCAGAGGGTATGAGGTTTCCTTTGGTAGAAATTGCAGCTGGCCTGTACTCGGCAAAAGGGAACAATGCCGAGCACCTCGAGGACAATTTTATGGTTCTGGCCCGCGGAACGACTGTTTTAATGTCAATTTTTAGTTCTGGGGGCAATGCAAGTTACTTTAGCTGACTCTTAGTTAGCAGACAGAGCTAGACTGTGGATTTTGACCAGTCTTCAATGGTGAATTTATAGAGAAATGGAATGCATGGGCAAAATGGGGAAATCTGGTGAAATACCTGGAAAAACGTTTGACAGGCCTGCGGGCCGAACTGTGCAGGCTCAATGTAGCTGAATTCTTGACTTGTAGCGGTCTGAATCTTGAATTTGATGGCTGGAAACGAATTTTCGCGGCAGCTGGTTGACAACGGCTACGTCGTTTGTGCGTGAAAATGACCACAAACGGCTAATTTAGTCGTTTATAATGACAAATTTGGACAAAACATGCCATTGGCGCTTTTCCGCCGATGACGTCAGCATGATGTCATGGTGGGGCCCGGGTACGGAGGTGACGTGGCTGCTGAGGTGTAGGCCAGGGTGGCAGGACATGGTGGCGGGTAGATGCGGTGGCAGGGCTACGTGGAGGGCCACGGGACGCGGGGGCAGGCGGAAGCGACATGATGTCAGGCTGACGTGAGGGTGATGTGCGCCGGATGGGTGGTAATGGGGAGGCGGTAAGCGGGTTCCCCGCACCACCTTTGGGCCAAAGGCGGTATCGGGGAGTGGGCTGCGAACAACCCCACCGCCTGCCACGCGTCCCTATACGGGGCGGAAAACCATTTTCCCCGGACGCTAAAGGTCGGCAGATCCGGGCCCAAGAATACCCGCCCACCGTTAGATCATGGGTGGCGGAAGATCGACGGCTGGCGGGCCCTCCGACGGATCGTGCAAGTTGGGGGGACCCGCTGGCCTATTAAAATATTCAATTTAATATTTTTAGGCGGAAAACTTTAGAGTTAAGGGTTTTTGCGAGTTTTTTCGGGGTAAGGGTCAATCTGAAAGGGGAAAAGTGGTTAAAAGGTGGTTTTGAGCAGAGAAAAGGGGTTCTTGTGAAATTTACAGGGTAGAGGTGAGGTAATGGCTTAGGGGGAGGCTGTCACTCCAACCTGAGGTCAGAGCAATCCCATGACAGGGTTGACCATAGTCCATGATGGACTAATGTCTCCCTTGACAACTTATTTGGCTATAGTGCTAAAGGGAGGATATGTATATAATGCTGGGATTTATACACCATAGTGTTATTATAGTAGGGAAAGGGGACCATAGGGGACTTAGATAATAGAGTTAGGGGTTAATATGGATAGAAGAGGTGAATGAGGAGTGAAATGACCAGGTTTATTTGAAAACCACTTAGCTGTAGGAGTAGATCAAAATGAAAAGATTTTTACATAGGAAATGTGGCTTTTAAAGGCATAAGCACCAGTATAAAACCTCAAACTTTTTCATGAATCTTGGCTGCTCAAGGGATGTTAGTAAATGGATGTGAAAAAGGGGACAATGGGAAGTTAGACATGCTCCTTTGCCTTGCTTTTCTTATCTTGACCAGCAAGATTCAATCTGAAATGAATACCACTTCTGCAACCCCATCTATTTACCCAGCTACTTTGCCTAGCATTTTTTGTTTCTTCTTGGAGGGTGCACTTGAACTTGCAGACCCTTATGTGCCTTTTCTTTTCATTGGCTTTTCTTTTGATCATCTATCTAAGACTGCCCTTATTTCTTCCAAGGCCCCAGATTAAGTAGTTGGGAACCTTAATTCTCTACCTAACTACCTTTGTCTGCCAAGATTAAACTGTTTGGACATACTTCTTTCTCTAATCTACAACAAAAATTGAGACATGGCATGACCCAGCTTAGGCTGTTGGATCACCCATTGAGAAGTATAACATCACTAATAAAATGCACATGTGTGCCTTTCATCAGAATATGAGATCTTTGCCTTGCCAAAGTAGATCATATTGGCATTTCCCAAGCCAATCATGAAAAATGAAACCTATTGGTATAGGTAGCTAACACTTTGGAGAAGGGATAAAATTAACAATTATCCATCCTACACTGCATGGACTTCCTATGGACGAAACTCTCTTAAGGAAGGTGGGACTTTGATTACTATTGGATTTACACTCAATGTAGGTTGGGAAATCTACACCATAAAAGAGAATGATAAAAAAAGTTCATTATTGTTTGTTCTAAAGAGTGGAGGCTAGCAGAGTTGAAGATGACATTATTCCATCAAACATTGTGAATTTGTTTTGTAGAAAAAGCTATGGAAATTTATAATTAAAATGTCAAAAGATGTTAAATGTAATGACTTATAAATATCAGTATAAATAAGTAATTTCTAAGATGTGTTTTGACTTACAAGATAAAACTAGAGTGTGCAAAAATCTAATACAAGAGATGGCCCAAAGGGTTGCGGTGTCATTACCAATATATACAACAATGAGGTCAGGAGTAGGACATATTCTAGTGTTTACATGTTTTGTGGAAGTTGCCGGGATGACCTTTCAAGATGAAGATGAAAAGTAAAAGAAGTAGACTGAAAAGAATGCTATAATGGTTGCATGGTCATCCTTAAAGAAACGTATGTTTATGCACATTGTGCATGTAATTTTCATTGCAATGTATTAAATTATTGGGTTGGTAATGTTATGCCCATTTTTTATTGTTTGTGTAGATACTAGATATTTATATTATGCCCATAGTTGCAATGAATCTTAAGTAAACATTAATACCCCTAAATTTCAACTTGAAATCGATAACATATGTGAAGCCCCTAGCCCACTTACAGTGTCAGAAACATTTCAGTGGGTGAGGTTACTCTAACTTGTGTGTTTAATGGACTCAGAAAAATACAAGGGAGCCTCACTAATGGCGATTGTTAATATTATTTTCCAGTGAGGTGACCATAAGTTTTATCTACAAAAGAAATTAAAAAGCGAGTGATCATTGTTAAATCAACTTTAGTGTCATGGACTTTGTATTTTCCATTTCGAAGGGTGCAAGGTGTTGGGTTGTGTTATATTCTTTCCATGTAGTTAACAGGGGGTTTGAAGGGCACCCATAACCCCGCTTTATGGGGTCTGGGGCAGTGGAAAATTTTGGTTTTGGACCCTATGTTAGGTTGGGCGGACCCACCTATGGTCTTGTGCATGATTTTCGCACATGTTTTTTGGACGCAATGGTGTTCGATCCATGGTATTGGACGCGATGGTTTTTAGTCCATGGTATTGGATGCTTCGGCATGTATAAATATTTAATGTAACATTGAAAGGAACATAATGAAAAATCAAGCTGGTAGTCATGGTTTTGGGATCCAGGGGAAAATCTATGTGTATATGTGTTTTATGTGTTATGATCTCGCATTGTTTATTTTCTGTGTTTTAGAATTCATGTGCAGGTAATTTCTGTATGGGGTTAAAACCTACATTTGGTATCAAAGCTGTTTTTGGCTTCAAGGGGATGCCTTTATTGCTGAGGGGTTTCGCTCGGGCATTTGGTAGACCCTGTTCAGTGGGAGATATGCGACATTGATTCTGGTGGTGAAAGAAGATGGTGAGTAGTGGAAAGCTAGAGATCAAGAAATTTAATGGTCAGAGTTTTGAATTGTGGAAACTCAAGATGGAGGATCTATTGGTGGATAAAGACCAGTGGATCATGGTAGATCTGGGTACTAAACCAATGGCAATGTCTGATGAAGAATGGAAGAAGTTGGATCGGAAGGCAAAGAGCACAATATGATTATGTGTCTCAGATTCAGTATTGTTGAATGTATTAAGGCAAGCTACGGAAAAGGCTTTGTGGGACAAGTTAGGAACTTTGTACCAATCTAAGTCTCTAGTGAATAAACTGTTCCTATGGAAAAAGCTGTATAAACTGAGGATGAAAGATGGAGACTCGGTGACAGAGCATCTGAATGCATTTAATACTGTGGTAACTCAGTTAGCATCTATTGATATTAAAATTTCAGATGAAGATAAGTGCATCAGTTTGTTGTGTTCTCTACCAGATTTGTGGGATAGTCTGGTTATTGCATTAGGTAACAATGCAACTGCCTTGCATTTTGATGAAATAGTCTCATCCTTGCTGACGGAGGAGATGAGATGGAAAAATATGGAGAACCAAAATGGTGATGCCTTGTCTTAATGAGGGTGGACCTAGAACAGAAACAAAAATAAGTCATTGAGTGGGAGATCTAAATCTAAAGGGAGGTCTAAATCTCCAGGAAAACTTGTAAAGGTGGTGTGTTGGAAATGTGGAAAGGAAGGGCACTACAAAAGGGACTGTACATCTAAAGCTCCTGACAAAGGAAAGGGATCTATTGAGGCTCCTTCTGCAGAGGCGAAAACCACCTTAGATGAAGGTGGGGATGTGTACTTGGCTTCTTCAAGTACACATGTAGATCATGAGGCATGGTTGATTGACTCAGGTGCATCTGTTCACTTCACTTTGTATAGAGAGTGGTTCTGCGAGTATGAGAAATATGATGGTGGTGATGTCTTCTTGGGGGATGACAGGAAGGCTAGAATCATTGGTTGTGGAAAAGTAATGTTGAAGTTGCAAGGTGGAAGGGTTAGAACGCTTCCAGGTGTTCTATATATTCCTGCATTAGCTAGAAATCTAATTTCTATTCGCAAGTTGGATGATGTAGGTGTAAAAACAGTGTTTGAGAAGGATACCTGCAAGATGGTTCGGGGATCACTGGTATTGATGCGGGGAGTTTGGATTGGAACTCTGTACAAGCTCCAAGGTAGCACTGTTATTGATGGGTGCAATAGTTCTGTGGTTCCTGAAAGTGGAGCAGAAAATCTAGTGGTCACTGGAGAGAAGACCATGCTGTGGCATCAAAGGCTTGGACATATTGGAGAAAAGGGCCTTCGGATACTTCATGGTAAAAGTATGGCAGAAGGTATGAGTAATAGCTCTCTGGATTTTGATTTCTATGAAAATTGTGTATATGGGAAACAGAATCGGGTGAGTTTCCCCTTTGGTAGTAAGAGGGCGAAACATATATTAGAACTTGTGCATAGTGATGTGTTTGGACCGTGGAAGGTTCCATCACTGGGTAACTTTGTGTACTATGTATCATTTATAGATGACTTCTCAAGGAATACATGGATATATTTCCTTAAGAAGAAATTTGAAGTCTTTGATAGGTTTTAAGAATTTAGGGCTCTGGTGGAAAACCAGACAGAGAAGAAGATAAAGGTGCTGAGGACAAATAAAGTTGGAGAGTTTTGCAGTAAGGAATTTGAATAATTCTGTAAGAAGTGTGGTATAGCATGGCATAAGACTACTCCATATACACCTCAGCAAAATGGAGTTGCAGAAAGAATGAATAAGATGTTGATGGAAAGGGCAAGAAGCATGCTCAGTGGTGCTAGGTTAGGACAAGAATTCTGGGCAGAGGCGGTGGATACTGCGTGTTACCTGGTCAATAGGTCACCTTCATTAGCATTGGAGGATATGACTCCACAAGAGGTTTGGACTGGTAAGAAGCCCTCTCTTTCACATCTGAGGGTATTTGGATGTGATGCATATGTACATGTTCCAAAGGAGAAACGAACCAAGTTGGATAGGAAATTTGGAAAGTGCATCTTTATTTGGTATAAGGATGGTGTAAAGGGTAGTAAGCTTTGGAACCCAGTCACATGGAAGGTTGTGTACAGCCGAGATGTGGTGTTCAGAGAGGTGAAAGATGTTATTAAACATGAAGTCCAATGAAAGGAACCTAAGAAGATAGAGTTTGAGCTAATGGAGGAAGAATCAGACTCTACAGCAGGGGAGGAATCAAAATATGAAGAGCCACAAACTCTGGCTGTGAGAAGATCAGTTCGAGAAAGAAGGCAGCCTGAAAGGTATAGTCCATATCTATTGTGTTCAAATTTTTATTTATCTATTACTGACGATGATCCCAGAACTGTGAAGGAAGCAGTAGATTCATAGGATGGAAAACTTTGGAAAGAGGCCATGGTTGATGAAATGGCATCTTTGCACAAAAATGACGCTTGGGATCTGGTGGAGTTGCCGGCTGGAAGGAAACCCATTGGCAGCAAATGGGTGTTCAAAAAGAATACAAATGCATAGGGAAAAGTGGAGAAATACAAAGCTTGGTTGGTAACAAAAGGTTATTCCCAGGTGCTAGAAATTGATTTTGGTGATATTTTTTCTCCTATTGCCAAGGTAACTTCTATTAGATTACTTTTATCTGTTGCTAATGCTTTTGATTTTGAGGTAGAACAGATGGATGTGAAGACAACCTTTCTTCACAGGGATCTGGAAGAGGAAATCTACATGAAGCAACCTGAAGGCTTTGTAGCAAAGGGTAAGAAAGAACTGGTATGCAAGTTAAAGAAGTCTCAGTATGGGTTAAAACAGTCACCAAGGATGTGGTATCAGAAATTTGATACATTTATACGGGGACTTGGCTTCACCAGAAGCAAAGCAGATCACTGTGTGTATTTTAAATTAATTGGTGACCGTGTTATTTATCTGGTCTTGTATGTGGATGATATGTTGCTGGTTGGAAATGACAAAGAAATTATCCAGGATTTGAAGACCTAATTGTCCTCCAAATTCAACGTGAAAGATCTTGGTGCTACAAACTATATTTTGGGCATGGAAATTAAAAGAGATCGGGTAAAGAGGAAGCTATGGTTAAACCAGAGGAAGTATGTCGAGACAATACTGCAGAGGTTTAATATGCAGGATAGTAAACTGGTGAAGGTTCCTATTCCTGTAGGTGTGAGGTTATCTGCTGAACAATGTCCCAAAACACAAGAAGAGGAAGAAGACATGTCCCATGTTCCATATGCAAGTGCAGTCGGTAGCCTGATGTATGCAATGGTCTGTACTAGACCAGACATTGCACATGCAGTGGGAGTATTGAGCAGGTTTATGTCAAAACCAGGAAAGGAACATTGGACAGTAGTGAAGCGGGTTTTCAGGTATTTGCGTGGCACTAGTGATTATGGTCTGTGCTACCAAGGAAGACCAGGATTGGACAGAGTGTTGGATATTCATGGTTTTGTTGATGTAGACTGGGCTGGAGATCTGGATCAGAGAAGATCTACAAGTGGGTATGTGTTTAACCTATTTGGAGGTGCAGTCAGTTGGATGAGTAAGAAATAATCTGTAGTGGCACTATCAACTACAGAGGCAGAATACATGGCAGCCACTTATGCAAGAAAGGAAGAAGTTTGGTTGCAGATATTGTGTTCAAGTATGGGGTTAGTACAGGAAGCTATAAGGATAGACTGTGACAGCCAAAGTGCAATTTTCTTGGCAAAGAACCCTACATATCATTTAAAGACAAAGCACATTGATGTTTAGTATCACGTTGTGAGGGATATGATAGAAGACAAAAAGGTGTTGCTAGTAAAGGTGGACACTTTGAAGAATACTGCAGATGCATTGACAAAATCTGTGAGCTCTGAGAAGTTCTCTTGGTGTAGAGAGACAATGGGCATTTCAGGGCTGGGAAAATGACTAAGCTCTCTTGTGGCCCCCTGTGGAAAGAAAACAACAAGTGGGAGAATGTTGGGTTGTGTTATATTCTTTCCACGTAGTTAACAGGGGGTTTGAAGGGCACCCGTAACCCCACTTTATGGGGTCCAGGGCAATGCCCCAGAAAATTTTGGTTTTGGACCCTATGTTAGGTTGGGCAGACCCACCTATGGTTTTGTGCATGATTTCGCACATGTTTTTTGGACACGATGGTTTTTGGTCGATGCTATTGGATGCCTTGGCATGTATAAATATGTAATGTAACAATGAAAGGAACATAATGAAAAATCAAGTTGGTATTCCCAATTTTGGGATCCAGGGGAAAATCTATGTGTATATGTGTTTTATGTGTTATGATCTCGCATTGTTTATTTTCTGTGTTTTAGAATTCGTATGTAGGTAACTTCTGTACGGGGTTAAAACCCACACAAGGGAGTTTGGGAGATAAGATATCTTCAATGCTAAGGATTTTTGAAGACAAAATGTTAACAAGATATACTAGAAATTACTAAAAAGTTCTTTTAGAAACTAAAGCTTCAAGGTAATGTTTCTATAAGCATTAAATTCTAGACATCATTGAACATGACATTGTGTGCAAGGCATAAATGAAAGGAACATGGAAGCTAGTTGTATAAATGCTTGTGAAGGAGAAAGGTTATCACATTAATAGAATCTCATTATTACTTTTTTAACAAAAATAATGTAGTAGGTAAATTTTATGTGCTAGGGGTTGTGGGGATTAGGGTTCGAGGTTGAGATGTCCCTGTGTCAACTAAAAACTACATCATATTTAGACAATACACATTCTAATGAACAACTCAATAATTAAAACATAGTATTGAATCTAATGAACTACCATGAACAAATTTCTTCAATCAATAAAATCGATGTGATTTCAGTTAAATCATACCACAAGAGTTCATACAGTTTTGCTTTCAGATAAAGAACTGAGTTCTAAACATGAAGGTTGCATGCCCTAATGAACGTTCAACTAGAACCCTACGTATGTACTAATCTAAGTAAATTAAAAAAAAAAAATCCTTCCTCTGCTACAAAATTCGCTAACTTTAGATCCATGTCCTTGTGTTTCGTTCACCATCTCTACCAACATAGGATACTAGTTCTGATTAAGCTCGGCTTGGTTTTATTTGTTTTATCCAGACTGCGGGGTATCGACTGATAACTCACCTTGGTTGTATTTGGGGAGCGCTACTCTGGCCTAGGTTGGTCAAAACTTCAGTAGGAACCAGGGGCAATTTGTCTAAAGTTCTTGTTTGGTTCCTGTGGGTCTTGAGACTGGTGTTATATGTCTGTGTGTTATAATTTCTTTGATTCCACTTCCTCAACATCACCTAGGAGGTTGAATACCATCACAGTGGCATATTGTCGCATGTTTATCCTAGTTCGCTAGTTACTTGGGTAGATGTGGGAGGAGGGTGTTACATACAGCATGATCCAATAACAAAGAGTAGTAGAAAGAGGAAAGTTTATCCATTGATAAAAAGTGTTATTGAGGCTGAACAGGAAAAGAAATAGTGAGAAGAGGAGGAGAAGAGGAAGTAAGATGACCTACTTAGACATAAACAAGAAAAAGAGGAAGAAAGAATAATAATAGAAGAAGAGGAAGCAAGATGACTTGCTTAGACAAAAACAAGAAAAAGAAGAAGAATAGAAGAAGAACATCAAAGACACTCACAAGAGGAGGAAGTCGCACAGAAGATGAAAGAATAAAAAATGACCCAAGAGATAGAAGCAGAGATGGAGGAAGAAGATGGCATTGAACACATGGATGATGAACCAGGCTCCCCATCAGAACTTCCTCTTAATGGTGATCATCTCCGATTTTATTAGATGGGAATCACCCCTCCACTAATAGATAGAATCACGAATGTGTGTAATATCACTTTTGATCGGTGAAGAAAAATATCATGCAAGAAAGACAAAGATTATGCCTGAATGATCCACAAAATCCAGTCTGTGTATCCACTGAGAAGGTGATAACCGCAAACACTAGGAGGAACCCTCATGCTGTCATTGAAGCTAATGTTGATTTTTCTACAACATCATAGGACAACTCAAGAGTATCTTTTAAATGATAATGTATGGTTGAGGAAATAATTGGTTGCAGCAAAGCAACAAGTGTTGCATCTCATTGCAGAAAATCAACAATTATATTCTAATAGTGTCAACACAACAAAATGGTGGTCAACTATACAGGAAGAGTTGGGACCAATGAAGGATACAATGAAGCAGTTTTATGATGAAATGGTTATCTTGCATCAAGTAGTGCCATCCATGCTTGGGATAGAAAAGAAAGCACAAGAAATCTTAAAACTCCTTAAGCTTGCAAACAGAGTTTTCGATCTGATATAGGAGTGGGATTCCAAATACACAGATGTTCCAGACATATTGGTTAGGAAGGACAGGGTTGATATCGATATTGATAGAGTATAGTTGTGATTCCATGTGCTGAATTACACCCATCTCGGAGAATAAAAAACTAACACTCTAGCTTCTTAAAGTCAACTGCACATTGGTTTGGAGTCCCGGGCATAAAAACATGCATTTCCTTATGTGGGTCCACTTGGAGAGACAAGAGACAAGGATACCATCGTTAGTGAAGTGAAGTAGTTTGTCGAGCAGATCAAGAAAGCATCAGAACAATAAGGCTTGGAGATTACTAAGAGTGTTATTCTACAACATGCAATTGCATCGACCAAACTTCACATAAAATTGTTATGGTTGTGGAATAGTGTGAAATCCATATCCAGATTTATGTTGGCAGAAGCATTGGATGTAAAAATGCACTTTGTGGTCAAGCTGCCAATCTGGGTCAAAGTCATAGCAATGGAGTTCAGCGCATGGCATTCATACATCACCAATGAACTCCATGAAGAAGCAATTGATTTATCTATTTGAAAGTGTTTTGTCTTACTAGGAGTTTTGTATTATATAACCACTGTCCTATATGTCTTTTGTCTTTTGTAATAAGTTCAAATGGGATCCAAAAGATACATGTGGGATATGAAAAGACACATGTGGAATGTAAAAGGTCATATATAGAATATGAAAGTTTATATGGAAGCCTATAGATCATATAAATTGAAAACTCATGAGGGAACTCAAAATTCGTTTTGATTTATTATAAATAGCTCCTCATAACTCAAGTAAAGGGCTTGGATTCTTATATTTTTTCCTTGGCTTCTCTTGTATTGCATAGGAGGTAAATCATTCTTTGGAGAAGTAAGTTGTGGCTTCATGTTCCACTACTGGATCTAGTGTTTCACCTATGTAACAATGTACTTGGAACCTTTCATTAATAATTAGAAGCTCCTCAAGCCAACACTTCTTCATGCATGTATCGTGAATGTAGTAAGACTATTCTTGATATGTTTGTGGTATATGTTGGCATAATACATACTAATACTAATGAACTATTTCATTGCTTAGATATGGATATTGTTGAATGAGTGTTGTTATGCTTTTACAATTGTTGCTTATCTTGTGAACTAATCTTCAGGTTAATCAAGAAGTTTTCCTCTTCTACTCACGAATCTCTCTTAGGATAGTACTATTACTTCCCTAACCGGGGGCTCATCTCTCTTTAATACCATGGAAGTTTCCTGTGCATTCAACATTTGGTGTCACACAAAGCTTACGCACAAGTTCAGCCCCAAAGAGTTGTTATGATCGCTTGTTGATGTATTGTAACCAAGGTGCACCTATAAACCATTCCCACTAGTGGCTGGACCCTATAACTAGATGGGACTCCTACACCAAACAGTGTGAGGTCTAATTCGGACCTCATATCGGGGAGATCCCATGTATGTTGGTGACATCCAACACCATCAAAAACTCCATAAAATGTTTTATGGAATATTTGATGACATGTGGGATTCGATCATGATTCTCTACAAAGATTTTCAAGAACCTAATATTTCATAGAAGATGGAAGCGCTTGATGATTATAGAGTATGGTGTAGATTGGATCTGAGAAGCTACAAACAATATCTCCATGAATAAATAGCTAGTTTATGTAAGGGAAGCATGAGTACTTTTGACACAAGCTTGGGCTTGTATTTATCTCCTCCCTAGTTGAGAGGGACTGAGGATGGACACTTTGTTCTCCATGTGCCATGTACTATGGCCAGGAATAACCACCATAGGTCTAGTTCATGAACACAAGTAGGGAGAATGGTGGATTGAACAAGCATCAGGGAGGTACATTCCTTAGTCATGTATTGTGGCTAATTAGGATTAACATCTTAAGTAAGATACATAGACTTGGTAAAGAATGGTCCAGAGGATGAAATTTCACTTGGGATTAGGAAATGTTCCTGTGAGGTCATACCCTCTTAACACCTAGGTGATGTATTTTCCTTGAGAGGTGATGGTGTCCAAATTATTGCCTCCCAGCATTGTGCTATGATCTAGTGGAAAGATAGAACATAATTTTCAAGGGCTTGGTAGTTTGAGTTTGACAATGTCGGTTATGATGATGTTATCATCATTGATGCTTATCAATTTGAATCCTTTCTTATAGAAGTTTTCAACTTCATAATATCCCAATAAGACATTATGTATACCTCCCAAGTTATGCAAGAGTGTTGGATTTGTAACTAGGTTTGTAGTTCATAAATGTCATTATACTTGTTTAATTTTATGTAAAAACAAAAAGAATAAAAGCTATTATTATTATTTTTGTTGTTAAGCATGTTATTCATGCTTTGATTTTGGTCAAAATAAAAATTTAAAGTGCATGTTCTTCATGACCCTATGATAAGTAGAAAAAATTGGTTTTTTTGTAAATGACATTTGTCCCTCCAAGTTTCCAAGTCGGCACTTCAGGAAGACAAGTCGGCCTACCAAAAAGATGTTTCTTTTTAGATGCAAGAACAACTATATATTGGCATCTATCCTCCAAAATTTGGTAAACAAAATTTGATGGTTTTCTGTGGCACAACATAAGGCATATATGTGAGCTATTTTTTTTTTTAGGCATCTTCTCTATAACAACGTGAGTGTTTTTGAGGCTCCTATCATCTATAACACACAAATATTCAAGGTTCGATGTGATTTAGATTTTATGTTCTGTAATGATGTGAATTACTTATGTGGGTTTTTTGATGAAAGTATGAGTTCCTATGGATATATGATGTGATTTTGTGGGATGATGTTGTGAGTTTCTCTCTACGAGAATTGGGCAGACATGTGGCATATGATGATCAAATTTATTAAAAAAATTGTGAAAGAAAAGGAGGGTTGACTTGGCATTAGGAACTCTGGTTATTTTGACTTGGATTTCTCCTGTTGATGAATAATCTATAAGGAAAGGATTGATGGGTTTTCCCCTTGTGGCTTTTTCCCTAGCCTTTGGACTAATAGTCTCTTGTATTTTATGTATTGCATTTGTATAATTATTTGACCTAATGAATGAAGTAAAGGGTAAACCAAAAAATATAAATAAATAGTCACAAGTGATTATCATATCTAGAAATTATTTATTTCTCTCAGTTTTCAACATTTTGGGGTCTTCATCAGCCTCATAGAGAGGAATTTGACTTAATCCCACATCTGCCTTTGTTAGAGAATCTTGTTGTTGGAAACATTGATAAGGGGGTGAATCAATATTTCTCTTAAATTAGTTAATTTTTAACTTTACAAAGCATTAATTATCATTATCACTAGATAAACATAAACGACCATCAACACCATTCAATATTTAATAATATCAAAGATAGTAGACACAAGATTTTTTTAGGTGGAAACCATTATGAGAGAAAAACCATCGATCAATTCTTAATATTTGTCTTCAATAAAATATAGATCAATATTTTTAGCTCCAACTTTCCAACCCCCTAGTTTACAGGCTCCAACCTAAAGGACGCTCCCATGCCTTAGTTTACCAGCTTCAATTAGGGGGATGCTCCAACACCCTGGTTTACAGGCTCCAACATGAAGGATGCTCCAACACCCTGGTTTACAGGCTCCAACCTAAAGGATGCTCCAACACCCTATTCACCAGCTTCAACTAGAAGGGAACTCCAATTCCTTGTGTAGGCTCCATCCTACCCTAGCACCACCCTGCCACCTTGATCATCTGACAGACCATGTTTCACAATTTTCAGTGTGGATCCAATTATGCTAAATAAAATAAATAATATAAAAAATGTTATGTTGACTTTGTAAATTTGGAACACTAACACTAAGTCATCAAAAGGAATAAGAAAAACTACAAAACAATCTCTTCTTAACACTCATATATGCTTTTGTTCAATATGTACATGAATATAAAACTCTCATCAACTTGTCATCAAATATATAACTGTAATATAACCCTAGTTCAACAAGCATGTTAAAAGATATTGATAACCTTGGCACTTCCTCAACAATTTTATCAAAATCCAACTCAAAAATAACTCTACTCAATCATATCAACACATTAAAGCATTCAATGGTATAATCCTTGTTCAATAAGAAAATTATATGCACTACAAACTCTAGCACTTATATTTTGTTTTCTTAAGTCAATCTAATCATTCCTCCCAATAGTTTACTCATATAGTCAAATCGACACATCTAATCAAACTCAAGCAATAACAAGGGCACACAATACAACCCTAATCAATCCCTCTACTAGAGAATCCCCATTTGCATTCCCTTTGTCACATATAATTGTCCTGAATTTTTTTTTTAGTTCCAACAAAAGTAACCAATTTGCAAAAACACTACTTATCACAACAAGTCCTTAGCACTGCATAAGTTACTTCAATAAAACCCTAGTTCTATCTATGCAATCCTCAAAAATGCCCAATAATTCCATGCCCTAGCTTATCTGGCATACCTATAATACAATTCCTTAGCTCTACCAATTGTGTCAGGTCCTGGCAATTTGTCTCGCATATTATGCTTCAATGATCAAGAATCCACTCAATGCTTTAGCACTAATGAAGATCAACACAT
Source organism: Pinus tabuliformis (assembly GCA_031772625.1). Taxonomy (NCBI): domain Eukaryota; kingdom Viridiplantae; phylum Streptophyta; class Pinopsida; order Pinales; family Pinaceae; genus Pinus; species Pinus tabuliformis. The sequence goes on along the minus strand of CM062817.1, from coordinate 1,743,250,576 downwards.
CGACTATTCCAAACTAGTCATACTCATAAGATGCAACACATTACTAATCTTGAAGATTCAACCCGTGACACACTAGTATTGCCAATATACAACCAAACTGTAAACCAACAATTACACTTTATTTAATAAGAACTCAACAATGGATATCATAAATCTTTCTTGTAGAGAAAGGATAACACATTATTTGTAGAAGATTTGTTTCGTAGAAGAGTTGTTTCAAACAAAATATTGCTCCAACACCAATATTCTCTATTCGTTCAACCTCAGCAAGGTTTTTTCTCATGTTTCTATGATGGGAGGCTCAATCTCAGTGCCATATAAAAACTTGCAATAGCATGAAACTTGACCCAAAAATCAAATTATAGGGTAATTGATGTGTTAAGCCTTATCCCATTACTTTTGTCTCATATATCAACAAATTCTCATACTCATTTATACACCTATTCATCAACAATGATATGCTTGGACAAAACTCAATGCATGATATAATAGGCTATGATTACACTTCCTCTATGTCTTTTAGTTGTATTGTATCAGAGACACCACAAATTTGTGATCTTATGCACAAGAGAGACTAGTGTACTCTCAACTTTCAATGTGTAACTTCTACAAGTCTGCTAACCTTTCTTTCTGTGCATAGTTCCTCTCAGATATTAGACAATGGAAGCCGCATATAGTAAACTATTAGCTTATCACCTCCAGTAATCATACACAACCATGCAATTAGCTTTGTAACTCATCATAATACTAGTAAACACAAAGGCCTCCAAGCCCCTCATAACCATGAGAACATATGTACATAAAACATCTTAGCATAGAGAAGCAAGAATATCACATTTCGCCATTGGTAGTGTTTATACATACACTATCATAACAAATATCATACATTATTCATCATTCATAGTGCAACATATATATAAGAAAATACACATATCTGATTAACTTGAAAGATTAAAAACTAAGGGAGAGACTTTAACTCTCCACCCAACCATAGGCTAGTTACACTACAATATTTCCTGCAGTTGACCACCACCTAACTAGATTCAGGGTCTAAGGAGTTAAGTTCTCAAAGGAATTTCACATCAATACAAGTCAACCAAATAAGTGATAGTGCATTTTCTAGGTGGTTGGGAAACTACCTGCACCAATAAGCACCACAAATGACTTTGTTGTCTCTCATAAATATATCATAGGGATTCACCCTACGCACAATGAAGGCGTGATGGGTTTAGGAGTATGATCTCACTCTAAAGATGATTTATCAACTATATTTTCAAGGCAAGCACTATAGGAATCCAGAGCACACTGTCCAGGTGGTTTATCAACTTCCTCCCACAGAAAGCACCATAATGTCTCAACTTGATAAGTGGTTTATCAACTATCTGAAAAGCACCGCAGTCATTTATTTGTGCATTCATAAAGGTTTAAGTATTTTATCATCCCCAAGATAAGCACTTAGAGGTTTATCAGTTGAGATAGCTAGCACCAGTGAGTCACTTTCTCCATTGAATCTTCACTAGCACATCACAAAATTGATACACAACACTAGTCATACACCAGAAAATAAAGGGATCCTCGACCTATATTCTCTTCTCTTCTCTTCTATTCATGCTCCCTCAAGAACTGTCACATTCATTTCTCTTCACGTTCAGGGCTTCTCTATGTGTCTCATACCACACTATACTCCCGCACTCAAGCTCTACTGAATTTGGTTCTACATTTTTCCACTTCTTCCTCTCGCCATCTTCATCGATTTCTCTAGTTGATGAACCTTTGTCCTATCTCTTGCGTGTTGACATCACCAACACATCCCACGAGAACAAAGGTAGTATGGGGTTCATCATTTTTGTCAGTGACCCATAATCAACCTCCCTATCTATTGTGCAAACCATTTAATTTGGTCATGCAATAGGTAGAATGCATAAATGAAGTAGCATGGATTAATCACTTTCTTAGCAACCTCTCCTTCTTAGTTTTTGAATCTATGTCCACTCCTCTAGTCCATTCATTATTTGTATTTCCAAATTATTTACACGAATTCAATATACACAGTGGCATTTACAAGAGGGGTAGCAAAAAGAGTTGTCACAAGTGGTGGTTTAAGGTTGACCACCAACTCTGGACTAAGCTCGAAGCAATTCTTAGAAAGATTTCGAATCTGGATAGAAGTTGAAGTTGCTTGCAAAGTGAAAGTGCTACCTGATGATGTTTTAAATATGGCCAAAAAATGATGAAGTGAGTGAGTAACAAAAATTGAAATATTTTTTTGATGGATCTTTAAGGCTAACCACCAACCAAGTCATGCCCATGGAACATGAATCTGTCTCTGGATACAACTCAGAATCTAACTCTAGGTAACACTAGCTATATGTTGTGGCAGATGGTTCTAGTTCAAGTTGTGGTTCATGCTTACTTAATGAATCTAGTAGCTAACCATCAATTCCTCCCTATTAGATACAAGGTTAGAAGAGGAATATATCTATATTGCTGATCCATATTTATGAGGGGAATGAAATGAAATACAAATTTATAACCAAAACACAGATACATAAAGAAACTTGACTTCTATTAATAAATGGAAGGTGTTGAAACCGTGAAAATATAGAATGAAACAAACTAGCTCAATGGTGGTAGCTTATCTCTGAGAAGAGATGTTATGGCTATGAACATTCACTAGAGTGATTTAAAATCAGGCTAAAAGGCCATTTTTAACATCAACATTAATGAGTAAACCCTAAAAATACAAAATCCTAACCCTAGGAGATGAAATTCGAAAAGGATTATGGGCCCCATTAGAGTTAGTTGGTACATCTTCCTAGGTTCATAACTTTCCATACAATATTATTTTTAATAAAGGAGGAATGACCTGTTAAAGAGTTTTATGAACCCAATGTTTCGGACTACCAAGTGAGTCCATCATCAGGGGATGCAACAATAGATATTCTAGAGATATTCATGATGTATCCATGAGCTAGATTTTAAGTTATATATATAGGTTATGAAGGAGTTAATCTAAGAAATTAGGTTGGCCAATCTCCACTTAGTTTGTTGATATTCATATTTATTTATTTATTTTGTTTACTTAAATTAATTAATTTGTTTAATTAATCAATTAGTTTGTTTAATTAATTAATTAATTAATTGTTTAATTAAAGAATACATAGGTGAAACAGGGAGGTCTCTTAACATTAGAATTAAAGAACACACTGCTGACTTAAGAAGGGAAAGGACCTCAAAATCGGCCTTAGCAGAACATGTTCACTCCTCCTCTCATTACATTTGCATGGAAGAAGCCAAAGTAGTTAGAAAATAAGACCACTATCTTAAAAGGAAAATCAAAGAAGCCATTGAAATAGAAAAAATGAAGAAGAACTTGAACCGAGATGAAGGATTAAAACTAAGTAACACCGAAACCTTTACTTGGGATCTTAAAGAACCAATAATCAACTAATATCTTTTTTTATAATTTAATCCCTCATCTATCATTAAAAGATTAATAAAATATAAATCAACTCAACAAGAAAACATTATATAACATCCTCCTCAAACAATAAAACAAAAACATAAATAATCATATAAATCGAATAATTGGTTATTTCATAACTAATCATTTGATAATATTAAAATAAATTAAAATCATCACTTATTAATTATAACAGCATGGTAACACATGTATTTAAATTAAACATATAGTCGTATTAACTCATATTAAAACAGTTAAAAAATAAAGAATAGGAATCATATAGAAAGTTATAAGGAATTAATTAAACAAGTTAGTTAATTAAGTAAATAAATTAAGTAATTAATTAGTTAATTTGTTCAATTAATTTATTACACAAACATATTAGTTAATTAATTAGAGAATTAATGAGGGCATTGATTAGAACAAATTAATTAATTAATTTAACAACTAATTGATTAATTAAACAAATTAATTAATTAAACAAATTAATTAATTAAACATATAAATCAAATAATGGGTTATTTCATAACTAACCATTGGATAATATTAAAAGAAATTAAAATCATAACTTATTAATTATAATAACTTGGTAACATGTGTATTAAAATAAACATATAATCCTTATAACTCATATTAAATAGTTAGAAAATAAACAATAGGAATCATATATAAAATTATAGGGAATTAATTAAACAAGTTAGTTAATTGATTAAACAAATTAATTAATTGGTTAAACAAATTAATTAATTAATTAGGGAATTGATTAAAACAAATTAATTAATTAATTTTACAAATTAATTAATTAATTAAACAAATTAATTAATTTAAGTAAAGAAATTAATTAAATAAACAAAATAAATAAATCTGAGTATTAACAAACTAAGTGGAGATTGGCCAACCTAATTAACTCCTTCATAACCTATATATATAACTTAAAATATAGCTCATGGATACATCATGGATATCTATAGAATATCTATTGTTGCATCCACATATGATAGACTCACTTGGTAGTTCGAAACATTGGGTTCATAAAACTCTATAACAGGTCATTCCTCCTCTATTTAAAACTATCCTCATATGTATGGATTCATTTTTTAACAATATTATTTTTGCATTGTTAATAGACCATTGGAAAGGTCTAGCCAAGAATTACACATTTCAACCAACCCAAGCTCTGCATATGACTATAGCTTGGGTCTTTGCCAAATCAAAAGACATCACTTAAAGCCTAAAAAAAAACCCCAAAGTTTAGGATCCGAAAAACTATATAAAAACTACCAAGATTGACAACTATGCATTGAGCGACTAAAGTAGGTGGATGGCCACCAATATCCACTTGGGTCAATTGCAAGACATTTCAATACTTGACAAAGAGCTCTAAGGTATGAATGATATATGTTCTTGGTTGTTGAAGAACATGTCCAAGAAGTAATCCATCCAAGGTGAATCTTCACTCTTGTAGGAGCCTTATGCCTAGAACATTTGCTAGGATGATGAATGTGTTTTTTTCAATGCTCACAATGGTGAAGATAAAAACATTGATCTTTCACATGGGAAAATTGATCATAGTGCTGGCATCTATGAATATAAATTGATTGTGGAAAAGGAGCAATATGTGGAGAAGGTGAAGGCGAACTATCCTGAAGAAATCCAATAGTCTGAAACTAGATTGGTTTAAAATAGTTTGGAATGTGAAAAGAAACATCCTTTTCATATCCAAGATTGGTACTTTTCTTGTTGCTATTAAGTTCTTCCAAGGTGTAATGATGGGCTTGAGAAGTGCAAGTTGAACCTCTGCATCTTCATGTAAATTTTCTCTTGAAGTGGCCTCAGTGATCTGAGTAAGTGCTTGATGTTGATGGGAATCTACCTCAACCTCAAAAATGGAGTTATTATGTACACCCGTTGAGAATGTTGATTCTTTTTTTGTAGCTCATCTTGTTGTGATTGTGACTCAAGCTAGAGAAACTTAATCTTCTCCTATGCATCCTACAAGATATTTGAACATCTATGAGAGTGAATATGTTGATTTTGATTGTACCATTAATAGTAGACTCTATTAGAGTGTCTAACAACTATAATAACTTGAAAATTCTATCCATTTTTTCAACAATACAAGCTAAACAAATGAAAGTGTCAATATATGTCAATTCCCTAGCCCTCTTGATATAGTTATAACTGAGAATGGACATTGGTGTCTTGATGAAGGTTTTGAGCAAAAGATATGTAATAGAGAAGCCCAACAATGAAAATTGAAGATCAGAATGGAAAATGGTCAAATTTTTCATATTTATTTGTCCAATTAAACAACTTGAAATTCATAATGTTCATTTATTCAATATTAAACATCCAACGCAATCCACCTACTTTAATAGAAAAGATTTATGCAAAAACATACCACATAATAAACATTTATTAAAATTAAGATTGAGTACAACCATATAATTGATATCTATTTCATCACTCGACCTACTACAATTCAATCATCTAATGGAGGCAATGTAGATGCCTTCAATATTTGCCAAAAATCATATCATCTTCAATTTCGGGCCTTTAGGTTTGAAGAGATTCCTATGAAACATCTTTTTTAATGGAAACCAAACACTAGAGTACCTCTAACCAACCCTGTGAATTGAGAAAGGGAGCCCATATAACTAATCTAAGAAAAAGCATGTTGAAACACGAGGGGAATTCAAATTTATGAATTAAACATAGACCAAATAGAGTGCATTGCTTAATTATATAGAGGTTGTTAGAGACAAAGCCACAATTGGAACTGGTATACTTAGTAAGTGTAGCACTTAACAAACATTCCCTCCTCTGACTCCGCAGAATCACCTTCAACAGAGTATTTTCCAAGATGTGCAAGGAAAAGGCTAGCCTTGAAACTATTTCCCAATATACCCTAAACCTTCTCTGAAAAAGAATCCCACTGATTGTTCTTATAATTATGTTATTGTCTGGTAGGAAATCTAAGGTTAGGGCAGATGCTGAACTTGAAAGTGATGGGTTGGTTTAGTTGTAAGGGGCCACAAAGAACAAGCCTTTGAGTGATTTCTTGTCTCTTTCACAAAAGCACAATCACATATGCAACCACAATTTAGTAGACAGTTTCCAATTATGGCAAGAGATTTCAAGGCTAGATTTGAATCAAAGTGGTGAATCGGTCATAAAAGCTAGCTCTCGTATGCATTGGAAATTAAAATGGGACTATTTCTTTTATCTCTATTATGGACTCTAATTGATAGACACTAAAAGTGATTTCTTTGTCGAACACACAAAATCCCATTATTTATTCATATTTTCAATATTTTACTAATAATTATAGGTTTGGAAGTAGGACGAGGATTTCCTTGGTAAAAGGAATTTGGATGGGATAAATAGCTAATGGTTTCAACCTTTTTAGGTATTCATCTCATTTCTTCACAGTTTTAGGCTTGATTTGGGCTTGGTAAATTCCCAAATTATGCTTTGTCCAAAAGAGGTCAAGATAATTTGCTATATATAGAGTTTTATAGTTTTATACCAACAAAATAACATATTTGAAGGAACATCCCTAATGGGGGTGTTAATATGGATTTAATGAGGCTCTTGGTGGTTGCACCCACCACCCCATAGTTCAGACCGAGCATTAAATGGGGGCAGGACATGACCTGCCTTCGCATGCAATTTAATAGCTGGTGGTGTGATTCTATTAATTAGTTTGAATGGACGGGGTGACAACTTGTGGTAAATGGAGAGGAGTCAAGGGAAGGTCCTTGGCCTCTTTGTTTTGCTTCTTGGAAATGTTGGAATGTGTTAGGTCCATCATGTAGTGGATAGTATTCAGAATTGAAAGCATGGAAGGTGAGTGTGGATGCCTGCGTAAGTTTGGATTGAATGTGTTGGGTTTCCTAGAGGTCTAGCCGTGTGCTTGGCCACTCAAGGATTGCTCTCTAGAAGGGCCATTGGAGGTGTTCTTTCTTTTATGTGGAGCGAATTTTTTGGTTCTATATCTATTATTCTTGGTCTATTTCTTTTGGTCGATAGTCGTGTCTAAGCTAGGAGTATTAGGGTATGAAGCTCTATCTCTTTCCCAAGCTTAGTTAGTAGCATTAATTCGGGATTTCGTGTCAATTTTCTCTTAGGTTTTGGTTTTTGGTCCTCACTCAAGGTAGAAGCTAGGGAATATCAGTCTAGGTTAAAGTGAATTACAAGGGCTTTATAGGGTTTGGTGTGGTCTTAGGTTGGATAAGCTTTGGTTAGCAGAATTTGGTGGTTGGTTGTGTTTGTATGGGTTTTGTAGTCCTTTGGTCCTCTCAATGGTGTGTTTGGGTTCAATGGTCAATGGTGATAAGTTTGTAGAGGAGGTTGTTGCTCCTTTTGTATCAATTGTTGGGTTATTTTTGTAATTTGGGTCAAATGTCTAAAGCTTCTGTGATGATTTAGTTTGTTGGTTTCTTGGTCTTTTTGATGTTGGGTCTCTTCCATTCTTGTGTTCTTTTACAAGTAGAGGAACTCATAGAAGTTGTTGGAGGTTCACCCCCAATTCAGCTATGTTGTCGAGGCAGAGGGGGAGGAGCAGGCAAAGGGGTGGTGGTCGATTCCAACAAGGGCAATGTAGTGCTAAGCCTTTTTCCCATGACTCGGTTTCCACCTTTTTTAACGTTGTTCCACCAGAAAAACGCAAAGAAATTCATAATCTTAAGACAAAAAAGGGGTCGAAAGACATTCCCTCTCAAGTTTGGAGCTCATGGAAGACATGTTAGCTTGAGTTACTGACCCTAGTTACACTACGGGTAGGAAGCAATAGTACCTAAACTCCATGGCTCTTCATTAGTAAATGAAGACCCTATTAGGCCTTGTCTTGAGGGACAAACAAGTGGAGAAGTAAAATATTTTTGCATCCTTGGATGATGTCAAGAGAATGCTCAGGAACTAGTGGGTTTTTTTTGGATAGAATCGATTCTCATTTGGCTCATGTAGAAAGTCACATAGCATGTGACTCAGATGGGGGAGACCTAATGAATCCTCTTGGTTCTAGCGAGTGGGCACCAATAAATGTTTCTTCTTCTGATAATCATTAGAAAGATCAGTGGGGATAGGTATGGTTCAATTGCCTTTCTAAGAAGGCTTTGGGTTCATAAGGATGGGTGCTTGGCATCTCTCCTGGCCTCCTCATTGCATGGCAATATGTGTGGTGGTTCCAAGCCCAACCTATTGGGCATGTGTCATCTGCTATGTTTCTTTTGTTGTATGGTCTATGGCCAGTTGAAGCGCTTAAGCCGTGGTTGTTTTTCTTGTTATGTTATTTTGTGAATGGGTCGTGAAAAATGGACTTGGTTGTATGTATTTTGGAAAGTTTATCTGTGTTTTATAGACCGCTAGCATTGATGGGTTTTTTAAAAATATGTCTACGATCTTTGTGCGGGTTGGTTGGGAAATGTTGCAGGCCAGTTTTGGCTTTGGATCTATTGTAGTTTGGGTTATCAACCTTTGGTTTTAGTGGGATTTGAGACTTTGTTGGTCTAATCGAATTATGTAGTATGCCGAGGAGAGTAGCATCCTCTATGGTCACTATGGTAATATTTTCAAATCCATATAAAGCTGATTTTGATTAATATAAAACCCTTAGCTTACCCAAAAAAGACATATTTGAAGGAACAAAAATTACAATGTCACTTATTTCATTCAATAATCGCCTAGTTTTTATTTTGTGAGCCACACAAGGAAAAAGAAAGAATCATAAAATAAGATATTTGAAAGCACAAACATTACGAAGTCACTTAATTTATTGAATAATTACATAGTTCCTATGTCATGGACCATGCATGAGGAAGAGATAATTATGCCAAGAACAATTTAACCAACAATTGTCTCTTATGCTTTTATTTCAAAGTAAATTTGTGTTATGACGATTCTTGAGATCATACCTCCCTCGAAAAGGTTTAATTTGGTTTTTAAATAAGGCTGGCTCTGAATATTTATTTTTTCATCATATTTCATCCATTCTATTGTATTTAAATAATCAAAATTAAGAATTGGATTTGTTAGTTTCACTTCATGCTATAAGTAATTCTGATTTTTAAAAAAAGATGTACCTGACTTTTTATTTTGTTCATCATCTTTCATCCATCTGATTGTATCAAAATAATCACAATTGAGAATTAGATTTCTGAGTTTCACATTCTACATATAATTTTAAAATAGAAAAAATGCTAATAGTAAAGAAAAGCATCTAAGAGACAAGCCATTAAACATTGTAAATTGTCCAATGTGCTCAAGTAGAACTCCCAAGTTATTCAATATTAATATTTCTTTAATCAGCAATTCCAAAAGCCAGTTGTCTAAAATTTCACCCTACAAGTAAAAGTAGTGCAAGATTCCTTTATGAGCTTAAAAAAGAATAAATAGAGAGTCATAACCCCGATTTCTCTTGTATATGGCAGTTTTCCATACATATCAACACTAAATATGAGCTCTAGTATTCTTGGCAAACAGTTTGAAACTTTATAAGTACCTGCATCAACATAAGCAATAATATCCATCAAACCAACGTACCGAGATGTAGCAAAACATAAAAACATAAACTCACCCAATAATGTCACAAAACTCTCTTAGAGAAAATTTAATGTCTTGCAAAATAAAATCCACACTATTAAGCTTACACTTTTTAGGCATGAAAGCCATTTGTTTATTGAAAATCTGAGTTGGGTTGGAGTCTTGAAAAGAAAAACAGATTTCTCACTCCACAAAAAAGTAGCTCAATTTTAACATGCAAAAGGTCAACATCTCAATATTGCTTTCAATTTCATGGCACGAGATGCTCAGACTATTAAGCTAATTTCCTGATTTGCCATATATAGAGTTTTATAGTTTTATACCAATAAAATAACATATTTGAAGGAACATCCCTAATGGGGGTGTTAATATGGATTTAATGAGGCTCTTAGAGGTTGCACCCACCACCCCATAGTTCAGGCTGAGCATTAAATGGGCCAGGACATGACCTACCTTCCCATGCAATCTAATAGTTGGTGGTGTGATTCTATTAATTAGTTTGGATGGACGGGGTGACAACTTGTGGTAAATGGAGAGGAGTCAAGGGAAGGTCCTTGGCCTCTTTGTTTTGCTTCCTGGAAATGTTGGAATGTGTTAGGCCCATCATGTAGTGGATAATATTTAGAATTGAAAGCATGGAAGGTGAGTGTGGATGCCTGCGTAAGTTTGGATTGAATGTGTTGGGTTTCCTAAACATTTGGCCGTGTGCTTGGCCACTCAAGGATTTCTCTCTAGGAGGGCCATTGGAGGTGTTCATTCTTTTATGTGGAGCGAATTTTTTGGTTCTATATCTATTATTCTTGGTCTATTTCTTTTGGTCGTCAATCATGTCTGAGCTCGGAGTATTAGGGTATGAAGCTCTATGTCTTTCCCAAGCCTAGTTAGTAGCATTAATTCGGGCTTTTGTGTCAATTTCTTCTTAGGTTTTGGTTTGTGGTCCTCACTCAAGGCACAAGCTAGCGAATATGAGTCCAGGTTAAAGTGAATTATGAGGGCTTTATAGGGTTTGGTGTGGTCTTAGGTTGGATAAGCTTTGGTCAGCAGAATTTGGTGGTTGGTTGTGTTTGTCTGGGTTTTGTAGTCCTTTGGTCCTCTCAATGGTCTGTTTGGGTTCAATGGTCAATGGTGATAAGTTTGTAGAGGAGGTTGTTGCTCCTTTTGTATCAATTGTTGGGTTATTTTTGGAGTTTGGGTCAAATGTCTAGAGCTTCTGTGATGATTTAGTTTGTTGTTTTCTTGGTCTTTTTGATGTTGGGTCTCTTCCATTTTTGTGTTCTTTTACAAGTAGAGGAACTCATAGAAGTTGTTGGAGGTTCACCCCCAATTCAGCTATGTTGTCGAGGCAGAGGGGGAGGAGCAGGCAGAGGGGTGGTGGTCGATTCCAGCAAGTGCAATGTGGTGCTAAGCCTTTTGCCCATGACTCGGTCTCCACCTTTTTTAACGTTGTTGCACCAGAAAAATGCAAAGAAATTCATAATCTTAAGACACAAGAAGGGGTCGAAAGACATTCCCTCTCAGGTTTGGAGCTCATGGAAGACATGATAGCTTGAGTTCCTGACCCTAGTTACACTAGGGGTAGGAAGCAACAATACCTAAACTCCATGGCTCTTCATTAGCAAATGAAGACCCTATTAGGCCCGGTCTTGAGGGACGAACAAGTTGAGAAGTACAATATTTTTGCATCCTTGGATGATGTCAAGAGAATGCTCAGGAACTAGTGAGTTTTTTTTGGATAGAATCGACTCTCATTTGGCTCATGTAGAAAGTCACATAGCATGTGAATCAAATGGGGGAGACCTAATGAATCCTCTTGGTTCTATGATCCGGATTTAAACAAGAACGCAACAAATCACAGAGATAACCATATACACAAAGATGCAGCGGAAATAATACTTCATTTCATTAATGGAAACTACTGAAATATGCTTACAACCAGAAATGGAAATAAACCAGCTAGGGCGATGGTAGCTTATCTCTGAGAAGAGATGTGATGGCTACATGCCTCTGAACTGTGTTACAATGAGGCTCGAAGGCCTATTTATTGTTGAGAAACAATGGAAAACCCTTAACATTCCAAAACCTAACCCTAGGAGATGAAACGCCAAACTATGGGCCCCGTTTGGGGGTAAATTGGTACATCAACTTCCCGGGGTCGTAACTTTGGCATATGATCTCCGTTTGACGCATACAATAGCTCATTAGAAAGATCTATCCGAGCACTATCCATTCCATGGACCCATGTTGCTCCTGGATTCCCCAAAAAACGTCGTTTAGGGCCTCAAAACGGCTCCGGAAGTTCAGGACCCGAAAAACTGCTAAAAATAGTAAGTTGTGCTACAATTAAGGAAACTGAAAATGCTGAGAAAGACAATGGTGGGGGTCCAGGTGGACTTGGCAGGTGGCCACCAATATCCACCTGGATCATTCCTCCCCCCTTAGGAAGCAATGGTCCCCATTGCGTTGAGCTCCTCCATGAGATGAGGAAACTTCTGCTGAACTTGTTCCCTGGTGAGCCACTTGCCCTGCTGAAGGAGTTGGCCTGCTTTGACAACTCGATACAGTTGGATATTCTGTTGGCGAGTGTTCTTGATCTGTGTGTCCATGATCCGATCAGTTGCAGCTTGTTCCATGCAATCTGGATTTAATTCTGTGGGTTTGAGCTGTTCTGCAATGTCGGATGTGTCTAGCAATGGTGGAAAGTATGGCCGAAGGCGGTCCACATTGAACACTGGGTGCAGGCCAAGGAATGGGGGAATGCTGAGCTCAAATGCATTGTCTCCCATAGCCTTAGTAATGGTGTAAGGACCATATCGGAGTGGTCTCAATTTCCGATAGGCTCCAGTAAGGCGTTCCTTTTGCAAATGCAACCAGACTTTGTCGCCCACCTGAAACTTGTGTGGCACCCGTGTTGATCATGTCGCTGCTTGTACTTGGCATTTGATTTCTCAAGAATGTCATGGACCTGCTGGCGAATATGTTGGATGCGCTCAATGAAGCTGGTGGCCTTATCTGTTTCGGACTGGACATGAGCTGAATTCATGTGAGTAGCTGCAAGTGGCATGGCCACATCAATGGGGCATAGTGGCTGGAATCCAAAACCCACCTGAAAAGGGCTATGGCCAGTGGAGCTGTGAAGAGCTCGGTTGTAGCTGTGCTGAACATAGGGGAGGCTCTCGTCCCATGTGCGTGGATGCTTTGAGTTATACATGCGCAGAATGTGCACAATCATCCTGTTGACAACCTCTGTCTGGCCATCAGTTTGAGGATGGAAGGCTGTGGACTTCGTGAGTTTGGTGTCCAGCATTGACCAGAGACTGGACCAAAATGTGCTGAGAAACCGACTGTCCCGATCTGAGATGATAGACTGTGGGATCCCAAAGTGCACCCACACTCGTTCAAAGAAGAGTTTAGCAGTGGCTTCTGCTGTGATATTCTTCTTGCAGGCCATCATAATGGCCATCTTCGAGAACCTGTCGACGACCACAAAAACACAGTCATTTCCATGCTTAGTGGAAGGAAGGCCTGACATGTAATCCATGGAGATGGATTCCCAAGGTCGACTAGGGGTAGGCAACGGGGTATAGAGGCCGTGCTTCTTAATGGTCGGTTTGGCAATGGCACAGGCAGTACATGATCGGATGTACTTCCCAACATCCTGTCGAAGATTCGGCCAATAGAAATAATTTTGCAGTACTGCCACTGTTTTCTCGACCCCGAAATGCCCAGCAGCCCGACTGTAGTGTGCTTCCCAAATCATCTTGGCACGCTCGCTTGAAGGAACACAAAGGTGACCGAGGTGGCATAATAGGGCATCTGGAGGTGAAAATCTGCAACATGCCGACCCTCCAAGAGTGTCTGGTATGTGTGGCCGAATTCTGGGTCGCTTTTGTAGAGAAGTGGCCAATCAGAAGTCTCGTGCCCACAAGAGTTGAGCACGGTGGTTAGCGCCATGATCGGTGGTCGACTGAGGCAATCTGCAACATTATTGGTGCTGCCCTTTTTATACTTGATATTCAAGTGAAACTGTTGCAGGTATGTAGACCACTTCTGATGGCGATCATTCTGCAATTTCCCTTGGGTCTGTATGAACTGCAGAGGTCGGTGGTCTGTGTGGATGACCGTTTCCTTCCCCAAAATGTAATGCTTCCATTGTCGGCAGGCCTGTACAATGGAATACATCTCTTTATCATAAGTGGGGTACTTCCGGACTGTGTCTGAAAGTGTTTCACTGTGATATGCCACTGGATGTCCATGTTGAGTAAGGACTGCCCCAATAGCATAGTCAGAGGCATCTGTCTCGACCTCAAATGGTTGTTGTAAATCTGGTAACGCGAGCACTGGTGCCGTGCAGAGGCGATCCTTCAACTCCCTGAATGCCTTTTGTTGAGATTCAGACCAAAAGAATTTTGCTTTCGCCCCGCCCTTGGTGACTTGACTCAAGGGCCAAGAAATATGAGAAAACCCCAACACAAACCTGCGGTAGAAGTTGGCAAGACCTAGAAAGCTGCGGAGCTCTGTTAGAGTGGTTGGAGAGGGCCAATCCCGAATGACTTGGATCTTGGCTGGATCGACATGCACCCCCTGTTCATCAATGATGTATCCCAGATACTGAACCTGGGTCATGCCAAAAGTGCATTTCTCCAAATTGGCACATAGCTTGTGTTGCCGCAGTGTTTGGAGAACCTGTCGGATGTGGTGGAGGTGCTCTTCCCAACTCTGGCTGAAGATCAGAATGTCATCCAAGTATACTACTACAAAGGAGTTGGTGAATGGCCGCAAGATGTCATCCATTAGCCTCATAAAGGTTGCAGGAGCATTCGTCAATCCGAAAGGCATGACCAACCATTCGAAGAGGCCCTCCTTGGATTTGAAGGCAGTCTTCCACACATCGGAGGGTTCGATTGGTACCTGGTGATATCCTGACTTCAGATCGATCTTGCTGAAATATTTCGCCCCCTTTAGTTGGTCTAGGAGGTCATCAATCCGCGGGATCGGGTACCTATTACGGACAGTGATCTTGTTCAGCGCCCGATAGTCAATACAGAGTCTCCACGTCCCATCCTTCTTCTGTACCAACACGATCGGGCTCCCACAGGGCGATGAACTCGGACGGATGTGACCTTTCTGCAGGAGCTCCTGAATCTGCCTCTTGATTTCATTGTTCTCCAGAACGGAGCGCCGATAAATTGGTCCATTGGGTAGCGGCGCACCTGGGGTCAGATCGATGGAGTGCTTGACTTGACAGTGCAGAGGAACCCCTGCCGGGGAGGTGAAGATGTCCTCGTACTCCTCCACAACCTTGTCCATCTGTAGTTGTCGTGCAGAGGGACCCCGTTTGGAGGCCGCGGCCACTGTCTTCTTCTTTCCTTGAGGGCGTATCATCAGGAAAACAAATTTCCTGGTTTTGGAAATGATCTTACTGCATTGTTTTGCAGTAATCAAAGAGATGGCGGTAGGTGGTGCTACCTCTGGTATCCTGAACAACTTATTTCCCAATGTAATAATAACAGCACGGGGCCTTGATTCATACACAGCATGTCGCTTCCACAAGTATGGTTGTCCTAGTAATACATCACAAACTTCAAGGGGAGCAATGTCACACAATACCTCATCCGTGAAGGGCTTGATGTTGTATGGAAGGCGACACTGCTGGCTCACGCGAAGATCTTGTCCTTGGTGAAGCCACCCAATGGTGTATGGTTGTGGATGTGCTGTGGTCGGTAAGCCCAACCGCTTCACGACCTCTGCCGAAATGAGGTTCTTTTGACTCCCGCTATCAACAATGAACTGTATCGGGGAGCCCTTTACCCACATCTGGGAGTGGAAGAGACGCTCCTCCTCCTCTGGATCTTCGGGTTCATTTTTCTGGATCTTTGCGGTAGCAACAGTGGCGCTGGGATCCGCATCAATGATCTGCTTCCCTTTTTCATACCCCTTATCGGGTTCTGACTCAGAGTCGGAACATGCATCTGATTCTGAAACCTTTAGCTCAGCCACCAGTGACTGCTTGGCCCGACACTCACTTGTGTTGTGAGTGGAGCTCTTATGGAACTCGCACCATTTTCCAGTGTCCTTTCTCGGCTTCGCGGCACTGTTCTTTGCTTGCAGCTTCGGCTGGTTGTCTTGGGCTGTCCCGCCTTGGCTTTGTCCTTTGTTCTGTGGTTTAGGGGCACCTTTCCCCTGCTTTGGATTCGCAGATCCAAAGTCTCGCTTCTTTTGTTTAAACTTTTGCTCGACCTTGACGGCATATCGGTATGCTGCGCCGAGCGAGGGGATGTTTAGGAATTGTATTTCTTCCTGGATGTACTTGTGCAGGCAGCCACGGTATTTGAGTATCAAATGTTGCTCTGAATCCTTGATACCCAACTTTGTGCGAAGGGTATGGAAAAGATTGGTGAACTCCGGCACGTCTTGGTCCCTTCCCTGCCGCAGCGTGGTCCACTTTATGTATTCATCCTCATAGCTTCCGACAGGGTAGTACTGCTCCTTGATGGCATCCCGGAACGAATCCCAGGTGGGTGCGGCTGAAAATAGTGAGCCAGTACTTTCATCCTTCTGCTCGCAGTAGGTTTCCCACCAGTCCTTGACGTGGGGGGCTGCTTTGAGAAGAGCAAAAACAATCTTTTCCCGACTCGAAAATTCATGAACAGAAAAATAACCCTCTAGCAGATTTAACCATTTATCTACGGCATCTGCGTCTATCTGACCCTCGAATATGGGGATTTCAAAATTAACTTGTACCTTAAAGGGTGTGGCGTTTCCAGAGTAGCTGCTGGAAGCCGATGCGTTGCTTCTGGGTAGCCGCTGAAGGATCTGGGCAAAGCTGTCCATCATCGCGTTCCGTTGTCGCTCGAGGGCTTCTTCGAGCAAGATTTTGATGGGATCTCCTGCCCCCTCGTCTTTCTTCTCGTCCGCCATGGGAGGCCGTCGGGATTTGCGAGGCTGGTCTTGCAAAGGTTCAACCAGTTCAAGCCCTAACTCCTTATATCCCGACCTTGTTGGGGACATGCAAAGAAAAACAGAGAAAAAGCAGACCGCTCTGATACCACTGATCTGGATTTAAACAAGAACGCAACAAATCACAGAGATAACCATATACACAAAGATGCAGTGGAAATAATACTTCATTTCATTAATGGAAACTACTGAAATATGCTTACAACCAGAAATGGAAATAAACCAGCTAGGGCGATGGTAGCTTATCTCTGAGAAGAGATGTGATGGCTACATGCCTCTGAATTGTGTTACAATGAGGCTCGAAGGCCTATTTATTGTTGAGAAACAATGGAAAACCCTTAACATTCCAAAACCTAACCCTAGGAGATGAAACGCCAAACTATGGGCCCCGTTTGGGGGTAAATTGGTACATCAACTTCCCGGGGTCGTAACTTTGGCATATGATCTCCGTTTGACGCGTACAATAGCTCATTAGAAATATCTATCCGAGCACTATTCCCCAAAAAACGTCGTTTAGGGCCTCAAAACGGCTCCGGAAGTTCAGGACCCGAAAAAATGCTAAAAATAGTAAGTTGTGCTACAATTAAGGAAACTGAAAATGCTGAGAAAGACAATGGTGGGGGTCTAGGTGGACTTGGCAGGTGGCCACCAATATCCACCTGGATCATTCTAGTGAGTGGGCACCAACAAATGTTTCTTCTTCTGATAATGATTAGAAAGATCAGTGGGGCTAGGTGTAGTTCGATGGCATTTTTAGGAAGGCTTTGGGTTCATAAGGATGGGTGCTTGGCATCTCTCTTGGCCTCCTCATTGCATGGCAATATGCGTGGTGGTTCCAGGCCGAACCTACTGGGCATGTGTCATCTGTTATGTTTCTTTTGTTGTATGGTCTATGGCCAGTTGAAGTGCTTAAGCCGTGGTTGTTTCTCTTGTTATGTTATTTTGTGAATGGGTCGAGAAAAATGGACTTGGTTGTATGTATTTTGGAAAGTTTATCTGTGTTTTATAGACCGCTAGCATTGATGGTTTTTTGAAAATATGTCTAAGATCTTTGTGTGGGTTGGTTGGGAAATGTTGCAGGCCAGTTCTGGCTTTGGATCTATTGTAGTTTGGGTTATCAACCTTTGGTTTTAGTGGGATTTGAGACTTTGTTGGTCTAATCGAAGTATTTAGTATGTCGAGGAGAGTAGCGTCCTCTATGGTCACTATGGTAATCTTTTCAAATCCATATAAAGCTGATTTTGATTAATATAAAACCCTTAGTTTACCCCAAAAAAAAAACATATTTGAAGGAACAAAAATTACAATGTCACTTCTTTCATTCAATAATCGCCTAGTTTTTATTTTGTGAGCCACGCAAGGAAAAGGAAAGAATCATAAAATAAGATATTTGAAAGCACAAACATTACAAAGTCACTTAATTTATTGAACAATCACATAGTTCCTATGTCATGGACCATGCATGAAGAAGAGATAATTATGCCAAGAACAATTTAACCATCAATTCTCTTATGCTTTTATTTCAAAGTAAATTTTTGTTATGACAATTCTTGAGATCATACCTCCCTCAAAAAGGTTTAATTTGGTTTTTAAATATCGCTGGCTCTGAATATTTATTTTTTCATCATATTTCATCCATTCTATTGTATTTAAATAATCAAAATTAAGAATTGGACTTGTTAGTTTCACTTAATGCTATAAGTAATTTTGATTTTTAAACAAAGATGGACCCGGCTTTTTATTTTGTTCATCATCTTTCATCCATCTGATTGTATCAAAATAATCATGATTGAGAATTAGATTTCTGAGTTTCACATTCTACATATAATTTTAAAATAGAAAAAATGCTAATAGTAAAGAAAAACATCTAAGAGAGAGGCCATTAAACATTGAAAATTGTCCAATGTGCTCAAGCAGAACTCCCAAGTTATTCAATATTAACATTTCTTTAATCAGCAATGCCAAAAGCCAGTTGTCTAAAAATTTCACCCTACAAGTAAAAGTAGTGCAAGATTCCTTTATGAGCATAAAAAAGAATAAATAGAGAGTCATAACCCCAGTTTCTCTTGTACATGGCAGTTTTCCATACATATCAATACTAAATATGAGCTCTAGTATTCTTGGCAAACAGTTTGAAACTTTATAAGTACCTGCATCAACATAAGCAATAATATCCATCAAACCAATGTACCAAAATGTAGCAAAACATAAAAACATAAACTCACCCAATAATGTCACAAAACTCTCTTAGAAAAAATTTAACTTCTTGCAAAATAAAATACACACTATTAAGCTTACACTTTTTAGACATGAAAGCCATTTGTTTATTGACAATCTGAGTTGGGCTGGAGTCTTGAAAAAAAAAACAGATTTCTCACTCCACAAAAAAGTACCTCAATCTTAACGTGCAAAAGGTCAACATCTCGATAATTGCTTTCAATTTCATGGCACGAGATGCTCGGGCTATTAAGCCCATGGCACAAAGATAATTTATTAGAACTTAGGGAATATCTACTACCTAACTTGACAAGTTTATCTCACATGCTACTGCAGATATTGACAAACCCTTTTAACCTCCAACAGAAGATGGTACTAATGGTAATGTGTGCTTTTTTAATGCATTAATTTCTGGAAACCTCTTTACCTGCATATTGGCAGGCAACATGCCGTGCAGCTCCAGAACTAATCAAATTATATCAGCTTTAGTGTTCATCGTTTGTTCTACAGGTGTACCAACAGATGATGTTAACAGTGATCAATGGTTAATGTTGGGATAATTAGCCATTGATTTGCATCTAGATTTCTAAGTTAAAAAAAATAGCTTGATCATTGGATGCAGAAGGTTTGGCCAAATAAGGTCACCATCTAGGTATTTGCTTTCAATTTCATAGTGTGGGATCCATTAAGCCCACAGCACAAAGATCATTTAGTAGTAACCTAAGGAATATATACTCACCTGTCATGCTTATCTCACATGCTACACATTAATGTTTGATTCTGCACATTACATTCTTGACAATATCATACAAATACTAACGGTAATGTGTGTTTTTAATGCATTAATTTCTGGAAGCCTCTTAGCTGCATATTGACAGGCAACATACCCTGCAGCTCTTGAACTAATAAAATTATATCAACTTTGAGTAATGTCTTCTTTGTTTTGTACTACTGCTACATGTGTACCAGTAGATGATGTTAACAGTGATCAGTGGTTAGTGTTAGGATAATCAGCTTTTGATATGCAAGTATTTAATAAAGCACACATGTAGAAAGAAGAGGTGGAAATAAAAGATATAGGAAGGAATTTGTACTAGTTACCATTCAAATCTCTTCCCAACTATCATCTCATGAATGCACCATCCTCTTAGTAGTAGACCTGTAGAGGCACTTGTTGAGAATATCTGCACTTTTAAGTGCAAGGATTAGTGAAATGAATTGATATATGAGACGTCAGTATTGGCAATGTACAAGATATGAGACAATACTAGCAGAATGCAGGTTACAGAACTGCAGAAGCAATGCATACATGGGGCAATCTTTCTTGTACTCTTAATATGTGCAAAACTAGAAAGGATATCATTACCATCCACGCATATTCAAAATAGAAAGCATTCCGTCTGGCTTCTGCTCATCGCGCTGCATACGATAATGAACTAGCTGCCACTGAGAAGTAGAGCTGGGTTAACAAATCTAATAAAAGAGTGGAAACCACGACAGCTGAAATGCAAATGTTAGCTGCTTGAAGTCCTCATAAAGGCCTCTGCAGATACTTGAACAAAATAGATCCTAGAATTGCAGTAAATTATAATAAACCCTTAAGTCTATGGATTTGATCTCGAAACCGGGATTACAGATACGACGTTAGGCTTCAGACTAATCGCTAAATTCTCAAAACGTCGTGCTAATTGCAGTTCATCAAGACTGAGCTGGAATGTGCCATTCCCAATTTCTGCCATTTTCTCCAAGATAAAAGCTGCAGGATCCGTTCCATAAATGATTGTATGCAATATCAACTTTGGCTCTGTCTTCTTCAATTTATTCACAAAAAAAAGAGGATCTTGTCCATCATTGTTTCCACCACCGCTCAAGAAAATAATTATAGGTTTCTTCTTCTCCACACTAGGATCATTCGAACCCCGACAAATTACCTCCTCTGCCATTGTCAAACCAGAAGAATAACTAGTTGCCCCCCATGCATCATATTGAAGAAGACCATCCACTATATCTTCTTTCATCTCTTGCCTTTCTAGGGCAAGAGTTGCTGTATCAGCAAATAGAACCACAGATACAGAATCATCGCTAGAGGTTCTAAGCTGAGTCTTGATGAATCTATCAATAGACTCATACACACAGCCCAACCTACAATTGTGACGAGGAATACATTTGGCCAAGTTTGGTCTTATATCAGGAGTAGACATTGAACCAGACCTG
Organism: Pinus tabuliformis; assembly: GCA_031772625.1. Taxonomy (NCBI): domain Eukaryota; kingdom Viridiplantae; phylum Streptophyta; class Pinopsida; order Pinales; family Pinaceae; genus Pinus; species Pinus tabuliformis. Next base: position 1,743,229,182 of record CM062817.1, on the reverse strand, counting down.
TCAATAACAAAAACCACGTGATACGGTACATTCTTCAAATGGTCACAGAGAAAACGGTGACCATCTGCAGTTATGTGGCCTCTAGAGGATGGCGTTGAAGTTCTTTGTACAGGGGCATGCCATAATTTCTCTGCGCAATAAGATTTTGTGGAACTACCATCGGTGTCTTTATGCTCCTCTGACCTGCAGAGATGATTGCATAGAGCGAACTCTTTCTGATCTTCTTCAGTACAGGGATCTTCAAACCGCATTTGCATCCAGTAAGTCTCATGGGTAAGTTCATCTTTTGGGACATCCACATCTGGGCCATATTTTCTTGTCTCATGCCGAGAGCCATCATAGATATGACTTGTGCAGGGCAAACCATCGTTCATGGGACAAGGAATCAAATGAATGTGACCCCGACCTTGTGCTTTACAATGCAGGTTACACATTTCTGCCACACTAGATTCCCCCAAGCATACTTTCTACCCTGGATATCGAATTCTTCCTGGTCTGATGCAAAATTGACATTCCTCATGTTCCCATGAACAGTATTATGCAAACCAGTATGATCAATAGGTTTTGGACAAAAATACCCGCAAGCTTGACATCTAGCGTTACAGTGATGCACAACATCTGGATTTTGGGTGTGAAGATGCACACCATCATGGGATGTTTTAAAAGGTGGAATGTCAATGCAACAATTCTTTTTCTTACCATTTTTTTCAGATAAATGTATGTACTCAAAGGAACCTCTTCTGCCCTGAAATGAGCGTGTATGTCGCACAAGTTCAGTGAGAATTTCACAAATTCCATCGGCTTCACATTCCTTAGGACAACCATGCTTCTCACCACAGAGATGTTCATCACTCGTCAATTCATGGAAGTGATCTTTGTAACCACAGCTTCTAGGACACCCCTCCATGATGCAATCTTTGGGACAAAACCTTTCATGACAGGCATGTTTATCATGATCCCCAAGCTCAATCTGTATAACACAGGGATTTTTGCAGCTCGGAAGGGAACATTTCATGTTACACAAATGTTGTGATGAATTGCACTTATGAGTACCTTCATGTCCGACTGTCAAGCAACAAGATTTGCTGCAATTGGATGATTTGTCAAATAAAGAACATATCTCGACACATGTATGATTTTTCACTTTGCAATCATGATTCCCTTCATGGCCTGCCATATGCTTGCATTCCTCCACTTCATTTTCCTGGTCTTGGTGTAATTCCAGAGAACAATACGTGCACTTCTCAGCGCAAACATGATTACCCATACAAGAGTGATCAGAGGAATGGCCTTTCTCTAAAACACATCGCCAAAAGCAAACAGAACATTTGCAACCACATACAGAGAGTCCCTGTTTCAATTCTGCAAGAGCTAGAACTGCCTCCAGTTGCAACTTTTGCACATCATCATTCCCAGAAAATTCTGCGGTGTTGCAGCGAAGCCACCTTTGAACTCGATCATACCGTCTAGCAGCCAAAGCCTCTATGAAGTCCTGAAACTTTGAGTGCCATAAATCACCTGTTTTGCCTCTTCTATCAAAGACTCCATCTAGTATTGATCTAAGATTACTCAAAATCCGATCTTTTGACGTAGATTCATCTAGAGGCGCAAGCTCGAGGCCAGTATCTTGCAAATCAATGGAGAGATCCCGAAGTACTAGTGGAGCATCACTTACCTCTTCCTGAGAGTCAAAATTCGTAAGCATCTTTTTGGCTCCTGCCACAGAAATACATCCTGCCTTAACAGCAGAAACCAAGTTCCCACGAAGGATATCCACCTTCATGGCAACACGTTTCATATCTACAGAGGTCCAATCCTTCACTGCTATCTGGGATATGACAAGCTTCAAATCTGTCAAGAAGGCACGGCCACTCTCATAACTATGTCCCAACTCTTCTACAGTCAAAGCAATATCAAATAGGCTTTCTTGATGATATTCTCTTCGAGTAAAAGGAGCCATTGCAGCAAGTTCAACCACTCCTCCATACATCTTGGTAAGAAAGTTTTCACGGGATCTTTGACAAATTTGGAGAAGTTTCTGACGGAATTCATCTTTTAATTCGTCTACATCAGAGACATCAACATCCTTGATAGCTATGTAGAACACTCCTTTGAATAGTTTTTTATCTTCCTTCACCAAACTTACCCCACTTTGGAATCGCTGAAAGATAACTTCCGTCTCCTTGTCAAGATGAAAATCCTGGATAAGAAGCAAGTATCACAAAGTGGCTACAGTAACAGAAAGAAGAAAGCTAAGGCCACTATTTAATACGAGAAAATCAAATGGTAAACCAGTAAAAGCAAACGAATAAGACAGTTCTGAAAACAAACCTTCTTGTTGAATATTGTTAAATTACTCAAGGCAGCATTTAGGACTGAGAGTAACATATCTTCTTGCTCTGTTCTCTCAAAACTGCCTAATCCCTCGAAGTCCATCAATACATAGAGGCACTCTGAGTCCATTCGAACTGTCATCCACACTCCATCAGTGCATCTCCCCCCAGCTACATCGAAAAGCGAGCCAGATAAATGGTTTAATAAGAATGATTTACCACTACTCTGTTTGCCCATTGACGAGACAACCTTGATTTTACCATCCCACTGACTCAGGACAGCATCATACAACCCGAAGCGCAACAAAGTTGCTAGTGATATGCTATCTGCATAAGTGAGGTGTGGAGGTATTTGAAGCCCATCAAGCAAGGGCTGTAATCCATTGTTTTCAGCACGAGTTATTTGGACGGGTACAAGACATATAAGTTGACGGACCCAGTTTCCCAAAGGCTTTTTTAGATTGTGAGGGAGTGAGAGATGTAGACTGTTTAAGTCGCAACTTTCAGACATTTGAACTTTGAATTGAATCCTGAGATTTGAAAAGTCCTTTCCTTTTTCTTGCTTTAACCGCCCAATAACATTCTTCAAGTATTCTTCATATTTCCCTTGCCCTCTGTCTTTTCCAAAGGTGGTGTCTCTTGACTTGAGCAAAACATGGAAGTTGAGATCCCTGATACTCCCTCTAAATAGCGCGGGATCAACTGCAAATTTATAAAAAATGTGATAGATGTAGTCTAACGTAGCACTCCTAGTATTCTGAGAGTCCCGGTCCATGGCATTCTTATGATCTCTTTCTGAGGTAGATTTTTGTTTTCCTAATTCTTCAAACTCCAAAGCTTCTGTCGCTGAGACTAGATTCAATATTTTAGAAGAAAAGCTTGGTACAACATCAGAGTATACAACAAGGTGAATCTGAGGACCATAATATACAAGCTTCACCTGTAAATCACGAACATCTTCAACATTTATATTCAATGAAATGTTCTTCAAGAAAGACATGGCATCGCCTAACATGTAAACTTTCAGCTCAAATTCCGACGTGGGCTTGTTTTCTTGTGCAGCTCCTTGAGCAGAAGATGAAGCACATTCTTCTTTTTGATCTGAAAACTTTGCAGGTGTGTGGAAAACGAAGAGAAAGGAGCCATCCCCTGAAATGAAAGCATTTAAAAAGTCTGATGAGAGTGTCATACTCTTAGGCTTCATCAATGGCCGCTGATGGAGTTCTGCCACTCTCAGCCTGTTTGTGTCGTCAACTAAAACCAATTCAGCTTTCCCGGGAACACACTGCATCCATTTTATATTTTTGCTTCCAGAAAACAAGTTGAGCATGATTTCCACGCCTGTCCAATCTATATTCCGGAATGATTCATCAAACCTGTATATTACAACCTTGGAACCCTGTGCATCATATAAAGCCATGAATCTGGTCCGTTCATCAAAAGCTACCAAATCAAAACCCCTTTTAAATGAGTGAAGAAGATTTCTCCCATGTAGAAATTGTCCAATTTTGGGGGACATGTACAAGTCCAGCCTATTATGTTCTTTGTCGTGAAGAAAAACAAGCAACTCACCAGATTTCAGATATGCAACCTTTTTCAGATTTTCTTTCTCAGGATCACAGCAAACCAATTCAAAAGGGTTCGAGCAAGAGGGTATAATGCAATGCATTGGATTTAAATTTAACTCGTCTATGTCCTTTTTGTTTGGTGGCAACTCTACAATCATCCATTGTATATTGGGCTTCTCTTCTTCCTCGCTGGAGATTTCTAACGTATACTTTTCTTTTGGAATAGAGCAGCTTGTAATATACATACGTTTTCCATTGTCTCTTCTTTGGGATAGTTTTTTCTTTGTTTCAGTCAGAAAGTTTTCCTCTTTAGTTTTCAATTGCTGCTCCTGAAGTGTCTCCTTTGCTTTTTTTTGGGATTCAAGTTTGCTCATAAGCCGGGGCTGGATATCCTTCCTAATCATTGATAGGATGTTTCCTCTGAATTCTTCGTTTGCATTTTTGTATGTAGATGAACAAAGATTTTTCCATTTTTCATTGGCAAAAACAGCACCTACCAAATTCTCATCAAGTTCAAAACCATCCCACTTTCTTTTCCACTGCACACAAGACTCTTGCAACTCCGGTGACCAGTCCGCTTTCCCATTTTCTATTTCAGCCAAAATATTATCAAGGCTACCTGAAGTCAGAATCTGTTCCATGTTACTGAAATTCTTTACTTGGTCTAACTTGGCGTCGCTAGTGAGGAAGGCCAAAAGAAGCCGTTTCTCAATTGTGAAATCTCTCTGCCATTGTTGCTTTTGTAGTTTGTTTATAATAGGCTGACCAAAGCTCTTCATCTGCTCTGAAATGCCATTGCTCAAAAGGAAACCCAAGAAAACAATATTCTGTGAGAGGGTTAGTAATCTTTTAGGAACAAAAGATTTTACCCATTCACGGAGTGCATCTGCTGAAACTTCGAGAAGCCCTTTTAACGTCCTTTCACTTTCAACTTTCAGAATAAGCTGCTCACCTGGCACTACAGGGCGTTTATCTGTAACTCCAGATATGCTAAATCTCGCTTTTTCTGTCTTGTGGCCGCCTTTATCTTCCAACATAATTGGGTTCGAAGACTTTCCGGATCTTCTAACGATGAATGCTGAGTCCCTTGAGTCCACCCTATCTGTGGAATGAAACTTAATCTCCGAGCCATCAAAAAGCTCTTTCTGCCTACCCCAACTAGTAAATATGCTTGCTAATTTTTTGCGATCAAAATAGCTTTCCCCTTCACGGGGTGCATCTTTCGAGACTTCTAGAGTCCCTGTTAAAGTTCTTTCATCTTGAAATTTCAGAATAAGCTGCTCACCAGACAACACAGGGAGTTTCTCATTGACTCCAGATTTGGTAAACCTTGCCTTTTCTGTCTTGCTAACTTTATCTGTGCACCTCAACATAACCTCTTCTTCCAACATAACCGGGTGAGCAGACTTTCCAGATCTTTCGACTATGAATCTTGTGTCCATCCGGCCATCTGTCGGACGAAACTTAATATCTGAGCCGACAAAAAGCAGTTTCTTCCCACGATATTTGCCATTCCAAATGGTGGCCAACTGATTTTCCAGCTGCTGGAACGGATTTTTTTGAATCTGATCAATTTTCTGAGCTGCGACACGCCCGCTCTCTTCAGATTCCGAGTCTGATAAATATCGAATAAAACTGCAGTACTCAGGTAGAACGTGGAGAAAATTTTGCAATATTTGCTCCACTAATTTGTTCAACTCGGATTGAATATCGAACTTTTGATTTTCTGCACGGAGAACCCGAAAGGAATCTTTCAATTCTGTATAGCTTTGTGACTCTGGCAATGTAGCATGCTTTAAAAGAGAAACGAAGTCCGCATTGCTGAGCCTAGTGTAATCAAGATCATAGCCTCTGGATAATGTCTGTAACTCAGACGCAAGTGCAGCAACCTGACCATTTTTCTTTTGAGGTTTTACATACTTTCTTGACCCTCTATAATTGGGAGTGAGAAGAGCACAGCGGTGATATCCTTCAGCAAAGAACATTGTCTGTTTAGGCATACTAGGTTGCATAGTACTGATATGCCTTCCTATGTTTAGGTGGAAACCAGACGAAACCGTGACATCATTTTCGGAATTTCTAACACGGCCTATCTTCAGTTTCTCCGTTCGTCTTGGACGTGTCCTCAAAGAAGTTGTGCCGCTGACCACAGAATCAGCCGGAGTTGCTGCAAGAAGATTATGATCTTCAACGCACACATAAACATCATCACAAAGGTCCACTACATAGCGTATAAAATTGCATGAGACATTTTTCCTTGATGCATCTTTGAGATGGGTTTCTTGATGCCAATAGAAAACAATGATGACTTGCTCCAAACGACCAACGTACAAGCCTGCCTCAAACTTTTCTTCCTCCATTTGCTTATGAATCGAATCATCTATCGCGCCCATTTCTTTCAATATTCTACCCATCGTTCTCTTGTCCCCATAGAAGCCAACTGTGGGCAACGATACTTGATTCAAGGACTTAAAATCGATTCTGATATCAGGATACTCATGGTTATCTGCAGAATTGGGTAAAACTCTATTGCACAGGCCCAAAATCTGTTCTTCTGGAAGATGGACCTTGTCTACAAAGCTCAATTCCTGCTTGTCAGATACAATCTTCATAATTTGAAAGAGAGGACCTTCGGGAATCTTATTTGCAACTTGATCAGCAACAGCAGTCTGGCCCTTTAGTATATCAAGTTGATTAAGGTCTTCAGAATCCTTTGATGCTTTTGGGGATAACGGCTTAACGGCATGTGGTGGTGGTGAGATCTCATCTGCAATATTGGCTTCTGGAAGCCGGTTATCAACTGAGGGTGAGGATGTCGAGTACTCTCTATAATGCCAACGTCATCATGAGCAAGCTCACTGACACTCTGTTCTTCCGGCATCTCACTTGGCGCATTGAACACACTTGAGCATTCAGAGGGAGTGAACATTTCTTCTTCTTCCTCCATCTTACCTGATAAGTCTGGTAACTGAGAAGCATCCATTGTAAGCAAAAATAACCTGCAAAGATTATAAAGGAGAATCCCTTCCTAAATTGATCAAATCATGGATAAATAAATAAATAATGTTTTAATTATATATTAGAAGCAAATAATTTTATTTAAATATGTTAATTCAGTAGTTTTAATAATAAATTAGGTTTAATTTTAATATTAAAATATTATTAGTATAATTATATAGATTAAATGGTAAGTATGTTATTATACATTTATAAAAACTAATTAAATTATTATTATATCAATTAAATTTGTTTAAATTTGTTTGGTAGGATTGTTATCCCAAAAGTAGAATAGTAATAATGAGAATTGCTAAAGTTAAAAAGTTTTTAGTGGAGTAATTCTGAACAAAAATGGTTTGTGTGTTTTTTCTTGATTATAATATTTATAGAAATGGCCTTACTTGGGACACCTTTGTTTTATTTAGTTCAAATAGTAATTTGAGGCATGTCCTTAAGCCAAAAGGATAAGATCTATTGGCATGATTGTTGACTACACAAGTAGAATAGTAATAATGACAATTGCTAGAGTAAAAAGTTTTTGGTGGGGTAACTCTTAAAGAATTTGTTTGCGTTTTTTGTTGATTATAATACTTATGGAAATGGCTTTACCTTGGACATATTTGTTTTATTTAGTTCAAATAGTAACTTGAGGCATGTCCTAATGCCAAAAGAATAAAATCTCTTAGAACTCAAAGGAACTAGTTGGGACTAATTTTTTAAGGCTAACATGGAATTTGACTATAATAATTGGTTCAATTGTATCCAAAAATTTAGTTGATAGTCTAATAAGACATTATTATCATCATTGCATAAATTTATTTTCAAGGTTCTCCAATGATTTTCATTAAAAACATAGTAGGGAACGACCATTCTTCCACCAAAATTAGCATAGGGAATTAGATTAGGTATATTCCACCAAAGAAGAAAAAAATAAAAGTTCTCCATATTAGTGGAAAGATAAGCATGTATAAAATCATTGATGATAGTGCGTGAAGCATAAATATAAGGAGAAACCTTAATATACATAGAATTTTTGTATTGTGAACTTGTTTTCTAATAACATGTAAGTCCATGGTAAGAATTTATTTTTTGGAAATAAAAACTCAATTAAAAAGGATACACTAATTCAAAAGATCTTGTTAGAATCTTTTTAGTGAGTTTTAGTAAAGTAAGAAATACCTTCTTGTATTAAAGAAGCATAAAACTATCATTATCGCTTGTAGAATCATTATCCTTGGATTGACTAGAGTTAGGATGATCTAGACCAAGGAGATTTGAAAAGTGATAGTCCTAGCCAAGCAATTGGATAACTTCATCTTTCTTCTATCTTTTACACTCATGCTTGAGCTCATAGGTTGTTACTTAATTAAGAACTAGTTGCACAATTTTCTCAATTATCTTATTGACTCTAGAGTACACAATGTCAAATTTAACTACAACAATATTGGTCTAGGTGATATGATCATTATTTTACCGTGCTTGGGTATTTCATTATTCTCATTGATCCCCGAGTATTTGACTAATGGCTATGGTTGGCTCAAATGGGGAGAATTATTCACAACTAGCTACATTCTAAGACCCAGGTGAAAAATAGGAATTGGGCTGCATTCAAGTATAGGGCTAAAGAAAGATAATTGTATTGTGTTGAATTTGTAAAATAATTTTTTTAGATATCATTTAATTTTTGGGATCTATTATTGGATTTTATTAGAAACAAAAATATGACCAATGATATTGCTAACTTCATTAATGACATCATTCTTATAAAAAATAGATTTAAATTCATCATCACATGCAAGAACTAAATATTTAAATATATTTAATAAAAATTTGAGAATTAAATCAACTGGAAATTCAAATCAACTAAATATAAATAAAAAGTTAACTTATTATAATATTAAAAATAATCAAACTATACATCATATTTATAATACTAATAAATTAAATTGAAATATAATTATTAATATCCATATAAATTAAATTGAAATATAATTATAGCCCATACAACATGAAAGTGAAAAAAGATTTCATGATAATACTTAAAAAAATTTAACAACGTGAAAGTAAAATTAAATTAAATTAAATTAAATTAAATTAAATGTGAATTATTAAATTAAATAAAAAAAAAGGAGGAAAGTAAGTAAAACTGAGTGACTCAATCTCAAAAACAACAATATAATGGCTGCCACGCAGAGCCGAACTCAGCACGCAGCAGCAACTCTGAGAATGAAAACTGAAACCAAGCAGAGTCTCTGAAAGTTGATTTTATACACTCTGAGAATGAAAGAATCAATTACTCTGAATGCGTAAGATCAAGCTATTTATCTTTATCTTTCTTTTCAATGAAGCTAAGCATTTATCTTTCATTTAAGTAAAGCTAGCATTTATTTTAGATTTATCTTTTATTTTTCATTTCAATTTTTTCCATTAGTATTTATCTTTTGATCTTTCTTTTCAATTAAGTAAAGCACGCATTTATTTTCGACATGATCAGAATAATAGTCTTTAATTTATTTATTGATTTATATATGATCAGAATAATGTTTTTTACTCTGTTTCTTTATATATATATATATATATATATATATATATATATATATATAATTTAAAAATATTTAATTTAAATAAATAAATAAATTTAATTTGATGATTAATTTATATTTTTATGTCAAATTGATTTGTCCAATATTAAGAAGGTAAAAGACTGGATTTTAGAATTTTTGAATAGAACAATTAGAAATTAGGTGCCAGATAAATATTTTGAATATATGCAAGATATTCTAAGAGAAAGTGGTTTTTTTATCTTCAACCCTCTGAGTCCCACAAAAGTGAGAGTGTAATGAATGTAATGTTGTTATATTACAATTAATTCAATTAAATCCAATGTATAGATGCCCCATTAAACGATATGACTTAGAAGCTTTGCAAATTACACACACATTATTGACTTGTTCATTTAACCATCATTGAAGAATAAAAAAATTACATGTTTATTTGATTTATTTTCTACTATGTTGCCAGGAGGGAAGGGTGCGAGGATGAGTGCATCACTTTTTAAAACATGATACATGGGTTTGTCCCGGGTGTGTTATAATTTTTATATATTATATATTTTATAAATTATAATATATATGAATTTTAAAATCTTCCAATTTACAATTAGAAAAATAAATCATTTAAAGACTTACACATGAGTATTCACTTTGAAATTTTAAATTTGATATAAAGTGGAAATTGCAATTTACATATTGAAATGAAGACAATAACTCTTATCTAGAAGAAAACCAAAGTAGTTTATAAAATTAATATATCTATTTAAAGAACCTTAAACCATAAAAACACATTCCCCACATATGGATACTATCGAATATCGAAGTGTTGTGTTTGAGTGTGATGAAACATTTATAGTATATGGGTACTGACATTGTGGAGAAATTTATAGTGGGAGAAACACAAGGAAATTAGTGAATTTTTAAGATAACAAAACCTATTTTTCTAAGTGCATATATCCTTTAGATGACTCGTACTTAATGGTATTTCTATGTTTTTTTTAAATGCATATATCCTTCTTATGGCGACTTGTACTTGATGGTATTTCTATAAAAGGATGTTGTATTTGAGTTAGAGACATGCGTTACTAATTATTGATTATATCATTAAGAAATAAAATCCAGGAACTAATTGTAGAAATTATGATGTAGATTTGCAATTGCTTATGAAGTTTTCATCAAAATCACATGATACAAACCTACTCTATTACTTTGCATAAAGTAATTCACAATTTAGAACATCAATTACAAACATGAAATGAGAAATAACACACATGCACATAGTATTTTTCCCTGGGAATGCAATCTACTAAAAACCCCAATGCCTGCTTGCATTAATATAATTAATAGAGATGTATTACAATTGCTTTGCTCAACTTAGCACACCCTGCAAGTAAATAACCTATCTCTCCTCACTGAGAAGCTCTGACCTAAACTTAGCCAATTTCTTTCTCTACTTGAGCCCCTATTTCCTTGTGCAATTCTTTGAACAATTAGGCCCCCTTTATTTAGGAATTTCTCCAAAATTGATTGCTCAATTCCTCAAGTTGATCATTAGGTTGCATGCAACACCTGTACACCCCATAATAGTCTACAACTGATGTCACATTGCCTTGGAATATCCACTTGAACTAGGCAACTCAAATTCTTTGCATGCATTAGCTATTTTGGACTAATTGATCAGTTAACTCGATGATCACTAAGTTCGACTAAAGTCACACTACACAACTCACCTTCCACTAGTTCCTCCAACAGTTGGAACTAGTTTAACTGAACTAAATTAGATTGCTACAAATTAGCAATCAATCATGCTTAACTGAACTCAAGCCCTCCAACTCGAATTAACTAAGTTAACTAAGTGAAAAGTGCTATGTCACCTTAGTTAACTACCTCCAAGATTTTTGCTGATGTGGAAATTCAAATTTTCTCTAATTTGACCAAGGCAAAGTCAAACTGAGATTTTCTTGCTACATTTTCAACAATCCCTCTTAGTAAGAAAGGGATTATCAACTATCCCTCTCCTTCCCCCATAGAACTCGAACTTCCCTCTTGAGAAAGCCTTTGCCAAAGTTTCTACATCTTGTTCCTCTGTCGTCATGTGTTCTACCAACATTATCTGCCTCTGCACACAGTCCTATAAAGGGTCATATCGGATATCTATATGCTTGGATTGATCGTGAAATATTGATTTTTAGATAGCTTGATGCAACTCTGATTATCATAGTAGATAACAGTTGGATCCATCATCTGACCAAATAATCCCACAAGTATCTTTCTCATCCAAACCGCCTTGCATGTTGCTTGACTTGCAGCCATGTATTCTACTTCTACTGAGCTACGTGCCACATATATTTTCTTCCTGTTGTACCAGGAAATAGTTGCAGACCCAACACTAAAAATTAAACCTGATGTACTCTTTTGATCTAATGGACTCCCCGCTCATTCTGCATCTATGAAGCTAAACAACTTCAATCCCTCTATTCGTTTGTACCATAGTCCAAATTGGGTAGTGCCTCTGAGATATCATAAAGCATGCTTAGATTCCTTCCAAAATAATTTGGTTGGCATAACCATAGCTTGACTCAGTTGGTTGACTGCATAGCACATATCTAGTCATGTGTTCACAAGATACATCAGTGAGCCCCCTAGCTGTCGATAAATGTTGGCATCCACTTCTTCACCTGGAGTGGCATCCTCCTTCCTCTAGTTGGTCACTAGGGGAGTCTCCATGGGCTCACAACTATCCATGCAGAATCTTTGCAATATCTCATTTTCATACTTGCCTTGAGAGACAAACAATTCCCCATCACCTTGCCATACTTCCAACCCGAGGAAGTAGTGCATCAAACCCCATGCCCTTTATTTCAAATTCCCTTATAAGGTCCTCCTTGCAAGATATGATCAACTACTCATCACCAGTTAAAATCAAAACATCAACATATAATGCATTAATCAACAATTTACCCTCTAAGAAGATGTGACAAAGGTTTGTATCCACTTCACTTTTGGTGAAACCAAAACCAATGACATGGTTGTTGATCTTGGTGTACCAAGCATGGGGTCCTTGTTTGAGACCGTACAATGCTCACTTGTGTCTGCACATGTAAGACTCGTGATCAAATGTCTCAAAGCCTTCTGGTTGTTCGATGTACACCTCCTCCTCAATAACCCTATTGAGGAATGTTGTTTTTACATCCATTTGATGGGTCTCCCACCCATATATGCAATAAGTGCACAGATTGATCTAATGGATGAGTACCTTGCTACAAGAGCAAAGGTCTCCTCATATTCAATTCCATCAACTTGAGAGTACCTCTTGGCCACAAATCTAGCCTTATACTTCTCTATGCTTCCGTCTGCTGCACGCTAAACCTTGAAGATCCATCTTGAACCCACAACTAACTGATTTACTAGTATTGGGACCACTTCCCAAACATTGTTCTTTATAATGGATTCATATTCCTCCACCATTTCATTAACCCATATAGGTTGCTCTACTAATACCCAACACTTCCTTGAGAAATCATCAACAAATATAACATAGTACTTATGTCTAGCAGTGGAGGCTGTCGAGAAAGGTCAACAGACATCAGAGTGGATCCTTTCCAAGACTGCATGTGATTTGCTATCCTGATCATGGGATGTGTATTTTAATTACTTCCTCAAGGTTCATCCTTTGCATACATCCTGCTTCTCAAGTGCTCCTTTGAGGAGTTCAGTGGTTATTTGTTGCATAATCTTCAAGGTACCATGGTGCAAATGGCCAAGTCTTATGTGCCAAATTTCATTGACATCACGCCCTTGCACTTTCTCTGCCTGAGTGCTTAATGCAACACAGTCTTTCACATATAGCTTATATAGGTTCTTCACAGGAACCCTGATTTGCTTCACCTATCCCATCGCTATGCGTCTCAGGAATTATTTTCCTTTGCTAAAGATCACATCATAACCACGGTCTTCCAAAACTGCAACAGAGATGAGATTTTTGTTTAGGCCCAGAACAAACATGACATCTTTGAGTCTGAGAGGGGACCTTGATTCCCTCTGAAAGGTGACTGTACCAATCTCGACCATATTGTACCTTCCATCGTCCCCCATATCGATGTGCATATCCTCCAGGTCACTGAAAAAATATCTATACCCTGTCATGTGGAATGAGGCACCAAAGTCCAAGTACCACATGCTCCCCATCATTGTGCTTGCCATGCATGTAAAAAGCATAAATTCAAGCTTTATCTGTGAACTTAAGGCTTCACCTGCTGCTCTTCCCGAGGTGGTCTTGCTTGCAATTTTTTGTGGAAACTTTGTGGCATAGTTCCTGAATTCATGAAAATGGAAGGATTTAATTTTGGACAAATATTTCTTCTTGCTTCTTGGCTGAAATCTGGTTTGGTTTGAAATTTTTTCCATTTTCCCTTTTTCCCTTCCAACCAATGCAATTTTTTCTTCATCCTTGCCCTTAGATGAAGTCCCATCTCTGGTATTCTACCTTATTTCCTCTTGTACCAAGTTAGACCACAAATGTTCCCAATTCGGTACTTTCTCCCTCCCATTCATCTGAATAGTAACATCAACTCCTGCAATATCATCACAAACTTGTGTGAACCTAATCAGATACGGTTGTATAGTGACATTCTTCTGCATTTTGATTTTTCAAAGTTTATTCTTGAGTTTCAGTTTCCTATGGTCTCTTCTATTTTGAAACATATTTGTCAGTGCCTGCCACATTGCATCAGGACTTTCTTTCCCATAGAGATTGTTGAAAATGTGGTCCCATAATCCCTCCAATATTATTCTCCTCACCTCGACTACATCTTTCTTCCATTGGGCTAGGTTCTTGGCATCATCTTGTGCTGATCTTGCAACATTTGTATTGATGTATTCTAGCAATCCATTTTCATCCAATATCACTTCCATGTGATCCCTCCATGTGATGAAATTAGAGTTGCCTTCCAAGGCATACTCTAGCCTCAACTCGTTGAAGCTCATCTTCCCAAATCTAAATAGATCCTGCTACATTGAATTGGAATTCGAACATCCTAAGAAACAACTTTGAAATTCTTGCTCTAATGTGAATCCTGCTCTGATGCCATGTAGAAAGTATGATGTAGATTTGCAATTTCTCATGAAGTTTTCATCAAAATCACAAGATACAAACCTACTCTACTACTTTTCATAAAGTAATTCACAATTTAGAACATCAATTACAAACATGCAATGAGAAATAACACACATGCACATAGTATTTTTCCCGAGGAAGGCAAGTTACTAAAAAACCCAATGCCCGCTTGCATTAATATAATGAATAGAGATGTATTACAATTGCTTTGCTCAACTTAGCACACCCTGCAAGTGAATAACCTATCTCTCTGCTCACTGAGAAGCTCTGACCTAGACTTAGTCAATTTCTTCCTCTTCTTGAGCCCTTATTTCCTTATGCAATTCCTTGAACAATTAGGCCCCTTTTATTAGAAATTTCTCCAAAATTGATTGTTCAATTCCTCAAGTTGATCATTAGGTTGCATGCAACACCTATCCACTCCAGAATAGTTTATAATTGATGTTACATTGCCTTGGAATCTCCACCTCAACTAGGTAACTTAAATTCTTTGCATGCATTAGCTATTTTGGATTGATTGATCAGTTAACTCGATGATCACTAAGTTAGATTAAAGTCACACTAAACAACTGACCTTCCAGTAGCTCCTCCAACAGTTGGAACTAGTTTAACTAAACACAACTTAATATAATTAAATTAGATTGCTACAAATTAGAAATCACTCATGCTTAACTAAAGTCAAGCCCTCCAACTCGAATTAACTGAGTTAACTGAGTGAAAAGTGCCACGTCACCTTAGTTAACTACCTCCAAGATTTTTGCTGATCTGAAAATTCAAATTTTCTCTAGTTTGACCAAGGCAAAGTCAAACTGAGATTTTCTCGCTGCATTTTCAACACTAATTCATGGAAAATATATTTAAAAAACCCATACTTTTGAAATGATGGGAGTTTAAGACCTCACAAATTTAGATTTGAAATATTTTACTAAGTTAGGAGTTTTGATAGTAATCATGGCAAAGAAATTTAAAAAACATGTACCTCTTTCAAAATGATGGGACTTTAAGACCACAAAACTTTAAATTTGAAATGTTTTACTAAGATAGGGATTTTTTTTCTTGCTCGACGCCACATAAGAACCTGTCATGCACCCATTTTCAAGTTTCACGCACCCATTTTTGGGGTTCAATGAACTAGTTTAAGCAAACAAACCTAGGAGACAAGTATTGAGTACTAGGTTTTTATGGGAAGAACTCGGTTTGTATGGGTGCGTATGGAAAGTACCCACTCCAACACTCGGTTAATGGGGACGAGAACCCAATATGAGTTTGCAAAACCCACCTCCAGGTTCGTGAATTTGTGCTTCACAAATTTTTTACAACTTGGTATTCAATCCATTCATTCTTGTGTGCCCTTGTGGCACCCACCTCTCTCTTCTCTGCTAATTCATTCCTCTTGGCCATTGTATCAACATTTTTCCCTTCTTATCCAATGCAACCATGTCCAGCTGGTTCCATTTTCCATTCCCTATATTCTTCATGTCCACGCCACCATTCTTCATATACACTCATCCACACATGCCCACTCACTTATCATTTCCCTATATTTTTTGATGTCGATATAAACAAAGAATTATTAGAAATTGTCTAGATTTTCTAGCAATCCAAGTACTACATAACCATGACCCAACAAATATTTCAACAATGAACTTGAATCTTTAAAATATTCTATTGATGAAATATCCAACAAGCTTGGGGATGTAGACATCAAAGGACTAAAACTTTCTATGGATGAGATTAGTAATGAACGGCTCAACAATTCATCTAACCTACATTCCTTCAATAAAATTACTCACAAACTAGAGTTTAATATACCTATATTTGATGTGCATGATGATAGATAATCCACTAGATGGATAAACAGACTAGAGCATTATTTTGAGTTACTCCAAATGTACATCAGGGAAGAAAAAATTGTTGCATCATTACATCTAAATGGCCCAACTTGAAATTGCTTTTTGTGGTGGCACTCAAAGGCTCAATAAATAAACTAGGAAACATTTGAACAATTATTTTTGCAATAGATTTCAAAACATTGAGGAAAAATAACTTTTCTCCAAACTCACTCATTTACAATAGTTGGTTTTGATGGATGAATTTTTTAATGAATTACATGTTTTAACCACTCACATTATGATATTACCAAATTAATATATATTATAGGTTTCCATATCAATATTAATCTTGCATTGTAGTAGTTCCTTAGTGCTAACTTGAAGCCCTCATGATGTGGATCTTAGATTAAAAATTCATTATTATGGCAGTTCAGAATCTGTGCTCTCCAATTGTGACAGCATACTCCCCATATGAGATTGATTCTCAAAAACATGCTTCTCACTATGTTTGCAATTTACTTGAATCTTGACATCCATTTTAGGAAGCCTCTCCAGGAGAAGATTTTCCATGGCGACCATGGATTTTTGTATTTCTTCCTCATTTTTATTCATCTTCTTTTCTACTCCTTTCTTATTTTAATTCACTTTTTCTTATTCCTTCCTTATTTTCATTCATCTTCTTTTCCATTTATCTTTTAAATTTTTCTTGAGAAAATGAGAAATCCATCTTTTTTAACATACTGGCATCCATTTCATTAATTTTCTTCTCTAATTAAGATAACCTAAATTATAAATCGTCGCATTCTTCATTATTCAAGGGTGGGCCTTCAATACATTTAACTAGTGTAGTAGCTTTCTTTAAGGCATGTTGGAAAATAATAATAGCCCTCCTCTTTATTAGAACCAAAAAAGGGGGATCTTGTAATGAATAGTTAGGTCACTAGTAAGTTACATACCTTAATTTGGAGAATATTAGAGTGGTTCAAGCTTTGTTTATATATATCTAATATTTGACGACTTTTGGATTTGAAAAAATGTTCCATAATACTCTGATATGTAGTATCTACAATTCCATAGGTGTGAATTGAATTTGATGTGGCAATTGAAATTTATAATAACTTTCCCAAAACTTATTGATTTTTTGGCCTCTTCACACAAGAAACATTGTATAGAATACCATGTGTCCAATTATTGAAATATAATTATGGAACTTGTAGTTGAGGTATTTCTATGTCTCTTGAAATTCCTAAATATTTTGAAGTTTGGAAATTTCCAAACAAGAAGGTATAGAAAAAATATCAAGTTAACGTGTTTAAATTGTACTTCATAACTATTCACAAACCCTAACTTCCATAGGAAATAACTTCCAAAGTATAGAAAACCAGATTATGAAAAATAGGACTAAATATTTTAATAATTCTCATTAATATGGTACACGTTTCACTTTATGAATCCTTGTAAAAAAGTTATGGCACAAATTCCAAATTGACTTGTTTGGAATTGAATTTCAGAGCATACAAAAACCCTAACTTCCTTGGAGCATATCTCAAAAATATAGTGAACCAATATCTCTAACTTGGACCATATTTCCACCATAAGTTTTCCTCAACATGGTCCAAGCTTCACACTCTGAAGCCTCACAGAAAAATTTACATAAAAAATACAAAACAAACATGTTTGAGATAGAATTTAGAAGAATTCACAAACCCTAACTTTCTTAGACCATATATCATAAATATATCAAATCAATATCTAAAATGTGAACCACATATTTCTTACGATTTATTCTCAATATTCTCTAGGTTTCACCATCTGAAGCCTCCTAGAAAAAAAGTCTTAGCGAAAATGTCACAATGGCCTATTTGAAGTAGCAAAACCATAGGATCAAGAGCTCTGATACCAAATGTTATTATCCTTGAGGCTTAAAAATGCTAAGAAACCAATAATTACAATGCACTTTTAAGGGGGAACCTCATTTTGTAAAAAATACAATGAATGATACAATATTTTGTGATCCTAAGACTAAATCTCCTTAATATATGTGTAGGAGACAAAGGATACACTTATAATAAAATGGGACCATGAGGGGTTCTAGCCAACATAACAAAATAATAACATAAATGTAATTACGCAATAAATAAGGCTCCATAAGGGGTTTTGGGGTTAACATGGGGCTTATATAAGGCTTAACATTTACCCACATTAGGCAAAATGATCTGAATAGTTTGCCCAAAGAAACATAAGGTGCACTTTGCATAGCTTCTCTAAAATTATTTTAAGAATCCAAGAGAGAGACATCCAATACACAAGGATGGATTTAAGGATAGACTTGATAAGCACTAATCATTCTACTCTCGAGAGCCATTTAAAACTCCAAGCCTTCAACCTTTTTTCCAATTTTGCAGCGAGCCAATTCTAGTGTTATTTTTTGTATGAATTTTGTTTTAAATGGTATCCAAAGTACTTAAGACCTTCATCAAAATTCATCAAGGAAGAAGGGAAAAAAAACTTTAAAATGAAGGAATTCAACCTATTCTAATAATTGTATCAAGAGAGTTCATTTAGAAATATTTAATTGCATACCCATGGCTCTCCCAAACAAAACCAAAGGGGAATGTAGAAAACATGTGTCTGGACATGAACCATCACAAAAGACAAGAATACTATCAACAAACAATAGGTGCGTAATTGACAGTTTGCATCCATTTTTATTCCTCTAAAGTCTCTCCTTGGCTTTGCATTTCCTAGCATCCTACTTAGTCCTTCATCCACTAGTAGGAAAAGTAATGGCGAAAGAAAACATCCTTGTCGGAGACCCTTTTGCACATGGAAGAAAGAAGATGTTGATCCATTAATAAGGGCTACAAAAGAAAATGACGAGATGAAAATCATAACCCATTTTAACAAAGGGAAATTGAAAACCTAGGTGAGTAAGAAGGAGACAAAGGTAATGCTTTCCTTTGCTAACATTTCCTAGCTAAACAATTGTGTCAAAGAATATAAGTGAAGGATTTGTTTAGAAATGGTTTTTTTCAAGAATAAAATCCTTGACTTAATGTAAATAAACTCTTCCCTTCTAAAACATAACCAAAGTGGTGAGATCCAATAATAATATTATATGAATATAACCTTGCAAGGGGATTTAAGGTAGGCTAATCCTTAACCAGACCTCTCCCGAGATCCACACAATATTAAATATATAAAAGAAAAAGACCATGTAAAACAAGAGATAACTTACATATGAAACAATATTGTTATACCCTGAAAGCAATAGTCCTTGCTTAACTTTGGAAAATTGGCTATTACAAAAAATCAATACTTTTGATCCAAGAATCAACCCCTTCCATATCAAAATTTACAATATTTATATGGTCTCTAAAAATCTCAATTTCTACTAATCTTAAGGAAAAAAACTTCTATAAAAAATAACAACTTTGTGATTCTTTACATGAAACTCGAACTACATTGAAGTTCTTTAACCTGGTATCCTGGGACAAGCTTTGACTGTTGGATTCCCCCCCCCCACCCACAATTTGAACCTGCGCTGATTTTGTGCCTTGATATAACTTGTTTATATGGATGTTGTTTTTGTAGTTGAAATATCTTATGATCGGATTTCAAAAATTTTATCCAAATCTCTCATAGTTAGATAAGTGAAATGGATTAACTTTCAATATACTTCATCCAACTCATTATACTATTGAAAAGTTGGCTTTACTATAGAAATATATTTAATCTTATAACATATGAATAAATCATTTGATAACTTTTCAGGAATATTTTGACCACTTGGAGCTCTTTTGAAACGAGTAAAACTTGAATTACCATTTTCCTAATCATTAAATTTCTGATACTCATTCTTAGAAACAAGTTTACCCAGGGAATTTCTAAATGTTGCACTAATACAAAATGAGAGATTAGTGACTATGTGACTAAATTAGTTAGTCACCACAATTATTTCATGTGAATTATTACAAAATTTGAGCAATTTTAACTGACTCAACTAAAAATGACTAAATTAAACAACTAATTTAATCTAGGGATAAATGTACGACTAGATAATAAGTGACCCAACTAAAAATGACTAACTTAAATGAAAAAATTAATCCAGGACTAAAATATATGACTAGATATAAGTGACAACATTAAAAGTGATTATCCTAAATGACTACTATAGTCCAAGAATAAAAATACGACCAACTAACAAGTACAACAAGTGTGTGACTTAGTCATTTATGCTAGTTGCTTTTAATTGTGTCACTCTAGAAACAAAAAATTGTAATTTTGATGTTGAAGTGTTACATTTCACTAAATTTTAACACTGAAGATAGATTCAGAGACCCCTTTAATCCATCTGCAATGTTAAAACTTAGAGACAAAGAGGTCTCTAAATTTATCTAGAGTGCTAAATTTATATACAACTTAAGTTTGGAGAATTATTTTAATCCTCATAATATAGAGATTGATTTAATAACTTGAGAAAATTTTGGGTTTGGGAGAAGGGAAACCCTTCACTCATATACATTAGGCAATGAGAGTACTTTCATATGTTTCAACCCTTTTTGGTTTTTATATGTTCTTTCCCACAATAGTGTAAGAGCAAGGAAGTCAATTTGGTGCATATTTTCTCCTCGCAGAATTGGAATTTAATGTGTTTTCCCTAGATATTTTTGCCGTTTTCTTCGAACCTAAATTCTCGAAATCCCAAATAATCAATATGTACTAAAGAACAATACTATGTTTGAATCACGATTTTATATCACAGGTATAGAAGGAGGAATATGTTACACCCCAAATTATCATATTGAGAAGGATTGCAACATTTCTAGCATATAGGTGACATGTTTACTCTAGTCTTTAAGTTCCTTTTGAGTTGAATGTTTATGCTATGTTCTTATCTCGGGATTAGGTTTTGGGTAATTGGATTTTATTTTTTTACTATTAGTGCAATCATGTACAAGAACCATCCATAGGAGCTTGATCAAAGGATTTGCTTCAATCTTCCATCATATTTTTGGATATAGGAGGGGCTCGATCATGCCCATTTCTTAAGGGAAGTATTCATATTCAATGGTGAAACTTTTGAAAGGCCCAAATTGTATACCACTTTGCACTAGGTCGAGCACGCGGTTGCGGAAGTTTCTCTCAGTAATATCTAGAGAAGAGGCCCCTCGCAGTGTCTTGCTACAAGAATCGTAGTAAGTAGACCATTGCTTGCTTATTTTTCCTTGTTGGTTTCAATATTAGATTGAAAGAGGTACACAAACATAAGTCTTATCCCTTAAATTCCCTAGTCACTGCCACATTACAAATGTCTCTTGTTGTACTTTTGAGTCGCATTAACATATGAACAATAATGCAATTTATTTATGTTATCATTCCTCTGCCTCGCGCATCGAGAACTGGTTTTGCACTTGCTCAAACCTTTAAACCCTATGATATGGTACCTCAAGGCTAGTGTTAATGAAATTTTTATCTATAGATCAATTAGGGTTACCAAAAATTCCCAACCGAAAATGGCCAGCACTGCACCAAAAATAATACATAGCTTTAACTTTCTTTGAAGAGTTTTTGATGCCTATTCAACAAATTACAAGTTTCACTGGATAGGTTAGGGGCTCTAAGTTGTAACCTTTGTCGCACCTTGAAATCACACATGTTTTGATCCTTGTAAAAGCATCACAAACTGGATGAAGTATAAAAGGAGAATGGAAGAGAGATGGGGTTTGAACACTCTATTATATTATCAATCTACCATCTAGACTAATTGGTTGTCACGAAATAGGCGGGCATAATCTATGGCAGAGAAGCCAAGTAGCCAGAGGCAAGTCCTTGGATTGATTCATAGCTTGTCCAATTTTTAATACCTTCAACCATTTTTTGTAGTTTTAAATTCAGATCAAACAAATTCAGGGGAACCTTATCTACTTAACTAGAAGTTGTATGGTTATTTATAACATCCATAAAATTTTAGAAACAAGGTGGTCATCTTTGTTCTCTAAGTTGATGGAGCTATACGATGTCTATTGTTGTCTATATCTGCATTTAGAGTTGAATGTAATTGATTCCATGGCACTTGAAGAATGCGTGAGAGACGAGGGTCGATATTTGGCCATTTTGTGTGTCCTAGTCAGTTGGCTTAAGGGAATTTTAAATTTGGCCTATGACACATGCAACTGAACCAAGCCCAAGAATTTGGAATTGTGATCTCTAGTTATTTATTGCCATTAGTAGATGAAATCACAGGTGAACATCATTTTTCCTCAAAAGTAGACATGCTTGCTTTGGAGAAGGGATAAAATTAACAATTATCCATCCTACGCTGCATGGACTTCCTATAGACGAAACTCTCTTAAGGAAGGTGGGACTTTGATTACTATTGGATTTACACTCAATGTAGGCTGGGAAATCTACACCATAAAAGAGAATGATAAAAAAAGGTTCATTATTGTTTGTTCTAAAGAGTGGAGGCTAGCAGAGTTGAAGATGACATTATTCCATCAAACTTTGTGAATTTTTTTTGTAGAAAAATCTATGGAAATTTATAATTAAAATGTCAAAATATGTTAAATGTAATGACTTATAAATATCAGTATAAATAAGTAATTTCTAAGATGTGTTTTGACTTACAAGACAAAACTAGAGTGTGCAAAAATGTAATACAAGAGATGGCCCAAAGGGTTGGGGTGTCGTTACCAATATATACAGCAACGAGGTCAGGAGTAGGACATATTCTAGTGTTTACATGTTTTGTGGAAGTTTCTTGGATGGCCTTTCAAGGTGAAGATGAAAAGTAAAAGAAGTAGGCTGAAAAGAATGCTACAGTGATTGCATGGTCATCCTTAAAGAAAGGTATGTTTATGCACATTGTGCATGTAATTTTCACTACAATGTATTAAATTATTGGGTTGGTAATGTTATGCCCATTTTTTATTGTTTGTGTAGATACTAGATATTTACATTATGCCCATAGCTGCAATGAATCTTAAGTAAACATTAATAGCCCTAAATTTCAACTTGAAATCGAGAACATATGTGAAGCCCCTAGCCCACTTACAGTTTCAGAAATATTTCAGTGGGTGAGGTTACTCTAATTTGTGTGTTTAATGGACTCAGAAAAATACAAGGGAACCTCACTAATGGCAGTTGTTAATATTATTTTCCAGTGAGGTGACCATAAGTTTTATCTACAAAAGATATTAAAAAGCGAGTGATCGTTGTTAAATCAACTTTAGTGTCATGGACTTTGTATTTTCAAATTAGGCGGCTTCAAGGGAGTTTGGGAGATAAGATATCTTCAATGCTAAGGATCGTTGAAGACAAAATGTTGACAAGATATACTAGAAAGTACTAAAAAGCTCTTTTATAAACTAAACCTTCGAGGTAACGTTTCTATAGGAATTAAATTCTTGACATCATTGAACATGACATTATGTGCAAGGCATAAATGAATGGAATATGGAATCTAGTTGTATAAATGCTTGTGAAGGAGAAAGGTTATTACATTAATAGAATCTCATTATTACCTTTTTAACAAAAATAATGTAGTAGGAAAATTTTATGTGCTACGGGTTGTGGGGATTAGGGTTCGAGGTTGAGATGTCCCTGTTTCAACTAAAAACTGCATCATATTCAAACAATATATATTCTAATTAACAACTCAATAATTAAAACATAGTATTGAATATAATTAACTACCCTGAATAAATTACTCCAGTCAATAAAATCGATGTAATTTCAGTTAAATCATACCGCAAGAGTTCATGCAGTTTTGCATTCAGATAAAGAACTAAGTTCTAAACATGAAGGTTGCATGCCCTAATGAACGTTCAACTAGAACCCTACGTATGGACTAATCTAAGTAAATTAAAAAAAAAAACTCCTTCCTCTGCTACAAAATTCGCTAACTTTAGATCCATGTCCGTGTGTTCCATTCACCGTCTCTACCAACATAGGATACTAGTTCTGATTAAGCTTAGCTTGGTTCTATTTCTTTTATCTAGACTGCAGGGTATCGACTCATAACTCAGCTTGGATGTATTTGGGGAGCGCTACTCTGGCCTAGGTTGGTCAAAAATTCAATAAGAACCAGGGGCAATTTGCCTAAAGTTCTTGTTTGGTTCCTGTGGGTCCTGAGACTAGTGTTAGATGTCTATGTGTTATAATTTCGTTGATTCCACTTCCTTAGCGTCACCTAGGAGGTTGAATCCCATCATAATGGCATCTCGTCGCATGTTTATCCCAGTTTGCTAGTTACTTGGGTAGATGTGGGAGGAGGGTGTTACATAAAGCATGATCCAATAACAAAGAGTAGTGGAAAGAGTAAAGTTGATCCATTGATAAAAAGTGTTATTGAGGCTGAATAGGAAAAGAAGTAGTGAGAAGAGGAGGAGAAGAGGAAGTAAGATGACCTGCTTAGACATAAACAAGTAAAGGAGGAAGAAAGAATAATAATAGAAGAAGAGGAAGTAGGATTACCCGCTTACACAAAAACAAGAAAAAGAAGAAGAAAGAAGAAGAACATCAAAGACACTCACAAGAGGAGGAAGTCGCACAGAAGTTGAAAGAAGAAAAAATGATCCAAGAGATAAAAGTAGAGATGTAGGAAGAAGATGACATTGAACACATGGATGATGAGCCAGGCTCCCCATCAGAACTTCCTCTTAACGGTGGTCATTTCCCATTTTATTAGATGGGAATCACCCCTCCACCAGTAGATAGAATCATGGATGTGTGTAATATCACGTTTGATCAGCTGAAGAAAAATATCATGCAAAAAAGATGAAGATTATGCCCGAATGATCCACAAAATCTACTCTTTGTATCAACTAAGAAGGTGATAACCACAAACACTTGGAGGAACCCTCATGCTGCCATTGAAGCTAATGTTGATTTTTCCACAACATCACAAGACAACTCAAGAGTATCTTTTAAATGATAATGTATGGTTGAGGAAATAATTGGTTGTAGCAAAGCAACAAGTGTGGCATCTCATTGCAGAAAATCAACGATTATATTCTAATAGTTTCAACACAACAAAATGGTGGTCAACTATACAGGAAGAGTTGGGACCAATGAAGGATACAATGAAGCATTTGTATGATGAAATGGTTCTCTTGCATCAAGTAGTGTCATCCATGCCTGGGATAGAAAAGAAAGCATAACAAATCTTAAAGCTCCTTAAGATTGCAAATAGAGTTGTCGATCTGATATAGGAGTGGGGTTCCAAATACATAGATGTTTCAGACAGATTGGTTAGGAAGGACAGGGTTGATATCGAGATGGATAGAGTATAGTTGCGACTCCATGTGCTAAATTACACCCATCTAAGAGAATAAGAAACTAACACTCTAGCTTCTTATAGTCGACTGCACATTGGTTTGGAGTCCTGGGCACAAAAACACGGGTTTCCTTATGTGGGTCCACTTGGAGAGACAAGAGACAAGGATACCATCGTTAGTGAAGTGAAGTAGTTTGTCGAGCAGATCAAGAAAGCATTAGATCATCAAGGCTTGGAGATTATTAAGAGTGCTATTCTACAACATGCAATTGCATCGACCAAACTTCACATAAAATTGTTATGGTTGTGGAATAGTGTGAAATCCATATCTAGATTTATGTTGGCAGAAGCATTGGATGTAAAAATGCAATTTGTGGTCGAGCTGCCAATCTGGGTCAAAGTCATAGCAATGGAGTTTAGTGCATGGCATTCATACATCACCAATGAACTCCATGAAGAAGCAATTGATTTATCTATTTGAAAGTGTTTTGTCTTACTAGGAGTTTTGTATTATATAACCACTGTCCTATATATCTTTTGTCTTTTATAATAAGTTCAAATGGGATCCAAAAGACACATGCGGGATATGAAAAGACACATGTGGAATGTAAAAGGTCATATATAGAATATGAAAGTTTATATGGAAGCCTATAGATCATATAAAGTGAAAACTCATGAGGAAACTCAAAATTTGTTTTGATTTATTATAAATAGCTCCTCATAACTCAAGTAAAGGGTTTGGATTCTTAGATTTTTTCCTTGGCTTCTCTTGTTTTGCACAAGATGTAAATCATTCTTTGGAGAAGTAATTTGTGGCTTCATGTTCCAATACTGGATCTAGTGTTTCAACTATGTAACATTGTACTTGGAACCTTTCATTAATAATTAGAAGCTCCTCAAACCAACACTTCTTCATGCATGTATTGTGAATGTAGTAAGACTATTCTTGATATGTTTGTGTTATATGTTGGCATAATACATACTAATAGTAATGAACTATTTCATTGATTAGATATGGATATTGTTGAATGAGTGTTGATATGCTTTCACAATTGTTGCTTATCTTGTGAACTAATTTTCAGGTTAATCAAGAAGTTTTCCTCTTCTACTCATAAGTTTCTCTTAGGATAGTACTATTACTTCCATAACCAGAGGCTCGTTTTACAACCATGGAAGTTTCCTGTGCATTCAATATTTGGTGTCACACAAAGCTTACGCACAAGTTCTGCCCCAAAGAGTTGTGAGGATCACTTGCCGATGTATTGTAACCAAGGTGCACCTATAAACCATTCCCACTAGTGGCTGGACCCTATAACTAGATGGGACTCCTACACCAAACAGTGTGAGGTTTAATTCAGACCTCATATGGGGGAGATCTCGTGTATGTTGGAGACATCTAACACCATAAAAAACTCCATAAAATATTTTATGGAATATTTGATGACATGTTGGATTCGATCATGATTCTCTAAAAGATTGTTAAGAACCTAATATTTCATAGAAGATGGAAGCGCTTGATGATTCTAGAGTATGGTGTAGATTGGATCCGAGAAGCTACAAACAATATCTCCATGAATAAATAGGTAGTTGATGTAAGGGAAGCATGAGTACTTTTGACACAAGCTTGGGCTTGTATTTATCTCCTCCCTAGTTGAGAGGGACTAAGGATGGACACTTTGTTCTCCATGTGCCATGTACTAGGGCCAGGAATAACCACCATAAGTCTAGTTCATGAACACAAGTAGGGAGAATGGTGGATTGAACAAGCATTAGGGAGGTACATTCCTTAGTCATGTATTTTGGCTAATTAGGATTAACATCTTAAGTCAGATACATAGACTTGTTAAAGAATGGTCCAATGGATGAAATTTTACTCGGGATTAGGAAATGTTCCTGTGAGGTCATACACTCTTAACACCTAGGTGACGTATTTTCCTTGAGAGGTTATGGTGTCCAAATTAATGCCTCCCAGCATTGTGCTCTGATCTAGTGGAGAGATAGAACATACTTTTCAAGGGCTTGGTAGTTTGACAATGTTCGTTATGATGATGTTATCATCATTGATGCTTATCAATCTGAATCCTTTCTTATAGAAGTTTTCAACTTTAGAATATCCCAATAAGACATTATTCCCTAGTTATGCAAGAGTGTTGGATTTGTAACTAGGTTTGTTCTTCATAAATGTCATTATACTTGTGGATTTTTATGTAAAAACAAAAATAATAAAAGTTATTATTATTATTTTTGTTGTCAAGCATGTTATTCATGCTTTTACTTTGGTCAAAATAAAAATTTAAAGTGCATGTTCTTCATGACCCTATGATAAGTAGAAAAATTTGATTTTTGTAAACGACATTTGTCCCTCCAAGTTTCCAAGTTGGCCCTTCAGGAAGACAAGTCGGCCTAACAAAAAGACGTCTATTTTCAGATGCAAGAACAACTATATATTGGCACATATCCTCCAAAATTTGTTAAACAAAATTTGATGGTTTTCTGTGGCACAACATAAGGCATATATGTGAGCTATTTTTTTTTTTTTTTTGAGGCATCTTCTCTATAACAACGTGAGTGTTTCTGAGGCTCCTATCATTTATAACACACAAATATTCAAGGTTCTATGTGATTTAGAGTTTATGTTTTGTAATGATGTGAATTCCGTATATGGGTTTTGTGATGAAAGTATGAGTTCCTATGGATATATGATGTGATTTTGTGAGATGATGTTGTGAGTTTCTCTCTACGAGAATTGGGCAGACATGTGGCATATGGTGATCAAATTTATTAACAAAATTGTGACAGAAAAGGAGGGTTGAATTGGCACTAGGAACTCTGGTTAGTTTGACTTGGATTTCTCTTGTTGATGAATAATCTATAAGGAAAGGATTGATGGGTTTTCCCCTTGTGGCTTTTTCCCTGGTCTCTGGACTAATAGTCTCTTGTATTTTATGTATTGCATTTGTATAATTATTTGACCTAATGAATGAAGTAAAGGGTAAACCAAAAAATATAAATAATTAGTCACTAGTGATTATCATATCTAGAAATTATCTACTTCTCTCAGTTTTCAACATTTTGGGGTCTTCATCAGCTTCATAGAGAGGAATTTGACTTAATCCCACATCTGCCTTTGTTAGAGGATCTTGTTGTTGGAAACATTGATAGGGGCTGACTCAATATTTCTCTTAAATTAGTTAATTTTACACAACAGTAATTATCATTATCACTAGAAAAACATAAACGATCATCAACACCATTCAATAATGAATAATATCAAAGATAGTAGACACAAGATATTTTTAGGTGGAAACCATTATGAGAGAAAAACCATCGATCAATTCTTAATATTTGTCTTCAATAAAATATACATCAATATTTTTAGCTCCAACTTTCCAACCCCCTAGTTTACAGGCTCCAACCTGAAGGATGCTCCTACGCCCTAGTTTACCAGCTTCAATTAGAGGATGCTCCAACACCCTGGTTTACAGGCTCCAACCTGAAGGGTGCACCAACACCCTGGTTTACAGGTGTTATAGATATTTTTGGGCCCTACAACCCCAAGCATAAATATCCATAAACTGAGGGCTCCTAAGTCCCTAAAAGTGTAGTTCCAACCCCTAAAGGAACAAGGTCAACTGATTACAGCTTCTCCCATAAGTTCTCCATGAAAAACTGCTCAAAATGGGTCAAATTAGGATCAGTGCACTTACTCCATGGTCAAGGTGCGCTGCAGCCCACCTAAATACACTGTGGGGGTGCGTTGCAATGCAAAAATCCCTTCTAGGGGGTGCGCTGATCGGGAAGAGACAAATGGCAGTGACATTTTGCAAGGTGGAAAAGGATGGAATCTTCCATAACTTTCTCCTGTGACACTTGCCTCTCTGAATTCGACCAAGGATGAGTAAGAGATGCTCAATCTCCAAGTGGAAGCAAGGACTATCAGTGGGAGGACACTAATAAAAAACACAAAGCTGACTCATACCCCTTACAAGATATCTATATATGGATCCCTCATCCCAGAGATCCAGAGGTTGGAATTTGGCATCTTGCAAGGAATTGCTGTTAGTTTCTTGAGGTGATATCAGTATATGTTGGGTGATCTAAGCTTTGTATGAGGTGAAAAGAGGGCTTTTCTAGTCAAGAGGATGATGCTGGGTCGGAACAGCTGGTTGTAACTCCCTTGACTCTTCTTTGATTATCAATAAAGCTATTCTTGTTTTCTTCCATATTCTTGTGTAATACATGATTTATGCATTTGTATGGTTAATCTGTATCTGACCCTAGATTATTTATGATAGTAGATCCATGTTCTTGCATAGTTTGGTGTTGCTGTGATCTTGCAGGTACTCCGGGAAGCTGAGTATACAAGAGAGCAAGCAGCGAAAGACTGTAAGAAGGGAGAAGAATCGAATAAGGAGTCAAGCGAAAAACAAAGGTTGACCTCCTTATTTTTCTTTCATCTACCTATTAAAAAAGAAACCAAAGTAGACTTTCTTCTGTTGTTTCTAAGGCAGCTACCACACCTTAGTGGGATAGAGCAGTTCTGAATAGACACTTTTCCCTGTAACAAAATGGCGACTCCGCTGGGGAGAGAATAGATTGTTTGTTCATTTGTATTTGTTTGCTTTATAAACACACAGACGGAGCCTGAAGCTCATCCAGCTAGCCTTCGAATTGCATTCGTTTTACGAATGCAAAGTAGATCAACGCTGCTTCAGTCAATCTCCGGGTTTGTTTATAACTTGAACATTTGATCTACAAGCTCTCTACTTGTCCTTTGTGGTAGCCTTAGTAGCCTTATTTAGATCTACCCCTGATTATCAAGTTACTGATCATCATTTTTACGGCCAAAAACCCTGAACTGACTGAAAATTGTGACCCAGAGCCTGTTCAAAGCCTTGTCTCTGGACCAGCGCACCCTCTGTACTAAGAATCTGCATTTCAGCGCACTTCCCGAGTGGTGAACCTGCGCTGCAATCCAGATTCCTTGTGTTACAGGTGCGCTGATTAGGTTGGGCTTTGCCACTGAATGTTGGTTTCTGGATTCATTCTTTTCAGTTCTATTCTTTAATTTTGCTGCCTATGATCAGTAACCATCTGTTTGAAACCCTTTTCCTTGCTGATATTCTACCTCTAATGTGCAAAGAACTGTCAGTGTTTTAAGTGTATTTTTTTCATTTTCAGTTCTCTTTTGCAAAAAAGTAACATAATCGAGTTGTCGTCATTTGATTTGAAAGTGTCGTAACTGTCGTTTTCAGCCATAGACAACAAGCCTCCTGTTTGGTAGTCGATTATATGATTTACTGTTGCATATGATTTGAATTGGTGTAATTTTTAAAGTGTCGAAAAACAATATTTCATTTCAAAATCGTTGAGTGTCTCTTTACCCTCGCTTCTTTTTGAAAAGAAAGTTGTTAAATTACAGTCGCTTTAAAAGTAATTCAAATTTGCACATTAAACTTTCTTTTTATCATATACATATTAAGAAAGTCGAAAAACAAATACATGCATGTGCATTTGCATTTAGACAGTCTGATTGGTTTGATTTAGGAAAAGTGCATCTAGTGTGTGCTCTTTGCTCTTTGTTGAAAGAAATCTGTTTATCTTTCCTTAGTAGCTAGGATTTTCATGGCATAAAAGAAGATAAAAAGTTTGTTTATCATCTTAGACTGCATTTTAGGAATTACATCTATACATCACGCAGTGAACCCAAAAGGAAAATTTCATAAACAAGATCAACTCTAAAATAAATTGAATGAATCTAACAACGCTTTGGAACTTAACACAACATCTAGAGGTCTAGGATAGAGACGTGTTCCGGCGTCGTAAAACGTGGTAACTGTCGCTTTCACTGTTGGTTGGGTGATTCCTCCACTTTGAGACGACAAGTGCCAATACGGACTTGTGCTCCCACGTACCGTCGAGTATATTTGGGGAGACCACTATAGGCTTTATCCTTTATCCATAGGAAGCCGTGTCTGCCGCCTTATGATTGCAATGCACCGAACACAACATTTGGGAAGATTGACTGCCGTACCGTAAAACGTATTCTGCAGTTTTGCGATTGGTTTGGTAAACCCTCTACCTAGATCTCCAGAGCAGTCCCTTTCGTTCCTTTTCAGACTCTTTAACAGAAAAGGTCCATCTGAGCACTTGTCACTTCAGGCTCATTAAAAATCGAAGGAGACTAGAGTCATCTTTTGTTTTTTCTCGACTCTTTAAAATTGAAAAAACAAGTTGTGTTGAAGCGTCTAAAATTTATTTAATTCGGAAATATACTTCCCCTTTGATTTTTTAGTTGATCGAGTAATCCGCAATCATGGAAGAAAGTCAATTGAAACACCATCGTTCGCGGAGGTTGACGAGCCAACCATCTTTGTCCCCAGAATCGAAACTATTGCGGACAAAACGAACTCATTTAACCAGTTCCAAATCTCCTGGTAAAGTTAGAACAAGTGTTCCGACCACATCAGAGATTCCGGTTACTCCAAACATTTCTGGTATCCCTGCTTTTAAAGAAGAAGTTCTGCAGCCACCGAGGGATAGTAGCATTGATCCTAGTTTGAGGGTAAACACTTGTGTTACTGAACCAGTTTCATCTGTAACCGGTTCAGAGAGTGTTGTTCCCCGAACATCTGTCGCTGTAGATTCCATACCTTCTTCGGCACCAGAAATATTTTACGGACCTGACGGTCTACCTCTTCCACCTGGTTTGATTGCTATAGAAGAGATAGTAGAGGATCTTCCATCTAGTACTCCATCGCAATTTGGAGTCGGGATCACTCTGTATCCTTCTTCATCAGAAATTAGTCTACCGCTATCGGAAGCTCCTGTAGAATCACTAGGTAATCTTTTGGATAGACTAGAAATGTCTGAACAACCGTCAACATCTAGGACTGTATCATCTGATACAGCGACGACAGAACTTCCTACTGTCACTCCAACGATGTTCGCCGGCATACCATCTGTTCCGACTAGCTCTCAGTCGCTAGAGGAAGCCCAACCAAGGGTTGTTTCGGCAGCATGGTCTGTTCCTGTTTGTTCATCCGGGATAGTATCCGGAAACTCTTATGTTGGATCTCAACAGATTGATCTTTCAAGGGGCCAATTTGGGCAGTCCGCTCCTCAAGGGAAAATTATTCCTTTGAGTACCGGGCTACCACCGTATGGGGGGTAGTATGCCTTTTCATTGTCTTTTGCAGGAGGACAACCATACGGGAGTTCACAACAAAATCTAGGTTATACTGGAATTACATCTAGCGGTTGGGTACCGACACTACCTCAACAACCAAGCATTATATATTCGATGCAACAATGTTTACCTATGTCAAACATTCCAACTACGTTAGCTATTGTGATGGTGTCACAAGTACAAACGTTGCCTGTTGTATGCCAACCTCAAGTATCTCAGGTTGTAATGCAACAGCCGTTTGACCCTGCAACTCAACAACAATTGCCAACTGGTGGAATGACACAGGCCCAAATGGGTACAATTACTCCTCAGCTTGGTCAAACGGTTAGTATCGGGCAACAACACATGGTATCACAACCATGGCTGGTGCAATACCAACAACCGCAATTCCAACAAGTATACCAAGGATCTGAGCAACAAATCTTTGCAAATAGTGGGCAACCGTATATTCAAAACGGTCAAAACCAACCATTTTATAGTGGTTATGCCCACCAACCTTACCAGAGTTACCAGCATCAAATGCATTATGTTGGTATGCAAAGACCAACTGCTCAGGCGATTCCATCTTATCCTGGGTATGCTTCGCCTAACCTAAATCAACAGTTACCATTCGTGGCAACTTTAGAGTTACCAGATCTAAACCGGTTAACAAACGATCCAATCTCTTACGCCCCTTGGTGGCCTGCGATTCCGCATAAACTTCCATCAGATATTCCTAAATTTAATGGAAATCTGGGTGAAGATCCGTCGAATCATGTGATGAATTTTCATCTATGGTGTTCATCGAACACTCTAAACGATGATTCAATTAGGCTTCGCCTTTTTCAGAGGACTCTAACTGGTCCAGCGGCAAAATGGTATATCGAATTGCCCAGAGCTTCGTTTGACAACTTCAGTACCCTAGCGACGACCTTTTTAACCCATTTTCAGTTACCAATCAGGTACGAAACAGGAACAGAACTCCTTACCAATTTCAAGCAAACGACGGCTACTCACATATCTGATCATATTCATGAGTGGCGACGTCATCGCAGAATGGTAAAAACGTATGTTCCTGATCAGCTTTTAGCTGAATGGTTTATTAAGTCTTTGTTGCCTTCTATTACAGAAGATGTGGCAAAAGGGGGAGTCATCACAGAAGAGCAAGTTATTGCTCGTGCACAATATCTGGACTTGATTTATACTCAGTCCGGCACGCTCTATGATAAAATACCTGATGCGCCTAGACCGAAATTTTCTATTCCTCCGCCACCTAAATCGAACAATGAATCTCATGCCAGCGATGGTGTGATTGGCACAACAGACACGAAATCAACAAAGGCCCCATCAAAAAAGGCCCGTAAGAATTCAAGTCAAAATGCAGATGAACTTCTTGCCTCGGAAGTAAATGCCGTCTCGTCAGACAAAGGCAAAGAAACCAAGCAACCAGGGGGCAAGAAGAACAACAAAGGGAAGAAGAAGAAACAGGGATCATCATCACCTGAAAGATCTTCTGCAAACCCACCTGGAAAAGGGAAACCAAAAAATCCATGCTTTATATGCGATGAGGATCATTGGACACAAAATTGTCTGCACAGAGCTGAAGTTAAAAAATTCTTTAAGGATTCAAAAACTTCTGCAGTGCTAACTGATCCGTTTCCAAACCCAGGAACAAATCTGGTTGCTAATGAAAATGCTTCCCCGTCCCAAGTGCTGATGTTGTCGATTTCGAAACATCAAAATGATGCTTTGATATCGACAAGGAACAAAGATTATGGAAATCCACAGATGTCGAACAACAAGGATAAAGATCAACCTAGTAGTTCGACAACAACTTCGACAGAAGTTGCGCCACCCATAATTCCAGAGCTGAAGATAAAACCGCCTAAGGGAGTAGTACACAAATCGACGTTTAATCCTCGTGCAAGATCTGCACAGCATTATAATATAGTGGAAGATTTGGCTCAATCGCCATTCGCACTGTCGACTCTTGAGGTACTACAAAATTGCCCATCCCAAAGGCAAGCTTTATTATCAGCTATTGGTGGGGTAGACCCAAAGGATTCCAATCTTGTATCTTTTAACCATGAAGGATACAATCCACAGTTACCAGCTCAACTAGCTTTCCTTATTCAAGTGAAAGCCCTCAACAAAACTGTTCATCGAACAATTATTGATGAGGGAGCATCTACATGTATTATGTCGATGAGTTGCTGGAAAACTTTGGGATCTCCGACCTTGTCAAGATCATCGACGACACTAAAAGCATTTGATGGACGAACATATACCCCGTATGGTATTCTAAGTAACTTACAAGTTGAGCTAGGAGGAAAAACAGTAGAAATAGATGTTGAAGTGATCGACGGAAACCTCGATTACAACATCCTACTAGGAAGGCCATGGATATATGCTATGGCTGCCATTGTATCGACCTATTTTAGGAAGATTTCATTTCCTTATCAAGGAACTATTACAATCATCGATCAACAAACTTTCCTCCCAAACGGTTCCCAAGTTACGGGAAGCATTCCGATGATCCATGGAAGCAGTCATTCGCTTCAAAATATCGGAGTAGGCCTACTAAAAGACCCTGTGTTAATGGGTACTTTCGCCCTCCCGCCTCCAATCAATCTGGCGGAAGTCGCATCCGTAGGAACCTGCAATATGATTTCTTCCATTCCGAAGTTTTCAGAAAACGATAATGACATGGATCATACAATGGTGTTGCCTCCAAGCCCAATAGAAATATTATAGCAATCAATGTTTCTAGCATGGAAGGCAAACCCAAATCAGCGCTCGTCGAGCGTTTGGATAGATAGGTCTGGAGAATATGGAACCCCTTTAGATCCTTGGTCAAAAGTGTATAACACCGACGAAGGAATCCTTCAATCGATGGAAATTGAAGGGGGGCCATGGAAAGATTACCACCATCGTTCCCTTCTTCTAGATTGTGAAGAAGATACTCCGAATGACCTATATCATCCTTCAGTTTTTGATTTTCTATCAAATACTGTAAACACGGTGGATTCTGAGCGAAACTTGTCCAACATTGAAGAGACAACTGCCATCAATATCTCGACCAAAACAAATGTTGTAGAGAATATTTATGTTGGCAAAGGTTGTTCTCCTTCAGAGCTGGAAATATATAACGCTCTTTTTCGCGAATTTAGAGATGTCTTTGCTTGGTCATATGATGAAATGCCAGGCATTGACTCGAGTATCGTTGAACACGAGATAAAGATGTATCCGGATGTCAAACC
The DNA here is from genome assembly GCA_031772625.1 of Pinus tabuliformis. Lineage (NCBI taxonomy): Eukaryota > Viridiplantae > Streptophyta > Pinopsida > Pinales > Pinaceae > Pinus > Pinus tabuliformis. Next base: position 1,743,193,076 of record CM062817.1, on the reverse strand, counting down.
AGTACGACAACGGCCCCGGCAGGTGCACCCCAAGAAAGCCGCTGCCATTAAATCTGAAGTTGAAAAACTTCTACACGCTGGTTTCATTTATCTGGTTCCCCTAACCGATTGGGTATCGAACATTGTTCCTGTTATGAAGAAACAAGGAACAATAAGAGTGTGCGTCGATTACAGGGATGTAAATCAAGCTTGTCCAAAAGACAACTATCCTACACCCTTCATCGACCAGATAATTGATGAATGCGCCGGATGTGAAATATTTTCATTTATGGATGGATTCTCCAGGTATAATGAAATAAATATCCGCCCACAGGACCAGTCAAAGACTGCATTCATCTGTTCATGGGGCACATTCGCATATCGAAAATTACCCTTTGGTTTAAAGAATGCGGGGGCAACATTTCAAAGGGAAATGAATTACGCCTTCCATGACATCAAAAACATCGTTCAACCATATCTCGACGACCTTCTGGCTCATTCGCGAAAGCGGACCGATCATCCGCAGCATTTAAGAGCAATATTTCTGTGTTGCTGACACTACAAAATACGACTCAATCCACACAAATGTGTGTTCTATGTCAGTTCTGGCCGTTTACTCGGCTTTGTAGTCTCGAAGGATGGGATTCGTCTCGACCCATGTAAGGTTCAGGCAATAATAAATTTTCCTCCACCTTCAAACGTGCTTCAGATACAGAAACTACAAGGGAAAGCAAACTTTCTGAGGAGGTTCATACCAAATTACGCCGAACTTGCTAAAGGTTATACACGTCTATTGAAAAAGGAGGTGCCCTTTGAATGGGATCAGGATGCGCAAGCTTCCTTTGATGCTTTGAAAGAAGCTCTGATAAAAGCATCATTGATGTATGCACCAGACTATCAAAAAGACTTTAACCTGTATCTAGCTGCAGCAGATACAACCATAGCCATGGTTTTAGTTCAAGAGGACAACGGAATCGAACATCCTATATATTATTTAAGTAGAAACTTAAATGATACAATCCGTGGTATGGAGATATAATAATCTATCTCCAAACCCAAAATTATAGGCCTAATATCTCCAGATCTGAACAAAAACGTATCAGATACATATCCAAAGACTACATGATCGTCGATAATACGCTTTACTGTCGTGGTGTCGATACAGTTCTAAGGAGGTGCCTCACTCACGAGGAGGCCGAAAAAGTCCTGAATTATTGCCATTCAAGCGCATGTGGTGGACATCAATTAGGTTATGCAACAGCACAGAAAATTTTGTGAACATGATACTTCTGGCCAACAATGTTTAAAGATTGCATAACAGCGGTCAGAAGTTGCCATAACTGTCAAATTTTCGATAGAAAAACCAGAAAACCACCTGCATCTCTACAGCCGATAGTTGCTGTTGGGCCTTTCGCCAAATGGGGCATCGATTTCATGACATGTAACCCCACCTCGACCGGGGGGCATGGGTACATAATAGTCGCAGTCGACTATTTTACCAAATGGGCCGAGGCGATGCCTACATTAAATAACACTGGTGAAACAACTGCCCTTTTCTTTTTCAATCATGTAGTCGCCCGATTCGGCGTACCACAGGCCATAATCACAGATCATGGATCGCATTTTCGCAATCACATGATGATCGAATTAGCTGCCAAATTGTGGTTGTCACATGACATCTCTTCTCCATATTATCCGCAAGCCAACGGACAAGTTGAAGCGATCAACAAAGTCCTGAAGCACATGCTGCAAAGGATGATTGGAACTCACAAGAGAAGTTGGCACCTAATCCTGTACTCAACTTTGTGGGCATACCGAACATCAGTATGAAACGCAACTGGGTTCACACCTTTCCAACTGGTGTATGGCCTGGAAGCAATCTTGCCAATTCAATGTGAAATCTTGTCCCTCAAACTCGCAATCGATCTTCTCCCCGGAACTTCAGATGAAGAGGATCGTTTCTTGGAATTAATCCGATTGGATGAAACCTGTCGTGACGCCGCGTTGGTTAACAAAGCTCATAAGAAACAAGTCAAAGCGCAGTTCGATAAAAATGTCAAACCCCGTGTCTTCTCAGAAGGAGATTTGGTCTTGCTGTATGACCAAGCATCCGATAAATTGGAAGCAGGCAAATTCGAGTCTTTATGGATAGGCCCATATATTGTTAAGCAAGTGTTAGCAAAAGTCACCTACTAGTTAATGGATTATGACGGGATTCCACTGGCACAACCTCGCAACGGGTTGTACCTTAAGCATTACTACGCGTGATTCAGTATAGTAACCTATCTTCTTTTGTTTTATTTTTGTTTTCGCTAAAGTATTTGTTTTGGTCAAGTAATCCACTTTTACATTTATTGCAGATGTCAAATCCATTGGATTCATGGGTTGGATACGCTGACAGAGCAAGTCGTAGTTCGCGGAACCTATCTTCTGCGGCCTGGGCCATTTTTGATCCAAGCGGCGAGTTAGTGAGTTTCAGAGGGGTATGTATTGGTCGATCAACGAATAACATCGCTGAATATAGCGCGTTGATAGAACTTCTCTCTGATGCCATCATACATGGCATACGCCGACTGACTGTCAGGCTAGACTCACAACTCGTCATACTACAACTCACTGGTATATACTCTGTCCGGAACCCAGCTATCTATCGCATGTTCCTAAGGGTTAAGATTTTGGAAAGGCAATTTGATTTTATTCAATATCAGCATATTTCTAGAAACTTAAATACATTAACTGACTCATTGGCAAATTATGTGTTAGATAGACATCTACAACATTTGTAAAAGAAGCATTTCATCAATATTTGCATATGGAACAATAACACTTAACCAAAATAAAACTCCGAAAATCAAAAATATATATACATCTGTTTATGGTTTACATATAATGTTCTGTAACCAAGACAAAATTGGTCAAATGACCCAAAACTCAAAATGCTAGGGGGCACCCTAGTCTAATGATGCTCATGATAACAAGTCACTGCCTGCGCAATCATGCGTAGAAGCCTAGTCCATCGACGCGGCACGCCGGTAGTATGTCACTGCAGCATCAAAGGGAGTTCGTTAGTACTCACATCGGGTATACCAAGAGTGAGGCCCTCGATTTGATCCTGCAATGCTGAAAGAGTCTCAGCCACATTAAGGTCACGAAGAATAGCTCTTCCAGCTGCCTCTCTTGTTGGGGCGGCAGCTGGTACTCTCGGACGCGCTACTGGCCGAACGGGACCAACATCTGTAAGAGCACACGAGTTTTTGATCAAGTCTTGATAGAATAAAGCACAAGAACATTATAAAAGCAGAACAATAAACAGGAAATGGTCAAAGAAGTTACCAATGGCACCCCACTGTTCACCAGCAGGCAGTACTAAATCTGGGTCACCCCGGAAATCCATACCAGCATATGGATACTCAGAATAAAACATCTCCTGGCGATCAAACCACCCAAAGAAGGTATCAGAAAAAGAAATCTGAGACTGACCAGCATGTCTAGACATGTGGTCAACCCATCTCTGCATCCGTGGTTCGGTCGGTGGAGGTAAACTGAGAGCAATATACTGCGGCTGCATCATGGGTATCCTCTCCAAGGCAAAAGCGACCAAAATAGAACCATATCCAAAGTTCTTCAACCTTCCGCTTTTCACCTTGGTCAGCTGTTCTTTAATCACAGGAAGTACTGCATCGCACCAGTTGAATACTTTCGGTTCAAGGCACTCCAGGGCATACTGCATATAGGATCGGTTAGCCACATGAAGTGATGCGCTACCAGCCATCCTACCAAAGGTAAACAGAATGGTCCTCAGGGACCTGTTAGTGACATCTCGGATAATGATCTTGCCATCTTTACTCGGCTGAGATCCCTCTCTACAGTGCCGGCGAACATAGTCTCTCACAGAATCACCCCCACGGGCTGAACCTGATAAAGAGATGGGGGCACCCCGCCTCGACAAACCGGTCAAAAAATAGATGTCTTCCACGGTCAAGGGGATAGATTTGCCCCTAATCTGGAACACCTGGCTGGTGGGATCCCAAGCGTCAAGCAAATACTGCAGCAAGTTGATCTGTTGTCTCATACTAGAGATACGGAAGAACTTCAGTAGGCCACAGTTCCGCAGTGCATTCACGGTAACCGGATCATGTAAGGCAATCAGATCTTCTTCTTCATGCTCACGTTCTCGCCATGTGATAGTCATCTTGCTCCAATGAATCTCTGAAAACAAACAAGAGAGGAGTTAGATTTCAATTTGGAGAGAAACAGGCAGGAATTTCCATGAAAAAACTGTGCAAGAAGATTCTTCTCTGCATCCAGCTCACCTAGAGTAGTGTTCTGGGTGCATTGAAGGTCAATTTGATAGTATATTGACCGACTTCCAGCGCACCTTTTGATACAGGAAGGGTGCGCTAGAGTCAGAACTCTTTTCTCAAACCCCAGGGGCTCAGAAAAGCAAGAAATCAAGCACAGAATGGAAAATGTGAAGGATGAAATGAGAGAGCTAAGGGATAGCTCCTACCTGGTCCAAACGGCGCCGAGAATTATCTACAGGATCTCCCGGAATCAGCTGATGAAAATCGAGGGGGAAAACACCTCCAAAGCTCCAACAGACCAAAGTTCAAATGAAATGGTAAAATGAGAGGTAAAGAACACTTTTGAATTGCTTGTACATATTTCGAGTAGAGTATTAGTGTCCTAGTTCATTTCCATATATTTTTCATTTCTAACTAATCTGATGAAGCAGTTGAGCATGCAGTATGATCCTTTGAAAGAACAAAGCTACTTATGGTAAAATCAAAAGCGACCATTGTATTGAGCAGTTTTGATGTGGACTTCATGCTCGTTAAAAAATAAATATAAGCAATGAGCACATGTTCCCCCAGAGTTTAAGCTCATCAATAAAAAATGAACCAATTTCTGGTAAATAACCATCGTGAATGTAAGATCTCAGCCTTTTAAAACCTTGGGCGTGTTTGCACCATCACCTCCACTTTTGCATTGGCCGATCATTCACCTCCATTCTGATTGTTTACCCATTTCGAGGAACAGTTGCGAAGAGTGATCATGTTAGCCATCCTTGTAACACTGCCGTGATTGGAAAATTCCAAGCCTTACCTGGAATCAGCTGCTACCCATTTCATCACTCATTCCTCAAAAGACGAGTCTTCTTTAAGCTCTTTTCAATTGACTCGGAAAATATGAAAGGATTGCCGAGCTATTGGCCTCTCCAGCTCGTTAAAGTGACCGGAAGTGCTATCCCTCCTTTAGATTTTAATCTTTTTTGGACTTGAGGGATCATTACACAAAAAGATCGAGCGCTTGTTTTGTTCGGCTCGTTAAAAGGATCGAAAATCCATCCCTTCTGTATTGTTTTATACTTTTTCGGACTTAAGGGATTAGATGACGAAAAAGGAATATTGGAGTTTCCTTTACGTACCTTTTCAGACTTGTTAAAATTGAAAAGGACCAAGTTATCTTTGTCGTTAAACTCGTTAAAAGCATAATAGCGACAAACTTGTCTGTGGCAGGCAAGAACGAGTTTCACTATTGCTAAGCTCGGTAAAACAAAGCGATGGGTTTGCCCGAAGGGAAAATTATAGAACAAGCATATGTTATCCTCCTCAAGCTTGATAAAAATAAAGAGGTACTGGTTAGCAATGAATGGGGAAAAAATTGGGAAGAAAACTTGAAGAAACTTTGTTGGTAGCAAGTCGCTCTTGAACATGACACTTTCACTCCGCATCCATGTCGGGTTGGGTTGTTTCATTCACCGGTCACATCACCATGGTCACATTACACCATCCACATTTGGGGTTAATGCTACCAATCCATCATGTCAGTGTCGCCGATATGTTCAAGAGAAGTCATTCAGAGAATTCACCCAGGTCCACCCACCGCAATACATCTATACTCCATTCTTTCATGGCCGCCATCCTGAACCTTATATCATCAGACAGTTTTCACCTCCATAAAAATCATTTGCTCCGTTCCGTGTCATTGATGTGGGATTCATTAAGGCCCTCCTATGACGGATCACTTCTTGTTGACATCAGCTCATTATCCAAGAAGTCGATCTAGGAATACCCCCTTCAGTGCTTTGAAGCTTGCATGCCTTAATGGAAAGTTTCTCACTTCTGGCGAAAGGTTTACATCAATAGCCTTCGACCGAAAGATTTTGCATGGTGTTCGACACCAAGTCCTTTATTCACACCACGTAGATTGTACTGCAGTATCTTGAGGGTCATCATCATTATCGGTGATTCCTCTCGCGCCTGTTAACAGTTTACATTATTGGCTGGTAATCAGGCGATGTCTTTCCGTGTTCGACTCCAAAACATTTTTCACATGGATCGACTTGTACTTTGAGTGAAGATCGGACGAGATTGAAGACCCCGGATCTAGTTTCATCCATCTGGGCTGCGATATATATTCAGGAAAATAAAAACATCAAATGTACAGCATTACGGCATAGATAATCATTCAGACAATTGTCTGTCCTATGTACATGAGAATGAATTTATAAAGCTGAGCATGGGAATGCCCGCCTCAGCTAGATCATGAAAATATTATGAAGATAATGTATTGTGTTGTATCTTATTACAGGTCTCCTCTTGGCTCGAAAGAACTCTGGATCCTCATTATAAAGCATTTCACCCGACATTTTAAGAAAAAATTAACGACCTCATGCTTTAGGGGGCAACTGTTATAGATATTTTTGGGCCCTACAACCCCAAGCATAAATATCCATAAACTGAGGGCTCCTAAGTCCCTAAAAGTGTTGTTCCAACCCCTAAAGGAACAAGGTCAACTGATTACAGCTTCTCCCAGAAGTTCTCCATGAAAAACTGCTCAGAATGGGTCAAATTAGGATCAATGCACTTACTCCATGGTCAAGGTGCGCTGCAGCCCACCTAAATACACTGTGGGGGTGCGTTGCAATGCAAAAATCCCTTCTAGGGGGTGCGCTGATCAGGAAGAGACAAATGGCAGTGACATTTTGCAAGGTGGAAGAGGATGGAATCTTCCATAACTTTCTCCTGTGACACTTGCCTCTCTGAATTCGACCAAGGATGAGTAAGAGATGCTCAATCTCCAAGTGGAAGCAAGGACTATCAGTGGGAGGACACTAGTCAAAAACACAAAGTTGACTCATACCCTTTACAAGATATCTATATATGGATCCCTCATCCCAGAGATCCAGAGGTTGGAATTTGGCATCTTGCAAGGAATTGCTGTTAGTTTCTTGAGGTGATATCAGTATATGTTGGGTGATCTAAGCTTTGTTTGAGGTGAAAGAGGGCTTTTCTAGTCAAGAGGATGATGCTGGGTCGGAACAGCTGGTTGTAACTCCCTTGACTCTTCTTTGATTATCAATAAAGCTATTCTTGTTTTCTTCCATATTCTTGTGTAATACATGATTTATGCATTTGTATGGTTAATCTGTATCTGACCCTAGATTATTTATGATAGTAGATCCATGTTCTTGCATAGTTTGGTGTTGCTGTGATCTTGCAGTTACTCCGGGAAGCTGAGTATACAAGAGAGCAAGCAACGAAAGACTGTAAGAAGGGAGAAGAATCGAATAAGGAGTCAAGCGAAAGACAAAGGTTGGCCTCCTTATTTTTCTTTCATCTACCTATTATAAAAGAAACCAAAGTAGACTTTCTTCTGTTGTTTCTAAGGCAGCTACCACACCTTAGTGGGATAGAGCAGTTCTGAATAGACACTTTTCCCTGTAACAACAGGCTCCAACCTAAAGGATGCTCCAACACCCTATTCCCCAGCTGCAACTAGAAGGGAACTCCAATTCCTTTTGTAGGCTCCATCCTACCCTAGCACCACCCTACCACCTTGATCATCCGATAGACCATGTTTCACAATTTTCAGTCTGGATCCACTTATGCTAAATAAAATAAATAATATAAAAAAACTTATGTTGACTTTGTAAATTTGGAACACTAGCACTAAGTCATCAGAAGGAATAAGAAAAACTACAAAACAATCTCTTCTCAACACTCATATATGCTTTTGTTCAATATGTATATGAATATAAAACTCTCACCAACTTGTCATCAAATATATAACTATAATATAACCCTGGTTCATCAAGCATGTTAAAAGATATTGATAACCTTGGCACTTCCTCAACAATTTTATCAAAAGCCAACTCAAAAATAACTCTACTCAATCATATCAACACATTAAAGCATTCAACGGTATAATCCTTGTTCAATAAGAAAATTATATGCACTACAAACTCTAACACTTATATTTTGTTTTCTTAAGTCAATCTAATCATTCCTCCCAATAGTTTACTCATATAGTCAAATCAACACATCTAATCAAACTCAAGCAATAACAAGGGCAGACAACACAACCCTAATCAATCCCTCTACTAGAGAATCACCATTTGCATTCCCTCTGTCACATATAATTGTCGTGCATTTTTTTTTTAGTTCCAACAAAAGATAACCAGTTTGCAAAAACACTACTTATCACAACGAATCCTTAGCACTGCATAAGTTACTTCAATAAAACCCTAGTTCTATCTATGCAATCCTCAACAATGCCCAATAATATCATGCCCTAGCTTATCTGGCATACCTATAATACAAGTCCTTAGCTCTGCCAATTGTGTCAGGTCCTGGAAATTTGTCTCACATATTATGCTTCAATGATCAAGAATCCACTCAATGCATTAGCGCTAGTGAAGATCAACACATCGACTATTCCAAACCAGTCGCACTCATAAGATGCAACACATTACTAATCTTGAAGAACCCGTGACATACTAGTATTACCAATATATAGCCAAACCGTAAACCAACAATTACACTTTATTTAATAAGAACTCAACAAATGATATCATAAATATTGCTTGTAGAGAAAGGATAACACATTGTTTGTAGAAGAGTTGTTTCAAACAAAATATTGCTCCAACACCATTATTCTCTATTCATTCAACTCTAGATTTGCAATTGCTCATGAAGTTTTCATCAAAATCACAAGATACAAACCTACTCTACTACTTTGCAGAAAGTAATTCACAATTTAGAACGTCAATTACAAACATGCAATGAGAAATAACACACATGCACATAGTATTTTTCCTGAGGAAAGCAATCTACTATAAAACCCAATGCCAGCTTGCATTAATATAATGAATAGAGATGTATTACAATTGCTTTGCTCAACTTAGCACACCCTCCAAGTGAATAACCTATCTCTCTTCTCACTAAGAAGCTCTGACCTAGACTTAGTCAATTCTCCCTCTGCTTGAGCCTCTATTTCCTTGTGCATTTCGTTGAACAATTAGGCCCCTTTTATTTAGGAATTTCTCCAAAATTGATTGCTCAATTCCTCAAGTTGATCATTAGGTTGCATGCAACACTTGTACACTCCAGAATAGTCTAATTGATGTTACATTGGCTTGGAACCTCCACATCAACTATGTAACTCAAATTCTTTGCATGCATTAGCTATTTTGGACTGATTGATCAGTTAATTTGATGATCACTAAGTTAGACCAAAGTCACACTGCATAGCTGACCTTCCACTAGTTCCTCCAATAGTTGGAACTAGTTTAACTGAAAACAACTTAATATAACTAAATTAGATTGCTATAAATTAGCAATCACTCATGCTTAACTAAACTCAAGCCCTCCAACTCGAATTAACTGAGTGAAAAGTTCCATGTCACCTTAGTTAACTACCTCCAAGATTTTTGCTGATGTGGAAATTTGAATTTTCTCTAATTTGACCAAGGAAAAGTCAAACTGAGATTTTCTTGCTGCATTTTCAACAATCCCACTCAGCGAGAAAGGGATTATCAACCATCCCTCTCCTTCCCCTATGGAACTAGAACTTCCCTCTTGACAAGGCCTTTGCCAAAATTTCTACATCTTGTTCCTCTGTTGGAATGTGTTCTAGCAACATTATCTGCCTCTGCACATAGTCCTATAAAGGGTCATATTGGATATCTATATGCTTGGATTCATCATGAAATACATGAGTTTTAGAGAGGTTGATGCAACTATAATTATCACAGTAGATCACAGTTGGATTCATCACCTAACCAAATTGTCCCACGAGTATCTTTCTCATCCAAATCACCTCACATATTGCTTGACTTGTAGCCATGTATTTTGCTTCTACTGAGCTGCATGAAACATATATTTGCTTCTTGCTATACCAAGAAACAATTGCAGACCCAACACTGAAAATTCAACCTAATGTACTCTTTCGGTCTAATGGACTCCTCGCTCATTCTGCATTTATGAAGCCAAATAACTTCACTCTCTCTATCTGTTTGTACCATAGTCCAAAATAGGTAGTGCCTTTGAGATACTGTAAAGCATGCTTAGATTCCTTCCAAAATAAATTGGTTGGCCTAACCATAGCTTGACTTAGCTGGTTGACTGCATAGCACATATCTAGTCGTGTGTTCACAACATACATCAGTGAGCCCACTAGTTGTCGATAAATGGTGGCATCCACTTCTTCACCTGAAGTGGCATCATCCTTCCTCTAATTGGTCACTAGAGGAGTCTCCATGGGTTTACAACTATCCATGCAAAATCTTTGCAACATCTCATTTGCATACTTGCCTTGAGAGACAAACAATTCCCCATCACCTTTCCATACTTCCAACCCGAGGAAGTAGTGCATGAGACCCATGCCCTTTATTTCAAATTCCCTTCTAAGGTCCCCATTGCAAGATATGATTAACTACTTGTCACCAGTTAAAATAAAATCATCAACATATAAGACATTAATCAACAATTTACCTTCTACAAATATGTGACAGATGTTTGCATCCACTTCACTTTTGGTGAAGCCCAAACCAGTGAGATAGTTATTGATCCTGGTGTACCAATCATGGGGTTCTTGTTTGAGACCGTAAAATGCTCACTTGTGTATGCACATGTCAGACTCATGATCAAATGTCTCAAAGCCTTCTGGTTGTTTGGTGTACACCTCCTCCTCAATAACCCTATTGAGGAATGTTGTTTTTACATCCATTTGGTGGGTCTTCCACCCCATCTGTGCAGAAAGTGCACATATTGATCTAATGGATGAGTACCTTGCTACAGGAGAAAAGGTCTCCTCATATTCAATTCCATCAACTTAAGAATACCCCTTGGCCACAAATCTAGCCTTATACTTCTCTATTCTTCCGTCTGCTGCATGCTGAACCTTGAAGATCCATCTTGAACCCACAACTAATTTATCTACTAATATTGGGACCACTTCCCAAACATTTTTCTTTACAATGGATTCATATTCCTCCACGACTTCATTAACCCATACAGCTTGCTCTACTAATTCCTTGAAAGAGGATGGCTCAGTTTCGACAAGCTCAGTCATTATATCCATGTAGCTAGTGTACCGATCAGGTGACCTTCTCTGCCTACATTAATTTGAAGGAGCACCAACATTCTCCTTTACATCCTACATAAGTCTTTCAACTTCCCTGGTTCTTTTCCTACCTTCTCTAGATGTTTCTACTTGATTGGCCATCTCCACTCTCTACTCCTCAATTTATGGGCACTATACAACTTCCCGAGGTTCCCACTTTGGAGCTAAAATCTCCTCTTCTGGTGGGATATGAAACTCCATCTCACGAGAGCACCACATCGTTTTCTCCTAAACAAACTTTACATGCGTTCGCACAATTGTCATTATGAGGGATGGAAAGTACGCATTATAGTTGTGAGGAGTTTTTGTGTAACCCACAAATACTCCCAACTATGTTGTCAACTCAAGCTTCTTCCTTGATTCTTTGGAGACATGGTAGTAAACAGAGGTTCCAAAAATCCTGAAGTACGACACATCCGATCTTCTCCTTGAGAAAGACTCCTCCGGTGTAGTCATGCCAGAAATATGTTGAGGACTCTAGTTCTGCAAATAGATTGATGTGTTGCATTCCTCAACCCACAAATGTAGAGGTAGGCCTTGGTCATGCAACATCGCCATTGTTTCTCCCACAATGATACGGTTCTTTCTCTCAACCACCCCATTCTACAATGGTGTTTGAGGTGTTGTCAAGTGTCGTCGAATGCCTTCTTTCTCATAGAAATTTTTAAATTCATTCAAGACATACTCACCTCCATTATCGCTCTTGATAACCTTCACCTTCTCATCGGTTTATTTCTCAAACAGTGCCTTGAATTCTATGAATTTGGAGAATGTCTCATCTTTCTTTTGCATGAAGAATACCCAACATTTCCTTGAGAAATCATCAACAAATATACCATAGTACTTATGTCTAGCAATGGAGGTTGTTGAGAAAGGTCAACAAACATCAAAGTGGATCCTTTCCTAGACTGCATATGATTTGCTATCCTGATCATGGAATGTGGATTTTGAGTACTTCCCCAAGGTTCATCCTTTGCATACATCTTGCTTCTCAAGTGCTCCTTTGAGGAGTCCAGTGGTTATTTGTTGCATAATCTTCAAGGCCATGGTGCAAATGACCAAGTTTTATGTGCCAAATCTCACCGACATCGCACCCTTGCACTTTCTCTGCCTTAGTGCTTAATGCAACATAGTCTTTCACATATAGCTTATACAGGTTCTTCACAGGAACCCCGATATTCTTCACCTATCCCGTGGCTATGTGTCTTAGGAATTCTTTTCCTTTGCTAAAGATCACATCATAACCATAGTCTTCCAAAACTACAACAGAGATGAGATTTTTCTTTAGGCCCAGAATGAACATGACATCTTTGATTTTGAGAGGGGACCTTAACTCCATCTGAAAGGTGATTGTACCAATCTCGATCGTATTATACCTTCCATCGTCCCCCATATTGATGTGCATATGGAGATCTTTCTCCTCTAAGTCATTGAAAAAATATCTACACCCTGTCATGTGGAACAAGGCACCGAGTCCAAGTACCACATGCTCCCAATCATTGTGCTTGCCATGCATGCGATAAGCGTAAATTCAAGCTTGAAATATGAAGCTAAGGCTTCACCTTCTGCTCTTCCTGAGGTCTTCTTGCTTTCATTTTTTTGTGGAAACTTCGTGGCATAGTTCTTGAATTCATGAAAATGGAAGGATTTAATTTTGGACAAATATTTCTTCTTGCCCCTTGGCTGAAATTTGGTTTGGTTTGAGATTTTTTCCCTTTTCTCTTTTTCCCTTTCTAACCAATGCAAAGTTTTCTTCATCCTTGCCCTTGGATAAAGTCCCATCTCTCGTATTCCACCTTATTTCCTCTTGTACTAAATCAGACCACAAATGTTCCCAATTTAGTACTTTCTCCCTCCCATTCATCGAAAATTTATAGCTATGACAGCTCTTGGGAAGGCCTAGAAGGGACAGGCTTACCAAATCATCATCTGAAATAGTAACACCAACTCCTGCAATCTCATCACGAACTTGTGTGAACCTGATCAGATACGGTTGTATAATGACATTCTTCTGCATCTTGATATTTCAAAGTTTATTCTTAAGCGCCAATTTCCTATAGTCGCTTCTATTCTGGAACAGATTTTTTAGTGCCACATAGATTGCATAAGGAGTTTCTTTCCCATAGAGATTGGTGAAAATGTGGTCCTATACTCCCTCCAATATTATTCTCCTCACCTCGGCTACATCTTTCTTCCATTGGGCTAGTTTCTTGGCATCATCTTCCGTCGATCTTGCAACATTTGTATTGATGTATTCAAGCAATCCATTTTCATCCAATACCACTTCCATGTGATCCTTCCATGTAATCCTTCCATGTAATCCTTCCATGTGATGAAATTAGAGTTTCCTTCCAAGGAATACTCTAGCCTCAACCCGTTGAAGCTCATCTTCCCAACTCTAAAGAGATCCTGCTACACTGAATTGCAATTCGAACATCCTAAGAAACAACTTCGAAATTCCTGCTCTGATGTGAATCCTGCTCTAATACCATGTAGAAATTATGATGTAATTTGTAATTTATCATGAAGCTATAATCAAAATCAAAATAATCAAACCTACTTTACTGCTAGATGAGAAATAAAACACATGCACATAATATTTTTCGAGGGGAAAGCAATTTACTAAAAACCTTAATGCCTTCTTGCATTAATCTGATGAAGAGAGATGTATTATAATTTATTTTCTCAACTGAGCACACCCTCCAAGTGAATAACCTATCTCACTTCTCACTGATAAGCTCTGACCCAGACTTAGTCAATTTGTGCCTTTGATTGAGACCCTATTTCCTTGCACAATTCCTTAAGAAATTAGGCCCCTATTATTTAGGAATTTCTCCAAAATGGATTGCGCAATTCCTCAAGTTGATCATCAGGTTGCATGCAACATCTGTACACTCTAGAATAGTCTACAAATTATGTTACACTGCCTTGAAATCTCCACCTCAACTGGTTAACTCGAATTTTCTGCATGCATTAGACTAAATTCACACTACACAACTAACCTTCCACTAGTTCCTCCATTAGTTGGAACTAGTTTAACTGAACGCAACTTAATATAACATAATTATATTGCTACAATTTAGCAATCACCCATGTTTAACTGAACTCAAGCCCTCCAACTCGAATTAACTGAGTTAATTGAGTGACAAGTTCTATGTCACCTCAATTAACTACCTCCAAGAGTTTTGTTGATATGGGAATTCAAATTTCTCTAGTTTGACCAAGCTAAAGTCAAAGTGATATTTTCTTGCTGCATTTTCAACACTAATTCATGGAAAAGATATTTAAAAAACCCATACTTTTGAAATGATGGGGCTTTATGACCTCACAGCTTTAGATTTGAAATATTTTACTAAGTTAGGAATTTTGATAGTAATCATGGCAAAGAAATTTAAAAACATGTACTTCTTTTGAAATGATGGGACTTTAAGACCTCAAAACTTTATATTTGAAATCTTTTACTAAGATAAGGACTTTTTTTCTTGCTCGATGCCACATAAGAACCTATCACACACCCACTTTCAGGTTTCATGCACCCATTTTTGAGGTTCCGTGAACCTATTTAAGAAAACGAACCTAGGCTACAAGTATTGAGTACTAGCTTTTTATGGGAAGAACTTAGTCTGAATGGGTGCGTCTGGGAAGTACCTGCTCCAACACTCAGTTAATGGGGATGAGAACCCAATATGGGTTGATAAACCCCACCCCCAGGTTCATGAATCTATGCTTCACATATTTTCTACAACTTGGTATTCAATCCATTCATTCTTGTGTGCCCTTGTCGCACCCACCTCTCTCTTCTCTGCTAAATCATTCCTCATGGTCATTGTATCAAAATTCTTCCCTTTTTATCCAATGCATCCATGTCCACCTGGTTGCATTTTCCATTCCCTAAATTCTTCATGTTCACGCCACCATTCTTCATATAAACTCATCCACACATGCCCACTCACTTATCATTTCCCTATATTATGTGATCTCGATATAAACACATAATTATTCGAAATTGTCTGGATTTTTTGGCAATCCGAGTACTACATAACCATGACCGAACAAGTATTTCAACAATGAACTTAAATATTTAAAATATTCTATTGATGAAATATCCAACAAGCTTAGGGTTGTAGACATTAAAGGACTAAAACTTTCTATGGATGAGATCAGTAGAGAACTACAAGACCTTGATCAAACATTTTTTATGGAAATATTATTGAAAAGTATGGAAATTTATGATTTTCCCCGTGGACTTGCATTAATAGAATAAGAGTTGAAACATTGGAGCATCAACACTAACAACCTTGAGGCCAGTCTAGAAGAAATAGAAGGAGAAAACAAAGGGTCAACTAGCCTAAATTCACATGCCACCCTTTCACGGCCCAAGAATTCATCTAACCTACATTCCTTCAATAAAATTACTCAGAAACTAGAGTTTTATATACCTATATTTGATGAGCAGGATGATAGGTAATCCACTAGATGGATACACATATTAGAGCATTTTTTTGAGTTACTCCAAATGTACAACAGGGAAGAAAAAAAATGTTGCATCATTAAATCTAAAAGGCCCAACTTTCAATTGCTTTCTGTGGTGGCACTCAAAGGCTCAATAAAGAAACTTGGAAACATTTGAACAATAATTTTTTCAAGAGATTTCAAAACATTGAGGAAAAATATTTTTTCTCCAAACTCACTCATTTACAATAGTTGGGTTTGATGGATGAATTTTTTAATGAATTACATGTGTTAACCACTCACATTATGATATTACCAAATGAATATATCTTATAGGTTGGCATATCAAGATTAAAAGAAAACATACAGATTGAAATCAAAATTTTAGACATAAATGGCATTGAGCAGCATAATTAAGATTAAAAATTACTAAATAAAAATTGGCATCCTTGTAACAAGTGTCTTGGTTCTGTTTTGAGAATACAAACTGAAAGTATACTCCCCCTAATAAAATGATTCCATAGTTGACATAAATGATGACAATTGATGCTTTAGGCATTATGCTCTGAACTAGAAACTAGGCCATAAGTGCAAGAACAAAAAATTATATTTGTGTGAGGTACAAAGTGACGATGAAAAGAAGATAGCCAATTCATCATCACCTGAATTAGATTTATACAATTCAAATGAAGAATTAAAAAAAATAGAGCCTCTAACAATTAAAATTCCACTCCAACACTCTCATCTATCATGATGATCGAATTTTTGTGACCTCAAACTATGAAGGTTTTAGGATACTTTAAAAAGGAAAAAGTAATAGTGCTAATAGATAGTAGGAGTTATCATAATATCATTAATACTAAAATAGAACAACAAATAAACATGTTTATCTATCCTTTTGACCTTCAAGCCATAATCCTTGGAAATTAAACTACCCTTTACATAGGGAAATGAAATAAAGTTAAATTCTCAGTTAAGGATTACTAATTGCAACCCTTCATGTATGCCATGGAAATTAGTGGAGTGGATGTAGTATTAGGAGCCCAATGTTTTTCCACGATGGGTTCAATGAGGCTGAATATACAAATATAATTCCTAGAGTTTTTCAAAAAATGGGATAAACTACATGTTTTACGGAACCCAAAGTTTGCCTCTGTAAATAATCTTATTAATCCTAACCTAATGATATCCCAACCTTAGATCAATTTTAGAAAATTCCTTAGTTGCCTTGAGTTGGTAAAAAGAATCATCTACTATGGGCAATGGGTACTTATTCTTTAATGTGACCTTGTTCAGTTGAAAAAATTCAATGCATAGTGTTACACAGTAATTTGTCACCATTGGTCACCGTCCCTGTTACCGTACGTTAGAGGACGCATTTCGGGACCTATGAGCAGTGACATAACCTAAAAACACTTGCATTATGTTCCCCTGGAGTTTCCTTTTCTTCTGTCTTTTCAAACTCTCTAAACATGAAAAGGCGCCGAGTTCTTCCTTTGTCAGACTCGTTAAAACTTGATGACATCAGATTTTGTCGAAATGACACACCACAAGCATATGTTATCCCCAGCGGAGTCACCAAATTGTTGGAGAGGTAAATCCCCTCTGTGGACAGAGGCGATCCCACTAGCCCAAAATGGGTCAAGCAACAATCAATTCACGCTACTATGCAAGTTCCTAGTTGCATACTGAAAGTGGATTATGAGAACCAACCTGGAGTCCAACACTAATGTCGAAGAAGAGTTGATAATCCCGTTCCCTTGCTCCGGCAGGTCACAATCCTTGCGATCCCCGTGTATGGATACCTGCACATGCAAAGAACGAAACGAGAACAAGCATAAAAATCCACTAAAATACAACTATATTTCAGTCAGAAAGGAAATAGATCAAACATTATCATAATGAATAGTAAGATCGGGGTACTCGCCAGAAATGGCGGGGGAAAAAGGAACCATAATTACTATCGTGTCGGCAGTATGTCGCTCTTGAACATGGCACTTCTCTGCTTTCGTGTCTGGGTGGGGATATCTCATCTCATTTTTTCACTTGCCTCCGTGGATTTGGGTAATCCTGTTTGACCTCTCATCTGCTCATTGCCTCGTCACCATGACCTCTGATACATTGATGTCAAATACTGCCAATTCCACTGTCGTGCCGCCGATATGTTCAAGAGAAGTTGACCTCTGCAAAGAAACAACCTCCCTCTGATAGCTCACACAATCTTGATTCACAACATTATCTCTCTGTCTCGTGTCGATGATGTGGGAAACATTATGGCCCACCTTCGATCAAGGTCACTTCCTGTCGACTTCAGCTCATTATCCAGGAAGCTGATCTAGAGACTCCCTTCCGGTGCCTTGGAGCCTGCATGCCTCAATGGCAGGTTCTTCGTGTTCGACGTGAGGTTTTCATCATTGGCCTCCGATCGAATGATTCTACAGGTGTTCGACGTCAGATCACTAATTCGCACGCCGTAGATTGTACCTGTAGTACCTTGAGGGCCATTGTCATTATTGGTGGTACCTTTTGCGTCTGTTAACAGTTTTCAATATTGACTGGTAATCAGACGATGTTCATGCATGTTCGACTTCAGCTCATATATTCACATGCTTGAACTTGTACTTCTATTCGGGTCGAGATGGAGCGCAAGACCCTGGATTGTGTCTGTTGTAATCTAGGCGTGATTCTTGATACATGACTTATTCACTGGATCGCTGCGACCATACCTGAGTCGATTCATTGATCCTAACTAGATGGCTACGTCCATACTATGGATCTAGATTATTATGTACTCTCTTATGGATGGCTGCGACCATACCACATACATCATGTACTTGAGCTATCAGTTGTATCTTTCAATGCAGATTCTCGGCGGCAGCTACATGTGTTCTTGTAAAGCATTTCACCCCTCTCTCTCTCTCGGGCCTCATACTTTAGACGGCATCTGTTACACAGTAATTTGTCACCATTGGTCACCATCCCTGTTACCGTACGTTAGAGGACGCATTCCGGGACCTGTGAGCAGTGACATAACCTAAAAACACTTGCATTATGTTCCCCTGAGTATGTACTTCATGTTCCATGAAGACACCTTCTGCAAAATATCCCTGAAAAGTTCCCTTTTTCCATTAGCGCGGGTCCACAATGTCCTACCCGCGCCGATCACTGAGATCCTCAAAAGAGGGTGTGACCATTGGCGCTCTGTCTTAGAACAACACCCGCGCCAACCAAGTTTGGTAATGATTTTTGACAAACGGGCGCCCAGATGTTTTTTCCCTTCAGATCACGAAGTCCTTTGAGGATAAAGTTTATCTGATAGAGGTCGAGAGTCATCATCTATCCTTGACATCTATCCACAACGGCTTTTCAGAGATAATGCCAATCCACAATGGGTGTCCTGATGCATTGTATCTTCCCCCCTTCTCCATCTATAAAAGTCTATCCTCATGCATTTGACAAGCTAGTTTTTTTCAGTAATGCTAGTCGTGATAACGCTTGTCTTGAGTGATAGTAAGAGCCTTGAAGCATAGGGAAGTTATGCTGCCGAAAGTCTGAGAGAGAGAAGGTCTATTGCAAGACATATATAGCTGCTCGCCCAGCTAGAGGAGAGGTTCAACGTCAGAACCTTGGTTGTATCTTTCTCTGTTCATTATTCATTAATAAACGACTACTATTATGGTTCCGATCTTACTGTTCATTATGATAATGTTTGATCTATTTCCTTTCTGACTGAAATATAGTTGTATTTTAGTGGATTTTTATGCTTGTTCTCGTTTCGTTCTTTGCATGTGTAGGTATCCATACGCGGGGATCGTAAGGATTGTGACCTGCCGGAGCAAGGGAACGGGAGTATCAACTCTTATTCGACATTAGCGTTGGACTCCAGGTTGGTTCTGGTAATCCACTTTCAGTATGCAACTAGGAACTTGCATAGTAGCGTGAATTGATTGTTGCTAGACCCATTTTGGGCTAGTGGGATTGCCTCTGTCTGCAGAGGGGATTTACCTCTCCAACACATAGTCTCAGTGTACCATCCTTCTTCTCAACAAATAAGACCATGACATCCCATGATGATACACTTAGGCATATGTACCCTTTTCTTAAGAGCTCTTCTAACTGCATTTGTCATTATTTCAGTTTTGGTGTGCTCATCCTACATTATGGTTTGGACACCGATATAGCTCCAAGTACCAAGTATATAGAGAAGTCAATGTCTTTATGAGGTGCTAGACCTGAAATTTCAACAAACACATCTTCAAATTCCTTAAGTATTGGTTGGTACCCCATACTTGATTATCGATCCTCAACCATCTCCTCCATGTGGATTGCATAACTTTGGCACACTTTCCTAATTTATTCTTCAATTGCATATTTTATATATCCCTAACAAAAATTGGCTTTGGTATTCCCTGCACTTTCTTTTCTTTCCCTTCTTCATCCAGAAAAAAATGTTTTAATGTAATAGTCTAGCATGATGCTTTTCCATCCAATCCATGCCAATTAGGAAATTATACAATCCCAATGGTATTATGTTTAAATATGCATTTGCATATAGTCCATTCATATTTATGGGACATTCCTTCACCAGTTTAGTTATACTTCTTTTAGCTCATGTAGCTAACTAAAATAACCAAGCCCTACCATGCTTGGTTTTCTTTAAGTTAAATTTTTTAGCCAACTTGGAATTAAGATAAGTATGATAGCTCCATAATTGATTAAAATAGAAATGGGATGATTATTTAGGTTAACTTCCACTTCAAATATGTGTGCATGGTATTCAACTTGTCTATTGTTGAATGTTGCATAGATATTGGGTATGATTCTTCTCATGTCTTCTATTGTATCAACTTTTTGGATATGATGTACAATCTTCATTTTTCCTTCTTTATGTGGGAAATCCCTGTACTGATGCTCTCCTCCATAACCCCAACAACTAATGGGTTAAAATTTTGGTGTCTTATTTAAGAAATCAACCCCCTTTGGTTCACTACGGGTTAGCTAAGTTTGTTGATTTTCTTGAGATTTGTTCTTGAAGATTGAAAGTTTGAACCCATTCTTCCTTTGCTCCTCCTTGCTTATTTTCTTGTCTCCCAAACCCTTTGGAAATATGTCTTATTTATGCCCTACTCATAGAGGTACTCTGCTTTCCTCATAGCTTCATCCAAGGTCTTTGGTTCATCAAATTGAATCTTGTCACCATAGGATGGTTGTAATCCACTAATATATCTCTATATCTTCATATTTTCACCTCTAATAAAGTCCACATACCTTAGTAACTGAATGAAATTCCAGGCATATTCCTCCATTGTCATGTTCCCTTATTTGAGTTCAAAACTACATTTTTCTATCATGGTAATGTTTAGACAATTACTTCCTTTGGAAGTACTTTTTAAACTTCTTCCATGAAATATACTTTTCTTCTCGATGTTTTACTTCTTTGAGTTTCTCCCACCATAAATTTTATTTCCCCTTAAGGTGATAGATGGCAATTCATGCCTCTAAATTGGAGGAGTAATCATGTAGTTGTAGGTACTTTCTCATTTCCAACAACCAAATTTCAACCTCTTCTCCCTTCTTATCCTCACCATTAAATGTTGGTGTCTTGATCTTTCTGAGTTCCCCTTGTAAATTATCTAGGTTTGGTTTCCTTCTTACTAGTGACATGCTTGAACTACTTTCTGATATTGAGGGAACATGGTTCTTTTATTAGGTTTTTGTAGTGCATAATGATGATTCCCAATAATATTGTTGGATTTCCTTGAACCCTCAACATCTTTCCCCTTGATTCATGGGTCATGATCCTCTACCTACTGAGAATTAGACTCATGGTCCATTCTCCTCTATAATTTGTTTAGGCTCTATAAAATCTAGGTATTAATATGTTGATTTTCTCTTATCAGTTGCTCATTATCAACGTCGTAGCTAAAAACCTCCATTTTGATGTTCCTTATAGTTTTGTCCAAGAATATACCCCATGGCCTATCCATTCCATGCCTGTCAACTCTATTCTAGCATTACCCATGCTCAAGTTCATGTCTCTGACATCTTGGTCATGATTGTAGGACCCCTGAGTATCCCCCATACTCTTGGTCCTAATGTTAGTCCTACATAATAGGCCACTTCTTACTTTATTTTGACATTCTCAAGAGATTTCCTACCTCAATCCGAGATTATGGGTTGGTTGGCATATTCTCATTCTTGATATCTTTCTATTGACTTATGTGATGCTCTAATTTAAGCTTTGGTTGTTGAGTTATGATATGCTGAAGTGAATTTATGCCCCATCCTTTAGTTGGACTATTTTAGTTAGTCATAATTCCTTCACATCAACCCCCTAAACCAATCCAATTCATTGGTAATTATAACTAGGGAAAATTTAAGGATGGATATTTATATTAAAGTTTAGAAACCTTGGCGAATCCCACTAGTCCATAATATCTAATCTGTAAATTGTTTGGATATATTTTTTGTAAAAATATTTAAATTTATAATAATTTTATATAGTCTCTATATAAATTTTTGGCAATTTTTAGGTAAAATAATCTTATACTATAAAATTTGGGCGAATAATTAAAAAAAAAATGGAAATTAGCGAATTTTGGAAAAAGTATAGAAAATTAGCCCACCTGCGAATATTAGCCCCTAAAATTTTCCCTGATTGTAAAATGTAACTATTTTTAGACACACAGTGTCCCTTTGTGTGCCTATTGTTTCTTGAGAAAAATAATAAATGCTTGTACTTTTTGGGTTTTCCCTAGCTCTCATTGGGATTGAACCTACCAATGTCATCTCCCTTGACACATGGCATGCATGTCGCCTTCCCCTTCACATTCATCAAGGCCCTTTTTTACTCTTAGGTGAAAATTTCCCAAAAATATTCCTTTGAGTCCTTTCTCTATTGAAATCACTAACCAAAATCTCAGCATCAAGTTCCCTCAAATTTCCCTCTACTTAGTTGAAACTACTGATATTTGAAGGCCTGAGACCCACTGGGGTCCTATCCCATGCCACGCCATCTTAGCATTGACAACTTGGCATTGGGTTTCCTTGGCTTCTCATTTTCTCAATTGAAAATACTTAAGATTCAAACGCCCAAGATCCAATAGGGTCATAGCCTATGCCATGTCACCTCAACATCTTGGCATTGGGATTTCTTGCTTCCTCTTTTACCAATTTGGTTAGAAGTGCCAATTTTCAAGGTTAAAGACCTGACATACATCATATTATGATGATGCCATAATAAAATGATGTTAATGTGGAAATACCACATCATCTTCCCATGCAAGTTTCCATGCTAATGTTTCTTTTTCCCCTATGCATATGTGGCTCCATTATAGCCACTAGTCCACATAATCATGACACCTCGACGTTAGGGTTTCCTTGCTTTGTCTATTCCAAATTTGGTTAGGAGTGTTGAGGTAGAACACCTAAGACTCAACATACATCATGTTATGATGATGTCATAATAACATCATGCTAACATGGAATACTACGTCAGTTGTCCATGTATGTTGCAATGTTAGTGTCTCTTATTCCCTTGTATCTATGTGGCTCTGTCATGGATGATTACGTATCTTACAGAGTTATTTTCCCATCATGAACTTGCTATACCACCTTGACCAAAACCACTAGTAATGCGTACCCTACAACATCAGTTTCAATTTTAGGCTAGTGGGGCCATATAATTAATCTCCACCATTAATCAATGTTAGCTGGTTTAGTGTGGATCCCAACTACAATCCCCTTTCCCATTAAACATCAACTACGCTAGTGAGGGGCCCACAATCACTCTCAACCATCAATCTATGGTAATTGGCTATTGATATGCAATGGCCAATGGGTGCAAATTTCCATTGCCCCCGCCCATTAAAATTCAACCATGTGGGGTGTCCTAGTATCAATCTCAAACATCAATCTTGGCTATGTAGATTTCCCTTGGCTAACATGCATGAATTCAAACACTAAATCCATGGGAAAAAAGGTGAAAGCGCTCTCCACGTGTGTTGGTAAATCAAAGTGATTTCCTCCCATTTGAAAGGAGCTCAAACCCACAGGGTAAAACCACCAAAATGACACCACTTGTAATGTTTACGCACCCCCCTAGATTATTAAACTCTGACCAGGAGGGGGTCCTATAATTGTTCTTGGTCATCATATTTGGCAGCATTGTATATCAATGGCTATTCACCCATCTAACTTGAACTTTGACCCCCTTTTTACCAATTTCCATATAATAATAAAAAATGGTTAGAAATTAGGGCATTTTCCTGGCTAGCTTTGTAATTTCATCAAATCGGCCAATTCTTAGCCTAATGTCATTTAGGCAAGGGTTAAAATAAAAAATTCTAACCCTTGACCTCATTTCCCCTAATTCTACTTGGTTATTCTAACAGACACTTGGAAAACATCCACTTACGATCATTTGTTAAAGTACTTCCTCCAACATGTATATGATGATGGTGATTAACATCCACTAAGACCAATGTGGTGTATTGTACCTTAAGAAAGTAAAAGATTAATTATGACTCTTTAATATGTTATTTCTATGATAAAAAAGAAGGGAAAGAAGCATTCCTAGATCACTATATATAGTTTTGTTGATCTAACAAGTCAAGAAGGTTGGTAGTGGGGCAAATATTTTGGAAATGAGAATGGATGTGAGTAAAAGTTAGGAAATCCAAGAGAATGTGGTTTTCATCTTCAACCCTCTTAGTATCGCATAGGTGACAAATTATTTCATGCCAAGGTGTTTTAGGAATAGATCAATGCCTAGTTTCACTTCGAAGCTCATGAGAATTAGTTCTTATCTGTGCAATGTTCATTTTCTTCTTAGCACTGGTGAAGACAGAAAGATAATTCTGGTTAGTGAGAGTGGGGTTGATCACCTCCTTATAATAAATTATCTTCATTTTTGCCTCTATCCCCTTATAATCCCACAACTTATCCTTAAATTTGGAAGTAATAGTATTTTTTATATTATCATTATTCTCCAAGATGATCTCCTCCTTTATCCCCCAATGGTCGAACCAAGATTGTGTGTCCTTATGCCAACATCACTTGAGCTGAAGTTGGGGGTTTTTGGCTAGAGTTAGAAGTGATTTTGGGGAGTTCCTCTTGGCTTCCACGTTGTAAGTCTTCTTCTTATACATTAGATACTTAAATGTAGCTATGCTTTCATTGGGGGAAAGGATAACTTCAATCAAGAGGATAGGATAAGGAATATTACCTTTAATATTGAGGTTGCATTAGAGAAATTTTGAAGTCTAAAATGGGTCTCCTAAGGAATATTATAAAATAATAGTGGAAATAATAAAATAGTATTACATTACATTATCAAATTTTAGAGGGGAAAAATAATAAACTACTTTTTCAACTTATCTCTATATGGTTTTACTCAATTTTCGAGTGAGAGCACTCATTGGATGTGAAATTTAATTCCTCCTCCAAGGAGTACCCATGTTGCATATTTTTTATGGACACCGCTACAGGAAAAATGATAAATACATGAAAAATATGATTTCAATCACATTTTTCATGTATTTCTCATTTTTCGTGTAGCAAGGTCCATTGAAAGTACGCAACATGGGTACTTCTTAGATGAGGAATTAAATTTTGCATCCAAGTAGTGATCTCACTTGAAATTTGGGTAAACCCATAGGGAGATAAGTTGAAAATATGAGTTGAAAAAATAGTTTTTTATTAAGAAAAGTCTTTTGGTAGAAATCACATAACAAAAAATTTTGGTTGACATGTTTTGAACCAACTAGTGTGGTTCATCATCAGGACCAAATGAAGAGGCAGACCATGGCAAAGGCTTAAATAGAGAGCAATGTAGAGACCATAATTTCAAGTAATGACCATTTTTGAAAAAAATATTTAAATTATGATATTAATTTATTAAAAACAAATATTATTAAGTAATGTATAGTTTTTGAAAAATAATATTTAAATTAATTTATTAAAATCAAATATTATTACATTTTTTTTATTAATGAGAAATAATCGAAACTATAACTAATAAGAATAAAAAATCAAAGTCAACAATATTTAAATCATGATATTAATTTATTAATTTAAATATTATTAAGTAACGACTATATTAAATGACTAGTTTTTGAAAAATAATATTTAAATAAATTTATTAAAATCAAATATTATTAAAAAATTCGATTAATGGGAAATAATCGAAAAGTATAACCAACAAGAATACAAAAATCAAAGTCAAACTCCGAATAAGGAGGGAAGTAAAAAATTATAAAAAGGAGTCAAGACCCTAATCGAGACAATAGCATATAATAAATAAAAATAATTAATGGAAAATAAATTAAAAAAAGCAAAAAATACACAAGTAAAATATATATATAGTCAAAGAAAAGTAATCAACAAATAAAACAGGGTCAACAATAGAATACAAGGTTGAGGCCCATTAAACAAATAACAAAAATACTAAAAGGAGTTAAGAACGAATAAGATGATAAAATACTTACGAAAACATGAGGGATCAAGAATATAACCTCTAATGAGGAATAAACCAGCAACAAATATTATAAAAATGACACCAATACCTACATAGATAAATAAACAAACAAAATAAACCCAAAGAGAAACTTAAAAAACTAGGAGGACAGGATAGGGACCCAACTTCTACTAATAATCCAACCATCGTCTCTATTTAAATTATTGGGTCTTTTTTCGATTTCTAGGGCCTCCCTCAATTTACGATGATGGAAATGACTAATCCTAACAACGAATTGGGCCTTATTAATGAAGATGTGATGCTTAGATTTATCTACATGCTCTGCCAAAGTAGAGGTGCGGGTCCTTCCATGCTTGATGTTAGTGGCATGCTCACGAATCCTTTGATTAATCAAGTGACTAGTCTCACCAATATAGGGAATCCCACAAGAGCAAGGGATAACGTAAACACCCTTCATATTCTTGGGGTCCTCTAGGTCTTTTACAGATCTAAGGGAGCTCCAGATGGTATTTAAAGGCCTAAAGGCTGAAGCCACCTTATGCTTCCTTAGGATCTTCGCAATATTGCTAGTGGTTCCTTGGATAAAAGGAAGATGAACACCAAAAAATCTATCCTTGGTATCTTTCTTAGCCCTAGGACCTTTTTCAGCTTCGAGGAAAGCCTTAGTACATTGGTGTCTACTACACCCATTATTAAAGAAAACACTTAGGATATGCGCTTTCTCTTCATTGAGATGGTTGTCATCAAAAACTCTTAAATATCTAGTTGCTATGGTGTTGAGAACAACAATATTTTGAGATGGGAAATGATGAGAATTAGCATGAAGATATTGTTTGACATGAGTTTTCTTATGAAATACCTAATGAGAAAAAGAGCCATCATCATTCCGTGAGAGGAGGACGTCAAGGAAGGGAAGACTACCGTTACTTTCAAATTCCATGGTGAACTTTATGGAACTAGATTGATTGTTAAGACACAGGAAAAACAGTTCCAAATATTCCTTACCATGGGACCAGATGACACAAGTGTCATCCACAAACCTATTCCACGTCTTAGATAGAAGATGAGAAGAAGCTAAGGCCTTTGATTCAAAATCCTCCATGAATATATTATCTACCACAGGGGAGAGGGAGGAACCCTGTTGGAAATAATATTGAGAGGGGGGGGGGGGTGAATCAGTATTAAAAAATCAATAACCTTTCCATTTCCATAATCAGATTCATATATGCTACTTCAGTGTAGGGAACTTGCATGTACACGCAACAGTATTTAAGGCAACTAGTGTACATCTAGTAAACTTATGATTCAGTTAATTCATTATATGTTGATCTTTAATCAGTGCATCAGTACTTCATTAACCATATAAATAGTAACCAGGTGCAGTGAAAACAAAATAGAGCATCACACATAAGAAACACACATGAACACCAAGATTTAAGGTGGAAACCCAATGCGGGACAAAAATCACCTGCTGTTGTCTACTTTAATATAAGGAAAACATGTTTACAATCTTGTACTGGTGCAGACTCATACTAGTACGCAGGCACCCACCTACAGAAGGCTACAACCTTCTCTCATTCTCCAGCTTCTACTGGAAGGGAGCTACAACCCCTTAGCTCTTGTACTAGCCAATATGTTTACTAGTACGTAAGCGCCGACCTACAAAAGGCTACGACCTTCTTTCTTCCTCCAGGGGCCATGTTTCATAAATTTTCAGACTGGATCCATTAACAATATAAAAATTGTAATTCAATAATCAAATACATCTGCATCAACCAATCACCTTTTGAACCAACCACAACCGAATCAATCAATCACTGATCATTTAAAATACTGTTACTAGAATATAGCAACCCAAACCAGAACCCATAACTTTGCAACGGCAAACAAAAGCCTCTAAAACATATTTCATAAGGTATACACTACTTCCATGTGTCGAACCTGCATGTATACGCACTTTTCTCAAAGCCAACTAGCGTATACATCTGCAAATATTTATTCAGAATTCTACAGCTATTCCTGACTTTAGTTATACCCAGATCATATCAGTTACAGAATAATATGTGTGTCAATATTTAGATCGATAATATACATGAGCAAAAACACATAATGATAGTTCATTTTACGCCTTAAGATCTCGATCCATCATTAGATCTAATCCCTCATCATCCGCTAAGGTTCATCCTTGGTTCCGATCCAGCACTGCACCATAACCCAATAACCTGCATAGTAGATCTCACACTTCATCAGATATTCGATACTTGCACGCCTTGGCCTAATGATATTCTCCTCCTTTTATAGTTTGTTGGCCTTTCCTAATACCATGGACCAAAACCACTTAGAACCAATACCTTGGACCAAATTCCTAGGGTCAATACCTCGGACCAGATACCTTGGACCAATACTATGGATCAAAATACCATGGACCAAATACTTTGGACCAAAAACTTAGTTTTCTAAGGTATATGCGCTTTTCCTTTTGTGAAAGTGTGTGTGTACATATATCGACTTGTATATAGCGAACTTGCGTGTATATGCGGCTTGGTCAACGGTGAACCTGCATATACCTCTCTTTCTTCATTCTGTGTAGTCTGATATGTACTTCTTTGCTATTAACCTGTTGTACAGTGATCTGTCATCTGAGTGAGTTACCATCAAGGACAACACCTGTATCATAATGCCAACAATCTCCAAATTTGGACTTGATGGCAACAACAACACCAAGTCACTCTCCCCATTTGACATCGAGGGCAAAGGGCAGACCAAGATATTCTCCCCTTTTGATATACATTATGTTGTCCATGTTCCCCCTGAGTACATGCTGACTTATCTAATTGAGCTCCCCCTTTGTACATGCTGAGATGCACTAAACTGCCCATTCTCCCCCTAAGCACATGTAGAGTCTGCAGAAGTATTTTTCAAAAGAATAACATGAATCTACAATTGAACTGAGTGATTACCTTATCACCAATGACTCATACATACATCCAACCAAGTGGGGATACACGAATTTTGACTCATCCACCCAACCCAGTGGGGATATACCAAATGTTTATACATGATAAAAACAAGAAACATTACATCATCCATCCCATGCATAGTGGGGTTACAAAGTAGGTCTTTTCATGACCTTTACATGAAATACAATAGAGACCAAATAGCTTAAACAAGACCATGATAGTCATCAGCAAGTATCGTCAGCAACATCTGTCAATAGCATCTAGACCAGCAACCTGTATATGTCCATCATCAAAAGAGTCACCTGAATCAAAACAACTATGTGGATCTATACCAAGATCTTCTAAGATAATGCCAACAAAGCATTATTAGAAGCATATGCTCCCCCTGAACTTGTGCCAACACATACCATCATCAAATAGAGCAGAGAAGTGATTGAACCATATCAGACTCCTTTTCCTGATTCTATCCTGCTGCTTTTTCCTCGGAACACCATATATGTGACTGTGCAACATCTAACTCGCGTATATACGCGACTTCTCTTCATAAAGCTGCATATGAAAATTGGAATATTAAAGTTTTACACTTTCACCTTCCCCTGGGTCTATTATGTCTGCAAACTAAGCTATGCCACATCTTTCTGACAATAATTCTGTCTTCTTCAATAAGATGATGTATGCTCCTTTTGGTTTGGTGTCCGAAATTTGCTCCTGCATTCCTTTACTTTATGTCCAAACTTGTTACACACATAACATCTTACATGTTTTATATTCCTTTTATTGCAATCAATAGCTTTGTGACCAAACATATTGCAAGCAAGACAACATGTCCAATATCATTCTTCAAAGGAAATAACCGACTATCACTTCCACAATTAGGAGTAAAAGATTTTCTTTGAAGAATTTCTTTCCTTGGTTAATGATGGGGTTGACTTTTTATTTCCTTGTTGAGCATCCCGAATTTTTCACTGGAGTTCCTTACCTTACCTTGTGAGCTAGATTCACCTTCATGAAAACCAAGACCAGTCTTTATAATGGGTGAATGCTAAACTTTGAGGATTTCATCTAACGTTTCTGATCCTTTAGCAAATCTAAGATTCAGATTCTTTATATTTTCAAGTTCTTTTCTTAGACTTACTATTTCACATTATAACACTTCATTTTGTTTGTCCTTTTCGGTGAGTTGATGTGTCACTGTGTTTATGACTGTATCCTTTTCTGCCAAACTGATTTTAAGTTGACTAATTTCTTTTAGGAATTCTTCCTTTTCTAAGGCATTATTTTCATATGCCATGAGTATTTTAATTTCTTGATCATCTTCATCACTATTGGACAAGTCATCACTATCATTATGAGTATAATAACTTCTATTACCTTCTTCAGACATCTTTCCTTTGTTATGAGGGCATCTAGCAACGTAATGACCAACTCTACCACAAGAAAAGCATTTGAAAGGTAGCTTACCTTTGAATCTTCCAAAACCATGTTGAAGCTTCTTGACAAAATTTACCTCATCTTATTCTTTTGAAATGTGTCCTGATTCATTGAGTTTTTCTTTTCCCTTTGTTGATGCTTTAAATGTGACTTCTCTCATATCTGATGGTCCTCCTTTTCTCATCTCAAAGGCAATTAATATTCCATGAAGCTACGTCATATTGATATTCTGCAGATCTTGTTTTTCTTCTATGGCAGACACTTTGGGTTCAAATTTAGCAGACAAGGATCTCAAAAATTTCTCAACTAAGGCAACTTCCTTAATTTCTTCACCCAGATTCTTCATGCAATTGACAACCTCATCTATACGTAGGAAGTAACTAGCTATGCTTTCATCACTATGCATCTTAAGAGTTTCATACTGAATTATGAGAGTTTGAAGCTTAGCATGTTTTACCTAAGAGTCTACTTCATAGCTTAAAACGATTTCGTCCCATATTTCTTTGGTTGATTTGAGCTGCATGACTTTGACAAACTCTTATTTTGACAAACTTCCCAATAAAATAGTGACAACCTTGGCATTGGTTTCATAAAATTTTTACCTGCCATATCTGTAGGAATTGCTGTTGGAAAAGTATATCCTCCTTCCACAATTTCCAAAACATCCATTCCAAGTGATTGTTAATAAGTCGTGGTTCTTATTTTCTAGTAAACAAAATTGCTCCCATCGAAGATTGGCGGTCTGATGGATCCCATGCTTTCTTGATTATTCATGTTGATGGATCTCCCTTCAAGCGATCAAGCTTCTTTTGAAGGACCTGCTCTGATTCCATTTGTTGGAAATAATACTGAGAGGGGGGGGGGTGAATCAGTATTAGAAAATCAATAAATTTTTCATTTCCATAATCAGATTCATATACGCTACTTCAGTGAAGGGAACTTGCGTGTACATGCAACTATATTTAAGGCAACTAGCATATATCCAGTAAAATTATGATTTAGTTAGTTCATCATATGTTGATATTTAATCAGTGCATAAGTACTTCATTAACCATACAAACAGTAACCAGGTGTGGTGAAAACAGAACAGACCATCACACATAAGAAGCACACATGAACACCAAGATTTAAGGTGGAAACCCAATGCGGGACAAAAACCACCTGCTGCTGTCTTCTCTAATATAGGGAAAACATGTTTACAATCTTGTACTGGTGCAAACTCATACCAGTATGCAGGAACCCACCTACATAAGGATACAACCTTCTCTCTTTCTCCATCTTCTACTAGAAGGGAGCTACAACCCCCTAGCTCTTGTACTAGCCGATATGTTTACTAGTACGTAGACGCCAACCTACAAAAGGCTACAACCTTCTTTCTTCCTCTAGGGACCACGTTTCATACATTTTCAGACTGGATCCATTAACAACATCAAAACTATAATTCAATCATCAAATACATCTGCATCAACCAATCACCTTTTGAACCAACCACAACCGAATCAATCAATCACTAATCATTCAGAATACTGTCACCATAATAAAGTAACCCAAACCAGAACCCAAAACTATGCAACAATAAACAAAAGAAACTAAAACATATTTCATAGGGTATATGCTACTTCCATGTGTCGAACTTGCGTGTATATGTGATTTTCTCAAAGCCAACCAGCGTATACATCTGCAAATATTCATTTAGAATTCTGCAGCTATTCCAAACTTCAGTTATACCTAGATCATATCAGTTACAGAATAATATGTACGTCAGTATTCAGATCGATAATATACATGAGCAAAAACACATAATGAAAGTTCATTTTACGCCTTAAGATCCTGATCCATCATTAGATCTAATCCCTCATCATCCACTAAGGTTCATCCTTGGTTTAGATCTAGCATTGCACCATAACCGAATAACCTGCATACTAGATCTCACACTTCATCAGATATTCGATACTTGCACACCTTGGCCTAATGATCTTCTCCTCCTTTTATAGTTTGTTGGCCTTTCTCAATACCATGGACCAAAACCACTTAGAACCAATACCTTGGATGAAATACCTAGGTCAATACCTCGGACCAGATACCTTGGACCAATACCATGGATCAAAATACCATGGACCAAATACTTTGGACCAAAAATTTAGTTTTCCAAGGTATACACGCTTTTCCTTTTGTGAAAGTGCATGTGTACATATACACGACTTGTATACAACGAACTTGCATGTATATGTGGCTTGGTCAATTGTGAACCTGCGTATACCTCTCTTTCTTCATTCTATGTAGTCTGATATGTACTTCTTTGATATTAACCTATTGTACTGTGATCTGTCATCTGAACACTTGTATCATAATGCCAACAAACCGATGGCGACACCGCAAGTTTTCTCCTAGAATTACCCATCGAATGAAAAGACAGTAAAAGTAAGACAAATACCAACTAAATTAGCTATATCAGGATTCATAATGCGCTTGGTGACTTCGATGGACTCTTTGATAAGGATATTAGTGTAGAGAGAGACCACATCGAAGCTCACAAGCTTGTCATCCGGATCAAGCTTGAAACTCTTTAACTCATTGACAAATGATGTAGAGTCCTTGACGAAGGATTTTGTATGGCCAACATGGGGCTTAAGCTTCAAGGCTAAATATTTAGCAAGAAGATAAGTTGGTCCTCCTATCATGTTGACAATGGGTCTAAGAGGAGCCCCTTCCTTATGAATCTTTAGCAAACCATGGATTCTAGGGGTAAGAGGGCAACATTCTATAAGCTTATGACTGAACAAGCTGACGAACTATTGGCCTTTATAGCAAGAGTGACACTTCTGGAAATCTTCTTCAAGGGATCCTTGTTGAGTTTCATGTAGCTCCCTCTATTATGGAGGTGGTCTAACTTCTTCCTACGGTAACCATCCTTATGAATAATAACCACAACACCACCTTTGTTGGCTTTGAGAACAACAATATTCTTATTATTGTTTAACGATTTGAGAGTGTCAAACTCAAGTTGTTGATGTTGTTCTTGGGTGACTTTGCCTTTCTAAGGACAACCACACAGTCTTGAAAAATGATATATTTAGTGATGTCCGGTAAGTCTCTACTACCATATTCAATGTCACAGATGATATCGTCAACCAGGATCTTTCTAGGATCAAGAACAAAATTCAACCTTTCTCCAAAATACTAAAGACATGGGGATCAAAAGAAAAGCTAGAGAGATTGACAACTCTATTACTAGAAGAGGGAAGAAAACTAGAACAAACATTATTATCCAAACCTAGAGCCTTATTACCAATACTAATATTATTACTATTATCAGAATTGAAAACAGAGTCACTAACCTCATTATTATTATTATTATTGTTATTACTAAGCCCAATGATATTATTATTATACAAATTATTATTATTATCATCCAAACATAAAGTATTATTGCTATTCCTAATATTATTATTCCTATACGAATATTTTTATTTTTAATATTTTTACTTTTCTACTCCAAAAATGGTGAATCATCCCCCATAGTTGACATCATCATCTTGAACCCTATTGGTTCTTATAAAGTTGATTTTGGTTGTACATTTTTGTTTTTAGGCCCATATTTGACCTCAAAATTTCTCTAATGTAGGTTATAAATTTCTTTTGGATCAACTTGATCTTCCTCCACGGTTCTCTAGATATACTACAACCCTAAACCTCACATCCAGATAAAATAACAAGGGTGATGAGAGTCTCAAAGAGAAACATTTTTTAACTCCAAATCCGAAGACAAGTTGACTTACAATTATATTCAAACTCATAATAAGCTTTCCGACCTCCAATAATCCTTGTCTCAATGTTATAATTCCAATTGCGTTGATGATGAAAGTCAATACCTAAATATTTGTCTAAAGAAACCTACTCCAAGTACTTGTTATCATAGATGAAGTTATCCTGGTTGACCTTTTTGGATTTAATTATCATGACTTTAGTCTTGTAAGTATTAATATTCATACCCATCTTGGAGTAGTAATCAGGGAGGATTTTAAGTTGCTTGTCGGGATCATCATGGTTCATGGCTAGAAGAACAATATTGTTAGCATGAAGGAGAAGAGTAATGACTATATCAATGAGCTTGGGGCCATTGCAACCCATAACTTCCAAACATTCATCTAGATTATCAATGTAAATGTAAAAAAGGGTAGGGGATAGTGGACACTGTTGCTTAATTATGATATTGCATTTAATTCCTTAAGACCAACCCTTGGTGTTCTTAAGATTGGCGAAAACATTCTCGTATAGTCGAATCACAATAACTCTCAACTCGAGAGGAACCATTATCTCTTAAATCCTTTTCCATAGCTTATCTTGAGGAACTATGTCGAAATATTTTTTATTTTACTATTATGACCTTTCCCAGCTATTGTCTTGAGAGTAACAAGATGGTAAATGGTTGAGTGATGTCTCCTAAAGATAATTTCCCTTTAGCTCTTTTAACATGGCTTTTAAGCGGGAGGCTAATTTTCTTTAATGAGCCCATGTAGTTTGGCTAAAATGTGGCTAGTCATATTGGTCCTATAGTTAGAGGGAATGTTTTTATCCCCATTTTTAAAGATAGGAACAATAAGGCTTTCCTTCCAAGGCTAAGGGAAGTCTTTTTTTACTTCCAAATTGAGAATTTTGTGACTATGAGGGATGAGGATAGACCGTCCCATTTTGAAAATTTTGGCTTGGTAGCCTTCAAAATCCCTAACTTTCCCATTAGCAAGCTTCTTAATAAAAAAATCCACTTCTTCCAAAGAAAACATGTCCTCTTTTATAGGAGTGTTTAAGATGTATCCAACGGTGTCCGATGAGTCATAAATATTCTTAAGATAAATGTCCCAATTATTTAATGGAATTGAATTATTTTCTTTTGTTTTAAAAATAAGTATATTCCTCCAAAAATTTCTAGGCCTATACAAGCCCAGTGTTGAAGACTGAGCTATAATAGCACCTATAAAGTATCCTATCCCACTACCAAATTATTACAACCTCTTGTTGAGGCCTAATTCTATGCCAATTTTCCCTAGTAACATGTGTCAGAAAAAAATCCCTGTATTTTAGGAATTATGGCATGTTTCCATAGATAACTAATTGCATGTTAATATGCAATGCATATGCACAGTTGTATCTCTAAATTAATATTCATATGCATTTCACAAGAATGTAGGAATTATTCGCAACAGAAAATGAATAAAAACAAAGTTTATTAATACTTATCTTTTAATTGTTCCCAATTAGTTGCAATACTTTAACATTCCACCCATGAATAAACCATGCTATTTATTTTGTTTCAACAATGGGTATGTAGGTTTTAACCCTGTACAGAAATTACCTTCATACAAATTCTAAAAAAATAAAATAAACAACGGTGAGAGCATAAAATATAAAATATATATACACAGAGATTTTCCACTGGATCCCGAAACCGGGACTACCATATTTATTTTTCATTATATTCCTTTCAATGTTACAATACATATATATACATGTCGAAGCGTCCATAGCCCCAATCCATTAACCCTAGATTAGAACATAATTGTAGTTCCCTTGACATGATCTACAAAATACCATGGACAGAAAACCATCATGCCCAAAACCATTTGTGAAATCCATGCACAAAAACATATGTAGGTCCATCCACCTAATATAGGGTCCAAAAAAAAAATTTCCTATGCGTTGCATCGGATCCCATGCAAGGGAGCTACCGACCCCCTTCATACCCCCCAATAGGGGGGGTAGTGCGTGGTGTAGTCATGGAAAGAATATAAGACAACCCAACAAGGTCACCCTTGATTTGGGGATTTGACTCCATGGAATCAACTTGCTCAAAACCCGGTACATACCTAGTACAAAAAATTGACCAAGGTATCAAACTCGAAAGCCTCCAATCATCAGGCTCACATTCCCCATCAACTTGCACCTAAGTGGTTCACACCCTCTCTACACATGTAGTCCCCTAGGTTGTGCCACCACCTTCTAAGGCATCATAATCAGTCGAATAGGAATGATCTATATCTCTACGATTTCCAAGAGTTCCATTGCTCTCACAGGTCTTTTAGGGACCCTTCTAGGCCTTCATAAATCCAACGTATTGAACTTGACAACATCCATCCAACAGACTCACATTCCCCATCAGCCTACACCCATGTGGTGAACACCCTTCTTTACATATATAGTCTGTCAAGTTATGCCACCACCTTGTAGAGCATATTACCCAATTAGATAACAATGTTCCAAAGTATTTTGGCTTCTAGGAGTTCCACTACCCTCACGAGTCTTCCAAATACCCTTACAGACTTTCATTCCACCAGAGTTTCCATGCTTCCATGACTATCTATCATAATGGATGAATAGGAATAATAATATATAATCATGTAGGAAAATCCCCTGTCATAGTGCCAACATGCCCTTTTTATGTGCATGTCTTTGATGTGCCACTTATGACACTTTCCCAAGCCATTTAGTGGACCTTGGTTATTTTTCATGTGCATTTTCTATGATAATTTAAATCATATGTGCATCTTCTTAATCTTCCACAGAGTCTCATCCCCTCAATACTTATTTCATCTTTTCAGTATACAACTATTATATTTTTATTAATGTGCATGTGTTGTCATAATTACATTATCAGGCCTTCTAGCCTCAAAACACATATAAATGTAAAACATGTGCACACGGGCATACAAGCCCGAAAAAAAACACACTCATGCACATGGGAACAATGCCCACCATAGCACATTTACACACATGCACCTAAGAACAACAAACCTCAAAATATGTCCTTATATCACCAACCTATTTCTGCATATACATGCCATTTACATACTAGGGGTTGAATAGGGGTGCTACATTGATAAGTTGAAAACAAACTAAAATTTCCTTCCAAATGATAGAGACATTTGTGAGTGATTTATTGGGAGTCCCAACCTAGTCTTCAATTGTGCCTAGGTAAATGTATTTCATATGTGCCACCGAAGTTCATAAACTTTGAGTAGAAAGAAGATTCCATCCAACTTTTTCTACAAGAGATTTGGAAAAATGAGGAATGTTCTTTAATACCAAAACACCCAATCCTTTGAAAATATAATCCTATCCTATTTTATTATTATGATCCTTGTGCTTAAAAAATGAAAAGAAAAAATGAACTATAATCCAAGTCAAGGGGGAAATCTCCTTTTACAATAAATATAATAGACAAGGAAATATTTGATGATCCTAAGAATATGTCTCCTTAGTATATATAAAGGAGACAAAAGATGCTATTATAATAAAATGGGACCATGATGGGTTCTAGTTTGCATAAAAATAGAACAATAGAAATGTAGTCACTCAATAATTAGGATGTAATAAGGCGTTTTTGGGTTAACATGGGGCTTATATAGGGATTAACGTGCGCCTCCCTTTCAAAGAAGTGTTGTCCTCAACACTTGACTATATGTAGATGTTTTTGCATGAAAAAACATCTTCAAATGTCAATTCTTCCATTGGTAGGTTCTTCCAATTGATGAGGTACTCAGTATTGCTTGATTTATCAGCTTCTTAGTCCTTGTTTCCAAAATTATTTTTGGTTCTAATATTATTTCCAATCCTCTACAACACCTTATAGGGGCCATAATACCTCAAAGCTAATTTATTGTCTTTCATTTCTTGCTTGATGGATATCTATGTATATGCTTGTAGTCCCACAAATACCCAATACCCCACTTCAAATTCCCTTTCATTGTGATGTTCATATGCTTGTTGTTTCATACTATTTTGTGCCATAACCTAGTTTTCCTACAATAGTTTGAGAACCTCTTATTGGTGTTGGATGTGGTCTTCTATTG
Source organism: Pinus tabuliformis (assembly GCA_031772625.1). Classification (NCBI taxonomy): domain Eukaryota; kingdom Viridiplantae; phylum Streptophyta; class Pinopsida; order Pinales; family Pinaceae; genus Pinus; species Pinus tabuliformis. Next base: position 1,743,154,521 of record CM062817.1, on the reverse strand, counting down.
CTTGAATATTTACAATCCCTTTCAAGTTTGATGTGATGTATGGAGGATGATATCCATAAAGTTCCATAAATGGTGACATTTTTTATGAAGTATGGAAGGATGTGTTGTACTACTATTCTGCCAAGGGCAACCATTTGACCCAATGTGTTTTTTTATTAGATGCAAAGCAACATAGGTATCCTTCTAAACAATTATTCAAAATCTCATTTTTCCTATACGTTGAGGATGGTAAGATGAGTTATGATCCAATTGGGTACCCAAAAAGGAAAATAAATCAATCCAAAAATTTCCATGGAAAATTGGATTTTGTCACTTACAATAATATTTGATATTCCATGTGTTAATTTTTGAAATTTCAATCAAATTCCAACTTGGACAGCACAAATGACCAAGATAATGATTGCATTAGATTCCTATTTTTGAGAGGACCAAAATTGACCTAAATATCACCCAATTTGGTCAAGCAAAAGTTGAGTTATGAATTATTTTATTCATACATGTATTATGGAATGGGTCTACCCTACCACATGAGTAACTACTTGGGTTAGTCCTAACCCCAAGTGACCCCTTAGGAAATCCTATAAATAGAAGAGACCTCAAGATTATTTGGACATGTCTTCTCTTCTCATTTTTCTTGGTTCACACAGGTTCGATGGAAGGAGTTCACACAAGGGTCCAAAATCACAGGAAAAAGGTTTGCTTTGTGTTAAGGTTTTTTGGATATCAAACAGTGTCATAGAACGGGGAAATTTAGTCCCTGTACGTTGGAACACAAGCCTATGAGAGTGACCAAACACCCTTGGACGCTAGCACATAGTCTGATGGGAGAGACTAGGGTTTTAGAGGAAAATTTGGAGGTATCCGTCCATGGTCACTTGCAAAGAGTAGTCCTGAGAGCAATGAGGTTGTCCCGGATGCATGCATAGTAACTTCAAGGGAGCAACCAAGGGTTTTAGGCGCGTTTCACCCCGGTTGGATGCACACAGTCTTATTGAGACTGACTGAGTAGTCACAGTTTCCCTCATAGAGCAACCAGGGAGTTTCGGTCACACACAAACAATTTTGATGAGAGCGACCAGAGTTTAGATCTAGGGTTTGACATATTGGCTTTAGTTGACTTCTGTGATCTGATAGATCTAGGTTTCTCTCTGTTGTTATACAGATTTGTAGATCTGTAGATTTGATTTTCTAGTATCCACTCCAAACGTATGTATTGGGCTCATTGAAAGTGATAGGAGTGCTCAACAACGTTTGGCACAGTGACAATAATATACAACAATTGACATCAGTTTGTGACAACACATTACAACCATTAGTATGAGGGTTTTGATTGCTAGCATAATTAGATCTATTTCATGGATATCACTATTATTTTTTGCATAGATAAAGTTATGGATCATTGTACTCTCTTTTGCTGCATCATTTGATGACGATTTAAGAAGAAGAAGATTTGCAAGGGTTTTCCCCATAGTGGGTTTTTCTCTAGTTGTGGACCAATCCTGGTGTCTATATGTTTGTGCATGATTTTCTTCTACTGTTCCTTTTATGTTCTGATGCATTAATGATGATGATGATGTTATTTCTTTATGTATAATTGCATATGATGATGTATAATGGTGTAGATCTAAATAATGTAATGATCATATGGGGTGAACTTAATGTATTAATGCTGAAATGAAACTATCAAAGTAAAGAACAATGTCGCCCTAAGAAAATTCATCATGGTATCGAAGTTGGGCTGAAGAAAAGTCATGGAGATCACCCCAATGATGACACCTTTTATGGAAGCATGAAGAGGATGGTTGAGACCTAAAAGAATTCTAGGGTTTGAAGAAAACCCTAGGCAATATTTGTATATGGACCATGAACATTGATGGCTCTTGAATATTTGTTCAAGAGGGAGAAGATCACCTCTCATTGAAGATAATTATTTCTTGACTTATGATGCTTCATACTTGTTTGAATTATAGATCTGATGATTATGTGTTTCTTGTACTCCCTACATTTTATTTGAGTATATGGATGTTTCTAACCTCCTTGATGAGAGGTGATGAGCAGATCCTTCTTAAGGATCATTTTGAGATGCAGATTTGGAAAGTGACAAAGAGGTACTTGATGAAAAGATGAAAAAGTGCTTCAAGCGACCTATGTCTAATGAGTAGGTTCTCAAGTATTTGAATACCAGAAGGTATTCATGGTATGTTGTGTTTCAACTATTGGCTCAATAAGCCCTAAGGTATGATGAGAATATCTCTTTCTTTAATGGCTCGTACATGCATATGAAGTGACTTAGATATATGTCTCCTGTGATGAAATTATGCACTTGATGTTGAATATTTTGACCTTCTTGAGTTCCATGAGACTATCTAATGTTGATACATTGATACTCTTGATGTTTGGCTAACATATATGATCTATCTGTCGAATATCTTGATCCTATAAAGAAGGCTAGTACCTTGGCTCTAGTAAATGATACTCTTAATACTTGTCATGATAGATTTCATATAAAAGGATAACTCATTGGCTGCAATACATGAGTCTATTGATAATTCTTGTAATAATCTTTTTGAAAGCATATGGAAAGAGAGGTTGACACTCTTTTTGTTTTGGCAAAGTTCTTTTGAGACCTAACTCTATCTTATTGGTCATGAGGAGCATGGTAACCCTGATGTGAGAAGTATAAATGTAAGATTGATAAGTAGATCTCTTACTAAATATGGTCATGTCTTGACATCATATGGTTAAACTGAATGTCCTAACTTGATGGAGTGACTTTATAGAAAATGTTATTGTGTTCATGATATTTGACATATGATGTTGCATCTATCTTCTACTTTAAGTCTAACTTTTGATGAAAGATTGATGTCATGATGTTGACAACCATATGTTTATGATCTAACAGATTTGTTGTTGCATGACTGAAGTAGTGACATGTTTCTTACATGAATGAAGATGAATGATGCATATTCTCAATCAGAGGGAGAATCTCTTCTTAATATTCTTACCCTTGTTAGTATTTGTATTCTATGTTGCTAAAGTATGATTTATGTGCATCTGGTAGTATTGATCTACAACAGAGTCTTAGAACTGAAGCTTGTACAAAAATTAGGGTTTCTTCTCTGGACACAGTCACAAATCTATGAGATCTTGTCCCTGGACGCATGCATGCTAAGGCCTAGACAACCTCCAGGCATCTAAAGTCACTCTCATGCTAACCTGAAGGGAGGGAACAAAGGTTTGAATATCGTTGACCATCATTTGAAGCTTTTTGAAGCTGTTTGAAACTTGAAACATAATTTCCCTGACATATTATGCCACTATTAACTAATTTCTGAAGTTGCTGACTTAAATTTTTGATCATATAATGAATTAATGTGCATGAAATCGGATGGTCACCTAGAAGATATCAGCACCACAAATGTATTATAGATAACAACAAGATATGCTAGCAAGAAAAGCTTGAATGTTTACCATAACATGAACATGTATATTGAACTTGTGTTTGTAGGTGATCGGGGCATACATATATATATATATATATGTCACTATGTTTGTGCTACATGAGGATGGCATGAATTGGCTTACTGATATATATGAATAGTTTTTGTCATGATGCTTGACAATAAATTTGAATTGATGATTGAGAAATGCTTTAACTATAGATCTCTCTACGGAAGAGAATTTGGAATTAACTTGATAACTAATGATCTTGCTTGATGATTGTTGATTTTACCTGATGTCTATGCTATGTGGGAATAATGACTTATGTGAGTATTCAAAAAAATTATTTTGCATTAGCCTCCTCATTCCTAGCACAATGGTTGAAGTATTGATAGCTATGATTCAACATGAACATGACTCATCCTTGGTGTATGCATTTGCATCTAGTGATAGAAATGACTTATGTTATGATTATGACCTCATAAAGTTTGAATTGATATTGGATAACTGATTACAGCTTGTTGGCATGATGAAGTCATGATTTTTTATGAGCTCTACTTGTCTCCTAGTTGAAAGTATTGATACTATGATAATGGTCGTGATTAGACTTCTAAACTCTGATGAGATGACTTTTTTGATATGATACAACATTGATTTATTTAAGGCTGATTATGCTAGCTTAGCAAGACATTATTGTTATCGGGAAAACTAGCGTCCATTCAGAGCTGCTAGTCCCACTAAGACAGGTAGCTATCTTAAAAACAAACAATTTAAAGTTACTTGTGTTTTCCTTTATGAGAGATAAATGAGAAAGAAGTAGAGAGTACCAACATCAGTCTTTCACTTGGCTCCTTGCTTGTTTCCTCTCTCCCTTGATAGAGCTTTCACCACTCCTTCCTCACTTGTCCCGCTTCAAAGAACACTTGTAGAGTCAAAGCAGCAAAATACCATCAAAGCATAGAGATCTATAACCATAAACAATATAGGATCAGATGTATATTAACCATACAAATGCATACACAAATACAAGATTCAGAGATATACAAGTATATGGAGGAAAACTCAAATAGCTTTATTGATAGAAGTAGTAGAAGAGAGGATTACAACCAAGCTGTCTGATCCAGCGCCATCCTCCCAGCATGAAAGCCCTCTTCACCTCATGAAAAGCTAGATCACCCAACAATACAATGTTTCACAGAGAAACCAACAACACTTCCTTACAAAATACAAAATTCCAGCCTTTGGATCTCTAGGATGAGGGATCCATATATAGATGTTTGCAAGTGGGTGAGTTAGCTTCTGGGATTTTGATTAGTGTCATTTCACTGATAGTTCTTGGTTCCACTTGGAGATTTCATGATCTCTTACTCATCCCTGGGCGAATTTAGAGAGGCAAGTGTCAAATGAGCAGTTTCTAGAAGATTCTCTGGGTTTCCACCTAGCAAACTGCCTCTGCCATTTGTCTACTCTCGCTCATCGCACCCTACAGAAGGGATTTTCAGTATGCATTGCACTTTTTGCATGTAGCAAGTGAGATGCATCGCACCCTTAGCACTGAGCAGTCTATATGGTCTAGTTTTGACCAGTTCTGAGTAGTTTTTCAGGGAGAACTTCTGGGAGATGATGTAATCAGTTGACCTTGTTCCTTTAGGGTATGAAACAACACTTTTAGGGGCTTAGAAGCCCTTGGTTTATGGACATATGAGATTGGGGTTGCAGTGCCCAAATATGTCTATAAAAATTATGCTTAGAGCATTGCAATCATGATATGTCTATATTTGACATTTATCTGATGAATTCAGGATGATGAGTTCCAAGGTATGGCTTTGATATTGATTATGGTTTTGGTTTTATATCCTGATGATCTACTTGTGACAGGTGATGAGCCTTTGATTATCTAAATTAGAGGGAGATGGATTTTGAAGCTTGAAATGATGTATCATGGCATGATGAATCGATTTATGGAATTTGGGAAAGAAATTCCATATTGCAAAGCTATGAGATTTTTTTTTTGAATAATGAAAATGTAAATCCTTGGATACTCCGATTTGTAGTTCAAGATGTTTTTGAACTTGACATGGCATATGACAATTGTTTGAAGCATTGATGTTCTATTTTGAATATCCATCTGTATATATATGATGTGCATAGAACTTGAATAAATTCATGGTTGAGCTACTTCATTCACATAGAGTTTCCATCGAGCATTCTTTGAAATATCTGCATGAGGTGTTTTATTTTTGAGAATGAGATATTTCTCCTATGGTATAGTTTTGCATAGATGTATTGCTGATATTTAAGATTATTATTGATAAGCACATTCAGATGCTACTTTAATATGAGATCTGCCATGATATCTTTCATAAGAGGTCCATATCATGACCGAGGTTGATCATGATGCCCCTAGCATGGCTAGCTGTGAGGAAGGATATAGAATATCCTTAGAGAGTTGTCTGAGCATGATTTGGGTATGACATGGATACATTGATATACAATTAGCAGAAAGTCCCATATTTATGGTTGGGACCGAGAAACTCTCATATATTGAGACAATGCAGCTGTTCAAAACAAGCTCAAACTTGTGGTTGGTACCGCCTTGAGAGGGAGGGTGATTATGGTATCCTTTCGTGATTTATATTATTATATATGATTTGACATGATATTTTATTTGATGTTCTATATGAACAAGAAATAATTGCTATTGACATAAACAAATACCAGATTCGAGTATGATGAGAGCAACGCTTATCAAGGACATTGAGCCAACTCTTCCCCCTTGTTTGAGCTCCCAGGGTGAGGAATTGAGGGATACAGACTCTTGGGGTTAAGGGAAATCTAGACAATAGGGCACTCACCTATTTATTACACATAAGGTTGAGGGTTTTACTCCTTTTTCTAGTCTTTGCAGAGTATACCCCAGTTGGCATCATACCCACAAGCAAGGTTTGTTGGTAATATTACTCCTTGTTTGGCCAAGGAGTTGAGGGTGTACAACCCAAAGCGATTATGAGAAGGTGTTCTACTAGATGAATATTTAGGGTCATCGATGGAAAGATCAATAGGAAATATAATGGGTTGAGATAACCTGATAGTATTTAAGGTTGAGGGTAAGCTCCCCGATGAAATTCTAGGGTCAAGGGTGTACTCCCCTGTGTGATGAGTTATCCTATTTATTGGTATGGGTGGAAGCTATTTTTCACGGTTGTGATTCCAAGTTAAGATATGCTCCCTGATGATATGCTCTCCAATGATGATTAATGATGATCGGGGAAGTAGCCCACTATCAGAGATTCCAGATAGCAGCCTAATGGATATAGAGTGGTAGCTTGGGATCCCCTCTGGTATCAAATTCTCCTTCTTCTAGATTCGAGAATGTTTAGGATATGAGAAGGAATAATCAAGAGATAAGGAGGAATAAGCAAAGGATATAGTGAGATGTACAATGATGATTTGTGATGATGAGACACTTGTGATAGACATGTCACGATGACTACCAGATAGATATGATCCATGATGATCCATGATGACACTTGAAGGTTCCATAATGGCATATTGTTCGATGGAAATATATTGGCAGGTGGAATTATCCCTAGTTGAGAGGGAGTGTTAATTTTTGCAATTGCAGTCAAATTCCACCTTGGAGAGCTCAAATGATGAAGATAATGATGTAGAAAATCTGATGTAGGTTAACCCGATAATGCAATATAAATCAAAGAAGAATACTATAACCTATTTCTACTATCAATTTGTAGAAGCTTAAAGATCAAGTTAAATAATATAACTAGAAGAAGAAGAATCAATGGCATAATACACATGAAAATACTTTGGGGAAATCCTCAGCTAAAGCCCCCACACTATTGTATTATCATTCATGGTGGAAATACATAGGAATTATACAAAGCCTTAGCTGTCACAGCTAGCCAGCTCTCAGTACAATCCTCACAGATGCTCATAGGCAATCTTGGCTTCTCTCCAGCCTTCCTCTCTACCCTCCAAGCTCCTATTTCCTTGCGCTGTTCCTTGTGGATGATTTCGTTTCACCAAGTGGATGATCAATCCTCCAAAACTGCGCAATCTTCAAGGATGATAACTTGACTGCATGCATGAGTTTTCTTTATAAGAAAACGCATGCAATTGATAGTACATTGTCCTTGAACATTAATATCAACTGGGGCTTTCTCAGAATAGATAAGCATGAGTTTCTGATGAGGGAATCTTCAGTTAACTGGAGTAGCACTAGTTAAGTACATTAATGCATCAACTGACTGTTAACTCACTATTAGTTCCTCAAACAGTTTGAAACTAATTTAACTGGAATTAAATCAGTAAACTGAGTCAGCTAATTACAACTCAAATATAACTCAATCTTATATCATTAATTTTAGGGATAACTCATGCATGACTTCAGAAAGACTTCTAACTTGAATTTCTCCAACTAATTAATTTAAAATAAATTAATTAATTATTTCCAAGTAGCTATTAAGACTAAATTCGATTTTAATTCACAATTTAATTCAAGGAAAACTTAAATTGGAATATTCTTGTTGCCATATTTCAACACCCCCTCTCAACAAGAAAGGGATTATTTTCCACCCCGATCCTGTCTCTATGGAACTTGAATTTACACTTTAGCAATGCCTTTTTCAAAATGTCAGCATCTTGCTCCTCTCTCGAAATATATTGCAGCAACATGATCCTCTCAACTTGTGAAAAGCCATGGGAAACAAATCTTATCTTATGCTTCTTCACACTACCATCAGCAGCCTGCTTTACCTTGTAAAGCCAATGGGAACTCACAACTCACTTGTTCTTCGGTATCGGAACCACATCCCAAACACTGTTACGAACTATGGAGTCATACTCCTCCACCATAGCATCAACCCAAATCGGCTGCTGCACTGCTTCCTCAAAGGAATATGGCTTAGTCTCAACACATTCCCTAGCAAGGGCCATGTATCCAGTGTACCTCTTAGGTGACCTCATCTGTCTGCGCTAAGAAGATGGTTCTCACACATTATCTCTCACATCCTCCAACAATGTGTCAACTTCTCTGGTGCTCTTTCATCCATCTCTGGAAGACTCTGCTTGAGTGGATGTCTCCACTCTTGGAACCTCTGCATGCAGCTGCCCCACATCATTCTGAGGCTCCTCCTCCTTAGGAACCAACAGTTTCTCCACAACCTGTAGTTGGATCTCCCTCTCAAGGGAAGCTCGCATGGCCTTCTTCTCATCAAAATTGAGATCTCTGTGAACCACTATCCTCCAAATGGTAGGCAAGTACACCCGATAGTTGTGAGGTGTATCAGTGTACCCCACAAATATCCCAAACTCTACTGTCGGCTCAAGCTTATTCTGTGCATCCTTTGTCACATGGAAATATTCCGATGAGCCAAAGATCCTAAAGTGACCCACATCTGGTCTCTTAGTGGAGAAAGCTTCCTCTGGTGTCTTCATCCTATGTATGTGATGCAGGCTTCTATTCTGCAAATAGACTGTTGTGTTGCATGCCTCAGCCGACAAGTGAAGTGGTAGGCCTTGGTCATGTAGCATTTCCTGTGCTGCCCCTACAATAGTTCTATTCTTCCTCTCGGCCACCCCATTATGCTACGGGTTATGAGGTGTCGTCAACTCTCGTTTAATTCCTTCCACTGCACATATGTCCTTAAACTCTTGAGATACATATTATCCATCATTGTCGCTTCTCAAGGCCTTGATCTTCTTCCCTGAATCTTTCTCGACCAAAGCTTTGAACTCACAAAACCTTGTGAAGGTTTGGTCCTTCTTCTGCATGAAATAAATAGAGCATTTACGAGAATAGTCATCAATGAAAATCAAATAATACCTTTGTTTCGTTGTGGATGCCATCGAGAATGGTCCACACAAATTAGTATGAACTCGCTCTAAGATAGCCTCTGCTCGATTGTCTCGATCATGAAAGGAAGAATTGGTGTACTTTCCCAAGGTACAACCTTTGCATGTGTAAACTTGCTCAAGTTTACCTTTGGGAAGTCCAGTAGATATCTGTTGCATTATCTTCAAAGCCCCATAATGTAAATGTGTTATGAAACCAGCTCACAAAAAGATAGAAAAGATAGTTGAATGCCTTAGAATTCAGCCTCTTCGAGGGGGCAACCTCCTTTACATTACACAAATGAACAATTCTTGGATGATACAAATGAAAAGACCTCCTTTCTATATATAGGAGTCTAAGGGGTCATAATATAATCAGAGCTGACATAACAATAATAATGTAGGGGCAGAATAATAACAATATTGGGCTTCTATGGGGCACAATAGTAACAATATGGGGACTACATGGGTACAACAATATAATAAGGGGGTTGTACTAATAACAATAATGGGTTACACTAGTAGTATAAGGGCCTAACATGCCCCTCTCCTTCAAAAAGTGTTGTCCTCAATGCTTGAGTAGTTCTTGATGATTTTGTATAAAATTCTTGTCCTCCCATGTGGAATCTTCAGTGGGTAAGTTCTTCCACTTGATGAGATACTCTGAAATTGATCGATTTCGTAGCTATCGGGTTCTTGTTTCTATGACTGCTCCAGGTTCCAATATGATTTTTCCTTCCTATTCAAGTTTTGGCAATATTGTTTGAATTGGGATCTTCTGCAACTTTTGAAAGAGTGGCCATACTTCTTCGACCTTCTTCCATCCATCCCTTGCTTCATTTATCCAATTTGGTTGGATAATAGAAATAGCACAAAACAATGCTTCCACATCCTCATCCTTTCTTGAGAGTGCACCTGCAACAAAATTTTGCTTTCCTTTTCTATAGATGATGTCAAAGTCATAACCCAACATATTTGTGACCCATTTTTTCTGTTCTTCTAAAGATAAAAGTTGTTCTAAAAGGTATGTAAGACTATCATGATCCATTTTTAACTTGAAGTGTCTTCCCATTCAGTAAGGTCGCCATTTCTTAAGTGCAAGTAGTATTTCCAAAATTTCCTTCTCATAAATAGCTTGCTTGAGATGTAGCAGTAAAAATACCCAATCACCTACGTCAAAACATTTTTCACTACGGTGTTGATCTACCTGTTGTTTCATTTGATTTTGCACCAAAGCGGTGTTATCCTTTAAAAGTTGGAGAACTTGTTGTTGATGCTCAATGTGATCTATCACTGCTTGAACCTTTTTCTTCTTGATATTTCCTTCTATATTGAGAGTTTGAGGAGTGGTAATTTCTTCCAATGCTTTAAAAGATATGGTTGGATTCATTTCTTGATGCTCGATGTGATCTTTCACTTGAACATTTTTTTTCTTGATATGTCTTTCTATCTGGATAGTTTGAGGAGTGGTAATTTCGGCCAATGCATTACAAGATATGGTTGGATTCATTTATTCTTTCTTGAGGTGGTTTTTCACTTCTTGAACCTTTTTCTTCTTGATATGTCCTTCTATCTTGAGAGTTTCAGGAGTGGTAATTCTTGCCAATGCTTTACAAGATATGGTCGGATTCATTTCTTCTTTCTCTGGGGTTGTGTCCTAGCGTATATCCTCTTATTTTGATGTTTCTTGATCCTTTTCTTCCTCCTCTTCATACCCTATGTAAAATAATTTCTTCGCAGCACACTTATGACCTTAGTGCATTTGCTATCACAATTGTAACGAAGCCCTTTTTCTCTTTTTTCTTCCAATTGTTGTGGTGTAACCCTTGTAGGTTGTGGAAGGCTAGGAGAAACAACACTTCCATGTTTATAGTTGTAAGGGGTAGAATTCCTTGTTGCCATAATTTTTCTTTCCACTTTGTAACAAAGCCCTTTTTCTCTTTGTTCTTCCAATTGTTGTGGTGTTGCTCTAAAGGTGTTGCTCTTTGTATTCTCATAATGTGCTATAATTTCCTCTGTGAAAATTGACCACGTAACAAGTTGTTGACGAGAAAAAAGCCCTTTATACCATAAAAATTGATCTTGTTCTAAATATGAAGATACAATACATACCTTTTTTAATAGTGGTACACCATGTAGATCAAAATATTTCTCCATCTATAGTATCCAATTTACTGGATCCTTGCCATCAAACTTCCTCATCTAGCTTTTTCTTGATTTTAGGAGCTTGATCTTGAAATTACTATAACTCTATGCTTTCGATCTTTAAGTTCTTGAAATGGCGATCTATAGTAGCCCTCTGCGTCCTCTTTCCAATGCCACTAGTCTGATCGAATTTAGATTCTCCAAGAAAGAGTTATGCACAATCTCCCAAGATGACCTGATTATAGACCTTTTTAGAACAGAAAACTTGTATGAAGTGCCACATGTCACTATTTTTACCTTAGTATCTAAAAATAATACACAGGAAACTACTGTCCGTCCTTTATCTGTATCTTCTTATGAAATTTCAATCTGATCCTCAAAACAAAAGTTATGATGATTTTCCCCAGGTCACCTGTTTGGAATGAAATTCGGGAGTCTGGAAAAAGGCCAACTTCCTCAGATCATATCTCCACAAATATAGCGCTAAACGCTCTGAAATTTTGACCCGAGGTGCATAACAATTTCGGTCCACATGGGTTTTTTATAGTGTTTGAAACATCGCAGAAAAAAATTTATAGCACAAATTCCACAATGACATGTTTGGAGCAGCAAAACCCTAGAATTCAAAGCTCTGATACCAAATGTTATGATACCAGCTCACAAAAAGATAGAAAAGATAGTTGAACACCTTAGAATTCAGCCTCTTTGAGCGGGAAACCTCCTTTACATTACACAAATGAACAATTCTTGGATGATACAAATGAAAAGACCTCCTTTCTATTTATAGGAGTCTAAGGGGTCATAATATAATCAAAGCCGACATAACAATAATAATGTAAGGGCACAATAATAACAATATTGGGCTTCTATGGGGAAAAAGAGTAACAATATGGGGACTACATGGGTAAAACAATATAATAAGGGGTTGTACTAATAACAATAAGGGGTTACATTGGTAGTATAGGGGCCTAACAAAATGGTCCAACTGCCTATGCCAAAACTCACCAATGTCTTGGCTTTGCACCAATTCTTCTTTCGTACTCAATATTGCACAATAATCTACCTCTAGTTTATAGATATTCTTCACCTGAATCCTTATCCTCTTGGTCTGGCCCATGTCTATGTGTCTTAGGAACACCTTTCCTTTACTGAAGACAACATCGTAGCCTTTGTCCTCCAACATCATGACCGATACCAAGTTCTTCTTTTGTCCAGGCACATACATCACATTTTTCAAGGTGAGAGGAGCTCCATGCTCCCTATGAAAAGCAACCGTGCCCACTCCTGAAACACTATACCTTCCATCGTCACCCATTTCTATGTGCATCTTGAGGTCTTTCTCCTCCAAGGCACCGAATAATTTTTTATCACGAATCATGTGGAATGAGGCTCCACTGTCAAGATACCATACACAACCCATCATCGATGACACCATGCATGCGATGAGGGTAAAGTCCATTTCGAACTAAGAGGCTAATGCCTCACCTTCCGATCCTTCCGAGGATCACTTCTTGGACTTCTTCGATGGAAAAGTAGTCACATAATGTCCCATGTTGTGACAATTAAAGCATCTTACTTTAGACATGTCACCCTTCTTTCCTCCATGAGAAAAATTCGGTTTGAAATGGGAAGCCTTCCCCTTCATTTTCCTTGCCTTACTTGCTAAGGCCGGATTTTCTTCATCATCATTCTTGGATAAAGAACCATCTCATGTGCTCCTCCTGATCTCCTCCCGCATAAGATCCAACCACAGTCGTTCCCAATACGGCAGTTTCTCCCTTCCATTCATAGAATCATGGTAGCTATTCTAACTCTTTGGAAAGCCAAGGAGAGCGAGGCTCACCATATCATCTTCGACAGTAGTTATTCCCACACTACCAGGCTCATCTATGCAGGTGGTGAGCTTGTTCGGATATGTGGAAATAATATCTCCCTTCTCCATCTTGATTCTTTGAAGCTTGTTCTTGAGTGCCAATTTCCTCTGGTCGCTCCTATTCTGGCAGAGGTCCTTCAATCTCTTCCACATTGAAAATGGAGTATCTTTCCCATGGAGACTCGAGACAATATGGTCTCGAACTCCCTCAAGGATGATCTATCTCGCCTTCGCCACACACTTCTTCCACTCAGCCAACTCTTGTGCATTAGTTGAAGCTGGCTTTGGGATTTTTTGATCAATGAATTCCTTCAAGCCATTGCCTTCTAATACAACCTCCATTCTATCTTTCCATGCTATGTAATTCAAGCTACCTTCCAAGGCATACTCGAGCCTCAAGCCATAGAATGCCATTGGCCAACCTTGAAGTATGATATGAATTTGATTTGCACATGCAACCCTGAACTTCAAACTTTGAATTCTCTTCTTCGTATACTATTGACAACTCCAATACCATGTAGAAAATTTGATGTGGGTTAACCCGATAATGCAATATAAATCAAAGAAGAATACCATAACCTACTTCTACTATCAATTTGTTGAAGCTTAAAGATCGAGCTGAACAATATATTTAGAAGAAGAAGAATCAATGGCTCAATACACATGAAAATACTTTGGGGAAAGCCTTAGCAAAAAACCCCACACTATTGTATTGTCATACATGGTGGAAATATATAGGAATTATACAAAGCCTTAGCTCTCATAGCTAGCTAGCTCTCAGTACAATCCTCATAGATGCTCACAGGAAATCTTGGCTTTTCTCCTGCCTTCCCCTCTGCCCTCCAAGCTCCTATTTCCTTGTTCTGTTCCTTGTGGATGATTTCCTTTCACCAAGTGGATGATCAATCCTCCAAAACTGCGCAATCTTCAAGGATGATGCCTTGACTGCATGCATGAGTTTTCTTTATAAGATAGCACATGCAACTGATAATACATTGTCCTTGAACATTAATATCAATTGGGTATTTCTCAGAATAAACAAGCATGAGTTTCTGATGAGGGAATCTTTAGTTAACTGGAGTAGCAATAGTTGAGTGAATTAATGCATCAACGTACTCTTAACTCACTATTAGTTCATCAAACAGTTTGGAACTAATTTAATTGGACTTAACTCAGTAAACTGAGTTAACTAATTACAACTCAAATATAACTCAATCTTATCTCCTTAATTTAAGAGATAACTCTTGAATGACTTTAGAAAGACTTCTAACTTGAATTTCTCCAACTAATTAATTTAAAATAAATTAATTAATTACTTCCAAGTAGCTGTTAAGACTAAATTCGATTTTAATTCACAATTTAATTCAAGGAAAAATTAAATTGGAATATTCTTTTACCATATTTCAAAACCACCTCTCAACAAGAAAGGGACTATTTGCCACCCCGATCCTATCTCTATGGAACTCAAATTTACACTTTGACAATGCTTTTGTCAAAATGTCAGTATCTTGCTCCTATATTGAAATATATTACATCAACATTATCCTCTTGACCTGTGAAATGCCATGGGCAATAAATCTTACCTTATTCTTCTTCACACTACCATCAACAGCCTACTTTACCTTGTAAAGCCAACGACAACTCACAACTGACTTGTTCTTCGGTCTCAGAACCACATCCCAAACACTATTACAAATTATGGAGTCATACTCCTCCACCATAGCATCAACCCAAATTGGCTACTGCACTGCTTCCTCAAAGGAATATGGCTCAGTCTCAACACATTCCCTAGCAAGGGCCATGTATCCAGTGTACCTCTTAGGTGACCTAATTTGTCTGTGCTAGGAAGAATGTGCTCACACATTCTCTCTCGCATCCTCCAACAATTTGTTAGCTTCTCTAGTGTGCTTCCGTCCATTTCTGGAAGACTCTGCTTGAGTGGATGTCACCGCTCCTGGAACCTCTGCATGTGGTTGCTCGACATCAGTCTGAGGCTCCTCCTCCTTAGGAACCAACAGTTCCTCCACAGCTTGTAGTTGTATCTCCCTCTCAAGGGAAGCTCGTATGGCCTTCTGCTCATCAAAATTGAGATCTCTGCGAACCACTGTCCTCCGACTGGTAGGCAAGTGCACCTGATAGTTGTGAGGTGTATCAGTGTACCCCACAAATATCCCCAAATATTCTGCCAGTTCAAGCTTATTTCGTGCATCGTTTTTCACATGGCAATATACCGATGAGCCAAAGATCCTAAAGTGACCCACATCTGGTTTCTTACCGGAGAAAGCTTCCTTTGGTGTCTTCATCCCAAGTATGCAATGCAGGCTTCTATTATGCAAATAGACCACTGTGTGCATGCCTTAGCCCACAAGTGAAGTGGTAGGCCTTGTTCATGCAACATTGCCTGCGCTACCCCTACAATAGTTCTATTCTTCCTCTCGGACACCCCATTCTGCTCTGGGTTATGAGGTGCCGTCAACTCTCATTTAATTCCTTCCACTACACAGATGTCCTTAAACTCTTAAGAGACATATTCTCCACCATTGTCACTTCTCAAGGCCTTGATCTTCTTCCCTAAATCATTCTCGACCAAAGATTTGAACTCACAAAACCTTGTGAATTTTTGGTCCTTCTGCATGAAATAAATCTAGCATTTACGAGAATAGTCATTAATGAAAATCAAATAATACCTTTGCTTCACTGTGGAGGCCGTCGAGAATGGTACACAAAAATCAATATGAACTCGCTCTAAGATAGTCTCTGCTCGACTGTCTTGATCATGAAAGGAAGACTAGGTGTACTTTCGCAAGGTACAACCTTTGCATGTGTCAACTTGCTCAATTTTACCTTTGGGAAGTCTAGTAGATATCTGTTGCATTATCTTCAAAGCCCCATGATGTAAATGGCCCAAACACCTGTGCCAAAACTCACCAATGCCTTTGCTTTGCACCAATTCTTCTTTTGTGCTCAATGCTGCACAATAATCTACCTCTAGTTTATAGAGATTCTTCACTCGAATCCCTATCCTCTTGGTTTGACTCGTGTCTATGTGTCTTAGGAACACCGTTCCTTTAATGAAGACAACATCATAGCCTTTTTCCTCCAACATCGTGACCGATACCAAGTTCTTCTTTAGTCCAGGCACATACATCACATTTATTAAGGTGAGAGGAGCTCCATGCTCCCTCTAAAAAGCAACCGTGCCCACTCCTGAAACACTATACCTTCCGTCGTCACCCATTTCTATGAGCATATTGAGGGCTTTCCCCTCCAAGGCACTGAATTATTTTTTATCACTGATCATGTGGAATGAGGCTCCACTGTCAAGATAGCATACACAACCCATCATCGATGACACCATGCATTCGATGAGGGTAAAGTCCATTTTGAACTGAGAGACTAATGCCTCACCTTCCGATCCTCTCGAGGATCCCTTCTTGGACTTATTTGATGGGCTATTAATCGCATAATGTCCCATTTTCTGACAATTAAAGCATCTTACTTTAGACATGTCACCCTTCTTCCCTCCATGAGAAGAATTCGATTTGAAATGGGAAGCCTTCTCCTTCCCTTTCCTTGCCTTACCTGCTAAGGCCATATTTTCTTCATCATCATTCTTGGATGAAGAACCATCTTGTGTGCTCCTCCTGATCTCCTCCTGCATAAGATCCGACCACAGTTGTTCCCAATCCGGTAGTTTCTCCCTTCCATTCACAGAGTCATGGTAGCTATTCCAACTCTTTAGAAGGCCAAGGAGAGCAAGGCTCACTATATCATCATCGGCAGTAGTTATTCCCACGCTGCTAGGCTCATCTCTGCAGGTGGTGAACTTGTTGAAATATGTGGAAATAGTATCACCCTTCTCCATCTTGAGTCTTTGAAGCTTATCCTTGAGCACCAATTTCCTCTAGTCGCTCCTGTTTTAGTAGAGGTCCTTCAATGTCTTCCACATTGAAAACAGAGTATCCTTCCCATGGAGACTCGAGACAATATGGTGTTGAACTCCCTCAAGGATGATCAGTCTCGCCTTTGCCACACACTTCTTCCACTCAGCCAACTCTTGTGCATTAGTTGAAGCTGGCTTTGGGATTTCTTGATCAGTGAATTCCTTCAAGCCATTTCCTTCTAATACAACCTCCATTCTATCTTTCCATGCTATGTAATTCAAGCTACCTTCCAAGGCATAGTCGAGTCTCAAGCCATAGAATGCCATTGGCCAACCTTGAAGTATGATATGAATTCAATTTGCACATGCAACCCCAAACATCAAACTTTGAATTCTCTACTCATTATATTGTTCATAGCTCCGATACCATGTAGAAAATATGATGTAGGCTAACCTGATAGTGTAATATAAATCAAAGAAGAATACTATAACCTACTTCTACTATCAATTTGCATAAGCTTAAAGATCGAGCTGAACAATATAACTAGAAGAAAAAGAATGAATGGCTCAATACACATGAAAATACTTTGGGAAAAGCCTCAGCTAAAAACCCCACACTATTGTATTATCATACATGGTGGAAATACATAGGAATTATATGAAGCCTTAGCTATCACTGCTAGCCAGCTGTCAGTACAATCCTCACAGATGCTCATAGGAAATCTTGGCTTCTCTCTAGTCTTCCTCTCTACCCTCTAAGCTCCTATTTCCTTGCGCTGTTCCTTGTGGATGATTTCATTTTACCAAGTGGATGATCAATCCTCCAAAACTCCGCAATCTTCAAGGATGATGCCTTGACTGCATGCATGAGTTTTCTTTATAAGAAAACGCATGCAACTGATAGTACATTGTCCTTGAACATTAATATCAACTGGGACTTTCTCAGAATAGATAAGCATGAGTTTCTGATGAGGGAATCTTCAGTTAACTGGAGTAGCACTAGTTAAGTACATTAATGCATCAACTGACTGTTAACTCACTATTAGTTCCTCAAACAGTTTGGAACTAATTTAACTGGACTTAACTCAGTAACTGAGTTAGCTAATTACAACTCAAATATAACTCAATCTTATCTCATTAATTTTAGTGATAACTCTTGCATGACTTCAGAAAGACTTCTAACTTGAATTTCTCCAACTAATTAATTTAAAATAAATAAATTAATTATTTCCAAGTAGCTGTTAAGACTAAATTCAATTTTAATTTACAATTTAATTCAAGGACAAATTAAATTCGAATATTCTTATTTCCATATTTCAACAAATTATTGCATTATATTCCTCTTTTCAAGAGGACCAAAATCAACCTAATGATCACCCAATTTGGTTAAGCGAAAGTTGAGTTATGAATTATTTTATTTATACATGTATTATGGAATCGATCAGCCCTAACCACATGAGTAACTTCTTAGTTCATTCATAACCCCAAGTGACCCCTCAGGAAAGTATATAAATAGAAGAGACTTCAAGATCATTTGGACACATCTTCTCTTCTCTTTTGTCTTGGTTCACACAGGTTCGACATAAGGAGTTCACGCAAGGGTCTGAAATCACAGGCAAAAGGTTCACCTTGAGTTAGGGTTTTTTGGATCTCAGATGCTGGCATAAAATATGGCATTTTGGTCCCTAGACACTAAAACACAAGCCTATGAGAGCGAATAGAGACCCTTGAACGCTGGCACAAAGGCTTATGGGAGAGATTAGGGCTTCAAAGGTAGACCTAGAGGTATTGGTCCTTGCTTGTTCACACATAGTAGTCTTGAGAGTGACCAGGCTATCCCAGACACATGCATAATAACTTAAAGGGAGCGACCAAGGGTTTTAGGTGTGTTGCACCCCGATCGCATGCACATAGTCTTCCTAAGAGTGATCGAGCAGTCACAGTCTTCCTCACATAGTATCCGAGAGAGTGACCACGGAGTTTCAGTCACACATAGATAGTTTGATGAGAGTGGCCAGAGTTCAGATCTAGGGTTTGACATCTTGGCTTCAATTGACTTCAATGATCTAATATATCTATGTTTCTCTCTATTGTTATAAAGATATGTAGATATATATATTTGATTTGTTAGTATCCGCTACAAACATATGTATTGGGCTCATTAACAGTGACAACAGTGCTCAATGATGTTTGGCATAGTGACAATAATATACAACAGTTGACATCAATTTGTGACAACACACTACAATCATCAGTATGATGGTTTTGATTCCTAGCATGATTAGATATGTTTCATGGATATCATTATTGTTTTTTTGCATAGATAAAGCTACGGATCATTGTACTCTCTTTTTCTGCGTCATTTGATGATGATCTAAGAAGAAGAATATTTGCAAGGGTTTTCCCCATAGTGGGTTTTCCCCTGGCCTCGGACCAATCCTGGTGTCTCTGTGTTTGTGCATGCTTTTCTTCTACTATTCCTTTTATGTTCTTCTACATTGATGATGATGATGATGTTGTAATTTCTTTCCGTATAATTGCATATGATGATGTATAATGGTGTAGATATGAATAATGTAATGATGATATGGGGTGAACTTAATGTATTAATAGTGAAATGAAATTATCAAAGTAAATAACAATTTCACCCTAAGAAAATTTAACACCATGTAGCTTTTGGATTATTTCCATGAATTCTTTTACCACAATACTTACTTTAAAATCATGAGAAAGAGAAAAAGTAAAGTGGGAATACTTTGTCATTCAATCTACCACTACTATAATGACACTCTTTCCTCTGTATTTGGGTAAACCTACAATAAATCCATTGAGACTTCTTCCCAAAACTTACTTGGTATGGCTAATGGATGAACAAGGCCTAGGGACTTGACAATCTCTCCTTTATTTTGTTGGCACAACACATATTACACCACAAATTTTTGCACATTTTCTTTAGGACCTTCCCCAAAAAAGTATATCTTGATCCTATGGTATATCTTCAAGAACATTGAATTTCCTCCTATAGGAGGCGTGTGTAATTGCAATAGGAACTTCTTTTTGAGTTGAGAATTATTACATAAGTATAAGTGATATTGATACCATAATAAATAATTTTTCCATGTAAAATTTTATACTTCATCAGGGATCCTCTTGTAGCTCTTGAATGATATTTCATATATTCTAATCTTTTTGCCATTCTATCCTTGATTCTTCCACCTATTCAAATTGCGGAATGGAAAATATCAAATAGTAAACCGCTTTTGTTTTCCTCTTAGAGTGCATCTCCCACCATATTTTTTTCCCTTTTTGTAGATAATTTCAAAGTCATTACACAACATCTTTTTGACACTTTTTATTGCTCTTCTGAAGATAGTATTTTCTCCAAGAAGTACTTTATACTATCATGATAACTTTTTGTTTTGAAGTGTCTTCCTATTAGGTATGAATATAATTTCTTAACTGTATGTAATACGACCAACATTTTTCTTTTATACATGGGTCTGAGTAAGTTCTTTCCTTTAAGTTTTCTACTTTTAAAGGCAAGGGCCTTCCTTGCTGCATCAAAACTGCACCAATGCCATGGTATGAGGCATCACACTCCACAATGAATATTTTTATAAAGACAGGTGTCCCCAAGATGGGAGTTGGACTCAACCTTTTTAAGTTATTCAAATGCTTTGGTTGCATCTTTAGTCCAAGAAAATGCTTCCTTCTTCAATAATTTTATTAGAGGTGCTACTATTTGACCATAATTCTTGAAAAAATTATAGTAATACCCTATTAATCCTAAGAGTCCTTTAAGTCTCTTCAAGGTATTTGGGATTGGTCATTCCCTCATAGATTTGATTTTTTTAGGATCCCCATTGACAACATCATGTGATACAATATGATGCAAACATTCCACTTCTTGAACCCAAAGGGCACACTCAGAAGGCCTTTTATATATTTTTTGCTCTTCTAAGAGTGTTAAGACGCTGTCAACATTTTGTGCATGCCCTTCCAAAGCTTTGTTGTAAATTAGTATGTGTTTTTTTCATAGGAATGAGTGATTTCCACTTAGTGGAATCAATAATTTCGTACATACGGCTACCATTATTTCACTAAGTAGAATAAATATCTCATAAAGGCCACAAGGGCTAGCTTACAACAAGTCTTTGGAGACTTAAGCCCACACATATGGTGACATGAAACATGTGCCATGCCACTCGAGGTAAGTTCCTTTGATATTTTAAATAAGTATGTTATCAAAAAATACTAGTACAATTTTTTAAGGGTGTATTTGAAAATAGAATTAACCAAGCTTTGAAATGTTGAAGGTGCATTTGTAAGTCAAAATGGTATAACCGAAAAATCATAATGACATTCATGTGTTCTAAAGGTTGTTTTAATAATGTCTTATGATCCAAGTGGATATCGTTGGCCACCCACCTATTCCATTTAAAGCCCCAACACTGTTTCCTTTCAGTTTCCTTAATTCTAGCACAACTTTCTATTTTTGGTAGTTTTTCGAGTCCTAAACTTTCAAAGCCATTTTGAGGTCCTATTGTCGCTGCTACAACATCCTCCAAAATTTCACTACATTTGAATTTTGGAGCCTACCTCATTGTCGTATCAAGAGTCGTTGTTGGGCCCTACTTTTGTACCCTTTTTCCACACCTTATCCCACTATGTTTACTATCATTTAGCTTACTTTAACTCCTTTTTGTACCTCAAAACCAATCCACACTAAAACCACATTAATGTATAGTGGAGGTAAGATTATTAATAAGTGATATTTTCGTATGTCTTTGTTTGGTTTAGGTACTTGTTAAATATATTTATAACTCTTGATTTAATTTGATTGATATATAAAAGGACTCTTGATTATAGGCAGACATTTGAAATATGTGGATAGGTCACCAAATGGTGAAGCACACAATCCAACAATGCTTCAAGAAACCATTCTTGGAACCACCATTCTGTACTCAAATTTTCACTTAATTTAGTACTTTGCTCAACAGTGAGCAATCAGTCAACCACCAATATCCCATAATAATACTTCTTCTTTTTGAATATGGAATTAGTTTCTTTGGTTCAAGGATAGTGCCACGAGTCGGATAAGTTTAGTTAGAATCTGGGAGGAATAATATTGAATATTTTACTTGTGTTAACTTAGTTGAATCCCAAATCTTTTTACTCTCCTTAGTTAATCGGTTGTAAATATTTGATCGACCTAAACTATTTAAAAGGCCTGATGTTTTCTATGTAATGTTACACACACATATGCAAGCAAAGCTACATTCTTAGGTTGAGCTCGTGATTGTGGCACAACACTCTTTGATTTTGTTTTGTTAAGATTGAACTCTTGAACTGATGTTTTATTAAAGTTTTAATATAATTATTGTCTCGAATTTTACTCTCATTTAAGTGTTCATGTCTCTTTAATCTGCAAGTATTGAATTAGATTAGACTTGCTCTGGGTTGTGGCAAGGGACCACCACGAACCTTGAATAAGTCCTGTAACCATTTTAGTGTGTAAGAAGTGTGTTTTGATTCAGTAGAGTTAACTGCACTTAATCTCTCATTTGCTTTCGTTAGAGACTTACATAATTCCTGCACTTAATTCCGTACTTAAGTTTCTTTCAAACATTTTCATAGATCTGAGTTAAAGATAACAAGTGTAATGTTGTTGAGTCTTCGTAAAGTCATGGAAAATTGTTATGAGCTTACTCTGTAAATGTTAACTTTGTGATTACTCTTCCAAATTCATGAATTTGGAAAAGGCAGTTTCGATTTAAAATCAAATTTTGAAGGAGTAAATTCATATGTTTTAAATTGAATCTCTTGTCTTAAATGGAAGTGCTTCACTGCTTATGAATTTATATATATTAGTAGCACGAGACTCTTGTAGCTTGTACCTTGTTTGAATATTCAGAATCGATTATAGACATAGTATCATTTTTATAATAGAATGTGTGTTAATGCTTTCAGAGTTACATGTCATTTGTAGTTAGTTGTTTGATTTCTTATGTGAGATTTATTTGAATCGTAGTGTAATAGACATTTGAATAGAGATCTGGTTATTTGTTTGATTTCACAAGAAGTTTTAACTAAATTTATTTTTTTCATCATTAGATAACTCGAAGTTGTGTGTTGATTCAGATTAGTTCTAAGATTGGGAAATTGTCAGTTATGTCTTTTAAATGATGATTTTTCTTCAAATTAAGTAGAACATAAGGATTGATTTGAGTTATCATTTCATTTACTCTTGGTTCATAGTACCTCGGGTGTTATAGACATTTTTGGGCACTGCAAACCCAATCATAAATGTCCATAAACCAAGGGCTCTTAAGTCCCTAAAAGTGTTGTTCCAACCCCTAAAAGAACAATGTCAACTCATTACATCTTCTCCCAGAAGTTCTCCATGAAAAACTACTCAGAAATGGGAAAAACTGGACCATTTCACCTGCTCCATGGTCAAAGTGCGCTGCATCCCACCTAAGTACACACAGTAGGTGCGATGCATGTGGAAAAGCCCTTCTATGGGGTGCGATGGGCGAGAGTGGATAAATGGCAGGGTCAATCTGCAAGGTGGAGAAGCAAAGAATCTTCTAGAAACTCCTTCTGTGACACTTGCCTCTCTGCATTTGCCCAGGGATGAGTAAGAGATCATCAATCTCCAAGTGGATTCAAGAACTATCAGAGAGAGGACACTAATCAAATTTCAAAAGCTGACTCACCCCCATTGCAAACATCTATATATGGATCCCTCATCCCAGAGATCAAGAGGCTGGAATTTTGTATCTTGTAAGGAAGTGCTGCTGGTTCTTGGTGCTACATCATAGTGTTGGGTGATCTAAACTTTTCATGAGGTGAAGAAGGGCTTCTTTTTGAGAGGATGATGCTGGTTCAGAACAATTGGTTGTAATTCTCTTTGCTCTTTCTTGATTATTAATAAAGCTATTCAAGTTTTCCTCCACATTCTTGTGTGATTGATGTTGTATGCATTTGTGTGGTTAATATACATCTGGTCCTATATTGTTTATGATAATATATCTATGTTCTCATATAGTGTTATGCTGCTTTGATTCTACATGTACTCTTTGAAGCTGGGTATACAAGGAAGAAAGTAGAAAAAGACTATCAGAAGGGAGAGGAATCAAGCAAGGAACCAAGCACAAGACTGAGGTTGGTCTCGTCTATTCTTCTCTCATCTATTTCTCATAAAGGAAAAATAAAGTAGTTTTAGTGTGTTTGTTTCTAAGGTAACTATCACCCTTAGTGGGACTAGCAGTTATGCATAGACACTAGTTTTCCCGATAACAAAATGGCAACTCCACTGGGGAGCGACTAGATTGTTTGTTAGCCTATCTTTGTTTCTTTTATAAACTTACAGACGGAGCTTGAAGCCAAGCCAACTAGCCTTCGAACTGCATTTGTTTTACGAATGCAAAGTAGATCAATGCTGCTTCAGTCAATCTCCAGGTTTTGTTTATGAATTGAACAATTGATTTACAAGCTCTCTAATTGCCCTTGTGGTGGCTCTAGTAACCTCTTTAGACCTACCCCTGTGATTGATTTACTAATTACCATTTGCTCAGCCTAAATCCCTGAACTGAACTGCAAACTGTGACCCGGAACCTAGTCAAAGTCTCGTCCCTGGTCCAACGCACTGTTTGTTCTGTGAACTTCAAATGCATCGCACTTCCTGAGTGTAGTAGGTGCACTGCATTTCAGTTTCACTGTGTTACAGGTGCGTTGGTCAGACAAGGCCTTGTTCGTAAATTTTGGTTTCTGTGTTCACTCTTTCCAGATCTATTCAAGAGTTTTGCTGCCTGTAGTTAGTACACTTCTGTTGAAACCCGCTTCCTTGCTGTTATTTTGCCTCCCTTATGCAAAGAACTATAAATGTTTTTGTGTATTTTAAGTCATTTTCAGTTCTCTTTTACAAAGAAGTAGCGTAATTGTACTGTCGTTTCTTCATTTGAAAGTGTTGCAAGCGTCGTTTTCAGTCATAGAAGAGAATCCGATTGTTCTTGATAGTCAATTACACTTTTACTCTTGTATCTGATTTGAATTAGTAGTTTTTCAAGTGTCGAAAGCAACTTTTCAATTTCGAACAGCAAAGTGTTGTCATTGTCCTCATTTTGTCTTGAAAAGAAACTTGTTAGTAATTGTCGATTTGAAAAATAATTCAGATTTGCGCTTAGCTTTCTTTTTATCATTTACACAATAAGAAGGTTGAAAACAAATACATGCATGTGCATTTGCATTTAGACTGTTTGTTGGTTTGATTTAGGACAGTGCATATAGTGTGTGCTCTTTGCTCTTTGTTGAAAGAACGCCATCTCTCTTTCCTTAGTAGCTAGGATTTTCATTTCTGGAAGAAGATTAAACGACTGTTTATCATCTTAGACCGCATTTTAGGAATTGTACATCTACATCACGCGGTGAACCTGAAAGGAAAATTTATTAAGCAAGATCAACTATAAAATAAATTTATTGAATCTAAAAAGGCTTTGGAACCTAACGCACAACATTTAGAAGTCTAGGCTAGAGGCATGTTCTGGCGTCATAAAACGTGGTAACTGTTGCTTTCATTGTTGGTTGGGTGATTCCTCCACTTTCAGACGACAAGTGCCAATATGGACTTGTGCGCCCACGTACCGTGGAGTATATATTGGGAGACCATAATAGGCTTTATCCTTTATCCATAGGAAGCTGTGTCTGCCGCCCTATCGATCGCAATGCACTGAACACAGCATTCGGGAAGATTGACTGCCGTACCATAAAAAGTATTCTGCAGTTTTGCAATTGGTTTGGTAATCCCTCTGTCTATATTTCTAGAGCAGTCCGTTTCGTTCCTTTTCAGACTCAACAAAAAAGGTCCATCTGAGCACTTGTCACTTCAGGCTCATTAAAAATCGAAGGCGACTAGAGTCATCTTTTGTTTTTTCTCGACTCTTAAAAATTGAAAAAACAAGTTGTGTAAAAGCATCACCTTTCCTACATTGGTCTTGAGTTGAGGAAAATGGAGTCCACTAACCAAGGGGTTCCTCTTGGAAGAAATCCTAGTCCCTTCTCCTCTTGGGGAGATGTTGGTGCACCCCACATGGCCACATTGTCACTTTCTAGATTGACGATTGGTTTTCCCGTATGGCTTTTCTCAACTTCTGTCGTTCAGAATACTGTAACTCCTAAACAGTCGAATCAAAAACTAAATGATGCGAGAGCCACCCCCCAAGCTTCTACTTCATCTAATTCTTCCTCTCCTCCTTCCTCTTCGCTTGATGAAGCTGGTAAAGCCAAAAATCAAGTAACTGAGAAGAAGAAGGAGAAGAAGAAGAAAGAAAAGAAGAAGAAGGAGCCAAAAGTGAAAAAGGGGAGCCAAACATCTTCTAGTGGAAATCCACACACTGCACTGACCAGACCTAAATCACCATGTGTCATTTGCAATGGAGACCACTATCACCGAGATTGTCCCTACATCCCTCGGATCTTAAGGGACTGGTCTCCTCGTTTGCACAACCCAGCAATGGAGACCACTATCACCGAGATTGTCCCTGCATCCCTCGGATCTTAAGGGACTGGTATCCTCATTTGCACAACCCGGTGTCGTCAACCTTTGATGATCATGTTGAAAGTACACCATCAACTAGTGAAAGTGAAGCCCCTCGACAAAAAGGAAAGTGTAAATTTCCTTGTAAACTGTGTGAAGGCGATCACGCCGTCCACCATTGTCCCTTCTTAGACGAGGCTAAAAGAGTTTTGGACGACCGTCCGGTTTCACCGTTACGGCTTCCTCTTGGATATAAGAAACTCTTGCCGAGTCCGTCACTAGTTGAAAATCCGGCTGACACGCCCTTGTGGTCAGCCGAAGCATCTATCATTGAAGATAAACCATCTGAATCCACACCAGACGAAAGTCAAAAGGTCGAGGCGACAGTTGACCCGGTCTTGCCTTCAGAGGATCTATCTTTAGATGATACAATCACCGAAGAGAACAAGGATGACACCGTCCAAATTCTTTTCGTAAGCACAGACTCCGATGAACATGGGGGCAATCTACCCGTTCCTTAACCACAGGAAGGAAATTCGTCTGAGTCGTATTCGGCCGTCTATTCGGTCCCACCTCCAAGCAACCTGGTTGTTTCCTTTGACTAGTATCTACTAGGCAGACCCCGTTTACCGGCTAGTGTACCATTTCGAATCATTGCTCAAATATATAGAATGGTCATGGCCGGTACCATCATAGATGAAGGGGTTTCTATGAGTATCCTTTCCTCAACTGCTTGGAAAGCGCTTGGTTCGCCATCGCTTTTGCCTGAGATGAGAAATCTAACAGGCTTTGACAAAGGAACTAGTCGACCGTTAGGGATCCTTCCCAATGTGCCCATAACTTTGAGAGGGAAAACCGTTCACATGAACGTAATGGTAGTCCAAGGACCCCTGGATTATAGTCTACTCCTTGGACAAGACTATATTTATTGCATAGGAGCCATTGTCTCCTCACTCTTTGGAGTAATGTGTTTTCCGCACGAAGGAAGGGTGGTCAAGCTCGTAGACCAGCTTTCATTTCCCAGTTCACACATAGTAAATAGTCATATACCAACCCTGAATGGTCTTTTCATGAAAGGAATGTCTCATCAATCCCTAGTCCATCCTCCTGATGATTGCGAGTGATTCGGAGGATATGACTGAAACCCAGGGGGCATGCACCGTGGTCTGCTTCGGCTGAAATTGGACCATTTCACCTACTCCATGGTCAAAGTGTGTTGCATCCCACCTAAGTACACACAGTAGGTGTGATGCATGTTGAAAAGCCCTTCTATGGGGTGCGATGGGCGAGAGTGGACAAATGGCAGGGTCAATCTGCAAGGTGGAGAAGCAAAGAATCTTCTAGAAACTCCTCCTGTGACACTTGCCTCTTTGCATTTGCCCAGGGATGAGTAAGAGATCATCAATCTCCATGTGGATTCAATAACTATCAGAGAGAGGACACTAATCAAATTTCAAAAGCTGACTCACCCCCCTTGCAAACATCTATATATGGATCCCTCATCCTAGAGATCGAGAGGCTGGAATTTTGTATCTTGAAAGGAAGTGCTGCTGGTTCTTGGTGCTACATCATAGTGTTGGGTGATCTAAGCTTTTCATGAGGTGAAGAAGGGCTTCTTGCTAAGAGGATGATGCTGGGTCAAAACAATTGGTTGTAATTCTTTTTTCTTTTTCTTGATTATTAATAAAGCTATTCAAGTTTTTCTCCACATTCTTGTGTGATTGATGTTGTATGCATTTGTGTGGTTAATATACATCTGGTCTTATATTGTTTATGATAATAGATCTATGTTCTCGTATAGTGTTATGTTGCTTTGATTCTATAGGTGCTCTTTGAAGTTGGGTATACAAGGAAGCAAGTAGCAAAAGACTATCAGAAGGGAGAGGAATCAAGCAAGGAACCAAGCGCAAGACTAAGGTTGGTCTCCTCTATTCTTCTCTCATCTATTTATCATAAAGGAAAATGAACGTAGTTTTAGTGTGTTTGTTTCTAAGGTAGCTATCACCCTTAGTGGGACTAGCAGTTATGCATAGACACTAGTTTTCCCGATAACAAAATGGCGACTCCACTGGGGAGCGACTAGATTGTTTGTTAGCCTATCTTTGTTTCTTTTATAAATTTACAGACGGAGCCTGAAGCCAAGCCAGCTAGCCTTTGAACTACATTTGTTTTACGAATGCAAAGTAGATCAATGTTGCTTCAGTCAATCTCCAGGTTTTGTTTATGAATTGAACAATTGATTTACAAGCTCTCTAATTGCCCTTGTGGTGGCTCTAGTAACCTCTTTAGATCTACCCCTGTGATTGATTTACTGATTACCATTTGCTTGGCCTAAATCCCTGAACTGAACTGAAAACTGTGACCCGGAACCCAGTCAAAGTCTCGTCCCTCGTCCAACGCACTATCTGTTATGTGAACTTCAAATGCATCACACTTCCCGAGTGTAGTAGGTGCGCTGCATTTCAGTTTCACTGTGTTACAGGTGCGCTGGTCAGACAAGGCCTTTTTCCTAAATTTTGGTTTCTGTGTTCACTCTTTCTAGATCTATTCAAGAGTTTTGCTTCCTATAGTTAGTACACTTCTATTGAAACCCCCTTCCTTGCTGTTATTCTGCCTCCCTTGTGCAAAGAACTGTAAATGTTTTTGTGTATTTTAAGTCATTTTCAGTTCTCTTTTACAAAGAAGTAGTGTAATTGTACTGTCGTTTCTTGATTTGAAAGTGTCGCAAGTGTCGTTTTCAGTCATAGAAGAGAATCCAGTTGTTCTTGATAGTCTATTACACTGTTACTCTTGTATATGATTTGAATTAGTAGTTTTTCAAGCGTCAAAAGCAAGTTTTCAATTTCGAATAGCAAAGTGCTGTCATTGTCCTCATTTTGTCTTGAAAAGAAACTTGTTAGTAGTTGTCGCTTTGAAAAATAATTCAGATTTGTGCTTAGCTTTCTTTTTAACATTTACAAATTAAGAAGGCTGAAAACAAATACATGCATGTGCATTTGCATTTAGACTGTTTGTTGGTTTGATTTAGGATAGTGCATATAGTGTGTGCTCTTTGCTCTTTGTTGAAAGAACACCATCTCTCTTTCCCTAGTAGCTAGGATTTTCATTGCTGGAAGAGGATTAAACGACTGTTTATCATCTTAGACTGCATTTTAGGAATTGTACATCTACATCATGCGGTGAACCTGAAAGGCAAATTTCTTAAGCAAGATCAACTATAAAATAAATTTAATGAATCTAAAAACGCTTTGGAACCTAATGCACAACATTTAGAATTATAGGCTAGAGACGTGTTCCGACGTCGTAAAATGTGGTAACTGTTGCTTTCATTGTTGGTTAGGTGATTCCTCCACTTTGAGACAACAAGTGCCAATACGGACTTGTGCTCCCACGTACCATCGAGTATATATTGGGAGACCACAATAGGCTTTATCTTTTATCCATAGGAAGCCGTGTCTGCTGCCCTATCGATCACAATGCATTGAACACAACATTTGGGAAGATTGACTGTCGTACCGTAAAAAGTATTCTGTAGTTTTGCGATTGGTTTGGTAATCCCTCTGCCTATATTTCCAGAGCAGTCCCTTTCGTTCCTTTTCAGACTCCTTAACAGAAAAGGTCCATCTGAGCACTTGTCACTTCAGGCTCATTAAAAATCGAAGGCGACTAGAGTCATCTTTTGTTTTTTCTCGACTCTTAAAAATTGAAAAAACTAGTTGTGTCAAAGTGTCTAAAATTTATTTTAAACGGAATAAATATCACCTTTCCTACATTGGTCTTGAGTTGAGGAAAATGGAGTCCACTAACCAAGGGGTTCCTCTTGGAAGAAATCCTAGTCCCTTCTCCTCTTGGGGAGATGTTGGTGCAACCGACATGGCCACATTGTCACTTTCTGGATTGACGATTGGTTTGCCCGTATGGCTTTTCTCAACTTCTGTCGTTCAGAATACCATAACTCCTGAACAGTCGAATCAGCAACTAAATGATGCCAGAGCCACCCCCCAAGCTTCTACTTCATCTAATTCTTCCTCTCCTCCTTCCTCTTCGCTTGATGAAGCTGGTAAAGCCAAAAATCAAGTAACTGAGAAGAAGAAGGAGAAGAAGAAGAAAGAAAAGAAGAAGAAGGAGCCAAAAGCAAAAAAGGGGAGCCAAACATCATCTAGTGAAAATCCACACACTGCACCGACCAGGCCTAAATCGCCATGTGTCATTTGCAATGGAGACCACTATCACCGAGATTGTCCCTGCATCCCTCGGATCTTAAGGGACTGGTCTCCTCATTTGCACAACCCGGTGTCGTCAACCTTTAATGATCATGTTGAAAGTACACCGTCAACTAGTGAAAGTGAAGCCCCTGGACAAAAAGGAAAGTGTAAATTTCCTTGTAGACTGTGTGAAGGCGATCACGCCATCCACCGTTGTCCCTTCTTAGACGAGGCTAAAAGAGTTTTGGACGACCGTCCGGTTTCACTGTTATGGCTTCCTCCTGGATATAAGAAACTCTTGCCGAGTCTGTCACTAGTTGAAAATCCGGCTGACACGCCCTTGTGGTCGGCCGAAGCATCTATCATTGAAGATAAACCATTTGAATCCACACCAGACGAAAGTCAAAAGGTCGAGGCGGCAGTTGACCCAGTCTTGCCTTCAAAGGATCTATCTTTAGGTGATACAATCACTGAAGAGAACAAGGATGACACCGTCCAAATTCTTTTCGTAAGCATAGACTCCGATGAACATGGGTGCAATCTACTCGTTCCTTCACCGTAGGAAGGAAATTCGTCTGAGTTGTATCTGACCGTCTATTCGGTCCCACCTCCAAGAAACCTAGTTGTTTCCTTTGACTGGTATCTACTAGGCAGACCCCATTTACCGGCTAGTGTACCATTTCGAATCATTGCTCAAATATATAGAATGGTCATGGCTGGTACCATCATAGATGAAGGGGCTTCTGTGAGTATCCTTTCCTCAACTGCTTGGAAAGCACTTGGTTCGCCATCACTTTTGCCTGAGATGAGAAATCTAACAGGCTTTGACAAAGGAACCAGTCGACCGTTAGGGATTCTTCCCAATGTGCCCATAACATTGAGAGGGAAAACCGTTCACATGAATGTAATGGTAGTCCAAGGACCACTGGATTATAATCTACTCCTTGGACGAGACTATATTTATTGCATGGGAGCCATTGTCTTCTCACTCTTTAGAGTAATGTGTTTTCCGCACGAAGGAAGGGTGGTCAAGCTCATAGACCAGCTTTCATTTCTCGGTTCACACATAGCAAATAGTCATATACCAACCCTGAATGGTCTTTTCATGCAAGGAATGTCTCATCAATCCCCAGTCCATCATCCTGATGAGCGCGAGTGATCCGGAGGATATGACTGAAACCCAGGGGGCATGCACCCTGGTCTGCTTCAGCTGAAACTGGACCATTTCACCTGCTCCATGGTCAAAGTGCACTGCATCCCACCTAAGTACACACAGTAGGTGCGATGCATGTTGAAAATCCCTTCTATGGGGTGCTATGGGCGAGAGTGGACAAATGGCAGGGTCAATTTGCAAGGTGGAGAAGCAAAGAATCTTCTAGAAACTCCTCCTGTGACACTTGCCTCTCTGCATTCGCCCAGGGATGAGTAAGAGATCATCAATCTCCAAGTGGATTCAAGAACTATCAGAGAGAGGACACTAATCAAATTTCAAAAGCTGACTCACCCCCCTTGCAAACATCAATATATGGATCCCTCATCCCAGAGATTGAGAGGCTGGAATTTTGTATCTTGTAAGGAAGTGCTGCTGGTTCTTGGTGCTACATCATATTGTTGGGTGATCTAAGCTTTTTATGAGGTGAAGAAGGGCTTCTTGTTGAGAGGATGATGCTAGGTCAGAACAATTGGTTGTAATTCTTTTTGCTCTTTCTTGATTATTAATAAAGCTATTCAAGTTTTCCTCCAAATTCTTGTGTGATTGATGTTGTATGCATTTGTGTGGTTAATATACATTTGGTCCTATGTTGTTTATGATAATAGATCTATGTTCTCATATAGTGTTATGCTGCTTTGATTCTACAGGTGCTCTTTGAAGCTGGGTATACAAGGAAGCAAGTAGCAAAAGACTATCAGAAGGGAGAGGAATCAAGCAAGGAACCAAGCGCAAGATTGAGGTTGTTCTCCTCTATTCTTCTCTCATCTATTTCTCATAAAGGAAAATGAAAGTAGTTTTAGTGTGTTTGTTTCTAAGGTAGCTATCACCCTTAGTGGGACTAGCAGTTTTGCATAGACACTAGTTTTCCTGATAACACCGGGGATTAGCTTTGTGAATGGTTTTGAATAGGGTTAATATTAAATTGTTTGAGAACAAAATAAGTGATAGTTGTCCATCTTATTTATAAGTGAGTTTTTGAGTTAATAAATCACGGTTAAGAACAAAATAGTGATTTGAGTTTTGAATAGAAAATGGATTTCGTTAATATTAATTTAGATTACAATGAAATAGGTTTCTTCAATTCAACGATTCTTGGTGTG
Source organism: Pinus tabuliformis (assembly GCA_031772625.1). Classification (NCBI taxonomy): domain Eukaryota; kingdom Viridiplantae; phylum Streptophyta; class Pinopsida; order Pinales; family Pinaceae; genus Pinus; species Pinus tabuliformis. The sequence goes on along the minus strand of CM062817.1, from coordinate 1,743,121,273 downwards.
ATTATTAGACATAAAGTTGAACATTTCGTACTTAATTTCGTACTAGAAATGTATAAGGTAAGTTTGTATATGAACCAGAATGCATTTCAATTTTAAGTTTACAAACTTTGGTTGAAAGTTTAATTTAGGGAATCCAATGACATATAGAATCCCTAACACTTTTGGCACCATTACCAAGGAGTTGCAAACAGTCCAGGTAATAATTTTCTTTATAGTTTATGTATGGTAAGTATTTTGCAGGACGATCAGTGGGTGGAGAGTGCATCGTAAGATGTGATTGAAGAACCATGCATCTACTATGGTGGGGTTGCTCCAAAATTTGATTGTTTAAAGTAAATATATGTAGTGTTTTCTTTTTCTTATGCGCAAAAGTGAAGGTAGGCTTAGAGATAATAAGGGTAGATTCATTCAAAGTACAAAATCGTTTTCAGAATTATTTGATCCCACAAAAACACCCCCAATTAATTTGGCTGATCATTATGTAGGTATTAGAGAGGAGGAAGAAAGCTCCACTAACAAGGTGGCATCAGAAAAAGGAATACCGCATCAAAAAGATGTAGAACTGTCTCAAAGTATACCACAACAAGGATAAATTGTCTTGGGAGCTATTGTAGGTACAAAATTGGTTGTAGTTTCACAAGTAGAATCAGTAGTAAGAGGACCTCGAAGGGACTTTGGACCTGGTTACATTAGGACCAATCCAGTTGAACCTTCTTCTAGCCAGAGTACTGTGCTCAGGCTTACTTTTGAACCTGTAATAAAGATGTCTAATAGAGGAAGTGGTGAGGAGAACGGAAATGGTGAACGAAACAACAACATAAACAATGGTGGTGCTAATGCTAGGGATAATGATAAAATCCATACTTTAATAAATGAGAATAAGGACTAGAGAGATGCGCCAAGAGGGGGACCTAAGGAAAACGAAGAAGATTATGAGACTACCTTCAAATTTCCAATACTGAACATCACCATAAATATTACTATGAATAATATACCTTTGGCATCTCTTCCACTTTTCCATGGTACTTGTTCTAAAGACCTTCACTCTTTTCTATTTAAATTTCATATTATTTGTAGAAGTTATAATTATTATGATGATGCACACAAACTTAAGTTATTCCCTGCCACCTTAAAAGATTTAGCCCTGAGATGGTTCATGAGATTGGGAGAGAACACCATTTACTCATGGGATGAAATGAAGTCTATCTTCCTTAAGAAATATCAAGATTACTATAAAAGCAGAGATGTTAATGATATTTTTAGGATGCAATGCACAAAGGATGAGAGTTTAGAGGGATACCTTGAGAGGTTCCTTTATAACTATCACAAATCACGAGTGGGTAATCTAGATGATAGAACCTTTAGGACTGCCTTTTTGAATGGGTTAAGGGAAGAATGCATTGAAACAATAAATATCCTAAGTTCTAGTGATATCTATAAAAATCCCTTTGCTGAAATAGCTAAATTATGCAAAACCTATTCTAGAATTCATACAAAGGTAGGAAAAAGGGCCTGGGACATCTTAAGGTATTATGTGTCTAGGAATTCAAAACCAGTACAAGATGGTGTCACTAGAGTTGAGTTGGGGAACCTCTTGGAAAATTCTAAAATAGATATCCTAAACACCATTAGTGACCAACTAGATACTCTAAAATAAAAAAGAAACAAGAGGAAGAATAGGTTGCCTTGGCAGTGTTCTGTCCTAAATGCAGACGTAAGAATTTTGAAAGAGAATGTCCTATTAATAAGGTAGAGTTGTGCAGGACATATACTCAATAGCACTCCACTAATAAATTACCATCCCTTCCTGGATTACAATCTATTTACAAAGGGGGGGACGAGACTATTGAGTTCCCTCAATCAACTAGAAAACCATCATGGAGGGGGCCAAACAATAATATGTATCAACATCCTAATATGCAAGGTTTCTCTCAAAATCAGCCATGGAATTATCAGCCATCTTACCCTTCATGGCCTACACAGCCACCTCAATGTTCACCTTGGAACCAAGGATGGAGAGGAAATCCTTATGGTAATACATTTCAGCCTCAAAACCAAGCACCTACATACCCTCAGTATCAGTGTCCACCCTGCATGCCTTATGCATCGAATGTCCCTCAATTTCAGCAAGGATATAATCCATCTTACTTTCAGTAACCTTCATTGTCACTACCACCTCCAGTACAACAACCCTTGCCCTTACCTCAAAGCACTAATTCATCTTCACAACAAGTGCATCAATCATTTAACCCTCCTCTCCCAACTCAGCTGCCTGCACAACCAATTGCTAATCCTAATAATAGACCTCCTCAACCTGTACAAAATATTGAGCTACAACCTTTTCCCACTTATGTCATTACTTCCTTTCCTTTAAACGAAATTCAGTTAAGATTTGGGAAAATGGTTAATAAAAATAAATCAGTTGTAATCATTCAAGAGGAGGATCCTCATGTAGAACTTGAGGATAAAACCAATAAACAAACAGAAAATGAGAAAAACAGTGAAATAAAAGAACCACAAGAGCTTTTAGAACCTAGGGAGCCTCCTTATCTGGAGAGATTTCTCGTGAAGAAAACTGAAACTCCCATGGAATATGACTTGGAATCTGAATTGAGGAATGTCTGCATAAAAATTCCTTTGTTGCAAGCTATTAGGGACATTCCTATTTATACCAATATAGGAATTTTTGCATTAAAAAACCAGGAATATAGAAAAATAAAAATTAGAATATTAAAGTAGTCAGTCAAATGCCAGAAATGTATTTGGATTACCACCAAAAAATGATGATCTAGGGAACCCTGTGGTAACCATAGAAATCAATGGAACTTTTCTACCCAATACTCTAATAGACTTGGAGGCAACCATCAATCCAATGACTGTGGATACTATGACATTATTACAATTAAAAGGAGTAAGGCCTACGCCCATTGTGTTGGAGTTAACAGATAATTCCATTGTTAAACCTATGGGGGTCCTAGAAAACATAGTGGTAACAATAGATTCTTGGGAATATGCAATAATTTCATTGTAATTTCTCCAAAAACTACTAAACCTGGGCATCCAATAGTTTTAGGGCGGCCTTGGCTGGCCACTGTTGATGTTGTTATTGGGTGCAGAAATTGGGAAATGACTATTTCCAATGGATCAAAAATTCAAACACTAACTTCTTTCCACCTGCCCAATTAGCTATTGAAGTACCTCTTTGGTTGGAAAATATCTATGGGGAAGAAGACTATATGATTCCCTTACTAACTCTAAAACAATCAAGAGGACATCAAGACAATATGAGGAACGTGTTTTGCAACAATTTTTATATGATATCAATTGAATATATTGTCCTATTTCTTTTAGTGGCTATCATCATGTTTTTAGTAGTTATTTCCAGGAAAATTGTCACCCTGCTATGTTTGCATCATTTACTATGGAATCCTTGGAGGAAAACAGTGAATAAAGCGCTCAATCAGTTGAAATCGGCGTTGGAAAAACTCTGTACATTGGTACAAAACTAAGTACAAAATAGAAATAGCAGGTAATAGACATGATTCAAAAATAGTACGAAGAATTTTCTTGGGATTATTTAGATATGAAAGGAATCCATCCTGATACTTGTACCCACCACATTTACACAAACAAGGAAGTTAGGCCAATTAGGTAACCATAAAGATGAATGAATCCAACTCTCAAAGAAATTGTCAAAGATGAGTTGAAGAAATGTTAAGTGTGAATTTTATATATCCCATCTATGACAGTAAATGGATATCTCCCTTGGTCATAGTTCCTAAGAAATATGGGAAATGGTGAATTCATGTTGACTACAGAAAGCTGAACAAAGGTACCTTGAAGGATTACCTTCATTTTCCTTTTATTGATCAAGTACTTGACACATTGTCATGGAAAAAGTAATTCTCTTTCTTGGATGGCTACAAGGGCTATAATCAGATTCAAATAGGCCCAGAATATCAAGATAAGACTAATTTTACTTGTCCCTGGGGCACCTATTCTTACTGAGTTCTTCCTTTTGGCTTGTGCAATGCTCCAACTACCTTTTAGAGGGTTTTCTTAGATTTTTTTTTTCTGATCTTAGACATGACTATGTGGAAGTCTATATGGAATACTTCGCAGTGTATGGTGATGATTTCCAGTAGGCTCTGAAGAACTTGGAAAAAATGTTGTTTCGTAGTTAAGAAGCTCATTTGGCCCTTAGTAATATCAAATGTAAAATGATGCAAACTAAGGGAATTGTTTTAGGACACCACGTGTCACAATAACTGATAAAAGTCAACCTTGCAAAAATTGAGGAACTAAAGGATAAATTGTCTACTGCCCTAGTGTTGAGAGGACCTAATTGGTCTCTCCCTTTTCATATTTGTACTGATGCATTAGATATGACCCTTGGAGTTGTGTTAGGACAAAGGGAGAATCACATTCCTTATGCTATTTATTTTGATAGCAAAAATATCTCACCTTCGAAATTAAATTACAAAGTTACTGAAAAATAATTACTAGCAGTAGTCCATGCTATCAACAAATTTAGGCACTATATTACTAGTTATGATTTTTATTTTTATTTTTTATTTTTATTTTCCATATTGGTCACTTTGCTATTAGGTTCCTTATGAATAAGTCAGTTACTAATAGAAGAATTACTAGATGGTTACTCTTACTTCAAGAATTTAATACCACTGTGATTGGCAGGCCTAGACGAGATAATGTAACTTTAGACTTCTTGTCCAGAATGAACATTGCACAAGACATACCTCTAATACCAGTTTCATATGAATTTCTGGATGAGAATTTATTTATTGCTTCAACACATACTTCTTGGTTTTCTGATGTGGCTAGCTATCTCATATCAAGTAGGTTGCCACAAAATCTATCCACTAGGGAGAAGCATAATATTGTGTAGCGAAGTGCTAAATATTTTGGATAGAGAGGGACTTGTACCACACATGGCCTGATCTAATCATGAGAAGTTGTGTGTGGGAAGATGAAATGTACAATGTCTTGAGAGATTTCCACAGTGAACCTTGTGGTGGCCATTTTGCAGACAGAAGAACAACTCATAAGGTCCTACATGCAGGTTATTACTGGCCCACTCTTTTCAAAGGTGCCAAAAAGTTCGTTTCTATTTGTGTTGCCTACCAAATAATGGGGAGGCCTGTTCCAACTTATGAAATGCCTCTTTAAACTCATATATCAATAAAAAATTTTGAAAAGTGGGCATTGGATTTTGTGGGGCCCATTTCTCCCATGTCCAAGAAGAAGAGATATATATTAGTTTGTACTAATTACATGATAAAGTTGGTGGAAGATAAGGTGTTATATTCTACCACTGATAAGTTTGTTGTAGATTTCCTCTTTGAAGGCATCTTCACTCAGTTTGGGGTACTTAGAGATATTTTCACCGATTAGGGGACACAATTTACTTCCAAACTAGTGAGGATATTACTAAATAGTATCAAATTAAGCACTGGAAATCTACTCCATACCATCCTCAGGAAAATGGATGGGTTGAATCTACCAATTAAATCTTGGAGACCATGCTAACCCAGAAAATTCAGCTTCACCATGGCAACTGGGCTGACAAATTTCCTGAAGCATTACGGGCTTATCGGATAACATGGAGGAATGTGACAGGACATACTCCTTATGAGTTAGTATATGGGTAGTAGGTGTTACTTCCCACTGAGTTTAAGGTAAAAGCATTTTGAACTACCACTCAATTAGGAATGGATCTAAATGAGGCCCAGAAGCAAAGAATACTTCAGCTGAATGAACTTGATGAAATCAGACAAGATGCCTTTTAACAGACCATGTTAGTACAGGATCAGAGAGCTCGATGGCATGATAAGTACATCAAGAAAAATATCTTTCAACCGGGAGATTGGGCATTGTTAGACGATAGAAAATGGAAACATTTGAAGGGAAATTTTCAACAAGATGGTTGGGACCCTATGAAGTGGATGAATTTTTTGATAATGGCTCAGTTAGGATAAAAATCATCAATGATGATCAGACTTTATTTGTGGTTAAATGCCACAGATTGAAAAACTACCACCATCCGCTATCTCGCCAAGAAGTTTTGCAGAATCTGATGAAGGATCCAGAAATGGAGTTGGTTCAAAAGGGGGGCCCAACTCCTGCTAGTTCTTCCAATTGATTTCATTTTTATTTTTATTATATATATATAGTATAAATAACAATGGTCTGAATTTTTGTTTTTAACCACGGCTCACATAGAATAAAGAGGAAATATTTCAAGGGTAAGTTTATTCCTTTATTTAGAATTGGTAGATTATTTATGGAAAAGGACAATTTGGAGTTTACTGTGAACGTTTCAGACTTCCTAAAATTGAATGTTCCAAGCATTGACTGATCCAGGCTTGTAAATGTTAATGGGACAGTAGTAGTTAGGGATATTTTGGGTACATAATTATTCTATTTCGGGCTCAACATAATAAGTACAAAAAATAAAATCACTAGAGTCTACTTTGGGTTTTTCAGACTCTGTAAAAATGAATATCCCAATCATTGGCTGACTCAAGCTTGTTAAATTTTATGAGGAAGCAATAGTTAGGGATTTGATGAGTATAGAATTATTCTTTTCTTGGCTCAACAGAATAAGTACTGGAAATAAATACCCATTGGAGTCTTCTTCTATGCATTTCAAATTCCCAAATTGAAATTCCCCAGGCAATGATCATTCCATGGCTGGTCAAAATCCATGGAATGATGGCAACAAATTCTACAACAACTAGAAGCTAGATTTTGGCCACAATTTCTACAGTTAGCCTACATGAAATTTCAAAGAATATTTCTATTTATTTTCCATCTCAATCACATTTTTTCACAATTCCTATGTCCAATGAGAAATTTCAGAGGTTCTGTACTTAATTCAATACTACTCTTATACTGAACTGGGTACGGAATGATCTCTAACAAAACTACATATCAAGTTTGGGAAAGGTATATGGGACCAACTTTAGCCTAACAACATTAAAACCAATAAAGGTGGTAAATTGTAAGTACTCTGGATTAGTTATAATTATATGAAAAAGTCTATCATCTTGCATTCGATAAATGGAGAAGACACTCAACCAAAGACCAAGTTGTCCCTGTCATTTTCATTCTTGAGTTCCTAAGTATTAATGTGCAGTCAAATCAAGGTATGGGTAAATTTACATTTTCTTAGACTAATTCAAAGTATATGAATGATAGAACTTAGTAATAATATATCTCTACTCATTGTAATGATTTACATATCCTCTCCATATTCGCTTGATCGTAAACCATCATATACCACTACCCTTCCCATTCATTTCTACTCATGTGGTATAAATGTCAAGTACCTACTCATCATTATAAAAACCAATTCGGACCATAATTCAAAAGCCTATAGCCGTCATTTCAAACAAATTTAAATTTATGAGAACCTTGACATAGAAGTTTCCTGTCTCTCTTTTCGTGCTAATTTTCGGTCGAGAACTGACCTGTGAGTCCCTGTGTTTTCCATCTAACTCTTGGTATTACTCCACCTTCAGCATGGGGGCTGAACACCATGAACCCACATTCACTCAATTTTCCAAGAGCCCAGAATATGCTAAGTGTGAGGCGTTGTTGGAGGAAAAGGGATGGATGAGTTTTCTTAAGAAATTCAATGGTTATAATGACAAAGTAGCAATGGCCTTCCCATAGAGTTTTGATGGGAAATTTGCAAGGGTCGGGAGCTTGAAAATCAAGCTAACCAAGAAATTGATAAGAAGGGAAACCAAATTGCCATTAACCAGTGAGAAATATTTTAAAGGAGAGCTGCTCATGCCAAATGATTGTGTTGAGTTCCTCAAGATGGCATACAAGTCCATTAACTGGTCAAAAAGGGTCCTATGGAGTTGCATGGAAGAGGAATAGTAGCCACTCATCACTGCATTACAAATATTTTTTACCTATGAGGGGAGGTATTCCATTGTTTTCCTTTTATCATATTAGATTCTCTTGCATTTTTAAGATGTATTAGAAGCCAATTTTCTATTTTTTCTGCATACAAATTTATATAAGGTTGGTAGGGGTGTTTAGTCTGTTGTCAAAAACCTTGAGACTAGAATGTGTCATCATAGTCTTATGAAGATGTTGGTTGTTCATGAGTTGAGTAGATGAAAGAAGTCATAGGAATATTTTTTGGTGGAAAATTTTATAAGGGAAGAAACCCAAGTTAAAGTTCAAAAAAGGCTCATTAGCCCCCGATTGAAGAAATTGAGTCATGAAGTTGAGGCTCCTCCTGATTCTAGTTCTAAACAATTCTAGAGCCCTGTGATAACCCCTGTGTCTACAAGGGAGGAAAACCATTTAAAAAAACCCCAGAATAAGTTTGTAAACCCTAGTTCATCTACAGAAAATTAACCCTAGTTTCGAAAGGAAAGAAATGCTAGAGAAGTTAGGAGTGGAGGGATGAACCTGTTAATAATGAAGTAGCAGTTGAAGAAGCCCAACTGAGAAAATGGAAAAAGTCTCAGGTGGATTTTGCAGAACCTGTTGTCTCACCAACATAAAAGCATTCAAAGGGAGCTAATTTTTCCCCTAAGAAGAGAAAGAGAAAGCTATTCAAGGAAGAGAAGGAGGCGAAATCAGTGCCTGTGACACTAGTGCATAAGGAGAAAATATCAGAGATTTTGACCTTCTCAAAAGGTCATCAGTTTACGAGAATAATGTTTAGACAAAAACTATCCACTTCCAATACTCAAGACCAATAACTTGTTACAATTATGTCCTCTCTAGAATAGGAAATGAGGAGCCCTTCTTAGGTAGTCGAAGAAGTAGGGGATCTTCTACCTGAGGAAGAAGGACCAAGAGATAATTTCCAAGATCTTCTGAGTAGTTAGCCACAGCTGGGTCCATCTGATAAGGGTCCAAGAAAGAATAAGAAAGCATCTAAGTCTAAGAAGAGCCCGACACTTGATGGGTCGACTCATAGAGGGAGTATCTCAAGGAAACAGACAATACATGCTGAAAATACCTCAGTTTGTTGTGATGGATATTTACAAATACTAGTGGCTAAGTTACAAAAAAGGAATGCAAAATTTAAGGAGAAGGATCATAAATATAAGACACTGTTTCATTAGGTGTGTTGGTTAACGTGCAATATTGGAACAAGAATCTATCCCTAGTTTCGAAGAACGATGCACTCATCATGAGGAACAAGTGCCTTATTAGTTGGAAATTGAAAAAACAGAGGCATTTCAAGAGGCTTAGTACCTAAGAGCGAGCGTGGAGATTTTGATGACCATTAATGAAGGAAAACCATGATTTGGAAGTCCTAGTGAGTGCGGCGGGAATTTGCAGGAAGGGACAACCTAATTTTTGATGATTGGTTGAAGTTTGAAAATGACAGTTGCATGAGGACATGCATCCCCTCTGGCATGGGGCAATGTTAGGCCCTAATTTTCTACCCTTTTTCCACATCTTATCCCACTATTTTCACTATCATTTACCTTACTTTACCTCCTTTTTGTACCTTAAAACCACTCTGCACTAGTTAAACTGCATTATTGTACAATGGAGGTATGATTTATTAATAAGTGCTATTTCCATATGTCATTGTTTGGTTTAGGTAGATGTTAAATATATTTATAGCTCTTGATTCAATTTGAATAATATATAAAAGGAATCTTGAATATAGGCAGACATTTGAAGTACCTAGACAGGCCACCAAATGGTTCAACACAAAGTCGAGCAACACATCAAGTAGCCATTTTTGGAACTGCCATTCTATACTCATTTTTTCACTTAATTCAATACTCTACTCAACAGTGGGAAATCACTTAACCGTTGGTATCCCAGAATAGTCCTTGTTATTCTTGAATATGGAATTAGTTTCTTTGGTTCAAGGATAGTGCTAAGAGTGGGATAACTTCGGTTACATTCTGGGAGGAATAATCTTGAAGATTTTAATATGCTTAACTTAATTGAATCCCAAATATTTTTACTCTCCTTAGTCAATTGGTTGTAACTATTTGATCGGTATGAACTCTTTAAAAGGCCCAATGTTTTGTATGTAAATTTACACACACATATATATATGCACATCGCGTTGCATGCTTAAGCTGAGCTGGTGATTGTGGCACGAAACTCTTTGATTTTGTTCTGTTAAGGCTGAACTCTTGAAATGATGTTTTATTGAAGTTTTAATATAATTAGTGTCTCAACTTTTACTCTCATTTAAGCATTCATGTCTCTTTAATCTGCAAGTATTGAATTATATTAGGATTTCTCTGGGTTGTAGCAAGGGACCATCATGAACCTCGAACAAGTCTTGTAACCATTTTAGTGTGTAGGAAGTGTGTTTTGATTCAGTAGATAGAACTACATTTAAAATCTCATTTTCTTTCGTTAGTGACTTATAGAATTCCCGCACTTAATTCCATACTTATGTTTCTTTCAAATGTTTTCGTAGATCTGAGTTAAATATAAGAAGTATAATGATGTTGAGTCTTCACAAAGCCATGGAACATTGATATGAGCATATTATGTACATGTTAACTTTGTGATTACTCTTCCAAATTCGTGAATTTTGGGAAAGGAAGTTCCGATTTAAAATGAAATTCCGAAGGAGTAAATTCTTATGTTTTAAATTGAATCTCTTGTATTAAATGGAAGTGATTCAGTACTTATGAATTTATAGACATAGGTAGCACAAGAATCCTGTAGCTTGTACTTTGTTTGAATATTCAAAATCGATTAGAGATAGAGTATCATTTTTAGAATAGACTATGTGTTAATGCTTTCATAATTGCATGTCATTTGTAGTATAGTTGTTTGATTTCCAATGTGAGATTTATTTGAATCATAGTGTAATATACATTTGAATAGAGAGTTGGTTATATGTTTGATTTTGCAAGAAGTTTTAACTAGATTTATTTATGTTTATCATTAGATAACTCGAAGTTGTTTGTGTTGATTCAAATTAGTAATAAGATTGGAAAATTGTTAGTTATGTCTTTTAAATGCTGATTTTTCTTTGAATTTAGTACATAAAGATTGATTTGAATTATCATTGAGTTTACTCTTAGTTCATATTACCCTGGGGATTGACTTTGTGAATGGTTTTGAATAGGGCTAATATTAAATTGGTTTGAGAACAAAATTAGTGATAGTTGTCCATCTTATTTCTGAGTGAGTTTTTGAGTTAATACATCATGGTTAAGAAAATAATAGTGATTTGAGATTTGAATATAAAATAGATTTTGTTAATAATAATTTAGATTACAATGAAATAGGCTTATTCACTTCGACAATTTTGGGTGTGGTTATTAGACATAGAGTTGAGCATTTTGTACTATAATTGTATAGGTTAAGTTTGAATATGACCCAGAATGCATTGCACTCGAATTTTACAAATTCCAGTTGACAATTTAATTTAGGGAATCTAATGACATATAAAATCCCTAATAGTCGCCTTAGTTGTCAAGTGTCATTTTGTGTTGATTCATATGTCTTGATTGTTCTTGAGTGTTCTTAGGTGTTGTTGCATCAATTGGATATATTTACATGCATCTCATGGTCACAACACCTTTCTAGTTGTAAAATGACACATTTGGGTCGTAGTCGCACACACTTCCATTTATATTTGGGGAATGTGCATAAAGTATATTTTTGATGTATATTCATTTTTGGTTACATTTGTATAAGTTTTATCGATGAGTTAGTATGTGTCACACATGGTTTTATATCCAGAAGGCATCTTGTTCACTCCTTAACCAATCATCCACACTTAGAAAACGTTTTGTTGAAAAGTGAGCCCATTAAGCCCAAGAGAGCATGAGTGCACTTTGAATCCTTGATGGGAGATCCTTTATTGTTCAAAAGTGCACCCTTCAAAAGCACAAATCCCCTTCTTTATTCTAAATTGCACCCTCCAAGAATGACTAAGTCTTCCTAGAGCACACTCCTTTGACTAGAAGAAGTGCACCCTCCCTGAGCACGCTAGCGCATCCTGAAGACTTGAAGCTCAACCCTTCAACATTACCCTATGCACCCTGCATCGTATTGAATTTATTGAGAGCACTTTCGCACCCTAAATGCACGAAGCCCCATCTTTCAACATTTAGGACTGCACCCTGCGCCCTCCTTGAGCCCTCTTGGTCGCATGAGTACACATTGAAGGCACGAAGCTTCAACCTTCAGCCTTTAGGAGTGCGCCATGCACTATTCCTCTCTCCCTTGAGCACATAACACATTTGGGAAGCTCGAATATTTTCACTTCGTCTGTCAAACTTGAGACATGCACCCTTCCTTGAATGCCTTATTTTTGTTGCGTGTGGAGCCTGATTATCTTTTGTATTCAAAGGTATTGCCACATTGGACCCTAGTTCGAAATGGGGTGGCAACGTCGCCCATAAAATATTCATTGCAGGGGGGGTCCAGGGGGGGGCGGCTGTGACCTTTGGGGAGCCCCCCAGCAGGGGGTTTAGGGGGCAGCACCCTCGAAGCTAAGAATAGATGTAAAATTGCCTTGTAAAAGTATAGTAATTTCTAGTCAATCTGGGTCATTCATTAGGCAGAGATTTGAAGGTAGAAGTTATGTTTAATTTAGGGTTTTTGCCCTAGAAGGAAACCCCTCACTATATATGAGGGAATTGTATTGCGTCTATGTAGATTTGTATTCTGAGTGAGAAAGAGAGAGGAGTTTGAGAGCAATGAGGGTGTTACAATGGATCTGTTGTAGGTTGTATCTCTTCAGTTTGCTGGATAATATAAAAGGAAGGACTGTTTGTTTCTCCGTCGACATAGCCCAACCTGGGTGAACCACGTGTATCTGTGTCTCTCTTGTTTTATGCGTTTTCTGTGTTTATATTTCTGCAATATTTTATGTGTTCCATTGCTCTGTAATATATAATTTTCTAACAACTGGTATCAGAGCCGAAGGTCTATTTGGCTGATAAACTTGCAGGAAAGAAGGGTTCCTAGTTCGAGTGGGAGCAATGGTGGAAGATGGTCAGTTTAGGGTTGAGAAATTTAACGGCCAAAACTTCTCGTTGTGGAAGATGCAGATGGAAGATTATCTGTATTAGAAAGATATGTACCTACCATTGGGCGGAAAAACAAAGATGCCAACGGGTATGATAGATGAAGAATGGAACCTTCTCGATAGAAAGGAACTCAGAACAATACGGTTGTGCCTCGCAGTGTCGGTCGCCTTCAAAATTTTAAAGGAAACAACGACGAATGGTTTTATTAAGGCGTTAGCAAAACTATATGAAAAACCCTCAGCCTCAAATAAGGTATTTCTTATGAAGCGTTTATTTAATATGAAGATGTCGGAAGGTGGATTTGTTGGAGACCATTTAAATGATTTTAATACTGTTACAAGTCAGTTAAGTTCTGTAGGGGTAAACTTTGATGATGAAGTTAGAGTTATGTTATTCTTGTGCTCATTGCCAGAAAGTTGGAATGGTTTAGTAATGGCCATTAGTAACTCTGTTCATGGATCTAGTACTTTAAATTTTTATGATGTTGTCGGTGCTATCCTTAGTGAGGAAATGCGATGGAAAAGCTCCGGTGAGACATCGGGTAATGCTTTGAGTGCAGAGACTAGGGGAAGAAAAATGGAAAGAGGAAATAGCTCATGATATCACAGTAAATCAAGGAAAGGTAGATCCATGTCCAGATCGGGGATAGTCTGCTGGAAATGTGGAAAGAAAGGACACCTAAAGAAAGACTGTAGATCTCCGAAGGGAAAAGAAGGAGATGCACAACAAGAAAACAATCATGAAGCAAATGTGATAGGTGAGGTGTTACAAGATTCTTTGATTCTTTCTTTCGAAAATATTATTGATTCTTGGGTGGTAGATTCAGGGGCCTCATTCCATGGCACACCTAATAAGAAATTCTTTCATGACTATGTTCAAGGAGATTTTGGACAAGTCCATTTGGGTGATGATAAACCCTATAAAATTGTTGGAATGGGTAAGGTTCTTGTAAAACAACAGAATGGAAACCAATGGCTATTGAAGGAGGTAAGGCATGTTCCAAATCTGAAGAAAAATCTTATCTCAATAGGGCAGTTAGGCGGTGAAAGTTGTGTGACAAATTTCACAGATAAAGTTTGGAAGGTCACCAAAGGAGCCCTAGTAATAGCAAAAGGCGAAAAGGTTGGTACATTGTATTTATGCAATGGTATTTCTAACTTTGTTAATGCTTTAACTTCCAAAGGAGAAGATGTAGCATTATGGCATCATAGGCTCAGACACATGAGTGAGAAGGGGATGAAGATCCTTCACTCAATGAATTTGTTGCCGGGTTTGAAGAATGTTGATTTGGAATTCTGTGAGAATTGCATTTATGGAAAACAGAAGAGAGTCAGATTTCTCAGAGTTGGGAAAGAAAAGAAGAGCAAAAAATTAGAGCTTGTGCATACAGATGTATGGGGACCTGCTCAGGGATCATCTCTCGGTGGCTCTCGTTATTATGTTACTTTTATTGATGATGCAACTAGAAAAACTTGGATTTATTGTATTAAGAATAAATTTGATACTTTCAAGGAATGGAAAGCTTTGGTTGAGATTGAGACAGTAAATAAATTGAAGTGTCTCAGATCAGACAATGGAGGTGAATATTGTAGCAACGAGTTTGATAGGTATTGTTCAGAGCATGGAATTCGTAGAGAGAAGACAGTTCCAAGAACACCACAAGAAAATGGTGTGTTAGAAAGGATGAATAGAACAATCATGGAGCGTGCAAGGTGCATGAGATTGCATGTAGGATTGCCTTTACAATTTTGGGCAAATGCTGTAGATACTGTTGTTTATCTAATATACAGAGGGCCTTCAAGTTCCTTGGATGGTGGTGTTCTAGAGGAAGCATGGATAGGTAAAAAGGTAAACTACTCTTTTTAAAAGCCTTTTGGTTGTGAGGCCTTTGTCCATATTAATAAAGAAAATAGAACAAAGCTTGAGGCAAAATCAAAGAAATGTACCTTTATTGGATATGGTGTTAATGATTTTGGTTATTGCTTATATGATTATGAAAATCACAAAATCATTAGGAGCAGAGATGTAATATTCAATGAAAAGGTCTTGTATAAGAATCAGTTGCAGGAAAAGAAACAGGAAAAAGAAAACAAGGAATACAGAGTTCTTGATGAGATCACTAAGAAAGTAAAGGTGCCTGAAAATAATAATAATCAACAACCACAACAACAACAACCACCACAACAGCAACATGCACCCCAAACACTTGAAAGTGGTGTTAGAAGATCTACTAGGATAAGTAGACCCCCTGAACAATACCCTCCTTCATTATATTATTTATTGTTGACTGATTCTGGTGAACCCGAATGTTATGAAGAAGCAATGCAGGTTGAAAGCAGGAAGAAGTGGGAGCTAGCCATGGAAGAAGAGATGGACTCCTTAATGCATAACCAGACTTGGGACTTAGTCAGGTTGCCTGCAGGTAAACTAAATTGACGAATAAATGGGTTTACAGGCTGAAGGAAGAAGATGGAGGAAAACAAAGGTACAAAGCTAGACTTGTGGTGAAGGGGTTTGCACAAAAGAAAGGTATTGATTTTGATGAAATTATTTCTCCTATTGTTAAAATGACTTCAATCAGAACTATTCTAAGTCTAGTAACAACTGAAGATTTGCATCTTGAGTAGTTAGATGTAAAGATAGCCTTTCTCCATGGGGATTTGGAGGAAGAGATATATATGCAACAACCACAAGGATATGAGGTAAAAGGGAAGGAGAAACTAGTGTGCAGGTTGAAGAAGAGATTGTATGGCTTAAAACAGGCTCCAAGGCAGTGGTATCTAAAATTTGACAAGTTTATGTCTGAACAAGGTTATACTAGATGTCACTCTGATCATTGTGTTTATCTGAAAAATCAAAATGATGGCAGCTGTATTATATTGTTATTGTATGTAGATGACATGCTTGTTTCAGGGTCTAACATGTAGGAAATAAATGTGCTCAAAAGAAAATTGGCAAATTCATTTGCAATGAAGGATTTGGGAGCTGCAAAAAAAATCCTTGGTATGAGAATAACTAGAGACAGGAAAAAACGTAAACTAACATTGTCTCAGAATGAGTACATACAAAAGGTGTTGAAAAGATTTAATATGTACAATGCAAAACCAGTTAGTACACCTTTTGCTAGCCATTTTAAACTTAGTAAGGAAATGTGCCCAAAGACCCAAGAAGACATGGATTATATGTCTAAAGTTCCATATGCATCAGCAGTTGGAAGCTTAATGTATGCAATGGTCTGTATAAGGCCTGATATTGTACATATAGTGGGAGTTGCAAGCAGATACATGAACAATGTAGGAAAGGAACATTGGATGGTAGTGAAATGGATTCTTAGATATTTGAAAGGTACCACAAATCAAACATTATGCTTTGGTGGTTCGAACATTTCTTTACAGAGATATGTTGATGCAGATATGGCAGGTGATAGAGATAACAGGGGGAGCACTACAGGATATGTATTTACTGTAGGTGGAAAAAATGTCATTTGGGTTTCAAAAATCCAAAGTGTTGTTGCACTTTCAACAACATAAGTAGAGTATGTTGTTGCTACAAAGGCTAGTAAAGAAATGATTTGGTTACAAAGGTTTATGGGTGAATTGGGTAAGGGGCATGATATGGGCATGTTATACAGTGATAGCCAAAGTGCCATTCATCTTGCAAAGAACTCATCATTTCATTCCAGGACTAAACACATACAGCTCAAGTACCATTTCATACGATCAGTGTTGGAAGATGGAGAGTTGAAGCTAGAAACGATACACACTAGCTAGAATCCTGCAGATATGCTAACAAAAGTTGTAACCAGGGAGAAACTGAGAATATGCTCAGTTTCAATTGGTCTTCAAGTATGATGAAGAAGATGAGAAACAACCAGGTCCAAAGAGGAGTCATTTTCCAGCAAATGAAGCAGTGGTGGAGTTTCTATAATCAGTCTCCAAGTGGGAGATTGTTGGGTGTAGAGCCTGATTATCTTCTGTATTCAAAGGTATCGCCACATTGGACCCCAGTTCAAAATGGGGCGACAACTCCGCCCATAAAATACTCACTGCATGGGGGGTCTAGGAGGGGGCAGCTGTGAGCTTTGTGGAGCCGCCCCCTGGCGAGGGGTTTCGGGGGCAGCACCCCCGAAGCTAAGAATAGATGCAAAAATTGCCTTGTAAAAGTATAGTAATTTCTAGTTAATTTGGGCCGTTCATTAGGCGGAGATCTGTCTATAGAAGTTATGGTTAATTTATAGTTTTTTGCCCTAGAAGGAAACCCCTCACTATATATGAGGGAATTGTATTGCGTCTATGTAGATCTGTATTCTGAGTGAGAAAGAGAGAGGAGATTGAGAGTGAAGAGGGTGTTACAGTGGATTTGTTGTAGGTTGTATCTCTTCAATTTGCTAGATAATATAAAAGGAAGGACTGGTTGCTTCTCTGTGGATGTAGCCCAAACTGGGTGAACCACATATATCTGTGTCTCTCTTGTTTTATGTGTTTTCTATGTTTATATTTATGCAATATTTTATGTATTCCATTTCTCCATTATATATAATTTTCTAACAGTTTTTTATGGTGCATGAGTGCATCCTAAAGCCTCAATGTTCCTCCTTCTCATCCTTTCAGTCTCTTGAAGTGTGCCCTTACACCCTGTAGCTCCCTTGACTATTTTAGGCATAACAAAAAGGAATGAAGAGTAAAATATGCATAAAATATTGTAGAGTAAGATATTTTTAGATTGATGGTTGCTCGTCATGAGTGATTTCAGAAATGAGTATTCTAGGGACCTCATGGAAAGAACACACAAAGAAGATCAAGAAAATGGGATAAGCAAAGGAAGCATAAAAATAACCAAGAGAACACATGAAACTTGATTGTTAAAGTACCATGAAGACTCCAAGATTGAAGACCCTTCAGAGGGTGGAAGAACTGTGAGAAGATGATGATAAATAATAGACACAATGGCATCCATGTCACCACTAAAGAAATTGCATGTCATCAGTCACTATGAGTCCTAGTCATCCCAGATAGTGACTTGTCAAGTTTCATCATATGATGTGTTAGTGTCAGTGTCTTCACAGTTCCATCAGTGATCAAAATCTACTCTTTTGCATTTCATAGTAGGAGTCCCATACTGATGAGTTTGCATTCCATTAGGTCATGGATTCACTAATGGTAGGGTTTTCTTCAAATTTTTCCCTCATGATTTGTACTTGCTGATCCTCTTTCATATATTTCAGTCATGGCTCATGTTCACTTTGCAATTCATTTCATTAGGTCTTAGGGTTTGGTCTCATTAGGTTTTAGGGTCCAACCATGGTCAAATCCAATAATTACATGCCAATAATGATAAAAAAGAACATGAGGAATCCAATCATGATTGGTAAAGCCATAATTTATCATTTTGAAAGCCGAATGTAGTTTGCACCTCAAAACTGGTTTTGAGGTGAAAACAAAGTATTTTGGTTTTATCTTCATTTATGATGTAATTTTATCTTTTCATATGTAATATTGGTTCCCAGCTTCTCCTAAGCATCTTGTGATGTTTCCAAGCACCTGCCACTGCGAAAATCAAGTCATCTTGAGCACCAATCCACCTGTAAGAACAAAAGAAAACAAGCATGAAAAAAAGAGTATTAAAAAGGAAAAATAGACATTATAAAGGTGGGTTTTTCAAAAGCAAAAATAAAATGGAGTTCGTATAAAACCATCCCATCCTAATTTCAAAATGATTATGCCATTTTTTCAAGAGCCAAAGGAGAGAAAAAAAATAAAATGAGCAAGTGTTTGTGAGCAAGGAAGTAGGGCGCTGTGCTTAGAGAGAAAAATGCTGCACTTCTGAAGTTTTTGGCCTGGCACTGCACTTAGGGAGGAGGGCGCTGTGCTTAGAGCCAAGTTCTGTGTTTAGGGGCTATTTACTTAGTTCAAAATATAATGGGCACTGCGCTTAGAGGGTGGCGCTTCGCACCTAGGTAGTGGCGCTGTGCTTAGGCTAGCCAACCCAAAAAACGCTCCCAACTTCAGATTTACGCCAAATTTCCTCCAATTCCACACTTGGCAAGTAAGTATCACTCCTCTCCCTCCAATTTGGTTTGCACATGTTAATATTTTCATAAGTTTCCACTCATTACATAAAACCCTAATTCTCACCATAAACCATAAATAATTTGGTTTATTTCACTATGTAGCTTCATAGCTACAGCCTTCCACATATTGTCTCCTCCATCCTCACCTGTGTCTCATCAGTTGTTTTTCATTCCCATAAACCCTCCTTTCATTCTCATAATTTGTTGCCTAGCTATAAATACATACAGTCACTCATAAACCCTAGATCCTACCCCTCATTCCATTCATATTGGTCTCTCTACACTGTAAATTTTTGTGAAATTAAATAATGAAACCATGGACAGAGGAAGTGATTTTGAGTATGATGAAGAGACAGCCAATGACAGTTCTGCAAAGTGACATAGGCAGAGAAATACTCAGAAGGGAGGAAAAATCATAAGAGAAAAGCTCGCTAGTTTAAGAGAATTGCAAGCTTGCCCACTTGCATTCTCTTGTTTCAAACACCTTGGATGTTTTGAATTCTGTGAACTAGTGGAAAGAGCTTAGTTTCATCATGAGTTGGCCAGACTTTTTGTGGCTCATTTGCATACCTATGAGGTGACACTTGTTGGAGTAACCTTCACAATATCACCAGTTGTCATTCAGAGGCTACTAGAATTCCTAATGTTGGTGAGAAATGGTACAAGGCTCACGACCTTGATGAGCATTACTATTAGCCTTACATGAAGCTTCAATACAGAAACCAGGTGAAGAGGCTTTCCCCTTTAAATTTTTGGAGAACAGGTATGTTCCTTTGATGAGGATTATCATCAAATATTTCACTTGTGAAGGCAAATTCTCCCGGTTGTATGCTTACCATATCAAACTCCTCATGCACTTCACCAGGGTAAAGATGATGAATCTCCCATATTTCTTGTTTAGAAACATTGACAAAATAACTTACCTTGTGCAGAAGAAGCCATACCCTCAGTAGTTGAACAACATCTATCATTACTCTTTGATCAAAATCATTGTTCTTCACCATCTCAGTCTTCTTAACATTCCTTGGGAGACTTTCATTGCTCATGAGATGTTTAGAGGTCCACAGATCCCTTCACCAGTGCATCAAGAAAAAGGTGGGCCTTCTAGCCATGGGGAAACAAGGGAAGAGGTCAAGGAAACCAAAACTGCTGAGGTGCCAGTGTACTTGACATATTAGAGAGGCACAAGGAGACTTTTTGCAGCTGCTAGGCAAGTGTTTGCTCCACGGGATGTGGAAGGGACCTTGCCTTCTTCATCAGTCCACAGGCAAATGTTATCTCCACGAGGTGTGGAAGGGGCTTTGCCTTCTACATCGACAAAACAGGTATAGGTTGAACAGCTAAGCAAAGGCAAGGAAAAAGTGCAGGAGGAGAACCTTGGTGATGAGGAGGAAAGAGATTTTGACTTGATTGAGCATGAGGAGTTGCAGCAGCACTATACTCATCATGGAGTTAACATCATTGACTTGGAGGCTCAGGATGAAGAAACCATCAAAGACATTATCATACAAGAAAGGGAAGCTCAAATACAAGCTTTGGTAGACAACTTAGAGAGAGCCAAGTTCATCATCAAATACTTGGAATAGGAAAACAAATAGTTGAGTGACAAACAAGTCCTCATGGAGCTGGAAATGATCAAAGCAAATAGGTAAAGTGACAAAGAGGCTCATGTCACTTTGACTCCTATCAAGCAAGAAATTGAAAATGATAGGGAGAATTGGCTCGAAAGAGTCAACATACATCTTGAAGGGCTCATTGAGAAGGCCAACAGGGATAAGAAAATTCTTAGACACATGGCATACCATTATATAACTCACAACAAAATTTGTAACATAAGGATTAGAAAGTTGAAGGCTAGGCTAAGGAGAGATTTGGAAGGAAAAAAGGAGCAAGATAGATTGAAGATGTTGGCTGAAGCCTCCCTAGCCCATCAAAGTAGTTGATGGTGGTGTCTCATGCCAAATTTTGGTAGCTTTTGAAGAAATTTTGACATTTTGAAATTTTGGAAATTCAAAACACATAAAATTTTCCTAGAAGCATAGTGCCACCAACGCTGTGATTTTTCTAGGGGCATCCAATGCACAATTTTTTTACATTTTTAGATTTATGGCATCAAGAATAGGCACCCTACCAATTTTTAGAATTTTTGGAGAAGATTTATTCCACCAAAAGGTCCAAAAACACTCAAAATTTGACCTCTCTACCAGTTTCTAGACACACAGAAGAAGCCTTGGGAGAAATAGTTTTTGAGGGGGAAACTGAGCCCCAAATCTAGAAATTATAGGTGTTCTAGAACATAGACTTGAATACCTTTCCAATGAGCTATCTTGGGCTCCATTTGGATGATGGTAAGGCCTTCAAAAGTGGACTCAAAGTGGCGAGGTGCTTAGGACCAGTGGCACTGCGCGTAGGGTATTTTTCACTTAGGATGACTTTTTGCATAATTTCGCCTATTTTCTTGATTTCTCTCTCATGCAAGTGAATTTGCTGATGTAATCCCATGGATTTTAAATGTAATAGTTAAACTCTAGTAGATGGTTGATTCATGGACAAAAAGTGGTTTTGAGGCTAATGAATCTGTTTCCACTCTTGTAGAGGCAAGTTGTTTGACTGCCTAGATTCTTGGTCCTCGTTTAGAAATGATTGAAATAGCCCCTCTTCTCATGGATTCGACCCTTGATGGCTAGGATGAGTGGTTTTTATGTATATATTATGTATTCTCTTTGTCATTTTCAAGGGTTGGATTCAGCTGGATGCTCATGTACTAAACACATATCACTTTGCAGCAGTTTTGGTAGGAAACTAATAAAGTTTGCAGTTATATTTATGGGATCCCTTTGGTATGACATTTAGCATGTGTTTTTTCTTTTATTATTATGCTATCATGTCATTTATGTATGCCTATTTCATATAATATCTTCTGATTGGTTGTTTTCAAGTCAGATAGGTGGAATACATTAGGTTTTAATGCCCTGCCTTGGGAAAACACCAATATTTCATGTTTTTCTACTGTTTAGGAAGGATTCATGACCTGCTCATGCCCTTCTTAGCTCCTCACCAGTCTAGCATTTCAATCTATCAAGCCTAAGGTGCTCAAGCTCATACCTACCTTGCCCCATAGACTCCCTTGCAATTTTGACTTAGTTTCCTAGACCCAAATTGCCTAGCTCCTCTTGATATGGAAAAAACACCAACAATTTCAATCAAAAGCATAAAATCTTGTCCTTGATCCAGTCATCTTGATTGAGATCCATAAGGAGAGAGCCCTCTCCTGGCCTAGTAGGGTTAGCTACCAGGTTAAGCTTGGTTTGTTGTTACCTTGGAATTGCCTCCCTTCAGCCTGAGGTCAATCTAGGCGATAACATGATGATATGGAAGCCAAAATATATTATTGTAATTATCGTAAAATAAAAACAAGTATAAGTCTAAGAGTCATATTTAAACTCAAGAGTCACAGAAGTCCAAAGGACATGTAATACCAAAAGTCATTTGGAACTTGAAAAGTTGTAGAAGTCCAAAGGTCACTAGAAGTTAGAAAGTCAAGGGTCATGAGGATATGAAAGGTCACTCCTCAAATTATAAATAGATCCTAATTTCTCATGTAATGGAATTTTAGCCTTAACTTCTCCCACAAGGCATAAGAGAGATAAGTTAGTATTTTTCAGTAGCAAGTAGTGGCTCCAACACTCAACTATTGGAGCAAGTGATGTTCATTGTATTCATACATATTGGGACTTTTACCTAATATTTGAAGCCTTGATGGCCAAAACGTTTTCACACATTTATTATGGATGTTTGTAAAACTATTATGTGGATGTTCATTATTCATGTTTGATTTCACTAATACTAAGATAGTTGAACTATTTCGATTATTTTAGTGTTTATTCTATTGAGAATGTATTGTAATGGTTATAATGTATGTCACGTTCGTGTCGACTATTCTGCTGGATGTTAGATGAAACCTTCATGTTTTGTGTGTACCTCTATTAGGGTGGTAGTATTAACTATCTACTAGAGGCTCACTTTCTTTCCCTTCTGCGGTAGAATAACCTTGATGCACCTACAACTGAACATTCACTAGGAACACTTACTTGGTTTTTCAAAAGAACCTATACAATTCACTCTCTTGCTGATAGCTAAAACCAAGGAATATCCTTAAGTAAATGTAAGCTGGGTTGTATTTCGGATAAGGATCCTATCCCAAATGATGTGAGGTCTAGTTGGGACCTCATATTATGGAGCCTATTGGGTCCCTATAATACTAGTGATTACCCCATTACTATTGTAGTTATACCCCTTATTTATATTGTTGTGCCCCTATTACCCCCATGTTGTTATTTCTGTGCCCCATAGAATCCCCCTATTTTTATTCTTGTGGCTTTATATTATTATTGTTAGGTCGGCTGGGTTATATTGTGACTCCTTAGACTCCTATATATAGAAAGGAGGTTTTGTCATTTGAATCATCCAAGAATTGTTCATTTATGTAATGTAAAGGAGGTTGCCCCCTTGAAGAGGCTGAATTCTAAGGCGTTGATCTATCTTTTCTTGAGTTGGTTTCATAACATTTGGTATCAGAGCTTTCGATTCTAGGGTTTCGCTACTCCAAACAGGTCGTCGTGGCATTTTCGCTATAACTTTTTTTCTGTGACGTTTCAAAAGTCGCAAAAAAAAATCCATTTGAGAAGAAATCACGCTGAACCTTGGGTCCAAATTTCAGAGCTTTTCACGCGATATTCGCAGAGATATGATCTGAGGAAGTTGGTCTTTTTGCAGACTCCTAAATTACATTCAAAACAGGTGACCTCGGGAAAATCATCATAACTTTCTCTCTGGGGATCGGATTGAAATTTCGTAAGAAGTTACAGAAAGAGGACGGATTGTAGTTTCTTGTATGCATGTTTCAGATCCAAAGGTTGAAAAAGTTACTCGTGGCACATCATACAAGTTTGCTCTACTGAACTAGTCTAGAAGAAAGTCACTGTGGGAGATTTCACATAACTCTTCCTTGGAGAATCCAATTTGGGTCAGACTTGTGGCATTGGAAAGAGGACACAGAAGGCTACTACAGGTCACAATTTCAGAACTGGATGATATGGAATTACAAAGATACATCAGATTCAATATCAGGCTTCTATAAAGTGAAAAAAGGTGTGTAGTTTTTTTTTTTTTAATTTTTGCGTAAGCTTGGTTTAACGGAATTCAAAGGGAATAATAAAGCATTATTATCGGTAACTGATGCCCTGAAAGAAAATGCAAACACCTAGTAAGGAACCTGAAAGCTCTAGCATGACTCATGAAGAAGAGGAAGAAATGCTACATGATATATCAAAATTACAAGAACAAGTGCAACAAATGTCACGCTCACAAAAGCTAACAGAAGCTAAGATAAATGGCGTGGAATATAAGATAAAGGGCATGGAAGCTAAGATGGATGATTCGAAGACAGAACTGAAGAGAGACATGGACGAATTGAAGATAAATATGAATAAGTTGCTACAAGAAATGGGCACTAAGGGTGAAAGGGTACTAAAGGAAACTCATGATGAGAACAAAAGAAATGTTAATCATGATTCCATAGACGCTAATGTTGGATCAAAGACTCACCATATTCCAAAAATCGATATGAGGAAGTTTGATGGCAAGGATCCTGCCACATGGATATTACAGATGGAGCAATTCTTCGATCTCAATAATGTGCAAAACACACAAAAGGTACGTATGGCAACTTTATATTTGGAACCAAATCAGTTTGTATGGTATCAATGGCTTTGCTCTCGTAAACAATTTATCACTTGGGCAATTTTTACGGAAGAATTGATAGCACATTATGAGGATACAAAAAGAAACACTTTTTTTAGCCAATTGATAAGTCTCAAACAAAAGGGTTCAATAATGGAGCACATTGAGGAGTTCCAAAAATTGAACATAAGGGTAAAAGATATTCCAGAGGAGCATAGGATTGATGTGTTCATAGGGTCTTTAAAGGATAATATCCAACATGATGTTCGCCTTTGGGAACCTGATTCATTAGAGAAGGCATTCAGGTTAGCAAGAAAAATGGAAAGCAAAATTATGGCAACCAGGAAGCATACCACTCACAACTATAAAGACGGAAGTGTTGTTGCCCCTAGTCTTCCACAACCTATAAGGTTGACACCACAACAATTGGAAGAAAAAAGAGCAAAAGGGCTTTGTTACAGTTGTGATAGCAAATACACTAAAGGTCATAAGTGTGCTGAGAAGAAATTATTCTACATAGATTGTGAAGAGGAAGAAGAAAAGGAGCAAGAAAGGTCAAAAGAAGAGTATATACTCCAGGAACAAAGCCTAGATGAAGAACAAATAAATCCAACCATATCTTGTAATGCATTGGTGGGAATTACCACTCCTCAAACCATCAAGATAGAAGGACAAATCAAGAAGAAAAAGGTAATAGTGTTGATTGATTCAGGAAGCACCCACAATTTTATTCATTGTAGGGTAGCAAAAGAAT
The DNA here is from genome assembly GCA_031772625.1 of Pinus tabuliformis. Classification (NCBI taxonomy): domain Eukaryota; kingdom Viridiplantae; phylum Streptophyta; class Pinopsida; order Pinales; family Pinaceae; genus Pinus; species Pinus tabuliformis. The sequence continues at coordinate 1,743,095,685 of CM062817.1, read as the reverse complement.
TGAATTGCTTCCTATATCCAGCACCAGAGTGTCAAGTGATGATTGCAAATGGAGGAACAATAAATTTCTCTGGAAAGTGCCATAATATCAAGCTATCCATGGGAGAATATGTATTGACTAGCCCAATGCTTTCCATTCCAATGGGAGGTGCTGATGTTGTACTAGGAGTCCAATGGCTACAATCCTTGGGTACAATAGCTTTTAATTTTCAAGAACTTTTCATCAAATTTTCTACAGAAGGAAAGGAAGTTGAATTAAGGGGTATTGCAGGGAAACCAGGAAAGATAATCAGCTCTAATGGTATGACAAAGCTTCTAAAAAAGGAGCAAAGAGGTGTAATTGCACAATTATGTTCGCTAGATGTTTCCACATTGGAATCATCTATTTCTCCAGATCTCCAAAAAGTCCTGGACAATCATTCCAAGGTATTTGAGACTCCCAAAGGTCTCCCACCTATGCGTGATCATGATCATGCTATTCATCTGATTCCAGGAAGTGTTCCTCCAAACATCAGGCCGTACAGATATCCCTATGTCCAAAAAAGTGAAATTGAACGTATGGTTGCAGAAATGCTAGAGGCTGGTATAATTCAACCAAGTCAAAGTTCTTTCTCTGCTCCAGTAGTATTGGTGCACAAGAAGGATGGATCATGGCGCATGTGTCCGGATTATAGGGAGCTCAACAAGCTCACTATTAAAGATAAGTTCCCCATTCCTGTCATTGATGAATTACTGGATGAATTGCATGGATCAATTTACTTCACCAAGTTGGATCTTCGTTCGGGATATCATCAAATCAGAATGAAGATTGAAGACATTCCGAAAACGGCATTTAGAACTCATGAGGGTCATTATGAATTTTTGGTCATGCCTTTTGGCCTTACCAATGCACCTTCAACATTTCAAGGTTTGATGAATTCAATTTTCAAACCATTCCTTAGAAAATTTGTGTTAGTATTTTTTGATGATATACTAATCTACAACAAGTCTTGGAAGGATCATGTTGAACATGTTGACAAGGTGCTACAACTATTGGAGGAGAAACAATTATATGCAAAAAGATCCAAATGTTTCTTTGGAGTCCAGGAGGTGGAATATTTGGGTCATATTGTATCTCATGAAGGAGTTAAGGTAGACCCTAGCAAAATTAAAGCCATTAAGGAATGGAAAATCCCCACATCCATAAAGCATCTGCGAGGATTTCTTGGGTTGACAGGGTATTATCGCAAGTTTGTTAAGAATTATGGGAGAATAGCAGCACCTCTAACAACATTATTGAAGAAAGATGCATTTTCATGGACTCCGGAAGCAACAAAGGCCTTTGAACATCTTAAAGAGGCAATGTGCCAAGCACCGGTCTTAGCTACACCGGACTTCACAAAAACCTTTATTGTGGAATGTGATGCTTCAGGAAATGGAATTGGTGCTGTTCTAATGCAAGATGAAAGACCCATTGCTTTTGAAAGTCGTCCAATCAAGGGAAAGTTTTTAAGCAAAGCTATTTATGAGAAGGAAATGTTGGCAATACTCCATGCACTTAAGAAATGGCGACCCTACCTAATGGGAAGACACTTCAAGGTAAAAACGGATCATGATAGCCTTAAATACTTTTTAGAACAAAGATTATCCTCTGAAGAGCAACAAAAGTGGGTCACAAAGATGTTGGGTTATGACTTTGAAATCATCTACAAAAAAGGGAAGCAAAATGTGGTGGCAGATGCACTCTCAAGAAAGGATGAGGATGTGGAAGCATTGTTGTGTGCCATTTCTATTATCCAACCAGATTGGATAAACGAAGCAAGGGAGGAATGGAAGAATGATGAAGAAGTGTGGGCACTTATTCGAAAGCTACAACAAGATTCCAGTACGTCTGATACATTTAGCTGGCAAAATGATTCGTTATGGTACAAAGATCGCTTATACCTCTGTAAGAATTCCCAGCTAAAACAAAAGATTCTTATGGAATTGCACACTTCTCCCTTAGGAGGGCACTCAGGATTTTTAAAACTTACCACAGGGTTAAGAAGGAATTTTTTTGGGATGGCCTTAAATCAGATATTCAAAAGTTTGTGGCGGAATGTTTGGTTTGCCAACAAAATAAAGTTGAAACAATTAAGACACCGGGTCTATTACAACCTTTATCCATTCCAAGCCAACGTTGGGAGGAGGTTTCAATGGATTTTATCACAGGTTTACCCAAGTCTGAGGGAAAGAGTGTCATCATGGTGGTAGTTGACAGACTTACCAAGTATGCACACTTTTGTGCATTATCACATCCATTTAAAGCCAGTACAGTTTCTACTGCATTTATGGAAACAATTCAAAAGCTACATGGAAACCCAAAGATTATTGTAAGTGACAGAGATCCCATTTTCACTGGAAATTTTTGGACAGAATTATTTTCTTGTCTTGGTACTCAGTTAGCTCATAGCTCATCTTATCATCCTCAATCTGATGGGCAAACTGAGATAGTAAACAAATGTTTGGAAGGATATCTTCGTTGCTTTGTATCTGATAAACAGACACAATGGGTCAAATGGTTGCCTCTGGCTGAATGGTGGTATAACACTTCCTTCCATACAGCAACAAAAATGACCCCATTTATGGCACTTTATGGGTATCAACCACCATCCATCACATCATATTTAAGAGAAAATTCTAAGGTTCAGGCAGTGGAACATCACATCGAACATCAACAACAAGTCCTCCAACTCTTAAAGGATAACCTCGTGTTGGCACAAAATAGAATGAAACAACAGGCAGATCAACATCGCAGTGAAAGAAGTTTTGATGTAGGTGATTGGGTATTCCTACGGCTACAACCATATAAGCAAATGTCCCTAAAGCAAGCTAAGAAGGATAATAAATTATCACCAAAGTATTATGGTCCGTACAAGGTGTTGCAAAAGATTGGTACTATGGCATACAAATTGGAGCTTCCTGCAGCTTCTCGATTGCACCCAGTTTTCCATGTTTCATGTTTAAAGAAGGTTATAGGCGACAAGCTCCCAGTTCAAACAATATTGCCAGAACTTGACGAGGAAGGAAAAATTATATTGGAACCGGAAGCAGTCACAGAAACAAGAACTCGACAGCTACGAAATCGATCAATTTAGAGTATCTTATCAAGTGGAAGAACTTATCCGCTGAAGATTCCACATGGGAGGATGAGAATTTTATGCAGAAGTATCCAGAACTACTCAAGCGTTGAGGACAACACTTTTTTGAAGGAGAGGGGCATGTTGGGTCCCTATAATACTAGTGATTACCCCATTACTATTGTAGTTATACCCCTTATTTATATTTTTGTGCCCCTATTACCCCCATGTTGTTATTTCTATGCCCAATAGAATCCCCCTATTTTTATTCTTGTGGCTTTATATTATTATTGTTAGGTCGGCTGGGTTATATTGTGACTCCTTAGACTCCTATATATAGAAAGGAGGTTTTGTCATTTGAATCATCCAAGAATTGTTCATTTATGTAATGTAAAGGAGGTTGCCCCCTCGAAGAGGCTGAATTCTAAGGCATTGATCTATCTTTTCTATCTTTTCTTGAGCTGGTTTCATAACAGAGCCCCCCATGAATGTTGGCAGGTCTAGCACAAAGATGTTTTCTAAAATTGGAGAGACTAGAAAAGCGCCATAATACGTTTCACAAATTCCTTTTTGACTCCTCCTCAAGATCTTCAAAATGAGGTATTATTATAGCTAAATTGGGATCGTATGCCAAAGTTAGGATCCCGAGAAGTTGGTGGTCCAATTTATCCCAACATGATCTAAAACCATTGGATCTTCATCTCCTAGGATTAGGGTTTCACACTTCTTATTTATGATAAAAAAACCTTGGAGCCTCGTTGTAACACAATTTAGAAGTCATGTATCCATCACATCTCTTCTCAGAGATAACTACCATCGACCGAAGTAGTTTATTTCCATTTTACATGTAACATTTTTTTTTATTTGCTTTTAATGAATTGAAGTTCAATTTTTGTTGTAGCTTTTTGTTTTTATTTAAATTTGTATTTCATTTCGTTCCTGCATAAATCTAGATCAATGGTATTAGAGCGATTTTCTCTTTCTCTATTTTTCTGATCATGTCCCATTGAGGTAGGGGCATATGGAGTTAGGACTTGAACTAGCTGAACCCTTGCAAGACCGTCTTTGATGACCCTGACAACCTCCCATGGCAGAAGAAAAAAAAGATGAGGGAGTATAATATCCTTTCAAAATGTTGCTCAAAGAAGCCCTCGAGTGAGAAATGAACGAGATGATTGATAAATTTTTCAAGATCCTTCGACGGGTAATAACAGGTGAAACATCTTTATCTGGAAGCCACCTCGGAGGAGCCACCCCCTTTAAGGTACAAGTGAAATTTGATATTCCTATATTTGAAGGAAAGATAGATGTATATGTCATAGATAAATGGTTAAATTTGTTGGAAGGATATTTTTTGGTCGATAATTTTCAAATAAGGAAAAGGTTACTTTTGCACTCCTCAAATCCTACCCCCATATCAATTATTGGTGGAAAACCTACTGTGAGAAGAGGGACAAGAAGGAACCCTCATTATTTCTTGTTGCACCCACTTGGAATTTATTTTGGTATTCCGTCAAGGAACAATATTACCCTGTTTGGAGCTATGAAAATAAGTACATAAAATGGACCATACTATAGCAGGGAAGGGACTAAGATGTGTCAGAGTTCACGAATATATTTCATACCCTTTGCATGAAGTTGGGTATAAAGTATTTTGAGCGGCATATGGCACTCAAGTGTCATGGCTATCTACAAAAATACATCCAGGATGAGATGGAGTTCCTGGAGATCTCTTTGTTGGGAACTGCATACCAATATGCTGTCAAAATTGAGCATAAATTTAAATAGAAGAAGCGAGACTTTATATCTGCAAATTAAAATCACAGAAAAGGCACCTGCAAACCACAAAATATAGGACAAATTCACTGTGGGGTGACCGAAGACAACCCATCGAAGCCACAAGAAAATAATAACACCACGAAGACGAAGAAGGACATAGGTGTGAGTTCCACAAGAGCCCCACTCATAACACAAATGAGTGTCACACGAAGTAGTCACTAGTGACTAAACTAAAAGATTTAGAGTCATATAGATGTTCTGACTCTGAGTTGGAACCCAACAAGGGGAATGAAAAAGGGAAGCAAATTATCAATGTAGAGCCTTGCACCATCGTTTCCACCACCAAGGTCTAGAATATTGAGCCCGAAGACCCAGAGGAAGGGGAGTGTCTTTCCCACTATCAGATGTGGGTGAAAAGGTATTTTATGAAGTTCATTATCGACAATGGGAGCCAAAAGAACCTCATCTTAGCAGAGGTCATTAAGTGGTTGGGCCTACCGAACACACCAAACCTACAACCATACATCATTCCTTGGCTCCACCAAGGATGAGATCTTCGCACCAGCCAATAGTGTTTCCTTACCCACAACATCAATCCCTTCACGGATGAGATACTATGTGATGTTGCTCCTCTTGAAGTTTGCGATCTGTTATTAGGCCAACCATACTTGTGGAGTGTCATGTTGTGTAGGATTCTATTACAAATACAAAATAAATAAATAATATAAATATAAATAAATGAGGATAATTGTAATGATGATTAGTTAATTAGCAATTAGGTTGAAGAGGCATGTCTAAATGGGGAAAGACTCTCCATGAAGAGGCACTTGCCTAATATATAAGTAGGCCCATAACACTCATTGTATCATCATTATTCATACATTTTATATATAATATTTTGTATCCTCAATGGATATCTTCATATTCCAAGTCTTTTGGAGCATTTAACTTGAAGAACGAAATTTGTTTTCTTCATTTGGTATCAGAGGCATGTCTAATCCTGGCCTATGGCCATCAAGGTTTCATCAAGATTGAAGTTTTTAACTGCACTTTTGGAGTTTCTCCATTGCTGAGTTGTGAGAGGCCCTTGGCTTTTTTTTTTAAAAGAAAACAAAAAAGGGAGAATATATTAAAAAAAATTGTTTAAAAAAATAAATAAATTTGATATTAAAATTAAAAAATTAAATTAAATAACCCTGTACACAACCCAAGCCACAAAGCAAAATCATGACACATACATCCATGGAGCTGCAACACACAAGCTCACAATCACTGCCAAAAAACCAAACTTCCTCGATGCAACACCAATTCCTTCCTACAAGCCACATGTAGCCCTTCCACTACGTTATCCACCCCATGCCACATATCCACAATTGTCATTCCTATTGCCACTTGCAATTAGGTCTCTGCCACCCTGTTGTTTCTGTAGTTTTCATCCATCGATCGCCACCTGATAGAGTTGCTTCAATTGACTGTCTCATTGCCCTCTCTACCTTTCGCAGTCACGCCACTACTAGATCTACCAACACAACTTACCTCTCACTAGACAATCAACCATGGTTGGCTTTATCACTGTCGCACGACCACCATAGCCTAGGAAACATACAACTCAATCGTAATCCATCGATTTAATTACAAAGCCTCATCAGGTTTCCAGCTGCAGCCAAATCCACCAATGCCATAATCGCTTCATCCATCTTCTAAATAAGAACATTGGAAACAAGTGGGAAGGTGAATTCCTCTGCCAACGATGAAAATAAGGCCAATGTATACTCACAAAAAAAATTGGGAACATCATTAGACCGCTTACAAATCAATCACCTGTGTATAAGGGTCCAATATCACTACTACAGGGGCTCTTTCCAAAAAAATATTTTAAAGATTTTATCCTGTCAAAAGAAAGTTATTTAGCGTGATTGGTGATGAATAAGGAGTCTCAAGGAATTTTAGAAATCCTCATAGCGTAGCTACCTGTGAAGGTGGTGAATAGTCACAACTATGTTAAAAAGTTGTGACTGTAGATAAACGTTTGCATTGGTAATTGATACACGATTACATTGATTATATAAATATATATTAAGGTTCTTTTTAAATACAAAGAAGTGTTAAAAAAAATATTTGTATGCTATTCTAAACACTGAACGTTACTTCCAGAAGTCTTGGATATACTTTAACGACTATTAAGCCTCCACTATTCATAAAAATATATCATCTAAAGAAATTTGAAGAACATTCAATAGTGATATAAGGCCATTATATATATTAAAAAAATGGGAGAGGCTATAAATCTAACATATATAAAAGGAAAAAGCCATTATATATCAAGGTGAAAAAGGGTATTTTTCAAGAGGGAGAGGTTTTTTTTTTTAACAAATAAGTAAGCACTCAAGTAACAAGGGAATTAAGTGTTATGAAAAAAAAGAAAAAAAGTTATTTAGGAGATATTAAATCTTAAAAAGAAAAAGAAAAAAGAAATAAAGAAAGTTCAAGTCATTAAAAGTTCAAGTTTTGAATTAGGAAAAGGGTTATTGAAGTCATCCAATAGTTGGAGGGTATTAATATTAAGGGAAGGGTGAAATTGAAGAAAGTTCATCTCGAGAAGCACAATGGAGCCTAACATGGAAATGAAGGCCAGAAGATTCCCATAGACTAATTATAGATACACCTGAGTGCTATTTAGAATTAAAGGGTCTATTGCGGCAAAAGATGTTACTATCACTATCTCGCTAGCCGAAGATAAAAATTATATAAAACCTAAAATCGCGAACAAATTAGTGATTTTTGAGTCAAATATAATTGAAAATTTTGACTGTTTTAACAACAAAATATATAGCATAACCATTTTACAATTAAATGTTGGAGATTATACATTCGTATCACAATTCTCAATTCAAACCCTATGGAGAGATCAAGGTGACATTATTTTAGGTTCACCTTGGATGGAAACTCTAGGGTCCTTTATTCTAAATAAAAAAAGAAGTTTTTGACATTTTCCCATAGAAAGAAAAAACTAACTCTACAAGATGTTACTTTGAAGCCAGATTCAGTGACACCAACAAACATACAAGAAATCTCAAAAGTAATTCTTCAGGAAAGTAAAAAATTGATACAAAATATGCAAAAGGAAGTTGACAAAATCATTGTTGACAAGAATGAGGAAGTTTCTCAATTTAGAGACCATAGTGAAAAATTACTAATGCAAATTAAGAAGCTTAAGGAGGATAAGAAGTTGTTGGAAAACAAGGGGCAGCAACCTGTTTAAAAGGAAGCATCAAAATATTTAAATTTAGAAATTCTAGTTGAAGAAAAAACGAACATTGATCCAATGAATATGACAACTCAAGAAGAAGACAAATCAGTTGAAGAAAATTACACACTTATATGTTGTAGTTTAGTGATAAAAATCCCAAGTGAAGGTTGTGTAACCAACTCAACAACATCATCACTTGAAGTAAATCAAAAGATTTCCACACACCTAATAAGGGAAAGTCAAATAAAAAAAGTTCCCCATCGACATCTGAATCATGAGAGTAGACAACTCAACCATGCTACGTGTCGGGACCATTTAGAATAGAAACAACAAACTTTTGTTCCAAAGAATATTGATGTAACCTCAATCCAGTCCTATGATGACAATTTGTTACAAAATTCTAGTGATCAGAATATTCCACAAAAGATTAATCTAGGATGGTCTAATCCCTTCCCAGTGCGGAAGTTTTGTTTGTCACATAGAGGATCATATCAACATGTATCGACAAAGATGACAATTTTGAGACAGAAAGACATTTGAAACTGAAAAAGAGATCAAGCTTTTTTCATTAAGAAGCTTTGAGGACAAATATTTTTGAGGAGGAAGACAATGTTACGAATAAAATATATATAAATATTATAAATATAAATAAATGAGGATAATTTTAATAATGATTAGTTAATTAGTAATTAGGTTGAGGAAGCATGTCTAAATGGGACAGGACTCTCCACGAAGAGGCACTTGCCTAATATATAAGCATGCCCCTCACTCTCATTGTATCATCATTATTCATACATTTAATATATAATATTTTGTATCCTCAATGGATATCTTCATATTCCAAGTCTTTAGGAGCGTTTAACTTGAAGAAAAAAATTTGTTTGCTTCAAATTGAAAACCTTGCACTGTTATTATTACTTTGGGAAATAAGTTATATAGGATACTCAAGGTAGCCCCTCCTACCACCATATTTTTTATCTCTTCTAAGCAATGCAGTAAGATCATCACCCATATCAAGAAATTTGTTTTCTTTTTTATTTTCTCTAAAAGTAAGGGAATATTGTGGCCACATCCATGGCCCTTGGGAAGGGTTCTACCACGCAGCAGAAGAAGGTGGATAAGGTTGTGGAAGAATACATGGACATTGTCTCCTCCCCCACTAGGGTACCTTTGCACTGTCAGGTCAAGCATTCAATCGGTCTGACTTCTAGAGCACCTTTGCCCAATGGGCCAATAAACCACTACTATATTATGGAAAATTAAGAAATCAACTGGAAAATCTAGGAGTTTCTACAAAAAGGGAACATCTAACAAAGTTCCTCATCTTGTGGGAGCTCGATTGTCCTTGTATAAAAGAAGGGTGGGACATGGAGACTCTGCATTGATTATTGGGCACTAAATGAAATCACAATCATGAATATGTATTCAATCCCACGGATTGATGACCTTATTGACTAGCTCAAGGGGGACAAGTACTTTGAAAGATCGATTTGAAGTCTAGTGATCACCACGTTCCAATAGAATCCACATATATATGGAAGACTGCCTTCAAATCGAAGGAGGGCCCATTTCAAGTGGTTGGTCATGCCTTTCAGGTTAAGAAATTCCCATACAATTTTTATGACACAAATGGATGACATCTTGTGGAACTTCACTAACTTGTTCATGGTTTCATATCGGGAAGACATCCTCATATTCAATATAAAGAGTTAGGAAGATCAATTGCAACACATTCGGTAGGTATTTCAAACCCTACATCAGTACAAACTACGTGCCAACTTGTAGAAATGCACCTTCGACATGAGCCAGGTCCAATATCTGGGCTACATAATTGATGAGCAAGGAATGCATGTGGATTCAGCTAAGATCCAATTCATTCAGGATTGGTAAGCCTCAACCACTCTAACAGAGCTTCACAACTTTTTAGGCCTTGCCAAATTTTATCATAGGTTCGTGTTGGGATTCTCTCATATCACTTGTTGAGTCAAGTTACTAAGGGTAGGGTGAAAGTAATTTTTTCTAGTCCAAAACCAAATAGAAGACACTCATTAAACTGAAGCATTGTATTTGCTCTACCCCATTACTCACCTTTCCAGACCTACAAAAAAAAAAAATTAAAATTGAGATAGACACCTCTAACTACGCTATTAGTGTAATTCTCACCCAATAATGACATCTGATGGCTTATCATAGTGAGATACTTTCCGATACAATTCAAAAATACCCTACCTACGATAAATAGATGTATTCCATCATGCATGCTTGCCAACAGTGGAAATATTACATTTTTGGGAAGGATACGGTCATCCACATAAATCACCAACCTCTTTAGTTTATATAGACATAAGTGAAGCTACAAAATGATCACCATCAAAAGTGGTCCACATATATGCAAGAACTCCATTAAACATTATATACAATAAGGGAAGCACTAATCATGTTGAAAATTGCCTCAATCGGCCCCTGGATGTAGAAATGTACCACCATTCTCAACTCTTGTGGCCACAATACCTCTAGATGGTAGCAACTATACAAAGTTTATCTAGAGTTTTCCACAACATACCAAATGCTAGTGGATGGAAAGAAAGTTCCAGACTTCCACCTCTAGTACACATTATTATGCTACCTGAGACACCTTTGTGTTCCTTCAAGCGAGTGTGCCAATCTAATTTTGGAGACAAACTCCAGTTAGGTTGCATGGCACTTTGACGTGGAGAAAACTATGGCAGTACTTCAAAATTGTTTTTATTGGTAAAAAATCCGACAAGATGTTGGAAAATATATAAGATCCTACATTGCTTGTACCATCTCCAAGCCAACCATCAAGAAGAAAGGCCTGTACACTCTTATGGCTACTCCAAAATAGCATTGGGAATCCATCTCCATGGACTATCTATTTGGAAACCCTTATACCAAAGGGTGTCCAAATGATAACACATTTTTTCCACAAATATTTTTGAAACCCTTCTACTAAGCATGGTAATGACTGTGTATTTTTGGTTGTGGATATATTTTGTAACATAGCTATATTGGTGACTTGCAAGAAGAGTATCACAACATAGGACAATGAAAAAATCTTCTTCAAATGAGTGTGGGTACATTTTGGGATCTCGCAGGCCATTATATCATATCAGGATAGTAGGTTCTTGAGCACATTTTGGTCGAGCCTCTGGTCATGATTGGACACCAAGCTCACCAAGTCGACTTCATTCCATCCCTAGATTGATGGCCAAATAGAGGTTGTCAACAAGATGATTGTGTACATAGTAGACATGTACAATTTGAGGCATCTGCGAGCATGGGACGAGAGGTTTCCCTATGTGCAGGAAAACTATAATAGAGCTCTCCATAGCTCGACTAGACACAAACCCTTTCAAGTGGGTCTAGGATTTCAACTAGTGTGTCTGATTGATGTTGTTATGCCTCATGTGACTACACATGTAGATTCCACACATGTAGAATCTGAGGCTGATAAATCAACCAAATATATTGAACACATCTATTAGATCTGCCAACAGGTTCATGACATCTTGGATAAATCCAATGCCAAGTACAAATAACAACATGATCAACATTGTGTGCCACATAGTTTTTAGGTGGGTGACAAAGTTTGGTTACTATTGACGGTGTTGGCTACCACCAACACGCAAGGGGTTCTTCCTGATGAAAATTCCCAATTGGACTTCACACTATTTGTTGTGGTAGCTTGTTGGGTCCCTATAATACTAGTGATTACCCCATTACTATTGTAGTTATACCCCTTATTTATATTGTTGTGCCCCTATTACCCCCATGTTGTTATTTCTGTGCCCCATAGAATCCCTCTATTGTTATTTTTGTGGCTTTATATTATTATTGTTAGGTCGGCTGGATTATATTGTGACTCCTTAGACTCCTATATATAGAAAGGAGGTTTTGTCATTTGAATCATCCAAGAATTGTTCATTTATGTAATGTAAAGGAGGTTTCCCCCTCGAAGAGGCTGAATTCTAAGGCGTTGATCTATCTTTTCTATCTTTTCTTTAGCTGGTTTCATAACATTTGGTATCAGAGCTTTGGATTCTAGGGTTTCGCTGCTCCAAACAGGTCATCGTGGCATTTTCACTATAACTTTTTTTTTGTGACGTTTCAGAAGTCGAAAAAAAAACCCATTTGAGAAGAAATCGCGCTGAACCTTGGGTCCAAATTTCAGAGCTTTTCGCATGATATTTGCGGAGATATGATCTGAGGAAGTTGGTCTTTTTGCAGACTCCTGAATTACATTCAAAACAGGTGACCTGGGGAAAATCGTCATAACTTTCTCTCTGGGGATCAGATTGAAATTTCGTAAGAATCTACAGAAAGAGGACGGACTGTAGTTTCTTGTACACATGTTTCAGATCCAAAGGTTTAAACAATGACTCGTGGCATGTCGTACAAGTTCGCTCTACTGAACTAGTCTAGAAGAAAGTCACTGTCGGAGATTTCACATAACTCTTCCTTGGAGAATCCAATTTGGGTCAGAATTGTGGCATTGGAAAGAGGAAAAAGAAGGCTACTACAGGTCACAATTTTAGAACTGGATGATATGAAATTACAGAGATACATCAGATTCAATATCAGGCTTCTACAAAGTGAAAAAAGGTGTGTAGTTTTTTTTTAAATTTTTGCGTAAGCTTGGTTTAACAAAATTCAAAGGGCATAGTAAAGCATTATTATCGGTAACTGATGCCCCGAGGAAAGAAAATGCAAACACCTAGTAAGGAACCTGAAAGCTCTAGCATGACTCATGAAGAAGAGGAAGAAATGCTACATGATATATCAAAATTACAAGAACAAGTGCAACAAATGTCACGCTCACAAAAGCTAACAGAAGCTAAGATAAATGGCGTGGAATCTAAGATAAAGGGCATGGAAGCTAAGATGGATGATTTGAAGACAGATTTGAAGAGAGACATGGCAGATTTGAAGACAAATTTGAAGACAGACATGGCAGATTTGAAGACAGATTTGACAAATTTTCTACAAGAAATACTTACTAATGGTGAAAAGGTTGTAAAGGAAACTCATGATGTGAACAAAAGAAATGTTAATCATGATTCCATAGACTCTAATGTTGGATCGAAGACCCACCATATTCCAAAAATCGATATGAGGAAGTTTGATGGCAAGGATCCCGCCACATGGATATTACAGATGGAGCAATTCTTCGATCTCAATAATGTGCAAAACACACAAAAGGTACGTATGGCAACTGTATATTTGGAACCAAATCAGTTTGTATGGTATCAATGGCTTTGCTCTCGTAAAAAATTTATCACTTGGGCAATTTTTACGGAAGAATTGATAGCACATTATGAAGATACAAAAAGCAACACTTTTTTTAGCCAATTGATAAGTCTCAAACAAAAGGGTTCAATAATGGAGCACATTGAGGAGTTCCAAAAATTGAACATAAGGGTAAAAGATATTCCAGAGGAGCATAGGATTGATGTGTTCATAGGGTCTTTAAAGGATAATATCCAACATGATGTTCGCCTTTGGGAACCTGATTCATTAGAGAAGGCATTCAGGTTAGCAAGAAAAATGGAAAGCAAAATTATGGCAACCAGGAAGCATACCACTCACAACTATAAAGACGGAAGTGTTGTTGCCCCTAGTCTTCCACAACCTATAAGGTTGACACCACAACAATTGGAAGAAAAAAGAGCAAAAGGGCTTTGTTACAGTTGTGATAGCAAATACACTAAAGGTCATAAGTGTGCTGAGAAGAAATTATTCTACATAGATTGTGAAGAGGAAGAAGAAAAGGAGCAAGAAAGGTCAAAAGAAGAAGATATACTCCAGGAACAAAGCCTAGATGAAGAACAAATAAATCCGACCATATCTTGTAATGCATTGGCGGGAATTACCACTCCTCAAACCATCAAGATAGAAGGACAAATCAAGAAGAAAAAGGTAATAGTGTTGATTGATTCAGGAAGCACCCACAATTTTATTCATTGTAGGGTAGCAAAAGAATTGAATTGCTTCCTATATCCAGCACCAGAGTGTCAAGTGATGATTGCAAATGGAGGAACAATAAATTGCTCTGGAAAGTGCCATAATATCAAGCTATCCATGGGAGAATATGTATTGACTAGCCCAATGCTTTCCATTCCAATGGGAGGTGCTGATGTTGTACTAGGAGTCCAATGGCTACAATCCTTGGGTACAATAGCTTTTAATTTTCAAGAACTTTTCATCAAATTTTCTATGGAAGGAAAGGAAGTTGAATTAAGGGGTATTGCAGGGAAACCAGGAAAGATAATCAGCTCTAATGGTATGACAAAGCTTCTAAAAAAGGAGCAAAGAGGTGTAATTGCACAATTATGTTCGCTAGATGTTTCCACATTGGAATCATCTATTTCTCCAGATCTCCAAAAAGTCCTGGACAATCATTCCAAGGTATTTGAGACTCCCAAAGGTCTCCCACCTATGCGTGATCATGATCATGCTATTCATCTGATTCCAGGAAGTGTTCCTCCAAACATCAGGCCGTACAGATATCCCTATGTCCAAAAAAGTGAAATTGAACGTATGGTTGCAGAAATGCTAGAGGCTGGTATAATTCAACCGAGTCAAAGTTCTTTCTCTGCTCCAGTAGTATTGGTGCACAAGAAGGATGGATCATGGCGCATGTGTCCGGATTATAGGGAGCTCAACAAGCTCACTATTAAAGATAAGTTCCCCATTCCTGTCATTGATGAATTACTGGATGAATTGCATGGATCAATTTACTTCACCAAGTTGGATCTTCGTTCGGGATATCATCAAATCAGAATGAAGATTGAAGACATTCCGAAAACGGCATTTAGAACTCATGAGGGTCATTATGAATTTTTGGTCATGCCTTTTGGCCTTACCAATGCACCTTCAACATTTCAAGGTTTGATGAATTCAATTTTCAAACCATTCCTTAGAAAATTTGTGTTAGTATTTTTTGATGATATACTAATCTACAGCAAGTCTTGGAAGGATCATGTTGAACATGTTGACAGGGTGCTACAACTATTGGAGGAGAAACAATTATATGCAAAAAGATCCAAATGTTTCTTTGGAGTCCAGGAGGTGGAATATTTGGGTCATATTGTATCTCATGAAGGAGTTAAGGTAGACCCTAGCAAAATTAAAGCCATTAAGGAATGGAAAATCCCCACATCCATAAAGCATCTGCGAGGATTTCTTGGGTTGACAGGGTATTATCGCAAGTTTGTTAAGAATTATGGGAGAATAGCAGCACCTCTAACAACATTATTGAAGAAAGATGCATTTTCATGGACTCCGGAAGCAACAAAGGCCTTTGAACATCTTAAAGAGGCAATGTGCCAAGCACCGGTCTTAGCTACACCGGACTTCACAAAAACCTTTATTGTGGAATGTGATGCTTCAGGAAATGGAATTGGTGCTATTCTAATGCAAGATGAAAGACCCATTGCTTTTGAAAGTCGTCCAATCAAGGGAAAGTTTTTAAGCAAAGCTATTTATGAGAAGGAAATGTTGGCAATACTCCATGCACTTAAGAAATGGCAACCCTACCTAATGGGAAGACACTTCAAGGTAAAAACGGATCATGATAGCCTTAAATACTTTTTAGAGCAAAGATTATCCTCTGAAGAGCAACGAAAGTGGGTCACAAAGATGTTAGGTTATGACTTTGAAATCATCTACAACAAGAAAGGATGAGGATGTGGAAGCATTGTTGTGCGCCATTTCTATTATCCAACCAGATTGGATAAATGAAGCAAGGGAGGAATGGAAGAATGATGAAGAAGTGTGGGCACTTATTCGAAAGCTACAACAAGATTCCAGTACGTTTGATACATTTAGCTGGCAAAATGATTCGTTATGGTACAAAGATCGCTTATACCTCTGTAAGAATTCCCAGCTAAAACAAAAGATTCTTATGGAATTGCACACTTCTCCCTTAGGAGGGCACTCAGGATTTTTAAAAACTTACCACAGGGTTAAGAAGGAATTTTTTTGGGATGGCCTTAAATCAGATATTCAAAAGTTTGTGGCGAAATGTTTGGTTTGCCAACAAAATAAAGTTGAAACAATTAAGACACCGGGTCTATTACAACCTTTATCCATTCCAAGCCAACGTTGGGAGGAGGTTTCAATGGATTTTATCACAGGTTTACCCAAGTCTGAGGGAAAGAGTGTCATCATGGTGGTAGTTGACAGACTTACCAAGTATGCACACTTTTGTGCATTATCACATCCATTTAAAGCCAGTACAGTTTCTACTGCATTTATGGAAACAATTCAAAAGCTACATGGAAACCCAAAGATTATTGTAAGTGACAGAGATCCCATTTTCACTGGAAATTTTTGGACAGAATTATTTTCTTGTCTTGGTACTCAGTTAGCTCATAGCTCATCTTATCATCCTCAATCTGATGGGCAAACTGAGATAGTAAACAAATGTTTGGAAGGATATCTTCGTTGCTTTGTATCTGATAAACAGACACAATGGGTCAAATGGTTGCCTCTGGCTGAATGGTGGTATAACACTTCCTTCCATACAGCAACAAAAATGACCCCATTTATGGCACTTTATGGGTATCAACCACCATCCATCACATCATATTTAAGAGAAAATTCTAAGGTTCAGGCAGTGGAACATCACATCGAACATCAACAACAAGTCCTCCAACTCTTAAAGGATAACCTCGTGTTGGCACAAAATAGAATGAAACAACAGGCAGATCAACATCGCAGTGAAAGAAGTTTTGATGTAGGTGATTGGGTATTCCTACGGCTACAACCATATAAGCAAATGTCCCTAAAGCAAGCTAAGAAGGATAATAAATTATCACCAAAGTATTATGGTCCGTACAAGGTGTTGCAAAAGATTGGTACTATGGCATACAAATTGGAGCTTCCTGCAGCTTCTCGATTGCACCCAGTTTTCCATGTTTCATGTTTAAAGAAGGTTATAGGTGACAAGCTCCCAGTTCAAACAATATTGCCAGAACTTGACGAGGAAGGAAAAATTATATTGGAACCGGAAGCAGTCACAGAAACAAGAACTCGACAGCTACGAAATCGATCAATTTCAGAGTATCTTATCAAGTGGAAGAACTTATCCGCTGAAGATTCCACATGGGAGGATGAGAATTTTATGCAGAAGTATCCAGAACTACTCAAGCGTTGAGGACAACACTTTTTTGAAGGAGAGGGGCATGTTGGGTCCCTATAATACTAGTGATTACCCCATTACTATTGTAGTTATACCCCTTATTTATATTGTTGTGCCCCTATTACCCCCATATTGTTATTTATGTGCCCCATAGAATCCATCTATTGTTATTTTTGTGGCTTTATATTATTATTGTTAGGTCGGCTGGATTATATTGTGACTCCTTAGACTCCTATATATAGAAAGGAGGTTTTTTCATTTGAATCATCCAAGAATTGTTCATTTATGTAATGTAAAGGAGGTTGCCCCCTCGAAGAGGCTGAATTCTAAGGCGTTGATCTATCTTTTCTATCTCTTCTTGAGCTGGTTTCATAGCATAGCCCTTCCGGAAATAAGGCTCAATTGCCATATTCTTAAAGATATGCCTTGGCTTCAATGTAAAGCACAAGAGAGTAATACACAAGTATTTTTGGGTTAGCGAGTGAATATGCCTTGTGGTTGTTCGACTCAGTAATGTATCAAGGTTCTTCTGTTGAAAGGGGAGAGAAAAGTGAGCCTTTTAAATACAAGTAAAAGTATTAATCTAGAAAATACACACGAACATGAAATATAAATGAATCATTGGAAATCTAGCGAAATAATTCACTTAGAAGAAATGATTGTTAAAACACATAAAACACACCTTCAATAAGATAAGTACCAAATCCATCATAATAGTTCAATGTAGCTCAACTAGCTTCTAAATTAAGTAAAGTTCCAAGATACATCAAGACAATGAACACCACTAGCCCCAATAATGGAGCGTTAGAGCAACCACTTTCTCCTCCAAGAGAACGATGTCCCTCTCAAATGCTTGATAGGAGGAGCCAAGGTGAAAAGTCCCTTACATGAGAAATGAGGGTGTATATATAAGAAATGGGGTGATCCATCACCTCCCTTGTGACTTTTGGACTATCCTCATGAATGTTTGACTTCTTGATGATCTTTTGACTTCCTACATGAATTTTCACGTTACATAGATGACTCTTCGACTTCCACTTTACATTACATTTTACAATTCAGAATTTACATATTCCATAAAATGATGTGGCACATGATGACTCATGATATGACATGACACTGATGACATGGCCTGTTTGATGACATGGCAGTGTCAAGCCACTCTTTTTTCTTCTTTCTTCGCGTATTCTTGAAAGATGAACACAATCTTCTTCTTCCTCCTTATGGCTTGAATATAAAAATCTTTAATGTAAACTTGATTTTGAACTGTTGTCGCAACCAATATCTCTTTTCTTGACACCTAATATTTGGGATTAAGTAAATTGATATAAATATTGTAAATAGTAAAAATAAAAGGAAGTTGGAAGACAAAGAAACATTGGGAGATGAAACCTAATAGTATCCCTCTCCTTGTATATATTAATATTCTCCCTTAATGAAAATCATTTCAAATTCATGGAGTTACTCCTAGCATGACCTGGTATCATAGCCAATTCCAAAAATTATCCTTTTTGTTGTAACTCCTACCATTGTCCTCATTTTTCCTACCATTATTCTTTGTCCCTCTGTTGAATTTGAAGTGTCGACCTGAGTATCCAGTTTTTTTCTATTTGTGGTGCGATGAGCATGGAAATCAAAATAGAAAAAAAAAAAAATTCTCTCATGGTAGTAATCGAATAGAGTATTTTCAAGCTTCAAATCTTAAGGCATATTGGCATCGTGCTAGTACTATAGGCCTTTGAAGAGCTGGTACATTTGTGCGGCCTAAGATTTAAGGAGTGATCCCAAATCCCATCAACAGTACCACAACTGCACAATATACATCATTGCATTACCTCTTTCACATCGAGAAGAGGATAGTCCATGCTCTGGAGCTAGTTGGCAATGTAATGGAGGAATTTGCAAATGTCATAGGTCCTATAATGGACGTAGTTAATAATCAACTTTGTGAGTTCATGCAGAGATTAATACCATGAGTTCCATCAAGGATGTCGATTACACTAAAGGAGGAGTATAAAGAACAAGTCGGGGTTCTATCTTTGCAACTAGAGGTTCTATCTGTTGCTTGTGCTCACCAGCCATGGCCAACACCAATCTACTTCATTGAATCATCAAAGAAGCTCAGCATTATAGCTACCAAATTGACTCAACAAGGTGACCCCCGTTGTTGTAGTTTTATCATTGGTCAATGGTACGTATTGTATGTTGGTTGAAGTATTTAATAAAAAAATATGTGTTCAACGTTGAAAAAAAACATTGGCTGATAGTTGTGGATAAATATTGGTGGACCCATAACCATATGCTTTAAAGTTTCTCTTTATGCGTTAAAGTTTTATGAAGGCCTTAAGTTGTATGGTATATAGTATATAACTGATATATATATGGCATGAAGTAAAGAGAGTACAATATGAAATGGTATAAAATCAAGCATGATATATGGTATTGAAGGCATATATGGTTTGATATATGTGTTGATTCATACATATGGTTCATATAAAGTGGTTAATATGAGAACCTACATTTTTAGTTAAAGATATTTTTACTGGAAGGACATCAAGTTTGTTGTGAGTATTGTGATTATTTTGGGCCCATATCAGGTTTTATCATGCATTCCATTATTTCCATGGTGGGAGTAGTTCTCACTGGCTAAGAGAACTACCATTAGTGGTACCAGAATATAAAACACACCCTTATTTTAAATGAGTTGTGGAAAGGGATTTTGAAGGAGAAGGAGACAATGCACCTAAAAATCCCACTTTAGATAAGGATATTTCCATTTGGGAAAACAAGAACATCAAGGCCTATTCCTTGATTGCAGTGTCAATAAATGAAGAGGTGAGTCGACACATTTCACCATTTTCAAATTCCTTTGAAGCCTTAAAGAAGTTGAAGGAATTGTATGACTCACACTCTAAACTTGAAGTTGTTCAATATTTAACTGAAAAATGATGACCCTCTTGCCTTAGGATTAGAAGTAAGATCAATTATGCATGACATAAAATCCACTGGTGTTGAAATAGATATACCTCTCATATCTTATGTCAAGGCACTATATCCCACTTATTCACATTATATTGAGTCATTGCAAGCAAGTGGAAAACTCAATAAGATTACCTTTGAATCCCATGAAAATAAGTTTATTGAAAGAGACAGGGATTTTGGGAAGAAGAAAACTCCTCAATATTCTGAAGAATTTGTGTGCCTTGCACAAAAAGGGAATAATCATGCACATGATTCTTCTAGAGGAACAGGTGGCTGAAGAGGAAGAGGAAGGAAGAATTTTAGAGGCAAGAGGGGAAGACATTTCCAAGGGGAAAGGTCCAATATTCATTACGTATGATGCAATAGAGATGGAAATGATGCATCCACATGTAAGCTACATTGGTATATAATTGAGAAGGAAAGAAATGAGGGAAGAGGTAAAAAATCTAACAAAGGGAAAGGAAAATCACCCGAGTCTGCTCATTATGTTGTGGCACATTGCAACATCGGAGTCACTGAAGACTTATTCAATGCTTCACTTGCTTCATGGAACAATGTTTGGTTGCTTGATTCAAGAGAAACTTTCCGCATGAATTTCAGAGGATATTTCTTTAAAGAATTCACCAGTAATGTTGATGGAGCAGTATATTTTGCAACAATTCAAAACTCAAGCCATCAGTGCTTGGCACCATCAGGTTCAAACTTCATAGCCTTTCATACTTTCTTCTACATGATGTTTTATACATCTTAGAGTTGAGGAGAAACTTTTTGTCTTTGTTCCACATCCGCTGACAGTGACACTCTATTCACATATTTGATGGCAAGGTTGAGGTCAGAAATGCATCATATCACTCACTTGTCATGACTTAGATGGACGAAGAAAGAATTCCGAAGTTGCAAGGAAACTATGCTCGTGCACAAAAATTTTCATACAGTTATCAGTATGATTAAAGTATATTTCCATCAAGTCTTTTATGGCATGCTATATTTGGACACTTGAAGTATGACAACCTTCGTTTTTTGAAGAAAAATGGTGTTACTAGTTTGCCTACAATTCTGTAAGGTCCCTAAAATACTAGTGTATCCCCACTTATTATTATTTTTGTGCCCATGTAATCCCCATATTTTTATTTTTGTTCCCCATAGAAGCCCACTATTGTTATTGTTGTGCCCTTACATTATTAATGTTATGTAGGCTTTAATTATATTGTGACCCCTTAGACTCCTATATATACAAAGGAGGTCTTGTCATTTGTATCAGACAAGAATTGTTTAATTATGTAATGTAAAGGAGGTTTCCCCTTCAAAGAGGATAATTTTTAAGTCATTGATATATCTTTTTGTCAGCGGGTTGCATAAAATTGGTATCAGAGCTTTAGATTCTAGGTTTTCTCTTCTTCAAACAGGTCATCTTGGAATTTTCGCTATAAAGTTTTCTCTACAAGGCTTCAAAAGATGAATTTTTTACCATGTGGAACAGAAATTTTGTTGGACTTCATATAAAAGTTTCAAATATTAGTTCGCTACATTTTCGGAGATATGATCTGAGGAAGTTAGGGTTTTTACAGGCTCCAGAATTATATCTCAAATAAGTGACATACGGAAAATCGTCATAAATTTCATTTTTATGCATCATATTTGAATTTTGTAAAACGTTTTTGAAATTGCATGGACTTTAGTTTTTCATGTAGCAATTTCAGGGCTGAAGGGTGAAACAATGACTTGTGGTATCTCGTAGAACTTCACTCTACTGAACCAGTCCATAATCAGGACATCGTGGGAGATATGGCATAAATATTTCATGAAGAATCCGATTGCGATCCGACTTGTGGGGCTGGAAGTAAGACTTAAAGATATACCACAGGAATAAGTTTCAGAACTTGGAGATCCGAAATTATAGAGTTACAACCATTTCAATATCGAGCTCCTAAAACCAAGAAAAAGGTGTGTATTTTGTTTTAAACATTTCATAAATTTTGTTTGAAAAGTCAGTTTGAAGTGATTCCAAGGGCATATTGAAGCATAGATATTAGTATTTGGTTCTAAAATTCCTCATAAGAAAAATATTTCTACACCCATTAAGCCCTAAGAAAGCTCTACTATGATGGATGAAGAGGAAGAATTGCAACATGATATATCAAAATTATAGGACCAAGCACAACAAATTTCGCTTTCACAAAGAGTAACTAAACATGAACTAAAAGGTGACATGGATGGTTTAAAAGGTGACATGGATAGTTTAAAAGGAGACATGAATGGCTTAACAAAAGACATGGAAGGTTTTAAGGAAGGGTTGACAAAGTTGTTACAAGAAAGGCTTCTTGGTGGTGACAAGGTAATCCATGAAAACCATGATGAGGACAAAAGGAATATGAATTACGATTTTAGAGACTCCAATGTGGGGTTTAAGAACCACCAAATTCCAAATAAAGATATGAGAAAGTTGGATGGAAATGATCCAGTAACATGGATACTACAATTGGAGAAATATTTTGATCTACAATATGTGCAACCCTCACAAAATGTACGTATTAAACTTTTATACTTAGAACCCAACTAGTTTGTATGGTATAAACGACTTTGTTCTCATAAACCAATTGTCACCTGGTCAATTTTTACGGAGGAAATGATAGCACATTATGAAGATACAAAGAGAAACATTTCTTTAGCTAATTGATAAATCTCAAACAAAAGGGTTCAATGGTGGAGCACATTGAAGACTCCAAAAAATTGAATATTAGGGTAACCGATATTTGAGAGGAGCATAAGATTTATGTATTCATAGGGACTTTAAAATATAACAACCAACACGAGGTACACCTTGTCACACGGAATCAGTCAATGGTGCGGACACAACCGACCTTCCTAGAAGTCTAAGACATTCTAATGACAAACAAAACAAACTAGAGCTATCCTTCACTAAACATGTATTATAATATGAGAAATCAAGTGTTTTGTTCTTACCTTTGTCCAAACGCTGTTGTAGAAGTCCAAGCTTTGTTGATCTGGATGAGCTCCTCCTTTTCTCCAAAACCTGCAATCACCAACAGTCAAACCATTAAATAGCACCTGATTATAACATAAAACAAAGCATATTCAACATGTAGACCAAGGAGTACATGAAATAACTCATAAACAACAAGTTATTGAGAAGAATGGACTAATTTGCATTAAAGGTAATCAAAAGGAACTGTTACAACCTGAGCCTTGGTGTTGTGCAAGCTCCTTCCAGGGTCCACAAGAGTCTTCCTCTACTTTGACAAAGCTCACCCACTCCCAATAGAACAAGCAAAGATGACAATCTCTCCTCACAAGCTTCTAAATGGGAGACCTAATTCCTGCAGCATTTACCCTTAGAAATGTATAGCTTTCAACCTCCTCTCCTTCTGGCCCAATGCCTGTATTTATAGTGCTCAAAAGGAAGTTATTCAGGTCCAACATCAATGGGATAATCCCCTCTTTGGGTGGGATAGCTCCCTTATTGATGGGATAAGTTCCTCTTTGCTAGGGGTGCATGAACCATCTGGAGGCGCTTCATACACGTCAAACAACCTTCTAGAATGCTCTAGAAATGACCACAAGTAAGTTTTTGAAGATAAAACTTGCGCATTTTAACCTTTTTAGAGGGACGCACCTGACCCTTTAGATACATAGCGTCCTTGGACGCAGACATCATGAACATTAGGTGCATACCCGCAGGCAAGGTTGAGAGAACCTGCGTACCCAGAGATAAACACATTTATAAAGACTTTCTCTCTTTCTTGGAGTTTGACATGGATAGCAGAGGCATAAGACTTGCTTAAGAGGGTAGTATGACTGTTGATAGAGCCATACCAACTGTAAATAGCCATGGTGACATTTTTTAGTGTAACAGATTGCCCCCTAAAGTGCGAAGCCTGGAATAGATTAGGGTTTTGTAAATCTAGGAAGGGTGAAGCGCTTTATCATTTCAAGGATTATCTCGTGGAGAACCTGGTCGGAACCTGCAATTTTCAACACAAAATACATGTATAAGATTATATCATCACTGAGGTAGGCATTCCCATACTCAGATTAAAACTTTAACTAACAGACTAAATACTCTGATACAGGAATGATCTTGTAGTACATCATAATCATAGACTTTTGTAGACACAGTATGGGCGCAACCATCTATTTATGATTAGTCTACTTAGATAATGAATACAAAACTCCTCGCAGCCTGGATGGTGGAAACTAGATCCAGGGTCTTCATTTCTACTTCCCGAATTGGTACGATCCTAACCATGTGAATAAATGATTTGATGTCGAACATGGTAGAAACCACTTGATTACCAGTCAATGATGTAAACTGTTAACAAGCGTGAGAGAGACCACCAGTAATGTCAATGGTTCTCAAAGTACCCAGTACAATCCATGAGATGTGAATGAATGAGTTGACGTCGAACATTTCACGGAATCCTTCGATCGAAAGTCAATGATGTAAACTGACGTCAAAGGCGAGAAACCTGCCATTGATGCATGCAGACTTCAAGGTACTGACGATCTCTAAGTCATCTCTCTAGATAATGTGTTGATGTCGATAGAAAGCGACTCGTTGCAGGCAAGCCCGCAACACGAAATCATTTGTTCAAGTTGAAGAAATATTACTGTAAGGACTGACTCAGGGATGGTCAAAATGGATGACAAGTATTTTGCAGATGAAAGTTTTGTTTGCAGACCTCTTGAACACATAACGACACGACAGATGGCTTGGTGATGAATAACTCAAAGTTAATCCCCGGAACCCGGCTGAAGACTTTCAAAGTGGTTTGATCAACTGTGAGGTAAATGATTTCCCAACCCAGGTGAATGAAAAGTGTCGTGTCCAAGAGTGGTGATAAGGTTCTTTTGTAGTAAAGGATAACAAATAGGTTCATTCTTCTCTCTTTTCCCCCACCATTTCTGGCAAGTACCTCTTTATTTTTGACAAGCTTGAGGAGGATAACATATGCTTGATTATAAGCTCATCCTTCGGATGAGTCCAACCTAGTTTTGATTCGAACCCTAGGAAGGAGTGGTTCGTTCCTGTTTGTAATTGAACAGGTCCTTTACTGTGAAATTTTAACGAGTCCAGTATAGGAATAACTTGACGTTTTTCAATTTTAGAGAGTCTGAAAAACTTAAGAAGACTCCAAGTTGAACTTTTTCGTAGATTTGTGTCCCTCAAGCCCGAAAAAGTATAAAATAATACCTGGGGGAACCGCTTGATCTTGCGACCAATGAGTACTTTCATG
This sequence comes from Pinus tabuliformis, assembly GCA_031772625.1. NCBI lineage: Eukaryota > Viridiplantae > Streptophyta > Pinopsida > Pinales > Pinaceae > Pinus > Pinus tabuliformis. The sequence goes on along the minus strand of CM062817.1, from coordinate 1,743,070,159 downwards.
ATTAGTGCCACTGACCTGAAAAGTAAAAAGCGATCAAGGACACATCGTTTTATTTCCATATCGAGTTTGAAACGACAAAAACCCGGCAATCTTTTCCTGATTTTACGGTCAGAAAAGAGCTATAAGGGGACCGTCTTTTAATTCCGTTTTAACGAGTGTAAAAGAAACGCTCGGCAATCTTATCATTTTTTAGGAGTCAGAAAAGGGCTTAAAAGATGACTCTGATATTTTTGTTCGTGAAAAATGACGATTTTCCCTCTAAATCCCTTTGTCCTGCACAAAAACGACACATTACTCATACCTGTTTAAGATAGGCAAAATTTCATTGAAAAACATCCTTTCATGGTGAAAAATGAAGAAATTCATCCAAAAAACCTATAAAAAGACTTTTTACAATATCATTTTTACCATTTTACTGTTGAGGTTGAAAAATGGGCTTTTGGCAAAAAACTTCCCGTGGTCGCTGCGGAAAATCCGACCATCAGAATCGAATGCCGTCTCCTCCAGGTATTTCACAACATCCTCCTTGTCAATTTCATCCGTTTAGAAATTTATTTTAGGTTTCATTTTTTATTTTTGGGGGGTTTTGGGTTTTGAAAACCGCTCCGCGGGGGACGCAGGTTCCCTAAAGGCTGGCCTGCGTCCCTCGACTTTTTCCTACACAGGGAAAAGGTCGGGGGACGCAGGCTACCTTCAGGCCACCTGCGTCCCGGCGCACTGTGTGCCAAACGCGGGGTGCGTCCTCCGTAAAACGCGGATTTTGAAACCCCAAGCTCCCAAATTAACCATTGAATTTACCCAAAATTTATTCTAATGCCTGTTTGTTCATGTGTAGGGCACTTATCATGCTGGATTGGAGAGAAAGAGAGCATGAGGAGGTTGATGAAGCTGCAATCAATCATCAACCTTCCCTCGATGCCCTAAGAGGATGTGGGTTATACAAATACTGGGCCATACCTGGCATGAGGGCTCAGGTAAGATTCTTGGAGTGGCTGGTCGAGAGATGGAACGTTGCTGACCAATGCTTTTATATCGGGGGGCAACAGCTCGAGATAGAGCCCTCCGACATCTACTTTCTCACTGGCTTGCCGAATAGAGGCGAGCAACTCAATCTAGCCGGGACTAGGCCGGGTGGCCAATCCCTTGATAGTCTCCGAGCAGATTGGTGCCTACCTGATCGACACCATGCGAAAGGCATAGAGATCAAATACATCTCTCGGCGTGAACTCATGGTCTTAGCTTTCACTGTGACCAGGATTTGTGGCTCAGCCACTTTACATATTGCCACTGGGTCCCAAATGCGGATGGCAATTGACTGTCTCCAAGGCACCATCTTCAACTGGTGTGATGCGATGTTGGCTAACTTGAAAGCTCAACTGACTAGGGCAAAGACCGGGAGACTAAAGACCTTTGGATATGGGCCTATAGTCGTGAGCTTTGCCTTAGAGAGAGTTCCGATGTTGATCCCTCAGCATCTCACTGTTGATATTTTGGGTCCTCAGGAGCCAAAGCTGATACGATGGGTCATGGTGATGGCCCGACATCCTGACGAGGGTGCGGCAGTTGTTCGATTCACTGACAGTTATTTTCACTGGTTAGAGGACCAGGTGTTTGCGATTCAGGACTTTCCGTATGCCGGAGTAGATTTTCGAGGTGATCCAGACATGGTTCTTCCATAGGGAGAACAATGGGATGACAGAGGTACTTTATTTTTCACGAGTTTTCAAATTATGTATTTTTTTCGTTTTTTATATATATCGTCTCAAAACTGACAGTAAAATTTTCAAAATGCAGATGTTGGTCCACAGCGTCCAGCCAACCTCCGCCCTTTTGAGAGGAGACATCCAGTTGCACCGGTACCGGCCCCACAGGACGCGGCGGCTGCAGAGGTACTAGCTGAGTTGGAACATGATCTACAGCGTCTGACGGTGGATATACCTGAGACTACTATGGATGATATTCCTATCAGACTTCAGCGCTATGTAGTCGCGGTCCCTGGACCATTCAGGAGATTTTTGCGTAAAGTCGCCCGTGCAGTGGTGTCGTATAGGGAGCACCACCAGTGATTGGCTAGTCACTTGTAGACACATGTGACATTTTTGACTTTTTGTACTTTATCATTTTTGCCGATCATAAGGTGTTTTTCAACCTATGATCGAAGACGATGTATATTTTTGACACACTTCTATCTATATATATATCATTATTACCGGCTTACTTTGTTTAACATGTATGATGAAATGTTTATAAATTTGCATTTATGATTGTTTACAGATGTCTATTTAACATTCGAGATGCCAATGCATCTGCTAATGTATTTAAAGACCTTGGAAAATGTTGATATTCAATGTAATCAAATTCACGTTCCAAGAGACGCACCCTCAAAAACAATCTTAACAACACAGGATTTCTAATGGCATAAACTCTATTAAGCTGTAATACAACGAGTTCAGAATCCAACCTCACTATCAAACTCCGAATCCCAAATGAAATAGACTCAGATAATAATTCAATCACTGCACTGTATTCTGCAATGTTGTTTGTTGTTTGACCGAGGCTTACCCCATGCATAGAAACTAACTCGTCAGAGGGCGAATAGATAACCCAAGCTGCGGAAAAGATATTCCATGTACTACGACAAGCACCATCAGCAAATCCTATATACGTTTGGAGAGGCATCGACATCTGCAATATCAAGAGCAAAACCAAGATAAGCCAGAATAACGACGAAAACACACTCTTCTAAACTAAGCACACTGACTAAACTAACAAACATACTAGCTAGAAAAGTAAATCTACCCTAACTAAAAAATTCTCCACACCCATCATTTAAGCATAATACCTCTTCAGGTATAGCCCATTTCTGGGTTTGCCCAAAGAGTCCCCATCAAAATCTACCAACTCATAGGCCCCTTTTGCTAGCTTTCGCTTTACAATGTAGGGCCCATGCCACATAGGAACGAATTTTCCAGCACCTAGCTTATCGTTAGCTTGATCATATAATAGCACTAGGTCTCCTTCCGAAAAACTGCGAGGGGTCACATTCTTATCATACTGAGCTTTCATTCGTTTCGCGTGAGTCTCGATTGCTAAAGTAGCTTCACGTCGAGTCTCATCTAATTTAGCTAAGTATAATAGACGTTTCTCCTCTTCAGAAGTAGCTGGGAGTAATTCGACAGCCATTTGAAGTGATGGGATTTCGCATTCAATGGGTAACACAGCTTCCAAGCCATAAACTAGCTGGAAAGGAGTGAACCCTGTTGAAGTTTTCACTGAGGTTCGGTATGCCCATAGCGCCGAAAACAACATGTTGTGCCAGTTCGATCGATGGATACCAATGATCCGTCGAATCATGATGACTAGAACCTTGTTGATAGACTCAACCAAGCCGTTGGCTTGCGGATAATAAGGAGTAGAACTGTCGTGGCGCAAACCAAGCTGGCTTGTAAGCTCAGTCATCATAATGTTTCGAAAATGACTCCCATGGTCAGTAATGATTGCTTGTGGGACACCAAACCTAGTTATAATATGATTGAATACGAAAACTGCAGCTGTTTTGCCGCTTGTGTTGAATGTAGGCATCGCCTCGGCCCATTTAGTAAAATAATCAACTGCGAGGATGATATACGCATGCCCCCCGGCCGAGTGAGGGTTACAAGTAATGAAATCGATACCCCATTTGGCGAATGGACCAACAACAATTATAGGGTGGAGAGGAGCAGGTGGTGCGTGCATCTTGCGATCAAACACTTGACAGTTGTGGCATTTCCGTACCGCAATGATACAATCTTTAAACATAGACGGCCAGAAATAGCCAGCGCGCAACACCTTCTGAGCTGTGGCATACCCAGACATATGACCACCACATGCTCCAGAGTGACAGTCATTCAAAACCTTCTCAGCCTCTTCGTGAGTTAAACAACGTCGAAAAACCAAGTCTGCCCCCTTGCGATAAAGTGTATCTCCAATAATCTTGTATTGCTGGGATTGAAACCGAATTTTTCGACGTTCCGACTTTGGAGATAGATGATTATATCCCCGTACCACGGATCTAAAGTACTGATAAGAAACAAAGATTCGTCCGCAATGGGCTCCTCTGCCACAGTCTCTGTATCAGTATACGGGAAATCACACATCAACTCAGCGAAAACCAAGGATTTCTTAGACTTGGACTTCTCGAACTCCAAATCGAACTCCTGCAGGATAACGATCCATTTGGAGTACTTGCCCCCTAGCAATTGTTTTGTCAAGATATATGTCATAGGGTTGCAATCTGAAATCACAATAGTTTTGCGGAGAAGAATGTAATGACGAAAACGCTGAACAGCTTGAACGGCTGCCAGAGCCAACTTTTCCACATGTGAGTATTTTAACTCGATGGGATTTAAGGTCCGACTAAGATAATATATCACATGTTCCGTTCCGAGTTCATCTTCCTGAACTAAAACCATTCCGATGGTGGAGTGGGAGGCGGCGAGATACAAGAGGTAATCTTGGTTGTAGTTGGGAGGATGCAGCAATGGTGCATGGGTTAACGCGTGCTTGAGCGCATCAAAAGATTTCTGAGCTATCTCATCCCAAAAGAAATGAACATTTTGTTTCAACAACCGAGTGAAACCCTTTGTAATCTCGGCATAGTTAGGAATGAATCGACGTAAAAAGTTTGCTTTCCCTTGCAAACTTTGGAGTTGGCATAAACTCGAGGGAGGAGGCAATTTAACAATAGCTTCTACCTTCGAGGGATCGACGCGAATACCGGCTTTTGAAACAACGAAACCTAGCAATCGTCCCACTTCTATGCAGAAGACACATTTGTGTGGATTCAAACGAATTCGATAATGCCGACACCTCATGAAAATAGCTCGTAAGTGAACAGGGTGATCAGCTCGACGTAATGAGTGAGCAGGCAAATCATCGAGATACGGTTGCACAATGTGTTTGATGTCGTGAAACGCGTAAGACATTGCCCGTTGGAAAGTGGCTCCGGCATTCTTAAGTCCAAAAGGTAGTTTGCAATAAGAAAACGTCCCCCAAGGGCAAATGAAAGCCGTTTTTGGTTGATCGGCAGGTAGAATATTGATTTGATTGTATCCGGAAAAACCGTCCATAAAGGAAAATATTTCACTGCCGGCACAATCATCAATGATTTGATCGATATAGGGTGTGGGATAGTTGTATTTTGGACAAGCACGATTTATATCCCTATAATCGATACAGATTCTTATTGTCCCTTGTTTCTTATTGACCGGAACAATATTCAAAACCCAATCCGTTAGCGGAATTGGATAAATGAAACCTGCTTTCAACAGCTTCTCAACTTCTGCTTTTATTGCAACCGATTTCCTAGGGTGTATCTGACGCAGACGTTGCCGAACGGGTTTAGCGTCCGGGTAAGTCTTAATCTCATGAACAACAATGGAGGAATCAATTCCTGGCATCTCCTCGTAAGACCAGGCAAACACGTCGCGGAACTCTTGGAATAGGGCCTTGTAATTTTGAATTTCATCATCTGTACATGAGGCACCTATATGAATGTTCTCAATAGTTCCAACTTTTACTGAAATGTCAATGGCAATAGTATGAGAAATATTTGCTAAATTCAACTCGGAATCAGGATGTTTCATTGGATTCTGAGCGTCCTTGACATATTCAGTGGTAAAAATAGATGAAAAATCTTTTTCAAAATCATCATCTTCAGGTAAAAACGAAGATCTATGATGGAGATCTTCCCATGGTAGATCGTCTACACTTAGGATTTCGCGAAGTTGTTCGTCAGATGACACAACTTCAGGAAACGTTATCCGTTCTGAGGTTGATGTGAAAAGTGACTCTTCACCGACCACATTCATTTGGTCAATTTGGGTTGAACTCGTGTCGGAAAAAGACGTAACTGCTTCATAAGCAATTTCATATGGACTCAAAGGCATAACATGACCGAATGAGTCTATCTCAGATTCAGATGGGACAATCCAAGGATCATCATAGATAATATTTTCTGACGTAATCATATGAATTGTTGCAAATGAAGGGTCTGCGTTGATTGGAGGGAAAGGAAAAGTTCCCAGTAAATCGGAATCTTTAACTAAACCTACGCCAACGTCCCTATAAGGGATTGTCGTTTTTCTGACATGCTGAATACTCTCAGAAGAGGTTGGGTCAGATGAAAAATAAGCCAGCTGATCTATGGTCACGACCTTACCATTGTATGGAAATTTTATAATTCTGAAGACCGATGACACGACCGCTGTCATAGCGTAAGACCAACTTCGACCCAAAAGAAGGTTGTAGTCTAGAGGGGCATCAACCACTTCCACATCCAGACTAACAGTTTTTCCTTCAACCCCTATAGGCAAATCCTGAAGAATGCCAAACGGATGGAACCCACAGCCATCGAAGGCCTTAAGAATGGTCGGGGACTGGTTCAACGTAGGAGAACCAAGTGATCTCCAACATTGAATCGACATAATACACGTGGAAGCTCCTTCATCAATTACAGTCCTATGAACGGGTCTGTTTTTTACTATCACTGGGATCTGGAAAGCCATTTGATGAGGGAGACGTGGTGTACTATTTTCTAGATCGAAGATCATTAGGTTCGGATCCTGAATATCAACAGCTCCTATAGCCGACAATAGTAATTTGCGCTGTGCTGGACATGATTGCAGCACTTCCAAGGCCGACATTGCTGAAGGTGAAACAGCTAAATCCTCAACAATGTTATAATTCTGAGCTGCTCTCGCATGTGGATTGAAAGCAGATTTTCGAAGTATACCCTTGGCGGGCGGTTTGATTACCAAGTCTGGGTTAGGTTTCTCGATCTGTAGTGGATCGGAACCAGGAGCTGAGGTTGATGGATTAGAATGAGAAGATTCTACTTCTTTACCATCAACAGGATTCTTACTACCATAATCTTGCGACCGAGTCACAATCCTTACGTGAGACATCATTAATATGGGTTCTTCACTAGCACCCGAGGAAGAGCCTATCATCTTAGTCTCCTGCTTTGGAAATGGATCTTTCAAAACAGTAGGAGTTGGGGAACTCTTAACAATTTTCACAACCTCTGCCCGATGAGGGCAATCCCTTGTGAAATGATCTTCTTCACAAATTAAACAAGGATATTTAGGTTTGCGCTTCTCGTCATTAGGTTCTGACTTCTCTTTTTTCTCCTTTGGAGCCTTATCTGCTTTCTCTTTCTTCTTACCTTTCTTCTTTCCACCGTTCTTTGATTTGGCCGTAGATGATTCTACAGCGTGAATATCGACAGCAAGTTCAGGAGAACACTCTCCTGTCAGGGAATCTGGCAAAGTGATAATAGGAGTAGTTGAAACCTTGGAAGACTTCTTCTTACTCTTTGTATTCACGATACCAATTATACCATCAGCAGCATGAGATCCCGAAGGAGCAGCAGCGATTTGATTTGATTTTGGAAGATCTGGGATCTTCTCGTGTAACGTACCCGACTGAGTATAAACCAAGTCAAGGTATTGCGCCTGAGCAATGACTTGCTCCTCAGTAACTACGCCGGCCTTAGCTACATCTTCAGTAATCTTCGGTAATAATGATTTAACAAACCATTCAGCTAAGATTTGGTCCGGGATAAAAACTTTCACCAACCTTCTTCGACGTCTCCACTCATGAATGTGATCAGAAATATACGTGGACGTTGATTGTTTTAGTGAAGTTAATAATTCCGTGCCGTTATTGTATCTGACCGGCAACTGAAAGTGAGTTAGGAACGAGGTAGCTAACTGGCTAAAATTGTAAAAAGAGGCCCGTGGTAACTCAATGTACCACTTGGCCGCGAGACCAATGAGTGTACGCTGGAAAAGATGTAAACGGATCGAATCATCCGAGATAGAATTTGAAGCACACCAGAGGTGGTAAGTCATCACGTGATTGGACGGATCCTCTCCAGACTTACCTTCGAACTTGGGTATATCACTGGGCAACTTATTTGGCACTGGCGGCCAGAACTGAAGATATTGAATTGGATCGTTCGTTAGGCGCGTCAAGTCTGGTAAATCCAAAGTTGCAATAAACGGTAACTGCCGGTTAGGATCTCTAAAACTCTGGGTCACAATACCGGCCCCAGGAGGAGGATATCCAGGATAACTAGGAACAGGAGTCGCATTTGGGATATTATATCCTCCTGGAAAACCAGGATTAACCGGACCGTACTGGGGTTGCTGAGGTTATTGATAAGTATACCCAGGATACGGTTGATACTGGTAAACCGGTTGTTGGACAGCAGGCCCGTATTGGTACTGTCCCTGGTTCTGTTGATACGTATACTGTGGTTGAGCTGTTACAACAGTACTTAAACCAGGCTGCCCTACAGGCATCTGGACCGTGGTTTGAACCGTGGATCCAGACAACGGTACAGATGTCTGAGGGGTGGTTGCAGAGACAGTAGAAACTGGAGCTGTCGATACTCCAGAAGTAAGTGTGGTAGATGAGGCGGTAGTTGCAGCAGCCGTTTGAGATGGAGTACTAGGTGCAATTGGCGGCTGAGTAACTACCGAAGTTACAGAAGTTTGAACACTTGACTGGACAGGTTGCGGTTGCTGGGGTGGACCAGAAACTACGGGTTGTCCAGCTTGAGGTACCAACTGTATACTTGGCTGCACCATCTGTTGACCCTGTGATGGATCCCACACTAACATTCCAGGGTATTGACCCGTAACAGGTTGAGGATACTGAGACCCATAACCGGATTGAGGATAGGATTGATAATTGTAAGGTGCAGTTCCCATACCTTGACCATATGATGGACCTTGAGGTGGTTGATAACCTTGACCTGAGTATTGACCTTGAGGTTGATAACCTTGAGGTAAATACGGGTACTGGGGTTGACCTTGACCTTGAGGTTGGTACCCTTGAGGTTGGTACCCTTGGGGTTGCCATCCTTGAGGTTGCCATCCTTGAGGTTGATATTGATACTGAGGTGGACCCTGGGGTACATATTGAGGCTGGGGTTGACCTTGAGGTATGTATTGCACCATAGGTGTATACTGACCTTGAGGTTGCCCCCCAGACCCAGTTTGTGTACCTTGAGGTTGCCCCCCAGGCGTTAATTGAGGCTGCCCCCCAGGCGGAAATTGACCACCTTGAGGTTGGGAAGCGGGAACTGAACCTGACATCATGTAAATGTCTCCTACACCCAATGGTACATTACCACTGTTTCCAGTTAATAACCCATGATCAATAGGTTGAGGAGATGCCCCCGCAAAGGTACCAGAAAGTGACTGATACCCAGGGGGAACAGAAGGACCGCCATGAATAAAAGATTCAGGACTTTGAGAAAACACGGACGACGGACCAGCCATATTTACAGGAGTGTGAATACCTCCAGGTGGAAAAGGAGTACGAGGTGTAGAAAAACCTAGCCCAAAGTTGTCTAAATGGTTAGTTAGCGCAAGGTACCAAGTAGTACTTCTAGGAGGGCTGTAAAAGATAGATTCACGCTCCCTTAGATCAAGGGTAATTTGATCTTCAGGATTAGAGACACCTATTTCTTCCTCTGGAGCAAGTTCTTCGATAGCAATCAAACCAGTAGGAAGATTTTCAGTGATAATTCTTTCTATTCTCGGTGAATCAGGAACACTAGAAGTTGGAGTAACAGGTTCAGATATTTCTGGTTCTTCGCATGTATCACTAGCAGATGAAAAACTACCAACAAGCTCAGAAACTGTAATAGCTTCGGGATTATAACCTGTCTCTAAGCCTTGGTAATCTGAATGGACTACCAAGGAAGATTCTCCTTCTTCAGGTGAACCTACTCTACTGCCCCTAGGAGGAGTTACAAGGACCTTTAAACCTTCGAGATGACTGGATTCGTCTCGAGGAGGTTCACCCCTAAGTCTACGGGATCTTCTCAACAATTCGGCCAAAGAAACAACTTCAGGAGACTGGCCCCGTTGTCTACGGGACTGTCTCGGTAATTCCGCCACAGCTAAAAACTTTTAGCTACTACACACGAAAACAAAATAAAATTTCAAATCAAACCACCTAAAGTCTCTAAAGAACCAAACAAATTTGAATCACACGCCTAAAGAATCTAGGGAACCAAGCACAAACAGTAGCCTTCCAGACCGAAAGCGCTAGTTGGTGATGAAACCCAACATCGCCAGATTCAGTACAGAAGTGGCGGGTGGAACAGTTACCCCGGCAACCTGCTTAATGAATAGACTGGACCAAGTTCCTCCATTTTAACCGTCTCGAGTGAAGTGAACCCCCCAGAAAATCCGAGTCTAGCCGACGTCTGCTCCAGGTACAGTGGGATCTTCCCTCCACCGTCACCTCGGTAGAATCCTAAAGATAATGGTCACTAAGGTTACCAATCGCAACAAATGCACCTGGGGGAACAATCTAAACTCCGACAGCACGCAAGGGCAGAGTAGCAAGCTCAATCCCCTTGCCGGTTCCTTGAGAACAATCCAAGGTTTACCGACAAGTGACCCCTGGCTCCTCGACAATGGTTAATCCGAGGTTTACCGTTTGTAATACGTGTGTGTCTAGCGTCGTTCCCAACGAGGGAGGATTGATCCCCTCACTGGTTCGGACACGAGCTCGTGCTTCTCCTTTAAGAGGAGCTTTCCCAGAGTACAAGTGAGACAATTTGATTTATTCTATCACAAGATAAGCTACTTGTTTAGTTTTTTTGTCTTGGAGAGTTAATTACTCACCTACTCCAAGACACTAGCCTGATCTAAATTGGTGTTTCAGAGCCCTAGTAAATAAAGTTACTACGTCGATTTTACTTTAAGCGTTAATTTTATGGTTTTTCTTTAAAGACAAAAGGTAATGGAAGTGAAACCAATGGTGTGTAGACTCGACTCAAACCACTACAAAGATGCACCTAAGATGATTTACGGTACTTTCCTTTTTCAATGAAATTCTTAACTAAGAGAGTTGAGAGAATGCAAATTTTAGAGAAAACAACTTCCTTAGAAAAGACAATCAAAGAAACAATTCTCTTTTTCTTTTCAAGCATACAAACATGACCACTCTTTACGTGCACGAAAAAACTCTTTTTCTTTCAAAACTTTTCAAAGCTACTTGAAACAAAACTTTTCAAAGGAGGTGTTTTTGTATTTTCTCTTTTTAATAAAGCATATAAACCTATCTTACCAAAAAACAATTTCAAAAGCTACGAAACTAAAAAACTTGACTCATAAGCAAATCAAAAGAGAAATTACTCTAAGCAAACCTAACGAGGCAAAAGCTCACAAAGATGATTCTAGGTTGTTTTACTTGATCAAAATCAAATCAAGGACCAGCTAATGCAGAATCAAAAGGCTAGTCAAAACAAAACTCAAATCTTTTTGTTCTTTTGTAAAATGGAATTCAAGACTTAATCAGCAAGCACTTCAAAATTAGCCCAAAAGACAACTCAATGGTAAATTGCTCTCATAGGTAGACTTTATGACAGGTCTGACTTCTTAGGAGGCTGACAAAACCAGAGAGATCTAAGGCTTGACAACTTCCACCGCCAAAGTCACTACAAGACCTACTCAAAATCAAACCCTAGGGCTTACACTTCGATGAAATCCACTAAAACACTCAATGCTATCGAAACAAGTTCAGGGGAGAATCCTTGACAAGGGACTAATGAATCTGGGCAGTAAAAACTAAGAAAAAACAAAAACTAAGAGCAAAAAAAATGCAAAAAATGGAATTTTCTCAAATTTTAGCAGGGGACGCAGGCAACCCGTTAGCACAGGTGCGGGCCCGCTCTATGCACACAGCAAAAGTGCGTCCAGGGACGCACTGTGCAGCACTCAGAGGGTGCGTCCTACTGAAAAACTCAAGAAAAACCAAAATGAAACTAATCCTAAGCTAACCCACCGACAGACAAAGTCACAGAGCCAAAAACCAGAAAAATAAATCAAGTTTCTCAAAGCAAAGTTCACACAAAGGAAAAGTCTTTTCTCATCAATGGAATCCCCAGTGGAGTCGCCAATTTTTCACACGGAATCAGTCAATGGTGCGGACACAACCGACCTTCCTAGAAGTCTAAGACATTCTAATGACAAACAAAACAAACTAGAGCTATCCTTCACTAAACATGTATTATAATATGAGAAATCAAGTGTTTTGTTCTTACCTTTGTCCAAACGCTGTTGTAGAAGTCCAAGCTTTGTTGATCTGGATGAGCTCCTCCTTTTCTCCAAAACCTGCAATCACCAACAGTCAAACCATTAAATAGCACCTGATTATAACATAAAACAAAGCATATTCAACATGTAGACCAAGGAGTACATGAAATAACTCATAAACAACAAGTTATTGAGAAGAATGGACTAATTTGCATTAAAGGTAATCAAAAGGAACTGTTACAACCTGAGCCTTGGTGTTGTGCAAGCTCCTTCCAGGGTCCACAAGAGTCTTCCTCTACTTTGACAAAGCTCACCCACTCCCAATAGAACAAGCAAAGATGACAATCTCTCCTCACAAGCTTCTAAATGGGAGACCTAATTCCTGCAGCATTTACCCTTAGAAATGTATAGCTTTCAACCTCCTCTCCTTCTGGCCCAATGCCTGTATTTATAGTGCTCAAAAGGAAGTTATTCAGGTCCAACATCAATGGGATAATCCCCTCTTTGGGTGGGATAGCTCCCTTATTGATGGGATAAGTTCCTCTTTGCTAGGGGTGCATGAACCATCTGGAGGCGCTTCATACACGTCAAACAACCTTCTAGAATGCTCTAGAAATGACCACAAGTAAGTTTTTGAAGATAAAACTTGCGCATTTTAACCTTTTCAGAGGGACGCACCTGACCCTTTAGATACAGAGCGTCCTTGGACGCAGACATCATGAACATTAGGTGCGTACCCGCAGGCAAGGTTGAGAGAACCTGCGTACCCAGAGATAAACACATTTATAAAGACTTTCTCTCTTTCTTGGAGTTTGACATGGATAGCAGAGGCATAAGACTTGCTTAAGAGGGTAGTATGACTGTTGATAGAGCCATACCAACTGTAAATAGCCATGGTGACATTTTTTAGTGTAACACACCTTTGGGAACCTAATTAATTGGAGAATGCATTCAGGTTGGAAAGAAAAGTTGAAAACAAAATTATGGAAACAAGGAAGTCTACCACTCACAACTATAAAGTTGGAAGTGTTAGTCTTCCACAACCTACAAGGTTGACACCACAAAAATTGGAGGAAAAAAGAGAAAGAGGGCTTTGTTACAGTTGTGATAGAAAACACACTAAAGGTCATAAGTGCACTGAGAAGAAATTATTCTACATAGATTGTGAAGAGGAGTAAGAAAAGGAACAAGAAACATGAAAAGAGGAGGATATACACTAGGAACCAACCCCAGAGAAAGAAGAAATAAATCTGATCATATCTTGTAATGCATTGGCAAGAATTATCACTCCTAATACTCTCAAGCTAGAAGGAAATATCAAGAAGAAAAAGGTAGTAGTTTTGATTGATTCAGGTAGTACCCATAATTTTATCCATTGTAAGATAGCCAAGGAATTGAATTTCTTCCTATATCCAACACCAGAGTGTCAAGTGATGGTTTCAAATAGAGGAAATACAAATTTATCTCGAAATTGTCATAATATCAAGCTAACCATGGGAGAATATGTATTGAATAGACCAATTCTTTCCATTCCAATGGGTGGTGCTCATTTTGTACTAGGAGTCCAATGATTACAATCTTTGGGGATGATAGATTTCAATTTTCAAGAACTTTTCTTAAATTTTTTTTAAGAAGGAAAGGAAGTTGAATTAAGGGGTATCACAGGGAAACTTGGAAAGATAATCATCTCTAATGGCATGACAAATCTTCTAAAGAAATAACAGCCGAGGCATAATTGCACAATTAGGCTCACTAGGGGTTCAAACATCGAAATCATCTATTTCTCCATATCTTCAAAAAGTCTTGGACAATCATTCCAAGGTGTTTGAGACTCCCAAAGGCCTCCCACCTATTCAAGATCATGATCATGCAATTCACTTGATTCCAAGAAGTGTTCCTCCAAACATCAGGATGGTATAATTCAACCTAGTCAAATTTCTTTCTTTACTCTAGTAGTATTGTGCACAAGAACGATGGATCATGGCATATGTTTCCATATTGTAGTGAGATCAACTAGTTCACTATTAACATTCCCGTCCTTAATGAATTTTTGGATGAATTACATGGAGTAATTTACTTCACCAAGCTGGGTCTTCCTTCAAGTTATCATCAAATTAGAATGAAGATTAAAGACAATCTGAAAACAACATTCAAAACTCATGAGGGTCATTATGAATTTTTGGTCATGCATGTTGGTGTTACTGATGCACCTTCCACATTTCAAGGTTTGATGAATTCCATTTTCAAACCCTTCCTTAGAAAATTGGTGTTAGTATTTTTTGATGATATACTAATCTCCAACAAGTCTTGGAAGGATCATGTTCAACATACTGATAGAGTGCTAAAACTATTGGATGAGAAACAATTATATGCAAAAACCTCAAAATTTTTCTTTAGAGTACAGGAGGTGGAATATTTGGGTCATAGTGTATCTCATGAGGGTGTTAAGGTAGACCCCAACAAAATTAAATCCATTAAGGAATTGAAAATCCACATAACCATAAATCATATTTGAGGATTTCTCGGGGTGACAGGGTATTAATATCGCAAGTTTGTTAAGAATTGTGGGAGAATAGCAACACCTATAACATCATTAGTGAAGACAAATGCATTTTCTTGGAATCCAGAAGAAACAAAGGCCTTTGAACATCTTTAAGAGGCAATGTTCCAAGCACCAGTCTTAGCTACGCTAGACTTCACAAAAACTTTTATTGTGGAATGTGATGCTTTGGGAAATGGAATTTGTGTTGTTTTAATGCAAGAAGGAAGACCCATTACTTTTGAAAATCATCCAATCAAAGGAAAGTATTTACACAAACTTATTAATGAGAAGGAAATTTTGGAAATACTACATGCATTAAAGTAATGATGACCTTACCTAATGGGAAGACAAATTAAGGTAAAAACAGATCGTGACAGTCTTAAATACTTTTTGGAACAATGATTATCTTCAGATGAGAAGCAAAAATGGGTGACAAATATGTTGGGTTATGACTTTGAAATCATCTACAAAAAAGGAAGGAAAAATGTTGTTGTAGATGCACTCTCAAGAAAGGATGAGGATGCAGAAGAATTGATTTATTCTATTTCTATTATCCAACTTGATTGGATAACCGAAGAAAGGGATGAAATGAAGAATGATGAAGAGGTGTGGTCGCTCATTCAAAAGTTGCAACAAGATCCCACTACATCTAATACATTTAGCTTGAAAAATGATTCATTATGGTACAAAGGTCACTTATATATTTGTAATAATTCCCAACTCAAACAAAATACTATTTTGGAATTGGACACCTCTCCCTTAGGAGGGCACTCAGGATTTTTAAAAAATTACCATAGGGTCAAGAACGATTTTTTTTTGGGATGGCCTTAAAACTAGTATTTAGAAGTTTGTGGTAGAATTTTTGGTTTTCCAACAAAATAAAGTTGAGACAATTAAGATCGTGGGTCTATTATAACCTTTATCCATTCCAAGTCAACATTCAGAGGAGGTCTCAATGGATTTTATCACAAGTTTACACAAGTATAAAGGAAAGAGTGTCATCATGGTGGTAGTTGATAGAATTACCAAGTATGAACACTTTTGTGCATTATCTCATCCTTTTAAAGTTAGTACATTTGCTACTGCATTTATGGAAACAATTCAAAAGATTCACAGAAATCCAAAGATTATAGTAAGTGACAGAGATCCTATTTTCACTGGAATTTTTTGGAAGGAATTTTTTTTTTTTGTCTTGGTCCTCAATTAGCTCATAGCTCATATTATCATCCTCAATCTGATGGGAAAATTGAGATAGTGAACAAATTTTTGGAAGGATATCTTAGTTGCTTTGTATATGATAAATAAACACAATGGGTCAAGTGGTTACTTCTAGCTGAATTGTGGTATAACACTTCCTTCCATACTACAATAAAAATGACACCATTTATGTCACTTTATGGATATCATCCACCATCCATCACATCATCTTTAAGATAAAATTCTAAGATTCAAGTAGTGGAAGATCACATCTAGCATCAACAACAAGTTCTCCAACTCTTAAAGGACAACCTCACTTTTGTGCATAATCAAATGAAACATCATGCATATCAACATCACAGTGAAAGGGGTTTTGATGTAGGTGAATGGATTTTTTTTATGGCTACAATAATGCAAACAAATGTCTCTCGAGAAAACTAATAAGGATAATAAATTATTACCCAAGTACTACAATCCTTATTATGTATTGAAAAAGATTGGTACTATGAAATACAAATTGAATTTGCCTACATCTTCCTGAGTACACCTAGTTTTCCATGTTTTATGCTTAAAGAAGGTTATCGGTGACAAGATTTTAGTTCAAACAATGTGGCCAAAACTTAACGAAGAAGGAAAAATCATATTTGATCCTGAAGCAGTCATGGAAACAAGAACCCAAAAGCTAGAAAATTGATCAATTTCAGAGTGTCTCATTAAATGGAAGAAATTACCCCTGAAGATTCCACATGGGAGGATGGAAATTTTATACAAAAGCATCTAGAACTACTCAAGCATTGAGGACAACACTTTTTTGAAGGAGAAGGATATGTTAGGTCCCTATAATACTAGTGTATCCCCCCTTATTGTTATTGTTGTTCCCATGTATCCTCCATATTGCTATTGTTGTGCCCTTACATTATTATTGTTATGTAGGCTTTGATTATATTGTGACTCCTTAGTCTCCTATATATACAAAGGAGGTCCTTTCATTTGTGTCATCCAAGAATTTTTCATTTATTTAATGTAAATGAGGTTTCTCACTTGAAGAGGATAATTTTTAAGTCGTTGATCTATCTTTTTGTGAGTTGGTTTCATAACAAATTCCTAGGAAACTTAAGCAATATGATGCTTGTATATTAGGAAGGCAATACAAATAGTATTTTCATGATTCTCATTATAGAGCTGTTATGCAACCAATTCATAAAGTAGAAGAATGAGATAGATCAATGAGTTCAAAAGTATCCTCTTCGAGGGGGAAACATCCTTTACATTACACAAATGAACAATTCTTGGATGATACAAATGAAAATACCTCCTTTCATATATAGGAGTCTAAGGGGTCACAATATAATCAGAGCCAACATAACAATAATAATGTAAGGGCACAAAAGTAACAATAGTGGGATTCTACGGGGCATAATAATAACAATATGGGGACGACATGGGCACAATAATAACAATAAGGGGCTACAATGAAAATAATAATAAGGAAATACACTAGTATTATAGGGACATAACATGCCCCTCTCCTTCAAAAAAGTGTTGTCCTCAACGCTTGAGTAGTTCTGGATGCTTCTGTATAAAATTCTCATCCTCACATGTGGAATCTTTAGTAGGTAAGTTCTTCCACTTAATGAGATACTCTAAAATTGATTGATTTCGTAGCTGTCGAGTTCTTGTTTCAGTGACTTCTTCAGGTTCCAATATGATTTTTGCTTCCTCGTCAATTTTTTGAAATGTTGTTTGAACTGGTAGCTTGTCACCTAACCTTCTTTAAGCATGAAACATGGAAAATTGGGTGTACTCAGGAAGATGTAGGAAGTTCCAATTTGTATGCCATAGTACCAATATTTTGCAACACCTTGTACGAACCATAATACTTTGGTGATAATTTATTATCCTTCTTAGCTTCCTTGAGGGACATTTGTTTGTATGGTTGTAGTCGTAGAAATACCTAGTCACCTACATCAAAACTTATTTCACTATGATGTTGATCTGCTTGCTATTTCATTCTATTCTTCGCCAAAGTCAGGTTATCCTTTAAGATTTGGAGAACTTTTTGTTGATGCTCGATGTGATCTTCCACTACTTGAACCTTAGATTTTTCTCTTAAATATGATGTGATGGACGGTGGATGATATCCATAGAGTTCCATAAATGGGGTCATTTTTGCTACAGTATGGAAGGAAGTGTTATACCACCATTCAACTAGAGGCAACCATTTGACCCATTATGTCTGTTTATCAGATACAAAGCAACAAAGATATCATTCCGAACATTTCATCACTATCTTAGTTTTCCCATTAGATGGAGTATGATAAGATGAGCTATGAGCTAAGTGAGTATCCAGACAAGAAAATAATTTTGTCCACAAATTTCTAGTGAAAATAGGATCTTTGTCGCTTACAATAATCTTTAGGTTTCCATGTAGCTTTTGAATTGTTCCCATAAATGCAATAGAAACTATACTGGCTTTAAATGGATGAGATAATGCACAAAAGTTTGCATACTTGGTAACTCTATCAACTACCACCATGATGACATTCTTTCCTTTAGAATTGGGTAAACCTATGATAAAATCCATTGAAACCTCCTCCCAACGTAGAATGGATAAAGGTTGTAATAGACCTGGGGTCTTAATTTTCTCAACTTTGTTTTGTTGGCAAACCAAACATTCCACCACAAATTTTTGAATATCATATTTAAGGCCATCCCAAAAAAATTCCTTCTTAACTCTATGGTAAGTTTTTAAAAATCTCGAATTCCCTCCTAAGGGATGGGTGTGCAATTCCATAAGAATCTTTTTCTTGAGTTGGGAATTCTTATAGAGGTATAAGAGATCTTTGTACCATAGTGAATCATTTTTCCAGCTAAATGTATCATATGTATTGGGATATTGCTACAACTTTTGAATGAGCTGCAACACTTCTTCTTCATTCTTCCATTCATCCCTTACTTCGTTTATCCAATCTGGTTGGATAACAGAAATGGCACAAATCAATGCTTCCACATCCTCATCCTTTCCTGATAGTGCATCTGCAACAACATTTTTCTTCCCTTTTTTGTTGATGATTTCAAAGTCATAACCCAACATCTTTTTGACCCATTTTTACTGCTTTTCTAAAGATAATCTTTTTCTAAAAAGTATTTAAGATTATCATGATCCGATTTTACCTTGAAGTGTCTTCCCATTAGGTAAGGTCACCATTTATTAAGTGCATGTAGTATTTCCAACATTTCCTTCTCATAAACAACTTTGTGTAAATACTTTCCTTTGATTGGACAACTTTCAAAAGCAATGTGTGTTTCTTCTTGCATTAAAACAATACCAATTCCATTTCCTGATGCATCAAATTCCACAATAAAGTTTTTTGTGAAGTCTGGCATAGATAAGACTAGTGATTGGCACATCACCTCTTTAATATGCTCAAAGGCTTTCGTTGCTTCTAGAGTCCAGGTAAATGCATCTTTCTTCAACAATATTGTTAGAGATGCTGCTATTCTCCCATAATTCTTAACAAACTTGCGATAATACCCTGTCAATTCGAGAAATCCTCGCAAATTCTTTATGGATGTGGGGATTTTCCATTCCTTAATGGCTTTAATTTTGCTAGGGTCTACCTTAACACCTTTATGAGATATAATATGACCCAAATATTCCACCTCTTGTACTCCAAAGAAACATTTGGAGGTTTTTTCTTATAATTGTTTCTCCTCCAATAGTTTGAGAACTCTATTAACATGTTGAACATGATCCTTCCAAGACTTGTTGTATATTAGTTTATCATCAAAAAATACTAAAACAATTTTTCTAAGGAAGGGTTTGAAAATGGAATTCATCAAACCTTGAAATGTCGAAGGTTTATTGGTTAGGCCAAGAGGCATGACAAAAAATTCAGAATGACCCTCATGAGTTCTAATTGTTGTTTTTGGAATGTCTCCAACCTTCATTCTGATTTTATGATATCCTAAATGAAGGTCCAACTTGGTAAAGTAAATTGATCCATGCAATTCATCCAATAATTCATCAATGACAGGAATGGGAAATTTATCTTTAACAGTGAGCTTGTTGAGCTCCCTATAATCGAGAAACATGTGCCATGATCCATGCTTCTTGTGCACTAATACTACTAGAGTAGAGAAATAATTTTGAATAGGTTGAATTATACTAGCCTCTAGCATTTTTGCAACCATACGTTCAATTTCACTCTTTTGGGCAATGGGATATCTGTAATGCCTAATGTTTGGAGGAAAAATTCATGGAATCAAATGAATAGCATGATCATGATCACTAATAGGTGTGAGATCTTTGGGAGTCTCAAATGCCTTGGAATGATTGTCCGATGATTTTTGGAGATTTGGAGAAATAGATGATTTCAATGTGGGAACCTCTAGTGAACATAATTGTGCAATTACGCCACGTTTTTCTTTCATTAGAAGCTTTTTCATGTCATTAGATCTGATTATGTTTCCCGGTTTCCCTGTGATACCCCTTAATTCAACTACCTTTCCTTCTGATTTTTTTTTCAAGAAGAGTTCTTGAAATTTAAAAGCTATCGTACCCAAAAAATTGTGGCCATTGGACTCCTAGTACAACATTAGCACCACCCATTGGAATGGAAAGCATTGGACTATTAAATACATATTCTCCCATGGATAGCTTGATATTATGGCACTTTCTAGATAAATTTATGGTTCCTCCATTTACAACCATCACTTGACACTCTGGTGCTAGATATAGGAAGAAAGTCAATTCCTTCAATATCTTACAATGAATAAAATTATGGGTAATTTCTGAATCAACCAACACTATTACCTTTTTCTTCTTGATATGTCCTTCTATATTGATAATTTGAGGAGTGGTAATTCCGACCAATGCATTACAACATATGATTGGATTCATTTCTTCTTTCTCTAGGGTTTGTTCCTGGTGTGTATCCTCTTCTTTTAATGTTTCTTGTTCCTTTTCTTTGTCCTCTTCACAATCTATGTAAAATAATTTCTTCTTAGCTCACTTATGACCTTTAGTGTATTTTCTATCACAAGTGTAACAAAGCCCTTTTACTCTTTTTTCTTCCAATTGTTGTGGTGTCAACCTTGTAGGTTGTGGAAGGCTAGGGGCAACAACACTTCCATCTTTATAGTTGTGATTGGTAGGCTTCCTTGTTGCCATAATTTTGCTTTCATTTTTTCTTTCCAGCATGAATGCCTTGTCCAATGAATTGTTGGGTTGTGTTATATTCTTTCCACGTAGTTAACAAGGGGGCTTGAAGGGCACACGTAACCTCACTTTATGGGGTCTGGGGCAGCACCCTGGAAAATTTTGGTTTTGGACCCTATGTTAGGTTGCGCGGACCCACCTATGGTTTTGTGCATGATTTTTTGCACATGTTTTTTTGGACGCGATGGTTTTTCGGTCCATGTTATTGGACGCGATGGTTTTCAGTCCATGGCATTGGATGCTTTGGCATGTATAAATATGTATTGTAACATTGAAAGGAAAATAATGAAAAATCAAGCTGGTAGTCCCGATTTTGGGATCCAGGGGAAAATCTCTGTGTATATGTGTTTTATGTGTTCTTCTCTTGTATTATTTATTTTTTGTGTTTTTAGAATTTGTATGCAGGTAATTTCTGTACGGGGTTAAAACCTACATTTGGTATCAGAGCAGTTTTGGCTTCAAGGGGACGCCTTTGTTGCTGAGGGGTTTCGCTCGGGCCTGTGGTAGACCCTGTTCAGTGGGAGATCTACGAGATCGATTCTAGTGGTGAAAGAAGATGACGAGCAGTGGAAAGATAGAGATCGAGAAATTTAATGGTCAGAGTTTTGAGTTGTGGAAACTCAAGATGGAGGATCTTTTGGTGGATAAAGATCAGTGGATCGTAGTAGATCCAGGTACTAAACCAACAGGAGTGTCCGATGAAGAATGGAAAAAGTTGGATCGGAAGGCAAAGAGCACAATACGATTGTGTGTCTCAGATTCAGTATTGCTGAATGTATCTGGGGAAGCTACGATGAAGGCTTTGTGGGATAAGTTAGGGACTTTGTACCAATCTAAGTCTCTGGTGAATAAACTGTTCCTGCGAAAAAAGCTGTATAACCTGAGGATGAAAGATGGAGACTCAGTGACAGAGCATCTGAATGCATTTAATACTATGGTAAGTCAATTTGCATCTGTTGATATTAAAATTTCAGATGAAGATAAGTGCATTAGTTTGTTGTGTTCTCTACCAGATTCGTGGGATAGTCTAGTTATTGCAATAGGTAGCAATGCAACTGCCTTGCAGTTTGATGAAATAGTCTCAGCCTTGCTGATGGAGGAGATGAGATGGAAAAATATGGAGAGCCAGAATGGTGATGCCTTGTCTATACGAGGACGGTCCCAGAACAGAAACAAAAATAATTCATTGAGTGGGAGATCTAAAATTAGAGAGAGATCTAAATCTCCAAGAAAACCTGTAAAGGTGGTGTGCTAGAAACGCAGAAAGGAAGGGCACTTCAAAAGGGACTGTGAATATAAAGCTCCTGATAAAGGAAAGGGATCTGATGATGCTCCTTTTGCAGAGGTGAAAACCACCTCAGATGAAGGTGGGGATGTGTACTTGGCTTCTTCAAGTACACATGTAGATCATGAGGCATGGTTGATTGACTCAGGTGCATCCTTTCACTTCACTCCCCACAAAGAGTGGTTCTGCGAGTATGAGAAATACGATGGTGGTGATGTCTTCTTAAGGGATGATAGGAAGGCTAGAATCGTTGGTTGCGGAAAAGTAAAGTTGAAATTGCAAGGTGGAAGAGTTAGAACACTTCCAGGTGTTCTACATATTCTTGAATTGGCTAGAAATCTAATTTCTTTAAGCAAGCTGGATGATGCAGGTGTAAAAACAGTGTTCGAGAAGGATACCTACAAGATGCTTCAAGGAGCACTGGTATTGATGCGGGGAGTTCGGATTGGAACTCTGTACAAGCTGCAAGGTAGCACTGTTATTGATGGGTGCAATAGTTCTTTGATTCCTGAAAGTGGAGCAGAAGATCTAGTGGGCTCTGGAGAGAAGACCATGTTGTGGCATCAAAGGCTTGGACATATTGGAGAGAAGGGCCTTCGAATACTTCATGGTAAAGGTATGGTAGAAGGTAGAGTAATAGCTCTCTGGATTTTGATTTCTGTGAAAATTGTGTATATGGGAAGCATAATCGGGTGAGTTTCCCCTTTGGTAGTAAGAAGGTGAAACAAATATTAGAACATGTGGATAGTGATGTGTTTGGATCTGTGAAGGTTCCATCACTGGGTAAGTCTGTGTATTATGTATCATTTATATATGACTTCTCAAGGAATACATGGATATATTTCCTTAAGAAGAAATCTGAAGCCTTTGATAGGTTTAAAGAATTTAAGGTTGTCATGGAGAGTTTTGCAGCAAGGAATTTGAAGAATTCTGTAAGAAGTGTGGTATAGCATGGTAGAAGACCACTCCATATACACCTCAACAAAATAGAGTTGTAGAAAGAATGAATAAGATGTTGATGGAAAGGGAAAGAAACATGCTCAGTGGTGCCGGGTTAGAACATGAATTCTGGGCAGAGGCTGTGGATACTACATGTTACCTGGTCAGCAGGTCACCTTCATCAATGTTGGAGGATAAGACTCCACAAGAGGTATGGACTGGCAAGAAACCCTCTCTTTAACATCTAAGGGTATTTGGATGTGATGCATATATACATGTTCCAAAGGAGAAACGAACCAAGTTGGATAGTAAATCTGAAAAGTGCATCTTTATTGGGTATAAGGATGGTTTGAAGGGTTATAAGCTTTGGAACACAGTCACACGGAAGGTTGTGTACATCCGAGATGTGGTGTTCAGAGAGGTGAAATATGTTATTAAACATGAAGTCCAATGAAAGGAACTTGAGAAGATAGAGTTTGAGCTAAAGGAGGAAGAATCAAACTCTACAGCAGAGGAGGAATCAGAAGATGAAGAGCCACAAACTCTAGCTATCAGAAGATTAGTTCGAGAAAGAAGGCAACTAGAAAGGTATA
The DNA here is from genome assembly GCA_031772625.1 of Pinus tabuliformis. NCBI lineage: Eukaryota > Viridiplantae > Streptophyta > Pinopsida > Pinales > Pinaceae > Pinus > Pinus tabuliformis. The sequence goes on along the minus strand of CM062817.1, from coordinate 1,743,046,281 downwards.
GTCCATCTGCTTTCTGTTCAAATTTTTCTTTGTTTGTTACTGATGATGATCCCAGAACTATGAAGGAAGCAGTGGATTCAGAGGATGGAAAACTTTGGAAAGAGGCCATGGTTGATGAAATGACATCTTTGCACAAAAATGAGGCTTGGGATCTGGTGGAGTTGCCGGCTGGAAGGAAACCCATAGGCAGAAAATGGGTGTTCAAGAAGAAGACAAATGCAGAAGGATAGGTGGAGAAATACAAAGCTCGGTTGGTAGAAAAAGGTTATTCACAGGTGTAGGGAATTGATTTTGGTGATACTTTTTTTCCTGTTGCCAAGGTAACTTCTGTTAGATTACTTTTATTTGTTGCTGCTGCTTTTGATTTTGAGGTAGAACAGATGGATGTGAAGACAACATTTCTTCACGGGGATCTGGAAGAGGAAATCTACATGAAGCAAACAAAAGGCTTTGCAACGAAGGGTAAGAAAGAACTGGTATGCAAGTTAAAGAAGTCTCTGTACATGTTAAAACAGTCACCAAGGATGTGGTATCAGAAATTTGATACATTTATATGGGGACTTGGCTTCACTAGAAGCAAAGTAGATCATTGTGTGTATTTTAAATTAATTTGTGACCATGTTATTTATCTGGTCTTGTATGTGGATGATATGTTGCTGGTTGGAAATGACAAAGAAATTATCCAGGATTTGAAGACCCAATTGTCATCTAAATTCGACATGAAAAATCTTGGTGCTGCAAACTATATTTTGGGCATGGAAATTAAAAGAGATTCGGCAAAGTGGAAGCTCTGGTTAAACCAGAGGAAGTATGTCGAGACAATACTGCAGAGGTTTAATATGCAGGATAGTAAACAGGTGAAGGTTCCTATTCTTGTAGGTGTGAGGTTGTCTGCTAAACAGTGTCCCAAGACACAAGAAGAGGAAGAGGACATGCCCCGTGTTCCATATGCAAGTGCAATCGGTAGCCTGATGTATGCAATGGTATGTACTAGACCATACATTGCACATGCAATGGGAGTATTGAGCAGGTTTATGTCAAAACCAGGAAAGGAGCATTGGACAGCAGTGAAAAGGGTTTTTAGGTATTTGCATGGCACTAGTGATTATGGTCTGTGGTACCAAGGAAGACTAGGATTGGATAGAGTGTTGGATATTCATGGCTTTGTTGATGCAGGTTGAGCTGGAGATCTGGATCAGAGAAGATATACAAGTGGGTATGTGTTTAACCTATTTGGAGGTGTAGTCAGTTGGATGAGTAAGAAACAATCTGTAGTAGCACTATCAACTACAGAGGCAGAATACATGGCAGCCACTCATGCAAGCAAGGAAGCAGTTTGGTTTTAGAGATTGTGTTCAAGTATGGGGTTAGTAGGGGAAGTTATAAGGATAGAATGTGACAGCCAAAGTGAAATTTTCTTGGAAAGGAACCCCGCATATCATTCAAAGACAAAGCACATTGATGTTCAGTATCACTTTGTGAGGGATATGATAGAAGACAAAAGGGTGTTTCTCGTAAAGGTGGACACTTTGAAGAATACTGCAGATGCATTGACAAAATCTATGAGCTCTGAGAAGTTCTCTTGGTGTAGAGAGACAATGGGAATTTCAGGACTGGGAAATGACTAAGCTCTCTTGTGGCCCCCTATGGAAAGAAAAAAACAAGTGGGAGAATGTTGGGTTGCGTTATATTCTTTCCACGTAGTTAACAGGGGGTTTGAAGGGCACCCGTAACCTCACTTTATGGGGTCTAGGGCAGTGCCTTGGAAAATTTTGGTTTTGTACCCTATGTTAGGTTAGGCGGACCCACCTATGGTTTTGTGCATGATTTTTTGCACATGTTTTTTTGGACGCGATGGTTTTTCAGTCCATGGTATTGGACGTGATGGTTTTTGGTCCACGGTATTGGATGCTTCGACATGTATAAATATGTATTCTAACATTGAAGGGAAAATAATGAAAAATCAAGCTCGTAGTCTTGGTTTTGGGATCCAGGGGAAAATATCTGTGTATATGTTTTTTATGTGTTCTGCTCTCGCATTATTTATTTTCTGTGTTTTTAGAATTCGTATGCAGGTAATTTATGTACGGGGTTAAAACCTACATGAATCAGATTCCCAAAGGCGAACCTCATGTTTGATGTTATCCTTTAAAGTACCTATGAACACATAAATCCTATGCTCTGGAATATATTTTACCCTTATATTCAATTTTTGGAAGTCCTCAGTGTGCTCCACCACTGAACCCTTTTGTTTGAGATTAATCAATTGGCTAAGAAAGGTGTTTCTTTTTGTGTCCTCATAATGTGCTATCATTTTTTCCATATACATTGCCTAAGTGACAATTTGTTTACGAGAGAAAATCCATTGATACCATACAAAATGATTGGGTTCCAAATATAAAGTCGCAATGCGTAACCTTTGTGTGTTTTTCACATTATGGAGATCAAAATATTGCTCCATATGTAGTATCCATGTTATGGGATCATTTCCATCAAACTTCATCATATCGATCTCTGGAACGTGGTGGGTCTTCAATCTAATGTTAGATTCTATGAAATCATGACTAAAATTTCCTTTCTTCTCATCATGAGTTTCCTCTATACCTTTTCACCATTTGGAATCATTTCTTCTAGCAACTTTGTCAAACCTCCTTTCAAAGCTTCCATGTCTTTATTCAAATATTCAATGTTTTCTTCTAAACCATCCATATTATCTTCCATGCCATCCATCTTAGCTTCCACACCATTCATCACAGCTTCCATGCCTTTATTTTAAACATCCATCTTAACATCTGTTACTTTTTGTGAGATTGAAATTTGTTGTACTTGGTCTAGTAATTTTCATATATCATGTTGCATTTCTTCCTCTTATTCATGAGTCATGCTAGAGATTTCAAGTTTTTTACTAGGTTTTTCCATTTTCTGTCTTCAGGGCATCAATTAATGATAAACATGCTTCATTGTTCCCTTCGAATCACTCCAAACAATTTTTTCAAACCAAACTTATGCAAAAATTTTAAAAAGGCTACACACCTTTTTTCTCTTTGTAGGAGATCAATATTGAATCTATTATGTATCTATAATTTCGAGTATCCAAGGTCTATAATTTCATCTTGTGATAGCCCTCTGTGTCCTCTTTCCAACCCCACAAGTTTGATCCAGATTGGATTCTCAAAGAAAAAGTTAGGTAAAATCTCCCACTTTGACCTGAGTATAGACTAGTTCAATAGAGCGAACTTCTACGAAGTGCCACGTGTCATTCTTTTGACCTTCGTATATGAAAACGATACAAAGAAAACTAAATTCCATCGTCTTTTTTAACTGTTTATGAGATTTCAATCCAATTCTCAGAGAAAAAGTTATAACGAGTTTCCCAAGTTGACCTATTTGAGATTGAATTTGGGAGTCTGCAAAAACCCTAACTTCCGTAGTTGATATCTCCGAAAATATAGTGAGACAAGATCTTAAATTTGGTCCTGAGGTTCATCACGATTTCGGCTCAAATGTATTTTATTTTCATCTTCAGAATATTTGTAGAAACAAAGTTATAGTGAACATGTCATGGTGACCTGTTTGAAGTAGCAAACCCCTAGAATCCAAAGCTCTGATACCAATTGTTATGCAACCAACTCACAAAATAGAAGAATGAAATAGATCAACGACTTCAAAAGTAGCCTCTTCGTTGGGGAAACCAATTTTATATTACACAAATGAACAATTCTTCGATGATACAAATGACAAGACCTTCTTTCTATATATAGGAGTCTAAGGGGTCACAATATAATCAGTGCCGACATAACAATAATAATGTAAGGGCACAAAAATAACAATAGTGGGCTTCTATGGGGCACAATAATAAAAATATGAGGACAACATGGGCACAACAATAAAAATAATGAGATACAAGGACAATAATAATAATAAGGGAATACACTAGTATTATAGGGACCTAACAAGAGCACATATAAAAGTTGAACTCATTCATTCTAATTTGTGTGGTCCAATGCAAGTTCCTTTTATAAATTGTAATAAATATATGATGATATTTATTGATGACTACACCAAAATTTGCTCAGGTTATTTACTGAACAACAAAATTGAAGCATTTGAAACATTAAAGAACTTTCATGCATGGATTGAAAATGATGCACAATCTCATATTAAATATATTCATACTGATAATGGAAAATAATACACTTCAAATGAATTTGAAAACTATCTTTGCCGGCATGGGATCAAACATAAAACAACCATTCCTTATAATCCCCAATAGAATAGAGTAGCTTAAAGAATGAACAGAGAAATATTAAATATGGTATGTTCGATTATGTTTTTCAAGAATGTTGAGTTGATGCAGTTCCATGCGCTGTGTGTATTGTTAGAGTCCTATAGTGATAGGATTCATAATTTTTGAATTGGCTAAGGTTAAGTCTTCTAATATTGTACATAACTTTGCTTTCTGCAAATGTTTTCCATATTAAAATTAAAAAAAGTAAAGAGGGTATGTCCTAAAAGGAATATCAAAGGACAAGAAAAATAAGAAAAGATCAAAAAATGAAAAAATATGAACCCCAAACAAAAAACAGATCATGAAAGTGTGCAAGTCCAAGTGCTAGTACTCTTTACTTTATTGTCTTAAATAATGGTTGTGTGAAGCTTGTCATATATGCCACAACCCATGATAGTCAAACTGCTTAATCTTGACTACTTCATGCTTTGAATTTCATGTTTATAGTTAGAGAATAAAAATCTGACCAAATAGTTTAATCTTGGTAGATCATTAGATAGGTAGAGAAATAAAAGGAGCCCATCAGTTTAATCTGAGCGCTTGGAAGATATAAGGTTAGAAGTAGATAGTTTGTTTTATAAAAGAAAAGGAAAAAAAAGGGTTTGCTAGCTTAAGTGCACCCACTAAAGTGAAGAAAAAATGTTAGAGTAGGTAAAAGGGTAAGTAAAGAAAGGTTGCAGAAATACAAGTTATTTGGAGCATAGGCACTACTATCATAATTAACTATGTGTTTCAAGTGTACAGGAGTAGTTATCAATGAAAAAGATATGCTCATAAGCTGATTTTCCTAACTCGCCCTTCATTGCATTTCACCCCCACTATATACTCACTAATTTCCCTTTTACCCCTTCATGGCTTATGAAAACCCCTTCCCCCTCATTTTTATGCCTACCCCTTGGTTTCACAGATTTCCCTAGTGAATTACTCCTAAATCCATTCCCCTAAGTGTGAAACCCCTTTCCTTCCTTTTAAAATCATGTTTTCGCTTCAATAATACCCAAAACCCCTCTAAACCATTTTTCCTAACTCTAAAAACCCCTTGCCTTATATCTCGGCCACTTAACCATTTTCCCGACTAAACTCAAGTTTAACCCGCCACCTTGGTGAGGTAAACTAACCCCGCTACCCTTAAAACTCCGCAGTTTAATTAATCCACACTTAAACATGGGTTAATTACTCTAAAATGTAATTAAAACCCATGGGTCCTTCTAACCTCCGCCCAATCGCACAACTTTCCCATGCGATGGCTGTCTGATCATCCATCCCCAGATCCAACGACCATCACGCATATCGCTCAAGCGCGATTTCTGACCTTTAACGGCCCGAGGGCATGCAATATGGGTGGTTTTGCTCGGGGCCCATTTGCCTACGTGTCGGGCTCTGGCATAGATCATGTTCCCCCGACAAAATACTGCTGACCCCCATAAGTGGTGCGATGGCCTCCAAAACCACCTCCCCACCAAAGTCAAAACCATCACTGTTCATAAAACATTTTTTCCTTGGCATTTTTCCATTCGTTCGCGGTTAAAAACCTTTTGACCCCCATTTTCACCCTTTTTCTCTTAAATCGCACTACTAAACCTCTAAAGCACCTGCACCTTCCGAACTCCTGCAACCAGCTATCAACTACCAGAGCCTTCCGACACCACCACTGCACACCATCCTAGTTGTCGAAGCCTTCCACAAACCCCAATTGAAAACCCTTTGCAGTCCCGATCGAAAATTCCAGGTATTTGAACAAGAACCAAGAATTACACTCTCTTTAAAGAAAGAATGTTAAATTCTTAAAATAACTGAAAGAATTTGATTAATTTCAATTTAATTGAGAGTCTCCCACTCTTGAGGTACTAAAACCCCAACTTCCAAATTTCTCATACCCTACCCTGGTTATTCAATTACTGAAATTTCACTCCCAAAGCCATATAAAGCCCAATTTTCCACATTTTATCACAAATATGGATGCCCCAACTGCTCTGGATGTCAGACCAATGACAACCCCTCATTTAGACATTGACCATTTGGCCTTGGCAGATAGGTATTTTCAAATCAAAGACATAGTCACCTAAGACAACCTTCTGAGAATCCATTATTGGGCCAAGGATAGGTTCCTAAACCATGATGATGACATAAACCTTTGGGAATCAAGTTTTCCCAAGTATAAATTTCTAGAAGTCCATCCATTCCTAGACATTATACATTTTTGCCATGCATGTTACATCCCTAGCCAACGGACTATAATTGCCCCAAACCAGGACTTCTTGTTTTCAATTACTATTGAGTCTATTAACTAGATGCTTCAAATCCATCCCAGCCACAATTTGACTCCTTTGTCCATTGCAAACCTATTGGACCTATAAACCACATTGGACCCAGCTAAGATCAAACAAATATTTCAGAATTTCATCATTAAGGAGCACCATATTCCTAAAAACATTCCACCCTATTTTTTTGCTATTTTTTCAGAGACTGGTAGGAGAATAATCACCATAATCTCAAGCATCCTAGGATTCACATCAGATGAGTTTGTGGATGAGATAATAATGGCCTTCTTGTCCATTTCCACTCTAGGCAAGCCTCCTACCATAATGTATGATTATGCCCAATTCATTGCAAACAAAATGCATGAACAGTTCACTAGATTGCCCACTGAAAGAGTCTTCAAATACTCTTTAGTGTTGTTTCAAATGTTCCTGTATTATCAAATAGACAAGTTCCCAGTGAAGATTCATAAAAAAAATACTAGGGGAAAGGAAAGATCAATCATCTATTGGACACCCTTGGTGTAGAGGTCTAACACAACATTCACTTACAAAGACTTCATAGATTGTTTTGTTCACTCTGTCATGAACATGCTGACTTCTAGCACTCAACCTAGAATCAGTACTGATATCAATAGAGTACTGAAACTGGCAAAGAATAACAAAGTAGGAGATTAATACCTCTACCAGAATCATACTGAAATTAGGATCTATGGCTGTGAGTTACCCCCCTACAAATTGCCTAAGTATCTCCCAATGAGGATATTTTCCTTGGAATACTTCAGGAAAATGATAGGTGTAGATAAGGTCAACTTCCTAGCTGCTAGGAAGAAGACATAGTTTAAGATGAAAAACCCAATGAGCCCTTTCATCTGTAACACTAGAGAGGTTGGGCCTGAATCTGATAAGATACTCCAACAATTCAAATTCAAGAATAGTTTCATTTGGCATTATAACCCTCATGGGGTTATAAACAAACTCAGGCAAAAGGTCAAGCTGGGACCTTACATCCACTACCCAAGACCTAACATTGAACAATATGCTAATCAGACAAAATGGGCAGAGAACACATTGATAGATATGAAAACCACAGTGGTGGATGTGGAAAACACCATGATTGACTTGGAGAAACAATTTGACCAAAGCTCTTTCTTACAGGTCCCAGAGTTGGAAGACCCAATGAATATCCCTCCCATCATTCACTCTTGTCAATGAGGAGAAAAATATTAAAAGAAATAGGGAAGAAGCAGCAAGCTCTGCCATGGAGACCACTGATTAGTAGTTCCAACTAAGCAAAAGGCCCAAATTGAATCCTGTGTTTGAACAGTAGGAAAACATTACATCAGTAGAAATGATTGATACTTATGCAATGGGGCAAAGGAGTAGACAAACAACTAATACTGTTGCATCAACAAAATCACAACAACCTTCCTCTTCAAACACCTAGATTATACATAGACATAAGAGTGTGGAGGTGTCTTCCTTTGTCAGGCCAGTTGACAGGGAAGTAGATATCAAGGAAAGATTCAAGGAGATCAAAATGAGGAATGAGAAGCTCAAGGTAGACACTTATGCCAAGTACATGAAGATGACACCACTAAACCAGAGTAGATTGATGTCAACCTTTGACATCAAAGAAGATAAAATGCAGGTGTCTTTCTTACAGCCTATTTTACAGTAGCCTAAAACCACAACAGACTATAAGAAGACAAATTTTGAGGTCTTAGCCAGGGATGTGCATCCCATAGATCAAATAGAATTTCACAAGTAGGTTGGAGAGATGATATACTCCACCCTCACAATAAAAGCAATGGCAGCATTCAAGTTCAGGGACTCATTAGACAACATGACAGCCTAGTACAAACTGGAAAAAGCATCTTCCAGCACCAATGACACAAGGATCAAATCCTTAGAAGACCTGATCATTGAGTTGGGCCAGGACCCAAAGGACATCAAGGTTGTTGAACAGTTAATTACGAAGAAAAATGAAGACATTGCAACCCTGAAGAAACAGCTCAAACTACCTCAGTCACAACACCCGCTAACAAAACAAGTCCTAGAAAGCCAAACAAATCATGAAGAGATGATGGACTCGGTGCTACAACTCAATGGTCTGTTGAAAGTAATGGAAAAGGAACTAGATAGCATGATCTAGCTCAAACAAGCTAGTCTAGATAGTGCTCCTCCAACTGTCATTCCTATAGTGACCATAGTTGTGCCTTCCACATTGGCAACAACATTAGCTTCCACGGGTCTAATGGCCACTACATTGCCAACAACAACAAAAATGACATCAACATCAACAGGTACCACAGGAAGCAAGCAGGTTGGTCAAGGCAATGGAAGAAATGTCCATTCAGACCAATGAAATGAATATGTTAAAAGAGAAACTTACCATCATGGAGACAGATTGTAGGTTAGCCCAGATCATGCATAAGGAAGAACAATAGAAGGCTACCAGAATGAATGAAAGAGTGAAAAGCCTGGAGAAAGAGTTAACACTGAGTGAGCCTTTGGGAAAGGCAAAACAATTATTATGGGCCAATATCATTGACTCTCTCAATGATATTTGGCCATCTATCTAGATCATTTTTTAGCAGAGAGACTTAATCAAATAGGCTACATAAGCCATTTAGAATGTCAAAGAAGAGCTTGGAGAAATGCTAGAGGAAGCAGTAAGAATTATTCAATTCCTCAACTCCAAGAACAAACATGAGCTATAGGAACTTGACATACCTGACAGGACATGTACCATTTTGGAAGTCAAGAGGGTCCTAGCCAAGTGAAATTCAATGTTAAATTTAGAAGATAAGTGTCAAACCATGCAACTAGTCGTTGACAGGTTTATGACCAAGTTTGACCTTTTGAGAGAAAAGGTACTACCTAGTCCCTTAGTAATAAATGATAAACTAGTGACACGGGAGAACTACAACAAGAAAATCAAGGAAGTAGCCAAAGAACAGGAAAATACCTCATCAATGAGTGGTATACCAACTGAAAGAGTATTATACCAGACTTTTGAAAATTTGTTTTACCTCTAGCATGAAGTGAAACACTTATTTATCAATAAGCCTACTTTTTCCAAAGATACAGAGGCTGATGAGATATATAGGAAAATGCTCAACATCCAGTTACTAGATGAAGAAACATGATAAAAGCTTTGTGATTTACTATAATAAAAGAACAGTAAAAATATAATTGTAGAGTAAAAAAGTAAATGAGCATGGTAAAAGGATGAAGACAGGTAAGCATAGTCAAAGTGTATCAGGTGAAAGAGTATCGGATGAAAGATGAAAGTCAAGCAGACTATCCAACGTGAAAGAAAAATAACCTATCAGCATAAAGGGCTAAAAATCAAAGCATAATAGCTAGCAAAACCAAAATAACAAGGACAACATGAAATGGTTCAATAGTTGTCTCTATCTTCTTGCAAGAAGATATTTTCTTTTCATAGATTAATTCTCAAATTAGTTTGAGATATTTTGTAATAAACTTTTTGTATAAATACTTCACAATTCGAAGTATTAGGAGGGATTATTTTACATTTGTAGAGTTATTGTGATCTTGAGCCTAAGGGTGATTGTACTATTTTCAAGTCAACAGACTGGAGCAAGTAATAAAAGCATTTCGCTACAGGATTCATGAGATGAGCCATTTGCAGTGAAGTACTTTCTTTGTGTGATTGTGTTACCTTTCTTTTGTGTTTTCATAATCTTAAATGTGTTCTAAAATCTAAATAAATTAACTAGAAATATCATGCAGAATTTGATTAATTACACTCTGTTTTGCACAATAATTTATTTACATGTTTTTTTCCGATACCCAGATTTGAGAACCCTTAATTTCTCTCCCATCCCAGTTGACTTCTTTAATTTCTTCCAAATTTCGGCATAGGGAACCCTTAATTTCTCCCTGGATTCGATTTGAAGCCATTCACCATTTAACCTCTGAGATCTGTAGTAACTTATCTACCTTGCCCTGTAGACACTATTTTTAGAACCCAATCCAGTCTTGTTTATCAAAAGTCCAACTCCATAGCCCAATGGAATAAGCCAAAACTATTTCCATCTAAGTAAAGTGATATCACCATCAAATTTTCAAAACAAAACCCAAGTGCAAGCAATAACTAGCCTAAAGACATATTAACTAAAAAAAGTTAAATTTTAAAGAGAGAGCCCTCTTTGAGCATCAGGAAGGCTAGGTCCTGATCTCCAAAAGTGGTTTGTGGTTACCTTTGGTTTTTCTTTCTTCTTACTTCAAAAGAATTATCAGAGTGATAACATTTATGGTGACCATACTGGGGATTTCGATCCTCAGTCTCATAAAACTTTAAGGAAACCTTAAATTTAATCTTCAGCCCCTTAAGGTCATTATCTGAATTAAATTTCCAAAAATTTCATAAAAATAGTTTAAAAGCTTAAAATTATGGCTCCTAGGAAGATTCACTATACCACAGCAAACCCAGATCCAAACCCCGCAACTATAGTTGATGACCCAGACAGAATTCTAAGAAAATAAAAAATCGAAGAAACTCAGGCAAGTAGTAACTAGTTAGCCAAAGCCAATTCACTCCCTTAGGAGTTGTCAACTTTAGAGGAAATCCCTTTTGATTTGTCATTTGACCTCTCATTATTTAGAACTAAATCTGAGAATTCCATCCATGAAACAGTTTTAGACCTTGAGTTTACTCAAATCATCGAATAAAAAAGAGTTATCCATCCAGATTTAGATAAATTTGTCTTGGACGATTTTGACACGTTAGAAGCTTTAACCTCTACATTGATCAACAATATAGATAGTGCTTACCTTCAGCAATTTGTTGAGCTAGCTGCCCTTACGGCTGCTACCTCTCAAATTTCTGCACAGTCTTCATTCACTATAAATACCCCTTCTTTTAGCATAACTTCACCAATTGTATCTACCATAATCCAATCACCTAAACCAGTTATTAATGAACCATCTTCACCATCATCTAGTTCACCTCCATCAGTTTCAAGTCCTTCTTCAAGCAATACAACTTTACCTCCTAGTCAAACCAAAATCACAACAATGGCAAACCGATATGCTCCTCTTGTTTTACCTGCACAACTCCATGCCATGCCTGCAGATTATCAGAGTAAGATTTTCTTGTTTGACGCAACTGGTCATTACACTGCCTAGCAACTAAGATTTTCCTGTTTGACGCAACTGGTCATTACACTGCCTAGCAACATGTAAACAAGATGTTTGACTTTTTTGAATTGCATGAAATAGATGAAGCAGATATCCAAATGAGATTGTTTTCCCAAACTTTAACTGGGGATGTCAAGAAATGGTTCAAAGCCTTTCCTGCCAACCATATTGTAGACTTAGCCAATTTTCAAAGGTTATTCATTGATAGATGGGAGAGAAAGGAAAACCCATTGCAAATAATTTCTGAATATGACAATATTAGAAGGGCTCCTAATGAGCCAGTTCAGGACTATTGCACTAGGTTTAATAATATCTACAATGCAATTCCAGCCAATATTAAGCCTCCACCTGACCTAGCATTAATTAAGTTCCCTGATGGTTTTGATGCTGACATGTCATACCAGCTAAGGGAAAGAAACCCTGAAACACTTGAACAAATGTAGAGCAATGTTGTTAGTGTAGAGGCCAACCTATTAGCTAAGAAAGCATGAATGAGAAATGAAAAGAAAGTTGTATTTAAAGAGGAAGCTTCCACTTCAGATGGAAAAGTAGATGATTTAGCTAAGAGTTTAGAAAGAATCATGGATAGGCTAGAAAGCACGGAGAGGAAAAATCAATGGGAGAATCAACAACAACAACCCCCAATAAGAAACCAAAATTTTAGGAAGAACCCTAACGTCGCAAAAAATGCTACACCAGACCAACAGATTAGGCTCCCTTTCCAAGAGAATTATTTTTAGGATTCAAAAAACCAAGAAGCAGAGGATGATGCCCAGATTAATTTACTAGAAAACAAAGATGAAGACATTGTTTTTCTTACTTAAGAAGAATAGGAGTTATATATGTTGCACCAGTTGTAGCTAGAATCTGGTGATATTTTGATTTTAAATAGGGATATGAGTCAGCTATATATGAGGTACATAAACAATATAGCTTGAGAAGTAAGAAGAATAACAAGACTCCCATTAAAAGATCCATCCAAACTCAGACTAAGATAATAAAAGAAGCTCCAGTTAACAAAGTTTTACAAATCCTCCCTAGGGGAACACCGGAGACTTCGACCCCTAGGATTGTAGATATAACCTCCGTTGAAACCGAAACATAGACAATTATTGAAAACAATCAAAATAAGAGAAATCAAGGAAAAACAATAGAAACACAGACTGAAATGCCTAGCACTGAGAAACAGAATAAGGACACACAAACTGCACATATTAAGGAAGATCTAAATCAAACAAACAAAACTCAGATCCCTTTCAGCATTAGAAATGAAATAGAAAAATTAAAGATATTAGTTCCTTTGACCGAACTAGTAAAGAATGAATCTTATAGGTCACAGATAATTGAAACTTTAAACATAGGAGAGGATGAGGATTCTGTTAACTTAAATGATGATCAACCTAAATTGTTGTTTGGCCCTAAGGCCAATGGTATTCATCAGCAAGGGGGAGTTCCTCCTTTTTACATCAGCTTAAACATTCATGATAAAATATTGCATAAAGCTATGTTGGACTCAGGGGCATCCCACAATTTGATGCCAAAGGCAATAATGGAAAGATTGAAACTAAACATTACCAGGCCTTATAAGGATTTGTTTTCTTTTGACTCCAGCCAGGTTAAATGCCTTATCTAATCAAGGACTTATGTGTGACTCTTGTCCAGTTCCCTGCAAAGAGAATTCAAATGGACATTGTAGTTGTAGACATCCCACCGAAATATGGAATGCTGCTCTCACTCATGGGGAGCAAAACTGCAAGGATCCTTGTAGTTGGATATGTCTTATGCCACCATATCTATGTTTGGCCAACTGAGAAAATTATGTAGGGAGACCTTGATGAAATACATGGTCAGTAGTGAGGAAAAGCCACAAAACTTTCCCATATACTCCATGCATTTAGATATGGACTCTTTCATCTTATAGAATGCAGAAAATGATAAAAAGGAAATCATAGCCAAAGACCTAAAATATAGAACAACTGACAGTGACAACGTATTCCATGAATCACTATGGAATTTAGACCTTGATGGGTCAGTCAATAGGTTAGGGGCTGGTGTAGGAGTGTGGATCCATAATATGGAGAATAATCATGCTGAGGGAAATGGTTTCAGATTGAACTTCAAATGTACCAATAATATGGATGAATATGAAGCCCTAATTTTGGGGTTACAATTGGTTAGGAAATTGGGAGGCAAAAGAGTTTCCATCATGGGAGACTCAGAGTTGATTATTAAACAGATGAATGGTGAATACTCTGTCAACAACCCTAGGCTTGGTTAATATAGGGATACTGTTTTAGACTTGATCAAAGACCTCCTGGAATAAAACTCTGTTGCCATTACTACAAAGCAAAACGTGCAGGCTCACAGTATGGCCACCTTTGCTCGTAATTGTAAATTTCCATTTCAACCAAACCACCAGTACACTGGAGAAGTCAGACATAGGCCTGTGATACCAGATAACCTCAAGTATTGGTAGATTTTCTCCCAGGATTCTCAGATCTATGATTTCATGAATAATGAATGTGGATTTCATAATTGCAAGATAGATACTGACTACACAATAGAAAATAATATAGAAAGTAGTTTAGATGTAAATATTTTTGATGTAGCTAAACCAACTAAATTTACTAGAGTAGAAATAGATAGTTTAGAGAATGTAGAGATTGAGGAAATAATGGATGATGATCCTGAGATCCTTATTTTGAAAAATAATTTCTTGCCTAAAGGATTAGTACCTTTGGAATATTTGTTTGACTCTAATGATGTAGCTAGGAAACCCAAGATGGAACCTCTGAGAGCTGACATAGAATGTTATGAAACCAGCTCAAGAAAAGATAGAAAAGATAGATCAACGCCTTAGAATTCAGCCTCTTCGAGGGGGCAACCTCCTTTACATTACATAAATGAACAATTCTTGGATGATTCAAATGACAAAACCTCCTTTCTATATATAGGAGTCTAAGGAGTCACAATATAATCCAGCCGACCTAACAATAATAATATAAAGCCACAAAAATAATAATAGAGGGATTCTATGGGGCACAGTAATAACAATATGGGGGTAATAGGGGCACAACAATATTAATAAGGGGTATAACTACAATAGTAATGGGGTAATCACTAGTATTATAGGGACCCAACATGCCCCTCTCCTTCAAAAAAGTGTTGTCCTCAACGCTTGAGTAGTTCTGGATACTTCTGCATAAAATTCTCATCCTCCCATGTGGAATCTTCAGTGGATAAGTTCTTCCACTTGATAAGATACTCTGAAATTGATCGATTTCGTAGCTGTCGAGTTCTTGTTTCTGTGACTGCTTCCGGTTCCAATATAATTTTTCCTTCCTCGTCAAGTTCTGGCAATATTGTTTGAACTGGGAGCTTGTCGCCTATAACCTTCTTTAAACATGAAACATGGAAAACTGGGTGCAATCGAGAAGCTGCAGGAAGCTCCAATTTGTATGCCATAGTACCAATCTTTTGCAACACCTTGTACGGACCATAATACTTTGGTGATAATTTATTATCCTTCTTAGCTTGCTTGAGGGACATTTGCTTATATGGTTGTAGCCGTAGGAATACCCAATCACCTACATCAAAACTTCTTTCACTGCGATGTTGATCTGCCTGTTGTTTCATTCTATTCTGTGCCAACACGAGGTTATCCTTTAAGAGTTGGAGGACTTGTTGTTGATGTTCGATGTGATGTTCCACTGCCTGAACCTTAGAATTTTCTCTTAAATATGATGTGATGGATGGTGGTTGATACCCATAAAGTGCCATAAATGGGGTCATTTTTGTTGCTGTATGGAAGGAAGTGTTATACCACCATTCAGCCAGAGGCAACCATTTGACCCATTGTGTCTGTTTATCAGATACAAAGCAACGAAGATATCCTTCCAAACATTTGTTTACTATCTCAGTTTGCCCATCAGATTGAGGATGATAAGATGAGCTATGAGCTAACTGAGTACCAAGACAAGAAAATAATTCTGTCCAAAAATTTCCAGTGAAAATGGGATCTCTGTCACTTACAATAATCTTTGGGTTTCCATGTAGCTTTTGAATTGTTTCCATAAATGCAGTAGAAACTGTACTGGCTTTAAATGGATGTGATAATGCACAAAAGTGTGCATACTTGGTAAGTCTGTCAACTACCACCATGATGACACTCTTTCCCTCAGACTTGGGTAAACCTGTGATAAAATCCATTGAAACCTCCTCCCAACGTTGGCTTGGAATGGATAAAGGTTGTAATAGACCTGGTGTCTTAATTGTTTCAACTTTATTTTGTTGGCAAACCAAATGCCACAAACTTTTGAATATCTGATTTAAGGCCATCCCAAAAAAATTCCTTCTTAACCCTGTGGTAAGTTTTTAAAAATCCTGAGTGCCCTCCTAAGGGAGAAGTGTGCAATTCCATAAGAATCTTTTGTTTTAGCTGGGAATTCTTACAGAGGTATAAGCGATCTTTGTACCATAACGAATCATTTTGCCAGCTAAATGTATCAAACGTACTGGAATCTTGTTGTAGCTTTCGAATAAGTGCCCACACTTCTTCGTCATTCTTCCATTCCTCCCTTGCTTCGTTTATCCAATCTGGTTGGATAATAGAAATGGCGCACAACAATGCTTCCACATCCTCATCCTTTCTTGAGAGTGCATCTGCCACCACATTTTGCTTCCCTTTTTTGTAGATGATTTCAAAGTCATAACCCAACATCTTTGTGACCCACTTTTGTTGCTCTTCAGAGGATAATCTTTGTTCTAAAAAGTATTTAAGGCTATCATGATCCGTTTTTACCTTGAAGTGTCTTCCCATTAGGTAGGGTCGCCATTTCTTAAGTGCATGGAGTATTGCCAACATTTCCTTCTCATAAATAGCTTTGCTTAAAAACTTTCCCTTGATTGGACGACTTTCAAAAGCAATGGGTCTTTCATCTTGCATTAGAACAGCACCAATTCCATTTCCTGAAGCATCACATTCCACAATAAAGGTTTTTGTGAAGTCCGGTGTAGCTAAGACCGGTGCTTGGCACATTGCCTCTTTAAGATGTTCAAAGGCCTTTGTTGCTTCCGGAGTCCATGAAAATGCATCTTTCTTCAATAATGTTGTTAGAGGTGCTGCTATTCTCCCATAATTCTTAACAAACTTGCGATAATACCCTGTCAACCCGAGAAATCCTCGCAGATGCTTTATGGATGTGGGGATTTTCCATTCCTTAATGGCTTTAATTTTGCTAGGGTCTACCTTAACTCCTTCATGAGATACAATATGACCCAAATATTCCACCTCCTGGACTCCAAAGAAACATTTGGATCTTTTTGCATATAATTGTTTCTCCTCCAATAGTTGTAGCACCCTGTCAACATGTTCAACATGATCCTTCCAAGACTTGCTGTAGATTAGTATATCATCAAAAAATACTAACACAAATTTTCTAAGGAATGGTTTGAAAATTGAATTCATCAAACCTTGAAATGTTGAAGGTGCATTGGTAAGGCCAAAAGGCATGACCAAAAATTCATAATGACCCTCATGAGTTCTAAATGTTGTTTTCGGAATGTCTTCAATCTTCATTCTGATTTGATGATATCCTGAACGAAGATCCAACTTGGTGAAGTAAATTGATCCATGCAATTCATCCAGTAATTCATCAATGACAGGAATGGGGAACTTATCTTTAATAGTGAGCTTGTTGAGCTCCCTATAATCCGGACACATGCGCCATGATCCATCCTTCTTGTGCACCAATACTACTGGAGCAGAGAAAGAACTTTGACTCGGTTGAATTATACCAGCCTCTAGCATTTCTGCAACCATACGTTCAATTTCACTCTTTTGGACATAGGGATATCTGTACGGCCTGATGTTTGGAGGAACACTTCCTGGAATCAGATGAATAGCATGATCATGATCACGCATAGGTGGGAGACCTTTGGGAGTCTCAAATACCTTGGAATGATTGTCCAGGACTTTTTGGAGATCTGGAGAAATAGATGATTCCAATGTGGAAACATCTAGCGAACATAATTGTGCAATTACACCTCTTTGCTCCTTTTTTAGAAGCTTTGTCATACCATTAGAGCTGATTATCTTTCCTGGTTTCCCTGCAATACCCCTTAATTCAACTTCCTTTCCTTCCACAGAAAATTTCATGAAAAGTTCTTGAAAATTAAAAGCTATTGTACCCAAGGATTGTAGCCATTGGACTCCTAGTACAACATCAGCACCTCCCATTGGAATGGAAAGCATTGGGCTAGTCAATACATATTCTCCCATGGATAGCTTGATATTATGGCACTTTCCAGAGCAATTTATTGTTCCTCCATTTGCAATCATCACTTGACACTCTGGTGCTGGATATAGGAAGCAATTCAATTCTTTTGCTACCTTACAATGAATAAAATTGTGGGTGCTTCCTGAATCAATCAACACTATTACCTTTTTCTTCTTGATTTGTCCTTCTATCTTGATGGTTTGAGGAGTGGTAATTCCCGCCAATGCATTACAAGATATGGTCGGATTTATTTGTTCTTCATCTAGGCTTTGTTCCTGGAGTATATCCTCTTCTTTTGACCTTTCTTGCTCCTTTTCTTCTTCCTCTTCACAATCTATGTAGAATAATTTCTTCTCAGCACACTTATGACCTTTAGTGTATTTGCTATCACAACTGTAACAAAGCCCTTTTGCTCTTTTTTCTTCCAATTGTTGTGGTGTCAACCTTATAGGTTGTGGAAGACTAGGGGCAACAACACTTCCGTCTTTATAGTTGTGAGTGGTATGCTTCCTGGTTGCCATAATTTTGCTTTCCATTTTTCTTGCTAACCTGAATGCCTTCTCTAATGAATCAGGTTCCCAAAGGCGAACATCATGTTGGATATTATCCTTTAAAGACCCTATGAACACATCAATCCTATGCTCCTCTGGAATATCTTTTACCCTTATGTTCAATTTTTGGAACTCCTCAATGTGCTCCATTATTGAACCCTTTTGTTTGAGACTTATCAATTGGCTAAAAAAAGTGTTGCTTTTTGTATCCTCATAATGTGCTACCAATTCTTCCGTAAAAATTGCCCAAGTGATAAATTGTTTACGAGAGCAAAGCCATTGATACCATACAAACTGATTTGGTTCCAAATATAAAGTTGCCATACGTACCTTTTGTGTGTTTTGCACATTATTGAGATCGAAGAATTGCTCCATCTGTAATATCCATGTGGCAGGATCCTTGCCATCAAACTTCCTCATATCGATTTTTGGAATATGGTGAGTCTTCGATCCAACATTAGCATCTATGGAATCATGATTAACATTTTTTTTATTCTCATCATGAGTTTCCTTTAGTACCCTTTCACCCTTAGTGCCCATTTCTTGTAGCAACTTATTCACATTTATCTTCAATTCGTCCATGTCTGTCTTCAAATCTATCTTCAAATCATCCATCTTAGCTTCCACGTCAATCATCTTAGCTTCTATGCCTTTCTTTAAACCATCCATCTTAGCTTCTACACCTTTCTTTAAACCATCCATCTTAGTTTCTGTTCCTTTTTGTGTAAGGGACAGTTGTTGCATTTGGTCTTGTAATTTTGATATATCATGTTGCATTTCTTCCTCTTCTTCATGAGTCATGCTAGAGCTTTCAAGTTCCTTACTAGGTGTTTGCATTTTCTTTCGGGGCATCAGTTACCGATAATAATGCTCTACTATGCCCTTTGAATTCCTTCAAAATAAATTTTCAAACCAACCTTAAGAAAAAATTTAAGAAAATCTACACACCTTTTTTCACTTTGTAGGAGCTCGATATTGCCTCTGAGGTATCTCTGTACCTTCCAATCATCTAGTTCTAAGTTTGTGAGCTGTAGTAGCCCTCTGTGTCCTCTTTCCAATGCCACAAGTCTGACCCAAATTGGATTCTCCAAGGAAGAGTTATGCAAAATCTCCCACAGTGACTTGATTATAGACTAGTTAGAAAATTATATATTACGGAGCAATGGAACACATAAAATATTGCAGAAATATAAACACAGAAAATGCAAAAAACAAGAGAGACACAAATATACGTGGTTCACCCAGTTTGGGCTACGTCCACCCCGAACAGCCAGTCCTTCCTTTTTATTATCCAGCAAAATGAAGAGACACAACCTACAGCAAATCCGCTGTAATATCCTCTGTTTTCTCTCACAGTCTCACCTCTCTGTTTCTCACTCACAGAATACACATCTATCACACAGCCTCAAATACAATACCCTCATACAAAGAGAGGGGTTGCCTTCTAGGGCAAAAAACCCTAAACTAAACATAAGTTCTATCGTCAGATCATCCGCCTAATGAACGGCCCAGATTGACTAGAAATTACTATACTTTTACAAGGCAATTTTACAGCTGTTTTTAGCTTCGGGGGCGCTGCCCCCGAAACCCCCTGCCAGGGGGGGGCTCCCAAAGGTCGCAGCTGCCCCCCCTGGACCCCCCTGCAGCGAATATTTTATGGGCGGCGTTGCCGCCCCCATTTCGAGCTGGGGTCCTATGTGGCGATACCTTTGAATATAGAAGATAATCAGGCTCCACACCCAACATAGTTCAGTAGAGCGAACTTGTATGACGTGCCGCGAGTCACTGTTTCGACCTTTGGATCTGAAAAATGCATACAAGAAACTACAGTCCTTCCTCTTTCTGTACCTTCTGACGAAATTTCAATCTGATCCCCAGAGAGAAAGTTATGTTGATTTTCCCCAGGTCACCTGTTTGGAATGTAATTCAGGAGTCTGCAAAAAGACCAACTTCCTCAGATCATAACTCCACCAATATAGCGCGAAAAGCTCTGAAATTCAGACCCAACATTCAGAGCGATGTCTTCTCAAATGGGTTTTTTTTTTACTTCTGAAACATCACAGAAAAAAAGTTATAGCGAAAATGCCACGATGACCTGCTTGGAGCAGTGAAACCCTAGAATCCAAAGCTCTGATACCAAATGTTATGAAACCAGCTCAAGAAAAGATAGAAAAGATAGATCAATGCCTTAGAATTCAGCCTCTTCGAGGGGGCAACCTCCTTTACATTACATAAATGAATAATTCTTGGATGATTCAAATGACAAAACCTCCTTTCTATATATAGGAGTCTAAGGAGTCACAATATAATCCAGCCGACCTAACAATAATAATATAAAGCCACAAAAATAATAATAGAGGGATTCTATGGGGCACAGTAGTAACAATATGGGGGCAATAGGGGCACAACAATATTAATAAGGGGTATAACTACAATAGTAATGGGGTAATCACTAGTATTATAGGGACCCAACATAGAAGAGTGTAATATAGGAACTAGGGATAATCTAAAGCTAATTAAGATATATAATGTCTTACCTCCAGAGGAAAAGGTTAAATACGTCAATATGTTTAAAGAGTTCCAGGGTGTATTCGCATGGAGTTATGAAGACTTAAAATCTTTTGACACCAGCATAATCTAACACAAAATACCTCTTAAAGAAGATCATAAACCTTCCAAATAGAAACTTAGGAGGATAAACCCAGTTCTTATGCCATCCATAGAGAGAGGTTAAAATAATGTTCGATGCCCAAATAATAGCCCCCATTAGATACTCATAATAAATTTCAAACTTAGTTACAACTAGGAAAAAGACAAGTGACATTAGACTTTGTGTAGATTTTAGAAATTTAAACAAGATCTCACTAAAAGATAACTATTATCTATCGAATATGGACCATATATTGCAGAGGGTAGTAGGCTCATCTAAGATTTCAATGTTAGATGGATTCTCTGTGTATAACCAGATCTTAGTTCAACTTGAGGACCAAGCCAAAACCGCATTTACAACTCCTTGGGGTACCTTCATATATTTGAAAATGCCCTTTGGACTAATGAACATAGGTGCCACATTTCAGAGAGCTACGGAGATAGAATTTGCCAAGGAGATCCATGATTTCTTAGTAGTATACCAAGATGACATTATTGTCTTCTCCAAATCTGACAATCAACACCTAGATTTATTATTTTTTCTTTTGCTTTAGAACACGCCATTGCAACAGTCTTGTTGCAAAAGAACAACCAATTGCATTTTTAAGTAAATCCTTAATAGATACCACACTCATATACAATATCATGGAAAAACACGCATTAGCTTTAGTAAAGGCTATCAAAGAATTCAGAGTATACATTCTCTATTTTCACATTATTGCTTATGATCCAAATTATGTAGTTAAGGACATTTGGACACAAAATGGGCTTGAAGGGGAAAGAGGCAAGTGGCTTACCACAATATTGGAATATGACATAGAGATAAAGCCAACTAAGCTTATCAAAGGCCAAGGTTTAGCCAAACTCATAGTTGAATCGAACTGTGAGACCCTTAATATCAACTTCATTAGTGCCCTTGATGATTAGGAGGAGATGGCAAATCCATATATCAATGAACCTTTTACTGATCCACCTTGGTATGCATATATTACATTTGTATTACTAAACTTACAAGCTCTTCCTTGATTGACAAGAACTAAAGCTAGATTCTTAAAAATGAAGTCATTAAGATATTGTATTATAGATAATGCGTTGTTTTGGAAGGACAATAATGGTATTCTTTTAACCTATTTATTGAAAGATGAAGCTGACAAGATTTTACAAGAGTTTCATGCAGGGGATTGTGGACGACACTTGTATTGGAAGAGTACTATTGACAAAATTCTGAGGGCTAGTTTCTATTGGCCTACTTTGTTTTCAGATGTTAAAAAGCATGTGACCTCCTGATCATGGATCCCTGTTGGGATTTGAAATGTTGATGAAAAATGGTTTTTATTGTGGGTTCTCCGATTACTAAGTTAGAAGCATGTGACCTCCTGTCATAAATGCCAGATTTTTGAGGGAAACATAAAACTTTTACCCTTGCCTCTTAAACCAATTTCCACTGAGATGCCATTTCAACAATGGGGATTAGACTTCATTGGAGAAATACACCCAGCCTCCTCAGCTCAACAGAAGTGGATTATGACAGTCATAGACTATTTTACCAAATGGATAGAGGCAATACCTTTTAGGCAAGCTATAGACATTGTCATAATCTCCTTCTTAGAGAGTAATATCCTGTCAAGATTCAGATGTCCCTAGAATCTCATTACTGATAACGCACTTGCCTTTAAATCTAAAATAATGATAGATTTCTATAACAAGTACCACATCACCCTTGGCCATTCCATAGCCTATTAACCTCAAGGTAATGGACTAGAAGAGTCATCCAACAAAAGCCTAGTCAATATTATTAAAAAATTACTAGAAGATAACAAAAAGACATGGAACAAGAAGCTAGTCAATGCCTTATGGGCATAGAGACTGACTACTAAGAAGTCGATTGGAACATCACCCTATCAGCTGGTGTATGGGATGGATACAACTTTCCCCTCATCCTTGGGAGTGACAGTGATGAAGATCATCGTGGAATTACAGGTGGAACCAAATGATATTCATAGAAGAATAAATCAGACCATACACTTGCAACAGACCAGAGAACAAGTATATGTAAAATCACAGGTAATCTAGGAAAATATCAAGAAAGTCTTTGATAAAAATATTAAAGTAGATGATTTTTACATAGGAGATAAAGTCCTTAAGTGGGATTCAAGGAGAGAAGACAAAGGCAAGCATGGAAAATTTGATTTTTTATAGCAGGGGCCTTATGTCATTTATGGCTACAGAGGAAACAATGCATTTTTCTTGACAAACATAGATGGATTAGATCTAGCAGGAGGACATGTTAATGGTAGAATGCCAAAGAATTATTTTTCCACTGACTCACAATAGTTCACTTTACTTTGCATCATTGTACATAACATTGCAGAGTGTAGAATGGATTGGATGGTAATCCTTTGAAGTTGAAGCCTGGAGAGAAGGCCCTAAGCTTTGAGGGATTTACTCTCATAAGTATCAATAAAGCAAAAATCACAGAAAGACAATTCATAAGGTAACTATAGTCACAATTCAAAGTCTACTGATCTTCATAGTTCTTGACATTTCACTAGCAAATACCATCCCCATGTGGAGCCATTGTTAGAGTTCTATAGTGATAGGATTCATAATTTTTGAATTTTCTGAGGTTAAGTATTGTAATATTGTACATACCTTTGCTTTCTACAAATGTTTTCCATATTAAAATTAAAAAATGTAAATAGGGTATGTCCTAAAAGAAATATCAAAGGACAAGAAAAATAAGAAAAGATCAAAAAATGAAAAATATGAACCAAAAACAAAAAACAGATCATGAAAGTGTGCAAGTCCAAGTGCCACTACTCTTTACTTTATTGTCTTAAATAATGGTTGTGTGCATCTTGTCATATATGCCACAACCCATGATAGTCAAACTGCTTAATCTTGACTACTTTGAATTTCATGTTTATAGTTAGAGAATAAAAATCTGACCAAACACTTTAATCTTGGCAGATCATTAGATAGGTAGAGAAATAAAAGGAACTCATCAGTTTAATCTGAGCCCTTAGAAGATATAAGGTTAGAAGTAGATAGTTTGTTTTATAAAAGAAAAGGAAAGAAAAGGGTTTGCTAGCTTAAGTGCACCCACTAAAGTGAAGAAAAAATGTTAGGGTAGGTAAAAGGGTAAGTAAAGAAAGGTTGCAGAAATACAAGTCATTTGGAACATAAGCAATACTATCATAATTAACTATGTGTTTCAAGTGTGCAGGAGCAGTTATTGATGAAAAAATCATGCTCATAAGCTAAATTGCCTAACTCCCCCTTCATTGCATTTCACCCTCACTATATACTTACTAATTTCCCTTTTACCCCTTCATGGCTTATGAAAACCCCTTCCCCCTCATTTTTACTCCTACCCCTTAGTTTCACACATTTCCCTAGTCAATTATTCCTAAAATCCATTCCCCTAAGTGTGAAACCCATTTCCCCCCTTTTAAAATCATGTTTTCACTTCAATAATTACCCAAAACCCCTCTAAACCATTTTTCCTAACTCTAAAAACCCCCCACCTCACTAAATCCGCCACTTAACCATTCTTCCGACTAAACTCGAGTTTAACCTACCACCCTAGTGAGGCAAACTAACCCCACTACCCCTAAAACTCCGCAGTTTAATTAATCCACACTTAAACATGGGTTAATTACTCTAAACCGTAATTAAAATCCATGGGTCCCACTAACCTTCGCCCCATTGCCTGACCACGCAACTTTCCCATGTGATGGCCGTCTAATCATCCATCCCCAGATCCAACGGCCATCCCCATATCGTGCTTGCATTATGTCCGACTTTTAATGGCCTGAGAGCATGCGATATGGACGGTTTTTCTCGGGGCCCATTTGCCTACGTGTCGGCCTCTGGCATAGATCGCATTCCCCCAGGAAAATATGTCCCGACACCCATAAGCGGTGCGATGGCCTCCAAAACCACCTCCTCGCCAAAGTCAAAACCAACACTGTTCATAAAAAAAAAATTCCCCACCATTTTTCCAACTGTTTGCGGTTAAAAGCCTTCCAACCCCCATTTTCCCCCTTTTTCACTTAAATCACACTACTGAACCTCTGAAACACCTGTTCCTTCTGAACTCCTGTGACCAGCTATCAACTATTAGAGCTTTTCAATGCCATTGTTGCACACAATCCTAGCTGCCGAAGCCCTCCGCAAACCCCAATTGAAAACTAGTTGCGGCCCCAACCGAAAATTCCAGGTATTTGAAGAAGAGCCAAGAACTACCCTCTATTTAAAGAAAGAACACTAAATTCTTAAAATAACTGAAAGAATTTGATTAATTTCAATTTAATTGAGAGTCTTCCATTCCTGAAGTACCAAAACCCCAACCTTTAAACTGCTCATACCCTACCTTGGTTATTCAATTACTAAAATTTTACTCCCAAAGCCATATAAAGCCCAATTTTGCACTTTTTATCACAAAGATGGCTGCCCCAACCTCTCTGGATGTTAGACTAGTGACAACCCCTCATTTAGACATTGACCTTTTGGCCCTGACAGACAGGGATTTTCAAATCAAAGACACAGTCACCCAAGGCAACCTATTGAGAATCCATTGTTTGGCCAAGGATAGGTTCCTAAACCATGTTGATGACATAAACCTTTGGGAATCAAGTTTGCCCAAGTATACATTCCCAAAATTCCATCCATTCCCAGACATTGTACATTTCTTCCATGCATGTTACATCCCTAGCCAAAGGGCTATAATTTCCCCAAACCAGGACTTCTTGTTTTCAATTACTGTTGAGTCTGTTAACCAAATGCTTGAAATCCAACCCAGCCAAAATTTAACTCCTTTTTCCATTGCAAACCTGTTGGACCTGTACACCACATTGGACCCAACTAAGATCAAACAAGTATTTCAGAATTTCATCATTGAGGAGTGCCATACTCCTAAAGACATTCCACCCTATGTTTTTTCTATTTTTTTAGAGACTGGCAGGAGAATAATCACCATGATCTCAAGCATCCTAGGATCCACATCAAACGAGTTTTTGGATGAGATAATCATGGTCTTCTTTTCCATTTTCACTCCAGGCCAGCCTCCTGCCATAATGTATGATTATGCCTAGTTCATTGCAAAAAAAATGCATGAACAGTTCACTAGATTGTCCACTGAAAGAGTCTTCAAATACTCTTAAGTGTTGTTTCATATGTTCCTGTATTATCAAACAGACAAGTTCCTAGTGAAGATTCAGAAAATAGTTACCAGGGGAAAGGAAAGATTAGTCATTTATTGGACACCCTTGGTCTAGAGTTATAACACAACATTCACATACAAGGACTTCATAGATTGTTTTGTTCACCCTGTCATGAACATGTTGACTTCTAACACTCAACCTAGAATAAGTACTAAGATCAAGAGAGTACTTCAACTGGCAAAGAATAGCAGAGTAGGAGACTGATACCTCTACTAGAATCATACTGAAATTAGGATCTATGGCTTTGACTTACCCCCCTACAAATTGCCTAAGTATCTCCCAATGAGAATATTTTCCCTGGAATACTTCAGGCAAATGATAGGTGCAGATGAGGTCAACTTCCTAGTTACTAGAAAGAAGACACAGTTTAAGATGAAAAACCAAATGGGCCATTTCATCTACAACACTAGAGAGGCTAGGCCTAAAGTTGATAAGATACTCTAGCAATTCAAATTCAAGAATAGTTTCATTTGGCATTATGACCCTTGGGGTTATAAACAAACTCATGCAAAAGGTCAAGCTGGGACCTTACATCCACTAACCAAGACATGAGTTTAAATAGTATGCTAATCAGTCGGAATGGGTAGAGAACACATTGATAGATATGGAAAGCACATTGGTGGATGTGGAAAACACCATGATTGACTTGGAGAAATAATTTGACCAAAGCTCTTTCATGCAGGTCCTAGAGTTGGAAGATCCAATGAATATCCCTCCCATCATTTATACTCCTATCAATGAGGAGAATAATCCCAAAAGAAACAGGGAGGAAGCATCAAGCTTTGCCATGGAGACCACTGATCAGCAGTTCCAACTATGAAAAATGCCCAAATTGAATCCTGTGTCTGAACAGGAGGAAAACATTGCATCCGTAGAAATGATTGATATTGATGCAATGGGGCAAAGGAGTAGACAAAAGAGTGAGACCGTTGCATCAGTAGAAACACAACAACCCTCTTCTTCAAACACACAGATTATACAGAGACAAAAGAGAGTGGAGGTGTCTTCCTTTGTTAGGCCAACTGACAAGGAAGCAGATATCAAGGAAAGATTCAAGGAGATTAAAATGAGGAATGAAAAGCTCAAGGCAGACACTTACGCCAAGTACATGAAGATGACACCACCAAACCAAAGGAGGTTGATGTCAGCTTTTGACATCAAAGAAGGTAAAATGTAGGTGTCTTTCCTATAGCCTACTGTACAATAGCCTAAAACCATAGCAGAATACAAGAAGACCAACTTTGAGGTCTCAGCCAGGGATGTGCATCCTATAGATCAAGTAGAATTTCACAAGCAGGCTAGAGAGATGATCTACTCCATCCCCACAACAAAAGAAATGGATGCATTCAAGCTCAGGGACTCATTAGACAATGTGACAACCCAATACAAACTGGAAAAAGCATCTTCCAACACTAAAGACACAAGGATAAAACCCTTAGAAGACCTGATCATTGAGCTGGGCCATGACCCAAAGGAATTCAAGGCTACTAAACAATTAATTAAGAATAAAAATGAAGACATTGCAGCCCTTAAGAAACAACTCAAACTACCTCAGTCACAACACCCTCAAACAAAAAAAGTCCTAGAAAGCTAAAAAATCATGAAGAGATGATGGATTTGGTGCTGCAACTCAATGACCAGTTGAAAGAAATGGAAAAGGAACTAGATAGCTTGATCCAGCTCAAACAAGCTAGTCTAGATAGTGCTTCTCCAACTATCATTCCTACAGTGACCACAGTTGTGCCTTCCACATTGGAAGCAGCATTAGCTCCCATTGGTCCAATGGCCACTACATTTCTAGCAGTAACAACAACTATATTAGCAATGACATCAAAAACAATAGGTACCACAGGTGATGAAGGAAATAGGCTGGTCAAGGGAATGGAAGAAATGTCCATTTAGACCAATGAAATGAACAAGATAAAGAGAAACTTACCAGCCTGGAGACAGATTACAGGTTAGCCCAGATCATGCATAAGGAAGAACAACAGAAGGCTATCAGAATGAATGAAAGAGTGAAAAGTGTGGAGAAAGAGTTAACACTGAGTGAGCCTTTGGGAAAGGCCAAACAATTATTATGGGCCAATATATTTGACTCTGTCAATGATATTTGGCCATCTATCTAGTTCCTTTTTGAGCAGATAGACTTAATCAAACAGGCTACAGAAGCCATTTAGAATTTCAAAGAAGAGCTTGGAGAAATACTAGAGGAACCAATAAGAATTATTCAATTCCTTAACTCCAAGAACAAATATGAGCTACAGGAACTTGACATACCTGACAGGATAGGTACCATTTTGGATATGACATAAAGATAAATCCAACTAAGCTTATCAAAGGCCAAGGTTTAGCCAAACTCATGGATGAATCGAATTTTCAGGCCCTTGATATCAACATCATTAGTGCCCTTGATGATCAGGAGGAGATGGCGACTCCATAAATCAGTGAACCTTTTACTGATTCACCCTGGTATGCAAATATTACATTTGTATTACTAAACTTACAAGCTCCTCCTGGATTAACAAGAACTAAATCTAGATTTTTAAAAATGAAGTCATTAAGATATTGTATTATAGATAATGCGTTGATTTGGAAGGACAATAGTGGTATTCTTTTAACATGTTTACTGAAAGATGAAGCTGACACGATTTTACAACAGTTTCATGTAGGGAATTGTGGAGGACACTTGTAGTGGAAGAGTACTGCTGACGAAATTCTGAGGGCTGGTTTCTATTGGCCTACTTTGTTTGCATATGTTAAAAGGCATGCGACCTCCTGTCATAAATGCTAGATTTTTGAGGGAAAGAGAAAAATGTTACCCTTGCCTCTTAAACCAATTTCCACTGAGATTCCATTTCAACAATGGCGGTTAGACTTCATTGGAGAAATACACCCAGCCTCCTCAACTCAGCACAAGTGGATTTTGACAGCCACAGACTATTTTACCAAATGGATAGAGGCCATACCTTCTAGGCAAGCCATAGACACTGTCATAATCTCCTTCTTAGAGAGTAATATCCTGTCAAGATGTCCCCAGAAACTCATTACTGATAATGTAGCTGCCTTTAAACCCAAAAGAATGATATATTTATGTAAAGAGTACCACATCACCCTTGGCCATTCCATAACCTATTACCCTCAAGGTAATGGACTAGCAAAGTCATCCAACAAAAGGATGGTCAATATTATTAAAAAATTGTTGGAAGATAACAAAAAGACATGGAACAAGAAGTTAGTCAATGCCTTATGGGAAGATAGACTGACTACTAAGAAGTAAATTGGAACATCACCCTATCAGCTGGTGTATGGGATGGATGCAATTTCCCATCATCTTGGGGAGTGCCAAAGATGTATATCATGCAGGAATTACAGGTGGAACCAAATGATATTCAGAGAAGAATAAATCAGACCATTCACCTGCAACAGACCAGAGAACAAGTATATGTAAAATCACAGGTATATGTATATGAAGAAAGAATATGACGCTTTTATAAATAAAGTCACCTGGATGCTGGTTGATCCTCCATTGGGAACCAAACCAATAGGTTGTAAGTGGGTCTTCAAGAACAAGTATAAAAAAGATGGATCACTTGAAAACCATAAATTGAGGCTTATGGAAAAAGGTTTTTCACAAAAGGAAGGGGTCGACTAAGAGGATACGTTTCCCCCCACATCAAATGGGTTAACATCCACATATTCTTTTC
The DNA here is from genome assembly GCA_031772625.1 of Pinus tabuliformis. Lineage (NCBI taxonomy): Eukaryota > Viridiplantae > Streptophyta > Pinopsida > Pinales > Pinaceae > Pinus > Pinus tabuliformis. Next base: position 1,743,016,156 of record CM062817.1, on the reverse strand, counting down.
CTTGGTAGCTTAGAACAGTTGGAAAGTCCATCAAATGGATGTAAAATCTTCTTTCTTGAATGGATATCTGAAAAAGAATGTTTTTATGTCCCAAATAGAAGGATTTGTTGGGAAGAGTCAGGAAAAAGAAGTACGCAAGCTTGTGAAATCATTATATGGCCTCAAGAAAGCTCCATGATCTTGGTACAAGAAGTTAACTAAGCATCTTCTGAAACTCAATTTCAAACATTACGATCTTGATGATGCAACTTTGTTTGTCAAGAAAGTTGGAAAAACATTTTTATATCTTGTGGTGTATGTAGATGATATTCTGATGATAGGGAACAATGAGAGATACATTGTATCCATAAAGAAAGAACTAAGGAAATATTTTGAAATGACATATTTGGGCTATGTTCACTACTATCTTGGTATTGAAGTAACTCAACATTCAAAGTTCATATTCCTCTCCCAGAAGAAGTACATTGGAGATCTGTTGAACAGGTTTGGCATGGCTGAGTGCAATCCTTTGACTACTCCAATGGAACAAAACTTAAATCTCACATCCATTGAAGGAAAATAATTACATGATGCAACAAAGTACAAACAATGTGTAGGAAGTATCAACTGCCTGAATACTCCCAGATCAAACATTTAATTTATTGTTGGAATCCTCTTCAGGTTTATGAAAAATCCTTGTGAGGTCTACTAGTCTACTGCAAAAAGAGTACTTAAGTACTTGAAGGGAACTCAAAGACTCAATATACACAGGTGGATGAATTCATCTTGATTGGAAACTCTGATTCATATTTCAATGGAGATAAATAAACTGGAGTATCTACTTTAGGTTATGTTATGATTCTTGGATCAGGAGCTGTCTCTTGGAGGTCATGCAAATAATCAGTTCTAGCAGATTCCACAACTAAGGAAAACTATGTGGCAACAGTTGAGGAAACAAAGGAAATTGTGTGGGTCAAGAAAATTCTGGAAGATTTGTAGGAGAAACAAGTGCATTCAACTCCTCTTTTGATTGACAATGATTTTTCAAAACATTTGGCCAAGAACCAAAAGTTCCATGATCGAACCAAGCACATTAATACAAAATACCATATGATTCAACATCATTTTGAGGCCAAAACAATCCACCTATGACATTGTTCCACAAATCAGTAGATTGCAAACACCTTCAGCAAAGAGATATGAAGGGAAAAGTTTTAAATATTCACAATGATGCTTGGACTCACTGAAATCCCTTCAGATTAAGGGGGTGAATGTTGATACCTAATCTTTGGGATTAGGTAAACTGATGTAAATATTGTAAATAGTAAAAATAAAAGGAAGTTGGAAGACAAAGATACGTTGGGAGATGAAACCCAATAGTCTCCCTCTCCTTGTATATATTCATATTATCCCTTAATTAAAATCACTTCAAATTCGTGGAGTTACTCCTAGCCTAACACCTTTATCTTCTCTCGATTGATCAACTTGTTCTTGTAGCTTCAAAGGTGTCTTCTAGCTAGGTCTCCTTCTTCAGCATTTCATCATCATCCTATCATAACATGATAAAATAGTTGCAACTAAAATCCACTGATGACAAGAGGACATCAATATGATAAAACCCCTAGTTTAACATAATGCATAAAAATCCATTAACTAAGATGGAGCTAGGTGACATGTTGGGAGTTATGCTTAGGGATTACGCATTTTTTCTACTCAGAATGTCAGTGTCAGGGACTGAACCTGGAGACTATGCAATGCACAGTTCAGGCAGGTCAGGGATTTTCATCTACACATTTGAAAGGCTCAAGAGGTCAGGCTAAGGGCTTGAGGTTTGAGGTTTCCCAATATGTAGTTCCAGAGGGACAAGTTTGAGGGACTACATAATTCAAAGTTCAAGGGCTTAAGGTTGAGGCTTGATGCTTGATACTAAGCAATGTGCAGAAGAGACTAGTTGAGGACAAAGATTACGCAATTCTATAGCTTAAAGTTTGGGAGTGAGCACTTTGACTATACAGTGTGCAGTTCTGGGGAGGAGGGACTATGCACTGCATAGTGCCAAGAGGCAAGGCTAAGGCTTAAGGACTGAGACTGTGTAGTGTGAAGTCTAGGAGGGCTCAGTGATGCCAAGTTTCTCTGTTGGGAAATTCTTCAGATCTCACTCAGTGTGGGATCAATGAAACTGAAGTGAAAAGCGATAAGAATTGAGTATGATCAATAATTTGGAATACTTTAAAACACAACATAGATCACCTAGAACACATGAACAACATAGTTTCCTCAATGTGATGACATTGCGATAGCTTACTCCAAGTGTGAAAAAAAAGATGCACTTTGCGATGATGGTGATGCCACTTGTGCAATAGTGATTAAATATTTGTAAATGAGTGCGATAAATGTTTACATGGTAAGAATGACTCATTAACACAAATATAATCCCTTGAAACAAGACAAAACCACGTATATGTGATATACAACACTTGCATTTGCTAAAAGACAACACTTTAATTTTCTTCAGAAAGGGACAAGAATACCTAGAGAAAACATGTTTGAAAGCACTCAATGTTTGTGATGACAACATGCAAAGAAAATGTAGGATCTGAAATCAGTTGTACGCCAAAATTTTGGAGGGTGTTGTGGTAGCAACAACACTTGGTGATACTGGTATAATTATAGCTTCTCTGCCTTAGTTATTTCTTCAGTGCAAGGTTTAGTTCTTTGGGAAGTTTTGATTAATTGTTCAGATTATCCTAGCTTCCCCACTTACCCTATGCATAAACATAATCCCCTTCATCCGTTTTATCTATTTAAAACAAACATAATACCAATAATCTTATAGTGTTTCAAATCAAGTAAAGGGTAATATAGTTTGCAAGCTTTAGATTTTCAGAGTATAGTTTATCAGGAAAAGAGTAATATAGCTCGCAAACTTTAGATTTTTAGAGTATAGTTTTTCATCTCTAGTGTTTATTTACTGCTAGCAGGCCTAGAAAATACCCCAACAAAGTCACTTCAAGAACACAAATATTTCTCCATTGCCAATGAGTCTAGATAGTACCTCAGTGGATTTTCTTGCTTCACCTCCCTACGCAGGAAACCTTTCTCTTCTTTCACCCTTATTTATTTATTTAATAGAGGATTTTGCATCAACAATTATTTATTTCATGGGTAGAAGCGAGATCCTGACTTATTGAGATCAGAGGAGGTTTTTCCTTAAGAGAAGTATATATAGACCTCTAATATTTATTTTCTTTTTTAGATTTTTCCCCTTGTCCTTCTCTACTTAATTGGATAAGTGTGTAACACATCAAAACATAAAGAACCTAATGTAGGCATGCGCTTTCTAGAATAGACATGAATATCATGGTTCGACATAAGGATTTCCTTACGCAAGGATTATATTTCCCATCACAACATCATTGACTAAAAGATGTAATCAAGACAAAGAAGAAGGACTCAAGTTCAGTCAAATGTTGCAAGGTCACAAGACTCTTTTCAATCCAAACAAATACATTGGAACCAAAAAAATATCACATAACACTTATTCACATAATCAAAAAAAAGAAAACACAACCAAATAAAGACAACATACTATGTACATAGGGTAGAGAAAAAACCTAGACTCTTACTGAAAATATTGTTTCAAATCCTGGCCACTTATAGGAAGAGAGTCAGTCTTCCCGTCCAAAGATTGGAGACGACAAGTGTGATGGCCAAGCTTCTTAAAAACAACATATGGTCTGATCCACATGGATTCAAACTGAGTGTTTTTCCTCTTATCCTCATGTGATTTGTTCCACTTCAAGACAAGGTCACCCACACTGAATTCACTTTTCCCTACAAACTTCTTGTCAAACCATCTCTTGATACAAATATGGTGAAGATAATAAATTTATTTGTCTTTCTTTATTTCTTTCTATAACTTAAGGAGTGCATTTATCCTACTTCAAACCAAGAGGTAAGGCTTACCCTAGGAATCTTGTGAAAGTTTAAGGGCAGGTAGGTAGATGTTCAGAGGTAGGAATACTTCTTTTCCATACGCCAAGAAGTAAGGAGAGGTATTTCGAGAAGGTTTAGGTGTGAAAAATTCATCCCATAAGGCGTTCATCAAAGCAAAATTTCAGTTCCTTTGTTCAAAGAAGACAATCTTTTTTATTATGCAGATGAGAATTTTATTGACTGATTCTACAAGACTGTTTCCCTGCAAATAATAATTAGATGAGTGTTTCAATACAATGCAATTTTCCAATGAAAAATCATAAAGTTTCAACAATGAAAAACACGTTGCATTTTCAAAAATAAGTGAAGTTGAAACACTGAACTTGGTAATGATATTCTATTTGAGGAAGCTGTTGACTTCTTGATCATTCACTTGATTTATGGGAACTGCTTCCATCGACCGTGTGACGTAATTTGTAGCATTGAGAATATAGTAGTGTTGCTTCGATGAGTGCAGAAATATCTCACCGATAACCTCTAGGCCCCATTGTTGAAATGGTTCTTCTACAATGATGGGCTGTAATGGGGTGGTTGAATTTTTTTCTCAAATGGCACATCTTTGATACACTGAAGACTTGTAGGAAAAAGTGTGAGTATCTTTGAAAAGTGTGGGCCAATAAAAATTGGCTCGCATAATTTTATGTGTCATTTTGTCACCCACAAAATGTCCTCTGAATGTTCCATCATGGAGGTCATGCAAAACCTTTTCTGAATTTGGTGCTTCCAAGAATCTGCGTAGGACTCTGTTGTGGTGATTTATAAAAATCACTCCATCTATAAAATGATAAGATAGATATTTCAATCTAATTTCCATCTTTTGTCTTGTAGATAAGTGAGAGGGAAAAGTACCATTCTCAAGATACTATCGCACGTCTGCATACCAAGTGTTTAGTGTGTTAGTCGGGTCAACATGTTCAATATTGTACATTTCAATCTCCTGCTCCCATCTAGAAGAATCATCTTCTGACACATTTACTGCTTCGGCTACTGGATAGAAAAGATCATAGCCTTTGATGGTGTGAACTGGTTTGAACTCAAGATCGTACTCTTGTAATCCATTCATCCAATTCACCTTTCTTTCACCTAGCTCTTGTTGAACAAATAATGATCTGACCGCTTGGTGTGGCACAAATATAACACAATGATGTTTTACCGCCTTGTAGAATGTGTAATCTTGTTTTTTGATGGTGAGATTGTTAAGTTTAGGCCCTTGTAGGCTATCACTCATGAATGATATAGGTTTTTCATTATATTGATCATATTTATACATAAGAATGACAAGAGAAGAATCAGAAGCGAAGGTGTAGAGCAGGAAATCTTTATTGAAGTTTGGATTGTACAATTTTGGTGCTTCTACGATATCTTTCTTTATATGGGAGAATGAACCATTTTCCCTTTTATCCCATTTGTATATCACATTATTCTTTACCATCTCCTGCATCAGTTTCATGATTTGTGCATAGTTAGAGATGAATTTGTGGAGGAAGTAGATTTTCCCCAAGAAGGACTACATGGATTTCTTGCTCATGAGGAAAGGAATTTATGTGATAGATTTGACCCTTTTAGGGTCCACCTTGATCCCACTTTTTGCGATAATTCGGCCCAAGAGGTTCCCCTCAAACACTTCGAAAATGATCTTCTTGGGATTAAGTGATATCACATATTTACAACATTGCTCAAAAATATGTTTCAAATGGTGTAAGTAATCTGATCTTATTTTAGAAAACACTGTTACATCATAAATTTAGACCACTATGCTTTGACCAATCATACCATGGAATGCAATTTCCAACACATGTTGGAAGGTTGTACATGTGTTGATAAATCCAAATGACATTTTTTTGGAAAAATATATGCCCCAATTAATTCACAAAGTTGTTTTAATATTAGATGACACACAGTGTATTGTATTCCATGCCTGTCGTAAACAATCTTAGAGTCACCTATCACTTTGAGTACCTCAACTTTGAGTTTGATGACTTTATTCAGTCCCAAGATGAGTGCTTCATATTTTTCGATATTGTTGGTGCACTCAAATTCTAAGCAGCAAGAGATCAGATATTTTATCTATTGCATTTATACTAAAGCACAACTAGCTCCAGATCCCTCCGACATTTTTGAACCATCAAAATATAAAGTCCAAAAATTAGAAATATTAGAGCTATGTACTACACTAATACTATATATGTCTACTGTACAAATCTCATTATCATTATTTGGATGTATAGAAAGGAGTTCCCATTGTTCATCTGGTGGGAATGGCGAACACTAATCCAAATACCAACATGTATGATCGAACTCCAATTTTGTTTTTCCCAAATATGACTTATGCGAAGTCTATCGTTTCATTTTTCTCTTCAAGTTGTGTCACCCTGCGCTTCGTGTAGGGCTCACTATCAAATGGAATCTAATAATTTATGTCCTTATATGGAATCCATAAGTGAGACTAATCCATCACAAATTATCCTTCACATTTGGTGGACTAGTATATGCTTAACAATAAACTCAATTCTTCTGGAATGTCCACAACCACAATGTTGATACACTAATGAACTCGATGATTATATGAAAGAATGATAAGAACATTCCTATGTTCACCTATAGCCTAAACAAATGATCTATCCAGCTGTACAATTCGTGCATCATTCTTATCCCATTGTTTATTTATTTTCTTAGCATATAATAATGGCATCAGATTTTCGGATACACCGGAATCAACTAAAAAATTATGAACATTATAAACAAAACTTTCAAAAGTTAACAAGAAAGGTGGGTAGAGTGTGTTATAATTCAATTTTATAGCATTTACAACAGATTCAAGGATATCACGAGAGTCATCGAACATTACCTGTGATGCAAAAACCTATTTACCTATTAGAGTTTGTGATGAGAGCGCTAGGAGAATCAAGTCATGTTGTCCTATTATCCTTGCAAGATCAAAGATTGAAATGTTCACACAAGATATTTCCATATCTTCCACAATATTTTAATATGTGCTAACCATCGCAACGAGTTGTGTTGATGAGTCAGATGGTGTAGATTTATATATAGTAGCAGGAGCATTGGATTTGTTTTTGTTCTTGATGGAAGTGTTCTTTGAATCATGAGCACCTCCAGACTTGTTTCGTGAATTCTTAGCCAAATTTGAAGGTGATAGAATTCTACACAACAACTGTTTCTTAATCGCATGGTCAGAAATAGGTATTTTCCTCCTCAAATGGTATCGACTAGCTGCCTACTTGGGAGGAGCTTCACTCATTTTTGGTTGATCAACATTCTATTTGTCAGTGTTGTAAATAACACTGAACATGTTTATTAAATGTCCAACACTCGAATTATCTTTGGTCATAGCAGATTCACTGGTCTCTTCATTCTGCTCATACCATTCCTCTGCCAAAAGGGTATCAACTATGTTTGCCATCATATTTTTCATATTGTGATTCCACCTTGCACATGTATTCTTAGAATGTTTCTCTTGATGGAAAGTGTAGAAATTGTCCATGCCCAAACTTTCAATGTTGAACACCATGTTGGAACTCTGTGTAGATTTGGCTTGTTGTGAGTTGTGTTTCTTTTAGATAATGTTGACCAAGAAGATTTTTTGTTGGTAGTAGACACCTCGCTTGACCATATCTTAAATTTTGAAACTTTGTTTGTGAGCAACTTCAGACACTTGGTCAAGCTATCCATGTCGAAAGAATCTTTGTCCTTTTTTCTACTAGAAGAGGCTTGGTTCTTCTTACCAGCTTCTTTGGAGTCTTTAGAATCAACATTGTCTATGATGGCTCCAATGGATTGAAAATATTTTTCTACAGGGAGAGCTTCTACAAAGTTTAAGGTCAATGTCTCCTTTGCATATCTGTTCACGAAAATGGAAATGTTAGTTAGCAAGGCGTATGTGTAATAATATTTAGTAATCTCATTGTGAGCTTACACATTTGCGGGGAAATTATTAAACAATCACATGAATCTTTGATTAAAATATTTGATTCATTATTTTCCCCCACTTTTAGATTTTCAAGTTATTTCAACAACATGGTGAGAGCCTTATCATAAGAAAATTTCTCAGGAAATAACTTCTTAATCTCCCTATAGTTTCGAATTGAATTGGCTGGAAGACTTTTATACCATACAGATGCTCTACCTTCTAAGGTATACTGAAATATTCTGTAAGTGACATTGTTGAAATGTACTCATTTATATGATCTTTGAATTTAGCCTTATTGTCCAATTCAAACTTTGACAATGATTTTTCTGGATGTTTTGGCATCTTGTGAAGATTAGTCGTGAGAGAGAGTGGTCCTTGGGCTATCTAATCTAAATATGCGTGAGCAATGTCTTCCTCTTTTTCCTCCTCTTCTTATTCTGAATCTGAATAATCTTCTCGCTCACCGTTAGGATCTACGATGTAGTCTAGGTTCTGCTTGTCAACAAACTGAAAATATTCTCCTTCACTATCTAGATTCTCCTCAACAGGTAGAATCTCCCCTCATTTCTCTATAGGCTCAACCAACTCTTCGAGGGTTGTGATAACCAAATATTCCACTTACGAAACAATAATGCCACTGGGAGTTACTTCTTTTCTTAGAGACTTATGTGGCAGAATAAAAGTGATAGGGAGTAGACCAAGAACTTTCACAAACTGACAAGTGATGGGTCATATAGTCCATAGTTGATGATAAGTAACCTCAAAGGCTTGTCTCGGGCTATGCTAAACAATTTATTTGTTATCAGGGGTATGAATGGGAGTGGAAATGGGAATGTTACTACCATGAACAAAGTTATTTCTGTTAGGATGTGGTGAATTTTCAGCCATAAAAAGGTGGTTTCTCTCCTTCCGGTGCCAAAATGTTGACGGTGTTGGATATCGCCAACATGCAAGGGGGTCTCCCCAATGAAACATCCCAATTAGAATTCACACTATCTATTCTGGGAGCCCTTCCGAAAATAAGGTGTGGTTTCGATATTCTTAAAGATATGCCTCAACTTCAATGTTTAGAACAAGAGAGTAATACACATGCAATTTTAGATTAGCAGGTGAATATGGCTTGTGGTTGTTTGACTACAAAATGTATCAAGGTTATTCTACCAAAAGGGGAGAGAAAAGTGAGCCTTTTAAATACAAGTAATAGTACTAATCTATAAAAGACACATGAGCATGACATATAAATGAATCATTGGACAACTAGTGAAATAGTTCAGTTAGAAGAAATGATTGTTAAAGCACATACAACAGACCTTGAACAAGATAAGTACCAAAGGCACTGAAATAGTTCAATTTACTTAGTGCAGATGAAAAAAACATATATCGCAAATATTCAAAGAATAGTGTTACAATATTTACGACATATGCATGAAAGTGTGCTAGCTTAGCGAGCTTCTGAATTAAGTAAAAGTTACAAGATATATCAAGACAATGAACACCACTAGCCCCAATAGTGGAGTGTTAGAGAAATCACTTGCTCCTCGAAAAGAAGTATCTCCCTCTCCAATGCTTTGTAGGAGGAGCCAAGGTGAAGAGTCCCTTACATGAGCAATGCTAGTGTATATATAAAAATGGGGTGATCCCTCACCTCCATTGTGACTCTTGGAATACCCTCATGACTGTTTTACTTCTCAATGATATTCCGAATTCCTACATGAATTTTAACATTACATATATGACTCTTGGAATTCCAATTTACATTACAATATCCAATATATAATTTACATGTTCTACAAAATGATGTGCCACATGATGACTCATGACATGACACTGATGACATGGACTGTGTGATGACATGGCAGTGTCAAGCCACTCTTTGTTGCTACTTTCTTTGCATCTTTGTGAAAGATGAACATGGTCTTCTTCTTCCTCCTTATGGCTTGAAGATAGAACTCTTCAATTTGAGCTTGATTTATGAATTTTGTCGCAACCAATGTCCCTTTGTATTCTCTCGATTGATACAAAATTTTCTTGAAGCTTCGAAGCTGTCTTCTAGCAAGGTCTACTTATTCATCCCTTCAACATCATCCTATCATAACATGATAGAATACCTACAACTTAAGTCCACTCATGGCAAGACGACATTTGTCCGATAAAATGCCTAGTGTAACACGATGCATAAAAGTCCATTAACTAAGCTGGAACCTGGTGACATCTTCGGATTTAGGTTGAAGGATTGCACAGTGGTGTAGTTCAAGGGCTCAAGGATGAGGCTTGATGCTTGATACTACGTATTGCATAAAAGAGACTAGCTGAGGACAAGGACTATGAATTTTTGGAGCTTAAGGGTTGGAACTGACCATTTTGAATGTACATTGCATAGTTATGGGGAGAAAGGCCCTTGAATTACGCAATGACAAGAGGAAAGGCTGAGGCTTGAGGACTGAGACCATGTATTGCATGATTCAAGACATTTGAGTGATGCCAGGTTCCTAGGTCAGGAAATTCTTCAGACTAGACTGTGTGTGGGATCACTGAAACCAAAGTGAACAATGATAAGTCTTGTGTAAGATCACACACTTAGAATACTTGAAAACATAATATATATCACCTAGAACACATGAAAAACATACTTTCCTCAATGCGATGACACTGTAATGACTCTCTCCAAGTGCGACACAAAATGTTAGGTCCCTATAATACTAAATATGCGTTAGTCAGCTTTGATTATATTGTGACCTCTTAGACTCCTATATATAGAAAGGAGGTTTAGTCATTGGTATTATCCAAGAATTATTCATTTGCGTAATGTAAAGGAGTTTTCCTCCTCAAATAGGCTAACTTTGAAGTTGTTGATCTATCTTTTCTATCTTTTTGTGAGTTGGTTCATAACATTTGGTATCAGAGCTTTGGATTCTAAGGTTTTGCTGTTCCAAAAAGGTAATTGTGGAATTTTCGCTATAAATTTTTTTCTGCGATGTTTCAGAAGCAAAAAAACAACCCATTTGATTTGAAATCTCGATGATCCTCAGGTCTGAATTTCAGATCTTATCTCACTATATTTTTGGAGATATGATCTAAGGAAGGTAGGATTTTTGTAGGCTCCCGAATTACATCCCAAACAGGTGACCTTGGGACAATCATCATAACCTTCTCTCTAGGTATCAGATTAAAATTTCGTAAGAATTTGTAGAAAGAGGGAAGACTGTAGTTTTATGTGCATTATTTTCAGGTTTGAAGGTTGAAACAATGACATGTGGCACTTCATACAAGTTTGCTCTACTGAAAAAGTGTATGATTAGGTCATCTTGGGCGATTGGGCATAACTCTTTCTTGGAGAATCTGATTTCAATAAAACTGGTGGCGTTGGAAAGAGGACTCAGAGGGCTACTATAGTTCAAAATTTTAAACCTTAGATATTCGAAATTTTAGAGACACATCAGATTCAATATCAAGCTCCTACAAAGTGAAAAAAGTGTGTATTTTTATTTTTATTTTTATTTTCCATAAGTTTGGTTTGAAAAATGTGTTTGAAGGAATTCAAAGGGCATAGTAAAGCATAACTATAATTAATTGATGCCCTGAAGAAAGAAATGGAAACACCTAGTAAGCAACCTGAAATCTCTAGCATGACTCATGAAGAAGAAGAAGAAATGCAACATGATATATCAAAATTACGAGACCCAATGCAACAAAATTCTCTCTCACAAAAAGTAACAAAAGCTAATATGGATGGTTTAAAGAATGGCGTGGAAGTTGACATGGATGGACTGGAAGATAAGATGGATGATTTAAAAAAAGGCATGGAAGCTAAGATGAATTACATGGAAGCTAAGATGGATGGTTTAAATAAAGGCGTGGAAGCTAAGATGAATGACGTGGAAAGAAAAATGGAATATTGGTAGACAGATTTGACAAAGTTGCTACAAGAAATGTTTACTAATGCTGAAAGGGTAGTAAAGGAAACTCATGATGAGAACAAAAGAAATGTTAATCATGATTTCATAGACTCTAATGTTGGATTGAAGGCCCACCATGTTACAAAGATCGATATGAGGAAGTTTGATGGCAGGCATCTGATAACATGGATACTACAAATGGAGTAGTATTTCGATCTCCATAATGTGCAAAACACACAAAAGGTATGCATTGCAAATTTATATTTCGAACCAAATCAATTTGTATGGTATCGATGGCTTTACTCTCGTAAAAAAATTGTCACTTGGGCACTTTTTACGGAAGAAATGATAACACATTATGAGGATACAAAAAGAAACACCCTTTTTAACCAATTGATAAATCTCAAACAAAAGGGTTCAATGATGGAGCACATTGAGGGCTTCCAAAAATTGAATACAAGGGTAAAAGATATTCTAGAGGAGCAATGGATTGATGTGTTCATAGGGACTTTAAAGGATAACATCCAACATGAGGTTCACCTTTGGGAACCTGATTCATTGGAGAAGGCATTTAGGTTGGAAAGAAAAATGGAAAGAAAAATCATGGAAACAAGGAAGCCTACCACTCACAAATATAAACATGCAAGTGTTGTTGCCCCTAGCCTTCCACAACCTACAAGGTTGACACCACAACAATTGGAAGAAAAAAGAGCAAAATGGATTTGTTACAGTTGTGATAGCAAATACACTAAAGCTCATAAGTGTGCTGAGAATAAATTATTTTACATAGATTGTGAAGAGGAGGAAGAAAAGTGTCAAAATAACAGGATATACACCAAGGAAAAACCCTGGAGAAAGAAGAAATGAACCAACCATGTCTTGTAATGCATTGGCTGGAATTACCACTCCTCAAACTATCAAGATAGAAAGACATATCAAGAAGAAAAAGGTAATAGTGTTGATTTATTCGAGAAGTACCCATAATTTTGTTCATTGTAAGATAGCCAAGTAATGAATTGCTTCCTTGTTACAGGGAAAAGAGTCTATTCAGAACTGCTCTATCCCACTAAGGTGTGGTAGCTGCCTTAGAAACAACAGAAGAAAGTCTACTTTGGTTTCTTTTATAATAGGTAGATGAAAGAAGAATGAGGAGGCCAACCTTTGTCTTTCGCTTGACTCCTTGCTCGATTCTTCTCCCTTCTTACAGTCTTTCGCTGCTTGCTCTCTTGTACACTCAACTTCCTAGAGTACCTGCAAGATCACAGCAACACCAAACTATGCAAGAACATGGATCTACTATCATAAATAATCTAGGGTCAGATATAGATTAACCATACAAATGCATAAATCATGTATTACACAAGAACATGGAAGAAAACAAGAATAGCTTTATTGATAATCAAAGAAGAGTCAAGGGAGTTACAACTAGCTGTTCCGACCCAGCATCATCCTCTTGACTAGAAAAGCCCTCTTTTCACCTCATACAAAGATTAGATCACCCAACATATACTGATATTGCCTCAAGAAACTAACAGCAATTCCTTGCAAGATGCAAAATTCCAACCTCTGGATCTCTGGGATGAGGGATCCATATATAGATATCTTGTAAGGGGTATGAGTCAGCTTTATGTTTTTTATTAGTGTCCTCCCACTGATAGTCCTTGCTTCCACTTGGAGATTGAGCATCTCTTACTCATCCTTGGTCGAGTTCAGAGAGGCAAGTGTCACAGGAGAAAGTTATGGAAGATTCCATCCTCTTCCACCTTGCAAAATGTCACTGCCATTTGTCTCTTCCCGATCAGCGCAACCCCTAGAAGGGATTTTTGCATTGCAACACACCCCCACAGTGTATTTAGGTGGGCTGCAGCACACCTTGACCATGGAGTAAGTGCACTGATCCTAATTTGACCCCTTTTGAGCAGTTTTTCATGGAGAACTTCTAGGAGAAGCTGTAATCAGTTGACCTTGTTCCTTTAGGGGTTGGAACAACACTTTTAGGGACTTAGGAGCCCTCAGTTTATGGATATTTATGCTTGGGGTTGTAGGGCCCAAAAATATCTATAACAGTTGCCCCCTAAAGCATGAGGTCGTTAATTTTTTCTTAAAATGTCGAGTGAAATGCTTTATAATGAGGATCCGGAGGTCTTTCGAGCCAAGAGGAGACCTGTAATAAGATACAACACAATACATTATCTTCATAATATTTTCATGATCTAGCTGAGGCGGGCATTCCCATGCTCAGATTTATAAATTCATTCTCATGTACATAGGACAGACAATTGTCTGAATGATTATCTATGCCGTAATGTTGTACATTTGATGTTTTTATTTTCCTGAATATATATCGCAACCCAAATGGATGAAACTAGATTCGGGGTCTTCAATCTCATCCGATCTTCACTCAAAGTACAAGTCGATCCATGTGAAAAATGTTTTGGAGTCAAACATGGAAAGACATCGCCTGATTACCAGCCAATAATGTAAGCTATTAACAGGCGCGAGAGGAATCACCGATAATGATGATGACCCTCAAGGTACTGTAGTACAATCTACGTGGTGTGAATAAAGGACTTGGCATCGAACACCACACAAATCTTTCGGTCGAAGGCTATTGATGTAAACCTTTCGCTGGAAGTGAGAAACTTGCCATTAAGGCATGCAAGCTTCAAAGTACTGAAGGGGGTATTCTGTTGTGGGGAAAAATGCCTATGCAAGACGATCCTATCCACCTAAGGTGTGACAGTGCCTTAGCAACAAACAGATACAGCTACTTTGATTTCTTCCTTTATGAAATGTGAAAGAGGGGAGATCGGTAGACTTACCATTGTCTTCCGGTTGTCCCTCGATCTAGATCCTCTTCTCTTTGGGTGTCCACAGCTACTTGCCTCCTCGCTTGCTCAAGAGAACAGCTACTTGATTCCCACGAGATCACAAGAGATCAGCTACCTGTGACAAGAGAACAACTACTTGCGACAAGAGAAGAACACAACACAAAGGCAAATATACATATTCATAAATGATTCAGGATTAGAATTAAATCAAATATACTAATGCAAATCATACAAAATACACCAGCATATAGGAAAGAACCAAGATAGCTTTATTGATTGATAACAAGGTTCAGGAAGAGATACAACCCATAGGGCTCCAATCCAGCATCTCCTTCCCAGCAGAATGGAATTCCTTCTTCAGCTCCCTTCAAAGCATTAAGCACCCAATGTTTCCAGTCTTAAACCAACAGCAATTCTTTGCAATAACAAAATTCCAGCCTCCAGATCTCATGGAGGAGAGATCCATATATAGATGTTTTGGAGAGAGGATGAGTCAGCTTGAGGCTGGTATGAATCTGACTAGTGTCCTCTCCCTCTCTTAGTTCTTGAGTCCACTTGGAGGTTCTTGCTTCCACTTGGAGATTTGGAATCTCTTACTCATCACCAGTCGAATTCCCTGATGCAAGTGTCATTTTGGAAGCTTCATGGGCATTGACACATTGAGGAATGAACTTGCCACTTGTCCAAACTCGCTCAGCGCAGGTAGCCTTTGTTGCATTTGACATTCAATGCAGGTAGATAGTGGAGCAGTTGACATTCAACGCAGATGCTTAGTAGAGCAGTTAACATGATCCAGAATTGGCTTGTTTTTGAGCAGTTTCAGGTGGAGAACTTCTGTGAATTGCTGTGGTTTGCTGGCCTTGTTCCTCTAGGGGTAGGAACAACATGTTTAGGGACTTTGGATCCCTTGATTATGGACATTTCATGCTCAATGCTGTAAGGCACAAAAATGTCTATAACAGTTGCCCCCTAAAGTATGAGGCCGTTTATCGGGTGAAATGCTTTATCCAGGAGGGTCCGAAGTTCATCCATTTGCTGGGAGGAGACCTGTAATAAGATACAATACAATACATTATGATTCATACTGCTTTCATGATCTAGCTGAGGCGGGCATTCCCATGCTCAGCTTTATAAATTCATTTTTGTACATAGAACAGACGATCGTCTGATGGTAGACTGATAATTTTGGTGAAATTATCATCCTTTGAGTAGGATGATCATCTGCTGCAATGATGTACATGTCAAATGTCTTTATTTTTCCTGAATATATATCGCAGCTCGGATGGATGAAACTAGATCCGGGGTCTTCAAACTCGTTCGATCTTTACTCTAAGTACAAGTCGATCCATGTGAGAATTGCGCTGAAGTCGAACATGGAAAGACATCGCTTGATTACCGGTCAATTATGTGAACCGTTAACAAGCGCGAGAGGGATCACCGATAATGATAATGACCCTCAAGGTACTGCAGTACAATTCACGTGGTGTGAATAAAGGACTTGGCGTCGAACACCACGCAAAATCTTCTGGTCGAAGGTCATTGATGTATACCTGTCGCTGGCAGTGAGAAACTTGCCATTGAGGCATGCAAGCTTCAAAGTACTGAGGGGGTTGTTCCTAGATCAACTTCTTGGATAATGAGCTGATGTCAACAAGAAGCGATCCGTCAAAGGAGGGTCTTAATGAATCCCACATCAGTGACACGGAACGGAGCTAATGATTTTAATGGAGGTGAAAACGATCTGTGACATATGATTCAGGGTGGCGGTCATGAATGGATGAAGGATAATGTATGGTAGTGGATGGGACCCGGTTGACTCTTTCTGAACGACTTCTCTTGAACATATGGCGACACTGATGCGATGGATTGGTAGCATTACCCCAAGTATGGATGGTATGGCGAGACCATGGTGATGTGACCGATGAATGAAACAACCCAACCCAATTGTGGTACGGAGGAAAAGTGTCATGTTCAAGAGCGACCTGCTACCATCAAAGTTTTCTTGATTTTTCCCAATTTTTCCCCAGTCATTGCTGACCAGTACCTCTTTATTTTTGTCAAGCTTGAGGAGGATAGCATATGCTTGTTCTATAACCTGCCCTTCGGGCAAGCCCATCGCTATGTTTTAACGAGCCTAGCGATAGTGAAACTCGTTCTCGTCTAAAGACAAGTTTGTTGCTATTTAGTGATTTTAACGAGTCTAACGACAAGGATAACTCGGTCCTTTTCATTTTTAGAGAGTCTGAAAAGGTACATAAAGTTAACTCCAAAAGTCCTTTTTCGTCATCTAATCCCTTAAGTCCGAAAAAGTATAAAACAATACAGAAGGGATGAATTTTCGATAGTTTTAACGAGCCGAACAAAACAAGCGCTCGATCTTTTTGTGCAATGATCCCTCAGGTCCAAAAAGATTAAAATCTAGAGGAGGGATAGCACTTCCGGTTGCTTTAACGAGCTGGAAGGCCAAAACTCGGCAATCTTTTCATATTTTACGAGTCAGTTGAAAAGAGCTTAAAGAAGACTCGTCTTTTGAGGAACGAGTGATAAACAGGGTTAGTAGCTGATTCCAGGTACAGGTTGGAATTTTCCAATCACAGTAGTGTCACAAGGATGGCTAGGTGAAATCACTCTTCGCAGCTGTTCCTCAAAATGGGTAAACAATCATATGGAGGTGAACGATCGGCCAAATGAAAAGTGGAGGTGACGGTGCAAACACGACCAAGGATTTTATGGCAGATGAAGTCACATACAAAATGGTTATTTACCGAAATAGGTTCATTTTTTAACGAGCTTCAATGCGCCAAAACATTGCTCGGACTTATGTTTATTTTTTAACGAGCATGAACTATGTGCTAAAACTGCTCGGATCTTGCGTTTATTTTTTAACGAGCATGAACTTTATGCTAAAATTGCTCGTTATCGCTTTTCTATTTTTTAACGAGCATAAATTCCGCGTTAAAACTGCTCGATATTGCTTTTCTATTTTTTAACGAGCATAAATTCCGCGTTAAAACTGCTTGTTTATACCAGTCATATGATAAGAGTGTCTCATTGGAGATCGCTATTTTTTATGGAGCTTCATCTCACCACGCTTTGCTCCGCATCCTTTCTTTATGCAAGTTTGGAAACGACTAATCCTACGAGTTTAAAGGGTTAGAGGTCCTAAAAATTTAAAAAATAAATAGCCGCCCCTTGCTTACACTCCAAAAGGTTTGCATGCCCCCAGGCATAAGACAGAATTTCAAGGTTACCTCTACTTATCTTCCGCCAAAACTTTTGTTTTAACGAGAGAGGCTTACCTCTTTCAGGTTACCCAAAGATTGTCTCATTAATCTTTCAAACAAAACACTTCCCCGGCAATGTCTACCGAAATAGACAAAGGTGAGCGACGGTTTCCGTCCGCCTCACATAACTTTGACAAAAGAATCTTATTCTAGAACAACCCCTCTTCCTCTATGGACGGGGTACGGACTAGTCATATTCTCCTGCGGAAACCTACCCTATACCCAAAGTTCTCTGCCGAAGCAGACCAGGACGCATGCCCCCCTGGGTTCCAGTCATATCCTCCTGGATTACTCGCGCTCATCAGGAGGACGGACCGTGGGTTGAGACACTTCTTGCGTGAAAAGACCATTTAGGGATGGTATATGACTATTTGCGATGCGTGATCCGGGGAATGAAAGTTGGTCCATGAGCTTGACCATTCTTCCTTCATGCGGAAAACACATTACTCTAAAGAGTGATGAGACGATGGCTCCCATGCAATATATATAGTCTCGTCCAAGGAGTAGGTTATAATCCAAGGGTCCTTGAACGACCATCACATTCATTTGAACGGTCTTCCCTTTCAATGTTATGGGCACATTGGGGAGGATCTCTAAAGGTCGACTGGTTCCCTTATCAAAGCCTGATAGATTTCTCATTTTAGGCAAAAGCGCTGGCGAACCAAGCGCTTTCCAAGCAATAGAGGAAAGGATACTCACAAATGCCCCTTCATCAATAACTGTACCAGCCATTACCATTCTGTATATTTGGACAATAATTCTGAATGGTATGCTAGCTGGCAAGCGGGGTCTGCCTAGTTGGTTCCAGTCAAAGGACACAACCAGGTTGCTTGGTGGTGGGACCAAATATACGGCCGGATATTGCTCTGATGAACTTCCTTCCTGCGACAAAGGAATGGTGGAATTTCCCCCTTGATCATCAGAGTCAGTGCTGATGAAGAGAACATGGACGGTGTCATCTTTATTCTCCTCTGTGATGGTGTCATTCGAAGATAGAGCCTCTGAAGGCAAAACCGGGTCAACTGTCGTTTCAACCTTTAGACTTTCGTCTGGTATGGATTCAGACGGTTCATCTTCAATGACAGGTGCTTCGGCTGACCACCTGGGCGGGTCAGCCGGGTTCTCAACTAGCGAGGGACTTGGCAAGAGTTTTTGATATCCAGGAGGAAGGTGCACTCGTAAAATCGGGCGATCTTCCAGAACTCTTTTTGCCTCGTCTAAGAAGGGACAACGGTGGATGGCGTGATCACCTTCACACAGTCTGTAGGGAAATTTAGCTTTCCCGCTCTGTCCTGGGGCTTCACTCCCACTAGTTGACGGTGAGCAGTCGACATGGCTATCAGAGGTCGATGCTACCGAATTGTGCAAGCGGGGGGACCAGTCTCTTAGTATCCGGGGGATACAGGGACAATCTCTATGGAAGTGGTCTCCCCTGCATATGACGCATGGCGATTTAGGCCTTACAAGTGCTGTGTGTGGATTTTTGTCAGATGACACTTGTTTGCCCCCAGTCACCTTAGGCTCCTTCTTCTTCTTCTCTTTCTTCTTCTTCTCCTTCTTCTCCTTAGGAACTTGGTTTTTTGATTTACCAGTTCCGTCAAGCGAAGAGGAAGGAGGAGAGGAAGATGAAGTAGAAGGCTGGGAGGCAACTCTTGTCTGATCTAACTGTTGACTCGACTGTTCAGGAATTGTGGTATTCTGAACGACATTTGTTGAAAAGAGCCAGACTGGTAGGCCAATTGTCAGTCCTGGAAGCGACAATGTGGCCATGTGGGGCGCACCAACATCTCCCCAAGAGGAGAAGGGACTAGGATTTCCACCAAGGGGAATTCCTTGGTTGGTGTGCTCCATCTTTTCAACCTAAAGATCAACGCGGGAATAAAGGGTGATTGTTCCGTTTAAAATAAATTGTTAACGATGCTTTAGACACAACTTGCTTTTTCACTTTTAAAGAGTCGAGAAAAAGCTAAAGATGACTCTAGTCTCCTTCGATGTTTTAACGAGCCCGAAGTGACAAATGCTCGGATGGACTTTTTCTGTTATAGAGTCTGAAAAAGGCCAAAAGGAACTACTCTGGAGATCTAGGCAGAGGGTGTGCCAAACTTTTCACAAAACCGCAGAATACTTTTTACGGTACGGGCGGTCGATCTTCGTGAATGCTGTGTTCACTGCATTGCGATCAGTAGGGCGGCCGACACAGCTTCCTAAGGATAAAGGATATATGCCTATAGGGGTCTCCCAATATATACGCGACGGTACGTGGGAGCACAAATCCGTACTAGCGCTATCGTCCCTCAGGAGGAATCACCCACCTTCCCCGAGATCGACAGTCACTAGGCTTAACGACGCCGGAACACGTCTCTAGCCTAGACCTCTATGTTGTGCGTTATGTTGCAAAGTGTTGTTAGGTTCATTCAATTTATTTTAAGTTGATCTTTTTAGAAGTTTTCCTTTCAGGATCACCACGAGATGTATGGTACAATTCCTAAATGCAGTCTAAGATGATAAGCAAGCTTTATAATCTTTTCAACTTTGAAAATCCTAGCTACTAAGGGAAAAGAGCGACACTATCTTTTCTCAAAGAGCAATCAGCACACTCTAATGCACTCTTTCCTAAATCAATCATGCAAACTTATCAAAATGCAAATGCACAATGCAGGTGTTTGTTTTCCACTTTCTTAGTATAGATGCCTACAAAGAAAGCTTTTTGTACAATTTTGAATTTTCTTTTAAATGACAAGATATAAACAAGTTTACTTTTTCCAAAATCAGCAAGGGTAGAAGAGATTACAATCACTTTGCGATTTTCGAAATGAATACTTGTTCTGACACTTAAAAGTGACAAACTCAAACCATTAAGCAAAAGCAAATGTATAATCAACTGCAAACAGCCAATGAACTCTCTCCTAAGATCACAATCAATCAATCAATCAGATCTGAATCAAGGGCTACAAGATGATTACTTCACTCATGCAAAGGAAAATTGTAAATGACATCACAAACACATAAAAACTCTTACAGTCTTTTTGTACAAAAGGAGGCGGAATTCAAGCAAATAAAAGGGGTTATCAAACTGGTACCTATGCTGGTTAAAGGCTGCAAAAACAGAGATCAAAACAGGGCAAAAGATAGCAGAGAACCCCAGCTGCACAAGGCTAAACTGGTTCAGCGCAAGTCTAACACTGTGAGTTTGACATTCAGCGCAGGTAGCCTTCACGGGACCTGCGTTGAAATGCAGACTGCCTTCACAGTGTCTACGCTGAAGGAGAAACTCTCGTTTCTCTTGGGTTCCGGGTCATAAAATGCTCAAAAATCAACTGTTTCAGGCCAAATCAGAAACACAAGCAAGGTATAAATAGAGGGATGCTTTGAGAGGGTACTAAAGACTATCACAAAGGATCATCAAGTCATTTGTGAGTCCATTGTTCAGATCATAGACAAAAACCCAGTGAAGGATCAAAGCAGCAACAGTCTACTTTGCGAAGCAGTTCGATTGTTGTTGTTGAGTCTATGAAGCAAACAATGATGTAAACACAAATAAAATGACTAAAACAAATCCTCCCCAGCGGAGTTGCCAATTTGTTGTGGGGAAAAATGCCTATGCAGGATGATCCTATCCACCTAAGGTGTGACAGTGCCTTAGCAACAAACAGATACAGCTACTTCGATTTCTTCCTTTATGAAATGTGAAAGAGGGGAGATCGGTAGACTTACCGTTGTCTTCCAGTTGTCCCTCGATCTAGATCCTCTTCTCTTTGGGTGTCCACAGCTACTTGCCTCCTCGCTTGCTCAAGAGAACAGCTACTTGATTCCCACGAGATCACAAGAGATCAGCTACCTGTGACAAGAGAACAACTACTTGCGACAAGAGAAGAACACAACACAAAGGCAAATATACATATTCATAAATGATTCAGGATTAGAAGTAAATCAAATATACTAATGCAAATCATACAAAATACACTAGCATATAGGAAAGAACCAAGATAGCTTTATTGATTGATAACAAGGTTCAGGAAGAGATACAACCCATAGGGCTCCAATCCAGCATCTCCTTCCCAGCAGAATGGAATTCCTTCTTTAGCTCCCTTCAAAGCATTAAGCACCCAATGTTTCCAGTCTCAAACCAACAACAATTCTTTGCAATAACAAAATTCCAGCCTCCAGATCTCATGGAGGAGAGATCCATATATAGATGTTTTCGAGAGAGGATGAGTCAGCTTGAGGCTGGTATGAATCTGACTAGTGTCCTCTCCCTCTCTCAGTTCTTGAGTCCACTTGGAGGTTCTTGCTTCCACTTGGAGATTTGGAACCTCTTACTCATCACCAGTCGAATTCCCTGATGCAAGTGTCATTTTGGAAGCTTCTTGGGCATTGACACATTGAGGAATGAACTTGCCACTTGTCCAAACTCGCTTAGCGCAGGTAGCCTTTGTTGCATTTGACATTCAACGCAGGTAGACAGTGGAGCATTTGACATTCAGCGCAGATGCTCAGTGGAGCAGTTGACATGATCCAAAATTGGCTTGTTTTTGAGCAGTTTCAGGTGGAGAACTTCTGTGAATTGCTGTGGTTTGTTGGCCTTGTTCCTCTAGGGGTAGGAACAACATGTTTAGGGACTTTGGATCCCTTGATTATGGACATTTCATGCTCAATGCTGTAAGGCACAAAAATGTCTATAACATATTCCTAGATCGACTTCTTGGATAATGAGATGATGTCGACAAGAAGTGATCCATCATAGGAGGGCCTTAATGAATCCCACATCAATAACACGGAACGGAGCAAATGATTTTTATGGAGGTGAAAAGTGTCTGATGATATAAGGTTCAGGATGGCGGTCATGAAAGAATGGAGTATAGATGTATTGCGGTGGGTGTACCTGGGTGAATTCTCTGAATGACTTCTCTTGAACATATCGGCGACACTGACATGATGGATTGGTAGCATTAACCCCAAATGTGGATGGTGTGATGTGACCATGGTGATGTGACCGGTGAATGAAAAAACCCAACCCGACATGGACGCGGAGTGAAAGTGTCATGTTCAAGAGCGACTTGCTACCAACAAAGTTTCTTCAAGTTTTCTTCCCAATTTTTCCCCAGTCATTGCAGACCAATACCTCTTTATTTTTATCAAGATTGAGGAGGATAACATATGCTTGTTCTATAATTTTCCCTTCGGGCAAACCCATCGCTTTGTTTTACCGAGCTTAGCGATAGTGAAACTCGTTCTTGTCTGCCACAGACAAGTTTGTCGCTATTATGCTTTTAACGAGTTTAACGACAAAGATAACTCGGTCCTTTTCAATTTTAGAGAGTCTGAAAAGGTACGTAAAGGAAACTCCAATATTCCTTTTTCGTCATCTAATCCCTTAAGTCCGAAAAAGTATAAAACAATACAGAAGGGATGGATTTTCGATCCTTTTAACGAGCCGAACAAAACAAGCGCTCGATCTTTTTGTGTAATGATCCCTCAAGTCCAAAAAGATTAAAATCTAAAGGAGGGATAGCACTTCCGGTCACTTTAACGAGCTGGAGAGGCCAATAGCTCGGCAATCTTTTCATATTTTCCAAGTCAGTTGAAAAGAGCTTAAAGAAGACTCGTCTTTTGAGGAACGAGTGATGAAATGGGTAGCAGCTGATTCCAGGTAAGGCTTGGAATTTTCCAATCATGGCAGTGTTACAAGGATGGCTAACATGATCACTCTTCGCAGCTGTTCCTCAAAATGGGTAAACAATCAGAATGGAGGTGAATGATCGGCCAATGCAAAAGTGGAGGTGATGGTGCAAACACGCCCAAGGCTTTAAAGGCTGAAATCTTACATTCACGATGATTATTTACCAGAAATTGGTTCATTTTTTATTGAGCTTAAACTCTGGAGGAACATGTGCTCATTGCTTATATTTATTTTTTAACGAGCATGAAGTCTGCATTAAAACTGCTCGATGAGGGTTTATTTTTTAACGAGCTTGAACCCTGTGGTAACACTGCTCGTGATAATTTTGCATGCCCCCAGCATAATAACGCAAATCGAGGTGCATGCCCCCAAAACTTCATTGTATTCAACTTGGTGGTTGGAATGAAGGTTTACTTTCGAGATCTTTGAAAATCTCGATTTGGAATTTACAAGATCATAATCAAAGACTCGATTTGGAAAGGGAGTTGTTTCATTTTTTAATGAGGTTGACTTAGTAAAAGAACTATCCTCATGACTCCTTATTTCATTTTTTAACGAGGTCGACACGAGTTAAGAATTCTCCTCAGAATTTATCGTCTTTACAGTATTTGATAGAAAATAAAAAACTGAAGGATGGTTAAGGTTGCTAGAATAATCTTCGTGGTAATTCGGAAGATGGGAACGATGGTAGTGATCTTCCCATGGTGTCTCTCCTATCATCATTGACTGAACGATTCCTTTGTCTGTAGAATGTACATGCAACCAAGGATCTGAAGAGGTACCATATTCCTTAGACCTATCTATCAAAACACTTGATGAGTGTTGATTTGAATTTGCCCCCCAGGCCAAGAAAATTTGTTAGGGTCCCACCCTAACCCCCTTATTTATGTCATGGGATCACGTCATAGTCAAGAGTCAATAAAGCCCATATTAATAATTGTAAGTGGTTAAACCGCAATTAATGACGGGACCACAGTTAGTTGCAAATGGGCGGAAGTATTAGTTAGATGGTAAATGGGCGGTAGTATTAGATAGATGGTATTAATAAAATCCACGATATTGGCTCGTGGTATTGCATGTATGAGTCATATATAAAGGATAGAGACTCCCTGCGAGGAGTATTGTGTCTTGTTTTGTAATCGAGCTCTGCTCTATTGGAGGTTGCCCCCTCGAAGAGGCCTGTGAACATTTCTCTCTGGATAATAAAATCTTTGCTATTCTGTGCTCTGGGTATATTTTCTTCGCATATTTTGTGTTCTCGGTATCTTTTCTTTGCAAATTCTCTGTTTGGGTATCGCTTTGCAGGTTAAGAGCATAACAAGTGGTATCAGAGCACTTTCTAGGGCTCGGTGGGATCGCCAAATTTTAGCAAAATTTTTTTAGGCTAGAGATGTGTTCCAGCGTCTTTAAACCACGGGATCTGTCGTTAAGCGCATAAACCTGCGGATTTGGGGAGGCATGCACGCAGGAAATACAAGAGGTGGTCACGTCTGTTGGACTCCCTTGTAACCCCTGTGGGTACCCCTTCGAGTAGTAGCGCATTAGACAGAACCGCGCACGGACTGTCTTCCACGTACCCTCTGGGTATATAGGAAGCCCCCTAGCTCCCTTGAAACCTCGCCATAGATAAACCTTCGGCCGTCTTGTTGCTACAGTACACCGAGAACAGCACTCGGAGAGATTACTCGCCCATATGATAGGGTAGTCGGGTTGTACGGCTAAGGGTACGGTCGATCCTCCTTAGTTAGAGCCCTGAAACATTGGGCCGAGTACTACTGTCAGACCCTTATGTATATTGCGATCTGTAGCACCTGACACTCCCCAAGACCATAGTTCCCTTTCTATCGGGGGATCACACAGCATCTATTCCAGATCAGCAGCAGCAGTTGTTCCACCATTCAGATCTCTCAGATCCACCAGATCGGATATTCCAGATTAGCAGCAGCAGTTGTCCACCATTCAGATCTCTCAGATCCACTAGATCGGATATTTCAGATCAGCAGCAGCAGTTGTTCCACCATTCAGATCTCTCAGATTCACCAGATCGGAGTAGTTGGGAAGGGTTCCTGTACCTGGATATAATTTTCGCAGGACTTTTGGTGGCATTGACATTTTGAGGATTTGACGACTGCAGTATTGATCAGAAAGGAGTAAAACTCCGTTAGGAGTTTTCTAAAAAAAAAAAAAAAAAAGAGTCTGAGATCTTCCAGGGCGCTTATTGGTGACCTAGCCCATCAGAATCAGAATGACGAGCTGAGCAAGGTGGTACCATTCAATTCTTAGCAAAAAAAATTTCGGCGGTCCCAAATTTTCGTCAGACGGGTGTATGGTAGAAACTCGCGCTCAAGCAATGGCCAATGAAAGGGTAGACAAAATAGAAGAAGAGGTGCACTCCCTCCACTCTACGGTGGAAAGGATCGAACAACACCTTAAAGGATTAGAGTGCCTACTATAGGACAAGGGCAAGGAGCCAGCCCACGAGGAGGCGTATAAGGGTCATGAATACCATGAGGGGGAGTCTAGCCACTCTCCTCACGTCTGGCACACCCATCCCCCACACAATCAGAGACCTCCCAAGTTGGATATGCCTAAATTTGACGGTTCTCACACGTCCGCATGGCTAGCACAAATGGAGCAGTATTTTCAATTGAATCATATCATAGAGGAGGGGACTAAACTTATGGTGGGCACCATGTACTTGGACAGTGAACGATGGCAATGGAAGGAATGGTATCAGCGTTGCAATGGACAATTTAAGAATTGGGGCCAATTTACCAAAGCCCTTCGAAATCGCTTTGAACAGGAAGACTCTTTTTTGGGGCGTCTCACTAAGCTCCGACAGACGGGTACAGTGGATGAATATATTACCGCTTTTGAAGCCTTAGCCTTCCGCACTAAGGGTCTCACCGATGAATTCTACATGGAATGCTTTATCAGCAGTCTTAAAGAAGCCATCAAAGCTCAGGTTCTACTCCACCACCCCCCCACATGGAACGAGGCTTGCCAGGTAGCCCGTAAGGTGGAACGGGCATTAGCAACTCAATCCAGCCGCCCCAACTTTCCTGCTAAAGGGCGTACCCCACAGGCTCCCAATATGACCCAAACACTTAAGATTCAAAAGGTGTCACCTGCAGAAATGGCCGAAAGAAGGAAGCAAGGACTATGTTACTACTGTGATGAAAAATATTCCCCGGGTCATAAATGCAAAGAGCACAAGTTTTTTCAAATAGATGCCACTGACTACAGCCCCACCGAGGAAGATCCACCACTTGAGGAACCAGAGGTGACCGAAGAAGATAACCAACAGGAGATGGTATCTAATGAACCAATGATTTCGCTACATGCATTGGCAGGAATTTCTTCACCTCAAACCCTCAAAATCAGGGGTTTTCTTAAACATCGGCCAGTAATCGTTTTGATTGATAGTGGAAGTACCCATAATTTCATCCACCAAAAGATCGCTGAAGCAGCACATTGTTATGTCCGAGCAGTTTCTAACTTCCAAGTCCAGATTGCAGATGGAGGCACAATGAAATGTGAAGGTCGCTATGAAAATGTCAAAATTCAAATGGGGGATTATCAATTGAAAACCCACATGTTTGCAATACACATGGGGGGTTGCGACATTGTCCTAGGTGCAGAATGGCTCCGCACTCTTGGGCCAATCACAATGGATTTCCAGGAGTTATATATGAGTTTTAAGCAGAACGACTACACACATACCCTCCGTGGGCTACAAGCGGGATACCCTTCGATCATAAGCTCACATCGTATGGAAAAATTGTTAAAAAAGGGCCATCATGGAGTCGTAGCTCAATTTAATGCCATCCAGGTGGTAGATACCATGTCTTCACCAATTCACCCTGAGATGCAACAGATTTTGAATAAACATCGGACGGTCTTTGACAAACCTCATGAAATTCCACCCTCACGAGGGGAAAATGATCATAGCATCACATTGGTCCCAGGGGCCCAACCCCCAAATGTGCGGCCATACAGACATCCGTTCACCCAAAAGAATGAAATAGAAAAAATCATCAAGGAATTGTTGGAAGCAGGTGTCATTCGTCCTAGTATTAGTCCTTACTCCTCTCCAGTCATCATGGTCCTCAAGAAAGATGGGGAGTGGCAGATGTGTCCAGACTTCAGGGCCCTCAATAAGTTAACAGTCAAAGATAAATTTCCCATCCCAGTGGTTGACGATTTGCTCGACGAACTCAATGGGGCTCAATTCTTCACTAAATTGGATCTTCGCTCAGGCTACCACCAAATTCGCATGAAGGAAGTTGACATTCCCAAGACAGCTTTCAGAACTCATGAAGGCCATTATGAGTTCTTGGTCATGCCATTTGGTCTCTGTAATGCCCCCTCTACTTTTCAGAGCCTTATGAATCACCTCCTCAGACCATATCTCAGAAAATTTGTCCTGGTCTTCTTCGATGACATCCTCATCTATAGTGGCACTTGGGCGGCACATCTTAAGCATGTAGATATCCTCTTGCAACTGCTCAGCAAGCATAAACTATTTGTCAAAATGTCTAAGTGTGCGTTTGGCATGGAAGAAGTTGAGTATTGAGGCCACATTGTGGGCCGTGAAGGTGTCAAGGTTGATCCCAAAAAGATCCAGGCAATGCAAGAATGGCCTCAACCTAAGACCTTGAAAAGCTTGAGAGGATTTTTGGGTCTCACAGGCTATTATCGTAAATTTGTCCGCAACTATGGCCACATAGCGAAGCCCCTGACGCAACTTCTCAAGAAAAATTCCTTTTTCTGGAACGAAGAAGCACAACAGGCATTTACCGCTCTCAAAACCGCCATGTGTTCCACTCCGGTCTTAGCACTACCGGACTTCACCAAAACATTTGTCATTGAATCTGATGCTTCGGGAACAGGTATTGGAGCAGTCTTAATGCAGGAAGGGCGACCATTGGCCTTCACCAGCCAACAACTAAGTGGGAAGAACTTGGGCCAATCTACCTATGAGAAGGAAATGATGGCCATCTTACATGCAGTTGAGACCTGGCGACCTTACTTGTTGGGGCGACGTTTCCAAATCCGCACAGATCATCACAGTCTCAAATATTTTTTGGAGCAACGCCTATCTTCCCCCCAAAAAAATAAATGGTTAGCCAAAATGCTGGGTTATGATTATGAGATCATTTACAAGAAAGGGAAAGACAACAGGGTAGCAGATGCATTGTCACGCCAATTTGAGGAGGAAAGTACTCTACTTGCAATATCCCTCCCCATTACAGACTGGATTGAAGAGGCTCGCGGGGAATGGTTTTCACATCCTGAGCTCTCCCAACTCATTTCTCAATTACAGGCAGATCCTAATTCCAGCAAGGGCTACTCGTGGCAGAATGATATTCTTCGCTACAAGGACAGAGTCGTCATATCACCAACATCCACCCTCAAAAGTCGCATTTTGGCAGAATTGCACTCCTCTCCCATTGCAGGACATTCGGGCTTTCAGAAGACATACGCTCACACCAGAAGATCATTTTTTTGGACCGGCATGAAACAGGACATCCTTACTTTTGTAGCAAAATGTGACGTCTGTCAACGCCAAAAGGGGGAAACCGTCAACACACCAGGCACATTACAACCATTGCCCATTCCAGCGTCAATTTGGATGGAGGTCTCCATGGATTTCATTACAGGTCTTCCAAAGTCTGGGAACAAATCAGTCATCATGGTGGTTGTGGACCGACTATCGAAGTATGCTCATTTCTGCGCTCTACCCCAACCATTCACACCTACTTTGGTTGCTCAAACTTTCATGGATCAAATCTTCAAATTGCATGGCATGCCCACTTCGATTGTGTCCGACCGTGACCCAATCTTCACCAGTAATTTTTGGCAGGAGCTCTTCAGAATACAAGGCACTCAACTCAAACTCAGTACTTCATATCATCCGCAAACAGATGGTCAAACCGAAGCCGTCAACAAATGCCTAGAAACCTACCTTAGGTGTTTCACTTCAGAAAAACAACACCTTTGGGCACAGTGGTTACCTCTAGCGGAATGGTGGTATAACACCAACTATCATGCCACCACCAAAATGACTCCCTATGAAGCAGTCTATGGACAACTTCCGCCGTCCCCTACTTCTTATCTCACGGGGTGCTCCAAAGTACAAGCAGTGGATCAACTCTTACAACACCATGCAACCATGCTGGCCCACTTGTGCGAGAATCTTCATCAAGCTCAGAACCGTATGAAGCAACAGGCTGACCAACATCGCTCAGAGCGCCAATTTCAAGAAGGGGATCAGGTCTTTTTGAAGCTGCAACCATATAAGCAAACATCACTCAAAGACAAGGGCTGTCAAAAGCTCTCTCCAAAATTTTACGGACCATATCAAGTACTTCAGCGCATTGGAGAAGTGGCTTACAAGCTGGCTTTGCCACCTATAGCAAAAATCCACCCAGTTTTCCATGTATCGTGCCTCAAGAAAGTGATTGGGAACAATTGCCGAGTTCAAACCAGTCTACCTGAATTGGATGAAGAAGGATCAATATGGCTTCAACCTGAACAGGTTCTAGACACACGAGACAAGCACCTGCGTGGCTGCGTGATTAAGGAGGTCCTAGTCAAATGGAAAGACACCTCGCCGGAAGATGCAACTTGGGAACCAGCCGCTATTCTTCAGCAGTTTCCGCAGCTTCAGCCTTGAGGACAATGCTAGTCTTAAGGGGGAGGGCATGTTAGGGTCCCACCCTAACCCCCTTATTTATGTCATGGGATCACGTCATAGTCAAGAGTCAATAAAGCCCATATTAATAATTGTAAGTGGTTAAACCGCAATTAATGACGGGACCACAGTTAGTTGCAAATGGGCGGAAGTATTAGTTAGATGGTAAATGGGCGGTAGTATTAGATAGATGGTATTAATAAAATCCACGATATTGGCTCGTGGTATTGCATGTATGAGTCATATATAAAGGATAGAGACTCCCTGCGAGGAGTATTGTGTCTTGTTTTGTAATCGAGCTCTGCTCTATTGGAGGTTGCCCCCTCGAAGAGGCCTGTGAACATTTCTCTCTGGATAATAAAATCATTGCTATTCTGTGCTCTGGGTATATTTTCTTTGCATATTTTGTGTTCTCGGTATCTTTTCTTCGCAAATTCTCTGTTTGGGTATCGCTTTGCAGGTTAAGAGCATAACAAAATTGATTGCTACAATATTTCTATTAGGGCAATGATCCATGCTGTCAAAATGTTCAGTAATCTTCTGAATCCATTAGATATAGAAGATTTCATATTGCAGGTTTCCACTGTGGCCACTTCCGCCAGATTCCTCGGAGGCGGTAGGGCAAAAGTACCCATTAAGGCAGGGTTTTTTAGGAGACCTGTTCTGATATTTTGAAGCGAATGATTGTTTCCATGGATCGTTGGAATGTTTACCATAACTTGTGCACTGTTGGGGAGAAATGTTTGTTGGTCGACGATTGTAATTCCTCCTTGAAAGGGAAATGCAATCTTCCTGAAGTAGGTCGATACAACTGCGGCCATGGCATATATCCAGGGCCTTCCCAGTAGGATGTTGTAATCGAGGTTTCCGTCGATTACTTCAACATCAATTTCTACTGTTTTTCCCCCTAGTTCAACTTGCAAGTTATTTAAAATCCCGTATGGAGTGTATGATCGTCCATCAAATGCTTTTAACATTGTTGATGATCACGACAAGGGTGGTGAGCCTAAATTTTTCTAGCAACTCATCGACATAATACATGTAGATGCCCCCTCATCAATAATTGTTCGATGAATAGTTTTGTTGAGGGCTTTCACTTGAATAAGGAAAGCTAGTTGAGCTGGTAATTGAGGGTCATATCCTTTGTGATTAAAGGATACAAGATTGGAATCCGTTGGCACAACTTCAGTCAAAGTTGTTGTAAAATTACTAGGTTGTTCATTAGCCTTGTTATTCGACAGCTGTGGATTCCCGTAATATTTACTCCTTGTCAAAGCATCATTTTGCTGCTTTGAGATAGACAACATAAGTACTTGGGATCGGGAAGCATTTTGATTAGCAACTAGTTTGGTTCCCGGGTTTGGAAATGGATCAGTCAATACTGCTGAGGTTTTTGAACCCTTAAAGAGTTTCTTAACTTTAGCTTTATGTGGACAATCTCTCGTCCAATGATCCTCATCACATATATGACACCCTACAAGAGGTTTCCTTTGCCCAGAACGGTTTGCAGAAGATTTTTCAGGAGACGACTCTTCCCATTTTTTCTTCTCCCTTTTCTTTTTCTTCTTGCCTCCTGGTTGCTTCAGATGTTTGCCTTTATCTGTCAAGACGACATTTACTTCCGAGGCAAGAAGTGATTCATTTGCATGAGAGTCTTTGTTTGATTTAGGAGGGGGAGGAACAGAAAATTCTGGTCTAGGAGCATCAGGTATTTTATCATAGAGTGTGCCAGACTGAGTATATATCAAGTCTAGATATTGTGCATGGGCAATAACTTGCTCTTCAGTGACGACTCCTCCCTTTGCCACATCTTCTGTGATAGAAGGTAATAATGACTTAATAAACCATTCAGATAGAAGCTGATCAGGAACATATGTTTTTACCATTCTGCGACGACGTCGCCACTCATGAATATGATCAGATATGTGAGTGGCCGTTGTTTGTTTGAAATTGGTAAGAAGCTCTGTTCCTGTTTCGTACCTTATTGGTAACTGAAAATGGATTAAAAAGGTTGTGGCTAGGGTGTTGAAGTTATTGAATGAAGCTCTAGGTAATTCAATATACCATTTTGCTGCCGGACCAGTTAACGTTCTCTGAAAAAGGCGAAGCCTAATCGAATCAACATTTAGAGTGTTAGATGAACACCACAGATGAAATGTCATCACATGATTTGATGGGTCTTCACCCGGATTTCCATTAAATGTAGGAATATCTGACGGAGGTTTATGTGAAATCGCTGGCCACCAAGGGGCATAAGCAATTGGATCATTCGTCAGCCGGTTTAGATCTGGTAACTCTAGAGTTGCTACAAAGGGCAAATGTTGATTCAGGCTAGGTGAAGCATACCCAGGATAAGATGGAATCACCTGAGCAGTGGGTCTTTGCATACCAACATAATGTATTTGATGCTGGTAAACTTGATAAGGTTGATGGGCACAACCATTATAGTATGGTTGTTGATAACTGCTTTGGAAATGCGATTGCCCATTACTCACAAATACTTGTTGCTCAGGTCCTTGATATGATTGCTGGAATTGCGGTTGTTGAGATTGAACCAGCCATGGTTGTTGGACCATTTGCTGTTGTCCAATACTAGAAGATTGACCAAGATGAGGATTAATAGTACTTGTTTGAGCCTGAGTTGCTCCAGATAAGGAGGCACTAACATGAGGTTGTGATTGAATCGCTGAGACGAGAGGTTGTTGTATTGCAACCTGAGAAACTTGGGGTTGACATACAACAGGTAGCGCCTGTACTTGCGATGCATTCACGGTAGCAGGTATAGTGGGAGTATTCAACACAGGATGGACTGGTTGCATTGAATATACAACCCTTGGTTTTTGAGGTAGTGTTGGTGCCCAACCGCTAGATGTCATTCCAGTTCGACCTGAACTTTGTTGTAAACTCCCATATGGTTGTTCTCCGGGATGGAAAAATGAAAAGGCATATTGTCCTCCATATGGCGGAAATCCAGTACTTAAAGGGTACATTGGCCTTTGAAGACACATTAGATCAATTTGTTGAGTTCCAACATAAGAAATAGCAGATGAGAATCCAGATGAAGAAATAGGAACTAACCATGTCGTTGAAACAGTCCCTGATTGCACTCCGACTTGTTGTTGATAACTTGCCGGGATAGATGGTATACTGGCGAACATCGTTGAAGTAGCAGCAGGAGGCTCTGTCACTGTTGTGCTTGATGGCACAGTCCTAGATGTCGACGGTTGTTCAGACATATCTAGTCTATCCAAAATATTTCTTAGCGATTCTACAAGAACTTGCTATGAAGGGAGACTAACTTCTAAGACCAACGAAGGAACGGTGACGTTATTCCGATTAAAATAAATTTTATGACGCTTTGACACAACTTGTTTTTTCAATTTTAAAGAGTCGAGAAAAAACAAAAGATGACTCTAGTCTCCTTCGATTTTTAATGAGCCTGAAGTGACAAGTGCTCAGATGGACCTTTTCTATTAAAGAGTCTGAAAAGGAACGAAAGGGACTACTCTGGAGATCTAGGTAGAGGGTTTACCAAACCAATCGCAAAATTGCAGAATACCTTTTACGGTACGGCAGTCAATCTTCCCAAATGTTGTGTTCGGTGCATTGCGATCGATAAGGCGGCAGACATGGCTTCCTATGGATAAAGGATAAAGCCTATAGTGGTCTCCCAAAATATACTCGACGGTACATGGGAGCACAAGTCCGTATTGGCACTTGTCATCTCACAGTGGAGGAATCACCCAACCAATAGTGAAAGCGATAGTTACCACGTTTTACGATGCCGGAACATGTCTTTATCCTAGACCTCTAGATGTTGTGTTAAGTTCCAAAGCATTGTTAGATTCATTCAATTTATTTTAGAGTTGATCTTGTTTATGAAATTTTCCTTTTGGGTTCACCGCGTGATGTATAGATATAATTCCTAAAATGCAATCTAAGATGATAAACAAACTTTTATCTTCTTTACGCCATGAAAATCCTAGCTACTAAGGAAAGATAGATAGATTTATTTCAACAAGTAGCAAAGAGCACACACTATATGCACTTTTCCTAAATCAAACCAATCAGACTGTCTAAATGCAAATGCACATGCATGTATTTTTTCGACTTTCTTAATATATAGATGATATAAAGAAAGTTTAATGCACAAATTTGAATTACTTTTAAAGTGACAACAATTTAACAACTTTCTTTCCAAAGATAAGTGAGGGTAAAGAGACACTCAATGATTTTGAAAGGAAATATTGCTTTTCAACACTTTAAAAATTACACCAATTCAAATCATATGCAACAGTAAATCATATAATCGACTACCAAACAGGAGGATTGCTGTAAAACGACAGTTACGACACTTTCAAATCAAATGACGACAGCTCGATTATGTTTCTTTTTTGCAGAAAGAGAACTGAAAGTGACTAAAAATACACTTAAAACACTGACAGTTCTTTGCACATTAGAGGTGGAATATCAGCAAGGAAAAGGGTTTCAAACAGAGGGTTACTGATCATAGGCAGCAAAATTCAAGAATAGAACTGAAAAGAATGAATCCAAGAACCAACATTCAGTGGCAAAGCCCAACCTAATCAGCACACCTGTAACACAGGGAATCTGGATTGCAGTGCAAGTTCCTCACTGTTGTAGGGAAAAGTATCCGATTCGGATGACCCTATCCCACTCTAAGGGTGATAGTACCTCAGCAACAACTGTAAACAAAACTACTTAAGGTTTACTTCTTTATGAAAGCAAGAGAGAATGAAGAAATGCACTAACCGTTGCCTTGCGCTTAATGTCGAATCCAAACTCTTCTCTTTGCTTGCTTGCTCCCAGCTCCTTGCTCTTTTGCTGGCCCAGCTACAATGAGATCCTGCAAAATAACAAAGAAGGAAACTATAAGAAGCATGCAATCATAACTGATTCAAGGATTAGCATAAATCAAATATACAATTATCACAACACATCATTGAAACAAGTGCATATAGAAGAACCTCAATAGCTTTTATTAATAGAAGAAGTAAAGTTCTGAGAGTGTTACAACCATTGAAGGCCCCAATCCAGCAACACCTCCCAGCAGAAAGAATTTCTCCTCTTCACCTCCTTCAAGCAATCACCCAATAGTTCTATAGTGAAACCAACAGCATATCATTACTTTGCACAAAATTCTAGCCTACTGAGCTCATAGGAGAGAGCTCAATATATAGATGAATTGAGAAAGGATGAGTCAGCTTGCAACTGATGTGTAGCTGCCTTGTGTCCTCTCTCTCTTCAGTTGATCTTCAGTTCTTGAGTCCACTTGGAGAACCTTGCTTCCACTTGGAGAAACAGAGCCTCTGACTCATCACAAGGCGAAATCCCTGATCCAAGTGTCATTTTTGGAAGATTCCAGAGCAATGACTCAGTGTGCCACTTGTCCCATCTCGCTCAGCGCAGGTGGCCTTTGTTCCACTTGCTTTGCAACGCAGGTACACCATGGAGCAGCTGAGTTTCAGCGCAGAAGCCTAGTGGAGCACCTGCTTTGATTTCAGGATTGCTTGTTTTTGAGTGTTTTCAGGTGGAGAACTGATCTGAGAGCTGTTGGCTTGCTGACCTTGTTCCTCTAGGGGTAGGAACATCATGTTTAGGGAATTTGGATCCCTTGGATTATTGACAATTCATGCCTGATGCTGCAAGGCACAAAATTGTCTATAACAGATGCCCCCTAAAGTATGAGGTCGTTTATCGGGTGAAATGCTTTATTAGGAGGATCCGAAGTTCATTCAATCTGCTGAGAAGTGTCCTGTAATAAGATACAATACAATACATTATTTTTCATACTTTTTCATGATCTAGCTGAGGCGGGCATTCCCATGCTCAGCTTTATAAATTCATTTTGGTACATAGAACAGACGATCGTCTGATGGTAGACTGATAATTCTCTGCTGAAATTATCATCCTTTGAGAAGGATGATCATCTACTGTAATGATGTACATATCAAATGTTTTTATATCCTGAATATATATCGCAGCCCGGATGGATGAAACTAGATCCGGGGTCTTCAATCTCTTCCGATCTTCACTCGATGTACAAGTCGATCCATGTGAGAATTTCTTGAAGTCGAACATGGAAAGACATCGCTTGATTACCGGTCAATGATGTAAACCGTTAACAAGCGCGAGAGGAATCACCGATAAGGATGATGACCCTCAAGGTACAGTAGTACAGTTCACATGGTGGGAATAAAGGACTTGGTGTCGACCACCATGCAAAATCTTCTGGTCGAAGGTCATTGATGTATACCTGTCGCCGGAAGTGAGAAACTCGCCATTGAGGCATGCAAGCTTCAAAGTACTGAAGGGGTTGTTCCTAGATCAACTCCTTGGATAATGAGCTGATGTCGACAAGGAGTGATCCGTCAAAGGAGGGCCTTAATGAATCCCACATCATTGACACGGAACGGAGCTAGTGATTGTGATGAGGTGAAAACAAACTGTGATGTATGATTCAGGGTGGCGGTCATGAAATGGATGAAGGACAATGTATGGCAGTGGATGGGACACGGTTGACTCTTTGCAGAACAACATCTCTTGAACATATAACGACACTGATGTGATGGATCGGTAGCATTACCCCAAATGTGGATGGTGTGGCGAGGACCATGGTGATGAGACCGGTGAATGAAACAACCCAACCCGATGCGATACGGAGGACAAAGTGTCATGTTCAAGAGCGACTTGCTACCATTAAAGCTGTGAGGTTCTCCCAATTTTTCCCCAGTCATTGCTGACCAGTACCTCTTTATTTTTGTCAAGCTTGAGGAGGATAACATATGTTTGTTCTATAACCTACCCTTCGGGAAAGCCCATCACTATGTTTTAACGAGCCTAGCG
The DNA here is from genome assembly GCA_031772625.1 of Pinus tabuliformis. Taxonomy (NCBI): domain Eukaryota; kingdom Viridiplantae; phylum Streptophyta; class Pinopsida; order Pinales; family Pinaceae; genus Pinus; species Pinus tabuliformis. The sequence goes on along the minus strand of CM062817.1, from coordinate 1,742,978,998 downwards.
ATAGGGAAACTCGTTCTCGTCTAAAGACAAGTTTGTCACTATTTAATGAATTTAACGAGTCTAACGACAAGGATAACTCGGTCCTTTTCACTTTTAGAGAGTCTGAAAAGGTACATAAAGTCAACTCCAGAATTCCTTTTTCATCATCTAATCCCTTAAGTCCGAAAAAGTATAAAACAATACAGAAGGGATGAGTTTTCGGTACTTTTAACGAGCCGAACAAAACAAGCGCTCGATCTTTTTGTGCAATAATCCCTCAGGTCCAAAAAGATTAAAATCTAGAGGAGGGATAGCTCTTCCGGTCGTTTAACGAGCTGGAAGGCCAAAACTCGGCAAACTTTTCATATTTTACGAGTTAGTGAAAAGAGCTCAAAGAAGACTCGTCTTTTGAGGAACGAGTGATGAACAGGCCAGCAGCAGATTCCAGGTACAGGTTGGAATATTCCAATCACGGCAGTGTCACAAGGATGGCTTAGTGAAATCACTCTTCGCAGCTGTTCCTCAAAAGAAGGTAAACAATCATATGGAGATGAACGATTGGCCAAATGAACGGATGGAGGTGAGACTGCAAGAACACGACCAAGGGCTTTAATATGGCTGTCAAAGGTTACATTTACCAAGGTTATTTACCGGTTCATTTTTTCTGGGTGAGCTTGAACTCTAGGGGAAGATTGCTCACAACTTATGTTTATTTTTTAACGAGCATGAACTATGTGCTAAAACTGCTCGGATCTTGCATTTATTTTTTAACGAGCATGAACTGTGTGCTAAAACTGCTCGATGATAAGTTTGCATGCCCCCAGCATAATAATGCAAATCGAGGTGTATGCCCCCCAAGCTTCATTGCATTCAACTTTGTTGGTTGGAATGAAGGTTTACCATTGAGATCTGGAAAGGGGATTGTTTCATTTTTTAATGAGGTTGACATAGTAAAAGAACTATCCTCATGGTTTTTCATTTTTTAACGAGGTTGACCTGAGATAGGAACTATCCTCGAAGCCGACAAAATATCTAGGAATCTTCCGAATCCAACCAGAAGATTGGATTAGATTTCATTTTGTAGGTTTCCACCGTGGTCACTTCCGCCAGATTACTTGGAGGCGGTAGGGCGAAAGTACCCATTAAAGTAGGGTCTTTTAGGAGACCTACTCCGATATTTTGGAGCGAATGATTGCTTCCATGGATCATTGGAATGCTTCCCGTAACTTGTGAACTGTTGGGGAGAAAAGTTTTTTGGTCGACGATTGTAATTCCTTCTTGGAAGGGAAATGCAATCTTCCTGAAGTAGGTCGACACAATCGCGGCCATGGCATAGATCCAGGGCCTTCCTAGTAGGATGTTGTAATCGAGGTTTCCATCAATTACTTCAACATCAATTCCTACTGTTTTGCCCCCCAGTTCAACTTGCAAGTTACTTAAAATCCCGTATGGATCGTATGATCATCCATCAAATGCTTTTAACGTCGTTGATGATTTCGACAAGGGTGGTGAGCCTAAATCTTTCCAGCAACTCATCGACATAAGACATGTAGATGCCCCCTCATCAATAATTGTTCGATGAACAGTTTTGTTGAGGGCTTTCACTTGAATAAGGAAAGCTAGTTGAGCTGGTAACTGAGGGTCATATCCTTTATGATCAAAGGCCACAAGATTGGAATCCACTGGGCCAATCCCACCTATTGCTGATAACAAAGCTTGCTCTTGGGAGGGGCAATTTTGTGGTACCTCAAGTGTCGACATAGTGGACGGCGATTGGGCCAGGTCCTCTACTATATTATAATTCTGTGCTCCTTTGGCACGAGGATTAAATGTCGATTTGTGTACTACTCCCTTTGGCGACTTTATCATTGGCTCAGGAACGATGGGTGGCACAACTTCAGTCAAAGTTGTTGTTGAACTACTAGGTCGTTCATTAACCTTGTTGTTCGACAACTTTGGATTCCCGTAATCTTTATTCCTTGTCAAAGCATTATTCTGTTGCTTTGAGGTAGACAACATAAGCACTTGGGATCCAGAAGCATTTTGATTAGCAACCAGATTTTGACCTGGATTAGGAAACGGATCAGTCAATACTACTGGGGTTTTTGAACTTTTGAAGAGTTTCTTAACTTCAGCTATATGTGGACAATATTTCGTCCAATGATCCTCATCGCATATATGACACCCTGCCGGGGGTTTCCTTTTTCTTCCTGTCTTTTTCTTCTTGCCCCTTGGTTGCTTCAGTTGTTTGCCCTTGTCGGTCGACATGGCATTTACTTCTGAGGCAAGAAGTTTTTCATTTGCATTTTGACTGTAAATTTTGTGCTTGCCAATCACGTCATCGCCGGCGTGAGAGTCATTGTTTGATTTAGGAGGAGGAGGAATTGAGAATTCCGGTCTAGGGGCGTCAGGTATTTTGTCGTAGAGCGTGCCAGACTGAGTATAAACCAAGTCTAGATATTGCGCACGAGCTATAACTTGCTCTTCTGTTACGACTCCCCCCTTGGCCACATCTTCCGTTATGGCTGGAAGTAATGACTTTATAAACCATTCAGCTAATAGCTGATCGGGAACATATGTTTTTACCATCTTACGACGACGTCGCCATTCATGTATATGATCAGATATATGAGTGGCCGTTGTCTGTTTGAAGTTGGTAAGGAGTTCTGTTCCCGTTTCATACCTTATCAGTAATTGAAAATGGGTTAAAAAGGTTGTAGCTAAGGCACTGAAGTTGTCGAATGAAGCTCTAGGCAATTCAATATACCATTTTGCCGCTGGACCCGTTAACGTCCTCTGAAAGAGGCGAAGTCTTATCGAATCATCATTCAGGGTGTTCGATGAACACCATAGATGGAATGTCATCACATGATTTGACGGATATTCACCCGGATTTCCATTAAATTTAGGAATGTCTGATGGAAGTTTGTGCGGAATCGCTGGCCACCAAGGGGCATAAGCAATTGGATCATTCGTCAGCCGGTTTAGATCTGGTAATTCTAGAGTTGCTACAAAGGGAAACTGTTGATTCAGGTTAGGCGAAGCATATCCAGGATAAGATGGAATCGCCTGAGTAGTGGGTCTTTGCATACCAGCATAATGTTGGCAACTTTGACAAGGTTGATGGGCATAACCATTATAGTATGGTTGCCCATTACTTACAAAGACTTGTTGCTCAGGTCCTTGATATGATTGCTGGAAATGCGGTTGTTGAGTTCGAACCAGCTCTGGTTGTTGGACCATTTGCTGATGACCAATACTCGATGATTGACCAAGATGAGGAGTCACAATACTTGTTTGATCCTGAGTCGCTCCAGATAAGGAGGCACTGACCTGAGGTTGCGATTGAGATGTCGAGACAAGAGGCTGTTGTATGGCAACCTGAGAAACTTGGGATTGACATACAGTAGGCAGCGCTTGTACTTGCGACGCAATCACCATACCAGGTATAGTGGCAACATTCGACACAGGGTGGACTGGTTGCATTGAATATGCAACTCTTGGTTGCTGAGGCAGTATTGGTACCCATCCGCTGGATGTATTTCCAGTTTGACCTGAATTTTGTTGTAAACTCCCATATGGTTGTTCTCTAGGGGAGAACAATGAAAAGGCATACTGTCCTCCATATGGTGGCAATACGGTACTTAAAGGGCAGATTGGCCTTTGAAGACATGTTGGATTGATTTGTTGAGTTTCAACATAAGAAATACCAGATGATAATCCGGACGAAGAAATAGGAACTAGCCATGTCATCGTCCCTGATGGGGCTCCGGCTTGTTGTTGATAACTTGCCGGGACAGATGGTATACCATCGAACATTGTTGGGATAGCAGCAGGAGGCTTTGCCGCTGCTGTGTCGGATGACATAGTCCTCGATGTCGACGGTTGTTCAGACATTTTGAGTCTATCCAAAGGATTTTAGCGATTCTACAAGAACTTACGATGCCAAAAGACTAACTTCGAAGATCAACGCAGGAATAGGAGGTGATTATGTTCCGTTTAAAATAAATTTTATTAACGACGCTTTAGACACAACTTTGCTTTTTCATGTTTTAATAGTCGAGAAAAAGCTAAAGATGACTCTAGTCTCCTTCGATGTTTTAACGAGCCCGAAGTGACAAATGCTCGGTTGGACTTTTTCAGTTATAGAGTTTGAAAAAGGCCAAAAGAAACTGCTCTGGAGATCTAGGCAGAGGGTGTGCCAAACCTTTCGCAAAACCACGGAATACGTTTTACGGTACGTGTGGTCAATCTTCGTGAATGTTGTGTTCACTGCATTGCGATTAGTAGGGCGGCCGACACGGCTTCCTATGGATAAAGGCTTTGTTCCTATAGGGGTCTCCCAATATATACGCGACGGTACGTGGGAGCACAAGTCCGTATTAGTGCCACCGACTCTCAGGAGGAATCACCCACCTTCGTAGAGATCGACAATCACTATGTTTAATGACGCCGGAACACGTCTCTACCTAGACCTCTATGTGTTTGCGTTATGTTACAAAGCGTTGTTATGTAAATTGAATTTATTTTAATGTTGATCTTGTTTAGCAATTTGCCTTTAAGGATCACCACGAGATGTATATGACAAATTCCTGAATGCAGTCTAAGATGAGAAGCAAACTTTTTCAAATATTTTTGACTGATGAAAATCTTAACTACTGAGGGAGAAGAAAGGCATATCTTTCACACAGTTCATACAGCACAAACTAATGCACTTTCTCCTAAATCATCATGCACACTTTTTCAAATGCAAAATGCACAATGCATGTATTTTCTTTTCCCTTTCTTAATGTTGATGTATTACAAAAAGAAAGTTGTTATTTAACTTTGATTTCGATTTAAAGTGAAAACAAACAAGCTTGTCCAAAATCAAAAGACGCCTTAAGATTTACTTGTTTAATCACTGGAAATACATGAAATCAAACCATAATGACGAAAGTAAAAAGACTAATCAGCTATGGACAGCAAACAAGCTAACTCTTTAGACCAGCAAAATGCCTAACACAGGTTCAGATCTAAGAGGCCAAAGCAAGACTAGTTCACTTTTGTTATGGGAAATTGTAAATGATGTAAGAAATACAAAAGAACAAGTACAATTTCGTTATATAACAGAGGTGGGTAAATGGCAAGTAAAGTTGGTTTCAGAATAGGTGCAAGACTGGTAACTGGCTGCAAAAACAATAGTGAAAACAGGGCAAGAAACAGGAGGAAACCCCAGTAGCACTAGGCAAAACTGGATCAAAGCAGGTAGTACACTGTCAGTTTGACATTCAGCGCAGGTCCCGAAGGGGCTACCTGCGTTGCAAAGCAGGTAGCCTGTGTACAGCCTACTTTGGAAAACGAAAGTTGTGTTTTCACAGTTTCCGGGTCACAGTTTTCTCAAAAATTCACGGTTTTTGCTCAAATCAGAAGCTATCAGTCAAGCACACACTAAGGGATGACAAGGAAGATGAAAAGCTATCACTAAGAGCTTACAAGGATCCTTGTAGATCAGCTCTTCAAATCATGAACATGCTCAGAAATGAGCTAGAGTAGCTGCCCTCTACTTCGCTTTTGATATAGTCAACAGCTTTTCGATTTGGTACTCTTTTGTTCAGGAAATGAATAGCAAAATACTACAAACAATCAAACAGATACGATCCCCAGTGGAGTCGCCAGTTTTTTGTAGGGAAAAGTATCCGATTCGGATGACCCTATCCCACTCTAAGGGTGATAGTACCTCAGCAACAACTGTAAACAAAACTACTTAAGGTTTACTTCTTTATGAAAGCAAGAGAGAATGAAGAAATGCACTAACCGTTGCCTTGCGCTTAATGTCGAATCCAAACTCTTCTCTTTGCTTGCTTGCTCCCAGCTCCTTGCTCTTTTGCTGGCCCAGCTACAATGAGATCCTGCAAAATAACAAAGAAGGAAACTACAAGAAGCATGCAATCATAACTGATTCAAGGATTAGCATAAATCAAATATACAATTATCACAACACATCATTGAAACAAGTGCATATAGAAGAACCTCAATAGCTTTTATTAATAGAAGAAGTAAAGTTCTGAGAGTGTTACAACCATTGAAGGCCCCAATCCAGCAACACCTCCCAGCAGAAAGAATTTCTCCTCTTCACCTCCTTCAAGCAATCACCCAATAGTTCTATAGTGAAACCAACAGCATATCATTACTTTGCACAAAATTCCAGCCTCCTGAGCTCATAGGAGAGAGCTCAATATATAGATGAATTGAGAAAGGATGAGTCAGCTTGCAACTGATGTGTAGCTGCCTTGTGTCCTCTCTCTCTTCAGTTGATCTTCAGTTCTTGAGTCCACTTGGAGAACCTTGCTTCCACTTGGAGAAACAGAGCCTCTGACTCATCACAAGGCGAAATCCCTGATCCAAGTGTCATTTTTGGAAGATTCCAGAGCAATGACTCAGTGTGCCACTTGTCCCATCTCGCTCAGCGCAGGTGGCCTTTGTTCCACTTGCTTTGCAACGCAGGTACACCATGGAGCAGATGAGTTTCAGCGCAGAAGCCTAGTGGAGCACCTGCTTTGATTTCAGGATTGCTTGTTTTTGAGTGTTTTCAGGTGGAGAACTGATCTGAGAGCTGTTGGCTTGCTGACCTTGTTCCTCTAGGGGTAGGAACATCATGTTTAGGGACTTTGGATCCCTTGGATTATTGACAATTCATGCCTGATGCTGCAAGGCACAAAATATTCTATAACACTCACTCGGGAAGTGCGCTGAAATGCAGATTCTCAGTACAGAGGGTGTGCTGGTTCAGAGACGAGACTTTGAATAGGCTCCAGGTCATAATTTGCAGTTCAGTTCAGGGTTTTTGGCCGTGAAAATGATGATCAGTAACTTGATAATCAGGGGTAGGTCTAAATGAGGCTACTAAGGCTACCACAAAGGGCAAGTAGAGAGTTTGTAGATCAAATGTTCAAGTTCTAAACAAACCCGGAGATTGACTGAAGCAGCGTTGATCTACTTTGCATTCGTAAAATGAATGTAGTTCGAAGGCTAGCTGGCTTAGCTTCAGGCTCTGTCTGTGTGTTTATAAAGCAAACAAAAAGTAAATGAACAAACAATCTATTCGATCCCCAGCGGATTCGCCATTTTGTTACAGGGAAAAGTGTCTATTCAGAACTGCTCTATCCCACTAGGGTGTGGTAGCTGCCTTAGAAACAACAGAAGAAAGTCTACTTTGGTTTCTTTTATAATAGGTAGATGAAAGAAGAATAAGGAGGCCAACCTTTGTCTTTCACTTGACTCCTTGCTCGATTCTTCTCCCTTTTGACAGTCTTTCGCTGCTTGCTCTCTTGTACACTCAGCTTCCCAGAGTACCTGCAAGATCACAACAACACCAAACTATGCAAGAACATGGATCTACTATCATAAATAATCTAGGGTCAGATATAGATTAACCATACAAATGCATAAATCATGTATTACACAAGAACATGGAAGAAACAAGAATAGCTTTATTGATAATCAAAGAAGAGTCAAGGGAGTTACAACCAGTTGTTCCGACCCAGCATCATCCTCTTGACTAGAAAAGCCCTCTTTTCACCTCATACAAAGCTTAGATCACCCAACATATACTGATATCGCCTCAAGAAACTAACAACGATTCCTTGCAAGATGAAAAATTCCAACCTTTGGATCTCTGGGATGAGGGATCCATATATAGATATCTTGTAAGGGGTATGAGTCAGCTTTGTGTTTTTGATTAGTGTCCTCCCACTGATAGTCCTTGCTTCCACTTGGAGATTGAGCATCTCTTACTCATCCTTGGTCGAATTCAGAGAGGCAAGTGTCACAGGAGAAAGTTATGGAAGATTCCATCCTCTTCCACCTTGCAAAATGTCACTGCCATTTGTCTCTTCCCGATCAGCGCACCCCCTAGAAGGGATTTTTGCATTGCAACGCACCCCCACAGTGTATTTAGGTGGGCTGCAGCGCACCTTGACCATGGAGTAAGTGCACTGATCCTAATTTGACCCCTTCTGAGCAGTTTTTCATGGAGAACTTCTGGGAGAAGCTGTAATCAGTTGACCTTGTTCCTTTAGGGGTTGGAACAACACTTTTAGGGACTTAGGAGCCCTCAGTTTATGGATATTTATGCTTGGGGTTGTAGGGCCCAAAAATATCTATAACATTCCTATATCCAGCACCAAAGTTTTAAGTGATGGTTGCAAGTGGAGGAAACATAAATTTCTCTAGAAATTACCATAATATCAAGCTATCCATGGGAGAATATGTATTGAATAGCCCAATTCTTTCCATTCCAATGGGTTGTGTTGATATTGTACTAGGAGTCCAATGGCTACAATAGATTTTAATTTTCAAGAACTTTTAATGAAATTTTGTTTGGAAGGAAAGGAAGTTGAATTAAGGGGTATAACAAGGAAACCAGGAAAGATAATCAGCTCTAACAGAATGACAAAGCTTATAAAGAAAGACAACACGGTGTAATTTCATAATTATGTTCGCTAGAGGTTCCCACATCAAAATCATTTATTTCTCCAGATCTCCAAAAAGTCTTGGACAATCATTCCAAGGTATTTGAGACTCCAAAAGGCCTCCCACCTATTGGTGATCATGATCATGCTATTCACTTGATTCTAGAAAGTTCCTCGAAACATCAGGCCTTACAGATATCCCTATGCCCAAAAGAGTGAAATTGAACATATGGTTTCATAAATGCTAAAGGCTAGTATAATTCAACCTAGTCAAAGTTCTTTCTTTGCTCCAGTAATATTGGTGCACAAGAAGGATGGATCATGATGCATTTGTCTAGATTATAGGGAGCTCAACAAGCTCACTATTAAAGATAAATTTTCCATTCTTGTCATTGATGAATTATTGGATGAATTGCATGGATCAATTTACTTCACCAAGTTGGATCTTCATTCAGGATATCATCAATAAGAATGAAGACTGAAGACATTTTGAAAACAACATTTAGAACTCATGAGGTTCATTATGAATTTTTGGTCATGCCTTTTGGCCTTACCAATGCACCTTCTACATTTCAAGGTTTGATGAATTCCATTTCAAACCCTTCCCTAGAAAGTTTGTGTTAGTATTTTTTGATGATATACTAATCAACATAAAGTCTTGGAATGATCATGTTCAACATGTTGACAGGGTGCTCAAACTATTGGAGGAGAAACAATTATATGAAAAAAGCTCCAAATTTTTCTTTGGAGTACAAGAGGTGGAATATTTGGGTCATATTGTATCTCATGAAGTTGTTAAGGTAGACCCTAGAAAAATTAAAGCCATTAAGGAATGGAAAATCCCCACATCCATAAAGAATCTGCAAGGATTAATTCTCGGGTTGACGGGGTATTATCCCAAGTTTTTAAGGAATTATGGGAGAATAGTAGCACTTCTAACAACATTATTTAATAAATATGCATTTTCATGGAATCTAGAAGCAACAAAGGGCTTTGAACATCTTAAAGAGGAAATGTGCCAAGCACCGGTCTTAGCTATGCTGAACTTCACAAAAACCTTTATTGTGGAATGTGATGCTTCCGGAAATGGAATTGGTGTTGTTTTAATGAAAGAAGAAAGACCCATTTCTTTTTAAAGTCATCCAATCAAAGGAAAGTATTTACATAAAGCTATTTATGAGAAGGAAATGTTGGAAATACTACAAGGACTTAAGAATTGGCGACCTACCTAATGGGAAGAAACTTCAACGTAAAATCAGATCATGGTAGTCTTAAATACTTTTTAGAAAAAAGATTATCTTCAGAAGAGCAGAAAAAATGGGTCACAAAGATGTTGGGTTATGACTTTTGTAGGTTTTAACCCCGTACAGAAATTACCTGAATACGATTTCTAAAACACAGAAAATAAACAATGCGAGAGCACACATATACACACATATTTTTCCCCTAGATCCCAAAACCGGGACTAAAAGATTGATTTTTCATTATGTTCCTTTCAATGTTACAATAAATATTTATACATGCTGAAGCATCCAATACCATGGACCAAAAACCATCGGGTCCAAAAACCATGGGCGAAAAACATGCACAAAACCATAGGTAGGTCCACCCAACCTAACATAGGGTCTAAAACCCCATAGTGTGGGGTTACCTGCACCCCTCAGACCCCATTTGACTCCCCCTGCTATGCAATCAGCACAACTAAGGGGGGGAATCCACCACCCTCCTAACCTCTCAGTTAACTATGTGGCTAGTCGTGGAAAGAATATAAGACAACCCAACATTCTCCCACTTGTTGGTTTCTTTCCACAGGGGGCCACAATAGAGCTTAGTCATTTATCCAGCCCTGCAACGCCCATTGTTTCTCTACACCAAGAGAACTTCTTAGAGCTCACAGATTTTGTCAATGCATCTACAATATTCTTCAAAGTGTCCACCTTTACCAGAAACACCTTTTTGTCTTCTATCATATCCCTCACAAAGTGATACTAAACATCAGTGTGCTTTGTCTTTGAATGGTAAGCAGGGTTCTTTTCCAAGAAAATTTCACTTTGGCTGTCACAGTCTATCCTTATAGCTCCCTGTACTAACCCCATACTTGAACACAACCTCTGAAACCAAACCACTTCCTTGCTTGCATGCATGGCTGCCATGTATTCTGCCTCTATAGTTGATAGTGCCTCTGTAGTTGATAGTGCCACTACAGATTGTTTCTGACTCATCCAAATGACTACACCTCCAAATAGGTTAAACACATACCCACTTGTAGATCTTCTCTGATCCAGATCTCCAGCCCAGTCTACATCAACAAAGCCACGAATATCCAAAACTCTGTCCAATCCTGGTCTTCCTTGGTAGAACAAACCATAATCACTAGTGCCACACAAATACTTGAAAACCCGCTTCACTGTTGTCCAATGCTCCTTCCCTAGTTTTGACATAAATCTGATCAATACTCCCACTGCATGTGCAATGTTTGGTCTAATACAAACCATTGCATACATTAGGCTACCAACTACACTTGCATATGGAACATGAGACATATCTTCTTCCTCTTCTTGTGTCTTGGGACACTGTTCAGCAGATAACTTTACACCTACAGGAATAGGAACCTTCATCGGTTTACTATCCTACATATTAAACCTCTGCAATATTGTCTCGACATACTTCCTCTAGTTTAACCAGAGCTTCCACTTTGCCCAATCTCTTTTAATTTCCATGCCCAAAATATAGTTTGCAACACCAAGATCTTTCATGTCAAATTTGGAGGACAATTGGGTCTTCAAATCCTGGATAATTTCTTTGTCATTTCCAACCAACAACATATCATCCACATACAAGACCAGATAAGTAACATGGTCACCAATTAATTTAAAATATACACAGTGATTTTCTTTGCTTCTGGTGAAGCCAAGTTCCCATATAAATGTATCAAATTTCTGATACCACATCCTTGGTGATTGTTTTAACCAATACAGAGACTTCTTTAACTTGCATACCAATTCCTTCTTACCCTTCACTACAAATTCATCAGGTTGCTTCATGTAGATTTCCTCTTCTAGATCCCTGTGAAGAAATGTTGTCTTCACATCCATATATTCTACCTCAAAATCAAAAGCAGCAACAACAGATAAAAGAAATCTAATAGAAGCTACCTTTGCAATAGGAGAAAAAATATCACCAAAATCAATTCCTGGCACCTGGGAATAACCTTTTGCTACCAACCAAGCTTTGTATTTCTTCACCTTTCCTTCTACATTTGTCTTCTTCTTGAACACCCATTCACTGCTAATGGGTTTCCTTCCAGCCGGCAACTCCACTAGATCCCAAGCCTCATTTTTGTGCAAAGATGTCATTTCATCAACCATAGCCTCTTTCCAGAGTTTTCCATCCTCTGAATCTATTGCTTCCTTCACAGTTCTAGGATCATCATTAGTAATAGATAAAGAAAAATTTGAACAAAAAGCAGATGGACTATAGCTTTCTAGCTACCTTCTTTCTTGAACTAATCTTCTCACACTCGGAGTTTGTGGCTCTTCATCCTCTAATTCCTCCTCTACTGTAGAGTTTGATTCTTCCTCCTTTAGCTCAAACTCTATCTTCTCAAGTTCCTTTGGTTGGACTTCATGTTTAATAACATATTTCACCTCTTTGAACACCACATCTCGGCTATACACAACCTTCCTTGTTACTGGATTTCAAAGCTTATAACCCTTTAAGCCATCCTTATACCCAATAAAGATGCACTTTTTAGATTTACTATTCAACTTGGTTCGTTTCTCCTTTGGAACATGTACATATGTATCACATCCAATTACCCTCAAATGTGAAAGAGAGGGTTTCTTACCAGTCCATACCTCTTGTGGAGTCTTATCCTCCAACACTGATGAAGGTGATCTATTGACCTGGTAACATCCTGTCTCCACCACCTCTGCCCAAAATTCCTGTCCTAACTTGGCACCACTGAGCATGCTTCTTGCCCTTTCCATCAACATCTTGTTCATTCTTTCTGTAACTCCATTTTGCTGAGGTGTATATGGAGTAATCTTCTACTGTGTTATACCACGATTCTTACAGAATTCTTCAAATTCCTTACTACAAAACTCTCCACCGTTATTTGTCCTTAGCACCTTTATCTTCTTCTCTGTCTGGTTTTCCACTAGAGACTTAAATTTTTTAAACCTGTCAAACACTTCAGATTTCTTCTTAACAAAATATATCCATGTATTCCTTGAGAAGTCATATATAAATGATAAATAGTACACAGACTTACCTAGTGATGAAACCTTCACAGGTCCAAACACATCACTGTGCACAAGCTCTAATATTTATTTCTCCCTCTTACCACCAGAGGGGAAACTCACCCAGTTCTGCTTCCCACATACACAATTTCATAGAAATCAAAATCCCAAGAGTTATTACTCATACCTTATACCATACCTTTACCATGAAGTATTTGCAGGACCTTCTCTCCAATATGTCCAAGCCTTTGATGCCACAGCATGGTCTTCTCTGCAGAGACCACTAGATTTTCTGCTCCACTTTTAGGAACCAAAAAACTGTTGCACCCATCAACAACAGTACTACCTTGTAACTTGTACAGAGTTCCAATTCGAACTCCCTGCATCAATACCAGTGCTCCCCAAACCATCTTGCAGGTATCCTTCTCAAACACTATTTTTACACCTGCATCATCCAACTTGCTTATAGAAATCAGATTTCTGGCCAATGCAGGAATATGTATAACACCTTGAAGTGTTCTAACCCTTCCACCTTGCAACTTCAACTTGACTTTTCCATGACCAATGATTCTAACCTTCCTATCATCCCCTAAGAAGACAACACCACCATCGTATTTCTCATACTCACAGAACCACTCTCTATGGGGAGTGAAGTGAAAGGATGCACCTGAGTTAATCAACCATGCCTCATGATCTACATGTGTACTTAAAGGATCCAAGTACACATCCCCACCTTCATCTGAGGTGGTTTTCGCCTCTGCAAAAGGAGCATCATCAAATCCCTTTCCTTTGTCAGGAGCTTTAGATATACAGTCCCTTTTGTAGTGCCCGTCCTTTCCATATTTCCAGCACACCACCTTTACAGCTCTTCCTGGAGATTTAGGTTTCCCTCTAGATTTAGATCTCCCACTCAATGACTTATTTTTGTTTCTATTCTGGGACCATCCTCGTACAGACAAGGCTTCACCGTTCTCTCTCTCCATATTTTTCCATCTCATCTCCTCTGTCGGCAAGGATGAGACTATTTCATCAAACTGCAAGGCAGTTGCATTGCTACCTATTGTAATAACCAGACTATCCCACGAATCTAGTAGAGAACACAAAAAATTAATGCACTTATCTTCATCTGAAATTTTAATATCAATAGAAGATAACTGACTTACCACAGTACTAAATGCATTCAGATGCTCTGTCATCGAGTCTCCATCTTTCATCCTTAAATTATACAATTTTTTCCGCAGGAACAGTTTATTCGCCAGAGGCTTAGATTGGTGAAAATTCCCTAACTTGTCCCACAAAGCCTTCATCGTAGCTTCCCCTGATACATTCAACATTACTGAATCTGAGACACACAATCGTATTGTGCCCTTTGCCTTTCGATCCAACTTCTTCCATTCTTCATCGGTCACTCCCGTTAGTTTAGTACATAGATCTACCATGATCCACTGATCTTTATCCACCAACAGATCCTCCATCTTGAGTTTCCACAACTCAAAACTCTGACCATTAAGTTTCTCGATCTCTATCTTTCTATTGCTTGCCATCTTCTTTTACCACTAAATCAATCTCGCAGATCTCCCACTGAACAACGTCTACCATAGGCCTGAGCGAAAGCCCTCAGCAATAAAGGTGTCCCCTTGAAGCCAAAACAACTCTGATACCAAATATATGTTTTAACCCCATATAGAAATTACTTACATACGAATTCTAAAACATAGAAAATAAACAATGTGAGAGCATAACACATAAAACACATATACACAGATATTTTCCCCTGGATCCCAAAACTGGGACTACTAGCTTGATTTTTCGTTATGTTCCTTTCAATGTTACAATACATATTTATAGATGCTGAATCATCCAATACCATGGACCAAAAATCATTGCGTCCAAAACCATGGACCGAAAACCATCATGTCCAAAAAACCATGTACGAAAAACATGCACAAAACCATAGGTAGGTCCTCCCATCCTAACACAGGGTCCAAAACCAAAATTTTTAGGGGCGCTGCCCTAGACCCCATAGAGTGGGGTTACCTACACCCCTCAAACCTCCTGTGACTCCCCCCACTACACAATCAATGCAATGAAGGGGGGGATCCGCCCCCCTCCTAACCCCCTAGTTAACTACGTGGGCTAGTCGTGGAAAGAATATAACACAACCCAACAACTTTGAAGTGATATACAAAAAAGGGAAGAAAAATTTTGTGGTAGATGCACTCTCAAGAAAGGATGAGGATGAGGATGTGGAAACATTTCTTTGTGCCATTTCCATTATCCAACCAGATTGGATAAATGAAGCAAGGGATGAATGAAAGAATGACAAAGAAGTGTGGGCACTCATTAAAAAGTTACGGCAATATACTGGTACATCTGATACATTTAGCTGGAAAAATGATTTGTTATGGTACATCGCTTATGCTTATGTAATAATTCCCAACTCAAACAAAATATTCTTATGGAATTGCACACTTCTCCCTTAGGAGGGCACTCAAGATTTTTAAAAACTTACCACAGGGTTAAGAAGGAATTTTTTTGGGATGGCCTTAAAGAAGATATTCAAAATTTTGTGGCAGACTATTTGGTTTGCCAACAAAATAAATTTGAAAAAATTAAGGCCCTAGGTCTATTACAACATTTATCCATTCCAGGCCAACGTTGGAAGGAGGTTTCAATGGATTTTATCACAGGTTTACCCAAATCCGAAGGAAATAGTGTCATCATGGTGGTAGTTGACAGACTTACCAAGTATGCACACTTTTGTGCATTATCTCATCCATTTAAAGCCATTATAGTTTCTATTGCATTTATGGAAACAATTCAAAAGCTACATGGAAACCCAAAGATTATTGTAAGCGACAGAGATCCCATTTTCACTGGAAATTTTTGGATAGAATTTTTTGCTTGTCTCAGTACTTAGTTAGGTCATAGCTCATCTTGTCATCCTCAATCTGATGGGAAAACTGAGATAGTAAAAAATGTCTAGAAGGATATCTTCGTTGCTTTGTTTTTTATAAACAGACACAATGGGTCAAATGCTTACCTATGGTTGAATGGTGGTATAACACTTCCTTCCATATTGCAGCAAAAATGACCCCATTTATTGCACTTTATGGATATCATCCACCATCCATCACATCATATTTAAGAGAAAATTCTAAGGTTCAATTAGTGGAAGATCACATCGAGTATTAACAACAACTTCTCCAACTCTTAAAGGATAACCTCACTTTGGCACAGAATAGAATGAAACAACAGGTAGATCAACATCGCAACAAAAGAATTTTTGATGTAGGTGACTCAGTATTCCTACGGCTACAACCATATAAAAAAATATTCCTCAAGCAAGCTAAGAAGGATAATAAGTTATCACCAAAGTATTATGGCCCATACAAGGTGTTGCAAAAGATTGGTACTATGGCATACAAATTGGAGCTTCCTGCAGCTTCCCGAGTGCATCTAGTTTTCCTTGTTTCATGTTTAAAGAAGGTTATAGGTGACAAGATCCCAATGCAAACAATGTTGCCAGAAATTGACAAGGAAGGAAAAATCATATTGGAACCTGAATCAGTCACAAAAACAAGAACTTGGCAGCTATGAAATCAATCAATTTCATAGGTGACAAAATCCCAATGCAAACAATGTTGCCAGAAATTGACGAGGAAGGAAAAATCATATTGGAACCTGAAGCAGTCACAAAAACAAGAACTCGAAAGCTATGAAATCGACCAATTTCAGAGTATCTCATCAAGTGGAAGAACTTACCCACTCAAGATTCCACATTGGAGGATGAGAATTTTATACAGAAGCATCTAGAACTACTCAAGCGTTGAGGACAACACTTTTTTGATGGGGAGGGGCATGTTAGGTCCTTATAATACTAGTGATTCCCCCATTACAATTGTCATTGTAGCCCTTATTGTTATTATTGTGCCCCTATTGTCCCCATATTGTTATTAGTGTGCCCCATCGAAGCCCATTATTGTTATTGTTTTGCCCTTATATTATTATTGTTATGTCGACTTTGGTTATATTGTGATCCCTTAGACTCCTATATATAGAAAGGAGGTTTAGTCATTTGTATCATCCAAGAATTGTTCATTTGTGTAACGTAAAGGAGGTTTCCCCCTCGAAGAGGCTGAACTTGAAGTCATTGGTCTATCTTTTATATCTTTTTGTGAGTTGGTTCATAACAAAAAATATGTACTTTACGATGATGATGACGACACTTGTGCGACAATAGTTAAAACTTTGGAAATGAGTGTGATACATGTTTGCATGGTAAGAATGACTCATTAACACAAATATCATCCTTTCAAACAAGCCAAAACCACATATATGTGATATATGTCACTTTCCTATGCTAAAAGACGACACTTTGATTTTTTTCAAAAAGGGACACGAATACTTAGAGAAAACACGTGTGAAGACACTCAATGTTTGTGATGACAACATGCAAAGACAATTTAGGCTTCGAAATTTGATGTAGGCTAAAATTTTGGAGGGCGTTGTAGAAACAACAACAATTAGATTTTCTGAAAGAATGCTTTGTTAGAGCCCATCGAAAGCTACAAAGAATCTAATATGGGGCTTACACCATCACCAAGGTTGTGGGTGATAATGCTTCTATGCTCAACATTCCTCCATTCCTTGGCCTACACCCAATATTCAATGTCGACCACCTTCGGCCAAATTTTCCACCATTGCTAGACACATTAGACATTGTTGAGAAACTGACACCAATAGAGCTCAACCCCGACTGCATTAAGTAGGCAAAAACTGATCAAATCATGGACACAGACATCAAGGAAACTTGCCAATAGAGGATCCAACTGTATCAAGTTTTCAAAGGTGGACAATTCCTGCAGCAAGGCAAGTGGCTCACCAATGACCAAGTTTAGTAGATGTTTCCCCATTTCATGGAGGCACTCAACACAATGGGTACCATTTATTCCTAAGGCGGAAGGACTAACACAAGTGGATATTTGTGGCCACACTCCTATTCCACTTGGACCCCCAACATTGTTTCATTCAATTTCCTTAATTTTGGCACAACTTTCTAGTTTTATCATTTTTTCAGGTCCTAAACTTATAGAGTCATCTTGAGGTCCCAAAAGAGGTTTTATTTAATTTTTTTATTTTTTATTTTATTTATTTATTTATTATTTTTTTTTTGTGGGAAAAATGGAGAGACTAGAAAAGTACAAAAATATATGTCATAGATTATATTTTTTCCTCCTCGTAGAGATCTTTAGAACGAGGTACTATGATAGGTAAACAAAGATCATATGCCAAAGTTACGACCTCGGGAGGTTGACAATCCAACTTACCTCAACGAGGCCCAAACCCATTGGCACTTCATCTCCTAGGGTTAGGGTTTCACACTTCTTTATGATAAAAAATTGTTTGAGCCTCATTGTAACACATTTTAGAAGCCATGTAACCATCACATCTCTTTTCAAAGATAGCTACCATCGCCCGAGCAAGTTTATTTCCATTCTACATGTAACAATTTTCTGTATTTGTTATTAATGAATTAAAGTTTAGTTTTCATTGTAGATTTGTGGTTCTATTTAAATCTATATTTCATTTTGTCCCTACATAAATTTGGATCATCTCAGTATGATTTAATGATATCTATAAGGAAGATCTAATTTAATAAATAAAAATTTTCCATGCAATTCATCTAACAGTTCATCAGTGACAAGAATAGGAAACTTATCTTTGATTGTTATTAGGTTGAGTTGTCTGTAGTCTAGACACATAATCCACAAGACATGTTTTTTTATAAACACTACCACTGGTGTAGAGAAAACACTCTGGCTAGGATAAATGATTCTTGCCTCTAACATTTCTTGAACCATACGCTTAACATCAATCTTTTGTGCATGTGGATATTTTTAAAGCCTAATGTTAGATGTTACACTTCCAGGTTGCAAATGAATAGCATGGTCATGATCTAAAATAGGTGGAATTCCCTTAGGAATTTCTCGAAATACCTTAGCATGATTATTGATAACTCTTTGAAGATCCATTGGAGGATAGGATATCTATGTTTGAACATATAATGAACATAATTGTGAAACTACACCTTGGTGTCCCTATTTTAGCAATTTTATCATGTTATTAGAGCTTATCACTTTACTAGGTTTCCCTTGGATACCTATAATATCAATTTCCTTTCCTTTTGAGAAAACTCTTATGAAAAGATCTTGGAAATTAAAGGACACTATTCCTAATGATTGTAACCATTGGACCTTTAATACAACATTAGCACCACCAATTTGGATTTAAATCATGGGGCTAATCAACAAATACTCCCCCATATTTATCTTAATCTTATTGCACTTCCTTGAAAAACCTATGGTACCTACATATGCAATCATCACTTGAAATTCTGGTGTTGTACATACAAAGCAATTGAGAATTTTTTCCAATTTGTAATTGATGAAGTTATAGATACTGCCATAATCAATGATTACTACTACCCTTTTCCTTTTGATATATCCTTCTATCTTGAGGGTTTATGGAATAATTATACCGACCAATGCATGACAAGAGATTGTTGGAGTAGTTTCTTCTAGTTCTAGGTCTTGTGAATATTCCACTTCTTTATCATCTTCATATTCACAGTCTATGTAGAATAATTTATTTTCACCAAATTTATTCCCTTTAATTTACTTGTTTTCACAGTTGAAACATAGTCCCTTTTTTCTTCTTTCATCCATTTTTCAATGAGGAAACCTTGTTGGTTTTCAAAAGGTAGCATGATTTCCTATATAGTTATTAATGGTCAATTTCCTAATGGCCATATTTTTACTTCCAACTTCCTTGCCAGACTAAAATCATGCTCTAGAGATTTAGGTTCAAGAGATGCACCTCATGTTGGATGATTTCCTTTAAAGTACCCATAAATAGGTCTAACAAGTTATCCCCTGAAATGTTCTTTATGATAAGACTCAACTTTTGTAATTGTTGAATATGCTTTGTAACTAGACTACTTTGTAAAATATTTACTAACTGCCTAAAGAATGCATTTCTCTTAATATCCCCATGTTGTGCTATCAATTCCTCCATAAAAATGGACCAAGATATAACCAAATCCTTTTTTCTTTCACAAATCCATTGATACCATACATGTTGGTCTTGTTCTAAAAACATGGATGCAATATTTTCCTTTTGTAAGGATGCCACTTGGTGTAGATCAAATTATTTCTCCATTTGAAATACATGTTATAGTATCATTACCATTAAATATCCTCATATTAATATTTCATTGTAGTAGTTCCTTAGTATTGACTTGAAGTTCTCATGATGTGGATCTTAGATTAAAAATTCATTTTTATGGTTCTACAATTTAGAATTTGTGCTCTCCAATTTTGATAGCATACTCCCCATATGTGATTGATACTCAAAAACATGCTTCTCACTATGTTTACAACCAATGTTTACAACCACCCTCCAAAATTTTGCCTATGCTTCGATTTTGGAGCCTTCCTTCTTATCCGTAGGAGCTCATCTTGCACTATTTTAGGTATTCATGCTTCGACTGAGACTTAAATTTTCATTTGTTTCTATGCTTTTTTGTTTTACACTTAGTTGATCTTTCTAACTCGCAATCTAAACTCCCAACCTGGATTCACAATAGTTCTGGGCTTGCTTCCAGAAAATATGCAATCCTTGAGGGCAAGCAACCTTGACGATGGTAATTATACAGTTCTGACTAGATGTTAGCCTTGAGCTCAAAAACTATGCAGTCATGGAAGGAAGCTCAACACTGAGCCCATAAACTGGGCAATCCATTACTAAGCTCAGAAACTGCCAATGCAATGAGCCAGAAAGTTGCCTAGCTCCTTGGAAATACGAAGTCTTTCCCGGTAGTGTGCATTGAAAGTTTTCCCGAAAAAGGAAAAAAGATAAAAGAGAAAAAACAATCCCTAAAAAATAGGGATATATTTTTAGTATCCCAAAGGAGGCACTTTCGCTATTTTTAGAAACTTCCACCAAGTGTTACTTTTTCCTTGATTTTAGGCATGTGCGTCATACACCCTATTTCGCTCAAACCTATTTAATCATTGCCTCTAAAGCTCATTTACACATTTGATATTGGATATCTAGCATTTCCTAGGAGATAAAGGAACCTTCAGTATGGTCATCGTCACCTTTTCGGGTGAGTTTGTCTTTTGTCATATTTTACCGCTATTTCTGTCGCTTTTTGTCATTTCACTAATTGTGTGGGCATTGTTTTGCTTATTTCTCTTCATAGTTATTGGAATTTAAACTTTTTTTAACTTGTAGAAGTGTTGTTTTAAGTTTTCGTTTGCCTTTCACAAATGTTGCATTGGGTTTCCTCACCTTCTATTTGATTAGTTGCTGCACTTGATCTAGATGGATTTATTCACACTTAGTTAGTTTTTCACTCAAATTCACAACATCACTCACTTCTACTCATTTTTCACTCTTACACCGAGTAGATATGCACTTTATTTAGCCAGACCTTTCCATTCCTAGCTGATCACTGCGCAATCCTAAGTCTCAAGACAGAAGATTGGCCTCTAGAACTCTGCATTGCGTAGTACAGGTTGGCTTCAACTATGTGCTATGTAGTTCCAAGAGCCAGCCTATCACCTTAGCCACTGAGACTGCGTAATGCACAGTCTCTCCCAAAACACTGCCCGGGATGAACTGCGCATTGCACAGTCTCAAGCCACAAGCTTCAACCTTGGCTACTAGAACTGCATAGTGCGTAGTTCCCATAGGCAGCCAGTCCTCTAGTCAATGAAAATTGTGAAATCCTCCCCATCAATTGTATTGTTTTTTCTTGAACATGCCTTGAAAGTAGATTTGCTAAATACTGATGCTTGCTTGCCATGAGTGTGTTTTCTGTCCCACAAGTACAACAAATTTTTAACACCTCTCCAGTATTCGTTGTTACCATGGCACCAAAGAGAGTTGCTTCAAAAGAGATCACTGAGAGCAGTACTGGGGAAGCAGTTGAGAAAACATCAGTAGAGTTTCCAATGTATACAAACACTTAGTTGTTTATAGAAAAGGGGTCAACACTAACATGACAGTAAGTTAATGAAGCTCTTTCAGCAAAGAGCCTTAAGGCAGATCTAGAGGACCAACAGGTTTATATCAGTATCCAATAGTTAGGACTACACAAGGTTGCATGTAGATATCCAACCTTTCCATGTGCATATGTCTTCAGCTGGATTGTCTCACACATTGATAAGAAGACTGTGACATTGTGTAGTGTCAATGGGCAGAAGCTTGCCACCTTTCGTGCAAAATATTATCAACACATGTATCACTTTCCTGATCTAGTGAAGCTCATGGACTCATTGTTCTATGCCAACCACAACTATGTGAACACAAGAGACATTACCAAAGGCTGGGTGAAAGAGCCATCGAAGTTTCAACAAAAACCCACCCATGTATAGAAGACAAATTCACTCAAGAAGGCCTAGCAGCTCTTGTTTATGTTAGCTTACAGGATCCATGGTCAGTAGAGCACAAAGACCTTTCCTAATGGGTGGACAGTCTTATTGAACCAGGTTGTGAGTAAGGGGAAGTCATTAAACTAGTCAGATATGTTGGATCGACAACTGAGAGCCCATGTATTGCAGGCCCAAATTCCTCCCGATGGTGAGCAATACAGGTTCTATATGTCTGCATATTTACTGGATGCAATATATGCATGACAAAACTTCCCTAGCACGAATTGTACATAGACACCAAGATAATCTGTAATGCACATCTATTGCAAGCTAGTTTCAGGTTCTAGTCATCGAGGAGTAATGGAACATCTAACTAACCACTTCATCATCTTGATTTACAAGCTTATCTTTAAAGAATATCTACCTTGCATGTCATGAGGAGCAGTGGAGGCGATAATAGACATTGTAGATTGGTATGCCTCACTAGGTGTCACCTTCCTTAGAGTGTTTGGCAGAGAGAAGCCTCTGCATGTTTTATAAAGGTATGCCAGCAACAAGATTGTCATGCAAGAAGTGTTATATCATCTCGCCATATGGTTGTCAACAGATTTTCATGGGAAGAAGAAACCACCATGGCTCACTCTTCCTTTGCAAATTGGATTATATGAGATAAAGAACTTAAAAGTCATGGATACCAAGGGAAAGAAGACAGTGAGCTTTGCATTTGGTAAATGAGAATTTAATCTGTATGATCCCTGTGGTATTTGTAAAGACCAATGTGCGAGAGTTTACTTCCCGTGGATAGGTGGAGAATTCCAATAGCAAAAGGAGGATCCATGGAGGAATTGCTACAATGGTTCTAGACTTCGTGAGTTGGTCAGTTTAGAAGGGACTTTAAAGGCTACTCCATAGATGGCAGAAATTTTGGAAGAAACAATAGCAGAAGGAAGTAATCGTATGCAGGACAAGGGAAAGAAGAATATTTTCAACAATCCATAGGGAGAACAAAGTTGCAATACAAAAGCATATCTTATTATCATGAAAGCAGATTTAGAAGCAGAAGAAAAAAGGAAGCAAAGGATACAAAGAGCGTAGCGTAGGAAGAGAGAAAAGAAACGGTTGTAGGAACCAGAGCTGAAGCTGCAAGAGACAAAACAAAACTTCAAGGAAGAACATGATTTGAGGAGGAGAGAACTAGAAGAGAAGTGGAAGCAAGAGGAATATTAAAGGAAAAGCGCAATGACAGAGGAAATAACACCGATACAGGTTAAAGAGTAGGAAAAGAACTAGCCAACAGTTGAGGAGGAAGGTGAATAGATGCAAGATTGGGAGCTTTCTCAACAAATTGAGGACTTAATTGAAGTGACAAACATGGAGGAAAAATAGGATCTGTAGAATGAAGATGTTGATCTGATGCCCAACGCACCATAGGTCATCCCTTAGTCTCTACCACCTTCATCAATAGAACCAACTCCAAGCGAAGAAGGGGATATTGTTCCCCTTGATGATTATCTGGTAATAGATGTGTACAATATGTCATTTGATGAATTCCAAAAGAGGATTGCACAAGCATGAAGAAAGAATTTTCCTAATTACCACGCATCACCTGCATTCATTAGAGAAAGGGTTATAATGGTAGACACCAGGAAGCATCCAAATTCCTTTCCAAATCCAACTTGGCCTTCATAGGAATAACAAGAACGAACATTCAGTATTTGATGGTTGAGAATGAGAAATTGGCACAAAAATTGCAGGCTGCCAGGTAAGAGGCAGAACAGCTCTACACAACAACACAAAATCCAATTTCTACACAGGTTTACTTGGAGGAAATGAGAGCAATGATACTTGCTAAAGTATCAGCACTCATAGAAACCATGCAGAAGTTCTATGAGGAATTTGTGATCGTACATAAATATGTTGTCTGTTTTCATGGCATATAGCAAAGCATATATTTTGTTAAAACTCTCAAGAATATACAAGTTGAAATTACCTATGTGCAAGAATGGACAATGTGATACAAAGAGGAACTGTTGGGTGTGGAGCATGATTAGTTAGAGGTCTTTGTTTTAGCCCGATGTATACCCCAGGAAGTTTGTACACCCCTCCACGCAGGGGGGTGCAGGGGGGACTTGTCCCCCCGCGGGGGTTCGAGGGGGCCGATCCCCCCCGGCTGTGGGTTCCAGGGGCCAGCGGTCCCCTGGTGGGGGTTTTGGCGGCAGTGCCTCCGAAGCTAAAAACAGATGTAAAATTGCCTTGTAAAAGTATAGTAATTTCTAGTGAATCTGGGCTGTTCATTAGGGGGTTGATCTAATGGTAGAACTTATGTTTAGTTTAAGGTTTTTTTTCCCTAGAAGGCAACCTCTCTCTTTGTATGAGGGCATTGTATTGAGGCTATGTAATAGATGTGTATTCTCTGAGCGAGAAATAGAGAGGTGAGGCTGTGAGAGAAAACAAAGGATATTACAATGGATCTGATGTAGGTTGTGTCTCTTCATTTTGCTGGATAATAGAAAGGAAGGATTGGCTATTCAGGGTTGACATATCCCAAACTGGGTGAACCATGTATATCTATGTCTCTCTGGTTTTATGCATTTTCTGTGTTTATATTTATGAAATATTCTATGTGTTCCATTGCTCTGTAATATATAATTTTCTAACAACTAGTATTAGAACTAAAGGTCCATTTGGCTGATAAACTCACAGGAAAGAAGGGTTCCTCATTCCAGTAGGAGCAATGGCGGAAGATGGTAAGTTTAGGGTTGAGAAATTTAACGACCAAAACTTTTCACTATGGAATATGCAGATGGAATATTATCTGTATCAGAAAGATTTGTTCCTACCATTGGGCGGAAAACAAAGATGCCGACGAGTATGACAGATGAAGAATGGAACCTTCTCGATAGAAAGGCACTCATAATTGTACAGTTGTGCTTCACAGCGTCGGTCGCCTTCAACATTTCGAAGGAAACAACGACAGAGGGTTTGATTAAGGCATTGGCGAAACTATATGAAAAACCCTCAGCCTCAAATAAGGTATTTCTTATGAAATGGTTATTTAATATGAAGATGTCAGAAGGTGTATCTATTGCAGACCATTTAAATGATTTTAATTTGTTACAAGTCAATTAATTTCTGTAGGGGTAAACTTTGATGATGAAGTTAGAGCTTTGTTATTCTTGTGCTCATTGCTAGAAAGTTGGAATGGTTTAGTAATAACCATTAGTAATTCTATTTCTGGATCTAGCACTTTAATGTTTTGTTGGGTGTGGAGCCTGATTATCTTCTGTATTCAAAGGTATCGTTGCATTGGACCCTAGTTCGAAATGGGGTGGCAACACCTCCCGTAAAATATTCGCTGCAGGGGGTTCCGGGGGGTGGCTGTGACCTTTAGGGAGCCCCCCCTGGTGGGGGGTTTTCGGGGCAGCGCCCCGAAGCTAAGAATAGATGTGAAATTGCGTTGTAAAAGTATACTAATTTCTAGTCAATTTGGGCCGTTCATTAAGTGGAGATTTGATGGTAGAAGTTATGTTTAATTTAGGGTTTTTTTCCCTAGAAGGCAATCCCTCACTGTATATGAGGGAATTGTATTGCATCTATATAGAACTTTATTCTGAGTGAGAAAGAGAGAGGAGATTGAGAGCGAAGAGGGCGTTACAGCGGATTTGCTGTAGGTTGTATCTCTTCAGTTTGTTGGATAATATAAAAGGAAGGACTAGTTGTTTCTCCGTGGACGTAGCCCAAACTGGGTGAATGACATATATCTATGTCTCTCTTGTTTTATGCGTTTTTTGTGTTTATATTTCTACAATATTTTATGTGTTCCATTGCTAGGTAATATATAATTTTCTAACAAGTTTGATGATGTTGTCAATGCTATCCTTAGAGAGGAAATGTGACCAAAAATCTCCTGTGAGACATCGGGTAATGCTTTAAGTGCAGAGTCTAGGGGGAGAAAAATGGAAAGAGGAAAGAGCTCAAAATATCGCGGTCTAGGGGGAGAAAAATGGAAAGAGGAAAGAGCTCAAAATATCGCGGTAAATCAAGGAAAGGTAGATCCAAGTCCAGATTGGGGATAGTGTGTTGGAAATGCGGAAAGAAAGGACACCTAAAGAAAGATTGTAGATATCGAAAGGGAAAAGAAGGAGATGCACAACAAGAAAACAATCACGAAGAAAATGTGACATGTGAGGTATTACAAGATGCTTTGATTCTTTCTTTCAAAAATATTATTGATTTGTGGGTGGTAGATTCAGGGGCCTCATTCCATGCCACACCTAATAAGAAATATTTTCATGACTATGTTCAAGGACATTTTGGACAAGTCCATTTGGGTGATGATAAACCCTTGTAAAATTGTTAGAATGGGTAAGGTTCTTGTAAAACAACAGAATGGAAACCAATGGTTACTAAAGGAGGTAAGGCATGTTCCAGATCTGAAGAAAAATCTGATTTCAACAGGGCAGTTAGGCGGTGAAGGTTGTGTGACAACTTTCATAGATAAAGCTTGGAAGGTCACCAAAGGAGCCCGGTAATAGCAAAAGGTGAAAGGGTTGGTACATTGTATTTATGCAATGGTATTTATAACTCTGTTAATGCTTTAACTTCCAAAAGAGAAAATGTAGCATTATGGCATCATAGGCTCAGACACATGAGTGAGAAGGGGATGAAGATTCTTCACTCAAGGAATTTGTTGCCAGGTTTGAAGAATGTTGATTTGGACTTATGTGAGAATTGCATTTATGGAAAATAGAAGAGAGTCGGATTTCCTAGAGTTGGGAAAGAAAAGAAGAGCGAAAAATTTGAGCTTGTGCATATAGATGTATGGGCACTTGCTTAGGTATCATCTCTCAGTGGCTCTCATTATTATGTTACTTTTATTGATGATGAAACTAGAAAAACTTGGATTTATTATATTAAGAATAAATCTTATGTATTTGATACTTTCAAGAAATGGAAGGCTTTGGTTGAGATTGAGACAGGAAAGAAATTGAAGTGTCTCAGATCAGACAATGGAGGTAAATATTGCAGAAAAGAGTTTGATAGGTACTATTCAGAGCATGGAATTCGCAGAGAGAAGACAGTTCCAAGAACACCACAAGAAAATGGTGTGTCAGAAAGGATGAACAGAACAATCATGGAGCGTGCAAGGTGCATGAGATTGCATGCAGGATTGCCTTTACAATTTTGGGTAGATGATGTAGATACTACTATTTATCTAATAAATAGAGGGTCTTCAAGTTCCTTGGATGGTGGTGTTCCAAAGGAAGCATGGACAGATAAAAAGGTAAACTACTCCTTTTTAAAGCCTTTTGGTTGTGAGGCCTTTGTCCATATTAATAAAGAAAATAGAACAAAGCTTGAGGAAAAATCAAAGAAATGTACCTTTATTTGATATGGTGTTAATAATTTTGGTTATCTCTTATATGATTATGAAAATCACAAAATCATTAGGAGCAGAGATGTAATATTCAATGAAAAGGTCTTATATAAGAATCAGTTGCAGGAAAAGAGACAGGAAAAAGAAAACAAGGAATACACAGTTCTTGACGAGATCACTGAAAAAGTAAAGGTGTCTGAAAATAATAATAATCAACAACCACAACAACAAAACCACCACAACAACAACATGCACCCCAAACACCTGAAGGTGGTGTTAGAAGATCTACCAGGATAAGTATACCCCCTGAACGATACTCTCCTTCATTATATTATTTATTGTTGATTGATTCTGGTGAACTCGAATGTTATGAAGAAGCAATGCAGGTTGAAAGCAAGAAGAAGTGGGAGCTAGCCATGGAAGAAGAGATGGACTCCTTAATGCATAACCAAACTTGGGACTTAGTCAGGTTGCTTGCAGGTAAAACTAAATTGCAGAATAAATGGGCTTATAGGCTGAAGGAAGAAGATGGAGGAAAACAAAGGTACAAATCTAGACTTGTGGTGAAGGGGTTTGTACAGAAGAAAGGTATTTATTTTGATGAAATATTTTCTCCTATTGTTAAAATGACTTCAATCAGAACTATTTTAAGTCTAGTAGCAGTTGAAGATTTGCATCTTGAGTAGTTAGATGTAAAGAAAACCTTTCTCCATGGGGATTTGGAGAAAGAGATATATATATGCAACAACCACAAGGATATGAGGTGAAAGGGAAGGAGAAACTAGTGTGCAGGTTGAAGAAGAGCTTGTATGGCTTAAAAAAGGCTCCAAGGCAGTGGTATCTAAAATTTGACAAGTTTATGTCTGAATAAGGTTATACTAGATGTCACTCTGATCATTGTGTTCATCTGAAAAAGAAAAATGATGGTTGCTATATTATATTGTTATTATGTGTGGATGACATGCTTGTTGCAAGGTCTAACATGCAGGAAATAAATGTGCTCAAAAGAAATTGGCAAATTCATTTGCAATGAAGGATTTGGGAGCCGAAAAAAAATCCTTGGTATGAGAATATCTAGAGATAGGAAAAATTCCAAATTAACATTGCCTCAGAATGAGTACATACAAAAGGTGTTGAAAAGATTTAATATGCACAATGCAAAACCAGTTAGTACACCTTTTGCTAGCCATTTCAAACTTAGTAAGGAAATGTGCCCAAAGACCAAAGAAGACATGGATTATATGTCTAAAGTTCCATATGCATCAGCAGTTGGAAGATTAATGTATGCAATGGTCTGCACAAGGCCTGATATTGCACATGCAGTGGGAGTTGTAAGTAGGTACATGAACAATCCAGGAAAGGAACATTGGATGGTAGTGAAATGGATTCTCAGATATTTGAAAGGTACCACAAATCAAGTATTATGCTTTAGTGGTTCAAACATTTCTCTACAGGGATATGTTGATGCAGATATGACAGGTGACAGAGATAACAAGAGGAGAACCATAGGATATGTATTTACTGTAGGTGGAACAACTGTCAGTTGGGTTTCAAAAATCCAAAGTGTTGTTGCACTTTCAATAACAGAAGTAGAGTATGTTGCTACTGCAGAGGCTAGTAAAGAAATGATTTAGTTACAAAGGTTTATGGGTGAATTTGGTAAGGAGCATGATATGGGCACATTATACAGTGATAGCCAAAGTGCCATTCCTCTTGCAAAGAACTCAGCATTTCGTTCCAGGACTAGACACATACAACTCAAGCACCATTTCAAACGATCGGTGTTGGAAGATGGAGAGTTGAAGCTAGAAAAGATACACACTAGCCAGAATCCTGCAGATATGCTAACAAAAGTTGTAACCGGGGAGAAACTGAGAATATGTTCAGTTTCAATTGGTCTTCAAGGATGATGATGAAGATGAGAAATAGCCAGGTCCAAATAGGAGTCATTGTCCAGCAAATGAAGCAGCGGTGGAGTTGCTACAATCATTCTCCAAGTGGGAGATTGTTGGGTGTGGAGCATGATTAGTTAGAGGTCTTTGTTTCAGCCAGATGTATACCCCAAGAAGTTTGTAAACCCCTCCACATGGGGTTGTGCGGGGGGACTTGGCCCCCCTTGCGGGGGTTCGGGGGCCAGTGGTCCCCTGGTGGGGGTTTCAGGGGCAGCGCCCCCGAAGCTAAAAATAGATGTAAAATTGCCTTGTAAATGTATAGCAATTTCTAGTCAATCTGGACCGTTCAGTTTATGGTTTTTTGCCCTAAAAGGCAACCCATCTCTTTGTATGAGGGCATTGTATTGAGGCTGTGTAATAGATGTGTATTCTCTGAGCTAGAAACAGAGAGGTGAGACTGTGAGAGAAAACAAAGGATATTACAATGGATTTGATGTAGGTTGTGTCTCTTCATTTTGCTAGATAATAGAAAGGAAGGATTGGCTGTTCGGGGTGGACGTAGCCCAAACTGGGTGAACCACGTATATCTGTGTCTCTCTAGTTTTGTGTGTTTTCTGTATTTATATTTATGAAATATTCTGTGTTCCATTGCTCTGTAATATATAATTTTCTAACAGGAACCACTTGACTTAGTGAAGAAAATGAAGCCATAGGCAGAGACAGAGAAAGTGAAAGTTCGGATGTGTATTCAGAACAACAAGAAACTTGCCTCATTTATTGGTTGCATTCAGGGCTCATAGGTATGGTTGTACAACGGTTTGGATTTTATGGTGACAACCCATAGGATCCCATAAGTAATCTCACTCACCGAAGATAAGCAAAAAAATCAAGTTAGGCAAAAGATTGGATAGTATTTGGAGCAGCTGAAACAAGTGCCTCCAAGGAGGATTTGTAGCTGAATAGAAAAAACATGCAAAACTACATTGGGGTTTCAGTTTAGATTAGAACATTGTTTCTCTTGGTTGAGAAAGAGGTTAAGATTGGCTCCAAGTCATTGTACCTAGAAGCCATGGAGGCTAGAGTTCACTTCCAGCGAGACACCATCGCACAGTGTGGGGATGTCATCATATAGTATTGAGCTTGGCACCAATATGTCACCGAGAAGCATCAAGTGGAAGTTTCTAAGCTAGAGTTTTTCCAAACTCAAGCATCATAGTGTTGTGTCTTATTAGGCTTTCAAGTTGTCTCTAACCTAATTTCTCTTATATGGGTATAAGTGTAAATTGTAATATTATTCGTGATTATGTTATAAGTGAAATTCCAAGTGTCAATATTGGAATATGAAGAGTCGTGATGTAAGTAGTGAGTCATTTTGTAAAGAAGTTGAAGATTCACAAGGGTAGTCCAAAGGTCACAAAGCGGAGTTGAAGAGTCACCCCTCTTGCTATAAATAGATCCTCATAACTCATGTAATGGGATTTTGGGAGCCAATCTTCTAGCTAGGCTTAGGCTTAGAAGGAGCTTAGGAGTATTGTGAATAGCCTTGGCTTCTCTATAGAATAGAGGGAGTATACTTCTTTGGAGGAGCAGGTGTTCTTGACTTTAACATTCCAATATTAGGGCTAGTGGTCCATCAATGGTGTATGTATGAATGGAACTTTAACTTATAATAAAACTAGATCCATCACGCTTTCATGCATATGTTGTGAATAAATTAGGACTATTCTTGTTGTATTTGCAATGCATGTTATTTAAATTATGCTTATTATTATGAACTATTTCATTTTCATTTGTTTGAATCTTGTTGAATGTATGTTGTTGTATTAATTCATCACTTTAACTTGTGGACTATTCTGCATCTTATCTTGTGATGTCATTACACTCATGTGTTCCTTTCAAGCTGCATACTATTACTAGCTTCCAAGGGCATGTAATGGAATGGTGTTGCACTTTGATCGATGCTTCCATACACTCTTTCAAACATCTTGTCATAGAAATGTTTCGTGCTTTTGACATGTATGATCGTAAATGTCTTTGCAAGAAAATTCTACAATTGTGAAATTCACCTGATGAATCATTGCATCGTTTTCACAATCATTTCATGGATTTTTGTTTTTAATTTCCTAAAGATGAAGTTGATTGGCCTTTCTTAGCAAGGAGATTTCGATATCTTGTTCACATTTCAGAGAATCCACATGAGATTGAATCTTTCAAACCTCTCCCAACATACCTCGGTATTAGAGTTTATAAATCCGCGACGAATGAGTTTGTTGTTTCAATTGACCATTCATCCCCTTATCATGAAAAAACTCTAGTTCCACAAGTTTAGGTGGGAGAAGTAGAGAATTCATCCATTGATGTACTGCCATATTTCCCCAGCTCACATACTCAGAATTACAATGCATGTTTGGACTGTGAATCTGATGGTTGTGATGAAGTGTTATTTCCTAGTCCTCCATCCTTTGGTCCCTCTAATCCTCTGGATTGTGATGTGTTTTGTTCACCTGTTTCCGATCTCACTTTTTATGTTCACGACGATCAATTTCTGGATGGAGTTGGTGTTGAAGAACCCACCTGTGATATCATTTTCAATATCTATGTGTGGGAGTGTAAATCTAAACAAGAGTTTGCGATGAAGGATGATCTCCTTCCTCCTGCACCTCTTCCGCATCATCTTGACATTTTCCATGATTCTAAAATTCCTGCTAAATCTTGTGAAAATTTAGTTTCTGTTGATGTTACTATTTTCAGGCATTCTTAGAATAAGTGGAATGCCAATTTTTCATCTAAATGCAAAGATGACAAATCATTTATTCCTGATCCTCCAAATCTCTCATCTTGTATTTCTAAAAATATAGAGGGCGAAATTTCTTGCTCTCCATCATTCCCTCTTTATGATTCGTGGGATCATGAGGATTCCTTTGTTTCTAATATTGAAATTGCTAATCACAGCAACTGTGATATTTTCAAGGATTCATTTGATCATGACTATGATTTTTCCACTATTGATCTTTCTAAGACATTGATCTTTGATGATCCATCTTCTGATGATTTGGAACTTCTGCAAGCTATCAGAGCACTTCAAAATGAGCTGATGGTTATGTTAGGTTCTCATAGTCTTGAGGTTAGTTCCACTTTTGATCATAAATGTGTTGAATCTTACCAAGATCCTCATCACTCTGTTGCACGCATTGAAAATCAATCTGTTGTATGATTTTCACATCCTCCATTTGTATTACACGATCCTATCACTCAGTCATTGGAGGAGTCATATGTAGCAAGCACTGTCACAAAATTTTCTTCTTTATTTGTGTTCACTCATTTCCACAATTAGAAAGTTTTCTCTTGCATTTCTTCAAGTCATAATGTGTCTAAACACCACAATGCACCCGCAACATGTCTTCCATGCACATTTATTTCTATATTTTCTACGAGTTCTTTCAAACTTTGAAAATTTTGGTTTGCATTGTCTTATCTTTTATGTTTATTGTTATGCTTGTATATCTTTCTATACTTGCATTCCCTCGCCTACATAGGCCAACCAATGCATTGGTAGTTGCATTAGAAGTATCCCTTCACGTGAGTCTGGCCTATTCACTATTAGGTTAGGAGTAGGAGTAGTTCTTTTCTTTTCTTATATCTTACTTTGAATTGCTTTCTTTCACTTTCCGCTTTACTTCTTTCCTTTTGTTTGTTTTATTTTCATCCAGAGGATAACTTCCACATGAAATTGTGTTTGGCTTCTTAGACAAGTAGGGTGAAGTCCAAGAGGAAGTTGTACTACTATCAATGCTTGGTCATTTGTCTATTCCCTCTCTTTATGTGAATCTTGCATTTCTTTTATTTGATAATACTTTGATGGAAAATATGTTCCTTTTGTAGAAAGTCATAGAAAAAGCATGATGCTTGTGCTTTTAACTAGTACTGCCTACTCTAATCGGTCTTCTATTGTCGTTTAATCCTTGTCAACTAAGTCAAGTAGAGTAAGGAGGGGAGAAAAATATTAACAAGTATGTCATAGGTATACATAAATATCCTTCTCTGAAGGGAAAACCTCTTCTGTGCTCAATAAGTCGGGATCCCTCTTCCGCCCCATGAAATAAATAAATGCTTATGCACAGTTCTTTGAACAATAAAAATGAAAAAAATGATAAAATGAAAAAGGGGCAAAATAAGAGAAAGTATTTTTGCACAGAGAGGTGAAGCAAGAAACTTTGTCAAGGTACCGTCCAGAATCTCTCGCCATGGAGCAATGTTTGTGGCCCTGAAGTGACTCTTCCGGGGTATTGTCCAGGCCTACTGGCAGCGAAACAACAACATATATGAAAACTATGACTCTACCAATCTCTTTTACTTTTGAATTTATATACTCCTCATCCCAAATCTAAAAAAATCAGTCTGACTTGGCTTGGTATGTGTGTTTCGGATGAAGAGAATGGTGGGGGCTATATCTTTAACTAAAGCCAACTGAAGAAGTTGTGATAATCAATGAACTGAACAATAATTCCAGAAGAGTTAGACTTGTTTTCATGAGACAAGATCCACACAAAGAGTTGGAGTTCTACTAGTGTTTCGCCAGTGTTGTAGCGACTACAACCACCCTCCAAATTTTTCCTATGCTTCGATTTTGGAGCCTTCCTTCTTATCCACAAGAGCTTATCTTGCACTGTTTTAGGTATTCATGCTTCGAATGAGACTTATCTTTTCATTTGTCTTTTTGATTGTTTGTTTTCACGCTTAGCTGATATTTATAACTCACAAGTTTATCTCCCAACTTAGTTTCACAACAGTTCTGGGCTTAACTCCATAAACTATGCAATCCTTGATGGCAAAAAACTTGATGATGGGAATTATGTAGTTCTGATTAGAAGTCATCCTTGAGCTTAGAAACTATGTAGTCATGGAAGAAAGCCCAAAAATGAGCCTAGAAACAAACCAATCCCTCATTAAGCTTAGAAACTACGCAGTGCACCGAGGCTGAAAGTTTCCCAGTTCCCCGGAACTGTACAATCTTTCCTGGCAGCGTGCATAGCAAGTTTCCCAGGAAAATGCAAAAATCTAAAAAACAAAAAAGCATCCCTAAAAAATAGGGATCTATTTTTAGTATCCTGAAGGAGGTTTTTTTGCTATTTTTAGAAACCTCTACCAAGTGTCACTTTTTCCTTGATTTTAGGCATGCACGTCATAAACCCTAAATCGATCAAATTTATTTAATTAATGCCTTTAGAGCTAATTTTCACGTTTGTTCTTGGAGCTCTAGTATTCCTGAGGAGATCAAGGAACCTTCGGTGCAGTCATCGTCGATTTTCTGAGTGAGTATCACTTTTGTCGTCTTTTGTCATCTTTTTTGTCGATTTTTGTAATTTCGCTCATGTGAGTATTGTTTTACTTATTTCTCTTCATATCTGCTTGCATTTCAACTTTTTTAACTTGTAGAAGTTTTGTTTTAAGTTTTCATTTTCCTTTCACAAGTGTCACATTGGTTTTCCTATTTTGTACCAATGTTTATCGTTGCAATGACTCTCCTCACACAGCTGATTTTCCTTTTGTTTGATTAGTTGCTACAATTGACCTATATGGATTTACTCATACTAAGTAAGTTTTTCACTCAACTTCACAACATCACTCACTTCTTCTCATTTGTCACTCTTTCACCAAGAAGATCTCCACTTGCTTTGGGAAGATATTGCCTTACCTAGCTGAGCACTACATAGTCCTAAGGCTCAATCCATAAGCTTGGCCTCTGGAATTGCATAGTTCCAAGAGCCAGCTTGTTGCCTTAGTCATTGAGACCAGAGCACTACCTAGGATGAACTGTGCATTGCATAGTATCAAGCCACAAGCTTCAACCATGGTTGTTGGGACTATGAAGTGCACAGTTCCCACAGGCATCCAGCCCCTCTTGTCAATGAAATTGTGCAATCATCCCCATCAGATGCCCAGTTTGTTACTTGGACATGCCTTGAAAGTAATTTTTCTAAATATTGATGTTTTCTTTCCATGAGAGTCTTTTAAGTCCAACAGGTACAATAGTTGTTGAGCACCTCTCTATCGGTCACTATTACCATGGCACCAAAGAGAGTTGCTTCAAAAGAGACAATAGAGAGCAGTATTGGGGAAGAAATTGAGCAAACATAAGTAGACTTGCTAGTGTCTGAATACACTCATATGTTTATAGAAATGGGTCAACACTAACATGGCAACAAGTTAATGAAGTTATTTCAGCAAAGAACCTTGAGGCATATCTAGAGGACCGACATGTTTATCTCAGTATCTAGAAGTCATGACTACACAACATTGCATGTAGATATCCAACCTTCCCACGTCCAAATTTCATCCACTTGCTTGTCTCACACATTGATGAGAAGACCATGACATTGAGCAGTTCTAACGAACATAAGCTTGCCACATTCCGGGCTGAAGACTATCAACACATGTATCACTTGCCTGAGCCAGTGAAGCTCATGGACTCATTTTTCTATGCCACCCGCAACTATGTGAACACAAGAGACATTTTAAAAGACTGGGTGAAAGAGCCATTGAAGTTTCAACAAATGCCCACCCATAGCGTTGTGTCTTGTTATGCTGTCAAGTTGTCTCTACCCTATTTGTCTTATATGGGTACAAGTGCAAATTATAATAATATTCTTAATTATGTTGTAAGTGAAATTCCAAGTGTCAATCAATATTGGAATATGAAGAGCCATGATGTAATTTAGTGAGTCATTTTGTAAAGAATTTGAAGAGTCATGAGGGTAGTCTAAAGGTCACAAAGGGGAGTTGAAGAGTCACCCCTGTAGAAATTCCCACTGTAGATCACCTGATAATGCAATATACTAAAGAAAAATACTTGATCCACTTCTACAAACAATTATGCAGAAGCTTAATTGAATATGAGAAAGATCAATAGAAAACATATAACTAATAAGAATAAATCAATCACACATAACATAGAAGAAATAATTCGGGGAAAATCTCAGCCTAAAACCCTAACTCTGTATTATCATACAAGTGGAAATATGTTTAGTATTACAAAAAGAATCAGCTCTCAAGCTATCCTGCTCTCTCTGCAACACATCTGCTACTCATAAACAGTCAAAGGCCTCTCTCAAACCTTCTCCTCTGCCCTCCAAGCCTCCTATTTACTTGCGCAGTTTTTCCTGGGGTCTAGTGCTTCCACATGTGTGAATTCCCACCTCACACTGCTCACTTGGCTCAGAAATAACTGTACAAACTTGAAGGAGATAAATCCTCATCATGGATGAGCTTCCTTTATAGGAAAAACATTCATCCAACTGATAGTATATTGTCCCTTCTCTGATCTCAACTGGGTCTCTGTCTGAACTGACATGCATGAGTTATTCATGAGAGAATATTCATTTATCTAAAGAACAGCAGTTATATGCAAGCATGCATTAATTAACTGAACTCACATTAATTTAAACAAACTATTTAAATCAATCTAACTAGACTTGAATCTGTTAACTGAGAAAACTAATTACTATTCAAATTAGAACTCATCCTTATCTCTTTAACTGATGGATAAATCCCTCAATCAATGGAGAA
Source organism: Pinus tabuliformis (assembly GCA_031772625.1). Classification (NCBI taxonomy): domain Eukaryota; kingdom Viridiplantae; phylum Streptophyta; class Pinopsida; order Pinales; family Pinaceae; genus Pinus; species Pinus tabuliformis. The sequence continues at coordinate 1,742,942,050 of CM062817.1, read as the reverse complement.
ACTATTGCATGTCCTCACATAGAATTCATGTTTGATTTTTCATAACTAATTAACTCATGGAGAATTAATTAATTTATTTTCAAACATCTGCTAAGACCAAATTCGAATTTTACTTCCTATTTTTAGTCCAGGGACTGACTAAAATAGGAATCCATCCTGAATTACTAAAAATAACATTGCTATTTTTAGCACTTCTATTCTTCGTTCCCTGTTGCCCAATCCAGCACTGGTACCCAAACTGCTATTTTTAGCATTTCTTGTTGCCATTTTTCAACGCTTCCTCTCAACAAGAAAGGCTTCAACTCAAACCCAATCTTGTACCTCTGGAATGTTCTACATGCAACACATCTACCAAGTGTGGTTGCTCCAGCAACTCTCGGAACAAAAAAAACTCCCAACTGACCTCTCTATTGGGTTAGAAACATACTCTGATACTTGCTGCTGATAAGTGCTCCCTCTTTGACATCTGAGCTGCTGCAACACTCCATGCATCTCACACCATTGCACACCTCTCTGTGCCATCTTACACTGGTGCAACAATCCTGTGCCTCTCGCATTGCTGCAGCTTGCTAGCTCCACACAGTCCTGAGACTCCTGCACTATAACTCTCTCTGCCACTCCATCCGCATCTGTCTCTACCCAATCAGCTAGTCCTGCTACTCCTCGTCGGGGCTCCTATAGCAAAGTTGAATCAAAAAGGTTGGGTACCTTAGGGATCCTGCCCCTATTCCAGCCTTCTTGAGAAAATCACTCCACATCTCCCCACCTCCTACCTAGAGGTATGGATGCATGTGATCCCTCTACCCACCTGGATCGAAATTTACCCCTACTGGAAGTCTCTGCATGAGTAGATGTCTCTAATCAATCTCCTCTCAACTTCTCTAGTTGTGGTTGCTCCACAATCTCCTGAAGTTGTTTCACCAATCGTGGTTCCTCCACAATCATCCGAGACTTCTTCTGGCGCTGCATGTTGAGAGGTAATGTACTCTCCCTCTCAACCACCAAATATCTAACCTTTTCCTTGGTCCTCAAGGCTTTGCATGCATCTTGTACCTCAAGTGCATACAGGTTCTTGGCTAGCACCCCAATCTGTTTCATATTTCTTGCCGTCACGAAATTTTCTGGAAAAAGAGCTAATTTTAAATCAACGATATCTTCCTCCTCCAAACTCCGATTCAGCCTATTTTTTTTTTGTTGATTTTGGGTATTTTTCTGTAAGGAATCTAGATCTGCTATTTGTTTCTGAAAAATTTTCACAAAAATTTTCATATCTGCTCTGAAAACTCGCGGCCCAAAACTCAAAACTTTGAAATATCCTCTAGTATATTGTTCTCTGCTTTGATCACCTTTGCTCTGATAACATGTAGAAATTCCCACTGTAGATCACTTAATAATGCAATATACTAAAGCAAAATACTTGAGCCACTTCTATAAACAATTATGCAGAAGCTTAATTGAATATGACAAAGATCAGTAGAAAACATATAACTGATAAGAAGAAATCAATCACACATAACACAGAAGAAATAACCCCGGGAAAGCCTTAGCCTAAAACCCCAACTCTGTATTATCATACAAGTGGAAATATGTTCAGTATTACAAAAAGAATTAGCTCTCAATCTATCCTGCTCTCTCTACAATACATTTGCTGCTCATAGACAGTCAAAGGCCTCTCTCAAACTTTATCCTTTGCCCTCCAAGCCTCCTATTTCCTTGCGTGGTTTTTCTTAGGGTCCAATGCTTCCACATGTTTGAATTCCCACCTCACACTGCTCACTTGGCTCATAAATAATTGCACAAACCTGAAGGAGATAAATCCTCATCATGGATGAGCTTCCTTTATAGGAAAAATATTCATCCAAATGATAGTACACTGTCCCTTCTCTGATATCAATGGAGTCTCTATTTGAACTAACATGCATGAGTTATTCATGCGAGAATATTCAGTTATCTGAAGAACAACAGTTATATGCAAGCATGCATTAACTAATTGAACTCACATTAATTTAAACAAATTGTTTAAATCAATCTAACTGGACTTGACTCTGTTAACTGAGCCAACTAACTACTACTCAAATTAGAACTCATCCTTATCTCTTTAACTGATGGATAAATCCCTCAATCAATGGAGAAATTGTTGCATGTCCTCACATAGACTTCATGTTTGATTTTTCACAACTAATTAACTCATGGAGAATTAATTTATTTATTTTCAAACAACTGCTAAGACCAAATTCGAATTTTACTTCCTATTTTTAGTCCAAGGACTGACTAAAATAGGAATCCATCCTGAACTGCTAAAAATAGCAATGCTATTTTTAGCACTTCCATTTTTCATTCCCTGTTGCCTAATCCAACACTGGTACCCAAACTGTTATTTTTAGCAGTGCTATTTTCAGCACTTCTATTTTTAGCATTTCTTGTTTCCATTTTTCAACAACCCCCCTCTTGTTATAAATAGAACCTCATAACTCATGTAATGGGATTTTGGGAGCCAAGATTTTTGCTAGGCTTAGGTTTAGAAGGAGTTTTGGAGTATTGTGAAGAGCTTTGGCTTCTCTGTAGCACAAAACGAGCATAATTCTTTGGAGGAGTAGGTGTTCTTGGCTTTAATGTTCCACTATTGGGGCTAGTGGTCTGTCAATGGTGTATGTATGAATGGAACTTTAACTTATAATAAAATGAGAGTTAACACGCTTTCATGCATATGTTGTGAATATAGTAGGACTATTCTTGTTGTATTTGCAATGTATGTTATTTAACTTATGCTTATTCTTATGAACTATCACGTTTGCATTTGTATGAATATTGTTGAATGTGTGTTGTTTTATTACTTCATCACTTTAACTTGTGGACTATTCCACATCTTAGCTTGTGATTTCATTAAATTTGTGTGTTCCTTTGAAGTTGTGTACTATTATTGGTTTCCAAGGGCACACTTCCTTTTCCCTTCGTGTGTTGGAACTTTCATGCATTGCACTTGACTCTCCGCATGGTCACACAATTTCTCTCACCTAAAGTTACCGTACTTCACTCTTAATATCCCCATGTTGTGCTATCAATTCCTCCATAAAAATGGACCAAGATATAACAAAATCATTTTTTATTTCACAAAGCCATTGATACCATACATGTTGGTCTTGTTCTGAGAACATGGATGTAATATTTTCCTTTTGTAAGGATGCCACTTGGTGTAGATCAAATTGTTTTTCCATTAGAAATACACATGTTACGGGATCATTACCATCAAATATCCTCATATTAATCTTGCATTGTAGTAGTTCCTTAGTGTTGATTTGAAGCCCTCAGGATGTGGATATTAGATTAAAAATTCATTATTATGGTTCTACAATTCAGAATTTGTGCTCTCCAATTGTGATAGCATGCTCCCCATATGAGATTTATTCTCAAAAACATGATTCTCACTATGTTTACAATTTACTTGAATCTTGACATCCATTTTAGGAAGCCTCTCCAAGAGAAGATTTTCCATGACAATCATGGATTTTTATATTTATTCCTCATTTTTATTCATCATCTTTTCCATTTATCTTTTAAGTTTTTCTTGAGAAAATGTGAGATCCACCTTTTTCAACAAACTGCCATCCATTTCATTAACTTTCTTCTCTAATTAAGATAACCTAAATTATAAATGGTCACATTCTTCACTAGTCAAGGGTGGTCCTTCAATACATTTAATTAGTGTAGTAGCTTTCTTTAAGGAATGTTGGAAAATAACAATAGCCCTCCTCTTTCTTACTTGAGCACTTCTGGATCTAAAAATTTGCTCCACAATACTCTGATATGTAGTTTCTACAATTCCATAGGTGTGAACTGAATTTGATGTGGCAACTGAAAGTTATACTAACTTTCCCAAAACTTGTTTATTTTTTTGCCTCTTCACACAAGCAACATTATATATCATACCATGTGTCCAATTATTGAAATATAATTATGGAACTTGTAGTTGAGGTATTTCTATGTTTGTTGAAATTCATAAATATTTTGAAGTTTGGAAATTTCCAAACAAGAAGATATAGCAAAAATATCAAGTTGACATGTTTAAATTTTACTTCATAACTATTCACAAATCCTAAATTCCATAGGGAATAACTTCCAAATTATAGCAAACCAAATTCTGAGAAATAGAACTAAATACTCTAATAATTTTCATTAATATGGTACAAGTTTCACTTTAAGAATCCTTGTAAAAAAAGGTATAGCACAAATTCCGAACTGACTTGTTTGGAATTTAATTTCGGAGCATACAAAAACCCTAACTTCCTTGGAGCATATCTCTAACTTGGAACATATTTTCACCATAATTTTTCCTCAACATGGTCCAAGCTTCATGGTCTGAAGCCTCATAGAAAAAATCTACATCAAAAATTAAAAAGAAACCCATTTGAGATGGAATTGACGAGAATTCACAAACCCTAACTTTCTTAGACAATATATCATAAATATATCAAATAAATATCTAAAATGTGAACCAAATATTTCTTAGGATTTATTCTCAATATTCTCTAGGTTTCACCATCTGAAGCCTCCTAGAAAAAAAGTCTAAGCAAAAATGTCGCGATGGCCTGTTTGAAGTAGCAAAACCATAGGATCAAGAGCTATGATACCAAATTTTATGATCCTTGAGGCTTAAAAATGCTACGAAACCAATAATTACAATACACTTTTAGGGGGGAAGCTCATTTTATAAAAGATACAATGAATGATACAATATTTTGTGATCCTAAGACTATATCTCCTTAGTATATCTATAGGAGACAAAGGATACAATTATAATAAAATGGGAATATGAGGGGTTCTAGCCAACATAATAAAATAATGACATAAATGCAATTACACAATAAATAAGGCTCAATAACGGGTTTTTGGGATAACATGGAGCTTATATAAGGCTTAACATTTACCCACATGAGGCAAAATGATCCAAATAGTTTGCCTAAAGAAACATAAGACACACTTTGCGTAGCTTCTCTAAGATTCCTTTAAAAATGCAAGAGAGAGACATCCAAAACACAAGGATGGATTCAAGGATAGACTTGATAAGCACTAATCATTCTACTCTAGAGAGCCATTTAAAACTCCAAGCCTTTAACCTTTTTTCCAATTTTGCAGCGAGGCAATTCTAGTGTAATTTTTTGTATGAATTTGGTTCTAAATGGAATCCAAAGTACTTAAGACCTTCATAAAAATTCATCAAAGTAGAAGGGAAAAAAACTTTAAAATGAATGACTTCAACCTATTCTAATAATTGTATCAAGAGTGTTTATTTAGAAATATTTATTTGCATACCCATGACTCTCCAAGACAAAACCAAAGGGGAATCTGGAAAACTTGTGTCTTGACATGAACCATCACAAAAGACAAGAATACTATAAAAAAAAATAGGTGTGTAATTGACAGTTTGCATCAATTGTTATTCCTCTAAAGTCTCCCCTTGGCTTTGCATTTCCTAGCATCCTACTTAGTCCTTCATCCATTAGTAGGAAAAGTAATGGGGAAAGCAAACATCTTTGTCGGAGACCCTTTTGCACATGGAAGAAAGAAGATGTCGGTCCATTCATAAGGGCTACAAAATAAAATGATGATATGAAACTCATAACCCATGTAATAAAAGGAACTTCAAAACCTAGGTGAGTCAGAAGGAGACAAAAGTGATGCTTTCCTTTTCTGGTAGTTCCTAGCTAAATAATTGTGTCAAAGAATATAAGTGAAGGATTTGTTTAAAAATGGTTTTTTTAGGAATAAAATCCTTGACTTAATGTAAATAAACTCTTCCTTTTTAAAATATAACCAAAGTGGTGAGATACAATAAAAATAGTATGTGAATATAACTTTTCCAGGGGATTTAAGGTAAGCTAATCCTTAGCTAGACCTCTCCCAAGATCCACACAATATTAAATGTATAAAAGAAAAAGACCACATAAAACAAGAGATAACTTACATATGAACAATATTTTGGTACCCTGAAACCAATAGTCCTTGATTAAATTTGGAAAATTGGGCTAGTACAAAGAATATCAACTTTTGATCTAAGAATCAACCCCTTCCATATCAAAATTTACAATATTTATATAGCCTCTACAAAACTCAATTTCTACAAATCTTAAGGAAAAGCACTTCTATAAAAAAATAACAACTTCGTGATTCTTTACATGAAACTTGAACTACACTGAAGTTCTTTAGATTGATATCCTGGAACAACCTTTGACTGTTGGATTTCCCCCCCACAATTTGAACTTGCCCTGATTCTGTGTCTTGATATAACTTGTTTATATGGATGTTTTTGTAGTTGAAATATCTTATGATCGGATTTCAAAAAGTTTATCCAAATCTCTCATAGTTGGATAAGTGAAAGAGATTAACTTTCAATATACTTCATCCAACTCGTTATACTTTTGAAAAGTTGGCATGACTGTAAAAATATATTTAATCTTATAACACACGAATAAATCATTTGATAACTTTTCAAGAATATTTTGACCACTTGGAGCTCTTGTGAAACCAGTAAAACTTGAATTACCATTTGCATAATCATTAAGTAATTTCTGATACTCATTCTTAGAAACCAGTTTACCCAGGGAATTTCTGAATGATGCACTGATACGAAATGAGAGATTAGTAACTATGCGACTAAATTAGTTAGTCACCATAGTCATTTCAAGTGAATTATTATTAAATTTGAGTAATTTTAAGTGACTCAATTAAATCTAACTAAATTAAACAACTAATTTAGTCTAGGGATAAAATATATGACTAGACAATGAGTGACCCAACTAAAAATGAATAACTTAACTGAAAAATTTAGTCAAGGACTAAAATATATGACTCGATAATAAGTGACAACATTAAAAATGATTATCCTAAATGATTAATGTAGTGCAAGAATAAAAATATGACCAACTAACAAGTACAAGTATATGACTTAGTCATTTATGCTAGTCACTTTTAGTTGTGTCACTCCAGAAATGAAAAATTGTAATTTTGATATTGAAGTGTTACCTTTCACTAAATTTTAACAATGAAGATGGATTCAGAGACCCCTTTAATCCATCTTCAATGTTAAAATTTAGAGACAAAGGGGTCTCTAAATTTATCTAGAGTGATAAAATTTATATACAACTTAATTTTGGAGAATTATTTTAATCCTCAAATACAGAGATTGATTTAATAACTTGGGAAAATGTGGGGTTTGGGACAAGGGAAATCCTTCACTCATATACATTAGGGAATGAGAGGAATTTCACATGTTTCAACCCATTTTGGTTCTTATATGTTCTTTCCCACAACAATGTAAGAGCAAGGAAGTTAATCTGATGCATATTTTCTCCTTGCAGGATTGGCATCTAATGTGTTTTGTCTAGATATTTTTGTCATTTTCTGTGAACCTAAATTATATAAGTCCCAAATTATCAGTATGTATCAGAGAACAATACTATGTTTGAATAACGATTTTCTATCACGGGTATAGAAGGAGGAAGATGTTACAACCCAAATTATCATATTGAGAAGGACTGCAACATTTGCAGTATATAGGTGACATGTTTACACTATTCTTTAAGTTCCTTTTGATTTGAATGTTTATGCTATTTTCTTATCTGGGGATTAGGTTTTGGGTAATTGAATTGATTTATTTTACTATTACTGCAATCATGTACAAGAACCATCTATAAGAGCTTGCTGAGAGGATTTGTTTCAATTTTCCATCGTATTTTTGAATATAGGAGGGGATCAATCATGCCCCTTTTTTAAAGGAAGTATTCATATTCAATGGTGAAACTTTTGAAAGGCCCAAATTGTATGTCAATTTGTTCTAGGCCGAGCATGTGTTTGTAGGAGTTTCTCTCAGTAATCTCTCAAGAAGAGGCCCCTCACAATGTCTTGCTACAAGAATCCTAGTAAGTAGACCATTGCTTGTTTATTTTTCCTTGTTGGTTTTAATATTAGATTGAAAGAGGTACACAAACATAAGTATTATCCATTAAATTCCATAAGCGCTACCACATTACAAATGTCTCTTGTTGTACTTTTGAGTCCCATTGACCTATGAACAATAATGTGATTTATTTATGGTATCATTCCTTTCCTTCACCCATCGAGAATTGGTTTTTCACCTGCTCAAACCCTATGATGTGGTACCTCAAGGCTTGTGTTAATGAAATTTGTATCTATATATCAAGTAGGGTTACCAAACCTACCCAACTCAAAATGGCAAGCACCACACTAAAAGTAATACATAGATTTAACTTTGGTTGAAGACTTGTTGATGCCTATACAACAAATTACAAGTTTCACTGGATAGGTTAAGGGTTGTAAGTTGTGACCTTTGTCACACCTTGAAGTCACGCATGTTATGATCCTTGTAAATGAATAAAAAACTAGATGAAATATAAAAGGAGAAGGGAAGAGAGATGGGTTTTGAACCCTCTGTTATAATATCAATCTACCATATAGACTAGATTTGTTATTATGAAATAGGCGGGCATAATCTATGGCAGAGAGGCCAATCGACCAAAGGTAAGTCCATGGATTAATTCATATCTTGTCCAATTTTTAACACCTTGAAGCATTTTTTGTAGTTTTAAATTCAAATCAAACAAATTCCGTTGGAACCTTATCTACTTACCTAGAAGTAGTATGGTTATTTATAACATCCATAAAATTTTAGAAACAAGGTGGTCAACTTTGTTCTCTAAGATGATGGAGCTATACAATGTCTATTGGTGTCTATATCTACATTTAGAGATGAATGTATGGCACTTGAAGAATACATGAGAGACTAGGGTTGATATTTGGCCATTTTTTGTGTCCCAGTTAGTTGGCCTAAGGGAATTTGAAATTTTGCCTATGGCACATACAACTAAACCAAGCCTGAGAATTTGGAATTTGTCTCTCTAGTTATTTATTGCCACTAGTAGCGGAAATTGCGGGTGAACATCATTTTACCTTAAAAGTAGACATGCTTACTTTGGAGAAGGGATAAAATTAACAATTATTCAGCTTGCATTGCATGGACATCCTATGGAGGGAACTCTCTTAAGGAAGGTAGGACTTTGATTACTATTGTATTTACACTCAATGCGTGTTAGGAAATCTACACCATAGAGAATGAAAACAAAAAAGTTCATTATTATTTGTTTTAAAGAGTGGAGGCTAGCAGAGTTGAAGATGACATTATTCTATCAAGGTTTGTGAATTTGTTTTCTAGAAAAATCTATAGAAATTTATAATTAAAATGTCAAAAAATGTTAAATGTAATGAATTATAAATGCAAGTATAAATAAGTAATTTCTAAGATTTGTTTTGAATTACAGGAAAAAACTAGAGCGTGCAAAAATATAATAGAAGAGATGGCTCAAACGGTTGGGGTGTCGTTACCAATATATACAACAACGAGGTCAGGACCGAGACATATGCGAGTGTTTACATGTTTTGTGGAAGTTGTGGGGATGACCTTTCAAGGTGAAGATGAAAAATCAAAGAAGCAAGCTGAAAAGAATGGTACAATGGTTGCATGGTCATCCTTAAAGCAACATATGTTTATGCACATTGTGCATGTAATTTTCAGTGCAATGTATTAAATTCTTGGGTTGGTAATGTTATGCCCATTTTTTATTGTTTGTGTAGATACTAGATATTTATATTATGCCCATAGCTACAATGAATCTTAAGCAAACATTAATACCCCTAACTTTCAGCTTGAAATCGAGAACATATGTGAAGCTGCTATCCCACTTACAGTTTCAGAAACATTTCAGTGGGCAAGGTTACTCTAATTTGTGTGTTTAATGGCCTTAGGAAAATACAAGGGAACCTCACTAATGGAGGTTGTTAATATTATTTTCCATTGAGGTGACCATAAGTTTTATCTATGAAAGAAATTAAAAAGCAACTGATCATTGTTGAATCAACTTTAGTGACATGGCCTTTGTATTTTCTAATTAGATGGGTGCAAGGGAGTTTGAGAGATAAGATATCTTCAATGCTAAGGATCATTGAAGAAAAATTGTTGACAAGATATACTAGAAATTATTAAAAGGTTCTTTTATCAACTAAACCTTCAAGGTAATGTTTTTATAAGCATTAAAGTCTAGACATAATTGAACATGACATTGTGTGCAAGGCATAAATGCAAGGAACAAGGAAGCTAGTTGTAGAAATGCTTATGAAGGAGAAATATTATCACATTAATAGAATCTCATTATCATTTTTTAAACAAAAATAATGTAGTGATCTAGGTAAATTTTATATGCTAGGGCTTGTGGGGATTAGGGTTTGAGGTTGAGATGTCCTTATGTCAACTGAAAACTGAATCATATTCAAATAATACATATTCTAATGAACAAATCAATAATTAAAACATCGTATTGATAGAATGAACTACCCTGAATAAATTGCTTTGGTCAATAGAATCGATGTGATTTCAGTTAAATCATACCATAGGAGTTCATATAGTTTTGTATTTAGATAAAGAACCAATTTCTAAACATGAAGGTTTCATGCCCTAATGGACGTTCAACTAGAACCCTATGTATGGACTGATCTAAGCAACAGTAAAAAAAATCCTTCCTCTGTTACAAAATTCGCTAACTTTAGATCCATGTCCCTATTTTTCCTTCACTATCTCTACCAACGTAGGATGCTAGTTCTGATTAAGCTCAGCTTGGATGTATTTGTTTTATCCAGACTATAGGGTATCAAGTTTCCCTTCGATCACAGTTCAAAACCCTTAGTCTTCCTTAGAGTGTGATCTTTGAGTGTGCAAAACTTCTTGATGACCCCTCAAACATTAATAACACTTCTAATCCTTACTAGGCTATAGAATGTACCTCTAAATGCAATTATTTGGATATACTTTTATCATGCAACAATCTGAGTTTTAGATTGTGAACCTTTATTTTACTTGTCAGTCCATCCAACACTTTAATTGATTTTTTCTAGCTATGTTCTTATGTTTCTTTCTAACATGTCAATGCCTAATATAATTCTATTCTTTCCTTTAAGATATTTTGGAGGAGGTAGGGCTACTGCTTTGGTTTTGTTGTCATGAAGTTATTGTTACTTCTTCATATACTACTTTGATTGAAAGAATTCCAAACATGGTAAGTAGAATTGTGGGCATATATGACTGTTCTCTTATTTGACATCCTGTTTTTGTTTATTTGGCTCTTAATTTAGCATTTCTCGAGCAGGACTCAGTACATGCTATTAAAATCAAACATCCAAACATCACAAGCTTGTGGGAGTTATTTTTAGAAAAATACAAGGAGAACTCACCTTATTTCAAGCTTTCTTAGGTTATGTCTCTTATTTCTTGACTAAAATTGAGTTGAAGGGGTTTTCCTGTTATTCATTGTTTCGTGTTAAATAAAATTTATAATTTTTCTTCCTAACCCATGCGGCCAAAAGCTAATTTAAAATAGGGGTTTTCTTACACCTTTTGTTAATATCAAATGATTAGCAATGACAAATAACTAAGTATGAATGAAATTATAGTGGATCCATAATTTTAATGGTTCAACTTTAACTTCTTGCCTCACTCAGGCACATCTCACTTCTTGGCGCTCTGTCTACCCTTAAAGAGTTCATCAATTTTTTTATCGAATACTGTGTAGATTTGACTGTTCAAACATATTGTCTTAGCATTTTCCCCATATGTTTAGAAAAATATAAAAAGCACTACATTATGCTAAGGAAATTTGATTATAGACATGTAGAGGAAGGGAAATTTACCCTAAACACATTGGTTGAGATGCATTTGGCTTTAAAAGATGGAGAGCAAGGAGGCACTTTTGAGCCAACCTACACCTAGAACTTCCAAGTAGATTTGCACGTGGAATCAAAGATTTGACCTGCACTAGACACCCCATGACTTACACATACATTGCAACCCAACTTGTGTAAACTAGTTGTTGAGTCCCAATTTTTCTCAATTTTGATAATATTTATTAGGCCTTAACCCCCTTATTTTGAAGCCTTCTTATCCTTAAAAACCCTCTTTTACTACATTTTGTGTGGTTTGACCAAGAGGGTGCTGTGAACTTGAAAGAATGTAAATTATTTTAAAATGTATCATTTTACTTTAATTCCTAAGTATTTTTGATGTTAAAATGTTATCTAATCGAATCGCCTACAATGTCAAAGAATTTGATCTCATCTTCTGCAGATCAACCATTTTTTGAAGTGGTTCCAAGATTCCTGCAACTACTCTGAAATTTCCTGCAGTCATCTTTTTCCTATAACCACCCTGATTACCTATAGATTCTCCGCAATTTCCTGAAAGTTCATCGATTTCCTGTATATGTGGAGATTTCCTGTAACCACCCTGATTTCCTCCAACTGCTCCGCAATTTCTTGCAAGTTCACCGATTTCCTATAGACGCAGAGATTTCCTGTAACCGCCTTGATTTCCTGCAACAATATCCATGGTTGAGCATGTTTCGGTCAGCCTCGAGGAGAATGAAGACATGGGTTTTGTTGAGAAAGACACTAATATGGATGTTGTCCTATTGGTCACCTCAGAATTTCCATTAAAAATGCCTAGATATTCATTCTTTTTTCATATGGCCATATTAAGAGGCAATTCCTGCAGCTTCATGAAATCTATTTGATCCATGCTTTTAGTCATGGATCGACATCATCATGCTTATTTATTCTATCTTTATCAACTATTGTTAGTGAGTAGCTATAGGGTGTTATATTTTATAACTTGAGGCAAGTTATGCCCATGTATTTGTATAAAAGAACTTTATGTTTATTTGGATGGGGAGAAGAATGTTGGAAAGAAGAAGGATAGATTGAATATATCAGACTTGTATGACTGTATATTTTCCAGATTAATATAATACTTGATGTTATACTAAATTTCGTTAACTCCTTTTGTAGTTGAAGGGGTTGTGAGTAAGGGAGGGCCCCCTTTAGTCACAACTCCTATAACTGCATATTTGTTTTATTTTTATTTATTTTTGCCATGCATTATTAGAATTAGTACATAGTTTGCAGTTCCCTTTTCTAATTTTTAACAGCTTGTGAATGATGGTTAAAAGTGAGCTCATTTGATGAATGATTTGGAATTGTTGAATATGCTTTCATTTCTGTTATGCAAAGTGTGACTTGAGTTAATTGTTGTTGTTTGGGTTTGTATCTTTTCTGGATATGGATCATCAATTGTAGGTGTTGTAGAGATATGAATTATCTACTCCATAGCCATTGTGGCTAAGTGCTAATGAAGAAAAGAGTTCTTGAAGGAATTGAGTTAATTGTTGTTGTTTGGGTTTGTATCTTTTCTAGATCTGCATCATCAATTCTAGGTTTTGTAGAGAGATGAATTATCTACTCCATAGCCTTTGCTGCTAAGTGTTGATAAAGGAAAGAGTTCTTGAATCTATGTGTGTGTGATTTTACTTGGAACAACACTTACGGTATTAGCCTGCATATATTTTTCACAACATCTCACAAGCTTACATACCCCTGGTTGATAATTTATGTTTGTGAAATTATGTCTATAATTTGCCCAAACATTTTGGCTTCGTTGTTGGGGAGATGGTAAGGGATGATACTGGAAGTGTTTTAGTATAATTTATTTTGTTTGAATTTTTTAGGATTGGGGGAGTCGAAGTGGTAAGACATGGGGTAAGGCCTACGCACCTGCAGAGATCAGAATTCACCAAATTCATGTCCTGATTGTTTGGTAAGTAGAAGTTTTTAAATTTCTGCATAATATATGAATAGGTTCCAATATTTTCAAATATTTTTAGTGGTGATGTGAGCACCACTTCATCCACTAATAAAATGGTAAGGGAGAGGAAGTTTGTAAAGAACAAGGCAAAGGAAACAAAGGAATCCAACAGGAGGTTTACAACAGGGTTTGATAGTTGATCCTAAGTGGACTAATAATCCCACAACAACTTCCTCTGCCAGAAAATCCTCTATTGCTGCTCATTCAGAATTTGCAATGGCACCTCAAAGGCCATGGAAACCACGTCCTGTAGGTATGTTACAACAACATTTTCAATTTCCTTATGCCCAGAATTGGATGTGGAACATTCTAATGCCTTGACAGCCCTGGGCTTGGCAAGGGAGTTTCCCTTACCGTGCTGCACCAATTATTCCCCTCAAAACTTTTATTTACAATAAATGGTATAGCAACAACTTCCTTCCTAGCTAGTATCCAATCTCAACAATAAAGCCATCCAATCTACTCACATTATTAGAATGGTCATTTATCCCACCTATCCTAATGATTACATTACACCTCGGCCTCTGTAGGATATTTTGTACCTTTGCTGCAGGAGTTTCTTGCACTTGTGTAGGAAAGTTTTATACCTTTACTACAGGCATTTTCTGCATCTCTATAGGAAATTAAACTAAGGTTAGGAAAAGTGGTGACCCAACCAAAAAATATTGAAGAAATTATAGAGGAAGAAACCCTTGATACACCTAAAATAGAAAATTTACAACAAACAGCAGAACAAAACATTCTAAGATCACAAGAACCTTCCTTATCTCAAATTGTCCAACCTCCTTTTCTTGAGAGGTTGGGGGTGGAAGAAATGAAAAAATAGCTTGAATTTGATCTAGTATCCAAGTTAAGAAATTTATGCATCAAGTTTCCTTTACTACACACGATTAGTAATATCCCAATCTATGCTAAAATATTTAGGGAACTATGTATCAAAAAGCTAGGGAGACAAAAGAAAGAACCCTCTACAATTCAAGTAGGTGGGGAAATTGCAAGCCTTGTGTCTACCAGATTTTCTATTGGAAAATATGTAGACCCTAGTGTTCTTCAGCCCAGGACTAATTTAGGGAGGTTCCCTTTGATCTTAGGGAGACCTTGGTTGGCCACAATAGATGCCTTCATTAAGTGTAGGTCGGGGAACATGACCATCACTCATATGGCTGAAATTAAGCATATTAATCTATATCCCCATGCAAAACGCCTCTTGAAATCAGAAAAGATTCATTGGGCTGAGGAAGAACTTAATTGAGAAATTATTCAACCAATTTTGACAATAGCCCAAGCTATGGGCCTTAAAGGAAACCTTGGGGATAATTTAATTAATTGCTCTATTTCAAACACTGATTTTTTCCAGCACTTAGAGGGGCATTCAAGTCATGATATAAACGTCATTGCTGAGAATAAATTCCAAGGCCATAGTACAACAACCGAATTAAATTATCCCTCTTATCTGTCTTTCCTATATAATCAATGACTAAAGGTGGAAGAAAGGTAATTGAGATATTTCCCAGAAAAACTTTAATTATCAATTCTGCCCTAACTTATGAACAGGGAAATCAATTAACTCATATATTGAAATATTTTTTAGACACATTTTCTTGGGATTATGCAGATACGGATATGATACTTGGAATTAAAGTTGACCCGACAAAAATCGAACTGATTTTGAAGAAGAAAGAGCTAGAAATGGTGGGAAAGGGATCATTCCTTTCACTACCTCTTCTTGATCTTATGCTGCAATAAACTAAGCTTACTTTGTTCCTTCTTTTGCTCATTAAACCATGAGAGGAATGTCTATTGGGTACAAGTTTATTCCTTTTTCCGGGCCTGATGGACTAATTACGGAAAATGAGCCCCCTCAGAGTCTTCTTTTCCATGTGCTTTTGACTCTCTAAAATTGAAATCTGGTTAGCATGGACTGCCCTGGGCTTGTTAAAATTATAGGTCAGTAGGTCCTTTAGGATCCTTTCAGTAAATTTTGTTTTCATTTAATTCTTGATTTCTTGTGTTGGATTGATGTGGGATTTCTTAAGGCCCTCCTTCCAACAATATTGGCCCATCAACATCAATGAGTTATCTGGGTGCAATATCAGAGGCTTATGATGCCTTGAATCTTGTATGTCTTAATGACAGGATATCTCGCCAGCAACAATGGGGAGTTACTATGGCTCATTGACTATTGGATCCTACAGGGGGTTTGACACCATCTCATACATTGACACCTGATAGGATGCATTAGATGTACCTTGGTACTCGCTCTCATCATCGGTGATGGGCCTCGCATTGGTTAACAATTGACATTAATGGCTGGTAATCCAGTGAGTCCACTAGATATTCGACCTTAGCACATTTATTCATGTGTAGTGAATTATACAAGAGGGGGAGAATATGGTTTCCTATACATGGAATTCCTATAGAACATTCCAACAGGAGCATTTCCACAACAAAAAAATAATTATTTCCTGAAGAAAGAATTTCAAGCAGAGCATATTCTACAAAATCTGGAAAGTACTGATTATCATCATTGTTATTTGAGGCCACGTAGCTATATGATCTTTCATCTAATATGATTTCAAAGTTTCAAAGTAAGTACAAGCATCATCAAATATATTGATAGTTGTAAGGTAAGATCGAAGGTACATTTTGACATCAGAATACTTAGGGTAAGAAAAGTAATGGTACTAAAATTTTTAAATTTGCATGAATTTAAGTCATGGCTACCTTCATGAAAAATATGGCCTTGACCATTGGTATCTTACATAAATTCCCATTCCCGCCTATTATCCTATTTGCACGATGTTATCTTCCTAATGTTTATCTGGCAGAATGGATCATGATGACAATAATGATCACATTCCCCCATAACTCAAAGTTTCCCGTTACTCCCAAGTCTTTCTGAATTGAACCTTCTTGTTTTCATCAGGTTTGAATTATTTCTGCCTAGTTCTAGTAATAGGGGAAACTGTTGGGTGAAACTCGAAGCCGAAAGGGCACTCTCCCGCCGGCTAAATGCTTTACGAGGATCCAAGCCATAAAGATGGTGATTAAAGAACATGCAGAGGAAAGGGAACAACCCGTCAAGACTGAGGAACCAAGTCTTTCACAGTCCTCTTAGGGACAATGCGATGATGAGGGGACCTCTTAATGAGCTCAATGTTTCTGAACGGGTGCTCCGGACAAAAAAATATAAAAAATTGAAGGAGAATAGCTTGCGATTGTAGAAATAGGTGGAGAAAACATCAGAAGGTATACCTTATTATGAAGAAAAATCAAGTTCAGATTGGTCATTTGTAGAAGAAGAATGAAGAGTATTGGAACAAGGTACAAAAAGCAGAATCTAGCAGGGCACACCTAGACCATCTTGCTGCAGTAGTTGCAACCCAAAACAAGGACTAAATTTTCTTCCTGGAGGAACATTTTTGCTTGCATAAGGGACATGCAAGAAGCTAGGTGTGGGGGAGATGTTGAGTCCCAATTTTTCTCATTTTTGATAATATTTTTGAGGCCTTAACCCCCTTATTTTGAACCCTTCTTATCCTTAAAAACCCTCTTTTACTACATTTTGTGTGTTTTGACCAAGAGGGTGCTGTGAACTTGAAAGAATGCAAATTATTTTAAAATGTATCATTTTACTTTAATTCCTAAGTATTTTTGAAGTTAAAATGTTATCTAATTGAATCACCTACAATGTCAAAGAATTTGACCACATCTTGTGTAGATCAACCATTTTTTGAAGTGGTTCCAAGATTCCTGCAACTACTCCAGAATTTCCTGCAGTCGTCGATTTCCTGTAGATGCAGATATTTCTTGTAACTGCCCCGATTTCCTGTAGCTGCTCCATAATTTACTGCAAGTTCGTCGATTTCTTGTAATTGCCCCGATTTCCTACAACTGCTCCGCAATTTCTTGCAAGTTCACTGATTTCTTGCAGACGCGGAGATTTCCTATAACCGCCCCAATTTCCTACAACTGCTCCGCAATTTCTTGCAAGTTCACTGATTTCTTGCAGACGTGGAGATTTCCTGTAACCGCCCCGATTTCCTGCAGCGATATCCATTGTTGAGCATGTTCTGGTCAACCTCGAGGAGAATGAAGAAATGGGTTTTGTTGAGAAAGAAACTAATATGGATGTTGTCCTATTGGTCACCTCATAACGTCCATTGAAACTTCCCAAATCTTCATTTCTTTTTCTAATGGTTGTAATAGGAGGCAGTTCCTGCAGCTTCACGAAATCTATTCGATCCATGCTTTCAGTCATGGATAGACCTCATCATGCTTATTTCTTCTATCTTTATCAGCTATTGTTAGACAACACTTGTAGGGTGTTGTATTTTCTAACTTGAGGCAAGTTATGCCCATGTATTTGTATAAAATAACTTTATGTTTATTTGGATGGGGAGGAGAAGGCTGGAGAGAAGAAGGACATATTGAATATATTAGACCTGTTGTAGGTTTTAACCCCATATAGAAATTACCTGCATATGAATTTTAAAACATAGAAAATAAACAATGAGAGAGCATAACACATAAAACACATATACACAGAGACTTTCCCCTGGATCCCAAAATCGGGACTACCAGCTTGATTTTTCATTATATTCCTTTCAATGTTACAATACATATTTATACATGCCGAAGCATCCAATACCATGGACCGAAAACCATCGCGTCCAAAACCATGGATCAAAAACCATCTTGTTCAAAACCATATGCGAAAACCATGCATAAAACCATAAGTAGGTCCACCCAACCTAATATAGGGTCCAAAAAAAAATTTCTTGGGGCGCTGCCCTCAACCCCATAGAGGGGGGCTACCCACCCCCTTCAAACCTCGTGTGACCCCCCTACTGCGTAATCAATGCAACGAAGGGGCAGCTCCGCCCCCCCTCTAACCCCCTAGTTAACTACGTAGGCTAGTCATGGAAAGAATATAACACAACCCAACATTCTCCCACTTGTTGGTTTCTTTCCACAAGGGGCCACATGTGAGCTTAGTCATTTATCCAGCCCTGCAATGCCCATTGTTTCTCTACACCATGATAACTTCTCAGAGCTCACATATTTTTTCAATGCATGTACAGTATTCTTCAAAGTGTGCACCTTTACCAACAACAACTTTCTGTCTTCTATCATATCCCTCACAAAGTGATACTGAATATCAATGTGTTTTTTCTTTGATTGATAAGTAGGGTTCTTTGCCAAGAAAATTGCTCTTTTGCTGTCACGTCTATCCTTATATCTCCTTGTACTAACCCCATACTTGGACACAATCTCTGAAGCCAAACTGCTTCCTTGCTTGCATGAGTGGCTGCCCTGTATCCTGCCTCTGTAGTTGATATTGCCACTACAGGTTATTTCTTACTCATCCAACTGACTGCACCTCCAAATAGGTTAAACACATACCCACTTGTAGATCTTCTCTGATCCAAATCTCCAGCCCAGTCTCTATGAACAAAGCCATGAATATCCAACACTCTGTCTAATCCTGGTATTCATTGGTAGCACAAACCATCATCACTAGTGCCATGAAAATACTTGAAAGCCTGCTTCACTGCTATCCAATGCTTGTTTCCTGGTTTTGACATAAACCTGCTCAATACACCCACTTCATGTGCAATGTCTGGTCTAGTACAGACCATTGCATACATCAAGCTATTGACTACACTTGCATATGGAACACAGGACATGTCCTCTTGCTCTTCTTGTGTCTTGGGACACTGTTTAGCAAATAACTTTACACCTACAGGAATAGGAACCTTCACTGGTTTACTATCCTTCATATCAAACCTCTACAATATTGTCTTGACATACTTCCTCTAGTTTAACCAAAGCTTCCTCTTTGCCTGATCTCCTTTAATTTCCATGCCCAAAATATAGTTTGCAGCACCAAGATCTTTCATGTCGAATTTGGAGGACAATTGGGTCTTCAAATCCTGGATAATTTCTTTGTCATTTCCAACCAGCAACATATCATCCACATATAATACCAGATAAATAACATGGTCACCAATTAATTTAAAATACACACAGTGATTTGCTTTGCTTCTGGTGAAGCCAAGTCCCCGTTTAAATGTATCAAATTTCTGATACCACATCCTTGGTGACTGTTTTAAGCCATACAGAGACTTCTTTAACTTGCATACCAGTTCCTTCTTACCCTTCACCACAAAACCTTCAGGTTTCGTCATGTAGATCTCATCTTCTAGATCCTCGTGAAGAAATGTTGTCTTCATATCCATCTATTCTACCTCAAAATCAAAAGCAGCAGCAACAGATAAAAGTAATCTAATAGAAGCTGTCTTGGCAATAGGAGAAAAAATATCACCAAAATCAATTCCCGGCACCTGAGAATAACCTTTTGCTACCAACCAAGCTTTTTATTTCTCCATCTTGCCTTCTCCATTTGTATTCTTCTTGAACATCCATTTGCTGCCAATGGGTTTACTTCCAGCCCATAACTCCACCAGATCCCATGCCTCATTTTTGTGTAAATATTCCATTTCATCAACCATGTGTCTAGTCAATTTAATGTCTTAAATTGCTCTACATAAATTATCAATCCGGGTATCGTAAACTGATGAAGTGTGGTGCACTATATGTGCTTAGTTAACCTTTCTCTTACTTCGTTGTTTTATAGTTTATGTTGTTTTTGGGGTTTTGTTCTTACATGCAATAATCAAATAATGAGAGAATGACTATGAGACCCAGTATCCTTGTTGCTGCAGCAAAAGGACAAGATGATTCTATCACGTCATTAGTTCATTAGAAGGCTATGTGCATCATTAATCTACAATCAACTTGAAGGCATGCAGTAATTCAAACTGTACATTAAACTTGCAAAGAAAGAGCTTGAAAGAAATAACTTGAAATGAAACTGAAAGCAAAGCATAAAAACCACTTTCTAATGGCACTAGTCACTACTCATGCTGCTGCAAAAAAAATAAGAAAAACTACTTTAAAGACCAGTTATAATGTTCAACTCTTCCTAACTCTCTGCTTCCAACATATGGGATTATGTGAAACACGATTAAGAAGTAGTTAGAAATAAGTCTAAAAAGTAATCAAAATAAGAAAAATCCACTTTAAAGACCAGTTATAATGTTTAGCTCTTCCTAACTCTCTGCTTCCAACATATGGGATTATGTGAAACACGATTAAGAAGTAGTTAGAGATTAGTCTAAAAAGTACTCAAAGAAAGCTGTAATTTATTAATATTCCGATCTCTTAAAGATGAACAACTTATGATAAAGAGACCATCAATATGTCAGCATACAACTTGAGAAACTAAACTAGAAATCAAGCTAGAAAAATAAAATAAAGGCAGCAACTTATGAATATGACAACTGAAAATACCATTAGAGATAAAGCAAATACAACAAAGACACACAATCCCGGGAGAAAATAAAATGCAGTAATTCAAACTGTACAAGGTAGGGGCCCCCTACTACCTATGAAATCAAAGCAAAATTAAACACCCTTGCATAAATTAAAATTGCATGAATGAAAATCTAATCTACCTTACATTCTACAAAGCAATATTTACAAAATGAAATCTAATCTACTTACATCCTAATATGCTCCATGACATCTACTTCACATCTCCTTCCATGTTGAGAACATCAAAGCTTTATTCAATTTCTTCAAAAGTGCAAAGTACAACAAAGCTCTCCAAAGCTTTCAAAAGCCATGGGACTAACAAACTAAAAGGACTAAGAAAAGACTAAAGGAAAGACTAAAAGGGAAGACTAGCAAATGAAGGAGAGAGATCTCCTATTTATACAAAAAGATGAGAGCCATCTCATTAATGATAGTCCATGAATATCTCCCTCTACCTCTAGAGTCCTAATCAAAATAGGAACTGATAAGACACATGTCTTTTTAGAGTTACAATACAATTAGGAGATGTGACACATATCCTCATGATCCCATGATTCTTTCTAACCAAATTCGAATTTGGCCTTAGAGTGCCACATAAGGGTCTTCTAGAAGCCTCCTTTCAACCTACACATGTCAACAATCTCAACCCATTTGTTAGGTATAAGCATATGCAAATTACTTTCTAATGTTTAACCACAAATTCACTTAAAAGGCTTAGAAATAATAAATATTGGAAAAACATAAAGGTGGCCCAATGATAATGAAAGTGGGATGAATGTGGTGACATAGTAGTGAAATGGAGGTGATATAATGGACATAATAGTGAAAGTGTAATGCAAATGAATGACATTTTCAAGACTCAACATACCCCCCAACTGAAGCTATTGCATGTCCTCATGCAATATATATTACATTAACTCTTTTGATCCTTGAGCTTTGGCTTAACTTTGCATGATATCATTTGATAACTCCATATTTCTGCAAAGTGTTTCACTTGAATTGCAACATGGTTGGTTCTTGTGTTACAACCATTTTTTTGTTGCCTTCTATTTTGATCTTTGAACTTTGCATAATGATATTTTGATTATTGTTGCAAAGTATATCTTTATTGGATTGCATGATGGTTGGTTCTTGTGTGACAACCGTGATTTTGTTTGTATCCAATTTATCCTTTAAGCACTTTTTTCAAAAGCCATTGTATGCTCATAATAGCAATGTAATAATTAATATATGTTGGAAGTATGTGAGCTCTTGAATATGATATGGACATGGCAAGATATGAATATGAATGTATTCCCCCCTAACTGATGGTATTGGCAATTTTATGAAATGAGGAAGAGAAATGTTTTTCCAACAATTATCATTCTAGCTTTTTATGGAATTCTATGGTTAAAAGTTAGAAAATTCCGTACCTTCACTTACCCTTTGGAATGGATGAGTTGTATGTGTGGTGGCTGAAAACTTCTGATCATATTCTTCTTCAAGTGGCTGATCAAGAGGAGTCATGGATAGAGAGATAAGATGGCTTTTTATTGCTTCTACTAAAACTTGTTGAATCTGCTCCAAAATGTTGAAAATAATAGTCTTCATGTCTCCAAAACTCATTGGCATAATTCCTACTATGTGAAAAGATGTTCTGATGTCGAACATAGTAGGAAATTGTTGGCTTAGTGGCCATTAATGGATGCCACTAGTCAACACGAGAACTCTCACCATTGATGACAATGAGAGTCAAGATGCCCAAACACATCTTGCTAGGTACGAATGAATTTGCTGATGTCGAGTCACCTAGAAGATCTAACGAACAATGGACATTAATGTATTCCCATTGTTTGTCAGCATGAGGACTTGCCATTAAGGCATGCAAGCCTCAAGGTGTTTTTACAAAGAACTTAGACTCAAAGGACTATGGACTCAATAATTTTCATTGAAGCAGGGCTTATTTGCAGAATGAAAATGACAAGGAATGGAAAATGGAAATGGAAAATGGCAATGGAGAACAGAAATGGCAATGGCAATAAGCATGTGAATGAGCCTCTTGCTTTTATTTGTGGGTTATGAATGGACAAAAAGAGATGGAAAGTGTATGTGAATGAAAATGGAAAATATGGAGTGGAATGAGGTGAATGGTTTATTATGAAGTATGGATGTGATGGATGGATGTGATGGAGACAAAAGTATCTGAAAGTTTTTTTTTCAAGTGTTTGGATCTGATTTTGCATCAGCATATTTCCTCTTTGTTGCTGATCATCCTCTTATGAAACAAATTGGTCTCTTAGAGAGACACCATCCACTTGTAGTCATTTGTCCTTCCTCCTGGAACCTGCAAAAAAACTAATACTTCTTCTGCAATGAAATGTAAGATTATCAAAGGAGAGAGGTGATCAATCTCTCTAGTTATGATATTTACACACAAAACTAAGAAGTTGTATTAATGAAACAAGTTCTCAAAGGAAAGATCAAAAGAATTTATACCTGCTTTGGAATTAGTGCCTCAAGTTGATGTTGTTTCTTTTCAGCAATTTATTTCATTATTTGCCATTTCAAACTCTAATGATATATTTCTCATTGTATAGATCTTGTTGAGATCTTTCCAATGGTACTTAAATCATCAAAATCTGATTTTGTATGAGAAAGATAGGTTGATTTGAACAATGAGGTTTTTCTGGCTGCGGAATCAGAGAACAGCTGCGGAATTGGACTTTAGCTGCGGAATGTGCACATTTCTATAGCTAAAAATCTTGGATAAAAAGTTAGCTATTCATCTTTCATTATCAGTCCAAAATTAATCAATACCTTCAGAAAAGTGAGAAAATAACTTGTTCATTTCATTGATTCAAAATTATTATTTTTTCTTGACATGCAGCGACTCAGTGTGGTGACACAATGTGGCGACTTTGTGATAACACACAATTTGACTTCCCTTTGACCGACGTCTTTTTCATCAAATTTGACCGAATGAATAGGACACCATCCATGTACTGACATTTCCCTAGCTACCCATGTGACTTGTTTTGCTTGATGACACCTACAACCTAGAGTTTAACAAAACAGCTGCGGAATCTGGGATTGGCTGCGGAAACGCTGTATCAGCTGCGGAAACGCTGTATTGGCTGTGGAAAGTGCAGAGTGTAGAAAGTACTGTGAAATGGAGTGGTTGTGTGCGTGGAAGAGAAGAAAAAAAAATGTGGAGGAGTGAATGAAATGCATGGAACACTTCAGAATCTTCTTCTTCACTGGGAGGTTGATTTAGGTCCAGAAACGGTCTTCTTCGAGTCCCCATCTGTGTATAAATATTTGCGAAACTTTAAATTTGGCAAGAAAGAATTGTGAATGCTTTTTGATGAACCTCACCCTCAAGAGTGTCATCCAAGTCCTAGCAATTCTACCAAAGCCATAACATGGAGAAATGTTTATGATATTGAAACACTTGCCATAACAGTTGCTGGTAGAAAAGCGAGTTCCTTTAATCACTCCAGGACGGTCACTTGTGATCAGTACTGTGCTGTGCTCTGAAGTGCTTCCCCCGCCTATGACTGGAGTCACGCGCTCGAATCTCGCAGAAACGATGAAGAACAAGAAGAAAAGCGTGCACTTCGTAGCAATGAAATATAAGGGAAGAATGTGAAGATGAATTGTAGTTTGCAGCGGGAGTTATGCGGCTGTGAAGAGCCGTATGTAATTGGCTTACGTAATAGAGCCGTCTTCACTTGGATCACTGCTGGTTTTAATTAATTGCAACGGGTGGCATATGGGCAGAGGACGTGGTAGAGGTGGCAAAGTGTCCAGCACATAATCAAATTGGCGTTATCCTTCTTCAGGCACGCGGAATACATCAAACTGTCAGTTAATAACTCAATTTTTTCACGCGGCAGCAAAAAAGAGGCTCCAAAGAACCGAAGATTTCTCCCAGACCGCCCCAAATTTTCTCAAACAGTTTCTGGGTTATCTAACTAACCCACTTGGAAAAAAAACCCATGTTTTAGTTTTTTGAAAATCACTACCATTTGGGCAAATCAAGCATGTAAAGTTTGACGTTTTTCTGCTGTTTACGTTTTCTGAGTTATCAATTTTTTCTGTTCTGCACTTTATGAATTTGTTGCATTCGGCTTTTTGGCTTGATTTATTATTTTGCAGGTGTTAGACAGGTTCAACAATTACAAGAATCACCCACATAACATTGCCCCCGGCTTGCTCAATACGCTCCCGTTCATCAACCCTGTTAGGCTTGTGATCTTTAGACAGAGGGACAGAGTTGAAGAATTGGGGCAACTGATGGTCACAGGTTATCTGAAACGTTTCCAAACAATTGCTGTAGTGATTGTTTTTAATCAACTTAAGAATTTTGTTGAACTTGCACTCAGGTTGTTTATATCACAGGTTTTGTAGGTGGCGGAAATCTAAGTGGCAGCAATTGAGCTTATTGATTCAATCTAACTCAGATCAATCTCCAAATAATTATGGTGAATGCTGAACTCATCCCATGAAGTAGACCTATAATCTGATGGATATAATGGCAGAGGAAATTGGCTCCAACAGTAAGAGGATTTGACCCCTGAAATAAGATAAAATTCAGCTAACAAATTTGTCCTTTTGTCAGCAAATGTAATCAGCTTACATGCTCTCGCCCATGGAGAAAAATGACTACTCTGCCCTTAATAATTTAATGAATCACCAGAGGCTACCTTCAAGAATTCGACCCTCTATTTCTAATCGATAATGTAGCTATCGAAAGGTGAAATCAACTCAAAAATCTGCCACTAAATGATGAATGCCTCCTACAGGAATCAATAGGTCAAAGCTTGAACAGGGAGGCATATTTTTTTATTTTTTTATTGAAGCCACAGTGAAAACTAAGAATGGAGATAGCCATAGATTGTTTTTTTCTCTTTTTTTCTTCTCTGAAATTGTAAAATTTTATAAAAAGGATTAATGATTTTCAATTTCAGGCAGCAAATACTTCAAGAAAAACATGTTAAAAACAAGACTTTGACTGAGGTCCTAGGCTGGTTTTTCATCGATCTGAGCTGGGTGACTAGGATAGGATCCATGTCGGGACAATTCTGGAGATGCCCATGTGGTCGGTTTTTTCATTAGATGCCTGTAACCTGCTAAACCTTGAAACAGCTGCAGAATTGTCAGCTAGCTGCGGAATCAGGGCAGTTTCCACAGCTAAGTTGCAAAACCTTATTAAAACAGGATACAGTGTTTTGAAGACCACTACAAACCATAACCAGACAATTTTGGACAATTTGAACCTATCAAAGCTGTTGAGTTTCATTTTTTTTTTTTTTTAATTTTTTTTTTTATTGAATCAATTGAAATGATGAAGTTTATTGTCTCCTATTTTTTTTTTTTAAACAATTATTTTTCTGATCCTCCAGATCACACAAAGTGCAGGAGGAGAGCATACTCAAGAATTATTATTTTTTCCTTTTTTACTTAACAATCATTTTTCTGATCCTCTAGATCACACAAAGTGCAAGAGGAGAGCATACTCAAGAATTGTTAATTTTTTTTTTCAGATGTAAGAAATAAGGTCTCCTAATTACACTTCCCCGGCAACGGCGCCAAAATGTCTAGTCAATTTAATGTCTTAAATTGCTCTACATAAATTATCAATCCGGGTATCGTAAACTGATGAAGTGTGGTGCACTATATGTGCTTAGTTAACCTTTCTCTTACTTCGTTGTTTTATAGTTTATGTTGTTTTTGGGGTTTTGTTCTTACATGCAATAATCAAATAATGAGAGAATGACTATGAGACCCAGTATCCTTGTTGCTGCAGCAAAAGGACAAGATGATTCTATCACGTCATTAGTTCATTAGAAGGCTATGTGCATCATTAATCTACAATCAACTTGAAGGCATGCAGTAATTCAAACTGTACATTAAACTTGCAAAGAAAGAGCTTGAAAGAAATAACTTGAAATGAAACTGAAAGAAAAGCATAAAAACCACTTTCTAATGGCACTAGTCACTACTCATGCTGCTGCAAAAAAAATAAGAAAAACTACTTTAAAGACCAGTTATAATGTTCAACTCTTCCTAACTCTCTGCTTCTAACATATGGGATTATGTGAAACACGATTAAGAAGTAGTTAGAAATAAGTCTAAAAAGTAATCAAAATAAGAAAAATCCACTTTAAAGACCAGTTATAATGTTCAGCTCTTCCTAACTCTCTGCTTCCAACATATGGGATTATGTGAAACACGATTAAGAAGTAGTTAGAGATTAGTCTAAAAAGTACTCAAAGCAAGCTGTAATTTATTAATATTTTGATCTCTTAAAGATGAACAACTTATGATAAAGAGACCATCAATATGTTAGCATACAACTTGAGAAACTAAACTAGAAATCAAGCTAGAAAAATAAAATAAAGGCAACAACTTATGAATATGACAACTGAAAATACCATTAGAGATAAAGCAAATACAACAAAGACACACAATCCCGGGAGAAAATAAAATGCAGTAATTCAAACTGTACAAGGCAGGGGCCCCCTACTACCTATGAAATCAAAGCAAAATTAAACACCCTTGCATAAATTAAAATTGCATGAATGAAAATCTAATCTACCTTACATTCTACAAAGCAATATTTACAAAATGAAATCTAATCTACTTACATCCTAATATGCTCCATGACATCTACTTCACATCTCCTTCCATGTTGAGAACATCAAAGCTTTATTCAATTTCTTCAAAAGTGCAAAGTACAACAAAGCTCTCCAAAGCTTTCAAAAGCCATGGGACTAACAAACTAAAAGGACTAAGAAAAGACTAAAGGAAAGACTAAAAGGGAAGACTAGCAAATGAAGGAGAGAGATCTCCTATTTATACAAAAAGATGAGAGCCATCTTATTAATGATAGTCCATGAATATCTCCCTCTACCTCTAAAGTCCTAATCAAAATAGGAACTGATAAGACACATGTCTTTTTAGAGTTACAATACAATTAGGAGATGTGACACATATCCTCATGATCCCATGATTCTTTCTAACCAAATTCGAGTTTGGCCTTAGAGTGCCACATAAGGGTCTTCTAGAAGTCTCCTTTCAACCTACACATGTCAACAATCTCAACCCATTTGTTAGGTATAAGCATATGCACATTATTTTCTAATGTTTAACCACAAATTCACTTAAAATGCTTAGAAATAATAAATATTGGAAAAACATAAAGGTGGCCCAATGATAATGAAAGTGGGATGAATGTGGTGACATAGTAGTGAAATGGAGGTGAAATGGAGGTGATATAATGGACATAATAGTGAAAGTGTAATGCAAATGAATGACATTTTCAAGACTCAACACCATGGCCTCTTTCTAGAGTTTTCCATCCTCTAAATCTATTGCTTCCTTCACAGTTCTGGGATCATCATCAACAATAGATAAAGAAAAATTTGAATAGAAAGCAGATGGACTATACCTTTCTGGCTACCTTCTTTCTTGAACTGATCTTCTCACACCCGGAGTTTGTAACTCTTCATCCTCTGATTCCTCCTCTGTTGTAGAGTCTAATTATTCCTTCATTAGCTCAAAATATATCTTCTCAGGTTCCTTTGATGGGACTTCATGTTTAATAACATCTTTCACCTCTCTGAAAACCACATCTGGGTTGTACACAACCTTCCTTGTTACTAGGTTCCAAAGCTTATAACCCTTTAAGACATCCTTATACCCAATAAAGAAGCACTTTTCAGATTTACTATCCAACTTGGTTCTTTTCTCCTTTGCAACATGTTATGAAACCAGCTCAAGAAAAGATAGATCAACGCCTTAGAATTCAGCCTCTTCGAGGGGGCAACCTCCTTTACATTACATAAATGAACAATTATTGGATGATACAAATGACAAAACCTCCTTTCTATATATAGGAGTCTAAGGAGTCACAATATAATCCCGCCGACCTAACAATAATAATATAAAGCCACAAAAATAACAAAAGAGGGATTCTATGGGGCACATAAATAACAAGATGGGGGTAATAGGGGCACAACAATATAAATAAGGGGTATAACTACAATAGTAATGGGGTAATCACTAATATTATAGGGAACCAACATGCCCTTCTCCTTCAAAAAAGTGTTGTCCTCAACGCTTGAGTAGTTCTGGATACTTCTGCATAAAATTCTCATCCTCCCATGTGGAATCTTCAGCGGATAAGTTCTTCCACTTGATAAGATACTTTGAAATTGATCGATTTCGTAGCTGTCGAGTTCTTGTTTTTGTGACTGCTTCCGGTTCCAATATAATTTTTCCTTCCTCGCCAAGTTCTGGCAATATTGTTTGAACTGGGAGCTTGTCGCCTATAACCTTCTTTAAACATGAAACATGGAAAACTGGGTGCAATCGAGAAGCTGCAGGAAGATCCAATTTGTATGCCATAGTACCAATCCTTTGCAACACCTTGTACGGACCATAATATTTTGGTGATAATTTATTATCCTTCTTAGCTTGCTTTAGGGACATTTGCTTATATGGTTGTAGCCGTAGGAATACCCAATCACCTACATCAAAACTTCTTTCACTGCGATGTTGACTGTCGTTTCATTCTATTTTGTGCCAACACGAGGTTATCCTTTAAGAGTTGGAGGACTTGTTGTTGATGTTCAATGTGATGTTCCACTGCCTGAACCTTAGAATTTTCTCTTAAGTATGATGTGATGGATGGTGGTTGATACCCATAAAGTGCCATAAATGGGGTCATTTTTGTTGTTGTATGGAAGGAAGTGTTATACCACCATTCAGCCAGAGGCAACCATTTGACCCATTGTGTCTATTTATCAGATACAAAGCAATGAAGATATCCTTCCAAACATTTGTTTACTATCTCAGTTTGCCCATCAGATTGAGGATGATAAGATGAGCTATGAGCTAACTGAGTACCAAGACAAGAAAATAATTATGTCCAAAAATTTCCAGTGAAAATGGGATCTCTGTCACTTACAATAATCTTTGGGTTTCCATGTAGCTTTTGAATTGTTTCCATAAATGCAGTAGAAACTGTACTAGCTTTAAATGGATGTGATAATGCACAAAAGTGTGCATACTTGGTAAGTCTGTCAACTACCACCATGATTACACTCTTTCCCTCGGACTTGGGTAAAACTGTGATAAAATCCATTGAAACCTCCTCCCAACGTTGGCTTGGAACGGATAAAGGTTGTAATAGACCCGGTGTCTTAATTGTTTCAACTTTATTTTGTTGGCAAACCAAACTTTCCGCCACAAACTTTTGAATATCTGATTTAAGGCCATACCAAAAAAATTCCTTCTTAACCCTGTGGTAAGTTTTTAAAATCCTGAGTGCCCTCCTAAGGGAGAAGTGTGCAATTCCATAAGAATATTTTGTTTTAGCTGGGAATTCTTACAGAGGTATAAGAGATCTTTGTACCATAACGAATCATTTTTCCAGCTAAATGTATCAGACGTACTGGAATCTTGTTGTAGCTTTTGAATAAGTGCCCACACTTCTTCATCATTCTTCCATTCCTCCCTTTCCTCGTTTATCCAATCTGGTATAATAGAGATGGCGCACAACAATGCTTCCACATCCTCATCCTTTCTTGAGAGTGCATCTGCCACCACATTTTGCTTCCCTTTTTTGTAGATGATTTCAAAGTCATAACCCAACATCTTTGTGACCCACTTTTGTTGCTCTTCAGAGGATAATCTTTGTTCTAAAAAGTATTTAAGGCTATCATGATCCGTTTTTACCTTGAAGTGTCTTCCCATTAGGTAGGGTCGCCATTTCTTAAGTGCATGGAGTATTGCCAACATTTCCTTCTCATAAATAGCTTTGCTTAAAAACTTTCCCTTGATTGGACGAATTTCAAAAGCAATGGGTCTTTCATCTTACATTAGAACAGCACCAATTCCATTTCCTGAAGCATCACATTCCACAATAAAGGTTTTTTTGAAGTCCGGTGTAGCTAAGACCGGTGCTTGGCACATTGCCTCTTTAAGATGTTCAAAGGCCTTTGCTGCTTCCGAAGTCCATGAAAATGCATCTTTCTTCAATAATGTTGTTAGAGGTGCGGCTATTCTCCCATAATTCTTAACAAATTTGCGATAATACCCTGTCAACCCAAGAATTCCTCGCAAATGCTTTATGGATGTGGGGATTTTCCATTCCTTAATGGCTTTAATTTTGCTAGGGTCTACCTTAACTCCTTCATGAGATACAATATGACCCAAATATTCCACTTCCTGGACTCCAAAGAAACATTTGGATCTTTTTGCAAATAATTGTTTCTCCTCCAATAGTTGTAGCACCTTGTCAACATGTTCAACATGATCCTTCCAAGACTTGCTGTAGATTAGTATATCATCAAAAAATACTAATACAAATTTTCTGAGGAATGGTTTGAAAATCAAATTCATCAAACCTTGAAATGTTGAAGGTGCATTGGTAAGGCCAAAAGGCATGACCAAAAATTCATAATGACCCTCATGAGTTCTAAATGTCGTTTTCGGAATGTCTTCAATCTTCATTCTGATTTGATGATATCCTGAACGAAGATCCAACTTGGTGAAGTAAATTGATCCATGCAATTCATCCAGTAATTCATCAATGACGGGAATGGGGAACTTGTCTTTAATAGTGAGCTTGTTGAGCTCCCTATAATCCGGACACATGTGCCATGATCCATCCTTCTTGTGCACCAATACTACTGGAGCAGAGAAAGAACTTTGACTTGGTTGAATTATACCAGCCTCTAACATTTCTGCAACCATACGTTCAATTTCACTTTTTTGGACATAGGGATATCTGTACGACCTGATGTTTGGAGGAACACTTCCTGGAATCAGATGAATAGCATGATCATGATCACGCATAGGTGGGAAACCTTTGGGAGTCTCAAATACCTTAGAATGATTGTCCAAAACTTTTTGGAGATCTGGAGAAATAGATAATTCCAATTTGGAAACATCTAGCGAACATAATTGTGCAATTACACCTCTTTGCTCCTTTTTTAGAAGCTTTGTCATACCATTAGAGCTGATTATCTTTCCTGGTTTCCCTGCAATACCCCTTAATTCAACTTCCTTTCCTTCCGTAGAAAATCTAATGAAAAGTTCTTGAAAATTAAAAGCTATTATACCCAACGATTGTAGCCATTGGACTCCTAGTACAACATCAACACCTCCCATTGGAATGGAAAGCATTGGGCTAGTCAGTACATATTCTCCCATGGATAGCTTGATATTATGACACTTTCCAGAGAAATTTATTGTTCCTCCATTTGCAATCATTACTTGACACTCTGGTGCTGGATATAGGAAGCAATTCAATTCTTTTTCTACCTTACAATGAATAAAATTATGGGTGCTTCTTGAATCAATCAAAACTATTACCTTTTTCTTCTTGATTTGTCCTTCTATCTTGATGGTTTGAGGAGTGGTAATTCATGCTAATGCATTACAAGATATGGTTGGATTTATTTGTTCTTCATCTAGGCTTTGTTCCTGGAGTATATCCTCTTCTTTTTAGCTTTCTTGCTCCCTTTCTTCTTCCTCTTCACAATCTATGTAAAATAATTTCTTCTCAGCACACTTATGACCTTTAGTGCATTTGCTATCACAATTGTAACAAAGCCCTTTTTCTCTTTTTTCTTCCAATTGTTGTGGTGTAACCCTTGTAGGAGAAACAACACTTCCATCTTTATAGTTGTGAGGGGTAGACTTCCTTGTTGCCATAATTCTACTTTCCAATATGTCACAAAGCCCTTTTACTCTTTCCAATTGTTGTCATGTTTCTCTAAAGAAGGTGTTGCTCTTTGTATCCTCATAATGTGCTATCATTTCCTCCGTGACAATTGACCACGTAACAAGTTTTTTACAAGAACAGAGCCCTTTATACAATAAAAATTGATCCGGTTCTAAATATGAAGATGCAATACATACCTTTTGTAACAGTGGTACACCATGTAGATAAAAATATTTCTCCATCTGAAGTATCCAATTTACCGGATCCTTGCCATCAAACTTCCTCATCTTGCTTTTTCTTGATTTTAAGAGCTCTATCTTGAAACGACTGTAACTCTGTACTTTCATATATTTAAGTTCTGAAATTGCAACCTGTAGTAGCCCTCCTTGTCCTCTTTCCAATGCCACCAGTCTGATCCAATTGGATTCTCCAAGAAAGAGTTATGCACAATCTCCCAAGATGACCTGATTATAGACCTTTCCAGAATATTGAACTTGTATGAAGTGCCACGTGTCACTGTTTCGACCTTTGGCTCTAAAAATGATATACAATAAAGTAAAGTCCGTCCTCTTTCTATACGTTCTAACGAAATTTCAATCCGATGCTCAGAGAGAAAGTTATGATGATTTTCCCCCGGTCACCTGTTTGGAATGTAATTCAGGAGTCTGCAAAAATACCAACTTCCTCAGATCATAAGTCCGCAAATATAGCACGAAAAGATCTGAAATTCAGACCCAAGGTTCAGCACAATGTCTTCTCAAATGGGTTTTTTTTGCGACTTTTGAAACGTCACAGAAAAAGAGTTATAGCGAAAATTCCATGATGACCTGTTTGGAGCAGCGAAACCCTAGAATCCAAAGCTCTGATACCAAATGTTATGAAACCAGCTCAAGAAAAGATAGAAAAGATAGATCAACGCATTAGAATTCAGCCTCTTCGAGGGGGCAACATCCTTTACATTACATAAATGAACAATTCTTGGATGATACAAATGACAAAATCTCCTTTCTATATATAGGAGTCTAAGGAGTCACAATATAATCCCGCCGACCTAACAATAATAATATAAAGCCACAAAAATAACAAAAGAGGCATTCTATGGGGCACAGAAATAACAACATGGGGGTAATAGGGGCACAAAAATATAAATAATGGGTATAACTACAATAATAATGGGGTAATCACTAATATTATAGGGACCCAACACAACATGTACATATGCATCACATCCAAATACCCTTAGATGTGAAAGAGAGGGTTTCTTACCAGTCCATACCTCTTCTGGAGTCTTATCCCCCAACGCTGATGAAGGTGATCTATTGACCAGGTGACATGTTGTCTCCGCTGCCTTTGCCCAGAATTCCTGTCCTAACCCGGCACCACTGAGCATGCTTCTTGCCCTTTCAATCAATGTCTTGTTCATTCTTTTTGCAACTCCATTTTTTTTAAGTGTGTATGGAGTAGGCTTTTGCCATGCTATACCACACTTCTTATAGAATTATTCAAATTCATTGCTACAAAACTCTCCATCATTATCTGACCTCAACACCTTTATCTTCTTTTCTGTCTATTTTTCCACTAGAGCCTTAAATTCTTTAAACCTGTCAAAGAATTCAGATTTCTTCTTAAGGAAATATATCCATGCATTCCTTGAGAAGTCATCTATAAATGATACATAGTACACAAACATACCTAGTGATGGAACCTTCACAGGTCCAAACACATCATTGTGCACAAGCTCTAATATATGTTTTTCCCTCTTACCACCAGAGGGAAAACTCACCCGTTTCTATTTCCCATATACACAATTTTCGCTGAAATCAAAATCTAGAGAGCTATTACTCATACCTTCTACCATAGCTTTACCATGAAGTATTCGAAGGCCCTTCTCTCCAATATGTCCAAGCCTTTGATGCCACAGCATGGTCTTCTCTCTAGAGACCACTAGATTTTCTGCTCCACTTTTAGGAACCACAGAAGTTTTGCACCCATCAACAATAGTACTACCTTGTAGCTTGTACAGAGTTCCAATTCGAACTCCTCGCATCAATACCAGTGCCCCCCAAACCATCTTGTAGGTATCCTTCTCGAACATTATTTTTACACATGCATCATCCAACTTGCTTACAGAAATAAGATTTTTGGCCAATGCAGGAATATGCAGAACACC
Source organism: Pinus tabuliformis (assembly GCA_031772625.1). NCBI lineage: Eukaryota > Viridiplantae > Streptophyta > Pinopsida > Pinales > Pinaceae > Pinus > Pinus tabuliformis. Next base: position 1,742,907,028 of record CM062817.1, on the reverse strand, counting down.
CAGAAGTGTTCTAACCCTTCCACCTTACAACTTCAACTTTACCTTTCCATGACCAATGATTCTAGCCTTATTATCATCCCCTAAGAAGACATCACCACCATCGTATTTCTCATACTCGCAGAAATACTCTCTATGGGGAGTGAAGTGAAAGGATGTACCTGAGTCAATCGACCATGCCTCATGATCTACATGTGTACTTGAAGAAGCCAAGTACACAACCCCACCTTCATCTAAGGTGGTTTTCGCCTCTGCAGAAGGAGCATCATCAGATCCCTTTCTTTTTTTAGGAGATTTAGATTTATTGTTCCTTTCGTAGTGCCCTACCTTTCCACATTTCTAGCACACCACATTTACAGGTTTTCCTAGAGATTTAGATCTCCCTCTAGATTTAGATCTCCCACTCAATGATTTATTTTTGTTTCTATTCTGGGACCGTCCTCGTACAGATAAGGCATCACCATTCTGGCTCTCCATATTTTTCCATCTCATCTCCTCCCTTAGCAAGGATGATACTATTTCATCAAACTACAAAGCAGTTACATTGCTACCTATTGTAATAACCAGACTATCCCACGAATATGGTAGAGAACACAATAAAATAATGCACTTATCTTCATTTAAAATGTTAATATCAACAAAAAATAACTGACTACCATAATATTAAATGCATTCAGATGCTCTGTCACTGAGTCTCCATCTTTCATCCTTAGGTTATACAACTTTTTTCATAGGAACAGTTTATTCACCAGAGACTTAGATTGGTACAAAGTCCCTAACTTGTCCCACAAATCCTTCATTGTAGCTTCCCTTGATACATTCAGCAATATTGAATTTGAGACACACAATCGTATTGTGCTCTTTTCCTTCCAATCCAACTTCTTCCATTCTTCATCAGAAACCCTCTTGCTTTAGTACCTGGATCTACCGTGATCCACTTATCTTTATCCACCAATAGATCCTCCATCTTGAGTTTACACAACTCAAAACTTTGACCATTAAATTTCTCGATCTCTATCTTTCCACTACTCACCATCTTCTTTCACCACCAGAATCGATCCTATAGATCTCCCATTGAACAGGGTCTACCACAGGCCTGAGCGAAACCCCTCAGCAACAAAGGTGTCCCCTTGAAGCCAAAAAAGCTCTGATACCAAATGTAGGTGTTAACCCTGCACAGAAATTACCTGCATATGAATTCTAAAACATAGAAAATAAACAATGCGAGAGCATAACACATAAAACACATATACACAAAGATTTTCCCCTGGATCCCAAAACTGGGACTACCAGCTTGATTTTTCATTATATTCCTTTCAATGTTACAATACATATTTATACATGTCGAAGCATCCAATACCATGGACTGAAAACCATCGCATCCAAAACCATGGACGGAAAATCATCGTGTCTAAAACCATGTGTGAAAACCATTCACAAAACCATAGGTAGGTCCAGCCAACCTAATATAGGGTCCAAAAAAGATTTTCCTGGGGCGTTGCCCCAGACCTCGTAGAGGGGGGGCTACCTACCCCCCCGTGACCCCCCCACTGCGCAATCGATGCAACGAAGAGGGGGCAGAGCCCCCCCTCTAACCCCCTGGTTAACTACGTGAGCTAGTCGTGTAAATAATATAATGCAACCGAACACCTGTATGATTGTATATTTTCCAAACTAATATAATACTTGATGTTTTGCTGAATTTCATTGAGTAACTTCTTTCATAGTTGAAGGGGTTGTGAGTAAGGGAGGGACCACTTTACTCATAACTCCTATAGATGTAGATTTGTTTTATTTTTATTTATTTTTGTCATGCATTACTAGAATTAGTACACAATTTGTAGTTCTCTTTTCTAATTTGTAACAGCTTGTGAATGATGGTTAAAAGTGAACTCATTTGATGAATGATTTGGAATTGTTGAATATGCTTTCCTTTATGTTATGCAAAGTGTGAATTGAGTTAATTTTTGTTGTTTGGGTTTGTATCTTTTCTGGATCTGCATCAGAAATTCTAGGTGCTATAGAGAGATGAATTATCTACTCCATAGCCATTGCTGCTAAGTGCTGATAAAGGAAAGAGTTCTTGAAGGAATTGAGTTAATTGTTGTTGTTTTGGTTTGTATCTTTTCTGGATTTGCATCAACAATTCTAGGTGTTGTAGAAAGATGAATTATCTACTCCATAGCCTTTGTTGCTAAGTGTTGATAAAGGAAAGAGTTCTTGAATCTGTGTGTCTGTGATTTTGCTTGGGACAACGCTTATGGTATTAGCCTGCATATATTTTTCACAGTATCTCATAAGCTTACCTACCCCTGGTTGATAATTTATGTTTTTCAAATTATAAGTTTATAATTTTCCCAATCACCAGTGATCTGATTTTGAATTTGGACCCAATCTTCTCAAAGATGCAATTTGATCTGCAAATTGATTATTGTAACAAGATCTTACTTTTCTTCCCTACAAATTATTTTCCCCATCCCTAAAATTTGTAGTGCCTCCCATATCTTGACTATCTCATCTTTACTTGTGATTATGTGTCTAAATTCCCTTATCCAGAATCTTTGGCTTTGTGGAAATCTTAATAAAGTGAAACCTTCATAACCCGACAATGACCTTGACTCACTATGGAGTCAAATCACTTAAGGTTTTTATGGATATAAAAAACAACTATTGGAAAAAGAAACTATGAGGTACACTAACATGATAGAGGATTATGAAGTTGGTAAAATGTTGAAACATGATTTCAATTTTTTCCCATTTGTGTCCATTGTGTGGTGTGTTTTTGGGATGTTGAGTTCATTCTACAAACTAAACGGAGGATAATGTTGAAATTATTTTCATTTTGAACCACAATTTCATTTCCTACATGTGTTTCCATTGTGTGGCTTGATCATACATTTTGGGGATGTTGAGTTCATTCTATAAAGCAATGGGTGAGATTTCTTTGTATTTGACACAAGTTTAATTTAGTTTTATCTTCTTATGCAGAGGAAATTTGTTGAGAGCATGGTTGTATATTTCATATTGTGCTACCTTCTTCAGATATATCTCCCTTGTAGGATATTTTTACCATTATTCAAGTCAATATGAATTTTACACCTAGTGTTGCTTTTGATTTATTTGTGTACAAGGATAAAATATGGAAAATTAGAAAAGAAAAAAGCCTACAAACATTCATAAATTATGGGTATGGTCCATTTAAGATTTTAAATTGTGGAGCATTAAATTGCTTTTTCTTGCTTTCACATACTTCTTATCTTGCTGCTTCCCTGTCTTCTTGAGTAGGTTGGTGGTTGCAAGCCAGAAACCAACACTAATACATTTTTCTTTGCTAATTCATAAATGAGAGAAATAAATTAACGAGTAGTATAGTATAATATTAAACAATATGATCCATAACAAGATTACTTGTTCATTCAACAATATGCAATGAAATATTTCATCAACACAATATTTTCGTTCATCTCAATCAATATATTAAGAATAAATTCCAGATTCACAAAACTTCACCAATGAGAAATTGTACCCTATCTACCAAATGACCTTAATTTTTCCACACTAATCCATACACTGAAGGTAGTACCTAGTGTGGTTTTCCTTGTGAGCTTTTACTAGACCAAATGTTGGACTAGCCATAGACCGAATCTACTATAAGAAAGTTACCTAAGGGTCATTAGATAATAGTTGATTTCCTCATGATGATAACCAACTAGTTAAGACAATAATCGAACTTTGTCACAAGATCTATCTTGCATTGAGATTGAGATTGAGGCGATTTCAACTTAAGAATAGGTAGTCTGTTGTGGACACCACCCCCTAGTTGTGCTATGATACCATGAAGCAAATGTAGTTAAGAAAAACAAGACTTTGGACAATGAATTGTAGGAAAATTCAATTCTCATTGCCAAGTTTTTTAGAAGATAGATAAAATATATGCATGGCACGTTACTTTCCTTTAACAACACAAGGAGAACTTCCTTCTCTACTTTGTAGTCCCTCAAAAGTTTCCCTCTTGTATGCATTTTATGATAACATAGAAAGGTCCATTTATTATCTCAAACTTCTACATTTTTCTAAGTTATTTGGATCTTTTTGGCACATGTATGTTTTTCCATGGTTGGTAAAATCTTTATGGTCATGGATTCTTCTTTTCTACTATTCAAGTTCTTTTTTCTTGCTCCTCGCTTAGCCTTCTCCTTCCAATTCAAATTTCCCATACATGAATTCTCAATAAGAAGTCCCCCCCCCACTACTTTTACTTGTTACAAAAATGTAGGGGAGACACATTGCTATAGGAGTGATGGCTTAAGTCTACGAAATGGTTTTCTCCACTACTCATGGCTTAATAAGGTAGGATAGGTAGAAATAACATATGGTTTTTAGACCTAAAGAAATCACATGGACCCCTCACTTTTCCCCCACTTGTGTTATCATAGCCCCTTTAATTGTTTTTTCTTCGTTGACCTTGGTCATTTTTATTAACTACAAAAATAAAAAAATTATAGTATTCAAAAGGGTTATGTTGGAAATAATCCTAACATCTACATTTATTTTTTAGCCGAAGTATCCTTGACTTAGCCACATGCACTAAAAATCATGTTCACACTTGGCTTTTGGTAAACTAGCTCGATGGACCAACTTTCCCTTGGTTTTTTACCTTTAAAGGCTTAATATTATGGAAATATTGGTCCAACCACTTTCCTAAACCATTTAGACATCTAAGTGCTGGTTCACACCTAACCACACCTCATCCACTTGAGTTATTTGAGGATTGGCGCCCCACATGAAGATTCCCCCTTAAATTAAAGGATTTGGTCCCCCGAACCATTTTAGCATGTTTTAAAGTTTCCTTCCTTGGGAAATGCACCCCTCCTTATTCTTTCCTCGTGGCTGATAGTTGGAATAGGTTTTCTTGAGTCATTTTTTCTATTCTAGGCCCCCCTTTAGCTTTTCTTAGCCTTTTCTAGTTTTTTTACTAGTTTTTTCCTAGTTTTCTAGATTCAGAAATTTCTATATAACCACCTCCCTTTGGGATTAGAGGTTTGGTTGCTCATGTATTACTATTGTTCATTAATTTAATACATTGATTTTATGGAGCAAATTCTTTCTCTCCTCTCTTGAATATCAACAAATTACTTGTGTTTAATTTAACTATAATTCTATATATATCGGAGTTTCTGTAGGAATTCTACATGGTATCAGAGCTAGTTCGAATCTAGTGGATTGTACAAGGTTTTATTTTCAGGTATAGATCATCAAGAGGCACAGCAAGAAGCAATGGATCATCTCTCTCAACCCACAAAACTTGTTCTGAATCCTTTCAATTACTTTGAATGGGAGATAAAGATCACTCTGCTCCTCCGAAGCAAAGGGCTTTACAGGGTAACAATGGGAACAAAGACTGAACCAACTTCTGTAGTACAGAAGATCAAGTATTTCAATAAATTAGATGAAGAAATTGGGCTGATATGCCTATGAATTTCCAAATAACTCCTCTTTCATGTCAGCGGAGCCAATACTCTTGATGTGGTCTAGACCACATTGGAAGGACTATTCAGCAAGCAAGATGAAATGAGAGTGCATCAACTGTAGAATGAACTCATATCCCTCATTCCAACTCATTTAAGCAACCTGCAAGAATAATTCTATTAAAAAAATTATATATTACGGAGCAATGGAACACATAAAATATTGCAGAAATATAAACACAGAAAATGCATAAAACAAGAGAGACACAGATATACGTGGTTCACCCAGTCTGGGCTACATCCACGAAGAAACAACCAATTCTTCCTTTTATATTATCCAGCAAACTGAAGAGATACAACCTACAGCAGATCCGCTGTAACACCCTCTTCGCTCTCAATCTCCTCTCTCTTTCTCACTTAGAATACAAATCTACATAGACGCAATACAATTCCCTCATATATAGTGAGGGGTTGCCTTCTAGGGAAAAAAACCCTAAATTAAACATAACTTCTACTATTATATCTCCGCCTAATTAACGGCCTAGATTGACTAGAAACTATTATACTTTTACAAGGCAATTTTACATCTATTCTTAGTTTCGGGGGCACTGCCCCCTAGACCCCCCTGCAGTGAATATTTTACGGGTTTCGAAGTGGGGTCCAATGTGGCAATACCTTTGAATATAGAAGATAATCAGGCTCCACACCCAACAAATTCACCAAGTTTAAATCCCTCCTCATTGAAATCGATGCATGTGGAGTCAAAAAAGAGGAAGATCAAGTCATCCTTTCGATTCTCTCGAAATTAGGCCCTAAATATTCTGTATTTGTATCTTCTTTTCAAGCATCTAAATTGACTCTGGAAAAATGGAAAATTCTTCCATTGAATGAATTCATTGTAGAATTGACTCAAGAGCAAGCTAATTTAGTTCAAATGGGTGCCATCAAGTGTTCAAAGAACCAAGCACCTGTGGCTACTGATGCTCCAAAGAGCAGTGGAAGAGACAAGCAAAAATGGAAGTGTAAATTTAATGAATCGAAGAAGGAGAGACCCGTACAATCTGTAGAGAGTTCTTCTTTTCCTAAGGGTAAGAAGAAGAAGGAAATAACACTTTGCAACTACTGTTCCAAAGGTTTTCATCTCGAAGAAAATTGCATGAGGAAAAAAATCAATGAGATGGTTAAGAAATTGTAGCAACATAATCTCACTGTGCCCCAGAATGCAAAGAAGAAGGATGATAACAGAACGGGAGATGGGAGAGGGAGAGCATGAGATGGTCATGCTTTAATGGCTGTCACATCCACTCTATTAGCTTGGATCCTTGATTCAGGTGCATCAAAAGATGAATTTTCTTCCATCAAAGAAAGCACTAGATCCCCAATTTACTTGGGAGATGCCACACCCACAAAGGTGTGCAGAGAAGGAATTGTAGACCTTGAAAGGGGCTACTTCACAAATGTGCTTCATGTTCCCTCGCTATCCACAAATCTTCTCTCGATATATCAGATCACTCATTCCAGCTTTGGAAGGAAGGTGGAGTTCACTTCGGACTCCGTAGTGATTATTGACATTTCCACGAGCTCACAACTTGCACATGGAATTGCAGATCATAGTTCTCAATTGTATTTATTCTCCCACTTTGTTCCTAAATCTTTAGCATTGTATTTATGTCACAATCTAATGATATCAGCAAGTTATGGCATGAAATATTTAGCCATCTAAACTATAATTACTTGCATCAACTCAGCAAGGAAAACATGGTAGAAGGATTCCCGACTATTAAATTCACAAGCGGTGTATATCAAGGATGCATTCTTGGCAAGCATCCGAAGCAAAAGTTTGACAAAGGGAAGGCACAAAGAGCTTCTTCACCTCTTGGTCTGATTCAAAGTGACATCACGAGCCCATTCATGCAGCCTTCAATCAGTAAGGCTCGATATGTACTCACCTTCATAGATGATTTCTCTCGCTTTACTTGGGTATTTTTTCTGAAATTAAAATTGGAAGTATTTGAATGCCTTATAGAATTTAAAGCACTTGCTGAGAATAAGTCTGGGTATAAGATTAAGAAACTCTGTACTAATAATGGGGGGAGCATGTCAACAAATATGTGTAGCAACTTTGTATTGATGTAGGTATACATCTACAACACACAGCGCCATATACACCACAGCAAAATGGTGTTGTGGAGAGGAAAAACTGGTCGTTAAAAGAGATGGCCAATTGTATGCTATAGTCCAAATCATTAGCTCCTATGCTATGGGCTAAAGCTATTAATTTTGCAGCATACATTTAGAATTTCATTCCTCACAAAGCACTCAAAGGCACCACTCCATTTGAATGCTGGACTGGTAAGAAACCAAAAGTGTCACACTTTCACATTTTTGGTTCACGAGCATGGGCTCACATTCTGACAGATAAGAGGAAGGCTTTGGAGCCTGAAAGTGTTGAATGTATATTTTTTGGATATCTTGACAGTGTCAAAGGATATATATTTCTAGACTCTCACATTGAAAAGTTCCTTGTAGCTCGAAGTGTGAAGTTTGAAGAAGAATCACTGCATGATTTTTCAGCAGACCCTGCCGAGGAATTGCTTGTTGCCACTGATGAGGAGGAGTCCGAAACTTCTTCGAGCACTTCAAAGCAGCCATCAAAGAAGCATCTTGGGTTTGATTCAGAGGATGAGGAGCAGGTCATGGCTGCTCCAACTCAGCTGCCAACTTGGGCAAAGAAAACCCTGCAAGATGCGAATTAACTAGTTCGTGATCCTACGGATGCGAGAAGGACTAGATCACAGTTTTTTGGGGCTCCTCAAGCCCTGGATGCCACCGAACCATTGCTTCCCATACATTTCTATATGAAACTTGGTTCATATCCACAATCACACTCTGAGGTTGCTAGAAACTTGCTTTGGGAGGTTGCCATGGATGAAGAGTACTCTGCTCTCATGGAAAACAACACATGGGACTTGTTTCCACTTTCAAAAGGAAGAAAGCTTGTTCGATGCTGATGGGTCTCTCGAAAAATATTGCTGCAGATGGTGAGATTAGAAAGTATAAAGCTTGACTTGTTGCAAAATGATACTCACAGGTACATGGCATAGACTACACAGAGACATTTGCACTTGTCGCAAAAATGGACTCCATTCGACTTGTTTTAGCCATGGTTGCTTCTTGCTGATGGGAAGTTCATCACATGGATGTGAAGAGTGCATTTCTTCATGGAGATCTCAAGGAGGAGATATATATGGAGCAGCCACAGGGATACATTCAGAACTCTTCCATTGTTTGCAGATTAAAGAAATCTTTGTATGGCCTAAAACAGGCTCCCAGAGCCTGGTATGCAAAGATGGATTCTTTCCTGCTTTCCATTGGATTCATTCAATGCAAATCTGATCCAAATGTTTATTTGCTGTAACATGATGATTCCATTTTGCTTATAGTACTTTATGTAGATGATTTACTGATGACATGGAAGCTTACCTCAGTTATTGATTTGGTAAAATCAGCATTGCACGATTGATTTTCCATGAAAGATTTGGGAATGTTGGAATACTTTCTTGGTCTTGAAGTTTCTCAGTCTACTTCAGGGATCAAGATGGCACAGTCTAGGTATGCATCAGATCTACTTGTCCTCTTTCAGATGAGAGAATGCAAGCCAGCAACATCTCCCTTTCTTTCAGGGATCAGATTTGAGGATGCAGGTACTACACCTTTGGTGGACAGTACACTATATTGACAGTTGGTTGGGAGTTTGTTGTATCTTACTCACAACTGACCTAATATATCTTTTGCAGTAGGAGTTTGTTCCAGATATATATAGGAGCCCCATGAGCTTCACTAGAAAGTTGCAAAGATAATCCTTAGATATGTGAAAGGTACTTCTAGTTTTGGTATCTTTTATGTTGCAGATTGCCCACTTTCACTGATTGGGTACACAAATTCTGATTGGGTTGGCGATGGTACAGACCACAAGTCCACCTATAGTTATGTTTTTAGCTTTGGTTCAGGGAATTTTCGCTAGTCTAGCAAGAACCAATCCATGATCGCTTTATCTTCAGATGAGGTGGAGTATAGAGGTGCAGTGAATGTAGCTACACAGGATGTTTGGTTACAGAGGCTTCTCTCCGAGTTTGGTATTTAGTATCCACTTCCGACTGTCATATTTCGTGATAATCAGGGTCCATTCAGATATCGATTGATCCAGTTCAGAGGCAGAGGACCAATCACATTGAGATTCACATGCATTACATGCACAAGTTGATCCGTGACTGAGTCATGTCACTGCAGTACTACCCCACTAAGCAGCAGGTTGCAAACATCTTCACTAAGTATTTCACTGAAAAGAAATTTTTAGAACTGAGAGTTATGCTTGGAGTGGTGGAGACAGCTAAGGAGGCCCTTCTGGCCACTTAGCCCTTTTTTCTTCTCTTTTTTTTTGGGGGGGGGGGTTCTCACGAGGTTTTCCCTCTTTCTTCATTTTATGAGGATCTTTTATTTATTGTACTTGAGTACCTAACATGGCATCTTGGCTGGGACTCAGTTTAGATAAGTGAGTTAGGATGATGGGGGGGTGTTGGAATATAATCCTAACATCTACATTTATTTTTTAGCCTAAGTATCCTTGACTTAGCCACATGCACTAAAAATCATGTTCACAGTTGGTTTTTGGTAAACTAGCTTGATGGACCAACTTTCCCTTGTTTTTTGCCTTTAAAGGCTTATTATTATGGAAATATTGGTCCAACCACTTTCCTAAACCATTTAGACATCTAAGTGCATGTTCCCACCTAACCACACCTCATCCACTTGAGTTATTTGAGGATTGGTGCCCCACATGAAGATTCCCCCTTAAATCAAGGGATTTGGTCCCCCGAACCATTTTAGCATGTTTTAAAGTTGCCTTCCTTGGGAAATGTGCCCCTCCTCATGCTTTCCTCGTGGTTGATAGTTGGCATAGGTTGTCTTGAGCCATTGTTGCTATTTTAGGCCTCTCTTTAGCTTTTCTTAGTCTTTTCTAGTTTTTTACTAGTTTTCTAGATTCAGCAATTTCTATATAACCACCTCCCTTTGGGATTAGAGATTTGGTTGCTCATGTATTACTATTGTTCATTAATTTAACACATTAATTTTATGGAGCAAATTATTTCTCTCCTCTCTTGAATATCAACAAATTACTTGTGTTTAATTTAACTAGAATTCTAGATCTATAAGAGTTTCTGTAGGAATTCTACATGTTAAACCACAATATTACTTTGATTTTGTTCTACATTTTGTGTTTCCTCAACTAAGGAATAATTATATGTTGGCTCCTAAGATCACTGCTCATAGTCACAATCCTTGAGATCATATACCTACTCTAGCCACTTCATGAAAGCCCTCAAGTTATGGGATAAAACCTTGTATACATTGTCAACATCCATGCATTGGTAATTGTACAATATCTATTTGTTATTTTCTGCTCATATATCAATATTTTGATTATATATAAATAACACAAACAAGAAGACTAGCTGAAACCATTTGTAACATTTCACATTTTCGTTGGTTTCTTTCATACCATATCTATTTAGTTTGTTTGAACTCTAAGATAGCACAAACAAGAAGATTGATAGAGCCATTTGTAACTTCTTGCATTTATATTGGTTTGTTTCATGTCATCTCTTTTTAGTTTGTTTAAGCTCCAAGATGGTTGCACTATGGTATAATGTTAGATTATCTAACTCGAGTTAGGTTATTAGTGCATTTTTTTATGATTTTTTCTCAAAGAGTCTTGGATCAACATGTTTTAGTAATTTGGTTCCTATTCCTGTTGAAAATTTCATGCCTTTTTGGTTCTTCTCCACTCCTCCCTCTAGCTTTTGGGTATTGGCTCACAACTTCTCTTAGGTATACTATAATAAATAGTAGTTGCATATTTATATTCATAATGATTAAATCTATGTATTCAATTTTGATATGCTACATTTATAGTGGTTTTGGGTGTAAGTTTTAACCCCGTACAGAAATTACCTGCATACAAATTCTAAAAATAGAAAATAAACAATGGTGAGAGCATAAAACATAAAACAAATATACACAGAGATTTTCCCCTGGATTCCAAAACCGGGACTACCAGATTGGTTTTTTATTATATTCATTTCAATGTTACAATACATATATATACATGCCGAAGCATCCATAAACCCCAATCCATTAACCCTGGATTAGAACATAATCGTAGTTCCCTTGACCGGATCTACAAAATACCATAGACAGGAAACCATCATGCCCAAAACCATGTGTGAAATCCATGCACAAAACCATAGGTAGGTCCGCCCACCTAAAGAAAAGGGATTACCTTGTTCATCTTGAATTATGTATCTAGGATTTTTTTGGTTGAAAATTATAAGTTACTTTTACCAACTATCTTTGTGGATAGATAGTAAGTTAGTCTAAAGAAGTGTTTCTACCCATTTTCTTATTGTCACTAATAATAGATATCCATGTATTTCTATTAAATGTAAATTGTTAAATTGTATTGCTAGATACAGAAAGTGGAATGCAGTAACATGAACACAACTTTCGCTAAGTGACCTCTCCACTAAGGACTTGCCTCTAAATTTTTCTTTTTATTTTAATGATGACCATTCTTATTGTTAGGTTCCTATACCAATAGGAGTCATAATTTTGAATGACTAAGGTTAAGCCTTGTAATATTGTACATACCTTTGCTTTCTACAAATGTTTTCCATATTATAAAAATTACAAAATGTAAAGAGGGTATGTCTTAAAAGAAAATGAAAAGGATAAAAAGAATAAGAGAAGGTCAAAAGAAAATAAAAATATATGAACCCCCAAAAAACAAAAGAGACCATGAAAGTGTGCAAGTCTAAATGCCACTACTATTTACTTTTATGCATAATAATGATTCTGTGAAACTTGTTATTCATGCCACAATCCATGGTAATCAAACTGTTTAATCTTGGTTATTTCATGCTTTGAATTTTATGTTTATAGTTAGAGAATAAAATCTGACCAAATAGTTTAATCTTGGCAGATCATTAGCTAGGTAGAGAAAATAAAAGGAGCTCATAAGCTTAATATGAGCCCTTGGATGATATAAGGTTAGAAATAGATAGATGACTTTTCAAAAGAAAAATAGATGAATAAGGGTTTGCTAGCCTAAATGCACCCAAAGAAATGAAGAAAACATGTTAGAGATAAGAAATGGGTAAGTAGAAGAAAGGTTGCTGAACTACAAAGTTAATTGGATCAAAGCACATGCATTATGCTTAGACACATCTTTCAACATGTATGATCAACTATGGAAGCAAAGGAAAAGGTTTGCAAGTTAATGTAATTAACCCCTCCCCATTCATTTTTCCCCTATCCTGTAGGTTTTAACCCCATACAGAAATTAGCCGCATACGAATTCTAAAACCCAGAAAATAAAAAATAGTGAGAGCATAACACATAAAACACATATACATAGAGATTTTCTCCTAGATCCCAAAACCGGGACTACCAGATTGAATTTTCATTATGTACCTTTCAATGTTACAATACATATTTATACATGCCGAAGCATCCAATACCATGGACCGAAAACCATCACGTCCAAAACCATGGACCGAAAACCATCGCATCCAAAAACATGTGTGAAAATCATGCACAAAACCATAGCTGGGTTCGCCCAACCTAACAGAGGTTCCAAAACCAAAATTTTCCATAGAGTGGGGTTACTTGCACCCCTCAAAACCCCTATGACCCCCCACTATGCAATCGGTGCAACGAAGAGGGGGCTTTTCCCCCTCTCTAACCCCCCGGTTAATTGCGTGGGTTAGTCATGGAAAGAACATAACACAACCCAACATTCTCCCACTTGTTGTTTTCTTTCCACAGGGAGCCACAAGAGAGCTTAGTCATTTATCCAGCCCTGCAATGCCCATTTTTTCTCTACACCAAGAGAACTTCTCAGAGCTTACAGATTTTTCAATGCATCTGTAGTATTCTTCAAAGTGTCCACCTTTACCAGCAACACCTTTTTATCTTCTATCATCTCCCTCACAAATTCATACTGAACATCAATGTGCTTTGTCTTTGAATAATATGCAGGGTTCTTTGCCAAGAAAATTGCACTTTGGCTGTCACTGTCTAACCTTGTAGCTTCCTGTACTAACCCCATACTTGAACACAACCTCTCCAACCAAACTGCGTCCTTTCTTGTATGAGTGCTTGCCATGTATTCTGCCTCTGTAGTTGATAGTGCCACTACAAATTGTTTCTTACTCATCCAACTGATTGCACCTCCAAATAGGTTAAACACATACCCACTTGTAGATCTTCTTTGATCCAGATCTTCAGCCCAGTCTCCATCAACAAAGCCATGAATATCTAACACTCTATCCAATCCCAGTCTTCCTTGGTAGCACAAAACATAATCACTAGTGCCACACAAAAACCTAAAAACCCACTTCACTGATGTCCAATGCTCCTTTCCTAGTTTTGACATAAACTTGCTCAATACTCACACTGCATGTGCAATGTCTGGTCTAGTACAAACCATTGCATACATCAAGCTACCAACTGCACTTGCATATGGAATAGGTACATTTCCTTTTCCTCTTCTTATGCCTTGGGACACTGTTCAGCAGATAACTTTACACCTACAGGAATAGGAACCTTCACCGGTTTACTATCCTGCATATTAAATCTCTGCAATATTGTCTCGACATACTTCCTCTGGTTTAACTAGAGCTTCCTCTTTGCCCGATCTCTTTTAATTTCCATGCCCAAAATATAGTTTGCAGCACCAATATCTTTCATGTCGAATTTGGAGGGCAGTTGGGTCTTCAAATCCTAGATAATTTCTTTGTCATTTCCAACCAACAACATATCATCCACATACAAGACCAAATAAATAACATGGTCACCAATTAATTTAAAATACACACTGTGATTTTCTTTGCTTCCAGTGAAGCCAAGTCCTTGTATAAATGTATCAAATTTCTGATACCACATCCTTGGTGATCGTTTTAACCCATACAGAGACTTGTTTAACTTGCATACCAGTTCTTTCTTACCTTTCACCGCAAAGCCTTCAGGTTGCTTCATGTATATTTCCTCTTCCAAATCCCCATGAAGAAATGTTGTCTTCACATCCATCTGTTCTACCAAAAAATCGAAAGAAGCAGCAATAGATAAAAGTAATCTAATAGAACTTGGCAATAGGAGAAAAAATATCACCAAAATCAATTCCCAACACCTAGGAATAACCTTTTGCTACCAACCGAGCTTTGTATTTCTCCACCTTTCCTTCTGCATTTGTCTTCTTCTTGGACACCCATTTGCTTCCAATGGATTTCCTTCCAGTCGGCAACTCCACCAGATCCCAAGCCTCTTTTTTGTGCAAAGATGCCATTTCATCAACCATGGCCTCTTTCCAAAGTTTTCCATCCTCTAAATCTACTTCTTCCTTCACAGTTCTGGGATAATCATCAATAACAAATAAAGAAAAATTTCAATAGAAAGCAAATGGACTATACCTTTCTAGCTGCCTTCTTTCTCGAACTAATCTTCTCACACCCAGAGTTTGTGGCTCTTCATCTTCTAATTCCTCCTCTATTGTAGAGTATGATTCTTCCTCCTTTAGCTCAAACTCTATCTTCTTAGGTTCCTTTGGTTGGACTTCATGTTTAATAACATCTTTCACCTCTCTGAGCACCACATCTCGGCTGAACACAACCTTCCTTGTTACTGGGTTCCAAAGCTTATAACCCTTTAAACCATCCTTATACCCAATAAATATGCACTTTTCAGATTTACTATCCAATTTGGTTCATTTCTACTTTGGCACATGTACATATGCATCACATCCAAATACCCTCAGATGTGAAAGAGAGGGTTTCTTACCAGTCCATACCTCTTGTGGAGTCCTATCCTCCAACACTGATGAAGGTGATCTGTTGACCAGGTAACATGTTGTCTCCACCACCTCTGCCCAGAATTCCTGTCCTAACTCGACACCACTGAGCATGCTTCTTGCCCTTTCCATCAACATATTGTTCATTCTTTCTACAACTTCATTTTGCTAAGGTGTATATGGAGTAGTTTCCTACCATGCTATACCACACTTCTTACAGAATTCTTCAAATTCCTTACTGCAAAATTCCCCACCGTTATCTGTCCTCAAAACCTTTATCTTCTTCACTGTCTGGTTTTCCACCAGAGCCTTAAATTAGTTAAACCTGTCAAAGACTTCAGATTTCTTCTTAAGGAAACATATCCATGTATTCTTTGAGAAGTCATCTATAAATGGTACATAGTACACAAACTTACCCAGTGATGGAACCTTCACAGGTCCAAACAAATCACTATGCACAAGCTCTAATATCTATTTCACCCTCTTACCACCAAAGGGGAAACTCAACCGATTCTGCTTCCCATATACATAATTTTCACATAAATAAAAATCGAGAGAGTGATTACTCATACCTTCTACTATAACTTTACCATGAAGTATTTGAAGGCCCTTCTCTCCAATATGTCCAAGCCATTGATGCCACATCATGGTCTTCTCTTAAGAGACCACTAGATTTTCTGCTTCACTTTCAGGAACAACAAAACTGTTGCACCCATCAACAATAGCGCTACCTTGAAGCTTGTACAGAGTTCCAATTAGAACTCCTTGCATCAATACTAGTGCTCCTCGAACCATCTTGCACGTATCCTTCTTGAACATTCTTTTTACACCTGCATCATCCAACTTTCTTATAGAAATCAGATTTCTAGCCAATGTATGAATATGCAGAAAACCCGGAAGTGTTCTCACCCTTCCACCTTGCAACTTCAACTTTACTTTTCTGCGACCAATGATTCTAGCCTTCCTATCATCCCCTAAGAAGATATCACCACCATCGTATTTCTCACACTTGCAAAACCACTCTCTATGGGGAGTGAAGTGAAAGGATGCACCTGAGTCAATCAACCATGCCTCATGATCTACATGTGTACTTGAAGAAGCCAAGTACACATCCCCACCTTCATCTAAGTTGGTTTTCGCCTCTGCAGAAGGAGCATCATCAGATCTCTTTCCTTTATCAGGAGATTTAGATTTATAGTCCCTTTTGTAGTGCCCTTCCTTTCCGCATTTTCAGCACACCCCCTTTACAAGTTTTCCTCGAGATTTAGATCTCCCTCTAGATTTAGATCTCCCACTCGATGACTTATTTTTGTTTCTTTTCTGGGACCATCCTCGTAAAAACAAGGCATCACCATTCTGGCTCTCCATATTTTTCCATCTCATCTCCTCCATCAGCAAGGATGAGACTATTTCATCAAACTACAAGGTAGTTGCATTGCTACCTATTGCAATAACTAGACTATCCCACGAATCTGGTAGAGAACACAACAAAATGATGCACTTATTTTCATCTGAAATTTTAATATCAATAGATGCTAACTGACTTACCATAGTATTAAATGCATTCAGATGCTCTGTCATCGAGTCTCCATCTTTCATCCTCAGGTTATACAACTTTTTCCGTAGGAATAATTTATTGGCCAGAGACTTAGATTGGTACAAAGTCCCTAACTTGTCCCACAAAGCCTTCGTCGTAGCTTCCCCTGATACATTCAGCAATACTAAATCTGAGACACACAATCGTATTGTGCTCTTTGCCTTCCAATCCAACTTCTTCCATTCTTCATCAGACACTCTCGTTGGTTTAGTACCCAGATCTACCACGATCCACTAATCTTTATCCACCAACAGATCCTCCATCTTGAGTTTACACAACTCAAAACTCTAACCATTAAATTTCTCGATCTCTATATTTCCACTGCTCGCCATCTTCTTTCACCACCAGAATCGATCTCGCAGATCTCCCACTGAACATGGTCTACCACAGGCCCGAGTAAAACCCCTCGGCAATAAAGATGTCCCCTTGAAGCCAAAACAACTCTGATACCAAATGTAGGTTTTAACCTCATACAGAAATTAGCTGCATACAAATTC
Source organism: Pinus tabuliformis (assembly GCA_031772625.1). NCBI lineage: Eukaryota > Viridiplantae > Streptophyta > Pinopsida > Pinales > Pinaceae > Pinus > Pinus tabuliformis. The sequence goes on along the minus strand of CM062817.1, from coordinate 1,742,889,565 downwards.
TAAAACATAGAAAATAAACAATAGCGAGAGCATGACACATAAAACACATATGCATAGATATTATCCCCTAGATCTAAAAACCAGGACTACCAGCTTGATTTTTCATTATGTTCCTTTCAATGTTACAATACATATTTATAGATGCCGAAGCATCCAATATCATGGAACAAAAACTATCACATCCAAAACCATGGACTGAAAACCATCACATCTTAATACATGTGCCAAAATCATGCACAAAACCATAGGTGGGTCCGCGCAATCTAACATAGGTTCCAAAACCAAAATTTTCTGGGGCACTGCCCTGGACCCCATAGAGTGGGGTCACCTGCACCCCTCAAACCCCTTGTAACCCCCTGCTATGCAATTGGCGCAAAGAAGGGGGGGCTTTGCCCCCCCTCTAACCCCTAGGTTAACTACGTGGGCTAATCATGGAAAGAATATAACACAACCTAACATATACTTACTAATTTTCTATCCATGAGTATATTCTAAATACTTTAAATCCTACAAGTCATAAAGGCTTAGAGAATTTCTCTGACTTCTAGTGGGACCGAACCCTCAGCTTAATGACTAATGGACACAAGTGCTAGAATCCCCTTCATAAAATCATTCCCCTTTCATACAAACCATTTCCCCCAATTGCCCTAATAAACCCCCTTTTCCTAAGGCTAAACACCATTTACCTAGGAAAAGTGAAAACCCCCATGTAAATCCCTTTTCGCTCAAAAAACCCACAAAAAGCCGTCTATCCCAAGTATAAAGCTAAGTGTGCAAATGTTACATTTTACCTTTTTACTTAGGAAAAACCCACTCTGCCCATCGCATTCATATTAATTATTAACGTTATTATATATTTCCCTATATAACCCTTTTTCGGTATATTAATTAAACCACTAAATTAAATATCCCAACCATTAGTTTTAATAAAAACTATATAAATTACCCATATCCCGATACAACCTTACTTAATTTACCTAATCGTAGTAAACCTAAGTTGATCCCATCATTAACCTCACCTGATTCACTAATCCTACGATTAAGCCCCACTCGATCACTTAACCTAGGATTAATTCCTAAATTAATCCCAAACCGTTGTGATAAAAACCCCTGGGCCCCCCCTCAACTCCCATTCATTTCCTCTGTGCATCTTCTCCGCCCGACTACCATCACATCACAAGCACCCAAATCTAACGGACCACAGCCATATCATCCAAGCCCAATAACCGTCCTTTACCCACCCAATAAGGTGGTTTTCCCTGACTCCCCGAATGCTATGTGTCACGCTCTAAAGTAGATCGGGTGACCCCTCCTAAAAACCACCCATGCCACAAAAGTGATGCAACGACCCTTAAAGTTTCCTCCCTGCCAACCTGATAAACTGCCTATGATTCATAAATATGAATTTCGCGCCATATTCAAAAAATTGCCAGTTAAAGACTTTAAACCTTGAAATCATTGTTTTCGTGCCTTTCGCCTTTTTCACAGTATAAACCCGTTAAAACCTTTAGTGCCACCCTGAACCTTTGCGACACAATTCCACCTCCATTTACATCCAAAACACTGCCATGACCCCTTCCTAGGCATCCCTCTGTAAATAAATCCATCAAGTGCCTTTCTAGTCGTTTGATGTTTTCTTAATGATTGTTGAATTGTGCAGGTAATTAGCTGAAGATCAGAGCTTGGATAAATAGTTATAATACTAATCACAGAACCTATTTACTCCAAGACTCGACAAGAAACCTGTCAAAATCCTATATTCAGAAGAAGAATACCATTATACAAGGAACAAAGAAGAAGACAATCACACATAGAGCTCAGAAGAAAACACTTATACAGAGACATGGATAAGTCAAAACAGAGGAACCAGACCAGAGATGCAATTAGAAGTAAAAAAATAAAACATATTGAGACTTGATCAATATCCACTTCCCTATGTTGATACGCATAAAAATAAAATTATTATTGTTGAAACACACAGTAGAACGTTAAAATGTGCAGTGAAAGGAAAGACACAGTGAAGGATAAAAACATGTCATCAGAGTGAAAGAGTATCAGAGTCAGAGAGTATCAAATGAAAGCCAGAAGTAAATAGAGCTTCTAGCGTAATGATTCAAACAACAAAGAGCATAAAGAGATAAAATCAAACCATAAAGGTCGGAAATACCACAATAAAAGGGGCAACATGAAAGAAGTTCAATAGCTACATCTATCCTCCTACGAGAATATATTTGTATTTCCTAGATTAAATCTCAAGTCAGTTTGAGATATTTGTAAAAAGACCTTAGTATAAATACTTCACAATTTGAAGTATGCAGTGTGAATTCTTAGACATTTCTATAGACTTCTTGATCGAAAGACTGTAACGCCATTGGAGCATAACTGAGCCAGCAAAATGGATTGATGAATAAAAGCCAGATATTTCAAAGGATTCATGTGTAGAGTTATGTGCAGACAAGTATTTTCTCATGTTGTTGTTATCTCTCTTAAATTTTTTCTGTAATGTTTATTTGAATATGAATTCTATAACTAAAGTATTATCTCAGAATTTGTTTAATTACATTCTGTTATAGCAATTAGGCAAATAAATGTTTTCTACTGATAATATAAGTTAAGGAATTCTTAATTGTTCCTTAGTTCAGGTTGTTTCTTTATAATCTATAGCAAATGATTCTTAATTGCCCTTTGTTTCCGATTACCATTTGTTCTTCATTTCAATCCCAGTCTGAGAATTCTTAATTACTCTCTCACCATGGTTAAAACCTTTTCCATCCTTCTGGCCTAAAGACCTGCACTCTACTCTGCTATCTTGTCATTTGAACATTCCCTTTAGTGAGTTGATCCAGTCTTGCTGCTCTTTTGTTGACTTCATAGCCCAATGAACTAGAGACATCATCCTATCCATCTGTTTAAAGATTCCCACTACCCAATCTTCAATACAAATAAAAATCCCCTTGAACATTATGAACTAGCCTAAAATCCCATCAAACAAAGCTAAATCATATAGAGAGATCCCTCTCTAGACTTAGGTTGGCTCAAGCCTATACCCAAAAGTTGGTTTATGGTTACCTCAGTCATTTTCTTTCTTCTAATAAATTCTAGAGAAACTTCTGAGTGATAACATAGTGGTGACTCCAATGAGGAACCAACAATTCCTTAGTCCTAATAAAGTTTTAAGAAAATTCTAATTCTATATTTTGAGCCTCTTAAAGTCATTTGTTAGAAGTTATATTGAAAAATCTCACAAAAACAATTAAAAATTTTGAAATTTTGGCTTCTAGGAAGACTCATTCTAATAGGGCTAATCGAGATCCGAACCCTCCCCTAGTAGTTGATAATCCTAACCTGATTTCAAGAAAATTTAAAAAAGAAGAAAGTTCAGTTAGTCAAATACCTTTAGTTAAAGCTAATTCATGTCCTGATGATTGGTTATTTTTAGAAGATCTTCCCTTTGATGAAAAATTTGGGATTTCACCATTTAAAACAAAATCTGAAAATGAAATATATGAAACTGTTATAGATCATGATTTTATTGCAGACATTGAAGTCCAACAGTTCAATAGATCAATTGATGAGTACATTCTGAAATCTGCACAATCATCCATTAATACTACCACTAACCCTGAGTTTTCTAAAAAGTTCTCCACTACTTCGAGTTCACCATTATTCCCTTCGACTTCAATACTTTCTGAATTCCATTATGCACCATTGTTTACACCGTCACTCCCTCACCACCCTATCATTACTCATTCACCACCTACTAGTCTTGGTTCTTCATCCACTATTGCATTAATCCCAAGTATATCAACCCCACATTTTATCCCCTCTCGACCAACAACAATGGAAAATAGATATTCTCCTCTTGTTTTACGTATCCAACTTCATGTTATGCCCGCGGATTATCAGAGTAAGATTCTCTTGTTTGATGCTACTAGTCACTACACTGCCCAACAACATGTAAACAAGATTTCTGACTTCTTTGAATTACATGAAATAGATGAAGACGATGTCCAGATGAGACTCTTTGCCCAAACCTTGATTGGTGATGTCAAGAAGTGGTTTAAAGCATTTCCTTCCAACCATATAGTAGACCTATAAAATTTCCAAAGTTTTTTTATTGATAAGTGGGAAAAGAAAAAGAATCTCTTACAAATCCTTTCAGAATATGAGAATATTAGGAGAGGACCTAATGAAACTGTTCAAGATTACTGCACCAGATTCAATAACATATATAATGCAACCCCATTTAACCTTAGAACCCCACCTAACTTAGCGTTAATAAAGTTCTCTGATGGTTTTGATACCGATATGTCATACCAACTTAGGGAAAGAAACCCCCAACATTAGAAGAAATGCAAAGTGTAGCTGTTAGTGTGGACGCTAATTTGTTAGCTAAAAGGGCTAGAGTTAAAAATGAAAAGAGAACTACTAAGGATGAAACTTCACCATCTGATCTTAAAATAGATATCTTGGCCAAAAACATGGAAAGACTAATGGAGAGAATAGGTAACATGGAAAGGAAACTCCAATGGGGTAACCAACAAGCACCTCCAATTAGAAACCCAAATTTCAGAAATAATCAAAACATGGGGAAAAACAGACCATATCAGAACATAAGGCCTCCTTTTCAAGGAAATTATGTAGAGACATCCCAGCCAGAAAATCCAGAGTATGATCCACAAATTAACCTAATGGGAATAAATGATGAGGAAATTGCTTTTCTAACCCAAGATGAGCAGGAAATGTATATGCTGTAGCAATTACAGGTACAGTTTGGTGAATCATTTGATTATAAACAAGGATATGACTCTGCTATCTTCTAAATCCACAAGCAATATAATCTATGAAGCAAAAGGAATGTAGATATCCCTCACCAAACTAAGAAAACAACCCCAAATCAACCCAAGAAAATAAAAGAAGCCCTTGTTTTAAGGATCCTCCAAATTCTCCCTAGACAGAACCCAAATCCTTTTAGCCCCACAACTGTAGATATAACCTTTGATCAACCTTCTGCTGGTCAACCATCCTCTTCAATTCCACTTGAAAATCCACATAATGAGATCCCCAATAAAGAAAAATAAAACAATCCTACTCAAATCCCTGCTGCTAAAACTCCAAACCTTTAAACAGAAAAAGCCTCTTTACCATTCAATTTGGGAGCAGAGATAGCAAAGTTGATTCTAGTCCCTTTAACATAACTAATCAAGAATGAACCTTACAAATCACAGGTATACCAGACCTTAAACATTGCTGAAAATGAGGATTCAGTTAACTTGTTTGTTGACCAAACAGAACTTATATTTGGTCCAGACGTTAATGGAAAACCATTAGAAGGAGGAGTTCCACCTTTTTACATTAGCCTTAGTATCCATGACAAAATTCTACACAATGCAATGTTGGATTCTGGGGTCTCTCACATTTAATGCCCAAATCACTAATGGAGAAATTGAACCTAGACATTACAAGGCCTTACAAATACTTATTCTTATTTGACTCTACTCAAGTAAAGTGTCTAGGATTGATTAAAAACCTATGTGTTACTTTAGTCCAATATCCTGCCGAAAGCATCCTTATGGAAATTGTAGTTGCTGACATCCCACCAAAGTATGGCACGCTGTTATCCAGATCATGGGGAGACAAACTTCAGGGACCTCTACAATTAGATATGTCACATGCAACAATTTTTGTTTTTGGACAACCTAAGAAACTATACCGAGAAACCTTAATGAAATATATGGTAAGTAGCTAGGATCAACCTCAAAAATTTCCCATCTACTCCATACACTCAGATATTGATTCTTTTATCTTGTATAATGCTGATCAAACACAAGAAACACTTTTAGACAGAACTGATACAGAACCAAACGAAATTGTAGTTTCTACACAAAAAGAAGCTAACAGGAATACAAAGCTATTCAATGAACAAGAAGGTCTTATTTTTGTCAATGATGAAAAGTTTGTTGCACCAGATAGTGAAAATTATGATCATGAGATATTGTGGCATTTAGAATTTGATAGATCAGTTAATAGGTTAGGAGCAGGAGCAGGAGTGTGCATATATAACTTGGAGAACAATTATTCAGAAGGCCATGCATATAGATTGAATTTTAAATATAGAAATAATATAGCTGAAGATGAAGCATTAATTTTAGGTCTTAAGTTAGTTAGGAATCTAGGAGCTAAAAGAGTTTCAGTTATGGGAGACTCCGAACTAATTGTAAAACATATTGATGCTGTATATATGACTAAAGACCCTAGATTAAGTTGCTATAGAGACATTATTGTAGAAATAATTAACACTTTCCTAGAAAGAAAGCTTGTAGTAATCCCTAGAAAACATAACATGCAAGCCCATAGTTTAGCAAAGTTTGCCACTTGTAAATTACCCTTCCAACCTAGCTATTAGTATACTGCTAAAGTTAGGCACTGACCTACAATTCCAGATAATTTGAAGAATTGGAAAATATTTTCTAATGATAAACGGATAAATAACTTTTTACTTTCAAAAGAAGATTTTTTAAATAATAATATAGACACTGATACATCCATAGATCCTAACACTAAGGATAAGATAGAAATAAATGAGATAGAAGATGATAAAATAGATAGACTTAACCCGACTAAATTTACCAAATCAAATGTAGATAACTTAGAGATAATGGATATTGATGAAATAATGAATGAAGAAACCGAAGTAATTAATATCAAGGATAACTTCTTACCAAAGGGATTAACCCCTCTGGAAGATTTATTTGATTCAAGTGACGTTCCTAGGAGACCTAAAATGGAACCATTAAGGTCTGAAATAGAGGAATGTAATATAGGCTCTGATGAAAATCCTAAACTGATCAAAATTTGAAAACCATTACCTCTGACTGAAAAAGTGAAATACATTGAGTTGTTGAAAGAATTTAGGGATGTTTTTGCTTGGAGTTACGATGACCTTAAATTCTATGACACCAACATCATCCATCATACAATTCCTATCAAAGAAAATCAAAATCCTTTCAAACAAAAACTAATAAGGATCAATCCTATCTTATTACTTGCGATTGAAAAATAACTTTAGAGGATGTATGATGCCAAAATAATTGCACCAATCATATTTTTTGATTGGATCTCAAACTTGGTGCCGACTAGAAAGAAAACTGGTGAGATCAGATTCTGTGTGAATCTCAGAAACCTCAAACAAGTGTCACTAAAAGACAATTACCCTCTCCCCAAAATGGATCACATTTTATAGAGAGTAGTTAGATCAACCAGAATCTCATTGTTGGATGGGTTTTTTGGTTATAATCGAATATTAGTTCATCTAGATGACCAACCCAAAACTGCCTTTACTACTCCTCGGGGCACTTTTATGTATGTGGAAAATGCCTTTTGGGCTAATGAATGCAGGAGCCACTTTCTAGAGGGTTATGGATATAGCCTTTGCTAAAGAAATTCATGGTTCCTTGTGATATATCTAGATGACATTACTGTATTTTCAGAGTTAGGCAATCAACATTTGGATCATCTAAGGCAAGTCTTTATTAAATGCAAGAAGTTTGGAAACTCTTTGAACCCCAAAAATTCCTTGTTTGGGTTAGAGGAAGGAAAGTTGTTAGGTCACATAATTTCAAAAAATGGTATAAGAATAGACCCTGCAAGAATAGAAGCCATCTTACAAATAAGACACCCCATGAACATTAGAGAATTACAAGCTTTCTTAGGAAAAATCAATTTTCTTAGAAGATTTATATTTAACCTAGTAGAGTTAATTAGATCACTAAACAATATGTTGAAAAACGACTCCACCATAAAATGGAATGTTGAGGCTAAGAAATCTTTTGAAGAAATCAAACTAGCCTTAACTAAAACACATGTACTAATGAGTCCTAAATTTGACAGAGATTTCATTTTGTTTTCCTTTGCTTCAGAGCACACAATAGCTGTAGTCCTATTACAGAAAAATGACCAAGGCTATGAACAACTCATTGCTTTCTTTAGCAAAGCCCTAAGAGATGCCCCCTTGAAATATAACATAATGGAAAAAAAGGCTTTGGCTTTAGTCAAAGCTATTAAGGATTTTAGGGTATACATCTTATATTATCACATAGTAGCTTACGTTCCCAATTCAGTAGTAAAAGACATCCTAACTTAGGATGGTCTTGATGGAAAGAGGGGAAAGTGGATTGCTACTATTTTAGAGTATGATATAGAAATCAAACCTACAAAGTTAATCAAGGGCTAAGGTTTAGCCAAGCTCATGGCTGAATCAAACTGTCAGGCCTTGGACATAAACTTTATTACAGCAATAGATAATGAAGAGGAGATTGCGACTCCAATAATTAGCTAGGCCTTTCTTGAATCACCATGGTATGATGATATTATTTATGTTTTACTAAATTTACAAGCTCCTCTTGAATTATCTAGGACTAAAAGCAAGTTTTTAAAGATGAAATCCTTAAGATTTTGTATATTAGACAATGTTTTGTTTTGAAGAGATCATGAAGGTATTCTTCTCAATTGCTTATTAAAAGAAGAATCTGACAAAGTTTTACAAGAGTTTCATGCAGGACTGTGGAGGACACCTTTACTAAAAGACTACTGCAGATAAAATCCTTACAGTTGGTTTCTACTGGCCTACCTTGTTTGCTGATGTCAAAAAATATGTGACCTTCTATCACAAATGTAAAAATTTTTAGGGGAAGAAAAAGCTCTTACCTTTACCCCTCAAGCCAATCTTTGCTAAAATACCTTTTCAAAAATGGGGTCTAGACTTCATTGGTGAAATTCACCCACTCTCCTCTACCCAACACAAATGGATCATCACAGCCACAGACTACTTCACAAAATGGATAGAGGCCATACCTTCAAGGAAAGCCACAGATATTGTTATCATAACCTTCCTTGAAACCAATATTCTACCAAGATTTGGATGTCCAATTAAGTTCATTACTGATGATGCAACAACCTTTAAATCCAAAAGAATGATAGATTTCTGCAATAAATACCATATCACCCTTAGCCATTCCACAACATATTACCCTCAAGGTAATGGATTGGCAGAATCCTCAAACAAAAGCATAGTAAACATCATCAAGAAGTTACTGAGGAGAATAAGAAAACTTGGAATAAAAATCTAGTCAATGCCTTATGGGCAGACAGATTGACTACTAAGAAATCAATTGGTACTTCTCCCTATCAATGAGTTTATGGAATGGAAGCTATCTTTCCATCCTCTTTGGGAATACTAGTAATGAAGTTACTTCAAGAAACGCATGTTGAACCAAATAGTATCCAAAGAAGAATCTACCAAACTATTCATCTACAACAAACAAGAGAAGAGGTCTATGTCAAGTCTCAAGTTTTGCAAGAAAATATTAAGAAGATTTTTGATAAGAGAATGAAGGCTGAAGATTTCTACATTGGTGACAAAGTGCTCAAGTGGGACTCAAGGAGGGAAGATAAAGGAAAACATGGGAAATTTAATTTCCTATGGAAAGGTCCCTATGTCATTTATGCTTATAGAGGAAATAATGCTTTCTTCTTGAGAGAAATTGATGGTACAGATGCAGAAGGTGGGCCAGTGAATGGTCAAATGCTAAAACATTGCTTTGAATCTACTTACTAATTTTCACTTGTATATATTCTATTTTCAATAGTTTGGTTTGGATTGGATGGTGATCTTTGAAGTTGAAGCTTGAAGAGAAGGCCCTAAGCTTTAAAAAATTCACTATCATAAGTATCAATAATGCAGATTCGTAGAAGGGCACTTTGCAAGGCAACGTCAACAACAATTCAAAGGCTACTGATCTCTAAAGTTCTTGACATTTCACAAGGAAATGCCATCCCCAAGTGGAGCCACTGTTAGGTTCCTATACCAATAGGAGTCATAATTTTGAATGACTAATGTTAAGCCTTGTCATATTGTACATACCTTTGCTTTCTGCAAATGTTTTCCATATTAAAAATTCAAAAATGTAAAGAGAGTATGTCCTAAAAGAAAAATCAAAAGGACAAAAAGAATAAGAGAAGGTCAAAAGAAAATGAAAATATATGAACCCCAAAAAACAAAAGAGACCATGAAAGTGTGCAAGTCTAAATGCCACTACTATTTACTTTTATGCATAATAATGATTCTGTGCAACTTCTTATTCATGCCACAATCCATGGTAATCAATCTATTTAATCTTGGTTATTTCATGCTTTGAATTTTATGTTTATAGTTAGAGAATAAATCTGACCAAACAATTTAATTTTGGCAGATCATTAGCTAGGTAGAGAAAATAAAAGGAGCTCATAAGCTTAATATGAGCCCTTTGATGATATAAGGTTAGAAATAGATAGATGACTTTTCAAAAGAAAAATAGATGAATAAGGGTTTGCTAGCCTAAATGCACCCAAAGAAATGAAGAAAACATGTTAGAGGTAAGAAATGGGTAAGTAGAAGAAAGGTTGTTGAACGATAAAGTTAATTAGATCAAAGCACATGCATCATGCTTAGACACATCTTTCAACATATATGATCAACTATGGAAGCAAAGTCAAAGGTTTGCAAGTTAATGTAATTACCTCCCCCTCATTCATTTTTTCTCCTATACTTATTAATTTCCTATCCACAAGTATGTTTCAAATACTTTAAATCCTACAAGTCATAGAGGCTCAGAGAATTTCTTTGACTTTTGGTGGGACCAGACCCTCGGCTTAATGACTAATGGACACAAGTGCTAGAATCCCCTTCATAAAATCATTCACCCTTCATACAAACCATTTCCCCTCATTACCCTAAGAAACCCCTTTTTACTAAGGTTAAACACCATTTACCTAGGAAAAGTGAAAACCCCCCATGTAAATCCATTTTCACTCAAAAACCCACAAAAAGCCTTTTATCCCAAGTATAAAGCTAAGTGCGCAAATGTTACATTTTACCCTTTTACTTAGGAAAACCCCACTCTGCCCATCACATTCATATTAATTATTAATGCTATTATATGTTTCCTAATATAACCCTTTTTTTGTATATTAATTAAACCCCTAAATTAAATATCCCAACCCTTAGTTTTAATAAAAACTATATAAATTACCCATATCCTGATACAACCTTACTTAATTTACCTAATCCCGGTAAACCTAAGTTGATCTCGTCATTAACCTCACGCAATTCACTAATCCCGCTATTAAGCCCCACCAGATTGCTTAACCCAGGATCAATTCCTAAATTAATCCCAAACCGCTGTGATTAAAACACTTAGGCCCCCCTCAACACCCGTTCATTTCCTCCACACATCTTCTCCACACGACTATCGTCAGATCGCAAGCGCTCAAATCTAATGGACCACAGCCATATTGACCAAGCCCGATAGCTGACCTTTACCCCCCCCATAAGGTGGTTTTCCCCGACCCCCTGAATGCTATGTTGTGCTCTAAAGTAGATCGGGTGACCCATCCTAAAAACCGTCCATGCTACAAAAGTGGTGCGACGACCCTTAAAACTGCCTCCCTGCCAACCCGATAAACCGCCTATTATTCGTAAATATGAATTTTGCACCATATTCAAAAAGTTGCCCGTTAAAGAATTTAAACCTTGAAAACCTTGTTTTCATGCCTTTTGCCCGTTTCATAGTATAAACCCGTTAAAAACTTCAGTGCCACCCTGAACCTTTGCGACACAATTTCGCCTCCATTTACGTCCAAAACACTGCCATGACCCCTTCCTAGGCATCCATGTGCAGATAAAACCATCAATTGCCTTTCCATTGGTTCGATGTTTTCTTAATTATTGTTGAATTGTGCAAGTAATTAGCCGAAGATCAGAGCTTGGATAAACAGTTCTGATACTAGTCGCAGAACCTGTTTACTCCAAGACTCAGCAAGAAACCTGTTAAAATCCTATATTCAGAAGAAGAAGACCATTATACAAGGAACAAAGAAGAATACAGTCACACACAGAGCTGAGAAGAAAACACTTATACAGAGACATGGACAGTCGAAATAGAGGAACCAGACCAGAGATGCAGTTAGAAGACAAATAAATAAAACATACTGAGACTTGATCAATATCCACTTCCCAATGTTCATACACATTAAAACAAAAGAATGACTGTTGAAACACAATAAAAGGTTAAAATGTGCAGTAAAAGGAAAGACACAGTGAAGGATAAAAAGAGGTCATCAGAGTGAAAGAGTATCAGATGAAATCCAGAAGTAAATAAAACTTCCAGCGTAATGATTCAAACAACAAAGAGCATAAAGAGCTAAAATCAAACCATAAAAGCCAGCAATACCACAATAAAAGGGACAACATGAAAGTAGTTCAATAGATGCCTCTATCTTCCTACGAGAAGATACTTGTATTTCTTAGATTAAATCTCAAGTCAATTTGAGATATTTGTAAAAAAACCTTAGTATAAATACTTCACAATTCGAAGTATGTAGTGTGGATTCTTGAACATTTCTATAAACTTCTTGATTGAAAAACTGTAAAGCCATTGGAGCATTGACTGAGCCAGCAAGCTGGATTGATGAATAAAGACCAAATATTTCAAAGGAATCATGTGTAGAGTGAAGTGCAAACAAGTATTTTCTCACATTGTTGTTATCTCTCTTAAAGTTTTTCCATAATTTTTATCTAAATCTAAATGCCATAACTAAAGTATTATCTCAAAATTTATTTAATTACACTCTGTTATAACAGTTAGGCAAATAAATGTTTTCTATTGATAATCTAAGTTAAGGAATTCTTAGTTTCTCCTTAGTTTAGGTTGTTTCTTTATAATCTATAGCAAAGGATTCTTAATTGCCCTTTGTTTCCGATTACCCTTTTTTCCTCGTTTCAATCCCGGTCTGAGAATTCTTAATTACTCTCTCACCTTGGTTAAAACCTTTTCCATCCTTCTGGCCTAAATACCTACACTCTACTCCTCTATCTTGCCCTTTGAACATTCCCTTTAGTGAGTTGATCCATTCCTGCTGCTATTTTTTTGACTCCATAGCCCAATGGACTAGAGACATCATCCTATCCATCTGTTTAAAGGTTTCCACCACCCAATCTACATTACAAATCAAAAACCCCTTAAACATTAAAAACGAGCCTAAAATCTGATCAAACAAAGCTAAATCATATAGGGAGAGCCCTCTTCAGACTTAGGTTGGCTAGAGCCTATGCCCAAAAGTTGGTTTGTGGTTACCTTGGTCATTTTCTTTCTTCTAATAATTTCTAGAGAAAATTCGGAGTGATAACACTTATTATGGTAGGAAATGTGGAAAATTAAATTTAATAAGCCTTCCAAAACTTTATCTATGACTAAAATTAAGGATAGCATGATTCTCACCAACTTGAAAAGTGATAGTACCAAGATAAGGGATAAAGTTGTAAGAGATTATTATCATCCACTTAAAATGTTGTTGATCAAGGAGATATGGCTCTAGATTGATTATACTACCACCTCAATCATAGCAATAGAAACTTCTTAATATTTAGCGTTATGTTAGAACTCCCTTCTTAAATTGCAGAATCTTATTCAACTTTAACCCACTTACATCCACATAGGCCTTACATAGTTCTTAATTGACCTATTCACCTGTATTTTTTTCTTATTGGGCTTGGGATGTTGAAGGATAATGTACTCTAGGAAAAACAATAATTTCATACTAAAATCTAAAAACTTTTTTGTGGAACCCCAAATCCATAATGCCCTTCTCTTCCTCTGTTGCAGAGCAACCTTCATTTAGGAAAGAATGGTTCAAAGCAATACATTAGCTCACCTTTTCTTCATATCTCTTTGAAATCATTTCCATATAGAGAAAATCCTAAATTTGAGTCAAATGGGATGCAAGCAAGTCATGCAACTCCTTTGTGTGCTCTCATCCATACATTTGTATATCCATTTAAATGGTACCATTTTGAATCAACCTCTCTTTCTCCCAGGTGAAATAATGGTGAAGATTGTCACCAATGCATTGAAATCACTCCTATATGCTACTAAAGCTAACATTCCGTACAGGTCTCTATCCTGGCCTATTTGTCTCAATTGAGAGAAGTCCTCTAATTTCACATCCTCTAGGGTGTTTTATGCTAACCTTAATGCATGCAAGTTGTCAAATCCATGATGACTTTGATAGAAATAAATGTTGCCACATTTCTCTTCATTGGTTTATTATTGGTACAATGCACAAATGACCCCCATACGGAGCAAAGGATCCTTTTCAAATGCAACACACAAATCATCTTCATATTCCCATCTCAAAATGTTTTTTCTGTCACCTCAACCTTTTAAAGATTTCATCTAGATCCTCTAGGTTTGAATCACTCTATCATTGATATTTCTAAACTTGATTTTCTAAGTTTGATGTGTTAGAGTTATTTCCCTTTCACTGACTTGAAATTTCCGCATTGTCTCTGACCCTCAATTGTCATCCATAATAAATCCACCTAAATTTTCTCCCTCATTGTTCCTCTCATCTTCATCTTTTTCATCTCTTCATCTTCATTTCCACTTAACTTCGATAAATTTATTGTCTTCCTTGAAATATGTCTTTTTGATATTCACTTTAAATTTTCATAAGAGGTTTGGACAACATGTCAGCATGCTTGACATTTCTAGCAATTCTGCTTTTTTTGTAGTGTTAGGAGATCCACCATGTATGAAATATTTTCATTGCCCACTATGACTAAAGATGGTGGGGTTTATATATAGAACTAAAATGGTATGCTCTTATAAACATGTGAACATTTTAATACCTTTAGATTGTTTTGGTCCATTGGATTTTCTAACTCTCTTGAGTCTTTTGAACTTTGTGACAGGAGTACGTTCATCTCTATCAACTAAGTGTAAGCCTTCCTAAGATTACACAGGGGAGGGTAGTTCATTTTATTCTATCATTTCTGGAAGTCCGCTCAATTCCGTGACTGGTACATGTTAACCTCCAACAAAGCATGATTGTTTCTTGCAATGTGGCCATAGAAAATTCATTAACCGCTTTCACTTTTTCGAAGTCTTCAGAACTGTACACATTAAGCTTCTCTATTTGACAAGACCTCAACCTTCATATGGTTCACTAACAGAACTGGCAATCTCATCTTCCTTAAGAGTTTCACCGTAGAGTTCACCCAAGCCATTGCCTCTTGTGCGATTAAATGGTATAGGAAACCTGATAAAATATGGATGAAAGGGTTCTTAATTTGTTTAAGGCTAAGGGATGATTAAAATATGACTCTTTATTTTGCAAAACTGAAAGCATTTCT
This sequence comes from Pinus tabuliformis, assembly GCA_031772625.1. NCBI lineage: Eukaryota > Viridiplantae > Streptophyta > Pinopsida > Pinales > Pinaceae > Pinus > Pinus tabuliformis. The sequence goes on along the minus strand of CM062817.1, from coordinate 1,742,874,336 downwards.
GGTCTTCAAACCATGGCTGCAAATTAACAACTGAACAGATAACCTATAATTCAGGAAAAAAATGACATATGGTGTATTTTTTCTAAGGCATTGAAGTTCTCAAGTTTTAATCCTGAAAATTTAATGCCCATCCACTAAATCTCTTCTTTGTTCTCAATGTTTTAAATGCTAATTATTAATATATATTTAAAAGTCATCTTTAGTGTTTAAGAGGTACATGTACATTGAACAAAGATGTCACACGTGATTTTACATAGCTGATGTATATCCATTGTATATATGTAGTGGGGAGAGAAAACTTTTAGGAGAATAGTAGGTAAGCCATTAATTTACTTCATAAATTTTATTCCACCTGCAATAGGTTTCCAAGAGTTTATTAACATCTTCTATTCTGCTTATCATGTTTTTCTCTTGAAAATTACAAGGCCTGGTTGTTATTCATTTGGTGTTGGGGTGCTATTCAAGAAAGGTCCATTTCATCTCATGGGAGACAAATTGATTACAAATTAGTATAGCTGGAACAAAGGTAATGGATGCTAATATTTGATTTCTTGTACTTGTATCATATAAGCATCCTTCTTAGTGCAATGATTACCAATACGTTCAAAAGTATGTATTGTATTTCTTAGGCTTTTTCTACTTTGCTTTGTGTAGAAGAAAATGTGCTTTATCTGGAGACTCCAATGAGAGTTGGATTTTCCTATTATAATGATACATCATACTATTTGGGTGCAAATGATGTTAAGCTCATTTAATTTTTTCCCAACTGCTGCCTACAATTACGGAAGTAAACTGCAGTCATTGCCTTAATTTCTAGAAACCAGCTGCAGTAATTTCCTTAAATTACGGAAATCAATTGTAGTTAATTAATTTCTTGTTGGGAGCTTCTGAAGTGGTCCATTACTCCATCTGGAGTTCTCTACCATGATCTATGGAACACCTGACACATCGCCAACAGAAGCTTGATGGAAGCTTGGCTATATATGTTTCTGTTTGGTCCCCAAGCTTGCATCTTAATCCCCTTCAATTTTACACCATCAAGTTGAGAGAGAAGAGCTTGGAAGTGCCTACAGATACTAGAATGCAGCCGTAGTTTGAAGGCCTTTTTATAATTAAGAAACGGTATTGGTCTGCCCTCCCACATCTCTCATTTGGCATGATAGCTCAGGGTACACGCATATCAATGCATGGGCAAGAGAACAATTAATTAATACTGAAAGCAGCAAGACTGGTGTTTATTGCGAACCAGTTGTAGTTTATAGAAACGACGGGCCATGTATCTGGTTAAGATTTGACCTGTTTATTATAATATATTTTGTGGTGTTTATTGCGAACCAGTTGCAGTTTATAGAAATGACGGGCCGTGTATCTGGTTAAGCTTTGACCTGTTTATTATAATTTATTTTGTGCACGTCCAATTATTTATTTTGTTTGCTTTCATATATGGATTGCAAATTGGATATTTTATGGAGTTTCTGATTAGACTCCTGAGTGTGAAGAGATTGGTATTGTGTGTCATTCGAGGCCTCAATCGCCATAGTTTCATGTGAGTCTGTGTCCCACCAAAGCATACGAGGATTCAGTTTTTGAGGTCATAATCTGTTTCCCTCCTCCCTGCAAACTGTTCAAGTGCATACTCATGGGTGTGGCGTATTTGATCTATCTTTACACCGGAAACTTCATTTGTTTTCACTTGGTGATCAAGCATCAATGGCTAGAGGTATTTTTCTTGGGCATCCAATTTTTACATTATTTATGATTTCTTTAAGTTTATTTCCGCATTAAGAATTGTTTTTTATCTTACATTTGGTATCAGAGCGATATTTTATCTTTGCCTTGATGTGTGCTAATTTACAACGGTGATTTAATTTTATTCTATCAAGTGAGGAATTATTGCTGTCATTTACAGTAATGCTGATATTTATGGTAGTGTTTACTCATACTATGTCACTTATAGTTCTCTTATAGTTCTGTTTATATTAGTGCGGAGTCATATGGATTTTATTTAAAATATCATTTTGACTTATTCTTTTCACCAAACATTGTTTTTGACTCTGGTTAAAGAAATGTTTATAATTTTATAAGTAAATTTTTAAGTGTTTCGTCAGTGCGGTAATTGTTTCCGCTTTCCATATTTTTTAAATTGCTTCATATTAAACTGTGTATACGCCATTTCATGTAGCATGAAATGTGAAGTACTGTGTATATTTTTGTTTATGCAATTTATAATAATAATGTCTAGTGATCCATATAATTTTAATTGATTATGGAATAGACACAACATTTCTAATTAAATAATATTATATATTAGGATAGATTAGGATCACATAAAGATTATTTAGACATTAATTGTAATTAATTATACCAAATATAATAAATTTTATGCCACAGGAATTTTTATTATATTTATGTAATTAATTAGGATAAAATATTCATAACTTACCCACAGGAGTTATGAATTAATAGTTTTATCATAGAGTTCAAAACTATGAATAATTGAATAATTGAATCTGCATGAATTGAAAATTTAGCCCACAGGCAATATTTATGTCATTAGATTCAATTTTGAGCATGATTTACATTGGTAAAACATGAATTTTTATTTAGGCCTCAATTTTAACATAAGCATGTGATCTTTAATTTTGATGCAGTTGTACAACCTGCAAATTTCTCTAAAATTGGTTGTGATATCCCTGAACTTAAGTGAGATAACTATAAGGTTTGGAAGGAGAGGGTTCTCCATCATTTGGGGTGGATGGACATAGACTATGCTATTAGGAAAGACGAACCACCGGCACTCACTAATACCAGCACTGCAACAGACGTCACGCTTTATGAATGATGGGAGAGATCTAATCGCCTAAGCATGATGTTCATTAAGACTAAAATTTCAGCTAGTATTCGTGGTTTCCTTGATTAGCATGAAAAGGTCTGAGACTTGCTAAAGGCCATTGACGATCAATTCGTCACTTCAGATAACGCACTAGCAAGCACCCTAATCATGAAGTTCTCATCCCTAAGGTTCACCAGTGTGAAAGGTGTGCGCGAGCACATCATGCAGATGAGGGACATTGTGGCTCAATTGAAGAAACTCGAGGTTGAAATTTCGGAGTCCCTCCTGGTGCACTACATCCTGAACACCCTTCCGCACCAATAAGGACCTTTCAAAATCTCATACAAGAAACATAAGGATAAATGGTCAATTAATGAACCCATGACCATGTGTGTTCAAGAGGAAGAGAGACTGGTGATGGAACTGGGAGAAAGTGTAATGTTGGCAACACATGGAAAGGGAAAATCTCAAGCCAATCGGAAAGGGAAAGGTAAAGTACCTCCCCATGTTGATATCAAGAAGGATTCCAAGTGTTTTTTTTGTAAAAATAAGGGACACATGAAGAATGAATGCGCCAAATTTCAAAAATGGCTTGCGGACAAAGGTAATTTAATCTCGTTTGTTTGTTATGAATCTAATATGGTTAATGTCAATATTAACACATGGTGGATTGATTCTGGAACAATAATTCACATTTTGAATTCCTTGCAGGGTTTGCAAAACCTAAGGAAGCCAGTGGGAAGTGAGAAAAGCATCTTATCAGGAAACAAGATGGGCTCGTATGTGGAAGCTATAGGAACATGTTATTTAACATTAAGTAGTGGTTTTGTTTTAGAATTAGAAAAGACCTTTTATGTTCCAAGTATTTCTAGAAACTTGATTTTAGTTTCAAGGCTTGTACCTTTTGGATATTCCTTTAACTTTTCAAAAAAATCCTTCTGTCTATTTTATAAATCTGATTATGTTGGGAATGGTATTTTGTCTAATGGTATTTACTGCATTAATTTACAAAACAATGTCATTTAGGATTCAATGCATGTTCACACTGGCACTAAAAGATGTGTTATTAATGAAGATTCCTCTAAATTATGGCACCAGAGACTAGGTCATATCTCCATAGAAAGAATTAAAAGATTGGTAAATGAAGGGGTACTTAATACTCTGGATTTTATTGATTTTGAGACTTGTGTGGATTGTATAAAGGGAAAGCAGACCAACAAGTCAAAGAAAGGTGCCAATAGGAGTTCAGACATATTAGAGAACATACATACTGATATATGTAGTCTAGACATGGACTCACATGGTCAGAGTTACTTCATATCTTTTATAGATGATTACTCACGATATATGTATCTCTACATGCTTCATTAAAAGAGCGAAGCATTAGATGCCTTTAAGATCTTTAAGGCTGAAGTAGAGAAACAATGCGGCAAACAAATTAATATCGTGAGATCAGATAGAGGTGGAGAATATTATGGTAGATACATAGAAGATGGACAAGCACCTGGGCCATTCGCTAAATTTCTTCAAGAGCATGGGATTTTTTCCCAATACACCATGCCTGGTTCACCCGACTAGAATGGTGTAGCAGAAAGAAGAAACCGAACATTATTGGACATGGTGCGAAGTATGCTTAGCAGCTCCAATCTTCCTAAATCCTTGTGGACTAAAGCACTTAAGATGGCAGTGTATATATTAAACCGAGTTCCAACCAAGGCTGTTCCTAAAATTCCATTTGAATTATGGAAAGGTTGGAAACCGAGTTTGCAACATGTGCACGTTTGGGGATGCCTGTCTAAAGTGATAATATATAATCCACAAGAGAAGAAGCTGGACCCAAGGACCATTAGTGGGTATTTCATTGGATATGCTGAAAGGTCTAAAGATTACAGATTTTATTGTCCATCTCACAGCACTAGGATTGTGGAATCAAGAAATGAAAAGTTTCTTGAAAATGACTTGATCAGTGGGAGCGATCAAACCAGGAACATAGTTTCTGAGAAGGATCATTCAAAATCTCAGCCTTCCACCTCAAGTCATATATTGGTTATTGTTCATAGCACCCCTCAAGTACAAACTGGAGTTGAACAACTAATTGTTGAAGTTCCACAAGCTGCTGACAACATTCCAGTAGATCAGGTAGTTCAAGAGTTTCCAAGAACTTTTGAACAACAAGTTGAACCACATACTTCTCAAGAAGATGATGGTACAACATTAAGAAGATCTACTAGACCAAAGAGATCAGCAATTCTTGATGATTATGTTGTGTATCTGCAAGAATCTGACTACAACATTGGAGCTGAACATGATCTCGAGTCCTTTTCACAAGCCATGAGTTGCAAAGAATCAGAATTATGGTACAATGCCATGAAGGAAGTGATGAATTCCATAAAGAGTAACGAAGTCTAGGATCTTGTTGAGTTTCCTAATGGTGCGAAAGCCATTGGATGTAAATGGGTCTTTAAGACAAAGAAAGACTCATTAGGCAACATTGAGAGATACAAGGAAAGACTTGTTGCTAAGGGATTCACTCAGAAAGAAGGAATCAACTACACAGAGACTTTTTCTCCTGTATCTAAGAAAGATTCCTTGCATGTTATTATGGCATTAGTAGCCCATTTTGACTTGGATTTGCAACAAATGGATGTGAAAACGACTTTTCTCAATGGAGATCTAGAGGAGGAGGTTTACATGAAACATCTTGAAGGATTCCCCTCCAGTGATTGTGAGCAAATGGTTTGCAAGCTCAAGAAGTCATTATACAGTTTAAAACAAGCATCCCGCCAATGGTATTTGAAATTCCATAATGTAATTCCTTCTTTCAGTTTTGTAGAAAACATTATGGATCAATTTATATACCTGAAAGTTAGTGGGAGTAAAATTTGTTTTCTTGTTTTATATGTGGATGACATTTTGCTAGCAACCAATGATAAGCGTTTGTTACATGAGGTGAAACAATTCCTCTCTAAAAATTTTGATATGAAGGATATGGGTGAGGCATCTTATGTCATTGGCATTAAGATCCATAGAGAGATATTTTGAGGCATCTTGGGTCTGTCTCGGGAAACCTATATTAATAAAATTTTAGAGAGATTTCGGATGAAGGATTGTTCACCAAGTGTAGCTCCCATTGTGAAGGGTGATAGGTTCAATTTGAACCAATGCCCGAAGAACGACTTTGAAAGGGAACAAATGAAGAACATTCCATATGCTTCTGTTGTTGGAAGCCTAATGTATGCTCAAGTCTGCACAAGACCTGACATTGCATTTGTTGTGGGAATGTTGGGACAATATCATAGTGATCTAGGTTTAGACCACTAGAGAGCTGCAAAGAAAGTAATGAGGTACCTTCAAGGAACCAGAGACTACATGCTTATGTATAGATGGACGGACACTTTGGAAGTAATAGGCCACTTAGATTCTGACTTTGCTGGATGTGTTGATTCACGTAAATCAACATCAGCATACATGTTTATGATGGTCAGTGGAGTTGTATCATGGAGGAGTGCCAAGCAAACCTTGATTGCCACTTCCACTATGGAAGCCGAGTTCGTCTCCTGTTTTGAGGCTACTCTACATGGTGTATGGCTTAAGAGTTTCATTTTTGGGCTTAGAATTATGGATTCTATCTTTAAGCCATTGAGAATATATTGCAAGAATTCAGCTGCTGTTTTTAAGGCTAAAAACAACAAAAGTGGGAGTTGAAATAAACACATGGACATTAAGTATTTGGCTATCAGGGAATGTGGTAAAGAAAAGAAAGTTGTCATTGAGCACGTCAGCACTGAGTTGATGATCGTTGCTTCTTTGACTAAAGGCATGCCACCATTTAAATTCAAGGATCATGTAATGAATATGGGACTTGGTTCCATTATGTAGTTTCTCATTGTATGGACAATGTTATCTTAATGAAATTCTTAATTATTGTGACGTTTTTCTCATATTTATGTGCACCTTATTTTGATTTTAGAAAACTCATTTGTGTAGGACCAGAAATAAACATAAGGTTTATTCATTAAGAAATTTTTGCCACATAAATTATAATAAGAATAAATACATAGTAATACATGGAAGATAATACTCGTCATTAAAGGACTTATCACAATGATTCATGTATCTATTACTTAATACAGATTATCAATGGGTTTTAAGATGAGACATTAATATTGGAAGTATGGACCAAGTGGGAGAATCTTAAGCTCCATTAAGTTTTCCCCAACTATTGCCTATAATTATGGAAGCAAACTGAAGTCATTTCCTTAATTTCTGGAAACCAACTGTAGTAATTTCCTTAAATTACGAAAATCAACTGCAGTTAATTAATTTCTTGTTGGGAGCTTCTGAAGTGGTCCATTACTCTATCTGGAGTTCTCTACCATGACCTGTGGAACACCTGACACATAGCAAATAGAAGCTTGATGGAAGCTTGGCCATATATGTTTATGTTTGGTCCCCAAACTTGCATCTTAATCCCCTTCAGTTTTACACCATCAAGTTGAGAGAGCAAAGCTTGGAAGTGCCTTCAGATACTAGAATGTAGCCATAGTTTGAAAGTCTTTTTATAATTAAGAAACGGTATTGGTCTTCCCTTCCACATCTCTCGTTTGGCATGATATCTCAAGGTACACGCATATCAATGCGCGGGCGAGAGAACAGTTAATTAATACTGAAAGTAGCAAGACTGGTGTTTATTGCGAACCAGTTGTAGTTTATAAAAACGACAGGCCATGTATTTGGTTAAGATTTGACCTGTTTATTATAATTTATTTTTTGGTGATTATTGCGAACCAGTTGCAGTTTATAGAAATGACGGGTCCTGTATCTGGTTAAGCTTTGACCTGTTTATTATAATTTATTTTGTGCACGTCTAATTATTTATTTTGTTTGCTTTCATATATGGATTGCAAATTAGATATTTTATGGAGTTTCTGATCAGAATCCTGAACGTGATTGAGATTGGTATTGTGTGTCATTCTAGGCCTCAATCGCCATAGTTTCATGTGGGTCTGTGTCCCGCCAAAGCATACAAGGATTTAGTTTTTGAGGTCATAATCTGTTTCCCTCCTCCCTACAAACTATTCAAGTGCATACTCGTGGCTGTGGCATATTTGATCTATCTTTACAACAGAAACTTCATTTGTTTTCACTTGGTGACCAAGCATCAATGGCTGGAGGTATTTTTCTTGGGCATCCAATTTTTAAATTCTTTACGATTTCTTTAAGTTTATTTCCGCATTAAGAATTGTTGTTTATCTTACAAATTATGCTAAAATAGGTATCAAAATCAGGGACAAGATGTAAATTACATGTTAAGACGTTCTACAATACCTTAGTATGTCACAGTAATCTGATGGTCTGATTTTCTTACAGCATAGGATAAGTTGTTATTTCTCCATGGTTAGTTTGACAAGTTTCCATAGTACAACACCAGAGATTTGTATTTAACATGGGACAACTATACAGGTGAATTTATGACTTAAGTTTAGGTTCTTATTAAAACTAATAGTAAGGAAATATGAGAACATTTATCTTCTATCATTCCCTTCATCTTCAAGCTGACTTGTATGAAGCTCTGAACCAGGTCATTAAACTTTTCAGTGGGAAAAAGTTACTATTGAGGAGAAGATATTCAATATGAAGGGTATAGCGGTAAGTTTAATTCTACATTTGTGGAAGTTTTTTCAACAATATCCTGTACAACTGTTATTTGAAAATGAATATTTGGATTAACCCATTTTAGAGACAATTTCCTGAGATTCTTTTTGTCCTTTTCAGAAGATACTGACTTTCATTTTTGTCTGTCTCTGGTGGTACTATAGCTATGTTCATTGTTGTTGGTAAAGTAAGGGATCTAATTTAAATGGTCAAAATGTGCTTTAAATTGTATTTTTTTTGGGAAGTTGTAAACCAACTACATTGTATGATGATATTCTTCAAGTATAAATAATGAATATAAAATCCATACACAGAATCCATATCAGTTGGTTTATAGTAAGTCTACAAAAGAAAATGTATTCTCTTCTATTGATACATGAAGTCAAGATATGATCTGATTTAATAATTTTTAGTTGGGTTAAATATTGGCAACTGACTGCTTGATTTCTTCACAAATTTTAATGTAAGGGAGGAGTTCCTATGGTCAGATGGCCTTAGTTCTGACTCAACATATAATATTATGGAAAATGGATGCAACTACACTCACTATGTGGATGAGTATTATCGAGGCACTATTTCTTTGACCTGTGAAGAATACTCAATAGTGAGCATGGAGGTCAACCAATACATTGATAGAAACAATGTCACAGTAGACATTTATCTATTGTCTTTTGACACCAAGAAGTGTAAGATGGTGGGAGTTGAGGTAAAGTATGTAAAGTTTTGTTGAGAAATAAATCCTGTAATTTACATATCTTTTCTCAAAGATCATGACTATGAAATGGTGTTAACTATGTTTTGTTTTGTTTTTAATGTATATTTTATTGTAAAAATAGATTAAAAAAATTACACATTTCAAAATTGTAATTTTAGTAAATGTTTATTAAATTTCAGTTAAATTAATAAAGAAATATACCAAGAAAATGATAAATCTTAAGAGAGTTAAACTACGTATTGTGAAATGATCTTCAATATCTACTATACTATATACCTTTTAGAAGTTTTTTTCAGTATATTTTCTAGTCCAATTTGCTCAAAATCCCACAGATATTTGTTAGAATCACAAGTTTTAAATTATTCACATTTGAAGCATCCCATGGATTTTTCATGAGTGTTCAATATATATATAGAATCAAAAACCAATTTTAAATAACAAATATCAAGATTTAACCAAAAAAATATAATTGAACTAAACCATAATTGAACTAAACTTTCTCCCTATCTCTGCTTGTGTGGTTTGATTAATTGGAATGAAGGGTGATGAATGGTTCCACTGCTTTCACTTTCAATATCACTTATTACTATAGGATACACTCTCATCAGTCTGGCACTTCCCTACAAGTTGGACTTCATTACTAAAAGAAACATTTTATTCCCTAATAACCCATCCCTTGAACACTTATCAATCGAGGACAGCTTGAAAATCCCATAGTGTCTAGAGGTTCATCATTCCTATAAACTCTTGCAACATCCATGCAATTGGTTCTTCAATTCTCTTTAACACACAAATCTACCATGATGTCCTGTTTTCCATCATTTCCTGATTCATTTATTTTTATGGCAGATGTAGTTAATTCCTTTGATGTAGGGTTGTCAAAAACACTGGTGTTGAAAGTTTCTTGCTCCAAATGACTTAAAACAATACTAGAAAATATTCCCCCTATCCTTTAAATGGGAAATATGACCTAACAAATTCGCAACATGTGTAGGCCAAATCCTTGACCCTATATCAATCTTTTTTTCCCTTAGTTGATTAGTGTGACCTTGTGATGTGTTGTCGAAATTTCCCTAAAAATAGTTGTCTCCTTGGAACTAAATAATAAGATCTTTTTTTTGTTACTTCAATGCTAACGTCTAATGTTTAGGCATACTACTATCAATACAAGGAGTATTTTCTATATGCTCAATTTGGATAGATTAGGGGTTTCATTTCCTCCAACCATCATCATGGGCTTGTTCAATGCATATACACTATTTGAAGGAAAAATCTTGATTCAAACTGTAGAATTTTTTGTATCTCATATTCCAAGTCTTTTTTAAGAGAAGAGACAAGTAGGTCACCCTGCCATAAATGTGTCCTAGCTGAATCTCTTGTCTTCATAGAATTCATGGAAATCTAAGAAATTATGAAAACTTGTCTTATCTTAAGGAATTTATCAAAGTCTAATGAATATGAAAGTGTGTCTTGTCTTTGAGAATTCACGGTGGTAGAATCACATGTATAAGTTGGTTATATAAGGTTCACAAGTATTCTTCTTTACTTCACATGTATTCTTCTCAATTTATGCCTGAATTTGAGGGCTTAATATTTGAGGTTTTAAACACTTGATTTATATGCACTATTTCTCTTGTGTATATAATCTATTCATATATTGAGTTTTCACATTTTCTTTTTAGCTTCATTGTCAACCTATTTACTTGATCTCTAAGGAATATGGATATATCTATTAGATGTCTTGTTTAACATTTGATCTCCCAAATGAATTTCAGTTTGAACAAGATATTTTTTATGCTACCATTTAATGTCCAAATTATATTTCTTGGACACCCATTATGATAGACACCCATTTCTTTTTGTTTTTAAGGTCGTTTTTGCTAAATATTCACTTATTCTAAGTGAGTTCAATTCTTATATTGTGTAGTAGTTACTTGTTCATGTCACATATGTTGAATTTACTTACACAATTTCGTTTATGTATATGTTTTTTCTTGTAATATAGGATTATGTGAGGGCTATGATGTTTACAGAAAATGGGAAGTGTATAATCTTGTAGAAATTCTCACTGTAGATTAAACTGATTATGCAATGTACTAAAGCAAAATACTTAATCTACTTCTATAATCAAACTTGTAGAAGCTTAATTAATTTTGAACAAGATCAAACAGAACACATATAATAGAGAAGAAGATTCAATCACACATGAAACACAGAAGAATACTCTAGGGAAAGCCTCAGCTAAACACCTTGCTATCTGTATTATCATACAAGTGGAAATATCTTAAGATTACACAAAGCTTTAGCTCTCAAGCTATCCAGTTCTTAGTACAATCTCTAACTGCTGCTCATAAACAGAATAGACAACACATATGCCTTCTCCTCTGTCCTCCAAGCCTCCTATTTCATTGCTTAGTTTCTCCTGGGTCCTCCATCTGTAACCTATGTGATTCTCACCTCACATGCTACTTTGACCTCTATAGTAACTACGCAATCCTCAAGGAATGAATTCCTTCTGCATGCAAGAGATATTCACATGGGAATATTCTAGCAATTGATAGTATATTGTCTGTGCCTTTAATCTCAACTGGGTCTTTGTCTGAACTGACATGCATAAGTTATTTATGAGAGAATATTAAGTTATCTAGAGAACACTAGTTGCATGCATGCATGCATTAACTCATTAAACTCACCATTAGTTCCACAAACTATTTGGAACTAATTTAACTGGACATAACTGGATAAACTGAGCTAACTAATTACAACTCAAATACGACTCATCCTTATCTCCTTAATTAAGGGATAAATTCCTCAATCAAAGGGATAATTGTTGCATGTCTTCACAAAGACTTCATGTTTGAATTTCTCCAACTAATTAACTCAAGATGAATTAATTAATTATTTTTCAAATAGTTAGTGAGACTAAATTCAAATTTTAATTCAAGGACAAATTAAAATTGGAATATATCCTAAAATGCTATCTATAGCAATGTTATTTTTAGCATTTCTATTTTTATCATTTCTTGTTTCTATTTTCAACACTCCCTCTCAACAAGAAAGGAATTCAACTCGATCCCGATCCTGAACCTTTGGAATGTTCTGCATGCAACACTTCTCTCAAGTGTTTTTGCTTCGACAACTCCAAAAACAAGAAAATATCCAACCTGAATCAGAATGATGCCTCTGTCATCAAAGTCTCTGACTGCTATTGCCTTTGTCGACTAAAAAATCTGCACTTCTACTAACTCTGCCTAGTCAGTCCTTCTTGTGCTCTTCAGTATCTGACTACTCTAGCCTCTGTCACTTTGATCTTTGACTGCATCAATCCCGCTGTATCCATGTCGTTGCTGGTCCTCTCTCCCAGCATCTGCACTGCACCTCCTCTCATCATGTTGCATCGTGCTTCCCACTGCTGCACTGCAACTTAGTTACTGAGAAGTAAGTAACTGATCTCCCAACCGACCTTCCTGTTGGGCTAGAAACACCCTTTGATGATGAATCTTCCTCTGCCACTCCATCTACATCCATTTCTACCAACTCAACCAGTCCCGCTACTCCTCGTCGGGGCTCCCGTAGAAAGGTCTAATCAAAGAGATTGAGCACCTCAAAGATCCTTCCCCTATTTTAGTTTTCTTGGGACTATCACTTCACATCACCTCACCTCCCACCTGGAGGTATGGTTGCATGTGATCCCTCTTCCCACCTAGCTCGAAATTTCTCCCTACTGGAGATCTCTGCATGAGTGGATGCCTCCACTTGGTCTCCTCTCAGCTTCTCCAGTTGTGGCTGCTCCACAACCTCCTAAAGTTGCTTCACCAATTGTGGCTCCTCCACAATTGTTTGAGACTTCTTCTGGCACAACATGTTGAGAAGTAATTTACTCTCCCTCTCAACCACCAAGTCTCCAACATTTTCCTTGCTCCTCAAGGCTTTGCATGCATCTTGAACCTCAAGAGCATAAAGGTTCTTAGCTCATGAACCGATCTGCTTCACTTGTCTCGCGGTGATGTGTCTAAGGAAAACCTTTCCCTTACTAAAAACTACATCATAGCCTTTTTCTTCCAACATTGCGATCGATACCAAGTTCTTCTTCAGTCCAGGAACATACTTCACATCTATCAAGGTGATGAGAGCTCTATGCTCCTTGTAAAAGGCAACTGTGCCCACTCCTAAAACACTATATATTTCATCATTACCCATCTCTATGCACATCTGGAGGTCTTTCTCCTCCAAGGTACTAAACAAACTCTTATCATCAGTCATGTGGAATGAGGTTCCACTGTTAAGAAACCAACCACAACCCATCATCAATGAAACCAAGCATGCGATGAGGGTAAAATCCAATTCAAACTGAGAGGCCAATGCCTCACCTTCAGATCCTTCCAAGGATCCCTTCTTGGACTTATTCAATGGAAAATTAGTTGCATAATGGCCCACCTCATGAAAATTAAAGCATCTCACTTTAGATTTGTCAATCTTCTTCCCTCCATGAGAAGAACTCAATTTTTGATGATAATCTTTCTCCTTCCACTTCCTTGCCTTACTCGCTAAGGTGAGATTTTCTTCATCATCATGATTAGATGAAGAACCATCTTTGGTGCTACTCCTGATCTCCTCCTGCATCAGATCCAACCATAGTCTTTCCCAATCTGGCAGTTTCTCTCTTCCATTCACTGAGTCCTAGTAGCTATGCGAGCTCTTAGGAAGACCGAGGAGAGCAAGACTCACCATGTCATCATCAGTTTTCGTGATTCCTATACTTCCAAGTTCATTTGTGCAGGTGGTGAGCTTGTTCAGATATGTAGAAATCATGTCGCCCTTTTCACACTTGATTTTCCGAAGCTTTTCCTTCAGAGCCAACTTCCTTTGGTCGTTGTTGTTCTAATGTAGGTCCTTCAATGTCTTCCACATTAAAAATGAAGTCTCCTTCCCATGGAGACTCGAGACAATATGGTCTTGAACTCCCTCCAGAAGAATCCTCCTCACTCTTGCCACACATTTCTTCCATTCCGCCAATTCTTGGGCATTAGCTATTGTTGGCTTGGGGACTTCTTGATCAATGAATTCCTTCAAACCATTGTCCTTTAATACTTCTTCCATGTGGTCCTTCCATGCTATGTAATTCGAGTTGCCATCCAGGGCATACTTGAGTCTCAAGCCATTGAACGCCATTGGTGAACTTTGAGATGTGATAAGAAATTGATTTTGTACCTACAATCAAGAACTTCAAACTTTGAACTTATCCCTTCTTTGTATATTGTTCTCCGCTTTGATCACCTTTGCTCTGATACCATGTAGAAATTCTCATTGTAGATTGAACTGATTATGCAATGTACAAAAGTAAAATACTTAATCTACTTCTACAGTGAAACTTGCGGAAGCTTAGTCAATTTTGAGCAAGATCAAATAAAACACATATAACAGAGAAGAAGATTCAATCACACATGAAACACAGAAGAATACTTTGGGGAAAGCCTCAGCTAAAAACATCGCTATATGTATTATCATACAAGTGGAAATATATCAGGATTACACAAAGCTTCAGCTCTGAAGCTATCCAGCTCTCAGTACAATCCCTCACTGCTGCTCATAGACAGAATAGAGAACACATATTCCTTCTCCTCTATCATCCAAGCCTCCTATTTCTTTGTGGAATTTCTCTTGTGTCCTCCAGTTGTAACCTGTGTGATTCTCACCTCACACACTACTCTGACCTCTATAGTAACTGTGCAATCCTCAAGGAATGAATTCCTTTTGCATGCAAGAGATATTCACATGGGAATATTCTAACAACTAATAGTATGTTGTCCCTGCCTTTAATCTCAACTGGGTCTTTGTCTGAACTGACATGCATGAGTTATTTATGAGAGAATATTCAGTTATTTGGAGAACACTAGTTGCATGCATGCATGCATTAACTAACTGAACTCACAATTAGTTCCACAAATAGTTTGGAACTAATTTAACTAGACATAACTTAGTTAATTGAGCTAACTAATTACAACTCAAATACAACTCCTCCTTATCTCCTTAATTAAGGGAGAACTTCCTCAATCAAAAGGATAAATGTTGCATGTCTTCACAAAGACTTCATGTTTGAATTTTTCCAACTAATTAACTCAATATGAATTAATTAATTATTTTTCAAACAACTGGTGAGACTAAATTCGAATTTTAATTCAAGGACAAATTAAAATTGGAATATATCCTGAAATGTTGTCTATAACAATGCTATTTTTAGCATTTCTATTTTTATCATTTCTTGTTGCTATTTTCAACAAATCTCTTATGTTGCTTGTGAGAGGAACTTTACCATGTGGAAATGGGATGGTAGTAATGGGACTGGGACTACTGCTTGTGTTCTTTCAATGGAACACTCAAATTGTAAAACTTTTGGTGAGGGTCTAAGTGTTCTTGTTGTCTCAGAAACATGAGTTGCTTATATATGGTGTGGAGAAAGTGTACAAGGGTTGGGGTTGGTAAAACCTTCTAAAGTGATGGTACCTTTAGAAGAAGTGGAAACTTAGGCTATAAAGCCTAGGAGGAATAATAAGCTTTTCATTTTTGCAACAAGGCTATAAGATGTAATAAGTGAAGATTTTGTGATGGTTTTAGTTGCATATGGTAATTAAGCAAAACCAATATTTGAGAGACTTAAGCTCGAGAAGCAAGGGAGGGATATTATTCTAAGTACTTCTTAGAATGGAGCACTATTGTTCTTCAGGAATTTCAAGAGCTCTGTAAAGAGTAATATATAAGGGAGTCAAGGTACTCAATATTGAAATTTTATGTTGGAATCTTAAAGACTTAGTGACAATTATAACATTCTATGTGGTTTGGATTACATGGAAACTGGTGTAGGTTACCACTACATTTGTCAAATTAAAACTTGAAAAGTATCCATAATGATCCTATGTGTTTTGTTGAACCATAGTTATGCATGTGTTGAAGTTTTGAATGTACATATTAGTCATTTAGTGAAATTGGTTTCCATAATTTCAGTTGCAACATTGAGGAACCATGTTTATTTTAAATATTTTAAGTAAGTGTTGAATGACTTACATAACACAGTTGAATCCCAAAAAAATGATATCTATTATAATGCACTGTGAAAACCCCTCAATTCTTAAATATTAAATATCATGTCAGGTCACATGGAGGGCTTTCTTGTGTAAAGGCTCGTCTGTTCATTAAATCAAGAAAACATTGCATAGAGTATGAGTTTGTGTCACTGGCCTTCCTGAAGGGAAACTAGACTAGTAACACAGATTTAGTGTCTTAAGATTACATATATTTTCCCTAATCATTGCATATAAATGAAAAAAAGGATGCCAAAATTATCCAAAGGAGAGCAATCACACATGTCATTGCTATAAGAGCACAAACTACAGAAACTCAAGATTAACAAAAGTTCATGTGGAGTGTTATGTGGAAATTTATTTCTCGTATTTGTTACAACTTATATTCATAGTGATTGTTTTCTTATGCCTTTTATAATTCAATGTATTTCCAATCACAACAATAGGTCCTGAAAATGCAGAGAATGCCATCCTTCTTACTAGAAGTGAAAACCATAGGACAAAACATGAAAAAAAGGATAAGGCAAGTTGTGACCTTGAGGAAAGGGAAAATGGTTCTGGTGTTGATCCAATGAGGATAGATGGTGAGATTAATTATGATTTGTTTTTCATCCTTTTTGAAATGGAATATGCTCTTGAATTGTTCATGATCTTGGGATAAGGTTTTGGCCTTCCCCGCACAATTTACTTATTACAATATTTAGTTAACTTGAATAACTGTGAAGGATAAATGTGCTTGTAGATTTTGTAAAATGTATCTTTGGCTCATTTATGTAACTATAGTAAATTTTCCTTTTCACACGATTTTCCATATCCTTCTCTCAAAGAGGGCAGGTATTTCAAATGCTTATCAGTTTGCATTGTTTTATCTTTATTGGAGTTATTGGTGTTAGGAATGGTTCTTGTAATCATTTTTTTCTTTTTTTGTTTGTTTGTTCTCTTGTACCATTCCAAAGAAAAAATTGACATTTTATTTGTAGAATGAAAATTACAGCTTTGTGTTAAAAAGCACTACAACAACAACTATTACAACTATTTAGATTTATTATTTCTACATATCATAAAAGCCCAAGTATTAGCTCCTTGTTCAAGGACTATTTAAAAATACTCCAAGTTTTTCAATTACATCCATAAGTTCCTACTTGGCAGAGTCGAGGACAAATGCTTAATGTTATTTTCCATTACATAAAAAACCAAAGAAATTAGACTTTTCCCTTTTTATTATTCAAGTTTACCACAAGCAGACTAACTAAACTTTGGGATCAGGTGTAATAGTCTTCAAAAATGGTGATACTCCCATCTCTGCTTTCTTCATGTATTTCCCTGTCTTCTGCCGCTTGATGCCCCTTTTTAATAGCTTGTTAGCTTTGCATATTTTGTTCCTTGTACACTTGAAAGAAATTAATTGATTCAAATTTCCTTGAACTTTCTTTAGTTAACTACCTATATTTTTAATATGAATATTTAAAATTTTCCTAATTCTATCCTTCTATTTAATAACATGTTTAGAATCTCCATAAATTTGATAAACTTTACTTTTTTCTCTAGAGAAGTTGTATGAAGCAGTCTCAATTCCGTGAGTTCAACATTATTCAATATAGTTCTCGTGGCTACCATTACTTTGAATAAAGGGGAGTCATAGTGAAATAAAACACAACCAGTACTACACTTTCCCTTGGGCCCTTAACTAAATCCATCAAAAAACCCTCAAGTCTTCTTTTTATTGATTTCAACTTTGATGTTTTCTTTGCAATTTTTTGGATAACTTGAATTTAAAATTGTAGGCTGAACTTTAATTTGATGGGCCAACTAAGATAATGGGGTCCCTTTATCCTCAAAAAGAACTTGATTGTTGGCTAGCCACACTCCCCAAAATGTCAGAATGGAAGGGCTCTCTACTCTTTAAGCACCTTCATTCCTCAACAAATTTTTAGACATTTCTCCACTAAATCTACTCCCATTCCTCCTCATAAAAGGCTTTGAACTACTCAACTTTTGACTACAATGACATGACATAAGAGTAGTTAACTAGTAGATGGATAATATCGTCACTACTTTTCTTGCTGGGAAAACATAAATTAGGACCTTTCTTTACTATTTTCTATAGATTCTCCAACGTTAACTTTGGATTTTAATGCTTGCCACATAAATATCATTGTTTTCATTGAAGCCTTGACCATTTGTATCTTTTTCCTGATTTTATTATCTAAGTCTGAAGAAACATGTGCTTCATAGTCCATTTTTCATGAATAAAATTGGATGGTTTGTTTTTGGACTACATTACTAGAATCCATATCGTCATTCACATATGATTTTTTTTTAAGCCTCTACATCAACATTTGATACCTCTACATCATTCCCTTTCAGATGCTAAAGAATATGCCATCTTTTGACTTTGTTGCCACATATGGGTGAATACTTGACTTGATTAACAGTGAATATACCTTAAGCCTATAATAATTTTATCTTTCCCCTTGGAATTCTCTTATAATTTATGAAACCCACCTATATATCTATCCCTACCCTCATTTGTTCCACATGATCTATTTTGTATGATAACCAATTTTACATTTTACAGCTTGAGCTTTTTAGCATGTAAATTAGTTGGTAGGATTATGCCTTAAGATTTTCCTGAAGGTCGAACACCAAGTTTTTAAGGTGTTATTTTCTATGGTGACACCAAGAATTTATTTGCTTTATTTATATAGGTAATATGGCCAAATAGTGGCCACTGTTGCCCAACCGAAGAAAACTTGTTTGAGTTTCTTTCTTTTCTCGAGAAAAATGGCATTGACATTTCTAACGTTGAGGTATATGTCATATAAATCCTTTATATTCCAGTGTTCATTGTCTTTCACGTCTTATACTCTACATTTTATCTTCTTTCATTTTCAGAAGAGGAACTCATTATTGATGGTAAGAAGCAAGAATTGAATAAAGAGGAGAAGAATAACATTGGAGCGACAAATGTAGAAAGAGAGAGAGAAGAGAACCGGTCTAGTGATACCCTTAAAACTAATATCCCACATGAGACATGCACGTAGATTTAAGGTAAAGTATTTAGAGTTGGTGAATTTACTTGCAATGCCTTGGAAACACAATGATAATGTTTGGAAGTGATGAAACAATATTTCATTTGTAAATTGTATTCCAACCAATATTAAGTTAGAAATTCATATTGTAATACTTGACATTTCATATAATATAATTTATATGGTTGAAATTATGTATAGTTGTACTTGATATTATTTAGTATTGTAATTAACATATGTAACTTTTGGAGAGAGCTCTAGTTCCTCGAAAATGGCAATCTCAAGGTGGCAGTGTCGGGAGAACTTACCGACACATGTTTATTGACAGTGTTTGGGTGTAAACACGCGGAGGTCAGAATTGAATGGAGCAGGGGACATGTTTGTAGTGTTTTCACTCGAGGAGGGTTAAAATATGTATGTTCAGGCCCTCTCTCAGTTTGGGCATCTTCTTTTGTCATTAGGCCAACCAAAGTATCTTTGTTTCTTTCTGGTCTTTTGCTTCGGTTCCATTGTGATCTTTTCCCTTTGCTTTCTTGGGGTGGTCACCTCTAGGGAAGTCTATTACCAGGGCGTGTATAGTGTGGGGTTTTCCCATTGTCTCAGATTTTTGGCTTGCGAGTTCTCACCGAGCCTTTATCGGACACACCAATATTTCTTTTCGTTTATGTTTATTCTACTCATTGTTATGAGTGATGGTGATTCTGTCTCATTTCATAAGCTTGGACCCTGTGCCAAAGGAAATTCTGTTGGTGTGGGGTTTGGAACCAACAACGAAGAACCTAGTGATAACGAAGGGGGTTATGTTAGCTAAGTCACCACTTGGAAAAATTTTATGTACAGAGCTAGCATGGAATTATGGCAGTGATATAGGTTTGTTGGAAGAGTAAAAAACCCCCTCCATAAAGGTGGTTTGTGGGTTTCTGGACTCTAGAATTCATGAAGGTCTGAAAGGGACAGTTTTGGCAGGTCTTTTTGATGGGTCTTTAGCGGGTTTACTGGTAAGTCCCACATCCCATGCTATTGTCTCTATTTATGGGGTTTTAATGGGTGGATTAGAAGACATTGTAAGGAGAGTGGTTTAAAGAGGAAGGAAGGGCTTCGTTCTTTCCTTAAAGAGCTTCTGGGGATTGGGAAGTTGTTCAGGGGACTGGGTCTCTACAAAACTTTGAATTACGAAATCCCTATTACAAAATTGTTGTAATTATGACATAGGTTTGGCACTGATCTGAAAATGGAATGTACTTGTTTAAGGGTGCAAGGTATCCATTTCCCATAATTTCAAATGTGAGCTATACACTCCAAATGACCTCTGAAAATGTGAGAACTTCTTATTTCTTATACAGAGATAAACTGTAGGGGCATTCACCGGACATGTCACCTCTAAAGAGAGGATGAGTTCCAGAGGCTACCTGGCCCTCTACAGGCTCTGCCTAAAGAAATAACGAAGTAAACACTTAGAATTCATTGACATACACATACTTGAAGTTTGGTGTCTTGCAGAATAAGACAAATACCTTTCTGTAGTTGAATAGGTGATTATGGGTGTATGCAAGTTATGTATATTTTCTGTTTAACACTTTATATCAGTTTCGTTTAGCATACCATCTTCAGCAAATAAAGACATCAAAATGATAAAGTAGTTCACCCCCTCTGGGTTACATCTACTGGACCAAACCTCTCAAACTAGGCTTGTCCTCTTGTATTAAAAATGCTACAAAGGCTAATACAAGAATATGAGTGTCTTGAAAGACAGATCTGACTGTAAATACAAAATCAGAAGATAGGAATTATCTAAACATGCTCTTTCCCAAACACTAAACAGTGAAATTGTACCTTATACAGTACTTTCCCCAATTGGCCCTAGTGGCCCTTTAAACTTGAATGGAGAATTTCGAGGTGAAGATGACCTCAATTGGTTCTGAAACCTCTGCAATTAGACTCAAAAGGTTGAAAATAGCAGACATAGGCTTTTGAATCACCAAAAATGGATGAACATAGCCCCCAAATAGCTCAAGCACTAAAATGGACCTAGTGGCCCTGAAAGCTTCCCTGAAGCTAAACAGTGAGAAGAATGCCTCAACAGGAAAAAAAAGCTATAGAAATGGATTCAGAATGCTGAAAACCTTTAGGAATGACCTTCGTTCCACATTCAATGGCTGCACAATTGCCAATGCAACTCCTAAACTAATTTGGCCCTAGTGGCTCCTAGAACTTCCATGAAGCAAAATCACCTACAAATGACCTCAGATGGCTGTGAAACCTATGCCAATGGCTTCAGAAGGTCGAAGAGACCCAAAATAAAATAAAAAATTCATCTAAAAAGGACTTTACTAGCTAAAGTTATGGCTCATTGAAGATTTCCTCCAATTTGGCCTAGAATCACTCCAGCTAACTGTAGTTAGAGTCCAGATAGGCCCGCCAAATATGTCGGCCCCGCCAATTTTGGTGCTCCGCCAATTCCGCCGCTAATTGACCACCGATTATCCGTTTGTCATAGTTGTTCATGTGAACGAGATTTCGGGCTCGGCGGTTCTGCATAGGATTCCGTGCCCACCTTTAAGAACTGGCGGTTAAACTTACGTGTTAGCCCCCAAATTACGAGAATGTGACCATGTTCCAAAGGGCGATGACTGTTGTTTATGGCGTTGGTGGTTATGGTAAGGCCCACGGTTCAAGGGCTGCGGACATATGTGATGGGGGCTGGCCCCCTTTAGGCCTCGCCCAAATGAAATACAACCTTTTAATGTCGTTAACTCCAGCAGTAGATCAAGTTCGATCACATTGGTGCATTGGTAAAGCGTTGTAATGTGGTTTGAGTGGTTATGGGTTCAATTCACAACCCGATTAAATTTTTAAACATATGTGCCCATTAATGCTGATGTCACCTTGGGCCATGTGGCGGTCTCTAGGCCTGCCACGTGGAGGCTTGCCATTCGCTGCCTGAAAAAGAATATTCTGTGGAATATTCTATTTTAATTTTTTTTGAAAAAATTCAAAATTTCAATGTTATTGGGGAATTTTTCTTTTTGGCATAACTTCCTCATACGGAGACCGTTTTTCGAACCGTTTGCAGCACCGAAATAGGAAGAAGAGCTCTATTCATTCGTTCAGGTTTAAAACAGTTATGAGCACTTTCATTTTTGACCATTTTACGACACTTGCTCCTGAGCTCCTGATCACACCTCCCAAATGAGAGGGCTTTTGGTCCCAAAAAGCTTACTGAATCTCTGAACTAAACTGTACAACACTTGAGGAACAGAAATATCCTCTTCCGTTCAGCCAAAAGAGCATACTGATGTCAAAATGTCCTGCCTTGCCAACTGTCGTCATGGCGACTTTTTGCTGCATAAGCCAAGTACTTGTCGAATCCCGACCAAGCTTGTTCGCTAGACAAATTGAAAATTTTCAAAAATCAGCAATGATACTTGCTAATATATGAGCTGAAATCTTCCTTTGAACATGTGGGCTTGCCAACTGTCACGATGCCCATCCATGGCACCTCTACTTCAGAAGAAGAGCTACCTCCCAAATGAGAAGGCTTTTACTAGCTGTAGCATGTTGAATGTACTAAAATGCTCATCCCAAACTCTTGGGATACCTGCTGCAAAAACTTCTCAAAAGAAGTAGAGACCCATGCTAAAATTTGAGCCCTCTTTGCTTGCCTGATTTTCCAGCTCATAGAATTGTGCACAGCTTTGCACCAAATTCTTTCCCTGCACCAAATGACACCAAAGGTATCTTGTGCAACAAGACAATCATCAACAACAATTTGTCCTAAAAAATGTTGAACAATGGACTCAACCATCAACATAACAAGTGTGTACACAACCGACACAAGTCAACAAAACATGTGCACCACAATCGACACAAGTTGATAATCAATGTGTGACACAATCGACAATGTAAACATGTGCTCACAAGCGACACTAGTCAACTGTCAACAAGATACACTTACAAACACATGTATATATCAAAAACAATGAACTATATACAGTTCGATAAACACACCTACAACATCTATGTACAGGTGCAACTTCAACTCTTCTTTTCTAAGACCAATAGGGACATCAACCCAATAAAAACACATGTGGGTGACAAGCGCTGAAATGAAAAAAATTGCTGCAAAACTAGTGAGTATCATACTCATCTTTTCCATCCTGCAACTTGCATTCCCTTAACAAAGAAATGCATTCAATCAAAAGACATGCAACTTTAATTGGATAAGAATTCCAACCATTTCTTACCAATCCATTTCAAAGGCGCTTCCTTTAACTACACATCGATATCAACATGTGTATCATCTTGACACGTATCAATGATGGAAACTTCCTTCCCATTCTTGCCATACTCTTTCTCCCATTTCTTCAACTTTCGTGGAAGCATTGTTGGATTCAGAGTCCAACACCTTTCAATAGTTTGTCCATGCTTATGGCAATAAGTGCAACACATGTTCATCTTCTTGACAGCATGATTTGCATTGTTCAATGAAACTTTGGCTTCTTGCCTCCTTTCCTTCAAAAGTTTCTTGTAGGTTGCCATTCTTTTCCAACATCTAGAAACACTATGGTTAACCAAACCACAAAAAAGAACATGCAATTCTTTTCCAATGCTTGTGTGGAAATTTTCCATGCTTTAGATGATCAAAGGAAATATGATTGAAATCAGATTTATACCTTTCTCTTTCACCTTCATTACCTTCAAAAGGAGGTGAATCAAAAGAATAGGAAGCTTCCTTTGGAACACTATCAATACCATCAATGGTTTTAGAGCTTTCACCACTTTCTTGTTTAAGTGCATGCTTATGCACACCTTCTTCTTGCAAGGTATGTTTCAAACTATTGCATTCCTCAAGGATACAACCTTTACAACCTTGAGATAGAGAACTTGAAATGAAACTCCTTCTAGGAACTGTTTCAATTGCCTTCATGGCTGCTTTGGAACTTTCTCCATAAGATTGTCCATAACCAAGACCCAAATTCTTAGGCCTTACCTCAACCATTATTGGCTCAACTATACCGTGTGCATGTTTGCCCAATCCTTTTCCTTCATATCCCATTTTGGAAATCAACTTGGACCCTATGCCTCTGGTATGTTTCTCAAAAGGACCAACATAAACATTCTTATAAGAATTTGAAGACAAACTAGAATTGTTTACCTCTTCTTCAAGCTGATACTTGGCTAAGGCTTCTTTCGCAACAAGGAGTTGTGTCTCCAACTCATGCATCCTTTTCAGATTCATGTTTGCAATATGAAGTTGGCCTTCCATTTCCTGCAATTGGTCAGAAAGCAACTGCTTCTCTTCCCTCATGGAATTCAACTGCTCTTGAAGTCTAGAGCTCTTTCTTTCATCCTCATACATTTCTCTCACCATATTCATCATGATGAAAAATTCTTGCTTCAAGCCTTCATCAAAAAATCTTGTGAAGGAGGACGATTTTGAGAACTCACTTATGGAAGTTGTAACTATAAAAATGAACAAAAGAGCTTCAGCAAACTCAAACAACAAGTAGTTTGCAAAATAATAAAGCAGTCAATATTCAACATTGCTTAGGACACCTTTCAAGCTACACAATAAAGCTAGTGATGTCAGTCAAGAAAACCTAGTGCTCTGATACCATCTGACCTGAAAATGGAATGTACTTGTTTAAGAGTGCAAGGTATCCATTTCCCATAATTTCAAATGTGAGCTATACACTCTAAATGACCTCTGAAAATGTGAAAACTTCTTATTTCTTATACAAAGATAGACTGTAGGGGCATTCACCGGACATGTCACCTCTAAAGAGAGGATGAGTTCCAGAGGCTACCTGGCCCTCTACAGGCTCTGCCTAAAGAAATAACGAAGTAAACACTTAGAAGTCATTGACATACACATACTTGAAGTTTGGTGTCTTACGGAATAAGACAAATAACTTTCTGCAGCTGAATAGGTGATTATGAGTGTATGCAAGTTATGTATATTTGTTGTTTAACACTTTATATCAGTTTTTTTAGCATATCATCTTCAGCAAATAAATACATCAAAATGATAAAGGATTTCACCCCCTCTGGGCTACATCTGTTGGACCAAACCTCTCAAGCTAGGCTTGTCCTCTTGTATTAAAAATGCTACAAAGGCTAATACAAGAATATGAGTGTCTCGAAAGATAGATCTGACTGTAAATACAGAATCAGAAGATAGGAATCATCTAAATGTGCTCTTTCCCAAACACTAAACAGTGAAATTGTACCTTATACAATACTTTCCCCAATTGGCCCTAGTGGCCCTTTAAACTTTCATGGAGAAATTCAAGGTGAAGATGACCTCAATTGGTTCTGAAACCTCTGTAATTAGACTCAGAAGGTTGAAAATAGTAGACATAGGCTTTTGAATCACCAAAAATGGATGAACATAGCCCCCAAATAGCTCAAGCACTAAAATGGCCCTGGTGGCCTTGAAAGCTTCCCTGAAGCTAAACAGTGAGAGTAATGCCCTAACAGGAAAAAAAAGCTGTAGAAATGGATTCAGAATGCTGAAAACCTTCAGGAATGACCTTTGTTCCACATTCAATGGCTACACAATTTCCAATGCAACTCCCAAACTGATTTGGCCCTAGTGGCTCCTGGAACTTCCACGAAGAAAAATCACCTACAAATGACCTCAGATGGCTGTGAAACCCGTGCCAATGGCTTCAGAAGTTCGAAGAGATCCAAAATAAATAAACAAAAAATTCGTTCAAAAAGGACTTTACTAGCCAAAGTTATGGCTCATTGAAGATTTCCTCCAATTTGGCTTAGAATCACTCCAGCTAATTGTAGTTAGAGTCCAGATAGGCCCGCCAAATATGGTGGCCCCGCCAATTTTGGCACTCCGATAATTCCGCCGCTAACTGACCACTAGTTATCCGTTTGTCATAGCTGTGCATGTGAATGGGATTTCGGGCTCGAAGGTTCTGCATAAGATTTCATACCCACCTTTAAGAACTGGCAGTTAAACTTACGTGTTAGCCCCCGACTTACGGGAATGTGACCACGTTCCAAAGGGCGGTGACCATTGTTTATGGCACCGGTGGTTTTGGTAAGGCCCACGGTTTGAGGGCTGCGGACATATGTGATGGGGGCTGCCCTGCCCAAATACAATACAACCTTTTAATATTGTTAACTCCGCCAGCAGATCAAGTCCGATAACATTGGTGCATTGGTAAAGCGTTGTAATGTGGTTTGAGTGGTTGTGGGTTCGATTCACAACCCGATTAAAATTTTTAAACATATGTGCCCATTAATGCTGATGTCACCTTGGGCCATGTGCCGGTCTTCAGGCCTGCCACATGGTGGCTTGCCATTCGCTACCTGAAAAAGAATATTCCATGGAATATTCTATTTTAAATGTTTTGAAAAAATTCAAAATTTCAATGTTATTGGGCAATTTTTCTTTTTGGCATAACTTCCTCATACAGAGACTGTTTTTCGAACGTTTGCAGTGCCGGAAACAGGAAGATGAGGTCTATCCAGTCGTTCAGGTTCAAACTAGTTCTGAGCATTTTCATTTTTGACCATTTTACGACACTTGGTCCTAAGCTCCTGATCAGGCACTATGACACAGGTGTTGTCCTTGATGGTGACTCACTCAGATGGCAGATCACTATTCAGGCTCTTAGAATGAAATAAAAAGAGGTATAGGTAGGTTCCCTTTGACGAAGTTGCGTATACACACGGGATTGCCGACCAAAAGTCGTGTATGCGTATGCATGCATTTTCATGGACGAAAAAGCGCGTACGTGTGGTAAAACTTATTTTTGGTCCATGGTATTTAGTCCTTGGTATTTGGACCTATGGTTTTGGACCATGGTATCTCGTCTGAAGTGTTGAACCCAGGTATTTGGTCTAAGGTATTGATTCTTTATGGTTTTGGACCATGGTATTGTGTAAGGCCTAAGACTATAAAAGGGGAAGGAGATCATTAGACAAAGGCATCGACTCAAGCATTGAATATCTCATAAAGAACTAGATCTGGAATACTGGTCGGTGGGTTATGGTGCATAGCTAGATCTGAATCAAGGAGGAACCTGAGCGTAAGAAGAAGGATAAGCACTATTGATGGATCAAGATCTTAAGGCCTGAATAATAGTATCTTTGTGTGATTTTGATCTGTTATTTGGCGCATGACTTGATCTATAAATCTGATAATCTGGGTATAACTAATGTCTGAATAAGTGAAAAGGATAAATTATCTTTTATAGATATGTACGCAGGTTCAGCGAAGAGAAGACGCATATACACGTTGGTTCTGTAATGCATAATAGCTTATATGCTGGTTGGCCTTAATTCAGAAGCGTAGCATGCAGGTTGTACGCATTGAAGTAGCGTACATCTCTTGAAATATGTTTTAGCTACTTCTATTTATTGCTATAATGTTCTGGGTTCAGAATTGGTGTCTGGTTACTGTTATTGTTTTCTGGGTACAACATTCACAGACGTGACTATTTGATTCAGTTTTGTTTGGTGCAAAGGAGGTTGTTTGATGCAGATATACTTGATATCGATTGATGGATCCAGTCTGAAAATTTATGAAATGTGGTCCTTGAAAGAAAAGAGAAGCTTGTAGCCTTCTGTAGGTCAGCACCTATGTACTAGTACCTCAGCTAGTACAAGAGCTAAGGGGGTTGCAGCTCCCTTCCAAGAGAAGCTGGAGAACAAGAGAAGGTCATAGCCTTCTGCAGGTAGCAACTTGCGTACTAGTATAAGACTGCACCAATACAGAATCATTGTAAAAAGAAGTTTCTAATTAAAAGAAGATAGAGACGAATTGTAGCAGGTGGTTTTCACCCACATTGGGTTTCCACCTTATATCTTTGTGTCCATGTGTGTGATGATTTGTTCTGTTTTACTGCTCCTATTTACTGTTCTTATGATTAATGAAGTCCTGATGCACTGATTAAAGATCAACAATTAATGAATCAGATATATGCTTGTTTCTTTAGTCACAGTAGCGTATATATGCAGTTTCCCATAGCTGAAGTAGCGTATACAAATCTGATTGTGAAATGAAAAATAATTGATTTAATAATACTGATTCACCCCCCCCCCCCCCTTCTTAGTATTATTTCCAACAATTGGTATCAGAGCAGGTCCTTTAGAAGAAGCTTGATCGCTTGAAGGAAGATCTATCATCATGAACAACTACGAAAAGGAGGCATCTATTAGGCCACCAATCTTTGATGGAAGCAACTTCGTCTATTGGAAGGTAAGAATCACAGCCTATCTTCAATCTCTTGGTATAGAAGTTTGGGATATTGTGGAAACAGGATACACATTTCCATCAACAACTCCTACAAATATGGCTGGTAAGAAGCAGTATGAAAAAAATGTAAAGGCTATCAATACTCTATTAGGGAGTTTATCTCAATCAGAATTCATCAAGGTTATGCAGCTCAAAACCACAAAAGAAATATGGGACAAGATCTTTCTGAGCTATGAAGGAGATGATCAGGTAAAATGTGCAAAACTACAAACTCTCAGAATCCAATATGAAAATCTCAGAATGCACAATGATGAAAGTGTGGCTAATTATTTCTTATGTATAGATGAGATTGTTAATTGTATGAAAAACTTGGGTGAAGAGATAAAAGAAGCTACTTTGGTTGAAAAGGTTCTAAGATCCTTGTCTTCTAAGTTTGAATCAAAAGTTTCAGCCATAGAAGAAAAGTAGAATCTTCAAAGCATTACCATGTCACAGCTACACGGAATCCTAACTGATTTCGAAATGAGAAAAGGGGGACCATCAGGCTTGAGAGAATCTGCATTCAAAGCCTCAGGAAAAGGAGAATGCAATGAGTCAGGACATATGTCAGAAGGAGAGGAAGAACCAAACTTTGTCAAGAACCTTCAACGGGGTTCTGGAAGATTCAGAGGTAAGCTACCTTTTACATGCTTTGCTTGTGGAAGAGTCAGCCACTATGCAACCAAATGTCCTCATAAAGATAAGCTTGACAAAGGTAAGGAACCAGTTAGATGGAACATAAAACATAATGTAAGTAAGAAGAGCTATTAAACACATGAAGACAGTGATGGATTTTCAAATAGTGATGAAGATGAACAAGGTAATGATTATAGACTTTTGATGGCTTTTGAAGGTGATGATTTCTTGGATGCTATAGATGAAGAAGGTCTTTATGAAGTAATTTCTAAACTTAAAATTTGTTTAGAAGAAAAGAATATGATTATAGATACTCTGACATTCCAACTTGATGAAAGGGAAAAACACAATGAAAAGTTAGAATGTGAAATTGTGGGACTTAGAAAATATATTGAGAAAACAAAAGCTCTTAATCTTAGATTTACTAAAGGATCTGAAACTTTAGATGAGATTATCAAAGTGCATCATCTCCTCTAATCAATACAAGTCTTGGTTATACTGAAGAAGCATCTCAAGCACAGAAGCCATCTACCTCCAAAAGTTATCTTGAAGCAGCAAGGAGAAGTGAACAGGTTGATAATTGACAATAAAGGCACAATGCAGATCACCAGGCAAATCAAGGACAATTTACTTCAAAGATGAATATAGGTCACCAAGTAAATCGAGGGCAATCTACTTCAAGGATGAACAGAAGCTACAACCAACGATAGGTAAATCACTCTCAGTTTGCCTTAAGAATGAATGGCTATGGAAATTACAATCACCTAGACAGAAGGTTTGATAATCGTAGGAATTTCTTCAATGGCCAATGTTTCTCTTGTCATAAATTTGGACACAAAGCAGCTCAATGTGTTTCCTACAAGACCATCATGACCGGAGAAGCACGAAATCAAGGAAGTGTGACTGGAATCATGAAAAGGACCTACAATAACTTTTTTGCTCTTGAAAATGAAATAGAATGTTCTATTTGTAACAACTTTGGTCATGAAGATTCTGAATGCAAGAGTAGGTTTTCGTAAATAACTCAGAAGGAGCAAGCTTCATTGAGTCCCAAAATATGGCGAAAGAAAGAACCACAACTAGAAATATGTGGTATATCCTTATATGTGGAAGGATATGAAAATCAATGGTACATCGACAGTGGATGCTCGAAACATATGACATGTGATGAAGAAAAACTTCAGTCATATAGTGCCTTAGAAAAGGAAAAGAAGGTCTCATTTGGAAATGACACCCCTGCATTCATAAAAGGTAAAGGTTTTGTTCTTTTGAAAGAAAAGGTCAAAGATGGAAACATTATGTATGTTGATGGCTTAAAGCATAATCTATTGAGTGTCAGTCAAATGTGTGATCAAGGAAATGAGGTAATATTTCAATCAAATGGATGTATTTTTCGTGAGCTTCATACAGGAGAAATAGTGATCAAATGCATAAGAACTCCAAATAATTTTTACATACTCAAGGGAGGACAAAAACAATGCTATCCAAGCAAGAATGTTGAACACTAGCTATGGCACAGAAGATTGGGGCATCTAAGCTTCTCTCAGATAAGGAAAGCATGCAAATATCAGGCGGTTCGTGATCTTCTTGACATTAGAATTCCAAACAATACAATATGCAAATCATGTCAGTTTGGTAAGAAAACCAGAACTAATTTTCCTGAGAAGGAAGGATCAGCTAGTAGGCCACTTGAACTTGTCCATACTGATGTATGTGGTCTAACTAGGAAAAGTTCACCTCGAGGAGAAGAATACTTCATATTGTTTATTGACGAATTTTCCAGGATGTGTTGGATAGGACTTCTGAAGCATAAAGACGAAGCTTTCAAAAAGTTCAAAGCATTCAAAGCCTTGGTTGAAAATGAATTAGATCACAGAATCAAATGCCTCAGGTTTGATCGAGGAGGGGAATTTACCTCGGATGAATTTTTTTATTTTTGTGAAGAACATGGAATAAGAAGGGAATTCTCTACTGCAAGGACTCCTCAGCAAAATGGAGTAGTGAAAAGGATGAACAGAATGGTTCAACAAATGGTTCGTGTTATGCTTGATGAGTCTGGAACTCCTGCAACCTTCTGGGGTGAAGCTGCATTTGTTGCGGTTACTATTCTCAACAAGACAAACGTCCGGGTGAACATCACTTAAACTCCTCATGAACTTTGGTGTGGTAAGACTCCCATGGTTAAATACTTCAAAATTTTTGGAAGCAAATGTTACATCAAAAGGACTGATGAAAACCTTGGCAAGTTTGAACCTAGAGCAGATGAAGGCATTATCCTTGGTTATTCTCCCCACAGCAAAGGATATAAGTGTTACAATAAAAGACTTGGAAAAATTGTTGAAAGTATTGACGTAGTGATTGATGAAGAAGGAAACATTCCTAGGCAAGTAAAATCCGAAGATTTCGAAGATGATGAGGACTATCCTTCAACATCAAATCAAACTTATGATGAAGAAGAAACCTATGAGGCACCAGAAGAATAGATAAGGATAAAAGAAAAGACTCCATCTAGGTACGTTTAGAAGAATCATCCAGAAACTCAAATTTTGGGGCAAAAAGAGGCGGGTTTACAAACAAGAAGAACTATTTCAGAAGCCTCAAGCTATCTAGCATTACTCTCCTCCACTGAACCACAAAATGTAAGAGAAGCATGCAAAGATGAATGTTGGGTCAAGGCCATGAATGAAGAACTTGAGCAGATTGAAAAGAATAACACTTGGGAGTTGGTTCCTAGACCAAACGATAAGAATGTCATAAGGACAAAATGGATATTCAAAAACAAGCTGAATGAAAATGGAGATGTTATTAGAAATAAGGCCAAACTCGTTTGTAAAGGGTATGCTCAGCAAGAAGGTATAGACTTTGAACTCTTGCACCAGTTGCTAGACTTGAAGCCATAAGAACGTTCCTTTCTCTTTCTAGCTTTCAAAAGTTCAAAGTTTTTCAAATGGATGTGAAATCTACTTCTTAAATGGAGATTTGGAAGAAGAAGTGTATATTGAGCAACCAGATGGATTCATCCTTGGAAATGATCCAAAACTTGTATGCAGACCTAAGAAGGCACTCTATGGTCTTAAACAGGCTCCAAGGGCTTAGTATTATCATCTGGACAAATACCTCCATCAACAAGGTTTTTCAAAAGGATCAGCAGATAGAAATATATATGTAAAAATTGATAATGATAAATTGCTAATACTTTTTGTGTATGTTGATAATATCATCTTTGGTAGCAATGAAGAAGCCATGAGTCAGAACTTTGCTTTGGTGATGCAGAAAGAATTTGAAATGTCCTTGCTTGGTGAGATGACATATTTTCTTGGTTTACAAGTCCAACAAACTAAAGATGGTATATTTTTACCACAAAACAAGTACCTCAAGGAGATCTTGAAGAAATATGGCATGGCAGATTCAAAACCAGTATGTACCCCTATGGTAACAGGATGCAGCCTCAGCACAAATGATGATTCAACAACATTTCATCAACCAACCTATAGATCCATGATTGGTAGTCTGCTCTACCTGACTGGTACCAGACCAGACATCATGCATGCAGTGGGAATAGTTGGAAGATTCTAGGCAAATCCAAAAGAAGCACACCTTTAGGTGGTTAAAAGAATTTTCAAATATCTTCAAGGGACACAAAACTATGGCCTATGGTATCCTAGAGATACAGATCTCACACTTCATGCATATACAGATGCAGATTAGGTAGGAAGCATGGATGACAGAAAAAGCACTAGTGGTGGTGCATTCTTTATGGGTTCCAGATTAGTATCTTGGTTCAACAAGAAACAAAGTTCAATTGCTTTATCTACAGCTGAAACGGAATATGTAGCTGATGCATCTTGTTGTACACAACTCCTTTGGATGATGCAAATTTTGCAAGATTTTCAAATCACTTGTAATCCACCTATATCCATTTATGTGATAATACAAGTGTAATCAGTATTTCAAAAAATCCAGTAATGTATTCAAAGACCAAGCACATACCTATCAAATATCATTTTCTCCGAGAACAAGTGCTTGAACAAAAGGTCAAATTGGAGTATGTTCCCTCCAAGGAATAGGTTGCTGATATACTCACCAAACCACTGCCCAGGGAGACATTTGAATACCTCAGACAGAAGCTGGGAGTAGTTGATGCATGATCTTGCTGTTGAAACTTGTCTGTTTCAGAGAAAAGTGGTTGTACGCGAGTTTAATGAGGAGAATCCGCATACATACACTGGTTTATGTGGATACAGTCGCGTATATGTTGGTTTGAAGACAAACAATGGGCCAGGCTCAGGATGAAAGGAGTCTAATATGGCTCTGACAGAGACCATCTGACACAGGTTCAGGGGGAGCATACATATTCTTCTAATAATGCATTTTTGGCATTATCGTAGAAGATCTTGGTTCAAGTTCACAGTGTCTTGGATTCAAGGGGAACAGGTGCAGAAGGAGAACATGGTTTCTGGTCTGAATGATGATTGACAAATGCTGCTGATGATAGTTGTTGATAACTATCATAGTTTGGTTGTAGATATTTTGTCTCTATGACATGTATTTCTTTTCTTATCAAGGTCATGTAATGGCCTACTTTGATTTCCCCACTATGCCTGGGATGGATAATGTAATGTTCTTGTTTTAGCTTGTGTAAACTTTTGCTGTATCCCCACTTGGTTGGGAGATGGATGTATGTATGAGTCTTTGGTGGTAGGAAGGTCATTTATGATGTATAAAGTTATGTATCTTCTTGTAGAACATCTTCTTGCAGACCTTGCCTACAGTCAGGGGGAGCATGGTCAGCACAATAGAGCAGAGATTTCAGCATGAACATAGGGGGAGCATAACTCTTTGCCCTTGATGTCAAAGGGGGCGAATGACTTTGAGTGACTTGGGGTTGCCATCAAGTCTAAAGGGGGAGATTGTTGGCATTATGACATAGGTTTGGCACTATGACACAGGTGTTTTCCTTGATGGCAACTCACTCAGACGGCAGATCACTGTTCGGGCTCTCAGAATGAAAGAAAAAGAGGTATACGCAGGTTACTTTGACGAAGTTGCATATACACACGGGATTGCTGACCAAAAGTCACGTATGCATATGCATGCACTTTGATGGACGAAAAGCGCGTACGCGTGGGAAAACTTATTTTTGGTCCATGGTATTTAGTCCTTGGTATTTGGACCTATGGTTTTGGACCATGGTATCTCGTCTGAAGTGTTGAACCCAGGTATTTAGTCCAAGGTATTGATTCTTTATGGTTTTGGACCATGGTATTGTGTAAGGCCTAAGACTATAAAAGGGGAAGGAGATCATTAGACAAAGGCATTGACTCAAGCATTGAATATCTCATAAAGAACTAGATCTGGAACACTGGTCATTGGGTTATGGTGCATAGCTGGATCTGAATCAAGGAGGAACCTGAGCGCAAGAAGAAGGATAAGTACTATTGATGGATCAAGATCTTAAGACTTGAATAGCAGTATCTTTGTGTGATTTTGATCTGTTATTTTGGCACATGAATTGATCTATAAATCTGATAATATGGATATAACTAATGTCTGAATAAGTGAAAAGGATAAATTATCTTTTATAGATCTGTATGCAGGTTCAGCGAAGAAAAGACGTGTATACACGCTAGTTCTGTAATGCATAATAGCGTATACACTGGTTGGCCTTAATTCAGAAGCGTATGCACGCAGGTTGTACGCATTGAAGTAGCGTACGTCTCTTGAAATATGTTTTAGCTACTTCTCTTTATTGTTGCAGTGTTCTCGGTTAAGAATTGATGTCTGGTTACTGTTACTATTTTCTGGGTACAGCATTCAGAGAGGTGACTATTTGATTCAGTTTTGTTTGGTGCAAAGGAGATTGTTTGATGCAGATATACTTGATGTTTGATTGATGGATCCAGTCTGAAAATTTATGAAACGTGGTCCCTGAAATAAAAGAGAAGGTTGCAACCTTCTATAGGTCAGCACCTACGTACTAGTACCTCAGCTAACACAAGAGCTAAGGGGGTTGCAGCTCCCTTCCAGGAGAAGCTGGAGAACAAGATAAGGTCATAGCCTTCTGCAGGTAGCAGCTTGCGTACTGGTATAAGGCTGCACCAAGACAGAATCATTGTGAAAAGAAGTTTCTAATTAAAAGAAGATAGAGACGAATTGCAGCAGGTGGTTTTCACCCACATTAGGTTTCCACCTTATATCTTTGTGTCCATGTGTGTGATGATCTGTTTTGTTTTACTACTCCTATTTACTGTTCTTATGATTAAAGAAGTCCTAATGCACTGATTAGAGATCAACAATTGATGAATTAGATATACGCTTATTTCTTTAGTCACAGTAGCATATATACGCAGTTTCCCATAGCTGAAGTAGCGTATATAAATTTGATTATGAAATGAAAAATAATTGATTTAATAATATTGATTCACCCCCCCCCCCCAGTATTATTTCCAACAGAAATGTGTGATTAATCTCTCAGAGTATTTTTGACTCCAGGTGGACACTGGGGTTGATGATTTGAAAACCTTTAATGGGATTTCAGAGATAAAATATTCGACGGGGTTTCCATTACAAGAATCTTATCTGAGTGTTGGGTTAGGGTTCCATGATTTCACTAGAAAAC
Organism: Pinus tabuliformis; assembly: GCA_031772625.1. Classification (NCBI taxonomy): domain Eukaryota; kingdom Viridiplantae; phylum Streptophyta; class Pinopsida; order Pinales; family Pinaceae; genus Pinus; species Pinus tabuliformis. Next base: position 1,742,838,508 of record CM062817.1, on the reverse strand, counting down.
CCTTGGGATAGGGTGGTTTTCCAAATTTGGGGTCTCTAGGGTCGAGGGAGGGCGAAAAACCCCTCACTAGAGGAATTGGTTGTTAAGATTTGGTTCTATAAGGCTTGGAAAACACTCTCTTTTCTCCGAATATCCTAGTGGGTGGTGTTCAAGGCTTGGGAAACTAAGTGGAGGAAGAAAATGCCTTTGTCCCTCCGTTGGTGAATGTTTCGTCCTCTCGGCAAAAGAGAAAAAAAGGGAAGGTAATAAGAAAGGAGGGGAATCCTAAAATAATTTTAGGGGTGGATATCCAGATGGATGAGGCAATGGATGCATCAGAGATAATTCTTGTGGGTAGGTTAAAAAGTAAACAATTCTATGTTACCTATATCAAGAAATGAATTAATAAGGAATGGGCATCGAGGTTGGAGTCTCAGACAAAGGTTATCAGCCTGGCAAGGGGGTGGTTTATGGTCCATTTCTCAAATTTGGAAGTTGTTTATTGGGTTCTGGAAAAACATTGGGGTTTCAATAAATTCCCTATTTTATTCAAGAGATGGCACCCCCTGTTTGATGAGCAGAGAGAAAGATTGGGTGAGATTTTGGTGTGGGTGCACCTCCCTTCACTTTCTCCTCAACTCCAGTCCCTGGATATTTTTAAGGCTATTGGAAAAACTTTGGGTACTTTTTTCGAAGCATATATGTTCTTCCAAGTAACAAATGAAAGGAAAGTGGCTCGTATTCTGATTTATTTGGACCCGAAGGAGGGGTTAGCGATATGATGGAGATTCAAGTGGTGGGTTATACCTTGACATAGACCTTGGATTATGAACAATTTCCATATCGTTGCCACTGGTGTCATAACCATGACCACTTGGAAATGTATTTCCCTTTGGGGTTCAGGTGTAGGAAAAAGAACCAGGTGGAACCAATTTAGGAATCTCAGGAACTGCCTGTGGATAATGAGATGGTACCAGGTGTCTAGTCAAGGGACCAATGAGTGGAGGTCATGTTACAAAATGAAAACAATGAAAATCAGTGGGCTGCAGTTGCTACGGCTGAAGGGAGTTCTCCTGTAGATGTGGTGGATGAGATGATAGCGGAGGAGGCATTTCTCCTTGTGGGTACTTCCTTTTCTCTCCCTTCCTCTCTTTTAGTTTTGGTCTCACCCTCTGTGAATCCTTGTAATGGGCATGGTCCCTCCAAACCTTCTATTAGATTTCTCTCATCACATAGCAATATCTCTTCGGACCTTGGCGTTATAAACATTTTTGGGCACTGCAACCCCAATCATAAATGTCCATAAACCAAGGGCTCTTAAGTCCCTAAAAGTGTTGTTCCAACCCCTAAAAGAACAAGGTCAACTGATTACATCTTCTCCTAGAAGTTCTCCATGAAAAACTACTCAAAACTGGTCAAAACTGGATCATTTCACTTGCTCCATGGCCAGGGTGCGATGCATCCCACCTAAGTACACTTAACAGGTGCGATGCATGTTGAAAATCCCTTCTATAGGGTGCGATGGGCGAGAGTGGACAAATGGCAGGGCCAATCTGCAAGGTGGAGAAGCAAAGAATCTTCTAGAAACTTCTCCTGTGACACTTGCCTCTCTAAATTCACCCAGGGATGAGTAAGAGATCATCAATCTCCAAGTGGATTCAAGAACTATCAGAGAGAGGACACTAATCAAATCTAAAAAGCTGACTCACCCCCCTTGCAAACATCTATATATGGATCCCTCATCCAAGAGATTCAGAGGCTGGAATTTTGTATCTTGTAAGGAAGTACTGCTGGTTTCTTAGTGCTACATCATAGTGTTCGGTGATCTAAGCTTTTCATGAGGTGAAGAAGGGCTTCTTGCTGAGAGGACGATGCTGGGTCAGAACAATTGGTTGTAATCCTCTTTGCTCTTTCTTGATTATTAATAAAGTTATTCAAGTTTTCCTCCACATTCTTGTGTAATTGATGTTGTATGCATTTGTGTGGTTAATATACATCTGGTCCTATATTGTTTATTATAATAGATCCATGTTATCGTATAGTGTTATGCTGCTTTGATTCTATAGGTGCTCTTTGAAGCTAGGTATACAAGGAAGCAAGTAGTAAAGGAATATCAAAAGGGAGAGGAACCGAGAAAAGAACCAAGCGCAAGATAGAGGTTGGTCTCCTTTATTCTTCTTTCATCTATTTCTCATAAAGGAAAACGAAAGTAGTCTTAGTGTGTTTTTTTCTAAGGTAGCTATCACCCTTATTGGGACTAGGAGTTCTGTATAGACACTAGTTTTCCCGATAACAAAATGGTGACTCCACTGGGGAGAAAATAGGTTGTTTGTTTATCTACATTTGTTTACTTTATAAACTTACAGACGGAGCCTGAAGCCAAGCCAGCTAGCCTTCGAACTACAATTGTTTTACGAATGCAAAGTAGATTAATGCTGCTTCAGTCAATCTTCGGGTTTCGTTTATGAGTTGAACAATTGATCTACAAGCTCTCTAATTGCCCTTGTGGTAGCTCTAGTAACCTCTTTGGATCTACCCCTATGATTGATTTACTGATTACCACTTGCTCAGCCTAAATCCCTGAACTGAACTGCAAACTGTGACCCAGAACCCATTCAAAGTCTCGTCTCTGGTCCATTGCACTCTCTGTTCTGTGAACCTCAAATGCATCGCACTTCCCGAGTGTAGCAGGTGCGCTGCATTTCAGTTTCACTGTGTTACAAGTGCGCTGATCAGACAAAGCCTTGTTCCCAAATTTTGGTTTCTGTGTTCACTCTTTTTGGATCTATTAATGAGTTTTGTTGCCTGTAATCAGTACACCTGTATTGAAACCCCCTTCCTTGCTGTTATTCTGCCTCCATTGTGCAAAGAACTGTAAATGTTTTTATGTATTTTGAGTCGTTTTCAGTTCTCCTTTACAAAGAAGTAGCATAATTGTACTGTTGTTTCTTGATTTGAAAGTGTCGCAAGTGTCATTTTCAGTCATAGAAGAGAATCTGATTGTTCTTGATGGTCGATTGCACTGTTACTCTTGTATCTGATTTGAATTAGTAGTTTTTCAAGTGTTGAAAGCAAGTTTTCAATTTTGAATAGCAAAGTGTTGTTAGTGTCCTCATTTTGTCTTGAAAAGGAACTTGTTAGTAATTGTCGCTTTGAAAGATAATTCAGATTTGCGCTTAGCTTTCTTTTTATCATTCACACATTAAGAAGGCTAAAAAACAAATACATGCATGTGCATTTGCATTTAGACAGTTTGTTGGTTTGATTTAGGACAGTGCATATAGTGTGCTCTTTGCTCTTTGTTGAAATAACGCCATCTCTCTTTCCTTAGTAGCTAGGATTTTCATTACTGAAAGGAGATTAAACGACTGTTTATCATCTTAGACTGCATTTTAGAAATTGTACATCTATATCACGCGGTGAACCTGAAAGGCAAATTTCTTAAGCAAGATCAACTATAAAATAAATTTAATGAATCTAAAAACGCTTTGGAACCTAACGCACAACATTTAGAAGTCTAGGCTAGAGACGCGTTCCGGCGTCGTAAAACCTGGTAACTGTTGCTTTCATTGTTGGTTGGGTGATTCCTCCACTTTGAGACGACAAGTGCCAATACAGACTTGTGCTCCCACGTACCATCGAGTATATATTGGGAGACCACAATAGGCTTTATTTTTTATCCATAGGAAGCCATGTCTGCTGCACTACGGATCGCAATGCACTGAACACAGCATTCGGGAAGATTGACTGTCGTACCGTAAAAAGTATTCTGCAGTTTTGCGATTGGTTTGGTAATCCCTCTGTCTAGATTTCTAGAGTAGTCCCTTTCGTTCCTTTTCAGACTCCTTAACAGAAAAGGTCCATCTGAGCACTTGTCACTTCAAGCTCATTAAAAATCAAAGGCGACTAGAGTCATCTTTTGTTTTTTATAGACTCTTAAAAATTGAAAAAACAAGTTGTATCAAAGCATCTAAAATTCATCTAATTCGGAAACATACTTCCCCTTGATTTTTAGTTGATCAAGTAATCTGCAATCGTGGAAGAAAGTCAATTGAAACCCCGTCGTTCGCAAAGGCTTATGAGTCAACCGTCTTTGTCTCCAGAGTCGAAACTGTTACGGACAAAGTGAACTAGTTTAACCGGTTCCAAATCCCCGGGTAAAGTTAGAACAAGTGTTCCAACACCATCGGAGATTCCGGTTACTCCAAACATTTCTGGCATCCCTGCCTTTACAGAAGAAGTTCAGCAGCCACCAAAGGATAGTAGCACTGATCCTAGTGTGAAAGTAAACACTTGCATTACTGAACCAACTCCATCTACAACTGATTCAGAAGGTGTTGTTCCCCAAGCATCTATCGCTGCAGCCTTAATAACTTCTTCGGCACCAGAAATATTTTACGGACCTGACGATCTACCTCTTCCACCTGGTTTGATTGCTATAGAAGAAATTATAGAGGATCCTCCATCTAGTACTCCATCGCAATTTGGAGTTGGGATCACTTTATATCCTTCTTCTTCAGAAATTAGTCCACTGCCATCGGAAGCTCCTGTAGAATTGCTAGGCAATCTTTTGGATAGACTAGAAATGTCTGAACAACCGTCGACATCTAGGACTGCGTCATCAGACACAGCGACAACAAAACTTCCTGCTATCACTCTGACGATGTTCGCCGGCATACCATCTGTCCCAACTAGCTCTCAATTGCTAGACGGGGCCCACACAGGGGCTATTTTGATAGTATGGTCCATTCCTGTTTGTTCATCCGGAATAATATCCGGGAACTCTTATGTTGAGTCTCAACAAATTGGTCCTTCAGGATGTCAATTTGGGCAGTCTGGTCCTCAAGGGCAAAAAATTCCTTTAAGTACTAGATTACCACTGTATGGGGGGCAATATACCCTTTCATTATCTCCTCTAGGAGGACAACCATACGAGAGTTCACAACAAAATTCAGGTTATGCTGGAATTACATCCAGCGGTTGGGTGCCGATACTGCCTCAACAACCAAGAGTTGTATATTCGATGCAACAAGGTTTACCTATGTCAAATATACCAACTACACCTGCTATTGTGATAGTGTCGCAAGTACAAGCGCTGCCTATTGTATGCCAACCTCAGGTTTCATAGGTTGTAATGCAACAGCCTCTTGTCCCTGCGACTCAGCCGCCATCGCCAACTAGTGGGATGACACAGGCCCAAACAGGTACAATTACCCCTCAACTTGGTCAAACAGTTAGTATCGGACAACAACACATGGCTTCACAACCATGGCTAGTGCAGTACCAACAACCGCAATTCCAACAAGTATACCAAGGATTTGAGCAACAAATCTTCGCAAATAGTGGGCAACTGTATATTCAAAACGGTCAAAATCAACCATTTTACAATGGTTATGCCCATCAACCTTATCAAAGTTACCAGCATCAAATGCATTATGCTGGTATGCAAAGGCCAACTGCTCAGGCCATTCCATCCTATCCTGGGTATGCTTCGCCAAACCTGAATCAATAGTTACCCTTCATGGTGAATTTAGAGTTACCAGATCTGAATCGGCTAACGAACGATCCTATTGCTTACGCCCCTTGGTGGCCAGCGATTCCACATAAACTTCCGTCAGATATTCCTAAATTTAAGGGAAATACAGGTGAAGACCTGTCGAATCATGTGATGACTTTTCATCTGTGGTGTTCATCAAATACCCTAAACGATGATTTGATTAGGCTTCGCCTTTTTCAAAGGACGTTAACTCGTCTAGCAGCAAAGTGGTATATCGAATTACCCAGAGCTTCGTTTGACAACTTCAGTACCCTAGCCACAACCTTTTTAACCCATTTGCAGTTACCCATAAGGTACGAAACCAGAACAGAAGTTATTACCAATTTCAAGCAAACAACGGCCACTCATATATTCGATCATATACATGAGTGGTGACGTCGTCACAGAATGGTAAAAACGTATGTTCCTGATTAGCTTTTAGCTGAATGGTTTATTAAGTCATTATTACCTTCCATAACGGAAGATGTGGCAAAAGGAGGAGCCGTCACTGAAGAGCAAGTTATTGCTTGTGCGCAATATTTAGACTTGATTTATACTCAGTCTGGCACGCTCTACGATAAAATCCGTAATGCTCCCAGACCAGAATTTTCCGTCCCCCCTCCTCCTAAATCGAGCAATGACTCTCATGCCGGCGATGGCATGATTGGCACGACAGACACGAAATTTGACAAAGGCTACATCTAAAAAGGCCCATAAGATTTCCAGTCAAAATGCGAAAGAAGAACTTCTCGCCTCGGAAGTAAATGTCGTCTCGACTGATAAAGGAAAAGAAACCAAGCAACCGGGAGGCAAGAAGAAAAACAAAGGGAAAAAGAAGAAACAAGGGGAATCATCACCCGAAAAATCTTCTGCAAACCCTACTGGAGATAGGAAACCAAAAAATCCATGCATAATATGTGATGAGGATCACTGGATGAGAGAATTTCCATATAAAGCTGAGCTTAAGAAATTCTGCAAGAATTCAAAAACCTTAGCAGTATTAACTAATCCATTTCCAAATCCAGGAACAAATCTGGTTGCTAGTGGAAATGCTTCCTCGTCCCAAGTGCTAATGTTGTCGGTTTCGAAGCAGCAGAATGACGCTTTGATATCGACAAGGAATAAAGATTATGGGAATCCACAGCTGTTGAACAACAAGGATAAAGATCAACCTAGTAGTTCGACAACAACTTTGACAAAAGTTGTGCCACCCACCATCCTAGAACTGACAATAAAACCACCAAAGGGAGTAGTACAGAAGTCGACATTTAATCCTCGTGCCCGAGCAGCACAGAATTATAATATAGTGGAGGATCTGGCACAATCGCTATCCGCTATGTCAACACTTAAGGTACTACAAAACTACCCATCCCAAAAACAGGCTTTATTATCAGCTATCGGTGGGATAGACCCAAAGGATTCTAATCTTGTGTCCTTTAATCATAAAGGATACGATCCTCAGTTACCAGCTCAACTAGCTTTCCTCATTCAAGTGAAAGCCCTCAACAAAACTGTTCATCGAATGATTATTGATGAAGGGGCATCTACATGTATTATGTCGATGAGTTGCTGGAAAACTTTAGGATCTCCAACCTTGTCACGATCTTCGATGACATTAAAAGCATTCGACGGACGAACATATACCCCATATGGTATTCTAAGTAACTTGCAAGTTGAACTAGGGGGGAAAACAGTAGAAATAGATGTTGAAGTAATCGACAGAAACCTCGACTACAACATCCTACTAGGAAGACCATGGATATATGCCATGGCTACCGTTGTGTAAACCTACTTTAGGAAGGTTGCATTTCCCTTCCAAGGGGGAATTACAATCGTCGACCAACAAACTTTTCTCCCCAACGGTTCCCAAGTTACGGGAAGCATCCTGATGATCCATGGAGGCCCCCATTCGCTTCAAAATATCGGAGTAGGCCTATTAAAATACCCTATCTTGATGGGTACTTTTTCCCTCCCCCCTCCAGTCAATCTAGCGGAAGTGGCAAAGATAGGGACCTGCAATATGATATCTTCTATTCACAAGACGTCAGAAAACGATATCAACATGAATCATCAATTCGTGTTGCCTCCAAGCCCAATAGAAATATTATAGCAATCAATGTTTCTGGCTTGGGAGGCGAACCCAAATTAGTGCTCATCAAGCGTTTGGGCAGATAGGTCTAAGGAATATGACATTCCTTTAGATCCTTGGTCGCAGGTTCATTACAGCGACGAAGGAATTGTTCAGTCAATGATAACTGACGGGGCGCCATGGGAAGACTACCACCATCGTGCCCAACTTCCGAATTGTAAAGAAGATACTCCTAATGACCTTCATCATCCTTCGGTTTTTTATTTCCTATCAAATAATGTAAACATGGTGGATTCAGAACGAAACTTTTCTAATATCGAAGAGACTATCACCATAAATATCTTGACCAAAACGGATGTTGTAGAGAATATATAGGCAAATGTTGTTCTCCTTCAGAACTAGAAATATATAACACTTTTTTTCGCGAATTTAGAGATGTCTTTGCTTGGTCATATGATGAAATTCCAGGCATTGACTCGAGTATAGTTGAACACGAAATCAAGATGTATCCAGATGTCAAACCAGTATGACAACGACTACGGCAGGTCCACCCCAAGAAAGCCGCTGCCATTAAGGAAGAAGTTGAAAAGGTTCTCCATGCTGGTTTCATTTACCCGATTCCTCTAACTGATTGGGTATCGAACATTGTTCCTGTGATGAAAAAACAAGGAACAATTAGAGTGTGCGTCGATTATAGGGATGTAAATCAAGCTTGTCCAAAAGACAACTACCCTACACCCTTTATTGACCAGATAATTGATGAATGCGCCAGATGAAAAATCTTTTCATTCATGGATGGATTCTCTGGGTATAATCAAATAAATATCCGCCCACAGGACCAGTCAAAGACTGCATTTATTTGTCCGTGGGGCACATTCGCATATCGCAAATTACCCTTTGGTTTAAAGAATGCAGGGGCGACATTTCAGAGGGAAATGAATTATGCCTTCCATGACATCAAAAACATCGTTCAACCATATCTCGATGACCTTCCGGCTCATTCACGAAAGCGGACCGATCATCCGCAGCATTTAAGAGCGATTTATCTACGTTGCCGACACTGCAAGATACGACTCAATCCACAAAAATGTGTGTTCTGTGTCAGTTCTGGTCAATTACTTGGCTTTGTAGTCTCAAAGGGCGGGATTCGTCTCGACCCATGTAAGGTTCAGGCAATCATAAATTTGCCTCCACCTTCAAACTTGCTTCAGATTCAGAAACTCCAAGGGAAAGCAAACTTACTGAGGAGGTTCATTCCAAATTATGCTGAACTTGCTAACGGTTATACACGTCTATTGAAAAAGGAAGTGCCCTTCGTCTAGGATCAGGTCACGCAAGCTTCCTTTGATGCTTTAAAAGAATCCCTAATGAAAGCATCATTAATGTATGCTCCTGATTATCAAAAAGACTATAACTTGTATTTGGCTGCAGCAGATACAACCATCGCAATGGTTTTAGTTCAAGAAGACAACAGAATTGAACATCCTATATGCTATTTAAGTAGAAACTTAAATGATACAAAAAGCAAATATTCTTATGTTGAAAAGCTAGCACTCGTAGCTGTTCAAGCGATACAGAGATTTTGACACTATGTCCTCTTTCGAAAAACTACCATTCTGTCATATTGCAACCCCATGACTTATATATTATCGCGACAGTTGCTGGGGGGCAAATATTCAAAATGGATAGCAATTCTTCAAGAGTTTGATCTGGAATTTGTAAAATCCAAATCAAAGAAATCCCTGGTATTCGCAGAATTACTATGTGATCTCCCATCGTCGTCCAATGATGAAACATCCGAAGAAACCATCGTGGATGAATCCTTGTTTCTGATATCTTCAAGTGATCCATGGTATGGAGATATAATCACCTATCTCCAAACCCAAAAATATAGGCCTAATACCTCACGCTCAGAAAAAAAATGTGTTCGATACCAATCAAAATACTACATGATCGTCGATGATACGCTTTACCGTCATGGTGTCGACACAGTTCTAAGGAGGTGCCTCACCCATGAGGAAGCCGAGAAATTCCTGAATGACTGCCATTCAGGTGCATGTGGGGGGCATCAATCTGGTTACGCTACGGCGCAAAAAAATTTACGAGCAGGATACTTCTGGCTAGCAATGTTCAAAGATTGCATAACCGTAGTCAGAAGTTGCCATGCCTGTCAAATTTTCGATAGCAAAACCAGAAGACCACCCGCACCTCTGCAGCCAATAGTTGTTGTTGGGCCATTCGCCAAATGGGGCATAGATTTCATGACATGTAACCCCACCTCGACCGAGGGGCATGGGTATATCATAGTCACCGTAGAGTATTTTACCAAATGGGCCGAGGCGATGCCTACATTAAATAACATTGGTGAAACAACTGCCCTTTTCTTTTTCAATCATATAGTCGCCAGATTCGGTGTTCCACAAGCCATAGTCACAAATCATGGATCACATTTTCGCAATCGCGTGATGATCGAATTAGCTGCCAAATTAGGGTTGTCCCACGACAGCTCTACTCCATATTTCCCGCAGGCCAACGGACAAGTTGAAGCAATCAACAAAGTCTTGAAGCGGATGCTGCAAAGGATGATTGGAGTCCACAAAAGGAATTGCCACCTAACCCTGTACTCAGCCTTGTGGGCATACCGAACATCGGTAAGGAATGCAACCGGTTCACGCCTTTTCAACTGGTGTATGGCCTAGAAGCAATCTTACCAGTTCAGTGTGAAATCTCGTCCCTCAAACTCGCAGTCGACCTTCTCCCCGGAACTTCAGAAGAGGAGGCTCGTTTCTTGGAATTAATCTAATTGGATGAAATCCGTTGTGATGCCTCTTTGGCTAACGAAGCCCATAAGAAATGAGTCAAGGCGTAGTTCGACAAGAATGTCAAACCCCGTGTCTTCTCAGAAGGTGACTTGGTCTTGCTTTATAACCAAGAATCCGATAAATTGGGAGCAAGTAAATTCCAGTCTTTATGGATGGTCCCCTATATTGTTAAGCGAGTGTTAGCAAAAGGAGGCTACGAGTTAATGGATTATGACGGGATTCCGCTAGCGCAACCCCGTAATGGGTCGTACCTCAAGCGTTACTACGCATGATTCAGTATGGTAACGCATGTGCTTTTGTTACATTTTTGTTTTCACTAAAAGTATTTGTTTTGGTCAAGTAATCCACTTTTTAATTTGTCGCAGATGACAAACCTATTGGAATCTTTTGTTGGATATGCCGACGGAGCGAGTCGTAGTTCGCGGAACCTTTCTTCTGTGGCCTGGGCCATTTTCGATCCAAGCGGCGAGTTAGTAAGTTTCAGAGGAGTGTGTATTAGTTGTTCAACAAATAACATCGCTGAATATAGCACATTGATAGAACTTCTCTCTGATGCCATCACACATGGCATAAGCCAACTTGTCGTCAGGCTAGACTCACAGCTTGTCATACTACAACTCACTGGTATTTACTCTGTCCGAAATTTAGCCATCTATCGCATGTTTCCAAGGGTCAAAATTTTGGAAAGGCAATTTGATTTTATTCAATATCAGCATATTTCCAGAAACTTAAACATGTTAACATACTCATTGGCAAATTATGTGTTAGATAGACATTTGCGACATTTGTAAAAAGAAGCATTTCATCAATATTTGCATCAGGATCACATAACTTGACCGAAATAAAAACTCTGAAAATAAAATATATATATATATAACTGTTTATGGTTTATATATAATGTTCTGTAACCAAGACAAAAATTTGGTCAAAGGACCCAAAACTCAAAGCGCTAGGGGGCACCCTAGTCTAATGGTGCTGGTGATAACAAGTCACCGCCTACGCAATCATGCATAAGAGCCTAGTCCATCGACTTGGCACGCCGGTAGTATGTCACTGCAATCTCAGAGGCAGCTTGTCAATCCTCACATCTAGAATACCAAGAGTGAGGCCCTCGATCTGATCCTGTAATGCTGAAAGAGTCTCGGCCACATCAAGATCGCGAAGGATATACCTTCCCACCGCTTCTCCTACTGGAACAGCAGCTGGCACTCTCAGGCGTACTACTGGCCGCACTGGTCCAACATCTACATGATCACCTGAGTTCTGATTAGTCTTGATAGAATAAAGCATAAGAACATTATAAAGAGAAATAATAAACAGAGATATGGTCAAAATTTTACCAATGGCGCCCCACTGCTCGCCAGCTAGCAGTACCAAATCCGGGTCACCCCGGAAATCCATACCAGCGTATGGATACTCAGAATAAATCATCTCCTGACGATCGAACCACCCGAAGAAGGTGTCAAGAAAGGAAATCTAAGATTGACCAACATGTCTGCACATATGGTCGACCCATCTTTCCATCCATGGCTCAGTCGGTGGAGGTAAACCAAGTGAAATATATTGCGGCTGCATCAGCGGGATCTTTTCCAAGGCAAAAGTTGTCAAAATAGAACCATATCCAAAGTTCTTCAATCGTTCGTTTTTCACCTTGGTCAATTGTTCTTTCATCACTAAGAGTAGTGCATCACACCAGTTGAACAACTTTTGTTCAAGGCATTCTAAGGTATACTGCATATAAGACTGATTGGCCACATGAAGAGTCGCACTACCAGCCATCCTACCAAAAGTAAATAGAATGGTCCTTAAAGACCTATCAGTGACGTCTCGGATGTTGATCTTGCCATATTTACTCGGCTGAGATCCCTCTCTGCAATACCTGTGAATGTAATCTCTCATAGATTCACCCCCACGGGCCGAACCTGACAATTAGATAGGGGCACCCCGCCTCGATAAGCCGATCAAAAAATAGATGTCTACAGCAGTCAAGGGGATAGATTTGCCCCTAATCTAGAACACCTGGCTGGTAGGATCCCATGCATCGAGCAAATATTGCAACAAGTTGATTTGTTGCCTCATGTTAGAAATGCGGAAAAACTTGAGCAAGCCACATTTCCACAATGTAGTTACCGTAACCGGATCATGTAAAGCAAGCATGTCCTCTTCTTCATGCTCATGTTCTCGCCATGTAACAGGCATTTTTCTCCAAAGAATCTCTGAAAACAAACAAGAGAAGAGTTAGATCCTGATTTGGTGAAAAACAAGCAAAAATTTCCATTGAAAACTATGCACAGATTTCCCTCCTTGCGCCCATCACACCCCAGCAGTGTTCTGGGTGCGTTGCATGCTATCTGCCCAGTAGACAGGTCAACATGCATCACACCTTTCGATGTAGGAAGGGTGCGATGGAGCCAGGGCGAGTTTTCCAAACCCCTGGGGCTCAGAGAAACCAGAAATCAGGCTCAGAATGCAAAATGGAAAGGATGAAATGAAAGAGCTCAAGTTTAGCTCCTACCTGGTCCAGACGGCGCCAAAAATCGTCCACAGAATCTCCCGAAATCAGCTGGTGAAAATCAAAGGGGGGAAGCACCTCCAAAGCTCCAACAAACCAAAGTTCAAATGAAATGGTAAAATAAGAGGTAAAAGCACTTTTTAATTACTCTTTGCGTAATTTGAGTAAAATATTAGTGTCCTAACTCATTTTTCAAACATATATTGTTCGTTTCTAACTAGTTTGATGAAGCAATTAAGCATGCAGTACAATCTTTGAAAGAACAAAGCTGTTTATGGTAAAGTTAAGAAATGACCGTTATATCGAGCAGTTTTAACGCGGACTTCAAGCTCGTTAAAAAATAAACATAAGCAATGAGCAAATTTTCCTCCAAAGTTTTAGCTCATTTTAAAATAAAAAATGAACCAAATTCTGGTAAACGACCGTCGTGAATGTAGTACTTCAGCCCTTAAAACCTTGGTCGTGCTCTCATCATCACCTCCACTTTATATTGGCCGATCATTCACCTCCATGTGATTGTTTACCCCTTTTGAGGAACAGCTATGAAGAGTGATCTTGTTAGCCATCCTTGTAACACTGCCGTGATTGGAAAATTCCAAACCTTACCTGGAATTGACTGCTACCCGAATCTATCACTCGCTCCTCAAAAACGAGTCTCCTTTAAGCTCTTTTCAACTGACTCGTAAAATATGAAAATATTTCCAAGCCATTGGCCTCTCTAGCTCATTAAAGTGACCGGAAGTGCTATCTCTCCTTTAGATTTTAATCTTTTTGGACCTGAGGGATTATTACACAAAAAGATCGAGCGCTTCTCTTATTCGGCTCGTTAAAAATACCGAAAATTGATCCCTTTTGTATTGTTTTATACTTTTTTGGACTCAAGGGATTAAATGACGAAAAAGGATTTTGCAGTTTCCTTTACGTCCCTTTTCAGACTCTCTAAAACTGAAAGGGACCGAGTTATCTTTGTCGTTAAACTTGTTAAAACCTAATAGCGACAAACTTGTCCATAATAGACAAGAACGAGTTTCACTATCGCTAGGCTCGTTAAAACATAGCGATGGGTTTGCCCGAAGGGCGAATTATAGAACAAGCATATGTTATCCCCCTTGAGCTTGACAAAAATAAAGAGGTACTGGTCAGCAATGACTGGGGAAAAATTGGGAAGAAAACTTGAAGAAACTTTGTTGGTAGCAAGTCACTCTTGAACATGACACTCTCACTCCACATCCGAGTCGGTTTGGGTTGTTCCATTCACTGGTCACATCACCATGGTTCCATCACACCATCCATATTTGGGGTTAATGCTACCAATCCATCATGTCAGTGTCGCCGATATGTTCAAGAGAAGTCGCTTAGAGAATTCACTTGTGTCTCACCCACTGCAATACATTTACGCTCCATTCTTTCATGACCGCCACCCTGAACCTTATATCACCAGACCATTTTCACCTCCATTAAAATCATTTGCTCCATTCCGTGTCATTGATGTGGGATCCCATAAGGCCCTCCTATGATGGATCATTTCTTGTCGACATCAGCTCATTATCCAAGAAGTTGATCTAGGAACAACCCTTTCAGTACTTAGAAGCTTGCATGCCTCAATGGCAAGTTTCTCACTTCCAGCGACAGGTTTACATCAATGGCCTTCGACCGAAAGATTTTGCGTGGTGTTCGACGTGAAGTCCCTTATTCACACCATGTGAATTGTATTGTAGTACCTTGAGCGTCATCATCATTATCGGTGATTCCTCTCGCGCCTGTTAACAGCTTACATCATTGGCTGGTAATTAGGCGATGTCTTTCCATGTTCGACTCCAGAACAACTCTCACATGGATCGACTTGTACTTTGAGTGAAGATCGAATGAGATTGAAGACCCCAGATCTAGTTTCATCCATCCAGGCTGCGATATATATTCAGGAAAAATAAAGACATCAAATGTACATCATTGCTGCATAGATAATCATCCAATCTAAGGGATGATGGCTCTACCAGAATCATCAGTCTACACTCAGACGATTGTCTATCTCATGTACATGGAAATGAATTTATAAAGCTGAGCATGGGAATGCCCAGGGAAAATTTTAAGAACCCCCCCTAAATTTATAAATATAATAAATGGGCGAATCTCCATGGTATATAGGAAAAATGGAAGGCGATTTTATCAATAATATAATATGTATATATAATTTTTTGGCGAATCTCTCACAAGGCATGGCGAATATTTTACTCAATTATAAAATCTTGTAAGATCTTAGCGAGTCTTTCACTAAATAATAAAACTTTGTAAAGTCCTAGTGAATCTTAGCATAGGCTACATGCTGGTTTAATTCCCCCATTTAAATAGGCTACATTCCAGGTGAATACCATGGGTCAATACCATGTGCCATTTTGGTGAATACCATGTGCCATTTTTATTTTTATTAGAATATTTTACTCAATTATAAAATCTTGTAAGATCTTGGCGAGTCTTTCACTAAATAATAAAACTTTGTAAAGTCCTAGTGAACCTTAGCATGGGCTACATGCTGGTTTAATTCCCCCATTTAAATAGGCTATATTCCAGGTGAATACCATGGGTCAATACCATGTGCCATTTTTATTTTTATTAATTCTAATAGTAGGGTTAATAATGGTTTTTTGCATGGTATTAATAACAATCTAGTCCATGGTATTTGTCCCATAGTATTTTGGCTATAGGTTTCACCTAAATATAACCCATTTTTTGAGTGTTCGTAAATATAAGGTGACTTATGGAGTAAATATAAAAAAATGTTTTATTTGTTTACCATACCTCTCATTTATTTATATTTTTTATTAATTTACCATACCTCTTTTACAAATATGGTATTTGGCCCATAGGATTCACTTAAATAAAACCTCTTTCTTGAGCCTTCATAAATAGAACGAGGGTTATGGACTAAATATAAAAAGAGGTTTTATTTATTTACAATACGTCTAGTTTATTTATATTTTTATTTATTTACCATACCTTTTGAGTAAGTATAAAAAGACATTTTATTTATTTACCATACCTCCACTTTACTTATATTTGTATTTGTTTACACCCTTACATGTATATAAGGTGACTTATGGAGTAAATATAAAAAATGTTTTATTTATTTACCATACCTCTCATTTATTTATATTTTTATTAATTTACCATACCTCTTTTATAAATATGGTATTTGGCCCATAGGATTCACTTAAATAAAACCTATTCTTGAAAATGGGCGAATGGATTCACTTAAATAAAACCTATTCTTGAAAATGGGCGAATGGAAGGTTGTAAGTCCTAATTTCAAGGGCTAAATTTACCTTTTTTACCCTCTCCCTTAAAATAAAGTGGGCTATTTGAGGTGATTTGTAAAAATGTACTATGATACAAAATATTCGCCCACTAAAAATTTAAAACCCCTTAATTTCGCCAAAGGGCGAACATTCGCCCCTAAAATTACCCTTGGGAATGCCCGCCTCAACTAGATCATGAAAATATTTGTGAAAATAATGTATTGTATTGTATCTTATTACAGGTCTCCTTCCAGCTTGAAAGAACTTCATATGCTCATGATAAAGCATTTCACCCGACATCAACAAATTAACGACCTCATGCTTTAGGGGGCAACTGTTATAGACATTTTTGGCCACTACAACCCCAATCATAAATGTCCATAAATCAAGGGCTCTTAAGTCCCTAAAAGTGTTGTTCCAACCCCTAAAAGAACAAGGTCAACTGATTACATCTTCTCCCAAAAGTTCTCCATGGAAAAATACTCAGAACTGGTCAAAACTAGATCATTTCACTTGCTCCATGGCCAGGGTGCGATGCATACCACCTAAGTACACTAAGCAGGTGTGATGCATGTTGAAAATCCCTTCTATAGGGTGCGATGGGTGAGAGTGGACAAATGGCAGGGTCAATCTGCAAGGTGGAGAAGCAAAGAATCTTCTAGAAACTTCTCCTGTGACACTTGCCTCTCTACATTCACCCAAGGATGAGTAAGAGATCATCAATCTCCAAGTGGATTCAAGAACTATCAAAGAGAGGACACTAATCAAATCTCAAAAGCTGACTCACCCCCCTTGCAAAAATCTATATATGGATCCCTCATCCAAGAGATCCAGAGGCTGGAATTTTGTATCTTGTAAGGAAGTGCTGCTGGTTTCTTAGTGCTACATCATAGTGTTCAGTGATCTAAGCTTTTCATGAGGTGAAGAAGGGCTTCTTGCTAAGAGGATGATGTTGGGTCGGAACAATTGGTTGTAATCCTCTTTGCTCTTTCTTGATTATTAATAAAGCTATTCAAGTTTTCCTCCACATTCTTGTGTAATTGATGTTGTATGCATTTGTGTGGTTAATATACATCTGGTCCTATATTGTTTATTATAATAGATCCATGTTCTCGTATAGTGTTATGTTGCTTTGATTCTACAAGTGCTCTTTGAAGCTGGGTATATAAGGAAGCAAGTAGCAAAGGACTATCAGAAGGGAGAGGAACCGAGAAAAGAACCAAGCGCAAGATAGAGGTTGGTCTCCTTTATTCTTCTTTCATCTATTTCTCATAAAGGAAAACGAAAGTAGTCTTAGTGTGTTTGTTTCTAAGGTAGCTATCACCCTTAGTGGGACTAGCAGTTCTGTATAGACACTAGTTTTCTCGATAACACTTGGCAACATTATTATGTCCATTCCAACTCTAAACCTTTCTGGTCCATCAATGGGGGGCTCTGTTTTTACTTCTTCCACTATATTGAACCTTGTTAAACCTTTTTACAATCTCAAGCCCTGGGAAAAAATACTTCATCTAGATGATCTGGTGTGAGGCCGTGGTCTCCTACAAGACTCTCCTAGCCCCCCAAAATCACAAGGTAGAAAATAAAACCTTTCAAAATTCCATCTTAAAGCCAAACTTGATATCGCTAATGGCAAACAATTGTCCCTAAAAGGGCCACTTAGTGCAGCGATGACCCAATTGGTGATTTCTGAAAGATCCTGTTGTCCTTCAATTGCAGAGGGATTTCCAGTCCCTGGAAGAAATTGGCATTAAACCGCTTGTTTTTAAATGTGAAGTGTGATGTGATTATGATCCAAGAGACCTTGGGATTGCGAGAGTCCGTTAGAAATATTTTGGGAAAAATGTTGCCTCGGTGGTCATTTGTGGCCATGAATGCAAATGGTCATTCAAGGGGTTTGGCTCTAGGCACAAATGACAACAATTTAAAAATCTTAAACTCATGGGGCTCAGACTCAATGTTGGGAGTGGAGGTTTACTCATTTGAATTATGACCAAATTTAACTCTTCTTAACTTATATGGTCCTTGTCAGGATCATATTTCCTTTTGGAATAAGTCGTTTAAAAAATCCCTTCTTAACTGTCCAAACCTTGTGATTGGAGGGGATCTAAATTTCTCACTAGGGATCTCTGAGTCATGGGGACCTATTGCAAAGGTGGATACTTCGGCCAATCTCTTCTTAAACAAATTACAGATGGGGTGGTTGAATGATGTTGATCTTATCAAAGAAACCCCCACTTGGAGAAATAGGAGGGTGGGTGAGGCCTGGGTTGCTAAGCAATTAGACTACTTTCTGATAAAAGATGATTTGGCTACTTTTATTCCTTATTTTTGCCAATGAGTTGGCACTGGGGGTGAATCAGACCACTTCCCTATTTATATGGAATTAAAAAGGGCCAGTAGGAAGCCTTGTTTGCCTTTTAAATTCCTTTCTTCGTGGTTATGAGATTTGTCTTTCAATAAATTAGTTTGTGAGATTTGGAGTATTCAGAATGGCTCCTTGGCTTTATCCTTTGCATAGTCCTTTATGGACAAACTTAGAAAACTAAAGCATGCTTTGATCTCTTGGGCAAAGGAAAAAATCTACTAGGAATGAGATTGCTCTAAAATCTATTGAATCTGAACTAGAGGTTCTTGAAAGTTTGGAAGGACATGGGTATGAGACAGAGGAAAAAAAGAGAAAGATAAAATCTATGGAGGGTGAAAGGCACACGATCCAGAAATAAAATGATAAAAAATGGAGGTTGAAAAGCAGAGCCATTTGGCTTAAGGTTGGAGATGAAAAATATTTTTTTTTCTAGAACTATGTCAAGGGAAGGAAAAAATATAATTCAATCTCAGAATTAAAAAATGAAGAAGGGGAGTCAGATTCGTCTTTCAATGAGTTATCATATATTGGGGTGAGTCATTTTAAAAACTTGTTTAAAGCTCCCCCTGATGCCACTATTGCTGAAGTCATCTAGGTTGCTCAAGTTTTCCCTAGGTTTGTGGATGGATATGATAATGAGACCTTGATGGGTTCAGTCACAAAGGGTGAAGTGGAGGGGGTCCTTCACACTATGTAGAAATTGAAGAGCCCAGGTCCTGATGGCTGGAAGATGAAATTCTTCCAACACTTTTTTGATATAATTGGGGACGAACTAGCTAGATTGGTGTAGGAATCCAAGCACAGGGTATTTTCCCATGATCCTATTAACTCTACCTTTCTAGCTCTGATCCCAAATTATGATGACCCCCAATGTTTCAATGACTTCATACCCATCTCCTTATGCAATTGCACCTACAAAATTATTTCTAAAACCATTGCTCACTAGCTAAAACCTATTCTTTCAAAAAATATTTCTATGGAACAGTTTGGCTTCCTTGAAGGTAGGAAAATTCATGAAGCCAATGGTGTAGCCCAGGAATCCTTGCACAGTATCAAAATAAATAATAAAAAAGGAATGATTGTCAAGATCAATCTCTCAAAGGCATATGATAAGATTAGTTGGATGTACTTATGTCTTATGATGACTCACTTGGGTTTCAACATTCGTTTTATTAACTTAGTTATGGGATGTATTACCAATGTGAGATTTTGTATTCTTATAAATGGGGAGGCTTCTCCTCTTTTTCATAGTCATAGAGGCCTTCGACAGGGACGTCCGTTATCTCCTCTTTTTTTCCTTTTAGTTGTGAAGGGTTTGAGTCGGTTGATTCACCTTACCATCAGAAGGGGAGAATATAAAGGCATTGAAATCGCCATAAACCTTTTCATCACACATCTCCTCTTTGTGGACGACATTTTTCTTTTTTTGTGATGGCTCCAAGGGGGTCTTTCTAAGCTCAAATCAATTATGGAGTTATTTCTAAAAGCTACAAGAATGAGTATTAATGCACAAAAGTCCTCTATTAGTCACAATGGACTTTCTGAGGCTGAGCTAACTAGAACAACATATTTTTTTCCCTCGTTGTTATGCCTCTATTGGAAATACTTAAATATCTATGGTTCCACTTGAAGTCAAACTCCTAAAAGACTAGAAATGGTTAGTTACAAAATTGAGAAAAGAGTCAAGCACTGGAGTTTCAAGAAGCTTTCTCAGGCTAGGTGCTTAGTCCTCATTAAATTAGTTTTACACGGTATTCCAGTTTACTGGATTGCTCTTTCATGGGTTCCAAAAGGTATCGTTTCATAAATCTAGAAGATCTGTGGTTGGTTTCTCTGGGCAGGATCAAAATTAGAGGATGTTCTTCCTTAGGTGGCCTAGGAAAAAATTGCATTCCCTAAAGAGAAAGGGGGGTGGGGCATAAAGGACCTTCCCTGTTTTTCTCGCTCATAGGTAGCAAAATCAAGTTGGAGTCTTCTAATGAAGAACATCTTATGGAAATTAGTGATAAATAGAAAATACATTGGCCATACTGATTTGATGGTTTGGTTGAGAGATCCAGACAAGTCTCATAGAAATTCTTCGGTTATTTGGAAGGCCACGATAGAATATTTTGATATTATTGTTGATGGTTATCATGGTTGCTTGTAAATGGTATAAATATTCGGGTGGGAATCAATACTTGGGTTGGTTGTAATGAGGCTTTCATTATCCCTAGAGGCCTGGTTGAGTCACTTGTTGTTAAGGGGATTTTTTCACACAACCTATCTCTCGTGAAGAGTCTACTACTTTTTGGAAGCAGGGTTGGAAGTCTGCAGAGGCATTAGAAATTGAGCCTCAGTGGATGGGAGTTTGGAGGGATTTCATAAAGGAACTTCAGAGAACAAATGTTCAACTAAAGGATAGGGTTGATGATCTTCATTGGGTAAACTCTCCCAATGGTCTATATGCTTTGAAATATGGTTACATTTATCAAATGGGAAGAAGGTTGGGGGATGCTCAGCACTGGCAGTCTAACTCTTTATGGAAGTTCAGTTGTCCTCCTAAATCTAGACTCTTGTTCTAGTGCATTCTTAGGAACAAAGTCCCAACTTGGGATAACCTGCAAAAAAAGAACAAACATGGCCCTGGTTGGTGTGCTCTGTGCAAATCCCTGGAATAATGTTCTTATCATCTCTTCCTGTCTTGCTCTTTTACCTCTAAAACTTGGGAACATTTCTTAAAGGAAGTTGGTATCACCTCAAATTGGTCTGGGAACTCTGTGTCGACTGCTTGGGAAAACTGGTGGGCACATACTTCTAATCCTCATTATCAAAATATTCCTTTGACTATCTGCTGGGGCATTTCGGTGGCTTGGAACAAATTCATTTTCAAGGATCAACCAATAGACCCATATGTTACAACTATACAATGTGCTTTCATTTACGAGTTGATCCCTCACAATATTCGTGCTACTCCCTCTTGGAATATTCAGGTTGAAACCATTAGAACTGATATACCATGGGCTTATTTTGATGGGGCTTCTTATGCCCACGGTTGCTGTGGGCAGGGATTGTCATACACTTGAATGAGCAAAAAAATCATTAATTATTTTTTGGGTATTGGGCCTAGTTCGAATAACTTTGTTGAATTGTTTACCTTGAAAATTATTTTATGTTGGCTAAGGTAGATGAAGGTGCTTTCTGCTCAGGTTTTTTATGACTCTTTGAATGTGATCAAGTGGGAAAATAATGTGCAGCACTGTCAAAATATTATTCTAATGCCTATATTAGATGAAATTGTATTTCTTAAAACAAGTTTTGACGATTTATCATTTTGTCACATTTACAGGGAGAGGAATATGGAGGAAGATTATCTCTCTAAAAAAGGTTTACAACAAGTTTTCAACTCCTGGTACGTAACTGACTCGAACAATGGGCGGGTCATGGTTTCTGATCGGGCTCCTTATATATAAAATATTTATATGGTTACTCAGCTTTTGGATTTTTTGCTCTATCGGGGCCTTTGGGGGCTGTTTATGGATTTTTGGCATCTTTTTGACTATGTATATTTTTTGGTTTCCGGACTTGTCCAAGACATGTGGATTATTTTGGATACTGGTTTGGGTTGTTTTCTTCAATTGTTCAAAGAGGTCCATTTCATTTTTTTCTCTGCTTTTCATGGTTACCTATGGCGAAACCTCTGTTTTGAGTAAGCGTGATAGTCACTTTCCCCATTATGTTATTGAATTCACTTACTGTGTATGTTGAACTCACAGAGTGTTCATGTGTTTCATTGTATCTACTTTGTAACTTTTTATTCACTTAATAAAAAGTTTGATTTTTTCTATGGAAAAAAAAAACAAAAAAACAAAACAAAACAAAACAAAACAAAACATATGTAACATTGCATTTTCATATTAGATGAACATGCACATTGTATGCCCTTTTTAAATTTATTCACAAAAGCATACTAATTAATTTATGTTGAATAATAATGAACACACACAATCAATCTAAAACTACTGAATTAGTAATTTATATTGATTAATGATGAACACAAATAAATTGAATATTCAACAACTAAATTAGTTATTTATAATGATTATTAATAAAAGTAAATGAAATGAATATAAACTACTAAATTATTCGTTTATATAAAGAATATGAAATTACCCAAAAAAGATAAATGACTACTGGAAATAATAAATTTGTGATTACAAACGACAATTAAATTTTGCATTTATATGACTATTAGTATCTAGTTTACTGTACCTTATAACACGACCAAAATATAATCATAATTCTTTGGTCATTGATTTGTTTTAAATGATGACTAAAATTTGCATAAATATGTCTATTAGTAGCTAATTTGTAATACCTTATAATATGACCAACATTTTGGTCATATTTTTTTGGTCATTAATTGGTTTTCTTGGGTGATCATGTAGTAGTATATTTTGTTGCATATTTGAACATTGATTGCGACAATAAGTTACCAAATATATGACTAGATATACTACTAGATGATAAAATTAAGACAACCAATTAATGACTAGGCTAAATACAGCTAAAAGTTGGTAACGTTATAAGATACTATAAATTAGCTACTATTGGTCACCAACTGAAAAATGGTTATTTATACACAAATTTTAGCCATTTTTTAGTAACTAATTAGCCATTTTGTACTAGCAATGGTAATCATTTTTCCTGTAGAAGATCAAATTTCATGTTGAACCTATCAACTTGATTTTACATGAGTTTATGTGAATCTTTCACCTGTCTTTCCAAATTCTTTTTAGTTAGAGTTTTATTGGTATCCATGATGACATGGGTTCTATAAAAAATACTTATCCCTTCAAGATCTCACTCTTTTTTTTATATTTAGGAACCCTATAATCTTGCCAGCTTGAATTGGTTTATTTCTCAATTCTCTTTCAACTCGATTTACTAATCCTTTAGCCAAGTTTAAAAATTCTTCATCTTCAACAATAATTTCGATTGAAGGCCATATTTCAAACATATAAGACATAATTTATATCCATAATTTAGATTTATCCTAAATAAAACATTAAGAACTAGTGGCTTGATTTATATGGAATTCTACTTGTTTCTGCAACTTGGCACTCCGTTGAATTTCAACAATCAGGAAATTGTCTTTCTTTAGTTTTTCTTGTTGAGATTTCTCCAAGGCTTTCTTCAAATAATTAATTTATTGATTCTTTAGGGTTAAAGGTGATAGTGCATGTGTTAATTCTTTTGATGAATCTTTTTCTACTAAACTTATTTGAGATGATGAAATAATTGTACCTTTTTTATTTTCTCTTTCCTTAAGTAGATATTCTACTTGAAATTCCAACTATTCTAATGAGAGGAGCAATTCCTTCTCTTTTTATGTATCTTCAATCTCCTGGATGTTCAAATACTAGCGACTTAAGCTTTTTGTGAAGTGACTATATATCTGAATTCTTATTTTTAATTAACTCTTGGACAACATTAGTATCATTGGGATTAGTTCCTAATCTAATCACTATATCTTCTAAAGATTTGATTATGGTATGTTTGTCTAGAGAAGACATTCTATCCCTCTTTAATTTAGCAATTGTTTTGTTTAATGCATTTTTCAAATTAGATAGATTAATAGTTGAAGTGGTTAAAGTAGAATATAACATCACCCTATATGTTTGTGAAGATCGATTTGATCTATTGGATTAATCTGCTTTATATTAAATGAAAACACTAAAGTTTTATAATCCTTGGCCAACTCGGCACCTTTGAATTTTGGTTCCAAGAATGCCAATTGAAACCACCCCTTTTGAATATATAAAGTTGAGAGCAATCTATTCTTTGTTTAAGAACTATGTTTCCAAAATTCCCTATAAGTCATAATTTTTAAAGCTTCATTTTTCCTTTTAAATTCCATGCAGTGAGAAAATAAAGTCTTACTAGAAAAAGTAGATGAAGAAGACTATTCTGTAGTTGTTTATAATTGTTTCAAATGTACATAGCCTCACTTGATGTAGTACATTAAAAGGTGTAGAAATATATGTTGACACAATTTGTGATATTTATTCTTCTATTTCTCTTGCCTTTTATCTCTTATATATGATTTGAATCCCCCTCCCTCTGAATATGATCTCGATTGTGGAAGGTCTTTAATCATTCTTTTAAGTTATTTTTCTTTCAATTGTGGAGCAGATAAAACATTTGGCCTTATGGTTTTCTCTATTTCTTGTTTTCCTGATATATCCATTAGGGTACCTTCTTTTGATGCTTCTTTGTTGCCATATTTTTAAATTTTTGGCTTTGATTAATGTACATATGGAGAGTAACCCAGTTAAACTCTTAAGGAATAAATTATGCCAATACGATCATAACACTATCTCTAACATTTTTCTAATTCCATTGGTTGCAACAATAATCCTACTTCTTTATATGCAACCATAGTATTTACAACAAAAGGTCCTATTTGTGCTTTAAGATTAAAAAGAGCCTCTTTCTTCCTTGGTAAGAAATGAAATTGATCAATATTTAAGCTCTACCTTATGAACTCAAGTGCAAAAATCATTATTGGAAGAAAAGTTGATAATCTATGAGGAAGATCACATCCTTACAGTCTTATTTCTATAAATTCTTGATATAATTATCAATCCCATACCTTTTCTTGTTCATCAAATGTAATACATGTTTCACCTCTAAAAAAATTCTTGGGACCTCAGCATCATTCAAAAGACTATAAAAAACTGACAAAAATGGATTTACAAAATTTGAAATGGACAACTCTTCAAAAAGTTTTCCAACCAAGGACGTCCAATGAAACATTGAGCCCTTAAAATATTGTTTCTGAAACTATATTTGAAAAAACTTATATGATTGATGAAACCAAAATAAATATATCAAGAATGATCGGTATTTGAAATACCTCATAATTCTATAATTCATAAATTGTTCATGGTTTGTTTTTGCAAGATATTGGCCAAAATTCAAACATAAGGAAAATTTCTTGCCTAAAGAGAGAGTAGATAAAAACCTAATATCACCTCATCCACGACTTCATCATTTTCAAACCCTAACAAACAAGAAAGCATAGATATAATATGCTTGGAGATTTCTAGAAATATTTTTGAAGGATAAGGAAGTTCATGCTGAGTGTTGGCTTCCTCTATTAAAAAAGATTCAAGTAGAGTGTTCCTTTCATGAGGGGTCAACTTTTGAAATATTTTTTGTAAGAATTAGCTAGAAAAAGGCTGAACGAGATTGGGCATAAAAACTTGTAGAGTTTTTAAAATTGACTCATATGTAATATAAAATAATAAAGTGTCTTATTTGGAGGTTACAACTTTCTTACTTGGCAGATATCTCTATGAACACTAGACAATGAACTTGATAAAATGAACTGAGGAAGAAAGGATTCTTAGAGAGAGAAAATCATCACTTTGATCTTCAAAACCTTTGTAAATCTCAATTCCTAAGTCCATATAGGTCGAATTCACGCTAGGTTTCAATAATCCCAACATCCTTATCAATTAATGGCATTTGGTCCATTTTCATGGAGTTAGTAGGAACAAGGATTTTGCACTGAATTTTATTGGCTCGACACTTTCATTGACTCATTTTGAAATATAGAAAGGAACCGAAGAAAAGAATATTACCCTGAAATTTTGTTTTATATCATTTTTTTTGTCACTAGTTCTTTATACATTACCTTCATTGCTCTCGAAAATATTACAAAAAAGGCCTCCTTTTAGTGCCACAACTTGAGTTTCAACTTTCGTAATAAAATCGACGTAATTGGGAGAAATTTCATATGACATCAACTTTACATGACCATAAACCATAGTGGTATTCTGAGGGGGGTTTGGGGTGGTTATGCTTTTCACCTGTGCTGCCACATTAGCTTTGGAGGTTTATTCAAAACCACAGATCGTGGGCCTGACCCTAGTCAAATGAGTGAAGGGGTCCACTTTTCACCAAAAACTATTAATCTTTGAGAATGCTTTGAGACCATCAATAAGTGCATCCACTTTATATAGGAATTTTATTTATTTTTAAATAAACTCTAATATAAAATTGAATGTGATTTAATACTTTTAATTATACAACACTTTATTTCCTAGCAACCATATATATAAATATTTACAAAGTGTAATAGAAAAAAAAATATTTTCAATATTTTTTGTAAAACATTTTTTGAAAACAAATGTTACAATAGGTAGAACCAACTGGCTTGATCATATGCTTTAGATAGGTCAATCTTTAGAACCACTTCTTTAACCTTCTGATTTTTAAGGTTATTCTAAACACCCCACCTTGGCCTCGGTGAAGTGTTCACTTGCTAATCCAATTTCCCAAGTACCATTAGAGATATGGGATAATTAATATATTTGTTTTTGTCTTTCTTTCAATTTCTCAAAACTCACAGTAGGTGTCTCCATTGCACTCGTCTTGGTGAGACATTTCTAATGGTACAAAATGTTTCTAATTTGGACTCCAAAATCCCAAATTAGCCTCTAGTGAAGTTTCACTCATTTAAATTTGTTATCCCTTTCCTTTCTACCATGTGGCGCCCATGTGGCCTCCACGTGGTGCCTACATGCCACAACATACCAATTTCACAAGGTAGTTATGGGTAAACATACACATAAACACATATATGCTCAAGCATTTAAATTGCCATTATGGTGGACCACCCAAACCATGTGGCTACGACCTTGCCATGCTTCGGTCCTTTACATGTTGACACACACACACGCACACACATAGCATACATGACCCCCTATCCTTATGCATCCATTGTGGCATAAACAACTATTCATATCACCCATGGTTCCATTATGGATCAAACCATTAAGTGGAACCATACATTATACACACACACACACACAAAGCTACCCTTATGTTATGACGCGTATGCATTGCCTTTAATTTTTTTTCATTCCACTGCGAGGTTTCACACATTAATCTTACAGTTCCAACTCTCCCCATGCATCGAAAAACATCTGTGTTAGCTCAATTTATTGTATGAATTAAGGCATGTATTTTACTATCAATCTAGGTTAGTAATCTTAGAAGCAAACCACAATTTATGGAATTTTGGATAAATAGAAAATAGTTATGAGAACAAGAGTGCATATTACAAATATAAATCATTCTACATAACTAAGAAAAAGCATTTAAGTCTATTTCATAAAAGCATACATGATTGGTCAATGAAATTACACTATTTTAGAAAAACAAGGAAGAGGCACTTTTCAAAGAGACCTAGTTGTCCCTCCTCAATATTTCTATAATGACATTACCAATATCTAAGTAAGCATAAGAAAATGTAATGAAAGCATAAGTATTTAATCTAAGAAAGCTTTGAAAGAAGTGAATCTTGTTCAATCCTAGTCCTAGCTCACAGAGAAGAGGATCTTTTTTAAGAGACCTGGTTGTCCTTCCACATTCAAGCTAATCACTAAAAGGAAGCAATATTCACTTAACACATAGCCATAGAATAAATTCACATCAAATATTTTTGCAAATATCTACAACAAATGAATATAATAAACATGAAGAATTAAACTAACATATGCACAAATATGAACACCATACAACAAAGTGTACTTAGCTTGGTATGAGGGCCCTCCAACCTTACTGGTACACTGCTAAAACACTCAGCTACAAAAACTCATTTAATTCAAAAAACACAAATAAATCATGAAACAAAACCTATAACTTCAATTATCTCAAAATAATAATCTTCAAGTTTTTCTACATGTTCTAACTATGAATGCCTCTCTTTAAATAGGAAAACTAATAACCATATAAGCTAAAGATTCTGAAACAACCATCATTAATGTTATTCCACTTCATTAGATCGAAGCCATCCATTAGTTACAATAAATCTGGAAAAATTCCAAAAAATCCTAAAACTGCCCCTTTTTAATAGGGATTTTTGGGTGACAGGTCAAGTTTGAATAGCATTGATCGGGCCTGTATTTGTTCAGTTTGACCAAACCAATAGATATTTATCCATCTGTGGTTCCTAATATTTACAAATGTGCATTCATCTCGTGCCCGAGTGTCCTACACATATCACTTCAATGGAGCTATTACAAGAATTTTTAATGCAGTCTAAAATTAATTCTAAAACCCAATTTTTACAAAAATTTCTAAAAATTGAAAAACTCAATTTAGTTACCTGAATATGAAAAATAAGAGTTAAATGAAGCGTATGTAAGTGAAATATGATGGTATATGGTGGTAAATGGATGGGTTTAGGATAGAAAAAAATAACCAAAATTGAGGACCAACATCTCCCCCTTGTTGATTCTCAAGCATGTCCTCATGCTTGTATTTGTCTCATTGATCTTCTTCCTCTACATGCTAACCTCCTTGTTGTTCTGCCTGTGGATCTACCGCTTGATGTAGAAGCCTTTGCTTGTGCTGCTTGAAGAAATATAATAACCCTTTCCATTTCTTCCTCTGTCAATTCAATTGGAGTTGTCCTTTATTTGCCTACTCAAAGGATCTTGAATTTGAGCACATCCAAGGATTAACTTAACTCTTTGCCATGTGAATCATGTCCATTACCATACTTTTGGAGATGTGTCTAAAAAGTTTCTTTGATTTTGAAAGAGGGTATTAATTTCCTTTATCTTAACCCTATGAGCATCCTTATGCAACCCATTCCTTTATATAAACCAAACTATATTTTCCATTTCTTAATGCCCAATAACCAAAAGCACTATTTTTGCCCAGTTTATGATATTGATAGTACATGAATTTTTAAAAATATCTTTCCAAAGTGATGATCATTCAATTCTAGTAATAAAGTTACAATAGTTACAACAGACATTGTACAAGTAGCATCAAACTTGTTTAACAATTTTCTTATAAAATACAAACTGGGTTTCTTTGAAATTTTTCTAAAATATTTCTACCACTCCATTTCTTCTCTTCACCAAAAATTGGAAATACCCTCATCACGGATTTTGAGAAAAAGACAAATTGGCTGTAGGTGACATTGCTTGATTTCTTCAAAAATACAAATCGGTTTAACTTGAAATTTATGGTATCTATTGATCTCACAATGATGCATCCCCCTGTTAAATTTCATGATAATATGATGCACGAAATTCAAGAAAAATGGGAAATGGTTGTAGGTGTTGATGGTTGATTTTTGGAAAAATGTAAGTTCTTTTGGCATGAAATTTTCTAGGTTTATTCATCTTCCCTCAAAATTTTGCATAAAATGGATATATGGTTTAAAAGTAATGAACAATTTTTGAAAATGCAACTATTTGCTTACCAAGACTCTCTAATATATTTTCATAAATTTTGAACTGGAATGTTAATATGCTAGATTGATATGCAAATTTCAATTACTGAGAGAAATTTAGGAATGGAAATGTCAAAATTTAGGACTGATATGCTACCTCTGTCACTGCTGCAAATGGTATCCAAACAAAATACTTTATTTGTAAACTGAATAAAAACTCTTATTGTGCAAAAGACCCAAAATAAAAATCTTCGTCATAATAAGACCTCTCACAGTGTTTGCAAATCATATTTCTTTTTTAAATATCTTCATTTTTCAAAGTTTACTTATGCAAAGTACGAGAAAGAAAGAAAAAAAAAATTTGTGTTGCTTATGTCTCTTCCTGTTAGTCATATAGTTCAAAAACTACTTCCCTAACATTCCAAGAAATTGTCTACTCTTACAGGTAGCAGAGGATTTTAAGCAAAAAAAATCCAGAACTGAAGTCTCATGTGACATATTTCAACAAAATCTGAATTTCGATTTTCTAAATCATTTTCGTTTAATTATTGAGGGGACTGATGCTTACCTTCAATGAGAGTTCTTTGCGTAATTGATGGCTTAGGTTGGAGCTTGGCACAAAACCTTCTTTAAAACACTGTTAAGTTCCTCTTTAACTCTCCATACTAGTCAGTGCTGCCCTTATTTCTCCATGCCTCTTCTTATTTCTCTATGCTTCCCTTGTTTACTACACGGCACAGGGTTTTACACTGCCCTTTTCAGAATTTTCGTGGCTCAATGATTTCTCTATGGCTCAGAGTTTATGCAAAATTTTACAGCATATTCTCTACGGCCAGGAATAGCTCTTCTCTATGGCTTAGGAGTAGCTCTTCTATGTCTCAAGATTACGTGAATTCACTATGTTTCAGAGCTGAATGAGTGATGATGACTGCAAAGCATTTCTTTGAAAATTTGACCATTTTTTTATTTGTCCCTTTAATGTCAAATTTCAAATGTTTTCACCACATGATTTATGATTCTGTACTCGTTTGACATTTGTTTAATTAGGACCTTAGGTTATGATTTTTGTTGTATGCATTATACTCATTCTTTCAACACATGCCTTCAATGCATTTTGTATACTCATACCATACTCTTATCCATTATGTGCACCTTTGCTTGTTTTGTTTTTATAGTTGTCATTTGTTCTTTTCATATGCGCTTATATATTTTATTTTCCTTTGTTTATCATATGCGCTTATGTATTCTTAAAATGACCATAGTTTTAGGTCCTTTTAAATCAAATATATTTACAATGATACTAACTTTTTTATCATGATTTTGTAGATGCATAACCTATCAAAAGGAAGGAGATGTGGTCAACAAGATTGGTCAAAATTTGTAAATGATAGGGTTAAGATATGAATGTATGGTGGACTAGTGAATGAATAAATGTGTAGGGTAATAATATAATGCATATGGCTAGGAATTTGCATATTCAGGTTTTTAAACTAAATTATCAATCTTAAGAATTTATTTTAAAAATCAAAGGCTTTAAAAATGATTTTAAACTTACAGTACTTTGCTTTGATTTGATAGCTCATTATTCTTTTGTCATCACTTGACTTTTCAAAATGAATTCTTGTCAATACTAGATTGTAGATAGATGTTTGTGGTTGCTTCAGGTCCCTTTGATATTAATTTTGTTCAAGTTTCTTACTGATAAATGTTAACGCAGATCCCTTCTGTATATAATATTGATCTTGTTCAGGTCCCTTACTGATACTTGTTGATGATGATGTTTTAGGTCCCTTTTATAGAACAACTGCTTGATATCAAACCATTGCCTGGTTTGTTGATTAATTATGAATCTTCCACCCTTGCTGATCTTAAGACTTGTCCTCAAGTCTTTCAGTTTTTGAAGGATGATCCTACAAAAATGAAAAACATAAAAGAGAGAATTTGTGTTGGCCAAACAAGTTGGTTTTCTGATATGAATTCGAGTTTGTATTGTGCCAGTATCCTAGATTTTCACAACCAAACTCCTTATTATTTATTTTCTTTTTCTTTTTCTTTCCTGGATGGAGGTGGGATATAATGGTGTAGGGAAGTATGGAAATCTTATGAAATTAAGATAGGTTGAAGTAATGATCTAGTAGTAGATGGATAGATAGATAATAGGTCTGGACTTCAACATGCATGATGACAAAGCTTAACATACAATATGGATGATGGATGAAATCATTAACAATATGGCTTATGAAAGGCTTCTTAGGCAAATGATGTGACTTTTAATGGTACATAACTTGACTTCTTCTTCTTATGATTAGCTTCATGCATTTTGCCTCGATCTTTATTCATGTTGTAGGGTTGTTGGTGTTGTTGGTCAACAACTGAAAGAAAGCTTCAAGAGTTTTAGTTTCATTGAATGAAATCAACATTAGGTGAATTCCAATTCACCTTGACTTGGATATTTTCATTTCATATTCTCATATAAGTATTTTTAAAATTGACTTTGAAAAGTCCTTCATCCATGGAGTTCACTCCTTAATTCTTCTTATGACCTGTAAAAACATAGCATTTGCCTGCAATATAATATTAGATGATGGAGGAAGAGAGGTTTATAGTCTGTCTTCATCCTAGAAATATGTAAAATAATTACAAGCATTTCTTAAAAACAAGTCCAAAGATTATATACAAAGAAATTGCATTTTTTACCCCTTGAGGAATGGTGACCAGCCTAGACCTCCTAGCAGTATTTTGTTCACAAAATATTTTTTTTATGTCCAATTAGAGTGATTCCAAAGCCAAGTTGAATTTAATTCATATGAATACATCCAGTATAAATAGGTTTTCAAAACGATTTGAAATGATATACTAAAAATGATGAAGAGTAACCTGTTTGATAGAGTTGCTTGTGAATATTTGACTAGACCAACGGTCACTATTTGGAGTGTAAATTTTTAGTTAAAGATCGGATCGATGTCATTCAAATTGTAGATTAAAATTATATGAATTTTGTTTTATCCAATAGAAACATATTTTTAAAATTTTTAGATTTGATATCACAAAATTTCTAATAAATAGACCTAGGAGACAAAGTTTTACTATGTTGATTTGAAGACATGCAGTCACTAAATGTGGAATAGCTTTTTCATTTGACCTCCAAATGGGATGATTAAAATTTTATGTTGATATAGAATTCAATATATATCTCCCATATAAAAATGTTTTGAAAATAAGATAATTGGGTATGTTAAATATGCCAATGAACAGTGAAGACATTGATTTGTCACCATGCATATTTTTTGACAAGCAATTAGTATTTTGAGTGTAACATTTTCATATGATATCAGATTGAGGTGATTCAAATTGATTTGGAAGCTAGATTTCAAGGGCTATAGCACCTATAAATATCATGTTAAAATGTTTCCATTAGACCCCTCAAATCACGATTGTACTAAATCTATCCCCAAAATTTTCACTTGAGACCTAGTTTTTATTTTGATCATATCATTTTGATTTGTGATCCAAACTAAAAATTTCAAAATGGATTTGAAAACTATATTTTAAGAGATATATTTTTTAAAACCATTATTTGAAAATAATCTTGCATTTTTCCATGAAATCCTTCCAAATGAATATTAAACAATGATTTGAAGAATTTATTCATGAGAGTTTGAACAAAAAGTCTTATTGTGAATTCATTCTACCTATTTATTTATCCTATTCTATCATACTCTATTGTATAAAAATAATTCATTCTCTCAAGTATAAGAGAATTTCTAATGCATCCATTTGCTTAACAAGATCATAAGTAGGCTCACATCCAAGTTTGAAAAATATACCTTAATGAATACTTGGAATTGAAAAATTAGTTGATCATAAAGATTTGATGTTAAAGAATTTTGAAAATGGAGTGGTGTTGTGGCCTAATGACTAGTTGAAACCAAGTTTCGAAATGATATTTTCTTGTTTGGTTCTCCTTAATTGTCATATTACAAAGTTCTTCTTTTGGAAAGTGTTCAAAATCATGAATGCACAAGGGATCATATGCTAGATATTCTTGAATATCTAGTTGTATTGTTTGAACTTCATCGCATGTGATCCATAGCTCATTAATATCCTTACAAAGATAACTAGAAGAAGCTTCTAAGTTCCCTTCTTGTGGATCCTCTTCATGGATGCTTTGTTTTTCTTATATCTTTTGAAATGAAGATTTGTCCCTAGTGATCATTCCAAATTTGGACAAGGGTTTAAGAACATCCTTGTGGTGGCATACCCTCTTTCTCTAAATGACTTCTTTAACATCAT
This sequence comes from Pinus tabuliformis, assembly GCA_031772625.1. Taxonomy (NCBI): domain Eukaryota; kingdom Viridiplantae; phylum Streptophyta; class Pinopsida; order Pinales; family Pinaceae; genus Pinus; species Pinus tabuliformis. The sequence goes on along the minus strand of CM062817.1, from coordinate 1,742,804,377 downwards.
GTTTTGTAGATATTTGTTTTGTAAATGGATTTTGTAGTTAGTGAGTTTTGGTCAGTTGGTTGGGGGTTTTGTTTTGGTGATCTACCTTTCTAACTTCTATATCTAAGCATGAATAAACATAATGAAAAATCCTATTTTTATTTTTTTTAACGATCTTCCTAATTAGTTATATCCAAAATATGCTTCCCCGGAAACAATGCCAAAAATGTCAGCTCAATTTATTGTATAAATTAAGGCATGTATTTTACTATCAATCCAGGTTGGTAATCTTATAAGAAAACCACAATTTATGGATTTTTGGATGAAAACTAATATAGAAAGTAGTTATGAGAACAAAAGTACATATTACAAACATAAATCATTCTACATAACTAAGCAAAAACATTTAAGACTATTTCATAAAAGCATACATGATTGGTCAATGAAATTAAACTATTTTAGAAAAACAAGGAAGAGACTCTTTTCAAAGAGACCTAGTTGTCCTTCCTCAATATTTCTATAATGACATTGCCAATATCTAAGTAAGCATAAGAAAATGCAACGAAAGCATAAGAATTTAATCTAAGAAATATTTGAAAGAAGTGAATCTTGTTCAATCTTAGTCCTAACTCATGAAGAAGAGGCTCTTTTCTAATAGACTTGGTTATCCTTCCACATTCAAGATAATCACTAAAAGGAAGAAATATTCACTTAAAACATAGCCATAAAATAAATTCCCATTAAATATATTTACAAATATCTACAACAAATGAATAATACTAAACACGAAGAATTAAACTAACATATTCAAAAATATGAACATCCTACAACAAAGTGTACTTAGATTGGTATGGGGGCCTTCCAACCTTATTGGTACACTGCAAAAACACTCAGCTACAGAAACTCATTTACTCCATCAAACACAAATAAACCATGAAACAAAAGCTTTGTCTTCAATTATCTCAAAATAATAAGCTTCAAGTTTTTCTACATGTTCTAACTATGAATGCCTCTCTTTAAATAGGAAAAATAATAACCATATAAGCTAAAAGGTATGCAAAAACCATCATTAATGTTATCCCACTTCATCAGGTCGAAGCCATCCATTATTTACAAGAAATCTAGAAAATTTCCAAAAACTCCTAAAACTAACCCTTTTTAATAGGGATTTCTGGGTGACAGGTCAAGTTTGATCAACGTTGACTGGGCCTGTATTTGCTCAGTTTGACCGAACCAATAGATTTTCATCCATACATAGTTCCTAAGCTTTCCAAATATGCATTCATATTGCACCCAGGTGTCCTACACATATCACTTCAATGGAGCTATTACAATAATTTTTAATGCTGTCTAAAAGTAATTTAAAAACCCAAATTTTACAAAAAATTCTAAAAATTGAAAAAATTAATTTAGTTACCTAAATATGAAAAATAAGAGTGAAATATGATGGTATATGGTGGTAAATGGATGGGTTTAGGATAGACAAAAGTAACCAAAATTGAGGGCCAATAATGTGGGACCTTGACTGCTCCCTACTGACATCACAAGGTTAGAGCACCCACCAGATTGTGATTCATTGATCATACTTGGCCCCTCTGACAATTTGGATTGTGGCAGGGCCTCCCCGCCCCCTACTGAAGTGGAAAAAGGATGCCCCACGACATTTTCGTCCATAGATTTACCAATCAAACCTCAACCATCCAAGAGATCATTTAATTTTATATTGTTTGTTGAACCATCATACGCACTTGGTTGAGGCATGAGGTTGAATGGGTTACGACTAAGCGCGATAAGTCATATAAACTATTTGACTCAAGCCTAATGCCTACACATCGTTCCCACTCACAGACAATTTATTTACACTCCTATCCCAACTCATGGTTCGACAATCATATATTAACTCACACCCATATATGTATGTCTATATACATCTAATTTTGTGGCGGCATTATTTCCAAATCATAAGGCCAATGACCCAGTCATTTCCCCAAAACTTAGGTGTTGGTGTCAATACATATATATTTGTATATGAATATGCTTCGTCATTCATGTTCATATTATATAACCTATGTACATGAATATAAATTCAATAGGGATCACATAGGTATGTCCCATCACTCATATGATAGATGTTGTTGAGAGACTAAATCAATGGTGGGTGGTGAAAACACTACCCTGACTTGAAGATTGGCTCAATATCCTATCGGCAACTAATGATTCCACCCTATGGGGCCCAACCCTTGAACATTCAAATTTGATTCCATTCTTCATTATTCACAAGGTTTGCTTCACATGGCATATTTCTCATGTTTGCAAGTTCTAGGGAAAATTTTAAGAACTTCCCTAAATTTATAATGTATAATAAATGGGCAAATCCCCATGATACATAGGAATAATGGAAGGCAAATTTGTTAATGATATAATATGTATATATAATTTTTTGGGCGAATCTTTCACTAGATTATATTGTCTTGTAAAATCATGGTGAAGCACTAGTACAAAATGGTGAGTCACTAAGAAATCAAAGGTTTGTTGCAGTCACTCTTTAGAAAATATCTACAATAAGCCTCTAAAGGGAATAAGTCAAAACCATATTCAAAGCCTAACAATTTTGTGTGGTTGAGAGAAAAAATGCTCTCAAGCTGCCTAGATATCATAAACATTGCAAATGAAAAAGAAAATAATAATAATAATAATATAATATCCAAGTGAAAACCTCATTAATAGACTTGGGATAGACCTTTGGCTGAAAACCACCATGGAAGCAACCTTAGGTCTACAATAAAGGAATTACTCCTCATGAAAACCCTATTAGGATAAATGGACTAAGGCACTAGTTAAAACAAGAAATAGCATCAATAGCTTGACAATAAAAATGAAGAACAAAGGAAAAAAAGGAGATTTTTTTTTTTTGGTTCATAAGTGTTTTCAAGTACACAGGCACTAAATATGACTAGCAATAGTCTAATGAAGATCTCAAAATAGATTGAGAAACAAATCATTCCAAGATACCTACACCAATAAAACAATTGGAAGTATTAATGTATCTATATAAAAATCATCACAACAAAGCAACATTGTACATCCTATTGCAAGTTCTCTTTACAAGAATCATCATGATCATCTTCATACTCCATGCTTTTTATCCTCCATTTCACACTTTCTCTATATCCTCCATTTCTCATCCTCTTTATTATCGATGCACCATACTAATTGTAGCAAGCACCAATTCCAAGTCCCATTAGCATTTTTCATCTTCACCACATTTCTTCCAAAATGATTGTATTCTTCCATTACAAAACAAAGTTCTCTTACTATTGTCATGGAAAATCATACAGTATATTTGATGCCATTGTTGAAGGTTATACATCACAAAAATCATCATTAATATCATCATGGATGAAAACATTCTTAAAAAATATTCAACATACACAACACCATGTGGTTTGCTCTAAACAACATCGATACGACCAATTCCTCCCTACACACCATCACTGCTAATCTCTGTGATTGGCTATCAGATGGGAGTTCACAAATGCCTACATAAAAGGGATGGAATGAAGGGAAATAATGTCCATCATCTCAAACAAAGGTATTCAAATATGGTTATGGAAACACATGATTGTAATTATGGCCTTGTTCATGAACCTCACCTTGTGAAGATGGAGAAGGTCACAGTTAGTTAATAAGTTGGCACCCAAATTCAAGCCCATTTGGCTTTGTTGATATTATGGTTCCAAGTAGATATGCTTTATCTTTCAGTCTGGTGGACACTATTTTGTTGGTCTCTCCCACATCATCTTTTCATTATGTCTCCTATCCCACTCCCTACATACCTTTTTTATCAAAATCCATGTCCCATCCTAGTTCTTCCCCTAGCCATCACATAAGTCAAGGTCAAGGAGTCTCCTTGCACATGAGAGCACAAGATGAAATAGCCTTTGTATTATATTATTTGGAGCATACCCCTAGGGTAGCTAGAGAGGAATTGAAATTATTGAAAATGAAGCAAGAGTGGGAAGAATATTTCTATCAAATATAGAGGTTGAAGAAAATATAGGACAGTGGAATCCAGAACTGGGTAATACTAGATCAAGGCACACCCAATATATGTAAGCAACTTAATATCTCTATTTAAAAACCAAAACTACCCTGGGTAAAGTCATGTTAGAAACGAGTGAGTCCCAATAGGATATTCTCTTGTGCATAGATACTTTGCAGTTACAAGTGGACAATTTGGATTACAAGGTGACTTCTCTTTCCAAGAAAGTAGTAGAATTAGGATTTCCTAAGAACAAGGAAGAGGAGGTTTCACCTTCACCCCAACAAGAAGATTCCCCCTAATGATGGTTGGTTTATTGTTATTATTATTTAGATTAGGCTATACAACCTTCTCATTAGCTCTAGTTTTAAGTCTTTCATTGCTTTGTTTGACAGTCTTAGGATACATGACTTACATGACTTAAACTAATAATTTGTGAAAGACTTTACTTACATTTTACTAGTTTGGTTTCTCCAATGGCAGACCAATAGCTACATGAACAATGTTTTCTTGTTTAAAGTAATACAAAGGTGTGACTAGCTTACCAAAAAAACAATATTCAACTTACACAGGTATGTACAAGTATCATTCCACTATTGTCAAGGGTTCCAAATAGAGATTTTCCCATGGACAAAAATAGAAACCCTATTTTTCAAATAACATTATTCACCTTGGCAACATTGTTTGAAGCATTAGAATCATCAAATACTTTTAAACACCTTCCTTAATAGTCTACAACTTGCAAATATATATACCCTATTCTCTTTTCAAAAGTAGGTATATTCTGGGCCAATACAGGAACCATACAAGAATTGTACAAAATCTATATGATTACAACAAAAATTCAACATCAATAGGTAACTTGAGTCAACACAATGCAACATGTTATGTTAGTCCTCTTGACTAATAACACATTATCAACTAAGTTGTGTCAAACAAAAAATACATCAAAAATGTCAACGATATATAGAAAAACACTCAAGCCAATTTCTAAATGACACTTGTAGATTTGTAAGTCTCATCCTTCTTGAAAGAACATTCAAAATTTTTCATGGTTAAATGATCAATACTAGTTTTGCAAATGAAAGGAACACATTTGAATTTTTACCACTTGGATTCTTAGGCTTCAAGAATTCTTCCTCACAACCATGAACATAGAACCATCTATGATGAAATCATAGTTCCAAAACTATGCAGAGAGTATGGTCTCTGAGATGTTCGCAAACTACAAAGAATTTTTATCAAGTGCAACATGAACAATTTCCCATGAGATTTATACAAAGCTAGGTTGTGCAACACCTTGCCTTATTGTATTCACTATATTTAATTTGCAGTGCTTTCATTTAAAATTGTAGAAGATATCACAAATGGCATGCATGGCTGCTATCAGTAGCTCCCCTATTAGCTCCCCTTTTTTTTCATAGATCATAAAACTTAAGTATTTTCATAGACGAAAACAAATAAAAACAATGTGCTCGCCTTTTTACAACAACACAATGATTTAGCTTCCAAACCTGCTATACTACAGCATGGCCTTTCCACAAATGACTTTATCTCTCACTAGCAGTCACTTTCAACAATGACATGCCCAACAACAATAGAAATTCACCTGTCCAACAACACTTTTAGCAGAAACTTTCCACTTCTTTCTTAGCCAATGGTTTGAACCCACCCGCTTACATTTTCACACACTACAATCACCCCAGAGCATTAGTAATTGCTTCATTTTGGGAAAAAAAAATTGTTTTTTCTCACATAAAACACCAATCTACTCTTTGCTCAAAATCCTTCCACTCAAAATCTTTGCTGAGGTTTTATACCAATTCATGTAATCAGAGGCGCAATTGAGTAAAAATTCACTCATTTACAAAGTAAGGAAATGAGAAAAGTATGTTCCATAACCTTTAAAGGGAGTATTATATTATTGATCCCTTTCCTATTTTACACTATGATACAAATGATCATTAATAATTTCAATGATTTTTTAACAATCTTCATTGCTTTTTTTCAAAGAAAAGAACAAATTTCTTTCATATACAGTTCACATAATCCCCATGGGACATTAGAAACCAAAAAGAAAGATCATCAATCCAGAAAAAGGCCAAATCTAGAAATAATTGAAAATATGTCTTGCAGCAAGGCAAAATATGTTGCACAAAGGAACAAAGCCACAATGGGCCAGAGGAAACAACATCTAAATATTGTATCAAAATATTGCCTGTATCTAAAATCTACATAATCCACTAGTCGAGTGGGCACAAGAAAATACTGAAACTACAAAACAAAAAGGAAATAAAACTAATAAGCCGCATCTTGATAAAGTTTGCATTAGAAACCCCAAAAAACAGAGGAAAGACAGAGCATGTTAAGAAAAAACTACCTAGAGTTAGAAGGTGAAATATTCATTCCTACATTCATTTATTTCTCTTAATCTTTCATTCCTAAGTAGACTTCTAGAATTACTCTACATTATTATATTTTTTATCATTTTATTCATTTAAACATTACAAATGAGAAATCTTCATTAAATTGGTCCCTTCTCTCTCTTGTAGGTTCTTTGCTCAGTGTCTTCATTTTTGGTCTTCTTTGTTATTTGGCCTTCTTCATTTGTACTTGAAAAACATAAACATTGTTGAAGTCCAAATAAAAGAATCACCATCCATGAAAATACATAGGTTACCAATAGTTGTATCCACTGATTCTGTAGGAAATTTTTTCTTGTAAATGGTTCATCAACCATTCTTCCATCATGACTCTACATATTTGCATGTCACTCCCCTTTCTCTACCATCATCATTGTTACCATCCTCATTCTCATGGAATTTTCTATTACCCATAACCTTGTTGTTGATGTTCGTACATCTTAAATGATCTTCTTAAAGCGATAATCCCTACTTTTCTCTCTTCACTAAAAGAAATGACTTTGGAGGGATCAAAGGATTTCATTAATATGTTGTGTGACAAGTATGGTGTCCTTACAACCAAGATTCTCTAGCCAAATGTTGTTTCCATATGGTTATTTTCTCATTTACTCGTTGGAATAATCAAACCGTATGAATATGACAACATAGCTCCTGATCTTGATCTTAGAGTTATGACATGCAAAAAATTTCAATTGAAAAATAGACTTACTAGTTAAGCAATCTTGTCTTGGAATTTGTCTCTAAATTTTTGCTTGATCTATTTGTGGTACCAAAATTTTACCAATGCCTTAGATGCAAAAAAAACTATATATAAAAAGAAGGGGCACCTATTGTTGTGAAAGAGGATGGCTTGGCTTATGGGAGGGGAGTTGTTGCAAATACCCTTGAAGAAGCATATGATGCAATTGATAGTAGACTTGTAAAAGGAAGTCTTAGGTTAGCTGGTTATCAAATTATTGTGGGGTTGTTCCTTGAAGGAGAGGAAGCTTCATTTTTTGCTCTTGTTGATCATGAAAATGCTCTTCCTCTAATTTCAGCACAGGATCATACATGTGTGAGTGAAGGAGATATAGGTCCAAATACAAGAGGAATGGGGGAATATTCACTAGCTCTGACCTTGACAAAGGAAGTTGAGTCATTGGTGATGAAATCAATTGTTCTTTCTTCCAAATGTGAAGCGAATAGAGGCAAAAGGAGGTTGTATGTTTATAGGGGTACTCTATGCTAATTTAATAATAGATTCCAAATCTAGTTTACCAAAACTCCTTGAATGCAATGTTCAATTTTGACATCCCTATTATCACATCAGTGTGCCTTCTTTTATTTTCTATTTGTCTAAGGATTGCTTGGCAGATTGTGTTGTAGAATACTGTATAGATTCAATGTGTTAGGAAATGAGCAATGCTAATAAGAAAATAAATATATGGTTTTCTTATGTTGAACTCCACTTTGAATAATGTATTTTCTTGAACTTACATAAAGTACATTATTTCATGAAAATAAATGGAGAAAGTGAAGTTGCTTTTTGTGTATCTTAGGATTTACAACCTTTCAAGAAGTCTAATTTATCCATGGCCCCAATCTGTCTGTAAAGTATTAGTGCCAAAGCTAAAGCGTAATGGTCTCTAATGCTTTGCTTGAAGGTTTGACAACTCTTCATTTGATTTATGCCCACAACTATTCTACTCTAATATCATTTCATTATGAAATGGATATTACCTTAGATGCATGGACCTAATTTTAGGCAATGACAGGACGGGTAAGTCAGTTATGTTTGATATGCAAGAAATTGTGAATTAGGTTATCTATAAGTTTTTTCATAGGGGTGAAAAAAAAATAATTTGGAAATATGTATCGGTTGGAAATCAGCTACCCCAACATGTTTGCAATCGTAAGCTCACTGCAATGATTTATGGAAGAAAAAGTTGCTCACAATGGCAAGTTGTTGAGTCTTAGGAAAAAATAGAGGCTTAATTGATGTTTTTGTTTATTTTAAGAATATAGACCTTGAAACTCATCAAAGCAAGTTTTGTTGTGTTAAACAGAGACAAAGGAAGTTCTGTTTTGTTAAGCAAAGACAAGTAAAATAAACTGACTTTATATTATTTCACAATATTGATTTAGATAATTCTTTATCAAGATGAGATAATATACAGTAGGATGATCATATTTCTTTTGACTAAAGTACTTTAGTCTATAGAAGTTTCCCCAGTTCCATAGGTACCATACCCTCCATCCAACAGTAGTAGCTTCTAGCACTAGGGTGAGTGACATAACCATTGGCTTACCCATAAGCAACGTCCTTGTGGTTGATTCCTACTAAATAAGCAAGAGTAGTAGATTGAGCATTATATTTAGAGGTAGATTATGGAGTAGACTAGTAAGGGAAATATGTGCATATTTTTTTATCCAAAAGTTTATCCAGTAGAAGTAAGGGGTGCTAGAGGGAGAAGATCATGGAGGGAGTAGATCCAAAGCTAGATACTATTTTTACCTTGAACCACAAGGCTTATTTTGGTTCTCGCTTGAAAGAGGACCATGTCCTAGTACTTCATTTAGGAGTTGATTTCAATCAATCACTCTTACCCTTCTACACATTGAATACTTAGAGCTCTATAGGGCTCAATTGTGGGACTCCAGCATTTTGGAGGTTGAGGCACAGTTTTGGTGTAGTTTCTCCTTCACTCAACAGAAAACGCTCTCCCAAGCTCGATGTCCCAAAGTCTCCCATAGAAGTCTTGATTGGAGAAAATTCTTTCAACATTTCCTTCCAAACAATTAAAATTCCTCTGAATATCTCTACATCTAATTTAATCCAATCCTCTAGTGACCTTTGCAACGACGATTGTGATGTTGAATTCTATGTCGATGATCCATTTTATTTCCCTATCCATGGGATCTGGTAGCCTTCACACTAAATCAAGTTTGAGGCTTTAAGCTCATCTAATAACCATGGTTGAGCATAAATTTCTCATTGTTGTCCCAAGGGATTTTATGGGTGTTGCACCATTTTCCCATGTCCTTTGACTTCCACATTTTCTATATATGTTGCTTTCACTAGGTATCTTGAGATATTTTTGCACACTAGTGACTGAACTATTTAAGAAAAAGCCAAGACCATAACATTTCTCTTCTTGATCCATTTCAAGTCCTCTTTAACTCATTGGCAAGAGGAATTGCACATTGAACCAGATGCTCAATCATTAGGCATCAAAACCTCAAAAAGTGAGTGGGAAGGCCAAAAAATATGTATCAATCGTATATGACCCAAAAACTACCAATATTAAGACCATTTTTTAGATGGCCCTAGATGGACGCCTAGATCATGGCAAGTATCAGGAAAACCATTCCTCTAATATATTCCTCTAGACACAATGTATTTGGGATTCTTTAAAGGGAAATTTGATCAAATGTATAGAAGATTAGTAGATATTTTAAAGAAGAGTTCACATTTATTTCTTCGAAGAAAATTAGGATCATAAGAAATTGGAAATCTATGAAATCACTTGATTTCACAAATCTGTAGTAGGGTGTGGGGTTATAATCCTACATATTGAATGGTTTTTAAAACATGTACTCTACAGTTTTCATGCAAACTCAAAAGGAATAGGAGAAATCTTACAGAAAAATAAAAGATAAATATATACCAATAAAAGAGAGTAAGAAAAACAAAAAAGAGAAGGTAGCTTATAAATGAAGCATAAAGGTGATTTCCCTTTGCACAAGGGAGAGAACAATGACATTGATAGGAACAATTTCCAATTCATGTGTTTGATCTCTTTCTGATACATGCAACTAGATCATTTTTTTCCACATTGGATAGTGAAAAAAGTTCCCCTTTTGGACCATCCTGAAATCTATTTAATAGAACTCTCCCAAATTAAAAGGGGCATTCCATCATAACAGAAACTTCTAAGAAACATGATGCAACTTTTTTCGCAGCATAAAATGGCATAGTAACTGAACCAGATTTTACTCCACCATTTCCTTCAAATTCATTGACATATATTTGGTTATATTGTACCAAGTCTCCCAAAACCATCAACAACCAAATTATGTGTTTAGTATTTTGATTGTGAAAATTGATGTTCAAGGTAATTCCAATAGGCATACCTATTACAAAATTAAGAGGACACTCATAACTATTTTCTGGAACAACCAAAACTGCTCTAATTTCTTTAAGTTATTCACTGAGAGGTATGGGTTCAAGGAAAAAATGTTTAGGTAATTCCTAAAAAAGTTTTAAGAGACATGATATATTTGGATTGTCATCACAAAATTGCTTCTTAACTCACTCTAAAAAGTCAGGATGCTCAAACCCATGTCCTTGATAGAGGACCTCAGCAGTAGAAATTATGGACTTCAATCTAGTAAATATCTACGAATGTAAATTTAGTCCCGACGCAGACAACCTCGACATATAACTAAGGAACTTTAGCTTAAGTATGTGCAGCTCTTGTTCTTCTCCTAGACCCAAAAATAAATTCCCCACTCGTCTTAATGTTTTGTCTAATTGTTGTAGGAAGAATTATGGTGAATTTATTTCAGAATGCTATGTATTTTGGTAGCTTCCAAGTATCAAGTTGGCCCACAAATTTGCTAAAAATTGAATTGAATATATATAGATAGAAGAAAAGGCTATCACGGAGCTAGGCCCTTCAAAATTTCTTTCAATTTTTCCTAATTCTTCCCTACACTCACTATGTTCCAATCCAAATGCAAGTTAGAGCTAAAATATATGCCAAGAAAAGAGAAAATAGAGGAATGAAAACTAATTTTACATGATCGATATCTGTTCTACTCAATGTTGCATGAACAATGATAATGCAATAAGTAGACAACTTACATTCAGATTGGTATATCTACATTTTCATAAATGTTTACATTCTTATGCAAGCTTCAACACGTACAAGAAGCAATAAAGTAGTGAGCATCAAAAAAAGGAATTAAAATGATTTCATGGATGGAAGTATATTTTTGCACCTAAAATAAATTAATAATCTATCCCCTAATAACATTCATGGTATAACTAATCTAGAAGTCAGAATACACTGAATGGGTAGAAACCAAAGGAAGATTATCACCTCAGAGACTTTAGGACATCACCTAATTCCCTCTATTTAATCAAAGGCTAGGTCCCAGCAACAACAACACTCCACCCTTCAGCTTATGTCCAACAAACCTCAAGTATTGCCTAGAAAACGACAATGGGAATATAGCCAGCCTTTGAGTAGGAAAGGATCAAGCCTCCATGGGAAACTACCCCCTTCTTCCCTTATAAGCAGTCAAAGCAGGAACACATGTATTGGACATCAAAGAAAATAAACACCATGTATAACATATTAGCCTCACTATATATTATAGATAAAGTGGAAAATAACAAACTTTATAATCACCTTAGAAAAAAGCTTAAAACAAGATCCATCATTATATAGGATGCATATACATCTACAAATTCAACAGAATCTAGCCAAATGGAGAAATTGTAATAAAAAAATAGCCAAAAAGTGGGCTATAATTATTAAAATAATTTTTGTATGAGATGTTTTCTTTCTGTTTTATCTCAAAAATTCAAAGCAGAGAGTTAGAGTCTTAATTAGCAGACCTTGGTTTTGGGAAAGCGCAAGATTCTTCTTGAAGCCATGGTCTCCAAAATCCATTCCAGCAAATGTTTGTCACCACCACACCAGTGTGGGCGAGGCTTCCAAAATATTCCACTCCATCTTTGAAAAGAAAAAGTATGTGAAATAATTTGGAACCCCTTTGGAAAATATATTAACTCAAGCAGGAAGAACAGGAAAAATAGTGTATTCACCTATGCCAAATTAAGAATTGAACTATATCTCAACAAAGAACCGTCAGAAAACCACAGAACATAGCCTAAAAAAGATCCAAAAAGAATACCCCCCCTGTTCCAATACAACTTCGTCAATTTTCTCTATGTTTATCTTGACGCCTTTCAGACATTTCTTCACTATTTACATGGAATTTCCAAACAAATCAGTGTTTAGATCTTCAAACTTGGGTCTTGTAGATACAATCAATATCTATCAGTCTCCACTGCAAAAGATATAATTCTCTTTTCCTTCTCACATTTTGAATGAAGTCTCCAAAGAGTTATGACACTCGTTCTCAATTGCTTCTTGATTTTTCGAAGTGTCAAACACAATCACTAAAAATCTATTTTCCTTCACCTCAAATTTACCACTGTGAAAATTTAAGAATGGAGATGTCAAAGGTGCCTCCACCTAACTTAAAAACTAGGATTGTCTTATTTTTATTAGAAGAATAAACATGTGTGTGAAATCCATAGTCTATAGTTGTAGTGGTGGGTTCACTAATAATTTTCATTACACTGAGACCAACAACATTTGCCACATCTTTGGTATCCCTCCTTTGGAAAATGTTAAAATAGGTAGGCATAGTGAGCCCCACATTACTCACATCACAACCCAGGAAACCTTTAGCTATATTTTGAATTTTCATTAAGATCATAGAAGATTCCCAATATATCTTATGTCAGGAATAGGCCAGTGTTGGCTTCTCAAACTCTCTTCGATTTACAAATATTATGTAGCTTCCAATAGAGACACACCCAATGTCCACGTTATTCTCCCAGATCCAACAATTATTTTCTCATATTTGAAGTGCAAGTTGCAACCCATATGTAAGGAGTGCTGCTACATATGCTGCACGAAAACAATACCCTTCTACAAATGGCTATGGAACTACACTTTTATGAGAATATTTCCATGTTTTTAAACAAAAATGCTCGCCTTTCTCTAATATCTCATTATAGGTGGCAACAGAGGACAGATTATAAAATTTGTAGAAAAAAAGAAACTAGACAATGTGTAAAAACTCCCATCTAGTGGTGGATGATGATTTTTAAGGGCATAAGGGTACTGCTCACAATTTGTAGCTACATATGAATGTGACCATAAAGAGGCATTAATAGTGGATTTAGTTAGTGCTTGGCATTCTACCCAGCTAGAGTCACCAACCAACTCAATTTATGTTCCAGAAATTTCTTTCCTTGTAATCCTCCTACCATTTTGAAGACTTTCAGCTTGATTTGTATAACATTTAGAAAAATGATATGATTGTTTGTAGCTATTTTTTAAACACAGATCTTTTATCTTCCAATTCATTTGATTTTTGCAATAGTGCAGTTCTTTTTGGCTCCTCTAGGAAAGCTTCTTGTGTAGGAGTATGACTAACTTCTAAAAGGAGTCATTCAAACCATAAGCTAGAAGTGAATATGAATAAAGTTAGTGCTCCAATAACCCAATGTTTAACTTCACAGTATATTCATCTTTTGCCTCTTCCCCGGGTTCAAAAGTAACTTCCATTGAGGAACCACCTAATTCAAGTGCACCAAAATTTTTGTGCCCATGTGTATTACCTATCTTATCCATGTTGTAATTAAGCATGACACATCCATAATAGGCCTCTTCTACCCCACTAATAACCCTTACCCAACTCCTCTGACAGATAAATGGATATGACACCAATATTTCCCATGCCTTATCCAAAATCCACTTTACATTAGAAATTGGTAGTTTGTAGAGCCCAGTTGTAGCTAAAAGAAAAACAAGAATATTTCTATGTGCATAAGAAGGAATATGTCGCTCTTCCCAATTCAAAAGAGGTTCTATGGAAACCTTCAATCCAGATCCATTATACATAAATTTATCAAGTCAGGTTCATTTTGCACCCTGAGATATGCAAGGCCATTCTCATGACCATAAATTTTAGTAGATTCTCCAGATATTGAATGCACCACTACTAGAATATTTTCTTGAACCTTCCTACTATCATGTGACCACTCATACACATGGAAAAAGTATCAAAGAGTAAAGAGGATCAAATTAAGTGATGTTATGGCCATACCATTGTATCTGCTAATGCTTCAAGTGAAGAGACTCTGTAACACCAAGAACATCGAGTGCCCTCCAAGCATTGGTCATCAGAACCAATGTAGTCCTTATGGTTTGTAGATAGTCTTCTCACTCTAACATCAGGCTCTAACATCAGGCTCTTCAAAAAAACTCTACACAAGGTCATTACAACTGTAAAAAATCAGCAAGACACAAATTTGGTAGTCAATATGACCAAAATAAGAACTAGTTCACACAATTTTCACAATCCTTCTTTTAAAACCAACATTCTAATCCCCTTAGAATTATGATCAACTACCACTGTTCTTCCCAGGTCAGCAAACTCAGCTCCACCTTGGCATCAAAAGTGTAATTGCATAAAAGGAATGTCGGTCTCATGTCAATAGGTCTCCTACAATGAATGCATGGGAACCTAGTACATAGAATGTTTTTCTCTTCAGTTAACTACCTAGGGCTTATTTCCCTTTCTAGTTATCAATTATTCTTTTCCAAGAAAATATAAAATAAGAATAATATTTTACTATATTCTAAAAGGTGAAGATGTTGAAATCATGCCACAAAGTGAAAGGAAATAAAATATCTTTCCTCAAACCACCAAATATATAAAGAAAACAATAATAATTACAAAAACTAAATTAAATATATCAATCTGTGCATGAAATGAGAACTATAAGCATTCAATGGAATAAAAAAATCTTTGACCAAAAATTTCAAACTTGACAAAATCCTCTAAACAAGCAGAAAACAAACCACTAAAATTTTCTAAGATATCAGAGCTAGACATCCACGCAATTTCATGTACTTGAATAAGCCCATTGTTGCTTAGTGTTAGACTTCTTAAATTAGTTATTTATCATTTAATACTAGGACACTACATATGTGAAAAGAAATAGGTCCCAGCTTCATCAAATCTGACTTTATTTCCAATTAAAGATCAAATCGAGCTTAATTTCCAGTACCAATATAAAATCACACCCTTTATAAATCTTAACACCTAACCACTTAGACCCCTCATATAATCCTTTTCATAGCCTAAAAAAGATATATCCTTGACAAAAAATGAACTTTTCAGAAATATAACATGATCATGTAAGACACTAAATACTAAATATGAACACTACTAGATAGGCAACAATTCACTTCCAGTTCAATCAACCTTCATGCAATGAATAAAATGTAGAATTTCTCATTGTAGATCAACAAATTATGCAATATACTAAAGAAAAATACAAGATCTACTTCTAAAACAAACTTGCAGAAGCTTAATCGATTATAAGCAGGATCAAATAGAACACATACAACAAAGAATGAGAAATCAATCACACATGAACACAGAAGAATACTCTAGGGAAAGCCTCAGCTAAAAACCCTGATCTTTGTAATACAATACAAGTGGAAAAAATCTCTTGCTTACACAAAGATTTAGCTCTCAAGCTATCCAGCTCTCAGTACAATCCCTCACTGTTGCTCAAAGACAGAATAGACAACACATATGCCTTCCTTCAGTCCTCCAAGCCTCCTATTTCCATGTGCAATTTCTCCTGGGTCCAATGCTGCCACCTGTGTGAATTTTCCATTCACACAACTCATCAAACTCAAAAGAAACTACGCAATCTCCAAGGAATGAATTCCTTCTGCATGCAAGAGATATCCTCAATGGAATATTCCTGCAACTGATAGTATACTATCCCATCACCTGATCTCAACTGGGTCTCTGACTGAACTGACATGCATAAGTTATTTATGAGAGAATATTCAGTTATCTGAAGTGCAGAAGTTACATGCATGCATGCATTAACTAACTGAACTGACAATCAGTTCCACAAATTGTTGGAACTAATCTAACTGGACTTAACTCAGACAACTGAGCTAACTAATTACAACTCAAATTACAACTCATCCTGATCTCCTTAATTAAGGGATAACTTCCTCAATCAATGGAGAAACTGTTGCATGTCTTCACATAGGCTTCATGTTTGATTTCCTACAACTAATTAACTCAAGATGAATTAATTAATTATTTTACAACAGCTGCTAAGATCAAATTCGAATTTTAATTCTCAATTTTAGTTCAGGGACTAACTAAAATTGGAATGTATCACAAAATGCTATTTATAGTAGTGATATTTTTAGCACATCTATTTTTAGCATTTGTTGTTGCTATTTTCAACACTCCCTCTCAACAAGAAAGGGATTATCAATGATCTGAATTTGAAACTACTTGAAATTTGTTTGCAAGGTATTCAATTCAGAATTAAACATGTTTAAAAGACTTCCATGTCTTGCAGAAAGAAAACACATGAAATTTTCAGCTGTTCATGACCCATTCAAGCATAGCAGAGTTATTTCCTTTTACTGTTGAACACATTAAAATGAATTTGTTCTACAAAATAAATCAACCACATATGCAAAAGAATTTGATAAAGTAGTTCACCCCCTCCAGGGCTACGTCTGCTGGGTCCAAAGCTCCCAACCGGGCTTGTCCTTGTTTTTATTAAATGCTCAAATTGAAAATACAGCTGAATAGAAGCATCTACAAGAGAAATAGATGGTAGAAATGGATTCAGAACACTTTAATCCTTCAGGATTGACTATTGGATCACCTCCAATGGATACCTGCAACCCTGTACAGTCTTCCCAATATTGGCCCCTGGTGGCTCCTAGAACTTTCACGGCTCCAAAACGTATGAAAATGACCTCTGATGGCTGTAAGACCTACACCAATGGCTTCAGAAGGTCGAAATTACCCAAAATCAAAAAAAAAATCGTCCAAAACCGACTTTCCTAGCCAAAGTTATGGCCATTTACTCCCAACTGCCAGTTTGGCCTAACAAAACCCCAGTTAAATTTAGTGACGGCCAGTTAAGCCCGCCAAATATGGCGGGACCGCCAAATTTGGCGCTCCGCCAATTACGCCGCCAACTGAACTGCAGTCAAATAAAATTTTAGCCTCGGATTCCGTGCTGACCGTTTGGGCTGGTGGTTAATGCTTAGCTCCTGGTTCCGGGTCGAGGTCATATGGAGGGCGGGGGCTGGCGCTTAGGGGCTGGCCCCCTTAACTTTCCCGCTCAAAAAAGTTCTGAATTCAAATTAAGTTTTTCTGCAACAGATTTCATGTCCGGCTCCCATGCCGTAACTGTAAATTGTTGGACTAATAACCCAGAGGTCAGGGGTTCAAAACCCCATCCGACCAAAACCCATTTTAATACACCGCCCATCCAATTTCGCTGACGTCATCTAGGGCCACGTGGCGCCCTCTGATTGTCTGTTGAAAAGGGAATATTCCCTGGAATATTCCAAGGAATATTCTGTGGAATATTTTTTTTTTTATTTTTTTAAAAAATTCAAATTTTCTAATGTTTTGGGCAAAATATTCTTTTGGCCATATCTTCCTCATACGGCGACCGTTTTTCGAACCGTTTGTGGCGTCGGAATCGGGAGGATGAGCACTTTCCATTCTTTCAGCTTTGAACCAGTTCTGAGCAATTTTAATTTTGAGCATTTTTACGACACTTAGGACATGAGCACCTGATCACGCCTCCCCATTGGGAAGCTTTTGGACCCCAAAAGCCTTCAACTACCTGTTAAAGAGGTGAGGGTATAGCTCCGTCACTCTTTCCACCTCCATCCACTTTGCCTTGTTCGGTTTGCTACCTTTGAAACCAACCCGAACATAATCTACACTGCCCCTCCTTGAAGTGTGTGTCCTTCTGTCAAGGATTGTATCTTCTTTCAGCTCATCTAAGAATTCTGGCGAGAAATCTTCTATAGATGGCAGCTGAACAACACTTTCATGATCAGGAATCAAAGGAGGTTCATACAAACGTAAGTTCTCCACATTGACAACAGAATGCATTTGCATGTAGGAAGGCAAATCTAATTGAAAAGCATTATTTCCAACCTTCTTGAGGATTTTGAGTAGACCATAATGAATAGGCTTCAACTTTTTACCTTCTCCTTGCATCCTTTCCTTACTAATGTACAGCCATACCACATCCCCTTCTTGAATCTTGTGATCGACTCTATGCTTGTCGTGTCTTTCCTTGTACTTGCCTTGACTCTTCTCAAGTTGTTCTTGAATTTGCTGATGTATTTGCTGAATTCTTTCAATGAATGAACGAGCTTTGTCAATATCACTATGTCCCTCAATGGCAACATCTTTCTCAAGAATGAAATCAAGAGGTGATTTTGGCAAGTAACCAAAACAAGCTTCAAACGGTGAGGTGTTTGTGGAAGAGTGCTTGGCACGGTTGTAAGCATGCTGTATGTAGTGCAAATTTTCATCCCAAAGCTTGGGATGCTTGCTGCAATAACCTCTCAAGAGGTGCACAATGGTTTTGTTCACAACTTCGGTTTGTCCATCTGTTTGCGGATGGAAAGCAGTACTTTTCTTCAACTTTGTGTCCATCATCTCCCATAGGTTGGACCAAAAATTCCCCACAAATCTGGAATCCCTGTCACTAATAATGGAAGTAGGCAAACCAAAGTGAATCCATACATGATGAAAAAATAATTCAGCAGTTTGTTCAGCAGTTATAGTTTTCTTACAAGGCATAAGTATACACATTTTGCTGAAACGATCAACTACTACATGTAAATAATCACGCTGCTTTCTAGATTTTGACAAACCTCCTACAAAATCCATAGAGATGCTCTCCCATGGTCTAGAAGGTACCGGCAAAGGAGTATACAAACCAAGCTTCCTATTGCTAGGCTTGCTTGTAGCACATAATGAACAACCTCTTATGAACCTTGAAACAGAATCTACCATGCGAGGCCAATAGCAATACCTCTGTAGATGTGAAACTGTTTTGCTCACACCAAAATGGCCAACAATAAGAGAAGAATGAGCTTCTCTTATGACATTTATCCTCTCCCCCTGTGGTATACACAACTTGCCCAAATGAAACAGCAAATTGTTATGCATGTGATAGTCATTTTCCTCTACATGATTCCCTTTACTCAAGTTAGCATACACATCTTTAAAGTCATCATCAGATGCATATTGTTCTATGTAACTATCATGTACAATGGAATCATTCTTAAGTAAAGTAACAGCACCAATAATAGGCCTTGAAAGCATATCAGCAACCTTATTCAAAGTACCTTTCTTATACCTTATTACCAAATGGAACTGTTGCAAGAAGCCCATCCATCTGAAGTGTCGTGACTGTTGTAACTTTCTTTGTGATTGCAAGTACTGTAAGGGCTGATGGTCGGTATGTATAACAGTTTCTTTTCCCATCAAATAGTGTTCCACTTTTTGATGCTTTGTACCAACGCATACAACTCCTTATGATACGTAGGATAATTTACAACAGCGCCATTAAAAGTTTCAGAATGAAAAGCAATAGGCTTACCATGTTGTAGAAGAACTGCACCCGTAGCATAATCACTAGCATCAGTTTGTATCTCAAATGGCTGTCTCAAATCCGGTAATGCAAGGATGGGAGCTGAACTAATCTTCTCTTTCAAAGATTTGAAAGCTTTTTGTTGCTTGCCTCCCCATTGGAAAGCATGCTTCACACTTGTCACTGCATGCATAGGAGCTGCTATAGAAGAGAAGTTAGAGATAAACTTCCTCCAATATTGAGCCGCACCCAAAAAACTTCTTACCTCTGTTATGGATTTGGGAGTAGGCCACTTCACAATAGCCTCAATCTTAGCAGGATCAATTCTCAAAGCACCTCCTCCTACTATGTGTCCCAAATAAACCAAAGAAGCCTTTCCAAATTCACACTTTGATATTTTAAGAAATAACTAATTCTTCTTCAAAACATCAAGTACTTTTCTAACATGCATGACATGATCTTCTCTAGACTTGCTGAAAATTAAGATGTCATCTAAGTAGACAATAACGAAATCATCAAGAAAAGGACGCAAGACATCATCCATTACCCGCATGAAAGTTGCAGGTGCATTGCACAAACCAAACGACATCACAAGCCACTCAAAGAGTCCTTGTTTGGTTTTAAAGGTTGTCTTCCAAATGTCACTTTCTTCAATTCTTACTTGATGATATCCACTACGCAAGTCTAACTTAGTGAAATATCGAGCATCTTTCAGCTGGTCTAGCAAATCATCTATCCTTGGGAGTGGGTAACGATTCTTTACCGTTATCTTGTTCAAGGCCCTGAAATCAACACACATACGCCAAGTGCCATCTTTCTTTGGAATCAATACAATCGGTGACCCACATGGCAAAGTACTTGGCCTTATGAAACCCTTGTCCAACAAGTCCTTGATTTGCTTCTTTATTTCAGCATTCTCCGTAATAGACATGCGGTACATGCCTATGTTTGGAAGAGGACAATCTGGATGCAGATGGATTTCATGTTGAATCTCCCTCTTAGGAGGCAAACCTGTTGGCTCCTGAAACATCTCATGATATACATCAACTACATCATACAGATCTGATTTAAGTTTTGGATCACAATTGTCAAATGACTCATGATTCACATCAACTTTGGGCTTAATCATAAGAAGAACAAAATTCTTACATTTACCTGTCATGCATTCACCATCGCTATATTTGTCTTCTTGCAATGAGCTCTAACAATGAACTCCTTGCCATCTTTGAACAGATGATATTTGTTTTCATGGCGATGAAAGATAGCTTTCCTGTCAAACAAGTAAGGACTTCCCAAAACAATTCCTGCTATATCAAAAGGTACCACATCAAGTTCAACTGTGTCAATAAAATGTGCAGTAATTGCAAAGCATAATGTGCACTTTCTTGAAACTTGTAAATTTGCATCCTTGCAAATCCATCCAAGTGGATATGGCTTCGGATGTGGAACGGTCTCAAGTTTAAGCTGCTTTACCAAGTCCTCTGATATAAGGTTTGCTTGTGACCCACTATCAAAAAGTGTGTCAATCTTAGTATGTATTGAAATCACCCTCACATGAAACAGTTCAATTCTTTCTTCCTCATTAGGAGCTTGTACATGACAGTTTGAGGTACTAGTGTTGGCTTGAGTTTCAATTTCTTTTCCCTTCAAGTTTTTCAAACCCATGGCTGCAATTTTGGTTTCATCACCTGAATCTTCCCCTAAATCTTGTGGTGTAGATGTAGTAGCAGCAGTTTTCTGTTTCCCTTTGGATTTGTTAGATTGAGGTCTTTTTTCAGGATGTAATTTCCAACAGTTTTTCTCCTCATGGCCTGGTTTAGAACAGTGTTTACAGATCACTTTCTCACTCTCCTGCTTAACAGATGCATTCTTTTTTCCCTTTCCCTTGGAGGTTTTCTCTTTGTTTTTCCCCTTGGGGGGCTTGTTTCTACCCTCTTCAAATGTGTTTTTTCCCCTTGCCTCTAAATGGGTAGCTTGGACACAAACCTCGTCCAGGCTAGTAGGGTTAAACATCAAGATGGTGTGTCTAAGGTAGCTATGGAAGCCACCAATATATTTCACCAAGGTTTCCTGGGTCTGCAAATCTACCCCTAACAAGAGAGCTCTTCTCCTGAATTCTTGGGTGTAGTCTTGGACACTCTGACCCTTAAGTTGTCTGAAATTTTGCCAATTCATAATGGCCTTCTGCATGTGAGCAAGAGGATAAAACTGTTTTTTAATCGCTAATAGAAATTCAGGCCATGTTAAGGTAACCTTACCAAATTTCTTGATCTCCTCTTTAGTCTTGGCCTCCCACCAGACCAAGGCTGCTCCATCCATTCTCAAAGAAGCCAACTGAATCTTTGTGGCATCATCATGCATATTTTGGATCCTCAAGTAAACTTCCAACTGCCTAATCCAGTTGTCAAGCTTTTCTGCATTCACTTCACCATTAAACATAGGTAATTCGAATTTTACATCAAGCTTTAAAAAAGGACTTTTTCCAGAGCATCTATGCTTATGAACAGAAGAAGACGAAGATGAAGAGGAAGAAGGTGAAGATGGGGGTGGTGGATCACCATTTCCTCCATGTCCTTTCTTGGAATGATCATCATCCTTCTTACCTCCTGAAGAGCCCTCTACTTCATGTGGATGTTTGGACCCTTCTCCAGCCAATTTCTCATTTCTTTCTTGATACAATATCCTCACCATTTCAGTGAGATCTAAGAAAGCCTTTCTGAAGACTCTTTCTTCTTCTCTTGGATCTGTCTCTATAGGAATTTCTTCTTCATGTTCAGACATCTTTGAAGCTTCTGCTGAGACTCTTGAGGGTGAAATTGAAGGTGGAGGTGATGGCTCTCTGGCCTTCCTTGACTGAGGATTCTCTCGTTCTCTAGTCAACTGTCCTTCCCCTCTTTTAAGTATCAACCTGGTAAGCATCAATACTTTGCAAGACAGTTAGAAGATCTTTGCACAAAAACCCTGAGCTCTGATACCAACTTGATCTGAATTTGAAACTACTTGAAATTTGTTTGCAAGGTATTCAATTCAGAATTAAACATGTTTAAAAGACTTCCATGTCTTGCAGAAAGAAAACACATGAAATTTTCAGCTGTTCATGACCCATTCAAGCATAGCAGAGTTATTTCCTTTTACTGTTTAACACATTAAAATGAATTTGTTCTGCAAAATAAATCAACCACATATGCAAAAGAAGTTGATAAAGCAGTTCACCCCCTCCAGGGCTACGTCTGCTGGGTCCAAAGCTCCCAACCGGGCTTGTCCTTGTTTTTATTAAATGTTCAAATTGAAAATACAGTCGAATAGAAGAATCTATAGGAGAAATAGATGGTAGAAATAGATTCAGAACACTTGAATATTTCAGGATTGACTATTGGATCACCTCCAATGGATACTTGCAACCCTGTACAGTCTTCCCAATACTGGCCCCTAGTGGCTCCTAGAACTTTCACGGCTCCAAAACGTATGTAAATGACCTCTGATGGCTGTAATACCTGCACCAATGGCTTTAGAAGGTCGAACTTACCCAAAATAAAAATAAAAATCGTCCAAAACCGACTTTCCTAGCCAAAGTTATGGCCATTTACTCCCAACTGCCAGTTTGGCCTAACAAAACCCCAGTTAAATTTAGTGACGGCCAGTTAAACCCGCCAAATATGGCGGGACCGCCAAATTTGGTGCTCCACCAATTCCGCCGCCAACTGAACTGCAGTCAAATTAAATTTTAGCCTCGGATTCCGTGCTGACCGTTTGGGCTAGCGGTTAATGCTTAGCTCCTGGTTCAGAGTCAAGATCATATGGAGGGCGGGGGCTGGCGCTTAGGGGCTGGCCCCCTTAACTATCCCGCTCAAAAAAGTTCTAAATTCAAATTAGGTTTCGCTGCAACAGATATCATGTCCGGCTCCCATGCTGTAATGGTAAATCGTTGGACTAATAACCCGGAGGTCGGGGGTTCAAAACCCCATCCGACCAAAACCCATTTTAATACACCGCCCATCCAATTTCGCTGACGTCATCTGGGGCCACGTGGCGCCCTCGGGGCCTGCCACGTGGCACCCTCTGATTGGCTGTTGAAAAGGGAATATTTCCTAGAATATTCCAAGGAATATTCTGCGGAATATTCTTTTTTAATTTTTTTTAAAAATTCAAATTTTCTAATGTTTTGGGCAAAATATTCTTTTGGCCATATCTTCCTCATATGGCGACCGTTTTTCGAACCATTTGTGGCGCCGGAATCGGGAGGACAAGCACTTTCCAGTCGTTCAGCTTTGAACTAGTTCTGAGTACTTTTAATTTTGAGCATTTTTACGACACTTAGGACATGAGCACGTGATCACGCCTCCCCATTGGGAAGCTTTTGGACCCCAAAAGCCTTCAACTACCTGTTAAAGAGGTGAGGGTACAGCTCCCTCACTCTGTCCACCTCCATCCACTTTGCCTTGTTCGGTTTGCTGCCTTTGAAACCAACCCGAACATAATCTACACTGCCCCTCCTGGAAGTGCGTGTCCTTCTGTCAAGGATTGTATCTTCTTTCAGCTCATCTAAGAATTCTGGCGAGAAATCTTCTATAGATGGCAGCTGAACAACACTTTCATGATCAGCAATCAAAGGAGGTTCATACAAACGTAAGTTCTCCACATTGACAACAGAATACATTTGCATGTAGGAAGGCAAATCTAATTGAAAAGCATTATTTCCAACCTTCTTGAGGATTTTGAATGGACCATAACGAATAGGCTTCAGCTTTTTACCTTCTCCTTGCATCCTTTCCTTACTAATGTACAGCCATACCTCATCCCCTTCTTGAATCTTGTGATCGACTCTATGCTTGTCGTGTCTTTCCTTGTACTTGCATTGACTCTTCTCAAGCTGTTCTTGAATTTGCTGATGTATTTGCTGAATTCTTTCAATGAATGAACGAGCTTTGTCAATATCACTATGTCCCTCAATGGCAACATCTTTCTCAAGAATGAAATCAAGAGGTGATTTTGGCAAGTAACCAAAACAAGCTTCAAACGGTGAGGTGTTTGTGGAAGAGTGCTTGGCACGGTTGTAAGCATGCTGTATGTAGTGCAAATGTTCATCCCAAAGCTTGGGATGCTTGCTGCAATAACCTCTCAAGAGGTGCACAATGGTTCTGTTCACAACTTCGGTTTGTCCATCTGTTTGTGGATGGAAAGCAGTACTTTTCTTCAACTTTGTGTCCATCATCTCCCATAGGTTGGACCAAAAATTCCCCACAAATCTGGAATCCCTGTCACTAATAATGGAAGTAGGAAAACCAAAGTGAATCCATACATGATGAAAAAATAATTCAGCAGTTTGTTCAGCAGTTATAGTTTTCTTACAAGGCATAAGTATACACATTTTGCTGAAACGATCAACTACTAAATATAAATAATCATGCTGCTTTCTAGATTTTGGCAAACCTCCTACAAAATCCATAGAGATGCTCTCCCATGGTCTAGAAGGTACCGGCAAAGGAGTATACAAACCAAGCTTCCTATTGCTAGGCTTGCTTGTAGCACATAATGAACAACCTCTTATGAACCTTGAAACAGAATCTACCATGCGAGGCCAATAGCAATACCTCTGTAGATGTGCAACGGTTTTGCTCACACCAAAATGGCCAGCAATAAGAGAAGAATGAGCTTCTCTTATGACATTTATCCTCTCCCCCTGTGGTATACACAACTTGCCCAAATGAAACAGCAAATTGTTATGCATGTGATAGTCATTTTCCTCTACATGATTCCCTTTACTCAAGTTAGCATACACATCTTTAAAGTCATCATTAGATGCATATTGTTCTATGTAACTATCATGTACAATGGAATCATTCTTAAGTAAAGTAACAGCACCAATAATAGGCCTTGAAAGCATATCATCAACCTTATTCAAAGTACCTTTCTTATACCTTATTACCAAATGGAAGTGTTGCAAGAAGCCCATCCATCTGAAGTGTCGTGACTGTTGTAACTTGCTTTGTGATTACAAGTACTGTAAGGGCTGATGGTCGTTATGTATAACAGTTTCTTTGCCCATCAAATAGTGTTCCACTTTTTGATGCTTTGTACCAATGCATACAACTCCTTATCATATGTAGGATAATTTACAACAACACCATTAAAAGTTTCAGAATGAAAAGCAATAGGCTTACCATGTTGTAGAAGAACTGCACCCATAGCATAATCACTAGCATCAGTTTGTATCTCAAATGGCTGTCTCAAATCCGGTAATGCAAGGACAGGAGCTGAACTAATCTTCTCTTTCAAAGATTCGAAAGCTTTTTGCTGCTTGCCTCCCCATTGGAAAGCATGCTTCATACTTGTCACTGCATGCATAGGAGCTGCTATAGAAGAGAAGTTAGAGATAAACTTCCTCCAATATTGAGCCGCACCCAAAAAACTTCTTACCTCTGTTATGGATTTGGGAGTAGGCCACTTCACAATAGCCTCAATCTTAGCATGATCAATTCTCAAGGCACCTCCTCCTACTATGTGTCCCAAATAAACCAAAGAAGCCTTTCCAAATTCACACTTTGACATTTTAAGAAATAACTAATTCTTCTTCAAAACATCAAGTACTTTTCTAACATGCATGACATGATCTTCTCTAGACTTGCTGAAAATTAAGATGTCATCTAAGTAGACAATAACGAAATCATCAAGAAAAGGACGCAAGACATCATCCATTACCCGCATGAAAGTTGCAGGTGCATTGCACAAACCAAACGACATCACAAGCCACTCAAAGAGTCCTTGTTTGGTTTTAAAGGCTGTCTTCCAAATGTCACTTTCTTCAATTCTTACTTGATGATATCCACTACGCAAGTCTAACTTAGTGAAATATCGAGCATCTTTCAGCTGGTCTAGCAAATCATCTATCCTTGGGAGTGGGTAACGATTCTTTACCTTTATCTTGTTCAAGGCCCTGAAATCAACACACATACGCCAAGTGCCATCTTTCTTTGGAATCAATGCAATCGGTGACCCACATGGCGAAGTACTTGGCCTTATGAAACCCTTGTCCAACAAGTCCTTGATTTTCTTCTTTATTTCAGCATTCTCCATAATAGACATGCGGTACATGCATATGTTTGGAAGAGGACAATCTGGATGCAGATGGATTTCATGTTGAATCTCCCTCTTAGGAGGCAAACCTGTTGGCTCCTGAAACATCTCATGATATAAATCAACTACATCATACAGGTCTGATTTAAGTTTTGGATCACAATTGTCAAATGACTCATGATTCACATCAACTTTGGGCTTAATCATAAGAAGAACAAAATTCTTACATTTACCTGTCATGCATTCACCATCGCTATATTTGTCTTCTTGCGATAAGCTCTAACAATGAACTCATTGCCATCTTTGAACAGATGATATTTGTTTTCATGGCGATGAAATATAGCTTTCCTGTCAAACAAGTAAGGACTTCCCAAAACAATTCCTACTATATCAAAAGGTACCACATCAAGTTCAACTGTGTCAATAAAATGTGCAGTAATTTCAAAGCGCAATGTGCACTTTCTTGAAACTTGTAAATTTGCATCCTTGCAAATCCATCCAAGTGGATATGGCTTCGGATGTGGAACGGTCTCAAGTTTAAGCTGCTTGACCAAGTCCTCTGATATAAGGTTTTCTTGTGACCCACTATCAAAAAGTGTGTCAATCTTAGTATGTTTTGAAATCACCCTCACATGAAACAGTTCAATTCTTTCTTCCTCATTAGGAGCTTGTACATGACAGTTTGAGGTACTAGTGCTGGCTTGAGTTTCAATTTCTTTTCCCTTCAAGTTTTTCAAACCCATGGCTGCAATTTTGGTTTCATCACCTGAATCTTCCCCTAAATCTTGTGGTGTAGATGTAGTAGCAGCAGTTTTCTGTTTCCCTTTGGATTTGTTAGATTGAGGTCTTTTTTCAAGATGTAATTTCCAACAGTTTTTCTCCTCATGGCCTGGTTTAGAACAGTGTTTACAGATCACTTTCTCACTCTCCTGCTTAACAAATGCATTCTTTTTGCCCTTTCCCTTGGAGGTTTTCTCTTTGTTTTTCCCCTTGGGGGGCTTGTTTCTACCCTCTTTAAATGTGTTTTTTCCCCTTGCCTCTAAATGGGTAGCTTGGACACAAACCTCGTCCAGGCTAGTAGGGTTAAACATCAAGATGGTGTGTCTAAGGTAGCTATGCAAGCCACCAATGTATTTCACCAAGGTTTCCTGGGTCTGCAAATCTACCCCTAACAAGAGAGCTCTTCTCCTGAATTCTTGGGTGTAGTCTTGGACACTCTGACCCTTATGTTGTCTGAAATTTTGCCAATTCATAATGGCCTTCTGCATGTGAGCAAGAGGATAAAACTGTTTTTTAATGGCTAATAGAAATTCAGGCCATGTTAAGGTAACCTTACCAAATTTCTTGATCTCCTCTTTAGTCTTGGCCTCCCACCAGACCAAGGCTGCTCCATCCATTCTCAAAGAAGCCAACTAAATCTTTGTGGCATCATCATGCATATTTTGGATCCTCAAGTAAACTTCCAACTGCCTAATCCAGTTGTCAAGCTTTTCTGCATTCACTTCACCATTAAACATAGGTAATTCGAATTTTACATCAAGCTTTAAAAAAGCACTTTTTCCAAAGGATCTATGCTTATGAACAGAAGAAGACGAAGATGAGGAGGAAGAAGGTGAAGATGGGGGTGGTGGATCACCATTTCCTCCATGTCCTTTCTTGGAATGATCATCATCCTTCTTACCTCGTGAAGAGCCCTCTCCTTCATGTGGATGTTTGGACCCTTCTCCAGCCAATTTCTCATTTCTTTCTTGATACAATATCCTCACCATTTCAGTGAGATCTAAGAAAGCCTTTCTAAAGACTCTTTCTTCTTCTCTTGGATCTGTCTCTATAGGAATTTCTCCTTCATGTTCAGATATCTTTGAAGCTTCTGCTGAGACTCTTGAGGGTGAAATTGAAGGTGGAGGTGATGGCTCTCTGGCCTTCCTTGACTGAGGATTCTCTCGTTCTCTAGTCAACTGTCCTTCCCCTCTTTTAAGTTTCAACCTGGTAAGCATCAATACTTTGCAAGACAGTTAGAAGATCTTTGCACAAAAACCCTGAGCTCTGATACCAACTTGATCTGAATTTGAAACTACTTGAAATTTTTTTGCAAGGTATTCAATTCAAAATTAAACATGTTTAAAAGACTTCCATGTCTTGCAGAAAGAAAACACATGAAATTTTCAGCTGTTCATGACCCATTCAAGCATAGCAGAGTTATTTCCTTTTACTGTTTAACACATTAAAATGAATTTGTTCTGCAAAATAAATCAACCACATATGCAAAAGAAGTTGATAAAGCAGTTCACCCCCTCCGGGGCTACGTCTGCTGGGTCCAAAGCTCTCAACCGGGCTTGTCCTTGTTTTTATTAAATGCTCAAATTGAAAATACAGCTGAATAGAAGAATCTATAGGAGAAATAGATGGTAGAAATGGATTTAGAACACTTGAATCCTTCAGGATTGACTATTGGATCACCTCCAATGGATACTTGCAACCCTGTACAGTCTTCCCAATACTGGCCCCTGGTGGCTCCTAGAACTTTCATGGCTCCAAAACATATGAAAATGACCTCTGATGACTGTAATACCCACACCAATGGCTTCAGAAGATCGAAAGTACCCAAAATCAAAAAAAAATTCATCCAAAACCGACTTTCCTAGCCAAAGTTATGGCCATTTACTCCCAACTGCCAGTTTGGCCTAACAAAACCCCAGTTAAATTTAGTGACGGCCAGTTAAGCCCGCCAAATATGGTGGGACCTCCAAATTTGGAGCTCCACCAATTCCGCCGCCAACTGAACTGCAGTCAAATTAAATTTTAGCCTCGGATTCTGTGCTGACCGTTTGGGCTAGCGGTTAATGCTTAGCTCCTGGTTCCGGGTCGAGGTCATATGGAGGGCGGGGGCTGGCGCTTAGGGGCTGGCCCCCTTAACTTTCCCGCTCAAAAAAGTTCTGAATTCAAATTAGGTTTCGCTGCAACAGATTTCACGTCCGCCTCCCATGCTGTAACGGTAAATCGTTGGACTAATAACCCGGAGGTCGGGGGTTCAAAACCCCATCTGACCAAAACCCATTTTAATACACCACCCATCCAATTTCGTTGACGTCATCTAGGGCCACGTGGTGCCCTCTGATTGGCTGTTGAAAAGGGAATATTCCAAGGAATATTCTACAGAATATTCTTTTTTTAATTTTTTTTAAAAATTCAAATTTTCTAATGTTTTGGGCAAAATATTCTTTTGGCCATATCTTCCTCATACGGCGACTGTTTTTCGAACCGTTTGCAGCGCCAGAATCGGGAGGACGAGCACTTTCTAGTCGTTCAGCTTTGAACTAGTTTTGAGCACTTTTAATTTTGAGCATTTTTACGACACTTAGGACATGAGCACCTGATTAATCAATCACCCCAATCCTATCTCTGTGGAACTCAAACTTGCATTTTGACAATGCCTTAGTCAAAATATCTACATCCTGTTCCTTGGTCGAAACATACAGCAACAACATGATCCTCTTCACCACACAATCTCGAAGATGATGATACCAGATATCAATGTTCTTGGACCTGTCATGAAAAACTGGATTCTCAGAGAGTTTGATACAACTATGATTATAGTAGTAGATCACAGTTGGATCCATCCTCTGACCAAACAATCTCACTAGAATCTTCTGCATCCAAATGGCCTCACATGCTGCCTGACTGATAGCCATGTATTTAGCCTCTGCTGAGCTAAGTGCAACTGACCTCCATTTCCTACTGTACCAGGAAACTGCAGATGAACCAAGGTTGAAGATTCCTCCAGAAGTGCTCTTTCGGTCTGATGGACTCCCTATCCAATCTACATCTGTGAAGCCCTGAAGCTTCACTCCCTCTGTCCTTCTATACCACAATTGATACTGAGATGCACCTCTGAGGTATCTCAGCACATGCTTCACTGCCTTCCATAGCTTGACTCAGTTGGTTCACCGCAAAGCATAAGTCTGGTCATGTGTTCACTAGATACATCAGTGAACCCACAAGCTGCCGATAAACAGTGGCAACTACTACGTCACCTAAATTAGCATCTGTTGGAAATAATACTGAGAGGGGGGGTGAATCAGTATTATCAAGTTCTTTTAACAAATCTTCCTTATTTATACTTTGAATTATTTTTGCATATGAGTACCATAAAATAATGAGCATGAACAAGAAAAACAGATAGTCACACCAAAGAACACCAGATGTAAGGTGGAAACCCAATGTGGGTGAAAACCACCTGCTGCAATATGTCTCTATCTTCTTTAAAATTAGAAACTCCTTTTACAATGGATTTTGTACTGGTGCAGTCCTTTACCAGTACGCAGGCTGCAACCTGCAGAGGGCTACAACTCTCTCTCTCATTTTCCAGTCTCTCCTGGAAGGGAGCTACAACCCCCTACTTCCACTTTTCATGAATTTTTCATAATCATCAAGTACATGTAATTTACACAGTCAACTGCAGTAACCAGATCAACAATAACAGAACTAAACCCAGAACACCTTATCAACAGAAAAAATTCAGTCAACAGAAGATCTTAAGACAGATACGCAGTTTTTCTTTCACTGGCCTGCGTCGCTACGCACTTCACCTTCTGCTCCCCTGCGTATACCCGCAGAGAGCCTTCTACTTCACCACGCACCCACGCACTGTTTCTTCAACTGATTTGCGTACTGTTACTGTAGGTACGCAACCAGAAACAATATCGCACCGCGTACTGCTACTGCAACCATGCACTCATAAATACTATCGCGCCGCGTACTTTTACTGTGCATACGCACCTGAACCTTTGTCGCTCTGCGTACCCACGCAGTTCTCTTTCTTCTGCTCTGCGTACCCACGCAACGCTCCTTCTTCTGTGCTGCGTACCCACGCAGCTCTCCTGTTTCTGCTCTGCGTACCCTCGCACCTGAACCATTAAACACCTGCGTACTTCTGATTAGGGCTGAATTAGTAATCCACCAATGTGCCACAAATAGTCAGATACCCAGATCTGATCATGCGCTCGAGAGATCACCCTTCACAGATTCGCTTTCAACTTCACTTTCATATAGATCAAGCTTTTACAACAATAACCCAATATTTCAGATCTTAAGATATTCAATTTGCAAAAGATACTTAGTCAAGTGATCTCCTTTGCTTTATATAGGCAAGCTCCTCCTAAAATCATGGATCAATACCACGAGCCAAAACCGTAATAACACAAATACCATCGGCTAACTACCAAGGGTTAAACATAAGAAACCCCACATGTGCTTTTCTCTGCCTTGAAATGAGTGCACTAGGGGTACGCACCTCCTGAACGGCTGACCTACGTGACTGGCCGCGGTCCCTGCACGGTGTACCTGCGGGTACGCACTTTCTGAACTGATCTCCTGCGTACTTCTTAATTTTCAACATATTGAGAGCCTTGCCATGGGTGTTGCCATCAAGTACAACATCTGTAACATATAGCCATACCAGAAACATAATGCCAACAATCTCCCCCTTTGGACTTGATGGCAACCTCAAAAACTTCAGCTTCATTCTCCCCCTTTGACATCAAGGGCAAAGGGTTATGCTCCCCCTAAAAACATGCTCCCCCTGAATATGAACCAGATCTGCAACGAAGAACCATAATCCATCATGAAAGAGATAGAGACATATTGCAGCTACTTCCATGATCTCCTTCTGAACATCCTCCCTAATGCCAACAATGCATTATATGCTCCCCTGAACCTGTGCCATCAATCTTCAACCAATCAGCCACCCAGCACATGTACGCATATACCCCAGATGAACCATGCGTTCAACCAACAATCAAAAGAGTTTCAACAATAAGATGATGCATCAACAACCCCCAGCTTTTGCCTGAGGTATTCAAAAGTCTCTCTGGGCAATGGTTTGGTGAGAATATCAGCAACTTGTTCCTTAGAAGGAACATACTCCAACTTGACCTTCTATTCAAGCACTTGTTCCCAGAGAAAATGATACTTGATTGGTATGTGCTTGGTTTTTGAATGCATGACTGGGTTCTTTGAGATGCTGATTGCACTTGTGTTATCACATAGGATGGGAATAGGTGGAGTACAAGTGATTTGAAAATCCTGCAAGGTCTGCATCATCCAAAGGAGTTGAGTGCAGCAAGATGCAGCAGCAACATATTCCGCTTCAGCTGTAGACAAGGCAATCGAACTCTGTTTCTTACTGAACCAAGATACTAGTCTGGAACCCATAAAGAATGCACCACCACTTGTGCTCTTCCTGTCATCCACGCTTCCGGCCCAATCTGCATCTGTATAAGCATGAAGTGTGAGATCTGTATCTCTAGGATACCATAAGCCATAATTTTGAGTCCCTTGAAGATATTTGAAAATTCTCTTCACTGCCTGAAGATGAGTCTCCTTCGGATTTGCCTGAAATCTTCCAACTATTCCAACTGCATGCATGATATCCGGTCGGGTACCTGTCAAATAAAGTAAACTTCCAATCATAGATCTGTAGTTGGTTGATGCACTGCTGCAGATTCATCATTTGCACTGAGGCTACATCCTGTGACCATAGGTGTACATACTGGTTTTGCATCTTCCATGCCATATTTCTTCAAAATCTATTTGAGATACTTGGTTTGAGACAAAAAGATCCCTCCTTCTTTTTGTTGGATTTGCAAACCAAGAAAATATGTCAATTCTCCCAGCAAGGACATTTCGAATTCTTTCTGCATCACCAAGGCAAAGCTTTGACTCATAGCTTCTTCATTGCTGCCAAAGATAATGTCATCTACATACACAACAAGTATTAGCAATTTGTTATTTTCAACTTTTATATAAAGATTGCTATCTGCTGATCCTTTTAAAAAACCTTGTTGATGAAGATATTTGTCCAAACGATAGTACCAAGCCCTTGGAGCTTGTTTGAGACCATAGAGAGCCTTTTTCAATCTACATACAAGATTTGGATCATTTCCAAGAATGAACCCATCTGGCTGCTCGATGTATACTTCTTCTTCCAAGTCTCCATTCAGAAAGGCTGATTTCATGTCCATTTGAAATACTTTGAAGTTTTGAAAGCTTGAGAGAGCAAGGAACATTCGGATGGCCTCAAGTCTTGCAACCGGAGCAAAGGTTTCTTCAAAGTCTATTCCTTCTTGCTGTGCATACCCTTTACAAACAAGTCTGGCCTTGTTTCTAATTACTTCTCCATTTTCATTCAATTTATTTTTGAAGACCCATTTTGTTCCGATAACATTCTTATCCTTTGGTCTAGGAACCAGCTCCCAAGTGTTGTTCTTTTCGATCTGCTCAAGTTCTTCATCCATTGCTTTCACCCAGCATTCATCTTTGCATGCCTCTTTCACATTTTGTGGTTCGGTAGAGGAGAGTAATGCCAAATAACTTGAAGCTTCTGCAACTGTTCTTCTTGTTTGCACACCTGCTTCTTTCTGCCCCACAATCTGAGATTCTGGATGATTCTTCTGAACATATCTGGATGGAGTTTTCTCTTCTATTCTTGTCTGCTCCTCTGGTTCTTCTTGAGGTTCTCCTTGAGGTTCTTCTTCTTCATCATTCTGTCTTTGAGGATAGCCTTCATCTTCTTTGATGTCTTCATGATGTACTTGCCTAGGAATGTATCCCTTCTCATTAACCACTACATCAATGCTGTCAACAATTTTGCCAAGTCTTTTATTGTAGCATTTGTATGATTTGCTATGTGGAGAGTAACCAAGAAGAATGCCTTCATCTGCTCTAGGTTCAAGTTTGCTAAGCTGCTCATCAGTATTCTTGATATAGCATTTGCTCCTGAAGATTTTGAAGTGCTTTACCGAAGGAGTCTTACCACTCCAGAGCTCATGAGGAGTTTGAGTGCTGTTCACCCGGAAATTTGTTTTGTTGAGAATAACAACCGCAGCATGTGCAGCTTCACCCCAGAAAGTTGCGGGAGTTCCTGATTCATCAAGCATAGCACGAGCCATTTGTTGGACTGTTCTGTTCATTCTTTCCACCACTCCATTTTGCTGAGGAGTTCTAGCTGTAGAGAATTCTCTTCTTATCCCATGTTCTTCACAGAAATCGAAAAATTCATTTGAGGTAAACTCCCCACCTCTGTCGGATCTGAGGCACTTAATTTTGTGACCTGATTCATTTTCAACCAAGGCTTTGAAGGATTTGAATTTTTCGAACGCTTCATCTTTGTGCTTCATAACTCCTAACCAGACAAACCTGGAGAAATCGTCAATGAATAATATCAAGTATTCTTCTCCTCGAGGTGTTCTTTTCCTGAATGGACCGCATGTATTTATATGTACTAGCTCAAGAGGCATGCTAGCTGATCCTTCCTTCTCTGGAAAGTTAGTTCTGGTTTGTTTTCCAAACTGACATGATTTGCATATGGTGTTGTCAGGAATTTTGATATCTGGAAGATCGCGAATTGCCTGATATTTGCATGCTTTCCTTATTTGTGAAAAGCTTAGATGCCCCAACCTCCGATGCCATAACCATCGCTCATCATCCTTGCTCAGATAGCATTGTTGTTGTTGTCCTTCTTCAAATATGTATAGATTATTTGGAGTTCTTTTGCCTTTGATCACTGTTTTACCTGTATCAAGATCACGAACAAGACATCCATTTGATCTGAATATCACCTCTGTTCTTTGGTCACACATCTGGCTGACACTTAGAAGATTATGCTTCAATCCATCAACATATAAAACATTTCCAGCCTTGACCTTTTCTTTTAATTGAGCAATGCCTTTTCCTTTTATAGTTGCAGGAGTATCATTTCCAAAAGAAAATTTCTTTCCCTTTTCTAGAGCAGAATATGACTCAAGTTTTTCTTTATCACCTGTCATATGCTTCGAACATCCACTGTCAATGTACCATAGATTTTCCTGTCCTTCTGCATAAAATGCTATCCCACATCTTTTTGTTTGTGGTTCCTTTATTCTCCATGTTTTGGTGCTTGAGGCTTGTTCCTTTTTCTGCTGAAACCTGCTCCTGCATTCAGAATCTTCATGACCAAATTTATTGCAAATAGAACATTCAACTTCATTTTCAAGAGCTGAAAAGTTGTTATAGGTCCTTTTAGTAATCCCGGTCATACTTCTTTGTTTTTGAGCTTCTCTAGTCATGATTGTTTTATATGCAACACATTGAGCTGCTTTGTGACCAAAGTTATGACAAGAGAAACATTGTCCATTGAAGAAACTTCTGCAGTTATCAAATCTACCGGCCAAGTGATTGTAATTTCTATTGTCATTCATTCTTGAACCAAATTGAGAAGATTTTACCTGTGGTTGGTTGTAGCTTTTGTTCATCCTTAAGACGGATTGCCCCTGATAATCTTTGTTTGCAATTCGTCCCTGCTTCACCTGATAGTCTCCATTGTGTTTTTGTTCATTCCTTTTTGCTGCATCAAGATAACTTTTTGAAGTGGATGCTTGAGAAGTTTCTTCATTATAGCCCAGACCTGTCTTGTTTAGAGGAGAACGCTGTACATTGATAATCTCATCCAGAGTTTCAGATCCTTTGACAAACTTAAGATTAATAGCTTTTGTTTTCTCAATCTCTTTTCTAAGAGCAACAATTTCACCTTCTAATTTTTCAAGATGTTTTTCCTTTTCATCAATTTGAAATTGTAGAGTATCAATGATCATATTCTTTTCTTCTATACATCTCTTGAGTCTAGTAATTTCTTCAAAAAGGTTATCCACATCTATAGCATCCATATAATCATCATCTTCAAATGCCATTAACAGTTTATATTCATTACCTTTTTCATCTTCATCACTATTTGATAGACCATCACTATCTTCATGAGTGTAGTAGCTTTTCTTATTTGCACCCTGTTTCTTGTTCCATCTAGCAAGCTCCTTTCCTTTATCCTTATAAGGACATTTTGCAGCATAATGACCTACTCTTCCACAAGCAAAGCATTTAAAAGGTAACTTACCTCTGAACCTTCCAGAACCCCTTTGAAGATTTCTGACAAAATTTGACTCTTCTTCTTCTTCTTCTGGTACGTAACTTGCTTCATAATAATCTCCTTTGCCTGATGCCTTGAAAGCAGCTTCTCTTCTGTCTGATGGACCTCCCTTTCTCATTTCATAAGCAGTTAGAATTCCATGTAGCTGAGACATAGTAAGAATTCGTAGATTTTCCTTTTCTTCTATTGCAGATACTTTAGATTCAAACTTGGGGGACAATGATCTTAGAACCTTTTCAACCACAATAGCCTCTTTTATTTCTTCACCCAAATTTTTCATGCAATTAACAATCTCATCTACTCGAAGAAAATAGTTAGCCACACTTTCATCATTATACATCCTGAGATTCTCATACTGAATCCTGAGAGTTTGAAGTTTAGCACGTTTTACCTGTTCATCTCCTTCGTAGCTCAAGACAATCTTGTCCCATATTTCTTTTGCGGATTTATATTTCATGACCTTTACGAATTCTGTTTGAGATAAGCATCGCAGCAAAGTATTGACTGCTTTAGCATTTGTTTCATATTTCTTCTTTTCGGCCGCATCTGTGGGAGTAGCTGAAGGAAAAGCGTAGCCTGTATCTATGATATCCCAAACTTCTGTACCAAGAGATTGAAGATAGGCAGTAACTCTTACCTTCCAATAATTGAAGTTTGTCCCATCAAAAATTGGTGGCCTGATTGATGCTTCCCTCTCATAGTTGCTCATGATGAATGATCTTCCTTCAAGCGATCAAGCTTCTTCGAAGGACCTGCTCTAATACTAATTGTTGGAAATAATACTGAGAGGGGGGGTGAATCAGTATTATCAAGTTCTTTTAACAAATCTTCCTTATTTATACTTTGAATTATTTTTGCATATCAGTACCATAAAATAATGAGCATGAACAAGAAAAACAGATAGTCACACCAAAGAACACCAGATGTAAGGTGGAAACCCAATGTGGGTGAAAACCACCTGCTGCAATATGTCTCTATCTTCTTTCAAATTAGAAACTCCTTTTAGAATGGATTTTGTACTGGTGCAGTCCTTTACCAGTATGCAGGCTACAACCTGCAGAGAGCTACAACTCTCTCTCTCGTTTTCCAGTCTCTCCTGGAAGGGAGCTACAACCCCCTACTTCCACTTTTCATGAATTTTTCATAATCATCAAGTACATGTAATTTACACAGTCAACTGCAGTAACCAGATCAACAATAACAGAACTAAACCCAGAACACCTTATCAACAGAAACAATTCAGTCAACAGAAGATCTTAAGACAGATACGTAGTTTTTCTTTCACTGGCCTCTGTTGCTACGCACTTCACCTTCTGCTCCCCTGCGTATACCCGCAGAGAGCCTTCTGCTTCACCGCACACCCACGCACTGTTTCTTCAACTTCTCTACGTACTGTTACTGTAGGTACGCACCCAGAAACACTATCGCGACGCGTACTGCTGCTGCAACCACGCACTCATAAATACTATCGCGCCGCGTACTTTTACTGTGCGTACGCACCTGAACCTTCGTCGCTCTGCGTACCCACGCAGTTCTCTTTCTTTTGCTTTGTGTACCCATGCAGTGCTCCTTCTTCTGCGCTGCATACCCACGCAGCTCTCCTGTTTCTGCTCTGCGTACCCTCGCACCTGAACCGTTAAACACCTGCG
Source organism: Pinus tabuliformis (assembly GCA_031772625.1). Classification (NCBI taxonomy): domain Eukaryota; kingdom Viridiplantae; phylum Streptophyta; class Pinopsida; order Pinales; family Pinaceae; genus Pinus; species Pinus tabuliformis. Next base: position 1,742,766,000 of record CM062817.1, on the reverse strand, counting down.
TACTTCTGATTAGGGCTGAATTAGCAATCCACTAGTGTGCCACAAATAGTCAGATACCCAGATCTGATCATGCGCTCGAGAGATCACCCTTCACAGATTCGCTTTCAACTTCACTTTCATATAGATCAAGCTTTTACGACAATAACCCAATATTTCAGATCTTAAGATATTCAATTTGCAAAAGATACTTAGCCAAGTGATCTCCTTTGCTTTATATAGGCAAGCTCCTCCTAAAATCATGGATCAATACCACGAGCCAAAACCGTAATAACACAAATACCGTCGGCTAACTACCAAGGGTTAAACATAAGAAACCCCACATGTGCTTTTCTCTGCCTTGAAATGAGTGCACTGGGGGTATGCACCTCCTGAACGGCTGACCTGCGTGACTGGTCGTGGTCCCTGCACGGTGTACCTGCGGGTACACACTTTCTGAACTAATCTCCTGCGTACTTCTTAATTTTCAACATATTGAGAGCCTTGCCATGGGTGTTGCCATCAAGTACAACATCTGTAACATATAGCCATACCAGAAACATAATGCCAACAACATCCTCCTTCCTCTAGTTACCAGCTAGAGGAGTCTGCATGGGCTTGCACTTCTCCATGTGGAACCGCCTAAGTATCTCATTGGCATACTTGCCTTGAGACACAAGCACTTCCCCATCCTTCTACCACACTTCCATGCCTAGAAAGTAGTGCATAATACCCATGTCTTTCATCTCGAACTCTCTTGCAAGGTCCTCCTTGCAAGACTTGATCAACTGATCATCACCTGTCAAAATCAGATCATCGAAAAAAAGAACGATGATGGCTTACCTTCTACCATGATGTGGTAAAGGTTCACATCTACTTCACTCTTGGTGAAGACCAACCTAGTGAAATACTTGTCGATCCTAGTGTACCAAGCATGAGATGCTTGTTTCAGCTCGTACAAAGCCCTCTTGGGTCAGTACACATGCGACTCACAATCGAAGGTCTCAAAACCTTCTGGCTACTTAATGTACACCTTTTCCTCAATCTTCCCATTGAGGAACGTATTCTTCACATCCATTTGATGGATCTTCCAACCCATCTGAGCTGATAGTGCCAAAAATGATCTGATAGATGAGTACCTTGCTACAGGAGAAAAACTCTCATCGTAGTCGATCCCCTTGACCTATGAGAAACCATGGCCAACAAACCTTGCCTTATGTTTCTCAACATTGCCATCAGCTGCCTGCTTTACCTTGTAAAGCCATTGGGAACTCACCACTAACTTATCCTGAGGTCTTGGGACAACATCCCAAACACAGTTCCAAATGATGGAGTCATACTCCTCCACCATTTCATCAACCTAGACTGGTTTCTACACAGCTTCCTCGAATGAAGAAGGTTCAGTCTCTACACACTCCCCAACCAGGGCCATGTAACCAGTGTATCGCTCGAGTGACCTCCTCTGTCTACACTGAGAAGACGTTGTCCCACATTCTCTCACACATCTAACATCAACCTGTCAGCTTCCCTTGAGTGTTTCCGCCCATCTTTGGAAGACTCAGCATGAGTGGATGTCTCCACTCCCGGATCTTCTGCATGCGGCTACTCTGCATCAATCTAAAGCTCCTCCTCCTTAGGAACTAAAAATTCCTCCTCCGCATGCAACTTGAGCTCCCTTTCAAGTGATACTCACATGGCTTTCTGCTCGTTGAACTTCAGATCTCTTTGTACCACTGTCCTCTAACTAGTAGGCAGGAACACCCGATAGTTTTGCGGTGTATCAATGTACCCCACAAGTATCCCCAACTCAGTTGATGGATCTAGCTTCTTCTGGTCATCTTTGGTCAGATGGAAATAAACCGATGATCCAAAGATCTTGAAGTGACTCACATCTGGTCGCTTCCCGGAAAAGGCCTCCATAGGTGTCTTCACTCCTAGTATATGGTGCGGGCTTCTGTTTTGCAAGTATATTGTTGTATTGCATGCCTCAGCCCACAAATGAAGTGGTAGGATTTGGTCATGCAACATCGCTCGAGCTGCTCCTACAATCAACAGATCAACAGATTATGCAATATACTAAAGAAAAATATAAGATTTACTTCTACAACAAACTTGCAGAAGCTTAATCAATTATGATCAGGATCAAATAGAACACATATAACATAGAATGAGAAAGCAATCACACATGAACATAGAAGAATACTATGGGGAAAGCCTCAGCTAAAAACCCCGATCTTGTAATATCATACAAATGGAAAAAATCTCAGGATTACACAAAGCTTTAGCTCTCAAGCTATCTAGCTCTCAGTACAATCCCTCACTGCTGCTCATAGATAGAATAGACAACACATATGCCTTCCTTCAGTCCTCCAAGCCTCCTATTTCCTTGCGTAGTTTCTCCTAGGGTCCAATGCTGCCACTTGTGTGAATGTTCCATTCACACAACTCATCAAACTCAAAAGCAACTACGCAATCTCCAAGGAATTAATTCCTTCTGCATGCAAGAGATATCCTCAATGGAATATTCCTACAATTTATAGTACACTGTCCCATCACCTAATCTCAATTGGGTCTTTGACTGAACTAACATGCATAAGTTATATATGAGAGAATATTTAGTTATCTGAAGTGCAGTAGTTACATGCATGCATGCATTAACTAACTGAACTCACAATCAGTTCCACAAACTGTTGGAACTAATCTAACTGGACTTAACTCAGATAACTGAGCTAACTAATTACAACTCAAAGTACAACTCATTTTGATCTCCTTAATAAAGGGATAACTTCCCCAATCAATGGAGAAAATATTGCAAGTCTTCACATAGACTTCATGTTTGATTTCCTACAAATAATTAACTCAAGATGAATTAATTAATTATTTTACAAATAGCTTCTAAGATCAAATTCGAATTTTAATTCTCAATTTTAGTTTAGGGACTAACTGAATTTGGAATGTATCCCGAAATGCTATTATAGTAGTGTTATTTTTAGCACTTCTATTTTTAGCATTTCTTGTTGCTATTTTCGACATAAAAATCACTAAATCCTTTTGCGATATTGAATGCCACATTATTGTAATGAATAATTATGCTGATACTTGAGTTTCTAGTGTTCTGTCAAAGTAACCATTGCTAACTACCTACAAATGTTGAAATATAAGATGGTGGTAATGTTAAAGACACAAAAAAACAAAAAAATATATATGAAAAAAAATAGGTGTACATGATTATATTAGTTGAGTGTGATAGGGACATCAATAACTGAGACTAGAGAGATTTATAGAATATGGTGTCTACTAGTGTGTGGCTATTATGCAATTAGTGGTATGGTGGAGAGAACTACCAATAAGGGATGTTGGTCTTGGGAAATTATAGTAGGGAGATCCATATAGAATTTATGTAATATGAGAATGAGAAGTGTTGTCTTCAAGTTGGTTTATGTTATGGTAGAATTATGTTGGTGATAAGAAGTGGTAACAAAACACTTACATCAATAGGTAAAAAGTAGATTTGGGGCATGAGTTGGACTTACTCATGTTATCTCATCCCTTAATGGTCATAAGGACATGTGGGTACCTGAACAACTTAGTACTTGAAAGACTTGAAAGCATGTTCAATAAATGAATGATAAGACTATACAAAAGAATGTCGGTTTCATGTCAATATGTCTCCTACAATGAATGCATAGGAACCTAGTACATAAACCATTTATCTCTTCACTTAGCTACCCATGGCTCATTTCCCTTTCCAAATATCAATAATTCTTTTCCAAAAAATATAAATAAGCATAGTAGTCTACTAGATTCTAAAATTGAAGATGTTAAATTCATGCCACAAAGTGAAAGGAAATAAAAACAACTTTCTTCAAACCACCAAATATATAAAGAAAACAATAATAATTATAAAACTAGATTTATGAATCTAAGCATGAAGTAAGAACTAAAAGCATTCAAGGGACTAACATAATCTTTGACCAAACCAAAACTCAAAACTCAACAAAATGCCCCAAACACAAGCAACATATAAACCATTCAAATTTTCCAAGATATCAAAGCTAGACATCAAGGTAGTTTCATGTACTTGAATAAGTGCATTGATGCTTTGCGTTAGTCTTGTTAAATCAGTTATTTATCATTTAATACTAGTCAGACACTATCTATGTGAAAAGAAATAGGTCCCAACCTCATCAAATCCAACTTCATTTCCTGTCACAGATAAGAAACAGACAATGTAATGATTAAATACGAAACACCAATATTAAAATAACATTCTTCAAAGAAATGTAGCTACAATGTTACAATGAAAAATTCAAAATATAGAACCTATTTTTACCTAAATTTGACATATAGTAATCTTGCATGATCAACGAAACATGTATACCAAAATAAGAGTCCTAGGTATTTCAATTTCCCATTTCTCATCTTCGTCTTCATTATCTACATTATGAACATGATATTCTCCAAATGAAATGTCATTATGAGCGTCCAAAACATTATGTTCTGTATCAAGTTCATTAGATAAATTTGTTATATTGTTTTCTCCCCTTCTATCACAATCTGATCACCAAAGAGTTAGTTCTCTTTCATATGAAAAATTGTTAATGTCATACTTTGTTACATATAATATTAAAAATGTATCCACATGTTTTTTCAAGCTTGTTCCTCAACTTTGACTTCAAGAATGATAATGCACTAAACATTCTCTCATCCTCCACTAATCCCAAAATCATTGTTTGACACAAATCTGCTAGTTTGAAATATTTTGATATGTTTTCTTGCAGGTATTAGCTAGCACTTAAAGTAGTCCATAATCTTGTTATAGAATCGTTTTCATTAGGATTCTCCAAAAAATGATATTAATTCCACATTGTTTCAACAAAGCATCCACCTTGTTGATACAATTTTGATGAATCTAAAATACCTTCAGTTTGTTCTCCATGTATCAAGACTTTCTTACAAAAGTGGTCTACTCAACATTTTAATATCTTTTGAAAATCAGATTTTAAAGTTATTGGACATTGACATTTGTTCCAATACTGAGGGTATACCACACACATGGCCTCCAACAATTGATCTCGGGGAAATTGTTCTCTTATATCTAATGATAGTGATCTTGCAATTTCTATCAAATTCTAGCTAGTCGAAATCACAATATTATCAAATTGGTCTCTTGACACAAGGCAACCTTTGGTGATTCATCCCGTCTTAATGAAAGGGAACCATATACCCATGCATTGCAATACATAGTATCCCTTTTTCATCAATTGTCAACAAATTTTCAACATTTTCTATATTGATGATCTTAGTCCAACTTGTAAACTCTGGACCAGTAAAAGAGTTTGGCATCATATACAAATTGTCTAATGTGAGGCATGCCGACTTTCTTGCATTTTTTTAATCTTCAATATACATTGTGTGATTCTGAGACATTTTCATGAGGACATTCATTTCATGTAGCATAGGAAGAGTTCCATCCAATGTCAATAATGTCTCTATGTCAATTAGTCGAAAAAGAATATCTTGTGCTTTGTCTACATTGTAACGATTTTCATACATCAACCCTACTAAAGATTTGAACTCACTAAATAGCCTTTGAGCTAGTCCATTTAATGAGAACCATCCTATATCAACACATTTCAGTAGCTTTTTTCCATCTGTAACACCATCTGCAAATTGTTGAGACTCTAAATATCGTTTGGGACTACGAGAAAAGTATGCATGAGTCTCACATACAAGATCTTCAACTTTTGGAACTGATGGAAAATTGCTTACTATTTTAAATGCAAGATTTATCATATGAGCCATACAATGAATATTAAGAATATATGGTGAAGTTGATAGTTGTAGTCTAGCACAAAGGCCATTCCTTTGTGTTGGAAATAATACTGAGGGGGGGGGGAATCAGTATTATCTAGCAATTTACCAAATCTTCCTTATTTGATCTTTTGAAATATTCTCGCATATCAGTACCATAAAACAATGAGCATGAATAAAGAAAATAGACAGTCACACCAAAGAACACAAGATGTAAGGTGGAAACCCAATGCGGGAGAAAAACCACCTGCTGCAATAATGTCTCTATCTTCTTTCAAGAAATTCTTTTTACAATGATTTTGTACTGGTGCAGTCCTTTACCAGCACGCAGGCTGCAACCTGCAAAGAGCTACAACTCTTTTTTGTTTTCCAGACTTCTCCTGGAAGGGAGCTACAACCCCCTACTTCTTTTTCAAAATGATCAACAAGTATACAACAGATACAGTCTACTACAGATATCAGATCAGTAATTACAGAAACAACCCAGAACACCTTATGAACAGAAATATACAGTTAACAGATCATCTTGAGACAGGGACGCATATTTTCTTTCTGTGGCCTGCGACTGGACGCAGTATACCTTATGCTGTTCTGCGTGCAGACGCACTGTTACTTTTGCTTGTCTGCGACCGACGCACACATCAACACTATCGCGCCGCGTCTTTTGCTTCAGAGACGCACCCAATACCACAGTCGCGCCGCGTCCTTCGCTTCAGAGACGCACCTGATCCTTTACTGTACTGCGTCCCGGCGCACTTTCCCTTCACTGAATCTGCGTCCTTTTAGATATAGAAGATAAGAGGACTTCAGAACCAACCCAAACACTCAGATCCACAGATCTGATCATGCGCCATATAGATCGTAGTCCATTAGAAGATTTACCCTTAAAGATATGGACTAGATCACACCAAGAGATGATCAACCAAGATGATGCATAATCCAAATGAACTCCTTTGCTTTATATAGGCAAGCTTCTCCCCAAAGCGTGGAACAATACCACGAGCCGACACCATAGAAACACGCAACCGTCGGCTAGATACCACACAAGAAGCCCCCACGAGCTTTTCTCTACCTTGAAATGTGTGCACTGGGCGGACGCACCTTCTGAACGGCTGGCCAGCGTCCCTGGACGCGGGTTCTGTATGGAATACCTGCGGGGACGCACTTGCTGAACAAAATTTCCTGCGTCCTTCTTGATTTACCATCTGAAAGAGTTTGCCATCAAGTACAACACCTGAATCATAATGCCAACAAACTCCCCCTTTGGACTTGATGGCAACCACATAATCTTCAGCTTCATCATTCTCCCCCTTTGACATCAAGAGCAAAGGGTATGCTCCCCCTATGCTCATGCTTCTCCAGATTTGTAACCAGAAATCCATCATGAAGGAGACAGAGACATATTGCAGCTATTTCCAAGATCTCCTTCTCCATAATGCCAACAATGCATTATGTGCTCCCCCTGAGCCTATACCATCAATAGGAAGATGGTCAACAGTGAGATGATGCATCAACAACCCCCAGCTTTTGCCTGAGGTATTCAAAAGTGTCCCTGGGCAACGGTTTGGTGAAAATATCAGCAACTTGTTCCTTAGAAGGAACATACTCCAACTTGACCTTCTGTTCAAGTACTTGTTCCCGGAGAAAATGGTACTTGATTGGTATGTGCTTGGTTTTTGAATGCATAACCGGATTCTTTGAGATGCTGATTGCACTTGTGTTGTCACATAAGATAGGAATAGGAGGTGTACAAGTGATTTGATAATCCTGCAAAGTCTGCATCATCCAAAGAAGTTGGGTGCAACAAGATGCAGCCGCAACATATTCCGCTTCAGCTGTAGACAAGGCAATTGAACTCTGTTTCTTGCTGAACCAAGATACCAGTCTAGAACCCATAAAGAATGCACCACCACTTGTGCTTTTCCTGTCATCCACGCTTCCGGCCCAATCTGCATCTGTATAAGCATGAAGAGTGAGATCTGTATCTCTAGGATACCATAGGCCATAATTTTGAGTCCCTTGAAGATATTTGAAGATTCTCTTTACTGCTTGAAGATGAGTCTCCTTTGGATTTGCCTGAAACCTTCCAACTATTCCAACTGCATGCATGATGTCTGGTCGGGTACCTGTCAAATATAGTAGACTTCCAATCATAGATCTGTAGGTTGGTTGATGAACTGCTGCAGATTCGTCATTTGCACTGAGACTACATCCTGTAACCATGGGTGTACATACTGGTTTTGCATCTTCCATGCCATATTTCTTCAAAATCTGCTTGAGATACTTGGTTTGAGATAAAAGGATTCCTCCTTTCTTTTGTTGGATTTGCAAACCAAGAAAGTATGTCAGTTCTCCTAGCAAGGACATCTCAAATTCTTTCTGCATGACTGAGGCAAAGCTTTGACTCATAGCTTCTTCATTACTGCCAAAAATAATGTCATCTACATACACAACAAGTATTAGTAATTTGTCATTTTCAACTTTTATATAAAGATTGCTATCTGCTGAACCTTTTGAAAAACCTTGTTGATGAAGATATTTGTCCAACCGGTAGTACCAAGCCCTTGGAGCTTGTTTGAGACCATAGAGAGCCTTTTTTAATCGGCATACAAGATTTGGATCGTTTCCAAGAATGAAACCATCTGGCTGTTCAATGTACACTTCTTCATCCAAGTCTCCATTCAGAAAAGCTGATTTCACATCCATTTGAAATACTTTGAAGTTCTGACAACTTGAGAGAGCAAGAAACATTCGGATGGCCTCAAGTCTTGCAACAGGAGCAAAAGTTTCTTCAAAGTCTATTCCTTCTTGCTGTGCATACCCTTTACAAACAAGTCTGGCTTTGTTTCTAATTACTTCTCCATTTTCATTCAATTTATTTTTGAAAACCCATTTTGTTCCGATAACATTCTTATCCTTTGGTCTAGGAACCAGCTCCCAAGTATTGTTCTTTTCGATTTGCTCAAGTTCTTCATCCATTGCTTTCACCCAACATTCATCTTTGCATGCTTCTTTCACATTTTGTGGTTCAGTAGAGGAGAGTAATGCCAAATAACTTGAAGCTTCTGCAACTGTTCTTCTAGTTTGTATACCTGCTTCCTTTTGTCCCATGATCTGAGATTCTGGATGGTTCTTTTGAACATATCTGGATGGAGTCTTTTCTTCTATTCTTGTTCTTTCTTCTGCTTCTTCGTGAGGTCCGTCTTGAAATTGTTCTTGCGGTTCTTCTTCTTCATCATTCTGTCTTTGAGGGTAGCTTTCATCTTCTTCAATGTCTTCACGATGTATTTGCCTAGGAATGTATCCTTTCTCATCAACCACTACATCAATGCTTTCAACAATTCTGCCAAGTCTTTTATTGTAGCATTTGTATGCTTTGCTATGTGGAGAGTAGCCAAGAAGAATTCCTTCATCTGCTCTAGGATCAAGTTTGCCAAGCTGCTCCTCAGTATTTTTGATATAGCATTTGCTCCCAAAGATTTTGAAGTGCTTTACTGAAGGAGTTTTACCACTCCAGAGCTCATGAGGAGTTTGAGTGCTGTTCACTCGGACATTTGTCTTGTTGAGAATAATAACTGCCGCATGTGCAGCTTCACCCCAGAAGGTTGCAGGAGTTCCTGATTCATCAAGCATAGCACGAGCCATTTGCTGGACTGTTCTGTTCATTCTTTCCACTACTCCATTTTGCTGAGGAGTTCTAGCTGTAGAAAATTCTCTCCTTATTCCATGTTCATCACAGAAATCGAAAAATTCATTTGAAGTAAATTCTCCACCTCTGTCGGATCTGAGGCACTTAATCTTGTGACCTGATTCATTTTCAGCCAAGGCTTTGAAGGATTTGAATTTTTCGAAAGCTTCATCTTTGTGCTTCATAAGTCCTAACCAAACAAACCTGGAGAAATCGTCAATAAATAATATCAAGTATTCCTCTCCTCTAGGTGTTCTTTTTCTGAATGGTCCACATACATCTGTATGTACTAGCTCAAGAGGCATACTGGCTGATCCTTCTTTCTCTGGAAAGTTAGTTCTAGTCTGTTTTCCAAACTGACATGATCTGCACATGGTGTTGTCAGGAATTTTGATATCTGGAAGATCGCGAACTGCCTGATATTTGCAAGCTTTCCTTATTTGTGAGAAGCTTAGATGTCCCAATCTTCGATGCCATAACCAGTGCTCTTCATCCTTGCTTAAATAGCATTGTTGTTGTTCTTCATCAAAAATGTATAGATTATTTGAAGTTCTTTTTCCTTTGAGAACTGTTTTACCTGTATCAAGATCACGAACAAGACATCCATTTGATCTGAATATAACCTCGGTTCTTTGATCACACATCTGGCTTACACTTAGAAGATTATGCTTTAGTCCATCAACAAACAAAACATTTCCAGCCTTAACATCTTCTTTTAAAGGAGCAATACCTTTTCCTTTTATAGTTGCAGGAGTATCATTTCCAAAAGAGACTTTCTTTCCCTTTTCTAAATTAGAATAAGATTCAAGTTTTTCTTTATCACCTGTCATGTGCTTTGAACATCCACTGTCAATGTACCATAGATTTTCTTGTCCTTCTGCATAGAATGCTATCCCACATCTTTCTGTTTGAGGTTCCTTTATTTTCCATGTTTTGGTGCCTGAGGTTTGTTCCCTTTTTTGTTCTTGTACCTTTCTTTCCGGAAACCTGCTTCTACATTCAACATCTTCATGTCCAAAATTATTGCAAATAGAGCATTCAACTTCATTTTCAAGAGCTGAAAAATTGTTATAGGTCCTTTTTGTATTCCCTGTCATGCTTCTTTGTTTTTGAGCTTCCCTAGTCATGATTGTTTTATACGCAACACATTGGGCTGCTTTGTGACCAAAGTTATGGCAAGAAAAGCATTGTCCATTGAAGAAGTTTCTGCGATTATTGAATCTACCAGCCGACTGATTGTAATTTCTATTTTCATCTATTCTTGAACCAAATTGAGAAGGTTTTACCTGTGGCTGGTTGTGGCTTTTGTTCACCCTTAAGCTGGATTGCCCCTGATAGTTTGAAGTTTGTCCCTGCTTTACCTGATGATCTTCCTTGTGTTCTTGCTCATTTCTTCTTGCTGCATCAAGATAACTTTTTGAAGTGGAAGCTTGAGAAGTTTCTCCATTGTAGCCCAGACCTGTCTTATTTAGAGGAGATCGCTGCACACTGATAATCTCATTCAACGTTTCAGATCCTTTGACAAACTTGAGATTAATAGTTTTTGTTTTCTCAATTTCTTTTCTAAGACCAACAATTTCACCTTCTAATTTTTCAAGATGTTTTTCCTTTTCATCAATCTGAAATTGTAGAGTATCAATAATCATGTTCTTTTCTTCTATACATCTCTTGAGTCTAGTAATTTCATCATAAAGGTTATCCACATCTATAGCATCCTCATAATTATCATCTTCAAATGCCATTAACAATCTATATTTGTTACCTTGTTCATCTTCATCACTGTTTGATAAGCCATCGCTATCTTCATGGGTGTAGTAGCTTTTCTTATTTGTACCCTGTTTCTTGTTCCATCTAACTGGTTCCTTTCCTTTATCCTTATAAGAGCATTTTGCAGCATAATGACCTACTCTTCCACAAGCAAAACATTTGAAAGGTAGCTTACCTCTGAACCTTCCAGAACCCCTTTGAAGATTTCTGACAAAGTTTGATTCTTCTTCCTCTTCTTCTGGAACATGACATGCTTCATAGTGATCTTCTTTGCCTGATGCTTTAAAAGCAGCTTCCCTTCTGTCTGATGGACCTCCCTTTCTCATTTCATAAGCAGTTAGAATTCCATGCAGCTGAGACATAGTGAGAACACGGAGATTTTCCTTTTCTTCTACTGCAGATACTTTAGATTCAAACTTGGGAGATAAAGATCTTAGAATCTTTTGAACTACTATAGTCTCTTTTATTTCTTCACCCAAATTTTTCATACAATTAACAATCTCATCTACTCGAAGAAAATAATTAGCCACACTTTCATCATTATACATCTTGAGAGTCTCATATTGAATCCTGAGAGTTTGAAGTTTAGCTTCTTTTACCTGTTCATCTCCTTCATAGCTAGTGATCATTTTGTCCCATATCTCTTTTGCTGATTTGAAGTGCATGACCTTCATGAACTCTGTTTGAGATATACTTCCTAATAGAGTACTGACTGCTTTTGCATTTGTTTCATACTGCTTTTTCTCAGCTGGATCTGTAGGAGTAACTGAAGGAAAGGCATAGCCTGATTCTACAATGTTCCAAACTTCTGTACCAAGAGATTGAAGATATGCAGTAACTCTTACCTTCCAATAATTGAAGTTTGTTCCATCGAAGACGGGTGGCCTGATTGATGCTTCTCTCTCGTAGTTGCTCATGATGAACGATCTACCTTCAAGCGATCAAGCTGTTCTGAAGGACCTGCTCTGATACCAATTGTTGGAAATAATACTGAGGGGGGGGGGAATCAGTATTATCTAGCAATTTACCAAATCTTCCTTATTTGATCTTTTGAAATATTCTTGCATATCAGTACCATAAAACAATGAGCATGAATAAAGAAAATAGACAGTCACACCAAAGAACACAAGATGTAAGGTGGAAACCCAATGCGGGAGAAAAACCACCTGCTGCAATAATGTCTCTATCTTCTTTCAAGAAATTCTTTTTACAATGATTTTGTACTGGTGCAGTCCTTTACCAGCACGCAGGCTGCAACCTGCAAAGAGCTACAACTCTTTTTTGTTTTCCAGACTTCTCCTGGAAGGGAGCTACAACCCCCTACTTCTTTTTCAAAATGATCAACAAGTATACAATAGATACAGTCTACTACAGATATCAGATCAGTAATTACAGAAACAACCCAGAACACCTTATGAACAGAAATATACAGTTAACAGATCATCTTGAGACAGGGACGCATATTTTCTTTCTGTGGCCTGCGACTGGACGCAGTATACCTTATGCTGTTCTGCGTGCAGACGCACTGTTACTTTTGCTTGTCTGCGACCGACGCACACATCAACACTATCGCGCCGCGTCTTTTGCTTCAGAGACGCACCCAATACCACAGTCGCGCCGCGTCCTTCGCTTCAGAGACGCACCTGATCCTTTACTGTACTGCGTCCCGGCGCACTTTCCCTTCACTGAATCTGCGTCCTTTTAGATATAGAAGATAAGAGGACTTCAGAACCAACCCAAACACTCAGATCCACAGATCTGATCATGCGCCATATAGATCGTAGTCCATTAGAAGATTTACCCTTAAAGATATGGACTAGATCACACCAAGAGATGATCAACCAAGATGATGCATAATCCAAATGAACTCCTTTGCTTTATATAGGCAAGCTTCTCCCCAAAGCGTGGAACAATACCACGAGCCGACACCATAGAAACACGCAACCGTCGGCTAGATACCACACAAGAAGCCCCCACGAGCTTTTCTCTACCTTGAAATGTGTGCACTGGGCGGACGCACCTTCTGAACGGCTGGCCAGCGTCCCTGGACGCGGGTTCTGTATGGAATACCTGCGGGGACGCACTTGCTGAACAAAATTTCCTGCGTCCTTCTTGATTTACCATCTGAAAGAGTTTGCCATCAAGTACAACACCTGAATCATAATGCCAACACTTTGTCCTTGCATTACTGATGCTCCATCTGCTTCAACACATACCAACTTTTTTGCAATCATTAAATGATCCATACCACTTTCCTTCAGACCATTAAGAACAAGTTCATAAATATTTTCAGTTGTAGAATTATCTCTCATGTTTTTAATCTCAAGTAGATAGGAATGCCTAATATGGTCATTAACCATATATATGCTCATGCAGATCCATAGAGTATTATATATAGCCATAACCTCATCCAAAGACAATGCCAAAAACCTAGAATTTGCAATCTTCTCTTTCAAATGATCCTTTTCTACTTGAGCTAGATATCTTTCCCATTCCCAACCACTGGTTACAGACCAATGAGAAGATGGAAAGTTTGACACTTGAAGAAAAGATAGAAATTTCATGTGATTTGGATAATCTGTCATAGGATGACCTTTATATAAGATGTGAAATACAATGCTAAATTGTATCGTCTTGGGTAACAAACTTATTTCCAACGTCTTTTCAAATAGAGATATGACGTTTCCTCCACTTGCCTCAAGTTTCCTCTTACTTATTAAATATTTTTTGTATTTTTCTGCATATTCAGTATGTTGATGTTCCTCAGAAGATTTCCATCTAACAATAGATTTCTATTTACCATTTACAATTTTCTTTTCATACACCTTTCATGCATGCTTTTGTATTGTATCTAGCTTCATCTGAAATTTCACTACCTTTCAAGTTTTCCAACTACACACATTACATATAACTTCTCGGGAAAATCGTTCTCATTTGTAGGAGGTATTGCTTCAATAAATGGAAAACTTGATACCCAATCTTCTTGGAATCATCTCCCTATGATCCAGTGGCCTTTTCTTCTTTTCCGTGAATGGATTGTGTCACCTTCCAAGGAAAATTATTTAACATTTTCATCACCATTTTTTGTTGAAATTTCATTCATCTCACCCTAATCAATTAAGGAACCTATTATTTCATCCATTCATTTACACAAGAGTTAACATCTCTCTCAATAACAGATTGTTCAAAGGAGCTTGAAGCATGAAAAGAATGTTTATTATTGAATAGAGGCTTTTGAAAGTATGATAATACATCCATTTGCCTTGATGGTTTCTTCCCACGATTATCTTTTAACATCTAGCTAAATATTCCACAAGTAGAATTTCAAATTTATCTACAAATCTGCATCAATAGTTTCCAAGAGTTGAGAATTACTAGATTTGTGGGTAGTATTAAAAGTATACTATATGGCATAGTTCAAAAGTACATATGAATCAAAAAGGATTTCATCATACCCAATAAAACTAAACATCAATTAAAGAGTGAATGTATAATATTTGCCCCGTTTTCTTTTTTAGTATTTCAAATATTTTAGAGAAAAATATTTACATTTTCCTTTCATAATTATGTGTACCCATTTGTACCCAAATTTCTTCAATGAGATATACTTCATATAAATTCACTTGTTCATAGAAAATAGAATTGTACTTTGCAAAAGAATTGTTGAGTAAATATTGAAAGAACATATATCATAAATTGAATTTTGAAGCAAAATGGAATTTCACAAAAAAAAAAAAACTTGTTTAACAATGGTAATAGGAAACTATTAAGACATAAAATGTAATAATTCATTTGTATAACATTGAAACAAGATCATGCTTGCAGGTCTATCTCAGTCCTTTTGGTTTACTACTTTGGCTTGGGTTGATATCCATGCTAGATATCTATGGATGGGCTTTGAATCATTCCCATTCCCATGCAGTCAGTTTTTTGGACAAATTCTATTAGAAATATTAGTGACTCTTTGAATTCTGTGTAGAAAATAGAATATTAATCCTCATGGATTTGAATGTAGGCATGATCTAGCATGAAATCCATTGTTAAATGGGTAAATTTCATATGGATTTGTTGTAGAATTCCCTTGTTGTTTTACATTTGTGTAGCCATCTAGCATGCTAAGAAGTGGGTGAATCAATGAAATTTGCATGTGTTAAATGGGAATTCTATGTGAGCATTTGTAATTCCATCTGCAGTTTGCATTAGAATTTTATTGAATGTTGTTAAACAACCCCAAATTTGTTCATAACTAGGAATCTTGACTGGATCTGGATCTTGAGGAAATTCTTGAGATAAGGTGAAGTGGATATCTAGTTACCACTATGGGAGCAAGGTTGGGTGCACCATTTGGGAGTACAAAGTTGAAAAGTTCATCTCCCAAGAGTACAAAAGAAAATATAGACATAGAAGAGCCATAAGAAAAACCCTAATTATTGTAGGTTTCTAATTATAAGTACATTATGAAAGTAGGAATTGATTGTAAGTAAAAGGAACAATCACTTTCATCCTTGAAGCCAAAAACTACAATGTCCACTTTCAAAGCTTGTCTCCCAATGTCTCTTTGAGAATGGCCTAGGCTGATGGGTCCCCTGGGGAGTGATCTGTGGTAGTCTTTCAATGTTTCCACTAAGGTTTAAAGAAGAGACTAGAGATGAAGTGATGCTAGGGTGGAATCTCTCCTAGCTTCAGAGGAAAATGGATGCTTGGTAGTAGAGAATAAATTGGTGATCAATTTAACTTGGGGGTCAGGTGGAGAATGTGGTGTTAAGATATCATAAAAAAAAAGAGTTCAATATGTGTAAATCACCTCAAGAGCTACATATTAATTCCCTAGAGATTGTTGAAGAAATTTTCAGCTCATATTTATTTATCTATTTATTGCTCATCATCTACATTTGTTTTGACTCCTAGATCTTAGCATTTCATTCACAGAAATTTGTTAACCCAAATTATATTCATGCATATAATTTAGATCCCATTGCCTCCATAAGTGAAAGATGCAACCACTTATATTGTAGGAACAATATTTTTAGCTAACATGTTTGAGAGCTAAATATTTTGACTACAAGAGGTCAATAGTCTGAAACTTACCTAATGAAGTCATTTACAAGTTACCTACACATGGAGGGATGTTTTAGTTACCCTCTATCCTATATTCTTGGCATGCTAGAGGTTTATAATGGGTTTTTGGTGACCCTATGATTCAAGAAAGGGTTGGAGTATTGTTGTTAGTCAGTTGTCTATATATTCAATAATGTTTGCATCCATCACCTCATTCCCAATATATCTCATGTCAATAATAGGCTAGTGTTGGCTTCTAAAACTCTCATCGGTTGACAATTATGTAGCTTCTAATAGAGCCACACCAAATTTCCATGTTATGCTCGCAGATCCAACAGTTATTTGCTCGTCTTTTAAGTGCAAGTTGCAACCCATCTATAAAAAGTGCTACTACATATGCTACACAAAAAAAATACTCTTATGCTAATGGTTGTGGAACTAAACTTTTATGAGCATATTTTCATGTTTTTGAACAGAAATTGTCACTGTTTTCTAATATCTCATGATAGGTGGTGACAAAAGATAGATTACAAAATTTGTAGACAAAAAAGAATCCATACAATGCATAAAAAATCCCATCTGGTGGTGGATGATGCTTTTTAAGGGCACACAAGTATTGCTCACAATTTGTAGCTATATATGAATGTGACCATAAAATGGTATTAATGGTGGATTTAGCCAGTGCTTGGCATTCTGCCCAGTCATAGTCACCAACCAACTCAATCATTGTTCCATAAATTTCTTTCCTTGTAATCCTCCTACCATTTTTAAGACTTTGATCTTGATGTGGATAAAATTTAGAACAATGATATGATTGTTGGCATTATGATACAGGTGTTGTCCTTGATGGCAACTCACTCAGATGAAAGATCACAGTACAACAAGTTAACAGCACAAAATTAC
Source organism: Pinus tabuliformis (assembly GCA_031772625.1). Lineage (NCBI taxonomy): Eukaryota > Viridiplantae > Streptophyta > Pinopsida > Pinales > Pinaceae > Pinus > Pinus tabuliformis. The sequence continues at coordinate 1,742,748,794 of CM062817.1, read as the reverse complement.
AGATCAGACTACAAAGAATGAAGAAAGAGAGGTATATGTAGGTTCACCTTGACAAAGCTACGTATACAAACAGGTTCATTGAACACGGGTAGCTTATACGTACACACGCACTTTCACAGAAGGGAAAGCACGTATATCTTGGAAAACTAAGTTTTTGGTCCGAGGTATTTGCTCCATGGTATTTTTATCCATGGTATTCGTCTAAGGTATTTGGCCCGAGGTATTGACCCTAGGTATTTGATCCAAGGTAGTGGTCCTAAGTGGTTTTTGGTCCATGGTATTGAGAAAGGCCTAAAACTATATAAGGAGGAGAAGATCATTAGGCTAGGGTGTGCAAGTATTGAATATATGATTAAGTGTGAGATCTAGTATGCAGGTTATTGGCTTATGGTACTTTTCTTGATCTGAACCAAGGATGAACTTTAGCGGTTGATGATGGATAAGATCTAATGATGGATCGGGATCTTAAGGGTTGAAATGAATTATCATTATGTGGTTTTGCTCATGTATATTCTAGATCTGAATACTGATGCATGTATTATTCTGTAAATGTTATGATCTGGGTATAACTGAAGTCTAGAATAGCTGTAAAAATATGAATTAACATTTACAGATGTATACATTGGTTGGCTTTGATAAAAGTGCATACACACGCTGGTTCGACACAAGGAAGTAGTGTATACCTTATGAAGAATGTTTCAGTTGTTTATGTTTGATGTTGCAGAGTTCTGGGTTTTGTTCTGGTGACTGTATTTTGGTGATAGTATTATGAATGATTAGATTCAAGAGTTTCAGTGATTGGTTTATGTACATGATGATTATATTGCAGCTATGATGTTGTTGACGGGTCCATTATGAAAATTGAATGAAACGTGGTCTTCAGATTGTGGTGTTGTGTTCCAGGAGTATATAGTCTGAAAATTCATGAAACATGGTCCCTGGTAGAAGAGTATTTTATGTAGGGTGGCAGCCTTCTGCAGGTGGGTACCTGCCTGCTGGTATAAGTATGCACCAGTACAAGATTGTAGACATATTTTCTTATTATTAAAAGAAGACAGAGATGACAGTAGTAGGTGGCTTTTACCCACATTGGGTTTCCACCTTATATATTGGTGTTCATGTGTTTGTCTTATGTGTGATGCTTTATTTTGTTGCATTGTGTAATAAATCTATGATATACTAGTTAAAGTTCAATACATGATAAACTGTCTAAATCAAAAGTTATCTGCATATATGTTGGTTGATTTAACTAAAGTTTCATGTACACGCTAGTTCACTTAGATGAAGTAGCGTATATAAATTATTGATCTGATAATACTGATTCATCCCCCTCTCAATATTATTTCCAACAATTGGTATCAGAGTAGGTACTTCAAAAGAAGCTTGATCGCTTAAAGGGAGATCCATCATTATGAGTAATCAAGAAAGCGTGGGATCCATTAGGCCGCCAATCTTTGATGAGATCAATTTTGTCTATTGGAAAATAAGAACCACGACCTATCTACAATCACTTGGAATGGATGTCTGGGAAAATGTAGAAGGAGGATATACATTTCCAACAACAATTCCTACAGATACACCAGGTAAGAAGCAATATGAAACCAATGTCAAAGTTTTCAATAGCTTATTGGGAAGTCTGTCACAATCATAGTTTGTCAAAGTCATGCAGCTGAAAATAATTATGGGACAAAATCATTTTGAGCTATGAAGGAGACTCAGGTAAAACGTTATAAACTTCAAACTCTCATAATTCAGTATGAAACTCTTAAGATGCACAGTGATGAAAGTATAGCTAGTTACTTCCTACGTATAGATGAGGTTTTTAATTATATGAAGAATCTGGGTGAAGATATAAAGGAAGTTACCTTAGTTGAGAAAGTTTTTAGATCCTTGTCTGCTAAATTTGAATCAAAAGTGTCTGCCATAGAAGAAAAACAGGATCTGCAGACTATTACTATGACACAGCTTCACGGAATCTTAACTGCCTTTGAGATGAGAAAAGGAGGTCCATCAGATATGAGAGAAGTCACATTTAAAGCTTCAGCAAAAGGAAAGTAAGAACACAATGAATCAAGACATATTTAAGAAGAAGAAGATGAGGTAAACTTTGTCAAAAAGCTTCAACAGGGTTCCGGAAGATTTAGAGGTAAGCTACCTTTCAAATGCTTTGCTTGTGGCAGAGTCAGACATTATGCTACCAAATGTCCTCATAAAGATAAACATGAAAAAGGGAAGGAATATGCAAAATGGAATAGAAAACAAGTTGTAAATAAAGAAGTTACTATACTCATGAAGATAGCGATGGTTTATCAAATAGTGATGAAGATGAAAATAGTAATGACTATAGACTTCTTATGGCTTATGAAGATGATAATTTTTGGGATGATTTAGAAGAAGACGACCTTCATGAAGAAATTTATATACTCAAAATCTGTTCACAAGAAAAAAAATATGATTATAGACACCTTGACATACCAACTTGCCAAAAAATAAAAAAACAATGAAAAACTAGAATGTGAAATTGCGGGTATAAGAAAGGATCTTGAGAAAACGAAATCTCTCAATCTTAGATTTGCTAAAGGATCGAAAATTTAGATGAAATTATCAAAATGCAGTGTTCTCCTCTGATAAAGATAGGTCTTGGATACACTGAAGAAGTTTCTCAATCACAAAAGTCATCAAATTCCACTAAAAGTTACCTTGATGCAGCAAAGACCAGTGAACAGTATGAAAATCATCAGCAAAGGCATAAAGTAGATCACCAGGTAAATCAGACTCAATTTATTCCAAGTATGAATAGAATCCACAACCAATCTTAGGTAAATCATACTCAATTTTCTCCAAAGATGAATATCAACAGAAACTCCAATCACCAGGTTAATAGATTCAATAGTCACAGTAACTTCTTTAATGGGAAATTTTTTTCATGTCCTAATTTTGGACAAAAAGCACCCAATGTGTTGCTTACAAAACCATCATGACTAGAGAAGCATGAAATCAAAGGAATGTAATAGGGGTCAAAAAAAATTCCTATAATAACTTTTCTTTTCTTGAAAATGAAATAGAATGCTCAATCTGTAACAACTTTGGTCATGAAGAATCTGAATGCAGGACAAAATTTCGGCAATCATCTCAAAAGGATCAAACTCCATTGAATCCCAAGACATCGAGAAGGAAAGAATCTCAAACAGAAAGATGTGGTATAGCCTTGTATGCAAGAGAACAAGAAAATTAGTGTACATTGACAGTGGATGCTCAAAGCACATGATAGGTGACAAAGAAAAACTTCACTCATATAATGCCTTAGAAAAGGAAAAGAAAGTTTCATTTGGAAACGATACTCCTACTGTCATAAAAGGTAAAGGATCTGTTTTCTTGAAAGAAAATGTTAAAGATGGAAGTGTTATGTATGTAGACAGTTTAAAACATAATCTATTGAGTGTCAGTCAAATGTGTGATCAAGGAAATGAAGTGGTGTTTCGATCAAACAGATGTGTTGTTCGTGAACTTGATACAGGGGAGACCATGATCAAAGGTACAAGAGCTCCAAACAAATTATATATACTCAAGGGAGGACAACAACAGTGTTATCTAAGCAAAAATGATGAAAACTGGCTGTGGCATAGAAGATTGGGACATCTAAGCTTCTTTCAAATAATAAAAGCATGCAAATTCAAGGTTGTTCATGATCTTCCAGATATCAGCATCCCTGAAAATACAATATGCAAACCATGTCAATTCGGTAAGCAAACCATAGTTCACTTCATTGAAAAAGAAGGGTCAGCTAGTAAGCCTCTTGAACTTGTTCATACTGATTTATGTAGTCCATCAAGGAAAAAGTCACCTTGTGGAGAAGAATACTTTATTTTGTTCATTGATGATTTTTCCAGAATGTGTTGGATATGTCTATTAAAGCATAAAGATGAAGCATTTGAAAAGTTCCAAGCCTTCAAAGCTTTGGTTGAAAATGAATTAGATTGAAAAATCAAATGCCTCATATCTGATTAAGGAGGGGAATTTACCTCGGATGAATTATTTGACTTTTGTGAACAACATGGAATAAAAAGGCAATTATCCACAGCAAGGACTCCTCGGAAAAATGGAGTAGTAGAAAGAATGAACAGAACTGTTCAACAAATGGCTTGAGCTATGCTAGATGAATATGGAACTCCTGCAACCTTCTGGGGTGAAGCTGCATTCGTCGGCGTAACTATTATCAACCAAGCAAATGTTCGGGTAAATAGCACTCAAACTCCACATGAACTTTGGTATGGTAAAACTCCTACTGTAAAATACTTCAAGGTTTTTGGAAGAAAATACGATATCAAAAGGATTGATGAAAAACTTGGTAAGTTTGAGCCTACATCAATGAAGGTATTCTTCCTGGTTACTCTTCTTGAAGTAAAGGATATAAATGTTATAATAAAAGACTTGGGAAAATTGTTGAAAGTATTGATGTTGTAGTTGATGAATGATGCAAAAATCCAAAACAAACAAAAACATAAGACTATGACAATGAAGAATATGGAGAGTATCTTCCTACATTAAATCACAATGATATTAAAGAAGAAACTAATGAAGCACTAGAAGAAGAGATAGCGGTAGAACAGAAGACTCCGTCCAGGTATGTCTAGAAAAATCATCCAGAAATTCAAATTTTAGGGGAAAAAGAGGCAGGTGTACAGAAAAGAAGAACTATTACAAAATCCTCAAGCTATCTAGCATTAATATCCTCCACCGAACATCAAAATGTACATGTAGCATGAAAGTATGAATGTTTGGTCAAGGCCATGAATGAAGAACTTGAGCAAATTGAAAAGAATAATACTTGGGAATTAGTTCCTAGACCTCATGATAAAAATATTATAGGAACCAAATGGATATTCAAGAACAAGCTGAATGAAAATGGAGAAGTCATTAGAAACAAGGCCAAACTTGTTTGTAAAGGGTATGCTCAACAAGAAGGTATATATTGAAGAAACGTTTGCACCTATTGCAAGACTTAAATCCATAAGGATGTTTCTTGCTCTTTCTAGCTTTTAGAAATTCAAAGTATACCAAATGGATGTAAAATCTGATTTCCTTAATGGAGATTTATAAGAAGTCTATATTGAAAAACCAGAAGGATTCATTCTTGGAAATGATGCAAAACTTGTATGCAGACTCAGAAAGGATCTCTATGTTCTAAAACAGGCTCCAAGGGCATGGTATTACTGCCTTGAAAAATATCTCCACCAACAGGGTTTTTCAAAAGGGTTAGCAGATAGCAATCTATATACAAAGATTGACATTGATAAATTGCTAATAATTGTTGTTTATGTTGATGATATCATTTTTGGTAGCAATGGAGAATCCATGAGTCAGAATTTTTCTTCAGTAATGCAACAAGAATTTGAAATTTCCTTGCTTGGTGAGCTTACCTATTTTCTTGGTCTACAAGTTCAACAAAATAAAGATGGTATTTTTCTTTCACAAACCAAATATCTCAAACAGATCTTGAAAAATCATGGCATCGAAGATTATAAACTTGTATGTACCCCAATGGTAACAGGATGTAGTCTCAGCTCAAATGATGAATCAGCAGTAGTACATCAACCAACTTATAGATCCATGATTGGCAGTCTGCTTTATCTAACAGGTACCTAACCTGACATCATGCATGTAGTAGGTGTTATCACTCAGGTTGTTCCCTTTGACTCCTAAGGGAATACGACTGAGGTAACCACAAACCAATCTTTGGATTACAGGTTCTAGCCCACCTGCAATCAGAGAGGGCTCTCTCTTTAGGATTTAGCTTTGTTTTGTAAAGTTTTAGGCTAGTTATGATGCACTGAATTTTGTTTGAAATTTGGTTGGGTGATATCTTCTGACAGAGGGGGAATGCAACATTCAGAGGGTTTTAGTCCATTGGGCATTGGAGTCAGTGTTCATGTGTCGCTTGAGGTATTTGGTGAAAATGATGATACTGCAGAGCCAGATGGGCGTTCATGAACAAACCTTCAAATTTGAAAAGTATGGATGCAATCAATCAGTGAGAGGCAATTAAGGTTCTTTCACTATGCTGGTGAGATGGAGAAGCAAAATATTGTTTAGGAGAAAATTCAGAATTCCTGTACAGTATTTATCATGAAAGATTCAGTGTAAATGCGAGCAATTAAGATTTCACATTCATAACTAATTCTAAAGAAAACATAATTAACAACAGAGATTGAGTTTAGGGTGTTTAACAAACAAATCCTGAACTATTCTTTTTCTCTAATGCTAAGGCCATCAAACAGACAGCAGATGCGGATCTTGTAAGCGAAGAAAACATAAAAACACAGTTCAGAAGAACTTATTGAATCATGAAACACCGCAGGAATTCTGCAACAGCAGGCAATCTCATCACAACACATCAAACGGCGTAGAACAGGAACTCATCAGCTTCTTGTATTAAAAGTCTGAAAACTTGTAGCGTAGCTCTTCAGAAGAAAAATCAACAACCCCAAATAAGTTATACGAGGGGATATATATACAAAAGTGGTTACAAAATATCTGAAAGATGAGTCATTAACTCATAACTTTCTTTACCAACCCTCCAAAATAGTAGATACAGAAGCTATTGCTATTTAAATAGATAAACAACAGTTGTTCATTTCTGTCAGAGATCTTTGACTTTGGAACCAACTGGGCTGGCCGAGTGCTTTGCATTCATTTCGGGAATCTTTTCCCCTTGTTTCTTTGCCACGACGTTGTTGCCTTGGTCACATCATTTGCACTCATCCATTTGTGCCAAGTCACTATCCTTGTCATTCAGTTGCTCTTTTCTATTGCCGCTCCAGGTAGACTAAACATATGAGTCATTTGAAAATGTTGACTCGTGACTGATCCAAAAGACTTCAAACAAATTTGATTTATCAGAGTAATGTTTCTATCATGCCTCTCCACCAATCTTCTATAGGCAGTTGGTGTCTCTGTATTTTAATTAGAGTTTCATCAGCATCAGTGTATTTATAGTAATTTGGTGGCACTTGAAAAAGATGCCTGATTTCATGCTCGATATAAAATAGATTCTCCAGCTTATCATAAAGACTCTGCCCAGATGGGGGTCCTGTTTCCTCTGAAGTGCTTGCATATGCTGTGATTTGATTTGTTGCATAATTGTTGACCCTTTTGGCATAATGTTCATGTGATAATAACCTTCCTGCACTGGTTACCAAGTTGGGAAGCCCTCTGTTATGTAATGCTATGATTTTCGCAATAAATTCATTTACCTCTGTTTGCATTTCTTGACACTTTCTCTCCAATGCTTGCACATAATTCCTCAAGGTAAGCACCCTCTTTATTAGTAAAATGGTATCAGTCCTGTTTCTGATACCCATTCCTGCCAGCTGAGGGCCAGTGCGATTGTTAAGGACTTGGATCATTCTGTTGGCTAGCTCAGGCATATTCCCTAAAGATGCCCTGGCTCTCTGATTTTCAAATTGAGACTTGCTTATGAGATCCATTTGCTCATGGATGGTCTCAATGGATTGCCATTGGTCTGTGATGGATTGACCAATTTTGGCCCATAGAATTTTCTTGATTTCACTTATAGTTTTGTCAAGAGTAAGCTCTTTTTCTAATTCTTTTATCCTCTTTTCAAGAGTTCTTACCTCTCTTGCCCTTTCAACCAAATTCTGCTTTGATTTGTCATATTTTTCTTCAAGCCTGGCCAACTTTTCTTTGGCCTCTTTCAGTTCAGCCATCTGTGCTTCTAGAGCCTCAATTTCTTTCATCATATTTTGCATGCTAAGGTTGGGTGCCTGCTCTGATGCTGTTACCTGCGATGTTGCTTTTGGGGCTGGCGCTGAGCCTGAAGGGCCTGCCTCTGATGTTTGTCTAGTGGGAGGACCTGCTGGAGCAATTATCTGAGGTGCATCCCCAACGGCCATAAGTGTCTCTGCTGGTTGGGGTGGTAGTTCTCCTTGTTTTGCTTTCAATGATGCCTCCAAGGCACCCTCTGTTTCTACCAATCTCTTATGTAAGGCCAAGAGTAGAGCAACCACATCCTGATCTTTCTTTTGTTGTGCAACACCTTCAGTCTAAGGGTGAAGGGTAGGTGGTAGCTTGATTTGCTTTCTCAGGGCAGCAATATCTTCATCATTTTTCTTCATTAAGGCCTGCACACCCTTAGGGTCACTTGGATCATGTCCTAGCTCTATAATGATTTCCTCCAAGGACTTAATTCTGTTGTCCTTGGCCTGAGATGAGGCCTTCTCCAACTCTAACTGAGTAGCAGTATTATGTAGAGAATTTTGCAATCCGTGTGCCAACAAAGTTTTATCAGCCAAGATAGAGTATACCATCTCCCCAGTTTTCTTGTGCAACTCAATCTGATCCATGGGGTGGATAGCCTTGGCAAAAACTTCTAAATTGGTTCTAATATAGTCAACAGTTGACTGAGGTTGTTGGATAGTAGGTCTAAAATGACTAAGAGTCATTTTTCCTTCTTGGATATCGTAGGCTGCCATGAGCCTTTGCTGATTGGTTGGCGCCATCCTTAGAAGCTGGTTATAGAGCTGATATCTAACCGGCTCATTTCTTGCCTTAATTTCTGTAAATTGTTTCTTGATACTAGAGTCTGATTTTGTTTGCTGCCCTGAAGAGCTGACTTTTGTCCCTTGTTGTTTTTCTTGCTCCTGCTGAAAGGAGCTGGCTGATGTTTCCATGCTAGGAGGAAGCATGGTCTTAGGAGGTCTCTCAGGCATTTCCTCCTCAGAGAAAGGATTTAACCTCTGTCGCTTCTCTCCTGGTTGATCTATTGAGGCTGTAAGAGGAGTTTCCTCTTGTCTATCCCTTTTCTTCATTCTTTCTTCATTGGCTGGTGTTTGCAATACTGGGATTTCAACTGTTGTTTCCTTCATTGGGGGGGCTTGCCCCTAAGTCTGCTGATCTGTAGAAGTGTGTTGCTCAGTCATTTCTTCTTGCTGCCAAATTAGGGGGCTGCTCCTATTGTTGTACTTCTTTTCCTTTAGCTATGACTGTTGCTTCAACAGTTGCTTGGGCAGATTGCTGGGGAACAGTGGAAGAGGAGGCCCTTTCTCCAAGATGCCAAGGGGCTGGAAATAATACCTGTCGAAAATGCTCCAAGTCAACTTCTTTTTCTAGATCCTTAATTGCTTTTTGTTCTATTTCTTCTTCAGAATGATCTTCCACTAATGTGCCTTCTATCCACTCTTGTTGATTAGCATATTTTTCAATTTGTGGAATGCTAAAGTGGTCATAGCTAGCAAGCCTATACTTGACTCTTCTAAGGCTTATGAAGTGGTTAGGGTCATAAGGTGCCCAATAGAAGCTTGTTTTCAGCTGGAAAGTTTTTAAGATCTTGTCTGCCTCTTCCCAAGCTTCTTCCCTCTTGTTAAAAATGAATGGGCCCAGTTGATGCTTAATTTTCAGTTGTGCTTTCTTGTTTCTGCTATAGAAGTGAACCATGTCTGTATTACCAAATTGCCGAAAGTATTCTAGGGCAAAAATTCTCATGGGAACATACTTTGGTAGTCTGTACGGGGCTAGCTCACAGCCATATATTCTGATTACTGTGTGATCTTGGTAAAAGTACCAATCACCAATGCTATAGTTCTTTGAAAGCTGGAGAATCTTTTGCATTTCATCTGTGAGTCTAGGAGGAGGAAAACTCATCAGCATGGACAAGGCTGGATGGATGAACAGATCAATAAACTCATAGTAGTTGTATGGAGAGTGAAAGATATGGTGAAAGACTGATGACCAGAATATCACAGATCTTCTGTTTCCCTTTGCATCTAACTTCTTGAGGGAAATGGGAAAGCTATCAGGTTGATTGAATAATAGCAAATGATATATATAGGAAGTGTATTTGAATACTCTTTCTCTCTCCAGATTCATGAATTGTTCATGAATCTTATCAGCAATGAGTGTAGCATAGTCATATTGGACAGCAGGAGGCCTCCCTGGGGTAAACATAGATAGCATGACCAAGATTGTTTCATCCACATATTCATTAGTGTTTTACCCCAGGATGTATGAAATTATATTCACTAGGACTTTGCCTATGTCATTGAACCATACATGTAGGAAAGGAGGAGGTCCCTGAGGCTGGGAATCTGGCTTTATGAACAACTAAGCAATTCTTGTAATTTGTGAACTAGAAAGCTTGGCAGCCTGGTCCAGCAGAAGTTGCATAGAAAGAGGAGTCAATGGCTTTGCTGATTGAAACTGTAGCATCTGGTTGATGGCCTCAGGAGTGATATGGAATAATACAGAGCCTGAAGGACTCAGAACAACTCTCTGATTGGGATCATAATTTGCACAACATTGATGAATCAAATCAGGGAAGACATTGACCTGAGGGAGATAATAGATTGGTAAGTGGGACTCCCAGATTCCCAAGATGTTAGTACCATTTCTATGTCTTGCTCTTATCTCAGAAATAACTGGAACATGATATCTGCTTGACAATTCAATTCCTTCCACCATCTGGTAATCCCTATCAGCAAGGGATAACCACTCCAAATTCTTATGTGGGACATTTATGGGTGCAATATTCAAAGCCACAGGGGTCTGCATTGTTTAATTATGACTTAGAGTTGAATTGTGCTTGAGTCTCAACAAAAGCAGTATTAAACATTGGATTATGAGGGGTGGAGCAATTTGTAGAGAGAAAAAGGGTGAATTGGGTGGACAGAGGGAAATTGCTGCTGAAAGAGGTGGAAAGAGTGAATTGTAATACAGCGTGCTGCCTTCCCAAGAAAAATACGTTTGACAACGGATTCAAGTTGGAAATGGAAAAGAAGTTGTGGGAATTGAGCGGATTTGGACCCGGGACCCCCTTCAGCTGAACTTTGGGTTAATTTGGTAATTACAGGGTCTCAATACACAGGAAATCTGACCAGTTGATATACTGTTTTTACTGCAGAAAACTCAAAGACTAGGGTACGCAGAGAAAAACAGTAAATACCTGGTAATTGTGAGGCCAAGGGTGCTAAGGGTTGACGAATTTGTAGCGGCAGCAGCTCAGGGTTTGAATTTTGCAGCTGGCGGACATATGATGTAAAACAACATGCAAAGGAGTAAAGCACTCGCCCAATAGAAATGCGAGAAAATCGTGATTTTAGGCGAAAATATATGAAAAATACGATTTTGGTGCCTTTTTATGAATGACGTCAGCATGACGTCACTGGTCGGGCCCGGGTATAGTGGGATGACGTGGCGATGCATGAGTGGGCTGACGTGGATGGATGACATGGCAGCCATGTCGGATTAACGATGAAACGGTAGTTGACGTAATTGCTGATGTGAGAGGTGACGTGGGCGGTGACGTGGGCGGGAAACGAACGGTGGTAAGCGGTTTTATCGGACCACCTTTTGTACGGGGCTAGTATTTGTCAGTGGCCACCTAATGCAATAAAAGGCGGACACGCGTCCCTGGCCATACGTCATCCCACTGACAATTTCGGACGGTAAAGGGTGGACAGCGGAGGGGTTCCGAAATCCTCGAGAACCATCGGATGGGAGGGCCTAGATCCGACGGTGGACGGAAGGACAAGCCGCCAGCGCGGTAACAGCGGAACCCACCCATTATTAAATTATTTTTTGGTAAGGCGCAGCGACATGAAATCTTTGAAAAACGAAAAAATGTGGGTTTTGCAGGGATTTTATACAATTGATGCAAAAAGGAAAATGACATTATAAAGCGTATTGCGGGGGTGGGTTATTAAATTAACCATATGTTAATTTAATTCCCGAACATAGTATGGACAACTATATACATATATATTTGATCTCATCACACTTCCGAACTTTAGAATATATGGCTAAAATGCCCAAGGGGAGGGGTATGTACATATTTTTTGGGCTTTTTTGCATAAAATGCTATAATAATAGGGGGAGGGGAAAACTTAGGGAGATATATAATAAGGTTAGTAGTCAATATGAGTTTGTGGAGTGAAAAAGAAACAGGGAGCTAAGTTTAAGGAGTAAACTTAGATTTAGAAGCAGATGAGAGTGAGAAATGATTTTGCACAAGAAATGTGGCTTTCTTGTGTGATAGAAACCAACACTTTGGCTTGATGTTTCACAAAAGAGAAGGTGATAGCAGGACTTGTTGGGGAGAACCCAATGGTCCATTGGAGGGATGTTAGAAAGAGGTTTTGTGGGGAACAATGGCGAAATTAGACATGCTTCCATATTCTGTTATCAAAAATGCTGAATAGATACCTCTTTTCTTGTCAACATGAGCCTTCTTTGTCAAGGCCAACATATGAATAAAATCAGACTTCTGCAACCCCTGGCTACCTAACCATCTTAACATTCCTAGCATTTTTTGTTACTTCAGGGAGGGTGCACTTAGACTTGCAAACCCTCATTTGCTCTTTTTTTCTTTTTTCTTTCTCAAATGACTTGCTATCTAAAACTACCCTTATAACTTCCAAGGGCCCAGATTAAACAGTTGGGCGCATTTATTCTCTACCTAACTACTAATCCGCCAAGCTTAAACTGTTTGGACAGATTTCTTTCTCTATTATACAACATCAATTTAAACATGGCATGATCCAGATTGAACTGTTGGATCACCCATTTAACAAGAGGAACAATACCAAAATTATTTAGAAATGTGTCTGGGCACAAAAATATGGAGCCTTTGCAGCATCAAAGTTGAACATATTTGGAACTTCCCATGCCAATCATGAAAAATGAAACCTATTGGTATAGGAGGCTAACAGTGGTTCCACTTGGGGATGGTTTTTCTTTGTGAAAGACCAAGAACAGTAGGTCAGAATGCCTTGGTTTTTGACCTTTGCTGAAATCTGAAACTTCCCTCTTTTGATGACCAAAACTGGAGCTTTGCAAGGCAACACAAAGATCTGAAGTAGTGCATATTCCTTTGATCCTTTCCAAAATTTGTTGTGCTGGGTCCTTATTTATCTGCTGAAAATAAATCACCTAAACAGACTATTAATGTACAAGACAATACTAGGTTACATTCATGGGAAGTAATCAAAATAGTTCTTTAGCATTCAGCCATTAACAGGGCCCTCTTCAGCTTCAGTGCCATCCAGATTCTTTAAGAAATATGTGTTGTTTCCTTGCATTGCTTGAATAACAAAGGGTCCTCTCCAAAGGAAATCAAACTTGCCATGCTTTCCTTTATCTTCTCTTCTTGAATTCCATTTGAGGACTTTATTGCCTATGAAGAAATCCTCTGCTTTGGTTCTTTTGTCAAAAAATTTCTTGAGCTTTTCTTGCAAAATCTGAACTTTGTTGTATACTTGCTCTCTGGTCTACTATAAATGAATAGTCTAGTTAATTCTTCTCTGGATATCATTAGGTTCAGCCTGGACTTCTTGTAGTAACTTGATAATAGGGATTCCCAAGGACGAAGGAAACCTAGCTTCCATTCCATAAACCAACTCATAAAGGCTTGTTCCAATAGATCTTTTGGTTGTCAACCTGTCTGCCCATAAAGCATTTACAAGCTTTTTATGCCAATTTTTCTTGTTTTCCTCCAATATCTTCTTGATGATGTTAATGAGACTCTTATTAGATGATTCAGCAAGACCATTACCTTGAGGATAGTAGGTTGTGGAATGACCTAAGGTAACATGAAACTTATGGTAGAAATTTATCATTTTCTTGGATCTGAAAGCAGCAGCATTGTCTGTAATGATCTTTTCAGGGCAGCCAAATCTGGATAAGATATTGGTTTCAAGGAACTAAATGATGGTGGAGTCATTTGCTTGTCTACATGGGATAGCCTCAATCCACTTCGTAAAATAATCTGTGGCTGTTAGAATCCACTTATGCTGACCTGAAGATGGTGGATGAATTCTCCAATGAAATCTAAGCCCCATTGTTGAAAAGGCTTCTCTGTAGAAATAGGCTTTAGGGGTAGTGGCAATAAATTTCTTTTGCCTTCAAAGATTTGACACTTATGACATGAGATAACAAACTTCTTGACATCTGAAAAGAGAGTAGGCCAATAGTAACCAGCCCTTAATATCTTGTCCACAGTGGATTTCCAATACAGATGCCCTCCGCAGTCCCCTGCATGAAAATCCTTCATAATACTGTCAGTCTCATTCTCAGTTAAACAATTAAGTAATATGCCTTCATGGTTTTTCCAAAACAAGGCACTATCTGCAACACAAAATTTTGAAGCTTTCATCTTTAAAAATTTGCTCTTAGTTCTGGACAATCCTGGGGGAGCACACAGGTTTTGCAGTATATAACAAATATCAGCATACCAGGGGGATTGTACAAAGGCTACATTGATCTGTGGAGCCGCCAGCTCCGGTTCATTGTCCAGTTCATTAATGTCTAGGGCTTGAAAGTTTGTTTCAGACATTAGTTTGGCCAAACCCTGTCCTTTTATCAGCTTAGTGGGTTTTATTTCAATATAATACTCAAGAATGCTAGCAATCCAATTGCCTCTTTTTCCATCTAACCCTTCTTGAGTCAATATGTCTTTCACAATAGCATTTGGCACATAAGCAATGACATGAGAGTATAGAATGTAAATCCTAAAGTCTTTGATGGCCTTAACCAGGGCATAGGCCTGCTTTTCCATAATCTGATATTTCAAGGGTGCATCTCTAAGGGCTCTGCTGAAAAAGGCAATGGGCTTCTCATTCCCTTGATTATCCTTTTGCAACAAAACATCAGCAATAGTATGTTGGGAGGCAAAGGAGAAAATAATGAAATCTCTGTTGAATTGAGGACTTGTGAGGACTGGTGTTTGAGTCAAGGTAGTTCTAATACCCTCAAAGGCCTGTTTGGCCTCCAAAGTCCACTTCACTTTGGAATCTTTTTTCAACATGTGGTTTAATAGCCTTATCAATTCTGCTAAGTTCGGGATAAATCTTCTTAAAAAGTTGATTTTTCCCAAAAAGGCTTGCAATTCTTTAATGTTTCTCGGATGGGGAACTTGTAGAATGGCTTGAATTCTGTCTGGATCAATTCTAATTCTCTCTTTTGAAATAATATGGCCTAGCAACTTACCCTCCTCTAGGCCGAACAAAGATTTCTTGGGATTTAAGGAAATGCCATATTTCCTACATGTCATAAATATTTGCCTTAGGTGTCTAAGGTGCTCTTGGTCTGATTTTGAAAAAGGGGTGAGGTCATCAAGGTAAACAACTAGGAAATCATGTATTTCCTTGGCAAAAGCAATATCCATTGCCCTTTGAAAGGTAGCTCCTCCATTTTTCAATTCGAAAGGCATTTTGACATATTTAAAAGTTCCCCATGGTGTTGTGAATGATGTTTTATCCTGATCATCCGGGTGGACCAGAATTTGATTGAAGCCTGAAAACCCATCAAGTAAAGAAATTCTTGAAGCTCCTACCACTCTTTGGAGGATGCGATCCATTTTAGGTAAGGGATAATGGTCCTTGAGGGATACTTGATTCAAATTTCTAAAATCAACACAAAGCCTAATTTCACCTGATTTCTTTCTTGTAGGAACAAGATTAGAAACCCATTCTGAAAATCTAATGGGTGATATGATACCTACTTCAAACATTTTTTGTACTTCTTTCTCAATTAGGGGAAGAAGAATTGGGTTAATTCTCCTTAGCTTCTGTTTGAAAGGCTTTTGATTTGGTTTTAGAGGAATTGTATGTTGAATGACTAAAGTATCATAGGACTTCAAGTCCTCATAACTCCATGCAAAAATATCTTGAAACTCTTTAAAGAGGTCAACATACTTTGGTTTTTGATCAGGAGGCAAAGACTTGGACAGTTTTATTATCTTAGGCCTCTCAACTATTCCAATGTTGCATTCTTCAATGGCATCATTTAGGGGCTGCATCTTTGGTTTCCTAGGAATATCATTCGAGTCAAAGATGTCTTCCAAAGGAGTCAGGCTTGTGGGTAGGAAATTGTCTTTCAACTCAATGACTTCAGCCTCTGCTTCAGCTATTTCGTTAAGGTTAATTTGTTTAAGCTCTTGCACATTTTTGTGATCAAAGGTTGTGGGATGTAGTATTTGACTTGTTGTTTCAGCTGATACGGTTTGTTGGTTTTGGTTCATTTGCTGTTGTGAGTCATCCATAGCATCAGCATCAATATTTAAACCCGAAAATTCCTGCTGTAAAGTCAGGAAATTATTTATTTGTGTATCACTTTCAAAGACTTGCCAGTCTTTGACATTGTTTGGGACAGTAGGTCTATGCTTTATCTCAGCTATGAAGCAATGATTTGGTTCAAAGGGAAATTTACAAGTGCTAGCAAAAGTAGCTAGACTATGTGCATGGAGGTTATGGCTTCTAGGTATCTTGGTAAGTTGGAATTCAGTGAAAGTGTTGAGTATTTCAGTGGCAGCAGATCTGTAGGCTCTCAATCTATTATCATTAGTGACAAAAATGCCTTTCATTTGCTGAATAATGAGGTCAGAGTCTCCCAAAATTGACATTCTTGTTACTTGTAATGGTTTGATCAGTTTAAGCCCTAGTAGGAGAGCTTCATACTCTGCCATGTTATTAGTGCATCTGAAATTTAGCCTATAGGCACGAACCTCTGCATGATTGTTTTGCCTATTGTGAACCTACACTCCTGCTCCTGCTCCTAACCTGTTAACTGACCCATCAAACTCAAGGTACCAGGGAATACCTTGATCTGGGACAGAATTAGGAGACTCAGTTGAATTTGGAATGGACAGTTGGAGATCTTGTTTTTCATGTGATTTGTCTTCTAAAACAGTTTCATCAATTGACTGCATGGTTTCAAGGTTTTGGGCAACTGACTACTCAATTGTGTGTGTATCTTGTTCGAGGGTCAAAGGTTTATCATCTGTTGTAGGACATGTATCATCATTGAACAGGATGAAAGAATCCATATCAGAATGGATTGCATAAATAGGAAAATTTTGGGGTTTTTCCTCACTGCTCACCACATATTTCATCAATGTCTCTCTATACAGCCTCTTTGGTTGCCCAAAGACTGAAATAGTGGCATAGGACATGTCTAATTGGATGGACCCCTGGAGTTTGGCTCCCCAGGATCTTGATAACAACATCCCATATTTAGGTGGGATATCAGCTACCACCACATCCATCAGGATAGTTTTGTTTGGGTATTGGACTAGGGAAACACACAAATCTTTGATTAAGCCCAAACATTTGACCTGGCTGGAATCAAATGAAAATAAGTCCTTGTATGGTCTTGTAATGTCTAAGTTTAGCTTCTCCATTACAGATTTAGGCATGAGGTTGTGTGAAGATCCTGAGTCAAACATTGCATTGTGTAGTATCTTATCATGAATGTGGAGACTGACATAAAAGGGTAAAACACCTAGGCTTATCATTTTTCCATCAACTTCCGGACCAAAAAGTAACTCATGTGTGTCATCCAACACATTAACATCATCCCTATTTTCAGGTATTTGAAGGGACTTTTTGATTTGCTGTTTATATACATCATGTTTAGCAAGTTCAGAGAGAGGGATGGCTATCTTCAATTTACCAATCTCTGCCTCAAGGTCAAAAGGCTTTTTGGTTTGAATTTTGGTGTTATGACTAACAGACTTTTCTTTTTCACCTGTATTTTTATTGATCTTTTCTTGATCTTCAGTTTCATATTGGAGTATTACTGTTTTGACAGCCTTTTGAGGAGTGTCATTTGAATTATCCTGTGAAGAAGATGTTACCCATGGTTGGTTTTTTGAGGGGTATGTTTCAGTCACATCTTCTACTGTTACCTCTTTTAGGTCTGGATTTGTTTTGTCAATAGGTTCTATGAGGATAGCTTTTTCCTTTATACTCTTAGGTTGAAAGGTATCCTTTGTTTTGGCAGGTTCAGGGACATCTATGGTCCTACTCCTTAACTCATATTGCTTATGAACTTCATAGACAGCTGTGTCATAGCCTTCTTTGAAGTCGAATGACTCCCCAGATTTAGTTTGGAATTGATTGATATCATTATCCTCCTGGTCTTCTTGGGTTAAAAAAACTTGTTTTTCATCATTTAAACCCATCAAGTTAATGTGAGTGTCATCTATTTGTTCATTGGATGTAGATGCTTTAGTATAGTTTTCTTGGAAAGGAGGTCTAATATCTTGCTCTGGGCCAGCCCTTCCAGCATTTGGATTTTGGTTTTTTCTGAAATTTGGATTTTTGACAGCATTATTTTGTGGTCCCTCCCATGATGATTTTCTTTCAACTGATTCTACCATATCTCCAAGTCTATGCATACCAGTGATTATTGCATCTAATTTCTGATCTAAGGCTGAAGGCTCTTCTTTGAAAGTAGTCCTTCTCTCAGCCCTTGCCCTATTTCTTTTGGCTATCAGGTTAGCCTCCACACTAACCGCTATATCTTGCATTTCTGCTAAAGTTTGGGGGGCTCTTTCTCTCAATTGGTATGCCATGTCTGAGTCAAACCCATCAGGGAAGGTATATAAGGCCAGATCAGGTGGAGGCCTGAGATTTTGCGGGATCGCATTGTACACATTGTTGAATCTGGCACAATAGTCCAGAACAGCTTCCTGAGGGCCTCGCTTTATAGTATTGTATTCAGATAATATGTGGAGTGGGTCTTTCTTCTTTTCCCATCTGTTTAGGAAAGTTTGGTAAAGGGCTTCTGGGTCACCAATAGAATTTGTTGGAAGAGATCTAAACCAGGGCCTTACATCTCCTGTCAAACTTTGAACAAAAATTTTCATTCTTACCCCGTCATCATCTATCTCATAATTTTCAAAGTAGTCTTGCATTTTCTTGGTATGTTGCAAGGCTGTGTAGGAACCAGCACCATCAAAATAGGAGATCTTGGTTTGGTAATCCTGAGGCATAGCCCCTGGATTTGCTGGTAATTGTAAAGGGGCATACCTATTAGCCATGTTTACTGGGATAACTGGGACAACAGGAACAAACGGGATAAGTGGGGGAAAGGGGATGAGAGTAGTACGTGCAAGAAATGGAGGAGTGGAGAAAGCACTTTGTGAAGTGGATGAGGAACTGGGAGACTGTGGAGCTGTGATATGGGGATGGAAGGAAATTTTAGCAGGAGTGGGAATGTTACTTTGAAATCCTGCTTCAGGGCTTGAATCTGAGAAAGTTTCTTCCCCTTCTTGCCTCCTAAGCGTCTTTGGAATTAAATTAGGATTTTCAGAAATAGGTGATGGATTTGGATCTGGATTAGATCTGGTGTAACGAGTTTTCTTCTTAGGAGCCAGCTTCTATGCTTCCTGGCCTGTTTTTTGGGAATTTTCTAGGAAATGTTATGGTTTCAAAGAGACTGATCAAGCTGTGGAACAACTGTATGGAGCTTAAGACTGAATAAAGATTGACTGAAGCAGATTTTATATACTTCTGCAAATGCAAAGCAAAAGAAGTTTCTAAGGCTTTCTGGCTGTCACTTAGACTTTATCTACAGCATTAAGAAGCAGACAACAGTTGGAAAATTCGTTCAGGTCCCCAGTGGAGTCGCCAATTATGTTATCACTCAGGTTGTTCCCTTTGACTCCTAAGGGAATACGGCCGAGGTAACCACAAACCAATCTTTGGATTACAGGTTCTAGCCCACCTTCAATCAGAGAGGGCTCTCTCTTTAGGATTTAGCTTTGTTTTGTAAAGTTTTAGGCTAGTTATGATGCACTGAATTTTGTTTGAAATTTGGTTGGGTGATATATTCTGACAGAGGGGGAATGCAACATTTAGAGGGTTTTAGTCCATTGGGCATTGGAGTCAGTGTTCATGTGTCGCTTGAGGTATTTGGTGAAAATGATGATACTGCAGAGCCAGATGGGCGTTCATGAACAAACCTTCAAATTTGAAAAGTATGGATGCAATCAATCAGTGAGAGGCAATTAAGGTTCTTTCACTATGTTGGTGAGATGGAGAAGCAAAATATTGATCAGGAGTAAATTCAGAATTCCTGTACAGTATTTATCATGAAAGATTCAGTGTAAATGCGAGCAATTAAGATTTCACATTCATAACTAATTATGAAGAAAACATAATTAACAACAGAGATTGAGTTTAGGGTGTTTAACAAACAAATCCTGAACTATTCTTTTTCTCTAATGCTAAGGCCATCAAACAGACAGCAGATGTGGATCTTGTAAGCGAAGAAAACATAAAAACATGGTTCATAAAAACTTATTGAATCATGAAACACTGCAGGAATTCTGCAACAGCAGGCAATCTCATCACAACACATCAAACGACGTAGAACAGGAACTCATCAGCTTCTTGTATTAAAAGTCTGAAAACTTGCAGCGTAGCTCTTCAGAAGAAAAATCAACAACCCCAAATAAGTTATACGAGGGGATATATATACAAAAGTGGTTACAAAATATCTGAAAGATGAGTCATTAACTCATAACTTTCCTTACCAACCCTCCAAAAATAGTAGATACACAAGTTATTGCTATTTAAATAGATAAACAACAGTTGTTCATTTCTGTCAGAGATCTTTGACTTTGGAACCAACTAGGCCGGCCGAGTGCTTTGCATTCATTTCGGGAATCTTTTCCCCTTGTTGCTTTGCCACGACGTTGTTGCCTTGGTCACATCATTTGCACTCATCCATTTGTGCCAAGTCACTATCCTTGTCATTCAGTTACTCTTTTCTATTTCCGCTCCAGGTAGACTAAACATATGAGCCATTTGAAAATGCTGACTCGTGACTGATCCAAAAGACTTCATACAAATTTGATTTATCAGAGTAATGTTTCTATCATGCCTCTCCACCAATCTTCTGTAGGCAGTTGGTGTCTCTGTATTTTAATCAGAGTTTCATCAGCTTCAGTGTATTTATAGTAATTTGGTGGCACTTGAAAAAGATGCCTGATTTCATGCTCGATATAAAATAGATTCTCCAGCTTATCATAAAGACTCTGCCCAGATGGGAGTCCTGTTTCCTCTGAAGTGCTTGCAGATGTTGTGATTTGATTTGTTGCATAATTGTTGACCCTTTTGGCATAATGTTCATGTGATAATAACCTTCCTGCACTGGTTACCAAGCTAGGAAGCCCTCTATTATGTAATGCTGTGATTTTTGCAATAAATTCATTTACCTCTGTTTGAATTTCTTGACACTTTCTGTCCAATGCCTGCACATAATTCCTCAAGGTAAGCACCCTTTTTATTAGTAAAATGGTATCAATCCTATTTCTGATACCCATTCCTGCCAGCTGAGGGCCAGTGCAATTGTTAAGGACTTGGATCATTCTGTCGGCTAGCTCAGGCATATTCCCTAGAGATGCCTTGGCTCTCTGATTTTCAAATTGAGCCTTGCTTATGAGATCCATTTGCTCATGGATGGTCTCAATGGATTTCCATTGGTCTGTGATGGATTGACCAATTTTGGCCCATAGAATTTTCTTGATTTCACTTATAGTTTTGTCAAGAGTAAGCTCTTTTTCTTATTCTTTTATCCTCTTTTCAAGAGTTCTTACCTCTCTTGCCCTTTCAGCCAAATTTTGCTTTGATTTGTCATATTTTTCTTCAAGCCTAGCCAACTTTTCTTTGGCCTCTTTCAGTTCAGACATCTGTGCTTCTAGAGCCTCAAGTTCTTTCATCATATTTTGCATGCTAAGGCTGGGTGCCAACTCTGATGCTATTACCTACACTGTCGCTTCTGGGGCTGGCGCTGAGCCTCAAGGGCCTGCCTCTGATGTTTGTCCAGTGGGAGGACCTACTGGAGTGATTATCTGAGGTGCATCCCCAACAGCCATAGGTGTCTCTGCTGGTTGGGGTGGTAGTTCTCCTTGTTTTGCTTTCAATGATGCCTCCAAGGCACCCTCTATTTCTACCAATCTCTTATGTAAGGCCAAGAGTAGAGCAACCACATCCTGATCTTTCTTTTGTTGTGCAACACCTTCAGTCTGAGGGTGAAGGGTAGGTGGTAGCTTGATTTGCTTTCTCAGGGCAGCAATATCTTCATCCTTTTTCTTCATTAAGGCCTGCAGACCCTTAGGGTCACTTGGATCATGTCCTAGCTCTATAATGATTTCCTCCAAGGACTTAATTCTGTTGTCCTTGGCCTGAGATGAGGCCTTCTCCAACTCTAACTGAGCATCAGTATTATGTAGAGAATTTTGCAATCTGTGTGCCAAAAAAGTTTTATCAGCCAAGGCAGAGTATACCATCTCCCCAGTTTGCTTGTGCAGCTCAATCTGATCCATGGGGTGGATAACCTTGGCAAAAACTTCTAAATTGGTTCTAATATAGTCAGCAGCTGACTGAGGTTGCTGGATAGTAGGTCTAAAATGACTAAGAGTCATTTTTCCTTCTTGGATATCGTAGGCTGCCATGAGCCTTTGCTGATTTGTTGGTGCCATCCTTAGAAGCTGGTTATAGAGCTGATATCTAACCGGCTCATTTCTTGCCTTGATGTCTGTAAATTGTTTCTTGATACTGGAGTCTGATTTTGTTTGCTGCCTTGAAGAGCTGACTTCTGTCCCTTGTTGTTTCTCTTGCTCCTGCTGAAAGGAGCTAGTTGATGTTTCCATGCTAGGAGGAAGCATGGTCTTAGGAGGTCTCTCAGGCATTTCCTCCTCAGAGAAAGGATTTAACCTCCGTCGCTTCTCTCCCGGTTGATCTGTTGAGGCTGTAAGAGGAGTTTCCTCTTGTCTATCCCTTTTCTTCATTCTTTCTTCATTGGCTGGTGTTTGCAATACTGGGATTTCAACTGTTGTTTCCTTCATTGGGGGGGCTTGCCCCTGAGTCTCCTGATCTGTAGAAGTGTGCTACTCAGCCATTTCTTCTTGCTACTCCAAATTAGGGGGCTGCTCCTCTTGCTGTACTTCTTTTCCTTTAGCTGTGACTGTTGCTTCAACAGTTGCTTGGGCAGATTGCTGGGGAACAGTGGAAGAGGAGGCCCTTTCTCCAAGATGCCGAGGGGCTGGAAAGAATACCTGTCCAAAACGCTCCAGGTCAACTGCTTTTTCTAGATCCTTAATTGCTTTTTGTGCTATTTCTTCTTCAGAATGATCTTCCACTAATGTGCCTTCTATCCACTCTTGTTGATTAGCATATTTTTCAATTTGTGGAATGCTAAAGTGGTCATAGCTAGCAAGCCTGTACTTGACTTTTCTAAGGCTTATGAAGTGGTTAGGGTCATAAGGTGCCCAATAGAAGCTTGTTTTCAGCTGGAAAGTTTTTAAGATCTTGTCTGCCTCTTCCCAAGCTTCTTCCCTCTTGTTAAAAATGAATGGGCCTAGGTTGTGCTTAATTTTCAGTTGTGCTTTCTTGTTTCTGCTATAGAAGTGAACCATGTCTGCATTACCAAATTGCCGAAAGTATTCTAGAGCAAAAAGTCTCATGGGAACATACTTTGGCAGTCTGTATGGGGCTAGCTCACAACCATATATTCTGATTACTGTGTGATCTTGGTAAAAGTACCAATAACCAATGCTATAGTTCTTTGAGAGCTGGAGAATCTTCTGCATTTCATCTGTGAGTCTAGGAGGAGGAGAACTCATCAGCATGGACAAGGCTGGATGGATGAACAAATCAATAAACTCATAGTAGTTGTATGGAGAGTGAAAGATATGGTGAAAGACTGATGACCAGAATATCACAGATCTTCTGTTTCCCTTTGCATCTAACTTCTTGAGGGAAATGGGAAAGCTATCAAGCTGATTGAATAATAGCAAATGATATATATAGGAAGTGTATTTGAATACTCTTTCTCTCTCCAGATTCATGAATTGTTCATGAATCTTATCAGCAATGAATGTAGCATAGTCATATTGGACAGCAGGAGGCCTCCCTGGGGTAAACATAGACAGCATGACCAAGATTGTTTCATCCACATATTCATTAGTGTTGTACCCCAAGATGTATGAAATTATATTCACTAGGACTTTGCCTGTGTCATTGAACCATACATGTAGGAAAGGAGGAGGTCGCTGAGGTTGGGAATCTGGCTTTATGAACAACTGAGCAATTCTTGTAATTTGTGAACTAGAAAGCTTGGCAACCTGGTCCAGCAGAAGTTGCATAGAAAGAGGAGTCAATGGCTTTGCTAATTGAAACTGTAGCATCTGGTTGATGGCCTCAGGAGTGATATGGAATAATATAGAGCCTGAAGGACTCATAACAGCTCTCTGATTGGGATCATAATTTGCACAACATTGATGAATCAAATCAGGGAAGACATTGACCTGAGGGAGATAATAGATTGGTAAGTGGGACTCCCAGATTCCCAAGATGTCAGTACCATTTCTATGTCTTGCTCTTATCTCAGAAATAACTGGAACATGATATCTGCTTGACAATTCAATTCCTTCCACCATCTGGTAATCCCTGTCAGCAAGGGATAACCACTCCAAATTCTTATGTGGGGCATTTAGGGGTGCAATATCCAAAGCCACAGGGGTCTGCATTGTTTAATTATGACTTAGAGTTGAATTGTGCTTGGGTCTCAACAAAACCAGTATTAAATAGTGGATTATGAGGGGTGGTGCAATTTGCAGAGAGAAAAAGGTTGAATTGGGTGGACAGAGGGAAATTGTTGCTGAAAGAGGTGGAAAGAATGAATTGTAATACAGCCTGCTGCCTTCCCAAGAAAAATACGTTTGACAACGGATTCAAGTTGGAAATGGAAAAGAAGTTGTGGGAATTGAGCGGATTTGGAACCGGGACCCTCTTCAGCTGAACTTTGGGTTAATTTGGTAATTATAGGGTCTCAGTACACAGGAAATCTGACCAGTTGATATACTGTTTTTACTGCAGAAAACTTGAACACCAGGGTACGCAGAGAAAAACGGTAAATACCTGGTAATTGTGAGGCCGAGGGTGCTGAGGGTTGACGAATTTGCAGCGGAAGCAGCTCAGGGATTGAATTTTGCAGCTGGCGAACATACGACGTAAAACAGCATGCAAAGGAGTAAAGCACTCGCCCAATAGAAATGCGATAAAATCGTGATTTTCGGCGAAAATATATGAAAAATAGGATTTTGGCGCCTTTTTATGAATGACGTCAGCATGACATCACTGGTCGGGCCAGGGTACAGTGGGATGACATGGCGATGCGTGAATGGGTTGACGTGGCGGCCATGTCGGATTAATGATGAAATGGCAGTTGACGTAATTGCTGATTGGAGCGGTGACGTCGGCGGTGACGTGGGCAGGAAACGAACGGTGGTAAGCGGTTTTATCGGACCGCCTTTTGTACGGGGCTGGTATTTGTCAGTGGCCACCCGATGCAATAAAAGGCGGACATGCGTCCCTGGCCATACGTCATCCCACTGACAATTTCAGACGGTAAAGGGCGGATAGCGGAGGGGTTCCGAAATCCCCATGAACAGTCGGATGGGAGGGCCCAGATCCGACGGCGAACGGAAGGACAAGCCGC
The DNA here is from genome assembly GCA_031772625.1 of Pinus tabuliformis. NCBI lineage: Eukaryota > Viridiplantae > Streptophyta > Pinopsida > Pinales > Pinaceae > Pinus > Pinus tabuliformis. The sequence continues at coordinate 1,742,723,495 of CM062817.1, read as the reverse complement.
CAGCGCAGTAACAGTGAGACCCGCCCATTATTAAATTATTTTTTGGTAAGGCGCGGCGACATGAAATCTTTGAAAAACGGCAAAATGTGGGTTTTGCGGGGATTTTATACAATTGATGCAAAAAGGAAAATGACATTATAAAGCGTATTGCGGGTATGGGTTATTAAATTAACCAGATGTTAATTTAATTCCTGAACATAGTATGGACAACTATATACATAGATATTTGATCTCATCACACTTCTGAACTTTAGAATATATGGCTAAAATGCCCAAGGGGAGGGGTATGTACATATTTTTTGGGCTTTTTTGCATAAAATGCTATAATATAAGGGGGAGGGGAAAACTTAGGGAGATATATAATAAGGTTAGTAGTCAATATGAGTCTGTGGAGTGAAAAAGGAACAGGGAGCTAAGTTTAAGGAGTAAACTTAGATTTAGAAGCAGATGAGAGTGAGAAATGATTTTGCACAAGAAATGTGGCTTTCTTGTGTGATAGAAACCAACACTTTGGCTTGATGTTTCACAAAAGAGAAGGTGATAGCGGGACTTGTTGGGGATAACCCAATGGTCCATTGGAGGGATGTTAGAAAGAGGTTTTTGTGGGGAACAATGGGGAAATTAGACATGCTTCCATATTCTGTTATCAAAAATGTTGAATAGATACCTCTTTTCTTGTCAACATGAGCCTTCTTTGTCAAGGCCAACATATGAATAAAATCATACTTCTGCAACCCCTAACTACCTACCCATCTTAACATTCCTAGCATTTTTTGTTACTTCAAAGAGGGTTCACTTAGACTTGCAAACCCTCATTTGCTCTTTTTTTCTTTTTTCTTTCTCAAATGACTTGCTATCTAAAACTACCCTTATAACTTCCAAGGGCCGAGATTAAACAGTTGGGCGCCTTTATTCTCTACCTAACTAATAATCCGCCAAGATTAAACTGTTTAGACAGATTTCTTTCTCTATTCTACAACATCAATTTAAACATGGCATGATCCAGATTGAACTATTGGATCACCCATTTAACAAGAGGAACAGTACCAAAATTATTTAGAAATGTGTCTAGGCACAAAAATATGGAGCCTTTGCAGCATCAAAGTTGAACATATTTGGAACTTCCCATGCCAATCATGAAAAATGAAACCTATTGGTATAGGAGGCTAACAGTAGGAATAGTTGGAAGATTCCAAGAAAATCCAAAAGAATCACACCTTTAGGCAATCAAAAGGATTTTCAAATATCTTCAAGGAACACAGAACTTTGGTCTATGGTATCCTAGAGATATATATCTTACTCTTCATGCATATACAGATGCAAATTGTGCAGGAAGTGTTGATAACAGAAAAAGCACTTGTGGTGCTGCATTCTATATGGGTTCCAGGTTAGTGTCTTGGTTCAGCAAGAAACAAAGTTCAATTGCATTATCTACAGCTGAAGCAGAATATGTGGCTGCTGCATCTTGCTGCACACAACTACTTTGGATAATGCAAACATTGAAAGACATTTAGATCACATGTACTCCACCCATATCCATTCTATGTGATAATAGAAGTACCATCAGTATTTCAAAGAATCCAGTCATGCACTCCAAGACTAAGCAAATACCCATCAAATACCATTTTCTACGTGAACAAGTGTTTGAACAAATGGTCAAATTGGAATATGTTCCCTCCAAAGAATAGGTTGCAGATATATTCACTAAACCACTACCCAGAGAGACATTTGAATATCTCAGACAAAAGATGGGAGTAGTTGTTGCCTCATCTTGTTGTTAAATCATACTTTTCAGAAAAAGATGATTATATGCATGTTTCCTGAAGTGTCGCGTACACATGCAGGTTTCTATGGGTCAAGGAGCGTATATGTTTTTCAGGCAAGAAAAACAGTGGGGCAAGCTCTGATATGGGTGCTCTGACTGATATTGATGATATGCTATGTTCATTAATTTTATATGACTAATAAAGACGCCTTGATCTTTGACCTGTTAACAATGCACATGTAGCATCAGTTCAAGGGGAGAATTAACCTTCATGTACAATCAACATTGTTGGCATTACGGTTGTAGAGTCCAGCTATGACTTCAAATATTTATACCATTTGTTGCTTAAGTCATGTAAAAGTCTAGGGTGTGATAGGTCTTCTCATACATTTGAATGGATCCTCTTAGACAAATGATGTAATCCCCACTTTACATGGGATGAATGATGTAATATTTCTTATTTTTTTCATGTATAAACAATTGGTATATCCCCACCTGGTTGGGTGGATGAGTAAAATTTGGTATATCCCCATTTGATTGGGAGATGGATGTATGTATGTGTCATTGGTGATAGGAAGGTCATACTCACATAGTTGAGTTATAGAATCATATTTTTGCAGACTTCACTTGTGCTCAGAGGGATCATGGACTCTATCATGGGATCTCAATCAGTACACTTCAGCATATTAGACAATTCAGCATGTACTCAGGCGGAGCATGATTAGAATAATGTATGTCAAACATGGGGCATGATCCTTTGCCCTTGATGTCAAAGGGGGAGAGTGACTTGGTGGTTTTGTTACCATCAAGTCCAAAGGGGGAGATTGTTGGCATTATGATACATGTGTTTTCCTTGATGGAAAATCACTCAAATGAAAGATCACAGTACAACAGGTTAACAACACAGAATTAGAGATCAGACTACAAAGAATGAAGAAAGAGAGGTATATTAGGATCACCTTGACCAAGTTGCGTATACACGTTTGTTCACTGAACACAAGTAGTGTATATGTACACACACACTTTCACAGAAGGAAAAGCACGTATATCTTGGAAAACTAAGTTTTTGGTCCGAGGTATTTGGTCCATGGTATTTTGATCCATGGTATTGGTCCAAGCTATTTGGTCCGAGGTATTGACCCTAGGTATTTGGTCTAAGGTATTGGTCCTAAGTGGTTTTGGTCCACGATATTAAGAAAGGCCTAAAACTATATAAGGAGGAGAAGATCATTAGGCTAGGGTCTGCAAGTATTGAATATCTGTTTAAGTGTGAGATCTAGTATGCAGGTTATTGGCTTATGGTGCTTTTCTTGATCTGAACCAAGGATGAACCATAGTTGTTGATGAGGGATAAGATCTAATGATGGATCAGGATCTTCAGGGTTGAAATGAATTATCATTATGTGGTTTTTCTGATGTATATTCTAGATCTGAATATTATTTTGTAAATGTTTTGATCTGGGTATAACTGAAGTCTGGAATAGCTGTAAAGTTATGAATTAACATTTACAGATGTATACGCTGGTTGGCTTTGATAAAAGCACGTGCACATGCTAATTCAACACAAGGAAGTAGTGTATACCTTATGAAGAATGTTTCAGTTGTTTCTATTTGTTGTTGCAGAGTTCTGGGTTCTGTTCTGGTGACTGTATTCTAGTGATAGTATTCTGAATGATCAGATTCAGGAGTTTCAGTGATTGGTTTATGTAATTGATGATTGTATTGCAGCTATGATGTTGTTGATGGGTCCAATATGAAAATTGAATGAAACTTGGCCTTTAGTTTGTGGTGTTGTGTTCCAGGAGTATCCAGTCTGAAATTCATGAAACGTGGTCCCTGGTAGAAGAGTATTTTCTGTAGGGTGGCACCTACGTACTAGTAAACAAATTGGCTAGTACAAGAGCTATATCGTTGTAGCTCCCTTTCAGTAGGAGCTATGGAATGAGAGAAGGTTGCAAACTTCTACAGGTGGGTGCCTGCGTGCTGGTATAAGTCTGCACCAGTACAAGATTGTAAACAGATTTTCTTATTATTAAAAGAAGACAAAGATGACAACAGCAGGTGGCTTTTACCCACATTGGGTTTCCACCTTATATCTTGATGTTCATGTGTGATGCTTTATTCTACTTCGTTGTCTAATAAATCTCTGATATACTGGTTAAGTTCAATACATGATAAACTGCCTAAATCAAAGGTTATCTACATATACGCTGGTTGTTTTAGGTACAGTCGCATGTACACACTAGTTCACTTAGTTGAAGTAGCGTATATAAATCTGTTTGGGAAAATAAATTATTGATCTGATAATACTGATTCACCCCCCTCTCAGTATTATTTCCAACAATGATTTTCTATATCCACCTTGCAAACACAGATGTTTTATCTTCCAATTCATTTTATTGTTGGAATAGTGCAATTCTTCATTGCTCCTCTTTGAAAGCTTCTTGTGTAAGAGCATTACTGACTTCTCAAAGGAATCATTCAAACCATAAGATGGAAGTGAATATGCATAAAGTCGATGTTCCAATAACCCAATGTTTAACTTCACTCACTAAATTTTTCAATCTGAATCAAGGCTTCTTTTTACCTACTAAGGACAAACTAATTGTAATCATTGCTTATTAAATATGGTATCATAATCTAGTATAGTAATAATCATAAGATTAGTTTCAGGTAAATTAAGAATATAAATGTTATATTTTCTCCTCATTATACCATCGTTGACATTGACCATTACAAAGAAAGCTACATCTCATAGTACATAAACTAATGAACTTCATTTTGCAAATCTACCAACCTAATCAAGAGCATGCATGCTCTAAACTGTACAATCGGCATTCATAAGTTCTAAGCCACATCCATAGCATGAAATTGATAAACACCACTATGCTACAAGACTATCACTTTGATTCACTAAACCTCATAAACCATAACTGAAAAAGATTCTAGACATCACCACAAATTACACCTAATCTTGAAATATAAGTAAACCACTGTGAAGGACCGAAGGTAATTATATAATTTATGTTAAAATCAAAGAAATGCCATCTGGAATAGAAGCAAGATTGGATTCTTCAATGACCATTCAAGAATAATTCAATGAGGTGAAATCTAGGAATGACGCCTCAGCCCATGTGCCTGCTAATAATCATCTAACTACAAGAAAGTATCATACGCAAGAAGAGGGCTAGAATATTCAAAATGCAAAGGTATTTGCTTCAGAATACAAAATCAGATTCGATGCTACCAAATTTGGGTCATGATTCTTTGTGGCCTTCACCAAACAATGGACATCTCACCAATCCATGGACCACAACAAGAACCATTAAATCTAAGAACTAAAGGATTTGATCTAAACATACATATTCTTTAAATCCTTATCAAACATTGTTGAATTTTTGTATGTATGGTTGGTGAAATATAGGAATAATGACTCATAGGTATTGGACCCCTCATGCTCTAGTATATGTGGGGAAACCATAGGGAGCATGGTAACCTCAACCAAATCCCAAGTTTCGACAGCAACATTATAGGCCAACAAGTGATTAGGATCATGGGTGAGGCAAAACAAAATGCAAACTCCTATGTGTTTTGGTGAATAAATTAAAGACAACAAGGGAATCCTTTCTGTTCTCTGCTACCAACATACCCCCACCTAATACTATAGGATTATGATTGTAGGATTATTTATTTAAAAATATATTTTTTTTCTTAAATTAAAAATAATACTTACAACTTCCCCCACTAGGGGTACTCCCTTTCATCTCCCAACCTTATTAGTCAATTTGAAAACTAGACTTGTTGTGCTCTTGAAAATAGATTGTACTCTCTCAGCTCCTCAAATGAGATGAATTAACACATATGTAAACATCGTAATTCATTCCATCCAGCCTAAGTAGGAACTTGTGTTCTGTGGAGATAAGGAGGCAAGGGTGTCCATTGAACTGGAGAAGATTCACTTTATTCAACTAAGAGCTAATTGTACAACCTATCATAATCAATGTTTCCCCGTCCATGAAAAAATACATAGAATAAGAACTTCTAAGAGTTGTTCTAGTGCATAAGCTTCTTGTAACCTTATTAGTCAATTCAATGCAAAAGGTGGGAGTTGAGCACTTTGTGATTGAGAGAGGGATTCATACTAGAAGGTGGTTGGAACTCAACTCATTTATGGAAACAAATAAACACTACCACCATCAAAATTCCACTACAATATGTGATACCTAAATAGTAATTACTTAACAAAATGAAGCTTTTCCACAAAAAATTAACCCAATACAAGGGCTCAAAAATACCTTGCCAGTATTAGTAACCACCTTGCCTCAAATAAGAGTGCATTCATCCTTATCTCGCTTTGAAAACAAGATGTTCTCTTCCACAGTCAAACCTTTTCTCTTCCACCACTTGAACTAAGCTAAAAGGTGAATATTCATAGGTGAAAAATCTTGATGGTCTCCTCGGCGCTTCTCTACTCTGAGTATTATCATAATAGATAGAATCACATGTGTAAAACTCATGAATATGCTGCTCTACATTGATATATTGTCTATAAACTTGCACGATTGCGCGAGCCACAAGTCACCACCTGCATGAATGGAGACTTAGATTGGTAATTTGGTTGGGGTTGGGCTCACTTCTGTCTTTTATGGGGGATTTCCTGCTACTAAGAAAAGTAGGATGTTTATTCTATAGAAATTGATAGGCCAACTGGAAGGAAATATCATAGAAAGAAACTTGCCACAACAATGAACCCACTCTCTCTTACATAAAGACCTGATCCCACCTAATGCAAGAGAAAATCATGAGTATAATGTCATACCATAATGAGATATGTGATAGCCCCACTACCCTGGTGCTATTGCTCAAGCCTCTACTTCTACGACTACTAGAACTAGATTGACTAATAAATAAACTATAGCTACTGGTGTTTGTGTTGGAATAAAGGCTCAAAAACAAGTCATGACCTGCACGAATGGAGACTGAGTCTCTTGCTCGAAAAAAAAAATGAAAACGAGTCACAACCTTGTAAAACACACGAATATAGACTGTATAATTTATAAGTTGAATCCCCCGAATGCAACCCTACCCTCGATTTGCAAACCAGGAAATCGGGGCGATTGCAACCAAATCCAACCTCCAACCCAGGAAATCGGGCAATTGCAAGCAAATCCAACCTCCCAAACTAGGCGAATCGAGCATTGCATTGTTTATCCACCTTTTTTTATGTCTAAAATGTAATAAATATTTATTTTTTAAATACATTTTGGGCTAACTATAGAAAATGGGTGTATTATAAAAAAAACTCCCCTCCAAAATATAAAACCCCTTAAATTTCGCCCTTGGGCTAAGATTCACCCCTAAAATTTTCTATGGGTTAGAGTGGTCCTAGAGTATTCCCTAATCATCAAATCATAGTTTGGGGGCCATTAATCAACTTAAGTATGCTAGAGTCAAAGTATGGAGCTCATTTTATTTAGATGACTCTTACCATAGAGCGGAGAACTGAGCTCCTCCTGCAGTGCGCGGCTCGACCCATCTAGGGTTCTGAGTGTCTGCGGCATCGCCCAGGCTGCTGCGCCTCTGCGCACAGCCTCGCCCCCCCTCTGCTTCTATCCTTCGACTGCCACCTGCTGCGTGCGGTCCATCCCTCTGCATCCAGGATCCTGAGTGTCAGCGGCGCCGTTAAGGCTGTGGCGCCTCTGCGCACAGCCTCGCCCCTCCCTCTGTAGCCAGATGGAGGCCCCTGAGAGCTCTGCCCCCCCTGGGGATCCGCCCCCTGAAGTCACTGCGTTCAGAAATTTGATAACAAACGGATCAAATCGGACTCCTTCAGCGACCCAGCAAAAATTCATCAAAAGAATGGAATCGATTCCCTCTGTTGCCCTGCCAGAGGAGGACACCTGCAAAGCAGCTATGAACTTGGCAGAAAAGGGCCTCATAGGCCAGTTTACAGGCCTATGGCCCTCTCCCAAATCCGTGGAGGATTGGACCCAAAGAAATTGGCAACCCCTGATAAAAAACGGAGTGAAGAGCTACTTCGTGGGCAAAGGGTATTTCGTTTTTGTTTTCGAAAGCTCGGAGGACAGAAGCTTAATTTTCAGAAACGGTCCCTACTTCATGGGGCCACAAGGACTGTATTTAAATCAATGGAACCCAGACTTTGATCCCTCTCAAGACGTCCCATCTGCAGTGCCGGTGTGGGTTAGACTTCCACATCTGCCCCTCCACTGCTGGAACCAAAAATCGTTTCAGACCATCGGTAATGCATTAGGCAGTAAGAAGAGATCAATACTCTTGCGCGCGCATCTGCGTCGAAGTGGACCTTGAAGAAGGATTGCATGAAGCGATCAAGCTCACGGTGGCAGGATGGACGCACATCCAAGAGCTTGATTACGAACAGCTTCCTTTTAAATGCAGACACTGTCACGGCTACGGTCACTTCGCCAAGAATTGTAAGAAGAAAGCAGAGGAGCAGGCTGAAAAACAGAATGGAGAGCAATGGACTCTAGTCCAGAGAACAGCCCATGCAAAGAAAGACACAGGAAAAAGCACAACAACAAGAGACAGGAACAACGTCACCCTAACTCAGGAAACAGGAGAAAACGCAAAAGGAGTCGAGGAGGCACATCCAGATCCACCGATCAAAGACCAGGCAAAAGAGAACCTTGAGGAAACCCCCCCGGAAAAAGAGGGAAGGGGAGACATTCATATCGAAGTCTCCCAAGGCAGTCCCTCAAGCCCAACGTATGCCAAAATCGCGAAGAAAAAGCAACCTGAAAGCTCTGAGTCCTCAGAGGAAGAACTCTTTGAGAGGCCGTCAAAAAGACCTGGAAGGAGATCCCGTAAGGAAAAAAGAGAAGAAGAAGCAGAAAGGCTCAAAACTCAAGGGAGCCAAGCCATGATAGAAATGACAATCGGGAGAAGTAATAGGCCCAGGTCTTCCAATGGTGGCTCCACCCCAAGCATAGGTAAATAATGAAGTTAGTCTCTTGGAATTGCAGAGGACTGGGGAGCCCCGCAAAAATAGAAGCAGTTAAGGATCTATTAAAATCGGAACCTACTGATGTCCTCATGCTCCAAGAGACTAAGATAACAGGACAAGCCCTGTTAGAAACCAGTAAAGCAAAATGGAAGAAAAACTCAGGCATAGCTATCAACGCCCGGGGATCCTTGGGAGGTCTGGCAACGCTCTGGAACGAAGAACAATTTCAACTGATCAGCACTTATCAGACCTTGCATTGGATATATACAGAAATTATCCACATTCCAAGTAAGTTATCTATCTCTCTAGTTAATCTATATGTACCTGTAATCTATACAGAAAAAAGAGACTGCTGGAAATCCTTGGCAGAATTCCTTGATCAGGAATCTCCCAATAATATCATTCTCGCTGGAGATCTCAACATTGTTTTGAAAGCCAAAGAAAAAAGAGGAGGTTTTGACTCCAAAGACCCCATGGTAGGCGTTGCGGAGGAGCTTGCTCAGCTCTGGGACCTTCAAGACTTCAATCCAATTCAAGGGCTATTCACCTGGTCAAATAACAGAACTGGAATAGATCATATATCTGCTCGGCTCGACCGTTTTTTAGTGCAATCCCTCCTCATGGACAAGAAAATCGTAACAACAAGAATTCTGCCCAAATTGTCCTTGGACCACAAGCCAATTCAGCTCTGTTTAGAAGACGAAGAGGACTTGGGTCCCATCCCATTCCGCTTCTCTCCTCAATGGATTGATAGAGAAGGCTTTATGGATACGGTGAAAGCATCCTGGAACACCCCTATTACAGGTTCCCCAAGCTTTGTCTGGGAGCAAAAACTGAAGCTCACCAAAAAAGCCTTGAAAGAATGGATCAAGAGACCAACGCTCAACCCCTCCTCTCTTAGAGTTGCAGCAGTCCAGGCTTTGCATTCCCTTCAAAATGACATGGAGCGTGAAAGCATTAATGAAAACCTATTGGACAAGGAAATCAAAGCGCAGAGAGCAGCCTACCAGTCTTTTAGAAACGAGGAAGAATATTGGAGATTAAAATCCAGGAGCCTGTGGCTAAAAGGAGGGGACCGCAATACCTCTTTTTTCCATCGGCAGTTCAGGGCTAGATTGTCAAAGAACCATATAGCAGAAATAAAGACTATGATGGGCCAAATCTGCAAGGGCAATCAGCAAGTCAAAGAAGCTGCAGAACAACACTTTCAGAACCTCTACAGCCCGGAAGACCAAGGAGAAGAAACGGAGGAAGCAGAATTTCTTAATCACATCCCCTCCTTAATCTCTCAAGAGGACAACGCAGATTTATGCAAACCTGTAACAGAGGAAGAAATAATCAAAACTATCTGGTCCATGGACTCCGACAAGGCCCCCGGGCCGGATGGATTCACCATTCATTTCTACAAAGTTTGCTGGGACATCATAAAAAATGATCTTCAAAAGATGGTAAGGGGTTTCATGTCTAAAGATAAAGTAGGCGGCAGCACAAACTCAACCTACTTAGCTCTGATTCCCAAAGACTCTAATCCGGAAACTTTTACCAGATGTAGGCCAATTTCATTATGTAATGCTTCCTACAAGATCTTGGCAAAGCTGTTGGCCAACATAATGAAGCCCTTGCTTCCTAGAATCATCTCTATTTCCCAAGGAGGCTTTGTGAAAGGGAGACACATCCTGGACAACGTCATTCAAGTCCAGGAGACCATTCACTCAAGCAAGCTGAGAAAAGAGAAAGGCATGCTAATAAAGTTAGATATGGCGAACGCGTTCGACAGAGTCAATAGAGCATTTCTCAGTAAAGTCTTACTTTCCTTTGGCTTCTCCATTCAGTTTGTCAACCTTCTAAAAGCCTGCATGAACAATCCTTGGATAGCTCCTCTCATAAATGGCAGACCGGCAAACTTCTTTAAAGCCAAGAGAGGCATCAGGCAAGGATGCCCCCTCTCTCCCTACCTTTACATCATTTTGGCTGAAGCCTTAACTCGAAAACTTGAAGTTGAAAGACTGTCAGGATCCATTCCGGGCCTCAAAACCTCCAACAGCACAAGGCCTCTGAACCATGCATTATTTGCAGATGATTCGATCCTTCTGGGGGGCGCCTCAATCAGAATTGCAAAAGCCTTCGGCACGGTCATAAGGAACTACTGCAAAGTCTCAGGAGCACTGGTAAACGAAAGCAAAAGCGAAGTATACAGCTGGAATATAGCCCAACAGGAGCTCAACAATATAGCCAACACTCTTGGATTCAAAGGGTACTCACAATGGGAGAGAATCAGGTATCTCGGCCTACCCATAATCTCAGGAATAAATAAGAGATCGCTCTGGACTGACATAATCTGCAAATTCAAATCCAAGATCTCGAAATGGGGAGGGCACTGGTTGACAAAAGGAGGTAAGGTCATCTTAATCAAATCACAGCTCTCTTCATTAATAATTTATCAAGCAGCCTTTCTGCTTGCTCCCAGAAATATCATGGAACAAATCTCCTCTCTTCTTAGAAACTTCCTCTGGCAAGGAGGCAGGGGCAACAATAAGAAACTCCATCTTGTAAATTGGGAAACAGTCAAGAAACCCATCGATGAAGGAGGATTGCAAATCCGAGATCCATCTCTGGTCAATCTTGCCTTAGGAAGCAAGATCCTGTGGAAAATGTTTAAAGAGCCAAGTTATCCTGTAAGTATCATCCTGCGCTCAAAATACACAAACAGAATTGATTTAAGAAACCTTCACCTGGACTACACAGCTAATAGCACGTTGTTGTGGAAACTCTGCTATAGAAGCAGCAAAACCTTCAAAAGAAATATCTATAGAATCCCAGGGAATGGCAAGAGAATTAATCTTTGGCAGGATAGGATAATGGGGCGAAATCCACTAACCGAAAATGAAGAAATCGCAGGGTTAAGGGCCTGGTTAATCACAGCTGGGAAGACAAGATTATTCGACATAGCCGCTTGGGATCAGAGAGGCGACTGGGCAGGTTGGGCAATCCCTGCACCTCCAGCCCATCTCCAACAGCAATTGAACATCTTTATGGACCTGATCGAAGAGGCCGCCCCGATTCATAAATCGATACAAGATCGTTGGGGCTGGGGCCTGTCTGGCGATTACACAGCAACGGAAGGTTATAAAGCGAGCCAGACTCCCGGAAATAGCAATCACAGTCCGGCGTTTTGGAAAAGCATTTGGGATCCCGCAGCTCTACCGAAAGTTAACTTTTTTGTTTGGACATTGATTCACAATAAAATACTAACAGGTGACAATCTTGTAAAAAGAGGTTTCGCTGGTCCTCACTGGTGCGCCCTGTGCAGGAGCAATGCCGAGACAGCTCAACACCTCTTCATCGATTGCCAGTTCGCAAAGGAAGTTTGGGATTTTTCGCTTCAAGATCTTCTCATAAGCTCCCCTGCCCAGATATCAGTTCCAGACCTCTTCGCTGAGTGGAACCATCGGTACTCTCGACATATCCCTCAAAAAACGATCTGGTATAAAATCTGGAATGCTTTACCCAAGTATGTCTGTTGGAAGATCTGGTTGGCCCGCAACCAGAAGGTCTTCAAGGAATACCATCTAACTCCTTTGCAAGTTGCAGCTAAGGCTAGATCCCTTCTTCTAGAATCGGTGCAGCAACAGTATTTTAAAGAGGATGCATCTCTCCAGCAGATAGAGAAGCGATGGATTGGAAATCTTGAACTGCAAAATAGGAAAATCCTTCTTTCCCCTAAACTAGAACTCCCAACCTGGAAGAAGAGAGACGCAGACGATACATTTCAGATATGGTGGAGAGCTCAAAACTTGCATACAATCTTCTTTGACGGGGCTTCTAAAGGAAACCCCGGTCCCTCGGGTGCCGGCGGGATCATCTTCTCTCCTGAAGGGAGTTCCAGGGATTCTTTCTTCTGGGGACTCGGCGTGAAGACCAACAACCAAGCAGAACTGCTCAGCCTCCTTAAAGCCTGTCAAATTGCTAGAGAAAAAGGTATCAAGGATATCCAGATTTTCGGAGACTCGGAGATCCTCATAAAGAAACTGACCGCTGGAAATCTATTCAGAAATGCAGGTCTCAACAGAACTCTTGAAAGACTGAAAAGAGTCCTCTCATTCTTTGCATCTTACAAATTCTACCATATTCTCAAAACTTCAAATAGCGAAGCGGATTTGTTGGCAAACAAAGGGAGCGCTCTGGACAGAGGGTGGCTGTTCATCAATGATGACAGATTTGTAGAAACTCCTCCATAATGGTTTAGATTTAGCAGCTGTTTTAGAAGTGTAAGCAGAATGTAAACAGGGCTGCTTCGGCAAAGCCCCTCTCTTTTTCCATCAGATTTAATAAAATTCCATACCCGTTATAGTTAAAAAAAAAAGTATGGAGCAAAATTGGTTAAGGGAAACAATGCTATAGGAGGTCTTGTATTACTACAAGAGGCTCTGTTTTACTACAAGAGGAGGTTGAGAGAGCCTTTTGAGGACAAAAATGGTGTCTTGATGGTAGAGAAAGGTGGATGAAGGTAGAATAAGGTGAATTAACAGTGTGGAAGCTCCTTAGCCAATCCTAGTACCCCTCAGAGGTCTATCTTGCACCAAAGTTGATGCCCACGTTATCCTTCATTTACCTTAACAAAGTGACTTCAGAGAGAAAGTTTGGAAGCAAGGTGAGGTACCTAAGAGGATGATTGAAAGGTCTAGGTGGATGTGGAAAGGTGTTCCCACACCCTGCAAATCAACATCGTTCCTGTAGCTAGTCAAATACATGCATCAAATGATCATTCTTGCAACAAAGAAAATTAACATGAAAAATATGAGTTGGATTTTATTAAAGTCTAATCTAACCTACAACACATTTCCAATTGCCAAACTAATGTTGCTAACTCCTAATTTGCAGATATTAAACATGCATAAATATTACAATCCAATACTTAACAATTTTCAAGAAATCATAAACAAATATTTTTGAGTTGTTATTGTGGATATTTCCAATCACTCTTCCCACAAGGGAGGTGATAGGCAAGCCCACAATTACAAGTTTTTATGATATGTAATCTACTAAAACAAGGAAATAATTGCAATGCTTTGGAACAAGAACAAGAAATAAATACAGGAGAGGGACTAAAGCATATCGTTTGGACCCAAACCCAAGGGTTTCAGCCCTCCAAAACTAACTCAGATGCAGACCAATGGTAAACTTCTCATTAATAGAAAATGATAGTCACATACACCATATAAAAGATAAGAATAACAATGTCAAGCAATGGGATCTGAGTATATACCCCTAACTGCCACCAAAATTAGAATCCTAATTAGCCTTTCAGTTGTTTTATTATACAAAAGTAATTGATGAAAATCTCCCTTGAAAGGAGGAATGCTCCCCTCCAAAATCTCGAGATTTATGGATCTAGTTCCCTTTGACCTTATCATGCACTTGGAGATCCTTAATTGATAGTGAATTTGAGTTTTTGGTGAGGATTCTGTGATCTCAAGCTGAGTTAGGGATTTAATGAGGTGGACAAGTCCCCTATATTCTCTCTAAGTGTCTCCATCAAACCCCTGCATGGTAAATATCTCCAAAAATGCTTCCTTTTCCTGCATGTTAACCACATTAAGCCATAAATATGACAAACACCCTTTAGTCTTCCTACTACACATATTATGGCTAAAAATGTGAATTAATGTGCGAAAAAGAGAGTTTTAAGGGCTAAAGGATAGCACAATGAACCTCAAAATATACCTATTGATGGGCCCCATCAAATATCACCATTAATTATATCAATATAGCAAAAATCCAAGTTGTTAGTGGTATCTATCATAAACCCATATAATATTCATCATCAAACATCAATTTTAAAATATCAGTGACATCAACAAATATTTTTATTAGAGATTGAACTTAGGAAGATTAAACCTATGGAATTTACATGCTAGTTGTTTTGTTTTACACTTTGGCCATGGGTGGTGATGGGTTGGCAATGTCCTAGAGCTCCAAATTGAAGATTCTACAAGCACTATGTGTGCATTCACTATCCCATAGCTCCAACATCATCTCTATGCTCGAGATCCAATATTTCAACTAATTTTAAATCTTACCTTATTCATGGAGATCCAACAATTACCTTTCACCAATCGACCAATGCACAACTTAAACCGTGGGGAGAAACCATTTTGACTGTGGGATAATTTATAGACATTAGAGTTGCGCCCATCATGGTATCAGGGTGTAGAGAAAAATTGTTTAAATGATGACCATGTTGATGTCGAAATTGCTTCCCCTCATGGACGATCTTGGTGATCACTCAATAGCCAAGTTTTATGTTGATTTAGCCTTAAGACTATCCAATGAAGCATCTAAACTCAACATACAAAATTTCCTCTAAGTGTCTTATTTTCCTTTGTTGTAGATAGGTCATTCTCACCAAGTTTCTACCTTTCACCACCTCCACAACTAGTTGAATTCCTCCTTTCGGTAATTTCCATAGATCTACATAATTACCACTATTTTGAATAGGTACTCTTCACTATCGTAGTTATCGATTAGAAGAAATTAAAATAATCTAAGGCATGGCCATAAAAGGAATCTAGACCATCATGTTCACAATAAACATAGGTCACGATTTTTTCTCATGATAAATAATAGACAATGGGTCATTATGTGTTCTCATGATAAATAGTCAACAATACTTTCACACTATTGTTAGGGGTAAACTTGACTTGTAAAAGGCTCAAAGTTATTAGGTTCACAGTTATGGTTTTTGGCACATGTTTTTAGTGGCCCATGGTATTAGATCCCATGGGTTACATGTGGAAAAGCTATTAAAAGGATTTGGGGATTCTCCATTGTAATGTGCTTTATTTGAGTGGAGGGATCACTTGACCGACCAGGATGTTGGCCAACTTGGTTGATTTTTGAGTTAACGTGTGGCTAATTTTAAGCCATAAGATAATAATAAATATATTGTTGCATGGTTTTCCCCAATTATTGTTTCCTAGGGTAAATCATGATGTGCATAGTTGATCTGTATTGTTGCTATATGTATATGTATATGTATATGTATATGTATATGTATATGTATATATATATATATATATATATATATATATATATATATATATATATATATATATATATATATATATATATCTCTATATATATCTATATCTATATATATATGTATATATATATGTATGTATATATATATATATATATATATATATATATATATATCTATATATATATATCTATATATATATATATATCTATGTATATATATATATATATGTATGTATATATATATATGTATATATATACATACATACATATATATAGATATATATATATATACATACATATATACATATATATATACATATATATATACATATATATATACATATATATATACATATATATATACATATATATATATATATAATCTCTAACAAACCTGACATTGAACACTTCTTATGGTATCACTTTCCTACTCATTTCTCTAGTACTTTGTGTTCCAAATATTTGTTACATGCTCAAACAACAATGATAAAATTGTAACAGGCGATTCATACACACTAGATGAGTTGGATGAAATTGTCACCATTTAAGCTTGTACATTAATTGGGAATATCTAAGGATCTGATAACTACAACAACTGCTCTTGACACCATGGTAATATTTCTACATCAACTCAAAAAAAAAATTCATCCAAAAGTGATAGCAATGATTTCATTCAAATTTCGTCTTATAAGGTTTACCATTTATATACTTCAACAACAAAACCTCATTTTCTTTCTCATTTGCACATGTAAAATATTGTATGACATACATTTCTAAGTAGATTTTCTCCTCAACTAGTATAGAAAGCTATATAATCACTCCCTTAGGATGCAATCCAAGTTTTGAGAATGCATCAATCCTTTCATTCATGTGCAAGAAATCCAATACCATGGTTCTTTTCCTCTGTGCTTCCTTGATCATGGTCATGTTAAGCTCAAACATGATATTCACTATCAAGATATGGTGTAGTATCTCCCTACTACATGAAGCCCATCATTTTTCTCTTCCTTCATTGATTGATTGATTACTAGATCTAAGGAAACATTAAGTTTGAATATAGATTTATGGATTTCCATCTACCATTTCAGCACCAACATTCAGAACTATGACATAATCAATAAAAATATCAACTCACACTTCTTCAAATCGATTTCATTGGTGACATATAGCTTTGATACCAAAAATGTTACAACCACCTAACTCTAAAGTATAAATACACTATCGTGAAAACAAGTATAAAAGAAAGAACACCAAGATCCATTTCCATAATTCTTTGAAGGGGAAATCTCTATTAAATCATTTCTATTAAATCATCAATCATATGTTTTTTTATCTATCATACGAATGGTCCCTTTATAAAATATTAGGTTACCATAACAACTATTTTATATTTAACTAACTAGTTCAACTAAATGTATAACTATTTCCTATGATTTCTCTAGAATATTTCCTCAACTCCTGCCATGAATCTCTCAACCAAACTTTCATCCCTAACCTCCGTTCTCTTCATCTCCATTCCTCAAATCCTTCCATGAATATCTGAATTAAACCTTCATCCCTGACTTCCCTTACTTCTCTTCATCTCCATTCTAGGTAGACATCTAGAATTAGTCTACCACATTATAAAGTATTATATAACTTATTAGTTTTTCATTATCACAAATAGGAATTATTTCATCATACTCCCCACCAGGGAAAATTTTAAGAACCCCCCTAAATTTATAAATATAATAAATGGGCGAATCTCCATGGTATATAGGAAAAATGGAAGGCGATTTTATCAATAATATAATATGTATATTTAATTTTTTGGCGAATCTTTCACCAGGCATGGCGAATATTTTACTCAATTATAAAATCTTGTAAGATCTTGGCGAGTCTTTCACTAAATAATAAAACTTTGTAAAGTCCTAGTGATTCTTAGCATAGGCTACATGCTCGTTTAATTCCCCCATTTAAATAGGCTACATTCTAGGTGAATACCATGGGTCAATACCATGTGCCATTTTGGTGAATACCATGGGTCAATACCATGTGCCATTTTTATTTTTATTAGAACATTTTACTCAATTATAAAATCTTGTAAGATCTTGGCGAGTCTTTCACTAAATAATAAAACTTTGTAAAGTCCTAGTGAATCTTAGCATAGGCTACATGCTGGTTTAATTTCCCCATTTAAATAGGCTACATTCCAGGTGAATACCATGGGTCAATACCATGTGCCATTTTGGTGAATACCATGGGTCAATACCATGTGCCATTTTTTTTTTATTAATTCTAATATTAGGGTTAATAATGGTTTTTTGCAGTGTTTTGGCCATAGGTTTCACCTAAATATAACCCATTTTTTGATTGTTCGTAAATATAAGGTGACTTATGGAGTAAATATAAAAAAATGTTTTATTTGTTTACCATACCTCTCGTTTATATATATTTTTATTAATTTACCATACCTCTTTTACAAATATGGTATTTGGCCCATAGGATTCACTTAAATAAACCTCTTTCTTGAGCCTTCATAAATAGAACGAGGGCTATGGACTAAATATAAAAAGAGGTTTTATTTATTTACGATACGTCTAGTTTATTTATATTTATATTTATTTACCATACCTTTTGAGTAAGTATAAAAAGACGTTTTATTTATTTACCATACCTCCACTTTACTTATATTTTTATTTGTTTACACCCTTACATGTATATAAGGTGACTTATGGAGTAAATATAAAAAATGTTTTATTTATTTACCATACCTCTCATTTATTTATATTTTTATTAATTTACCATACATCTTTTATAAATATGGTATTTGGCCCATAGGATTCACTTAAATAAAACCTATTCTTGAAAATGGGCAAATGGATTCACTTAAATAAAACCTATTCTTGAAAATGGGCGAATGGATTCACTTAAATAAAACCTATTCTTGAAAATGGGCGAATGGAAGGATGTAATTCCTAATTTCAAGGGCTAAATTTACCTTTTTTACCCTCTCCCTTAAAATAAGGTGGGCTATTTGAGGTGATTTGTAAAATTGTACTATCATACAAAATATTCGCCCACTAAAAATTTAAAACCCCTTAATTTCGCCAAAGGGCGAACATTCGCCCCTAAAATTATCCTTGCTCCCCACTTAATGAATACTTGTGATCCTGTTATTCCTCTTTTTTACTTGGTCCTTTAAATTGGTCTCATCCTTGTTTTCTTCATCTTCACTGATCTATTTCTCTCATGATCTTTGGTATTCTTCCTTCTTTATCCTCAACCTTCTTCATATTATACCTGTAAACATCAACATTGTTGAAGCCCATATAAAAATATTACCATCCACTAAAATACATGGAATGCTAGCATGTATATATGTCAATTCTATAGGAAATATTTTCTTGTACATGGTTCATCAAACATTTTTCATCGCATGTTTAGTACCTATACCTATTCTTATCCCTACATCATCATCATTCATAATCTTCATCCAGAGTTTTTGGCTTATCCATAACTATGCTCTTGATGCTTCTACAACAATCTTATTTGACCCAACTTTTCTAACATTCAAATTTTTCCATGCAAAAATCAAGTTGCTTTTTTTATGAAGCTAAAAGCATTTTTTTTGTAAAATCAATATCAACTCATGTTTAAAAAAAAATTGGATTTAATGTTAGAAAGGTGATATTAGTGTGTATTTGCTTCTACAATAATTGTTAAAAAATATTGAGAGAGCTCTGTGACACCATTGGGTGACTTTATGACTTTATGTTTTGGTATGTCTTAGTACATTGGACTGATGGATACTCTTGCTTATTTTCATGCAGGTGATTTAAGTTTCAAAATGTTTTCCGAGAATACTATAGATCATATTTAGTGTTGATATCTATGGAAAACTATCAAATAAAAGAGAAGTTAGGGATAGAACTCTCTGATTATTCCTTTCTTCGCTCACAAAGGAATCCTACGCTTCTTCTATTTTTAAGATGGAAATTTTAGAATAATTTCTTTTGACAGTAATGTTAAAAGAATGTTAATATGGAATGATTATGGAGTGTTTTTGGAGAATAAAGACAATTTACGATGTTTAATATATTTTTTCTTAGATGTTTTACTTCACTACTAACATTTCTTGTTTTTTTTTTTAATTTTAAAATTACATGTAGTATGTGGAACTGATAAATCAAATCCTTACTTGTGACTATTTGGATAGAATAGGATGGATGAAACATGATGAACAAAATAATAATTTATAGCCAACTTATTTTGAAACTAGAATTGAATTTTTTTAGGGAGATATGACCTCAAGGACTATCAAGGAAAAACATTATTTTGAAATGGGTCATTATTGGGAAAGCCCTGCGCAACAACAAAAATGTGAACTCGCCAACCCTTCAAGCATCAACAGTTATGAGGATTCGAATACCGCACAAAATAAATCTTCATTTAACAGCAAAACAGATCTCCTAGACCAAACTTCTTCTTCAACTACCTTCAAAAGGACGAACACAATAGATTGCGAAGCTAAGACACCAATGTCCCAAGAACCAGAAGAGATGAAGGAGATGCAAGATAAAAGAAGTTGGAAGACCGTAGAGAAAAAAAAAGAAAGCTACAACACCAATCTCGCCAAGAAAGACAAGGAGCCAGATAATTAAAAACTAAGAAAATTATAGGTCCGATAGACCAATTTGGTCTCAGTGGACGTTAACCACCATCATCATCATCATCATCATAAGTGACAAGGATGGTTAAATATATTAGAAACCAAGATAACACTGAGAGCGGGGGGTGAATCAATATTATGGCCAATTTTAACAATTATTAACAATATGCAATATTCAAATTCATTTAAAAATCAATCGTGTAAACAGCACATAGAAATGCATAGAAACGCAAGATGTATGTGGAAACCCATAAAGGGAGAAAACCAAAAAGCTTATGTCTGAATATTGTTGTAGGTTGCGACCTACTATTACATAATATTTTCTAGCTCCAACTAGAAGGAGACACCATCCCTTGAATTTACAAGCACCCAATTAAACGAATCACAAACTCCCTGATCTTTACAGTATTAAACCTGAAGGAAGCACTAGCTCCCCAGTTTTTTACGTGCACCAACCTGAAGGAAGAACCAACTCCCTAATATTTTATAGGCCCTAACTTGAAGGAAGCACCAACTCTCTAATCTTTTACAAACACAAACTTGAAGGAGGATTCAAACCCCTAATATGTAACCACCTACCTTCTCTTCCCATTAGATCCCTTATTCATTCATTTTCAAATTTAGACACATAACCACATTGTTTCAATTTAAACATCATATTCAATTGTAATAATTACATACGTAGACCAACAACTCAAGTTTTCTCTTGTATATATGATTCTTTTGCTCTCACTCAGCTAGATATTCAATTGCATCTCAAATGTGCTCATGCTCTCAACATGTATATTAATTACATCTGCAGATACTGTCCTTGTTCTACATCTCTTTCCATAAGCATAGATTTAATCATAGTTGTTAAAATATGTTATGGAACCCCTTTTCTCTCTGTTGTTACTGCACCTCTATAGCTCACATTCAAATTATTTTTGCATTCCACATTTGGGCCATCTTTAGAAATTCCCTTCTATAATTTTCTCATGGATTAGGATAGGTTATCATAACATCTCACAAACATGAGTTCAATGTAATCTTATTTTCTATAGTACATCTTGTTGTCATTTGCAAGATTCTTCTCTCATACACACAGGCCCACATTATTACACTCACACAACTCACATTCACATTCTTCAGGTCTATTATCCATCTTCCATACTACTCAACACTTAAGTCCCTAGAACTTTATTACTCAGGTGCTAATTTCTCCTTCAGAAATATACATTCTTGTGCTAATCTCTTCTTCTCTTATATATTTGGCCTTTTAATTACATGGGTACAAATCCATGGTTTTACCCATCTTCTTGATTGTATCAACAATTATGAGGATACAAAACTATTCAAACTCTCTCATCATTCAATTCTAGATCAAGACTATGGATTAGTAACATGTTCAATGGCATTGCATTTCTAGCACCCTTCTCTTAACTCCTCACATGCATCACAACTCTAAAAATGCACACAACCTATGCATGAACCCCCAACTTCATATCCCTTCAACTGAGAGGCTTAACTCAACCCAACTATATGTGACCATAGTTTCAAAACCAAATTCCTAGGCCCAAATATATTTATAGTACTTCTCCATCATATGCTTACTTCATATCTCCACATGACCAATACTGGTGAATAGGCACCAAATTTCCATGTTTCCAAATAGAAAATTCCACACAAATTCACAATATCTCAATGCCTAGAAAGAATAGGTAACTGTGAAGAATATTTTCATCATTGGAAGTTTACAGGTCCCATGATAGGATCTTAGATCTCAGCTCCAGAAGAACCTTGGACCTTCGTGGATACACACCTTCCCATAGTCCCAATACTAGGATGGACTTCACTTGATGAGCATAGTCCTATTTCTTGGAGATGTTATGTTAATAAATGAGGTTTCCCTTTGTTTCTCATATACTGTATCTCAACCACTGGCTAAAGACTCTTTCTCTATTGACTTGATGCCCCAATACCATGATGGTTGAGGGTCACATCACCTACCAATTGTCATCCTCACGTTTTTCCATGTCATCATTTGAGCAATGTGCAAGGGAAAAATTGTGTTGATGTCATGTTATCATCATAGTGATGCCATTGTTCCATGTGGTATCCTCTAGGTGGTGCCACATGTCACCCAAAACTAGCCCACATGGCCAACCAAAAACATCAAATATGAGTGACACATGTCACCCTTCCATATGACCATGTTTCATTTTCCACATCATCTTGCAGAGCTACCGTATCAATGCTAATTGGACTTCCATCTACCTGTGCAACCTGACAACTCAAAAATTGTGCCAAGGCTTACCTCCTATCAATCATTACTCGTTGCTTATTCTATTGTGTGGACACCAATTAGACTAGGTGGTCCAATAAGTTCTTTTAGCCTAGCTCCCTATAATTAGGGGCTATGACCAATGGCACACTGCTCATCACTCTACATTAAGAAATAGAAACCTTCCAAAGGTGTGTCAAGTTATCCAATATAGATCTACAGCTTAAACTTCATCCTGAGCCCCCTTGTCTAACCCACAATTAACGAAAGGGGGGCAGTTCAAAATTTGTTGCATATGTGACTGAACACACCCCTACTTCTCTTGAGAACCCCATGAAAATTTGGTGCTTAATCTGATCATATGATAAGGATTGTACTTTGACTCCCCCTACTTTTCTGAATTTTAATAAATGAGGGGTGGCTTCAAATATTTTTGGTATGTTCCCATGCTAGAACCATGATCAGTTGGAACATTGCTTGGAGTGAAAATTTTCAAATTTAGGATTCTCTTCATGCCTTTAGAGTTACATCAAGTACCATATACCATTGGAAATCTCTCTAAGAGTTTTATTTAACCAAACACTTAGTTTCTTCATTGGGACTAAGGAACTAAAGACAAAATGAATTCAAATATATTACCTGATAATGTGATTAATCAGAAAGACTTATTTATACATTATGGATCACAAAAGTCTTAGATCTAACTATATTACCTTTGTCGGTGGAATTATATGTACTCTAATTCCAACATTTAATTATCAAATTCAGGATCATAAGACTTAGAGATGCAAGCATAGGAAATGCATGATTAGAGCCTATTCTAACCTAGCTAACAACTAATACTAGAAAGAATTAACCACTAAGGATTTTAACTTGTCACTGGACTATGGAACTCTAATGCTTATCAGGTTTCAAACCACAAATTTTCATAAATACCAATAGAAAATGTTCATGTGGTTTTATTTATGTAGCTTATTAGGTCTTGAGACTTTAGTGGCTATAATCCTCTAGTGATGAAAACCTACTAAACATGTTGCAAAAAAGTAAATGTCGACAACTATTAAAATAACGTGTGAGGCAAATATAGAAAACAAGGCAATAAACTACAAGAAATGCATTGACAAATTATAAAAATTAAATGTTAAGAAGGCTTAGAGATATATTGTAGGTTTTTATTCATTGTAGGAATCTTTTACCAAGTAGTTTCAAAGCTTCAATCAATTAAAGAATCTTAAACTGCAAATTACATTTTTTTTAATAACCCGTTCTTGTATAGAACTTGGTACCGAATTAAGTATAGAAAGTTTGGGAATTGAAATTTTGAATAAGTACTGAATTAAGTACAGAGATTTTGTAACTTGAAATTATGAATACCAAAATGTGTTAAGAAACCAATTTAAATTTGTTTTACTCTTAACCATGAGAAAAATCAATTTGAATCTACTCATGTTGAAATTACTATACTAACATATCTGAAATGTAAGTCTAATATAAAATGAGATTTGTGAATCTAAATATCAAACAAAATGCATGGAAAGAACCAAATCTGACTAACATTCTACTCTATGAATAAAATCCAGGACATTACCTGAGTCGAGGGGCCCTTCCCTCCCTAGATATGTGCCTAGAAACTAACTTAGACTAGAATAACCCACAGAGCTTCAACAATTAAATCTTCATTACAAGAATATCAACTTCAGCGTACAAACAAAAGTTCAAATCTATTACAAAAGATCAATTCAAAATGATGATAAAGTTCCTCTTTGCATCCTCTCTAATCTCCTTCTCTTCCATTTGAGGATTTATTTATACATAAAATCCATTGAGGAAGGATAAGATCCAATCCCCTAAACTTAGAAAATGAATTTACATCTTTATACAAAATTTGATTTTTCTGTAATTTTATACAAATTGTTGTTAAAGAACTAGCCATATATTCTCGACCATGATATATTTTCGTATTTTTTCTATGGAGCCTAAGTTGTCATATTATAAAAAGAAACCTCTCTTGGAATTTCCTTATTCACTTCCATGACCTCGGGAAGCGCACCCAAAGATAATTATTTAGATACTTTTGCAATATGGGTTTGCAAAAATTTTGTACAAAACTGTTTTGAATAACCTACTATAACTTTGCAATAATATTTCATTTTAGGAAATGGTTCGATATCCAAGTAAATTTCTATTTTATGGAAAAACCCAGTTTCCAGATTCTTGATATTTGTCACCATATGCACATAAATCGAGGAAAAACATGGCAGTTTCAAAATTGTTACCTATTTCTTGTTGTAGCTTAAATCATGTGCTAGGATCCTAAACGTGTGAGATGGTGTTGGTTTAGTGGGTCTTGACCCAGGTTCAGAATTAGTTGCACCAAACAATCCCTACACTACTGGACCTTTCGGCATCAATATGCGGAGTGCATACTAAAGTCTTACCCGAGGCAGTATAGGGGGATGCTAGAACCAAGTTTCCACACCTGGAGATCAGCGTGATGTCATTCTATTCCCTAAATCTACCTTCACGCACATCGATAAGCCTTTATGGCTTATCGATATAACTCCTTTAGTCAACCTCTATACCTCCATGAAGGTCTATGACTGTCTTTCGTGGTCGTTGAATATACAAGTCAACTACTTACGTGCATCAAAGATTACTCTTAACCCAGTAATTACTTAGATCAACTTAAGTGTTTGATAACTTTAACATACAATAAGATAATCTTCACATAAACAATTAATATTAATTGCATTCAAGTAATAACATAAATCGTGTAAAGTCACACATCAATACATCATTATTTCATAAACCCATCATTCATCACAGCATATGCGCATTCATATAAAATAGAAGTAAAGAAATAAACACAAGAATTTCTGCAATAATCTTCTTTATTAATATTTGGTTCAGCTTACAGACTCAAGAGTTACCTTCGCACTCAATTGCAGGTGTCCACGCACTCAGCTCTCTACTCTAGGCCTCTGTGCATGTAGCTGCATAGCCTTCTTTCTACTCTAATACTTCTACACTATTCCTTCTACTAATCCATTACATTCATCTTCATCCCTTTATTTTCTCTGCCTTAGACACTCTAAGACATACTAATTTATAAAATCCCATGGTCTGTGGACCATGGATCGATCCTTAAAAAGCTGACTTGACTTACATAATGAAGGGTAAAACCCTTTATGATTATTTAACTATCTACACGCTCCACAACCACAATTTGTGAAAACTTTACATCTGTGTACAACAAAACTTGGGCTTTTGCCCCAAAATTAACCCTATGGGACCCCATCCCAATAGGCCCCCAACACAAAGATCGTGACTCACCCTTGAGTCACTCTACTGGCGTGAAGATCCTACTGCGAAGATCGCCCAGCTCCACTTATGCAACTGCTACTTCAGTCACGCTCTACATGGCTGCTTGCTTGATCTACTCTATCAGCGACTCTATGGATGGTCCTTCACTATCCAGCTTGATTTTCTATTGTGTACTCTGCAAGTTCACCAATTTATCCTAAATGTTGGCGGAGACAATGTAAGTCTCAACCAACCAAGGTCCCAATCTAGCCTTGAGGACTGCCTCTTTCTTCTACACTGCTTCCACCTGTGTAAGAAGCTGCTTTGCCTCCTGCAACTTGGCAAGGTGTTGTGTTGTATCAATGGTGTGCATCATTGCCCTTACTTCATCATATTGTTGTTGGACATCATGGACTTTTGTATTTAATCTCTGCAGGTTGGGATATTCTTGTAGAGTTGTTACTACCTCCATGGCCTGCTCAAACCGTGCGGTGCAGTCTCTGACCGTAGGATCCACCAACGTGACTCCATCTTTCATAGCAGCTTCACGCTATTCCCTTACCTCTCGCGGGGTTGAAGGCTGTGACTTAAACTCCAATTCTATGATCTTTAGGTTCAAATTGAACTGAACTCTGGCCACTTTTGTCTTGGTGCTGTGGATGCCCGCAGCTAGCTTTCTGATCTTTGAATCCAATGGTGTGTCCTCCAGGATATGTAGTTCTGGCACCATCCTACATTCCTTTGCCTCTACCACTGCAGCCGCCAGCTAAGTGCTCTATGCTTGGATTTTGTCCTTTCCTTGCAGCACCTTTGTCTTCTCAACGAACATTTGCTCATTGTTCACCTAATACTCACTAATGAGGTTGAGCGCACGCTACTCCCGAGGTCTGAACTCTACTCTCACACCTACCTGTAGCATGTCGAGATACTCATTCAATAGTGCGGCTAGGTTGAGGTTGATGTTCTTCAAAGAACTCATGAGCACCTTGTCATTGGGCACCTCCACACTCAAGGCTCCATCTAGCAGTGCGACTACCCGAAGATCCAGTGACTGAACCATCTCTGCTACCTGAGTGGTCCCCATTGCCAAACTTGTTGATGCAACGTTGGTCTGCCCTGTGCCTACATGGATCATATTTGTTTGAATCTACAGCTCGCGTGGATCCTTCTAAATGGTACTTAGTGCCTGTTGTTGCTGCTGCTCGAACTGCTGCAGCATTATTGTAGTGGTGTCACTTCCTGACAATGAACCACACTTGCTGGTTCGAAACGCATCGAAAAATGAATTTTTATGTGATTATCGTCGAAAACCTGTCTCAAAAATCGCGTACCTTGTCGTCAATCTCATCAACGTCGCCATCAGTTAGAGTGATTGGATCCAGAGACAACTCGGTTGCTTTTGATTTCTTATGTGTCCCTTCCTTTCCTTGCTCCCTGTATCTTTTGATCTGGAAGGGAGTGCTTTGCCCCTCCTGACCACCGTCGCCTTGCTCTAACTGTTCCTCCTCATCTTTCTGGGGCGAAGGAGACTTACCACTATACTCATAACCACACTCTTCTTCTTTAGACTGCTGCTTCGCAGTGCACTTTGCTTCCACCTAGACCTTCT
This sequence comes from Pinus tabuliformis, assembly GCA_031772625.1. Taxonomy (NCBI): domain Eukaryota; kingdom Viridiplantae; phylum Streptophyta; class Pinopsida; order Pinales; family Pinaceae; genus Pinus; species Pinus tabuliformis. The sequence goes on along the minus strand of CM062817.1, from coordinate 1,742,695,881 downwards.
CCTCGGCCTCTTTTCTCCACTTCTCAACCAACTTTTGAACCTTTTGCTTGGCCGCTTCTTTCATTTCTTGTTCGCGGATTTGCCGGCGCTCGCGGCCAGATCGGATGGAGTATGTAGTATGTTGGACAGTGCTTGATGACCTCCTGAATAACATCTTCTGTAGAGAGGTAAGGTAGGTCAAACCATTTTTGTTGTGGATCGTTCCCAACCCGGATGTAGACGCAGTGGAAGTCAACTTTAAACTCCACATACTTTGAAAGCTGCTTAAACAGGGTTGGTGACAACCATGGCTTTTGGTTAATGGCCATGCAAATGCTTGCCTCCATTAGCAACCAGAAGACTTTGGTCTCTGTAATGCGCGCGACGTCCTTTGTTGCCCAGAGGGAGGCAAACTATTCAGCCTCTGGAAAATCCTTATCCATAGGAGGAAATTGAATTTCCTTGGCATATCCCAAGCAATGAGCACAATGGAGAGAAACAACCGTGAATAGTGGAATGTTTTACCCTCATCCTGCACCTTTCAACATCTCACGAGGAACTTGCTACAAAGGTAGCCTGCCCAGTTGAACTGCACACCCTTTGTGCACTATGCAGCTAGGGAAATCACTAGCACCGGAACCTACACCGCGTTGCATTTCCTCATAACTTTTCCAGCAAGGATCTACGTGGAAATCCTCACCGCAAGGTTAGTGATTGAATTTATAGAGTACCCATGTGAATTCTTCTCGACCTTGAATTTATCCTTCATTTTCCCTGTGAGGTCGTGCTCGCTCATCTTTTTGCCAAACTCCTTGGCCAAATTCAACGCTAAGTGTGAAAACAGCGTGATCTGATGGATTAGCATATAGGTAATGGGGATTGGAACGCTCAACCACAAATAGTCGTCATCCACTAGGGTTAGAAACTTCTTGATCACAATTAGGTTGATGTTAGAATGGTGGTAGTGGGGCACCCATAATAGGTTTAGCAACCCCGACTGATTCACTTCGCAAATCCACTCCACCAGCTCTAGTGCAGTGAATTTTGATTCTTTGTAGAACACCCTCTTCATGTAGTTTTTTGTTGCCAAGTATGGGAACCTCTCATGGTCTGCCAGATCCCAGTATTCCAGCTTGATATGGGGAATATGTGCCAAGCGCAGACCTTCAAAAGTGATGTTCTCCAGTAGTAGGGGTGTATTGAGGAGGAATTTTCCTGCATCTTGGTCCTTAGGGACCTTCACTTTTCCCTTGCTTGGAGGTATATAATCTAGCAGCTTGGATATTGGATCCACCCCCTCGATTTCTATGTCCTTCACACCCTCTTCGGCCTCCAAATCCACCACCTCCCCCTTATCCTCAGCGCTCGACTTTTCTTTACTCTAGGCCTGGGTAGCAGCATGCTTCCTCGGTGACTCATGCACTGACATGGGCTTCTTCTACTTGTCCTTCTTAGGTTTGGGCACTTCTCTTACTAGTGTAGGCTTCGGCGTAGGCAACCTTGGCGCCGTAGGTATAGAAGCTGGAGCCTCCCTGCTCATTACCTCTAGAGCAGCTCCCTCAGAGGCAACAGCCCCTCCAATACTAACAGTCTATCCTAGTCCAAAAATTGTGTTAGAATAAACCATTGGGTATCCTCAGGTAACTTATCAAATACAGAAGCAGCGAAAAACTGAGGATTCATAAATAGTTGACAGCTCAACATAAAAATTATAAGGATGCAAAGTTTTATTCGCTAGACAGCCACATGCAACGTATAGGTGAATTCAAATTCAAATTCGATCATTCCCCCCAAAATCCATCCATAAATGTTGATTTGGCGGAACATCTCCAAATATTTCAGCCTTAAATGCTTTAAATGCTGCCCTCCACTCCTCTTAACCATCTCCTAGTAGTCAAATCATGAAAAGTGACTGTAACAGTTATTTTATAGTTGTGCTACACAGTCTCTCCTCCAATAGCACAGTTCCTTTCATGCTTTTTCTGGCACTGCGACATCATTCGTTTTCACGCAGCCCCCCTATCGCATAGCTCTATAAACCACGCAATGTAGTTTATAGTCTCGTGCCTCCTTGCAGCTACCTGGAGCACTAAGATTATTCTACCGTCATGTAGAAATTGGGTTGGATCCCCGATGTATGGCTTCAATCGGCTTCCATTTAACCTTCCTAGAAATGGAACCCCATTCAACTTTGTGAGATGAACTGCTCCACCATCTGTAATCTCTTTCATATCATATGGCCCCAGCCAATGCATCTGAAATTTTCCTGGAAACTTATTGAACTGACTGTCATATAATAAAACCAAATCATTTACCTTGAAGGTGCACATTTTTATGTTCCGATTGCGCCAAAATTTTTCACATTCCTTCTAAACCTGTTGATGGAATCCAGCCAAAATCCTATCTTCCTCGAGCTCCATTATTTGCATGATTCGATCTTCTAAGGCTCTGCGGTCCACCATTCCTGTGAAATTCATTATGCATAGACTAGGCACGATATACTCCATAGGCATTATAACTTCCACGCCATAGACCAACCAAATAGGTGTCTGACCAGTAAGATTTTTGGAAGTAGTTCTGTATGCCCATAACACTGCTGGTACATGCACATCCCAATCATTCTGCTGCACATTACAAACCTTCATCAGTGCATTCTTCAATATCTTATTAAAAGCTTCGATTGTTCCATTGGCCTGAGGATATACAGTGTACTCTTCTGGTGATAAACCTAAAACTCTTCTATCAGCGTGCTGATCATTTCATTGAGAAAATGTGTTCGGCAATCACTCATCAAAATATTTAGGTGACCAAACCTGGTTAACACATATTCGAACAAGAATTTTGCTACTATTGCCCTAGTACAGTCTTTCACGGGATGTGCCTATGCCCACTTGGTCAAATATTCAATTGCAGTGATGCTATACCACACACCCGTATTCTTGCCTGGAGGCTTGACATCCAATAGTGTGGACCCCGGAGCTAGTGCAGAGGTTGAAAGCCTCTGAAGATAAGATCATGCACACTGTTGATCACTGGCTTAATCGAGTCAGAGGAGGATTTGTGACAGAATTTGTGGTCGATACCTCAGTTAGCTACAATGAATCAAAGCAACATTTTTTTAAAGGACCGCGAGGTAAGTATTTGAAATCTTTGAATACTTGGATTAAAATGCTCTTGTGTGAAAAGTGGGTAATGCCACTACCTCGATGTTTGGATCTACGCAAAGTGGAGGATTATTTAGAAATCAAGAGAGAGAAGGTCCTGAATACAACCCATTGATAGAACCTCCTTCAAGCAACGACGAGGGAGAGGTACAGGCCTCACCGTGAAGCGGTATACAGTTGATAAAATAGGGTTTTTCATGAATACCTCTTCCACCCATGCCACCTCCACCTTCACCTCCACAACATACACCTTCACCCACACCACCACCACCTCTGCCACGATTCAACATGTCAAATACGATGAAGTTGCCCATTTTCAAGGGCTTGGGAAGTGAAGACCTAGATCAATTTTGGTTCATTGTGAAGGTTGTATGGACGACAAAGAATATTATAGATGATCATATAAAGAAGGTGCAGTTGGTTACTGCTTTACAAGATCGCGCGTTGACATGGTACATTAAGTACTACACAGATAAACCATTGGCATTGTTAGCGGACACTCAGACTGCTCTGAACAAGGAATTCGGTAGACCTAAGTTTGAATTGCAATCAGTCGTTGGATTCAAGGAAATCGCGATGAGGATTGGTGAAACTCCATGGGAGTTGGATCAGAGACTGAAGTGAGGAATTCGCGAAGCCAATATGAATCTCACAGACAGTCAACACCACGATTGGTTTATAGTCACACTCCTAACTCAATTGAGGATCGCTTTGTCAGAACAAAATATAGGGCCTCATGCAGAAGCATTGGAGATCATAATGAGGTTACATGAGACCCCTATCTAGGATACGATGTTGGGAGTTGAACAAATTCATGCGGAGTTACAGAACCTTTGCTTGGAGTTGTAGAGCTTGAGGAAGGAAAAAGCAGCTGGGCTGGAGGTGTGCAAAGAAGTTTGGTGCCTAAAATGCAAAAACTAGGGGCATGATAAGGATCATTGCCATGTTTTCACGACTACTTCTTCATGCACCTCCATCCAAGCCACTTTTTCCTTCTTCAAGCTCTAGAACTCCAAGTAGAGTTTCTGCAACTTAGGATTCATTTTGGTGTTGACTATCTATGAGATTCATATTGGCTTCGCAAATTCCACACTTCAGCCTCTGATCCAGCTCCCAGAGAGTTTTGCCAATCCTCATCGAGATTTCCTTGAATCCAACGACTGATTGTGATTCATACTTAAGTCTATCAAATTCCTTGTTCAGAGTTGTCTAAGTGTCTGCTAACGATGCCAATGAGTTATTCGTTTAGTACTTAATGTAACATGTCAACGCGCAATCTTGTAAAATAGTAACCAATTGTGCCTTCTTTAAATGATCGTCTGTAATATTCTGTGTCATCCATACAACCTTCACAATGAACAAAAACTGATCCAAGTCCTCACTTCCTGAGCCCTTGAAAATAGGAAGCTTCATCGTATTTGACATGTTGAACGGTGGCATAGGTGGTGGTGGTGTGGGTGAAGGTGTATGTTGTGGAGGTGAAGGTGGAGGTGGCATGGGCGGATGAGGTATTCACGAAAAACCTTGCTTTATCAACTATGCAGTGCTTTGCGGTGAGGCGTGTATCGCTCCCTAGTCATTGCTTGAAGGAGGTTCTATCAATGGGTTGTATTCAGGACCTGCTCTCTCCTGATTTCTAAATAAACATCCACTTCACGTAAATCCAAACATCAAGGTAGTGGCATAACCCGCTTTTCATTTTAATCCAAGTATTCAAAGATTTTAAATACTTACCTCGCGGTCCTTTGAAAAAATGTTGCCCTGCTTCACTGTAGCTGACTGAGGTATCGACCATGAATTCTTTCACAAATCCTCCTATGATTAGATCAAGCTAGTGATCAACAACGTGTACGATCTTAGCTTCAGAGGCTTCCAACCTCGACACTAGCTCTAGGGTCCACACTATTGGACCATAAAGCCTCCACCTTCCTTGGTCGTCTGCCAATTTAGAGATCCACTGGTATAGTTCGATCAGGAAGGTGCAGAAGAAGATATCATGTATTTTTGTGTATAAGTATCTATCCAACCACTGTTCTTTTATCAGGCGTAGATTTTTGTCTTCTTGCGCCGCAAATTCGTGGATCTTTCTATCCAACCACATCTCAATTTCTTTCTTCGTTGGATTCCAATGATGCGACATCACACATCTCTTTATCTAGATCCTGGTACCAGTATTTTAAGCCCATGTAGCACTCAATTTACCATGTTTGGAGAAATCAAAACATATTTCATAATTTTGACTCTTTTTTTTCCCTCCATTCATGCAAGTGCAAAATTAAGTACCGAATTGCTGAACTAATACAGAGAAAGAATTTTTTGTTGTGGAACATGCTCTTTGGCCACATAACCACATTGAAAAAAATTCATTGATAAAAACATATTAAAAACTCATTTAATCATTAAAAATATAAGAAATCATTAATAATTAACCACAAGGTAAAATGAATGCATTTAGTGAAAATTGGTAATATAATAGTTATGAAATATGTTATAAATGTATGAATATGGCTTGTAAATGAAAGGTTTGGATAGCCAATATGATAACATATCTAGGGCCCAACATTCCCCCATGCCTAAGACTTTGCATGCCCTCATGCAAACAAAATATGGACTAGGAAGGGATGATGGATGATATAAGGTGATGATGAAGATAATGGTTGTATGAATGTGGACTTGGAAACTTTGTAAGACCATTATTCACTTTGTGGTTATTTTCTTAGATGAATTCATCCTCCTATTAAGAGAATTTAGATGATGATTTTGTGAATGATTTATGATGTACAAGTAGAAGACACTATAGATATTTATGTACCACAATCATTCTTATGGTGTTACTAAAATATACCTTAATGGATTTGGAAATGGGGGTTTAATGGTGATTTAAGAAAGGTGAAGAAATAGGAAGTGGTTAATCATCAAGAATCCTTAAATTTTAATGAGTTCAAGAGACTTTAAACATGTTTTACCTCAAGTATACATTTCATAATTTTATTTGTACTACAGGATGCAATGGAAGTTATATGAAGATGAAACAAAGTAAGGATGAGAGTATGGAAGAGCTATAATTGATGAGTGTTGATATGATTTGCTAAAGGAAGCTAAAGAGAATAAAATGAAGATGTTGAAAAGGTCCCAACAACCAGTCCCCCATTCTTGAGGTTTTGCATGTGCTCATGCAAGAAAAGTGAGGTATTGAAGAAGTGAGGAGGGTTGTTGAGATGGCTCTAGTATAAAGGAACCTGAAAAGAAAAAAAAACAATGGAGTTAATGATATGAATACTGAACAAAAATAATTCATCTCAGATTTATTAAAATGATGCTAAACTAACACCAAGAATAAAATAAATTCCAAATCACACATTGCATATGATTTCATCAATCATTAACAATTTCATCAGTTCTTCAACTTGTCCTGACGATGAACCACACTGGTTGGTTCGAAACGCGTCGACAAAAGATTGATTATGTGATTTTGCCGAAGATATCTAGACAATGTTATGGATCACAGAAGTCTAAATTCCTTAAAAAAAAAAGTATTTTATAAATTTAAGGGGCTCTCCTTCTTTGTAGGTAGGAAGCTTTTTATGATCAAAACAAATGATGAACCAATGAAAATTTATTTATTACTAACCAGATCCCAAAGTCTTATAGTTATCCAAGTATTACAGATAAGATTTGCAGTTGATTTTTATTAGTTCTTTGTGATCATAGGTCCCACTTCTAGGACAATTAAATCTTAGATATAGTATAAAAAACCAGTGATAGAGGTCTCAAGGTTACCTTAAGGCCATTCTTTAGTAGATATTTTATAAAGTTTGTTTTTACCCTTGACTTCATTCACACATGTTTCATTTTTATTGTATCACTATAGAATAACCATCATAAGTATAGGCAAAAGCCTTGATTTGATTGACACTTCTTTAAGCAGAATGCCCCATTTCCTGCGAGAGTCCATAACCCCGATGGGTTTTCCTAGTGGTATCACAAGTCAGTACCCATTTCCAGCAGGCGTCCATATCCTCGAAGGGTTAACCTCTTAAACCTATTTTACACTAAAGGCTCTAATCCCATGTTTCCTACCATTTTAGTTTTATATTATGGATATTTCTTTTGCAATTGTTGGATGGGGGAATCGCTTGAGAAAGCCCCTTAGAGGCATAAGATGATACCTTTCAAAGTGACTTTGATTACCTGCATAATGTCTTGGATGCATAAGTTACTTATATAAGTACACAAAGGACATAGCATGAATGAGCCATTTTTAATGTGAGATGGATGAGGCCACCAAAGAATAACCAAAAGACACCTAAAGTCTCACTAATCACAATTATCATGTATGTTCTCACTTTTAAAGTAGTGTTCCACTATGAACAAAAAAACATGCTTGGATATCATGCTTTGGTGTTATGGTTATAGTATTCAAGTTTCTATTTCATTGGTTTCATTGTATGGACCTCTTAACTTTATTATAATCGCCTTAGTATGTTTTAGTAACTATATTTTGAGCAATTGTTTTGTATTAGTAATCAAAAATCTATATGAATAAGAGAAATGAAATTCCAAAAAAAGAAAATGTATATAAGCTATGAATAGTTTGGAATTATCATTCAATTAAACTTTTATTAAAATGATTGCTTATTCAATCATATTTATGAAATGAAGATCTTAAAACAGATAATTAATGATAAAGAATGAATGCATCATTTTTAAAAACTTAAGGTAAAAGGAAAGATGCCATCAAATACTCCCATAAGTATTCCATTTCGTTGATGAAGATGTCTTTTCTGCTTTTGAAAATATTCTCCTAGTATTTAAGCATATCAAATTATCAATATTCTTGAAGCTTGCTTTGTCTTTCAGAATAGCAAATTGGTACGAAAATTATGGGTATTGATTAGCTGAAACAAGGTACCAGAAAATTGGTATGCAATACAAGACGATGTTGTAATGCAATCATTTCCAACTTCAAATAATATTCCAAACATAATGGTCATAGATTAATTTATTGAAAAGAAAAACTATAAACAAATCTAACTATCATAAAGAAATAATAAGTGGGAAAGCAAAGTAATAGTTGAACCATGTTGTAGTTGGAAATAAGACTGAGTGACAATATTCATTAAAAAATATGCGGTTGAAAGAGACCTCAATAGAAATATGCAATAGGAACATAGATCTCCCATTTTCAACTAGTTGTTTTTTTTAACTATTAGCATTCCCACTTATACAAAAAAATGAGAAAGATGTTGCAATATATTTTAGAATTAAACTAACTATTAAATGCAACATTTATTTATTTATTTATTATCCTACTCTACTTGTGAAAAATAAATTCCTCTCCTCAAGTATATGAGTGTTTCCAATATAACCATATGTGTAACAAGTATAAAAATGCATTCATACTCAAGTTTAAAATATAATCTTCAATGTATACATGAGTATGAAGAACCATTTGTTTTATGATAATGTCAAGAAGTAAGGAAGAACAAAGGAGTTGTATGGTCATATAGTTGCTTGAAACCAACTTTCAACAAAATCAAATGCTCCTGGTTTACCTCTTTACTTGGATCATTTAGTATATCCTCCTTTACCATGCCATGTAGATCTTCTATTATGAGATGACTATCCTCTTATGTGCTTAGAGGATCCATAGATAGGCATGTCAAAAATTATTCAATCTCAGGTTCTAATGGTTTCTCTCCATTGGATGTGGTCCATGATTCTTTAGTTTCCTCGACAAGTTTGCAACGATGAATATTTTCTTGTGGATGTGGTTCATGGAATTGTTGTTTTTCTATCACTTCTAGGGAGGAAAATAAGTTCTTGACTATTGTCAAGATTTGTTCTTCCTAGGAAATAGAAATCCTAGCTACTTCTAGGATTTGAGAAATTTCTTTCAAACTTTTGATCATCCTCAAACATGTTTTGTTGGTTTCCAATCCCTGTTCCACACATAGATTAGTGTATGGCATTCTTAAAGTACCAAAAACTTAAAAAATCATAAAGAAATAAAAATGAAACACACTTAAAACTGATACAAGAAAACCAATCATGTACTCGAAGTGTCACCATGCTACTAAGACTCTGTTGTCACCAAGTCATTCGTTCACACAAGTTAGGCTTCTCTTCTTTTCATGAATCAATCTAAAGGAAAACACACTTGAAAAGAAAAAGAAAGAAAAATGAGGCTTTGGATCTTAACTTTAATTCTACATATATGAAAAAGAAACTAGAAAATCAATTAGAGACAACCAGACTTTGGAGCATGATTCCAAAACAAAGCGGATGCATGGCTCTTCACTCACGTCTTACTGTCTTTCTTCGCTCTCTAGTTGCCCTGCAACTAAGATCACTTAGAAAACTTGTGAAAGAACATTAGGGGAATTTTGAGGTCTAAAATAGGCCTCCTAAGGAAATTACAAAATAATAGTGGAAATAATAAAATAATATTAGATTACATCATCAAATTTTAGAGGAAAAAAGAAAAAACTATTTTTTCAACTCGTATTTTCAACTTATCTCCCTATGGGTTTACTCAAATTTCAAGCAGTAACACTCATTGGATGCAAAATTTGATTCCTCATCCAAGGAGTACACATGTTGTATGCTTTTGATGAACCCTGATACATGAAAAATGAGAAAAACATGAAAAATGTGATTGCAATCACGCTTTTTTCATGTATTTCACATTTTTCATGTAGTAGGGTCCATCAAAAGTATACAACATGGGTACTCCTTGGATAACGAATCAAATTTTGCATCAAACGAGTACTCTCAGCCAAAACTTGAGTAAAACCTTAGAGAGATAAGTTGAAAATACAAGTTGAAAAAATAGTTTTATTATTTTATTATTTTTTTAACCTTCTACCTTTTTACTCCAAAAATGATGAACCATCTCCCATGGTTGACATCATCATCTTGAATCTTATTGGTTCTTATAAATTTTATTTTGGTTGTACATTTTATTTAGGAGACCCATTTTAGACCTCAAAATTTCCCTAATGAACTATGCTCTAATCCCTTTAGCACCTCCCCAACAACAACAAAAAATGCTGGTGGAATTATATGTACTCTAATTCCAACGTTTAATTATCTAATACAGGATCGTAAGACTTAGAGACGAAAGCACAGGAAATGCAGGATTAGAGCCTATTCTAACCTATGCTGACAACTAATACTATTAAGAATTAACCACTAAGGATTGTAACTTGTCACTAGACTATGGGACTCTAATGCTTATTGGGTTTCAAGCCACAAATTTTCATAATTACCGATAGACAATGTTCATGTGGTTTATTTATGTAACTTATTAGGTCTTGAGACTTTTGTGGTTATAATCTTATAGTGATCAAAGCCCATTAAACATGTTGCACAAAAACAAATTGTAGAAAAATAAATGTTGGCAACTATGAAAAGAAAAAATGTCCAAAGCAAATAAAGAAAACAAGGCAATTAACTTCAAGAAATGCATTGACAAAATATCAAAATAAATGCTAAGCAAGCTTAGAGATATATTGTAGGAATCTTTTAAAAGTAATTTCAAATATTCAATCAATTAAAGAATCATAAACTGCAAATTATGTATATTTTAATACCTTGTTCAAGTACAAAACTTAGTACCGAATTAACTACAGAAAGTTTGGAAATTGAAATTCTGAATAAGTACCGAATTAAGTACAAAATTTTTGTAAATTGAAATTCTGAATACCAAAACGTGTTAAGGAACGAATTTAAATTTTTTTTTACTCTTAATCTTGAGAAAAGTCAATTTGAATTTAATTGTGTTGAAATTACTATACTAACATATTTGAAATGTAAGTCTAATATAAAATGAGATTTATGAATCTAAATATAAAACAAAATGCATGGAAAGAACTGAATCTAACTATTATTCTACTCTATGAATAAAGTCCAGGACATTACCTGAGTCGAGGTGCCCTTCCCTCCCTAGAATTGTGCGTGGAAACTAACTTAGATCAGAATAGCCCGTAGAGCTTCAACAATTAAATCTTCATTACAAGAATATCAACTTCACCTTACAAACCAAACTTCATATGTATTAAAAAAGATCAACTCAAAATGATGATAAATTTCCTCTTTGCATCTTCTCTAATCTCTCTCTCTTCCATTGAGGCTTTATTTATACATAAAATACGTTGAGGAAGGATAAGATACAATCCCCTAAACTCAAAAAATGAATTTACAACTTTATACAAAATCTGATTTTTTTGTAATTTTATACAAATTGGAGTTAAAGAACTAGCTATATCTTCTCGATCATTATGTATTTTGAGGATTTGTTTATATGCCCTTCCCTCCCTAGAATTTTGCGTGGAAACTAACTTAGATTAGAATAGCCCGTAGAGCTTCAACAATTAAATCTTCATTACAAGAATATCAACTTCACCTTACAAACCAAACTTCATATGTATTAAAAAAGATCAATGCAAAATGATGATAAATTTCGTCTTTGCATCTTCTCTAATCTCTCTCTCTTCCATTTAGGCTTTATTTATACATAAAATATGTTGAGGAAGGATAAGATACAATCCCCTAAACTCAAAAAATGAGTTTACAACTTTATACAAAATCTGATTTTTTTGTAATTTTATACAAATTGGAGTTAAAGAACTAGCTATATCTTCTCGACCATTATGTATTTTGAGGATTTGTTTATATGGAGTCTAATTTTTCATATTATAAACAAAAATGTCTCTTGTAATTTCCTTATTCACTTCCATGGCCTCAGAAATCATGCCTAAAGATGATCATTTAGATACTTTTTCCAATCTGGGTTTTGCAGAAATTATGTACAAAATTTATTTGAAGAATATGTTGTAACTTTAAAAAAATAATGAATTTTTGGAAAGTGATTGATATCCAAGTAAATTTCTATGTTTTGGAAAAACCCATTTTCCGGATTCTTGAGATTTGCCACCATATGCACAAAATTCAAGGAAAAACATTACAGTTTCAAAAATTGTTACCTATTTTTTGTTGTAGCTTAAATCATGTACTAGGATCCCACACATGTGAGCTAGGTATATTCTGAGACATGTTCCAGAATATTAAGCCCATGTAGTACCTAATTTACCATGTTTTGAGAAAGAAAAACATATTTCATATTTTTGACTCTTTTTTTCCTTCATTCATACAAGTGCAAAATTAAGTACTAAGTTGTTGACCTGATACAAAGATAGAAAGTTTCATAGCGGAACATGCTCCTTGGCCATATCACCACATTGGTAAAAATTCATTGATAAAAACATATTAAAAGCTCATTTAATCATTAAAAATATAAGAAATACTTGATAATTAACCACATGGTAAAATGAATGCATTTAGTGAAAATTGGTAATATAATAGTTACAAATATGTTATAAATGTATGAATATGGCTTGTAAATGAAAGGTTTGGATAGCCAGTAGGATAACATATCCATGGCCCAACAACCTTCATCCATGGCCTCAAGCTAGGAAACAACACACATTAACACATCAATGATAACACACTTACCAATCTCCCCCTAAACTTAACCCTTGATATAAATGAAAAAAAATTCCAAGTTGCTCAATAATATCCCGCTTTGGCATGATGGAAACACCACCAAAAATTGTTGGTCATTGATGGCAACACTCCCCCTGTCACACTAAAGAAATTGTTATTGTATTTCATATGCTCACTCTCTCTCCCTTTGCTACTGATGAATGTTTGCTCATGTTCACTCCCCCTTTTGAAATCAATGGAAAAGGGCCTAGGTACTCGTTCTCTAACTTGCATTGGCCACTAGGGGCCTTAGAAATAACCCTAGATACAATAGGTTGTTGATTTTAATATCTACCAGACATAATGATTCTTGTGATTGAGACCAATTCAGTGTACTATTGTACCAATCCATACTTAAAACAATGCCAAAAGTAGAATATATTATTGCATCAGGGTGATAGCATGGATCTAGGTTACACTTTTTGGCAAAACAAGGGCGTGTTTTGGTGAAAACATGATGCTTGGTTGAGCAATTTTAAGTGCTCAATCGAGAAATTTTTAAGCGCTCAATCAAGTTGTTGAGGCACTTAAAAATAGCTCAATAGAGAATTTAAACAAACCCTAAATCAAGCTCTATGTAACCCCATCTTAGGCTCGATCGAGTCCTAGAGTTCACTCAAGCTTTAAAGCTAAAAATTTTAAAATTTATGTAAATATTAATAATGATATGAAAAATTTAAAATTGTAAGTGTTTGATAGTTTAAAAAAAAAACAAATTTAGTCACTAATTACATTTAAATAGGTAATTACCAATAGTGTGGAAAAAATTCTCATTACATTTCTAGGGTTTTGTTGTATAGATTTGTAAAAGGATTCTATCCCACTTGCAATTGAAATTGTAATATTCTTATATTTATAATGTAGTAACTTAAAAATTAGATTTTTCTATTTTCAATGTTATAATTTAAATAATAAATTTATTAAACATAAGAAAATTTATCAATTTGATTTTAATAAATATTATAATTTTTTATATGAATAAGTGTAACTCAAAAATGTGAATTTAACGATATTGGAAATGTATATTTTATAAAATTCACTGAAAAGTTAATAAACACATTCCCTAGTCATAATCATATCTATTAAAATCAATATATATATATATATATATATATATATATATATATATATATATATATGTATGTATGTATGTACATGCACGCGCGTGGTAATATACACTTCTTCAAGAAAAAAAATGAGTGCAATAATAATCAATGTAGTTGTTATAGTTGTTAATTATAATTAATATAGTTTTAATGGATGCAATGGTATTTGCGGTTATAAATCTCTCTCAACATGTAAAATGTGATTGCACTCAATTTTATCCTTAGTCTACACAAGTGCGAAGTATATATAGAAATTTGTACTCATGACCTAGGTTTGCAATATATAATTTTAAAATAATAAAACATAAGGAAATCATAAAATTTAAAACAGCATTTGAGTCATTTGAATTTTAGTAATCTAGCTTTAAATGGGCTTATGAAATTATTTTTAAAATAATAATATTATAAAATTTATTTTAGTTTAGTTTGTTGTTCCTTTTAAATTTTTTAGTATAATTTGATTTATTTTTATTGAAAGTTTTTACATAAAAAAATTTATAAAATGATTATATATAAAAATATGTTATATTTAAAATTAAAACAATAAACAAATTATCATTTTTAAGAATTTCAAAATTGAAAAAGAAAAGTTAAAATCTTTTATAGAGAACAATTTATATATCATTATAATTATTTTCTTGGTAAAATAAAATAAAATTTGGATTTATAATTAATGAAAATTGGAGTTTCGAATATATTTGAATATTTATAAAATCTATTTTTGTGGAATAAATAAATTTTATAATTCGCTTAAAGACAAGTATTGAGAGGTTTTTTTCTTTTCTTTTTTTCCTTTTTCTATATAATTAGGATAGCTCGATTTAACATGGTTAAACAGAGGCTCACTCGATAGATCCTTTGTTTAAATTTGAATTTCAAACACTCGATCCATCATTTTAAGAGCTCGATCAAGCGTTTTAAACATTCAATCAAGCTATTGAGGGCATAAGAAATAGATTTTTAGCTGTTCTTCTATAGATTTCTTTGCAACATCATTTTGTACCCTAGTGGACTCCAAATAAAACTTGTCATTAAGTGACGGAGTTGATCATGTTAGATTGGGGAAGGAACCCTTTATCCAATGCCATATGAGTTTGACATTTTCGAATTAATATGATATTTTTGAACAATTTCAAAAGGGCTAAATAAAAAATCAATAACATAAAATATACACAATAAAAAAACTTCAAAAAATACCACTATATTCATTTTTGAGTCCTCTTCAAAAGGGTACTCTTGGTTTTTCAATTTATTTAAAGAGTTGAAAAGAAAATTACGTGAACACATACATCTCCAAAATGAAATTTAAATATTACTTTGCCAACTTAAAAAATATAATTTTCAATAATAATAATAAAATTATTAATATGAAAAACTTAGTTCTATTAGTGTGGATCATGCTATATATATATATATATATATATATTAAATTGCACATTTTAGACTAAGTTATGCTATGTGGACACACACATACCTCTTAAGTTTTGCAAAAATTTGTGAGGATATATATTGCATTTAATTGAAAACAGAGGGATTATACAACACTAAATATTTTGCAAAAAATATCATTAGGACAACAACATAATTATCCACATATTTCCTTTTTACTCTGAATCAAAATTCACAATTCTTATATGAATTTTGAGGGCTGCAATTTGATAAAAGAAAAAAACTTGAAATTTCATCACCATATTTGGCCCAAATATGTAACCCATCTTCATGCATTCACCCATCAGTGGTTGATCCAAATAGAAATATCTCTCCCTTTTTATACCAATTGACTACGTTGTAGTTCTATTGCCATACACTTGAGCCAAGGTATACTACTGATTTTTTTCTTTTGATTTTTATTTTTCTAGTCTAATATTCATGTGTGCCTATTTGATGTGCTCTTATATATTGGAGACAACCATTCCATGTGTAAACCCAATCATCTTATTTAACTTTTGGCATTATTTATTGGAGACATTGTGTCCACATGGATGCCCTATCTAGAGTTGTCCCCATCAAAAATAATTCAGAAAAATGCAAAGGTTTTGTTGTGCAGAGTGCAGAGTTCACTTTGCACAATAAAACCTCCACAAAATAAAATATGTCAAATATGAGAAACCAAAACTAATAAAAATATTAAAAAAGTGTTAAGAAATAAAAACCATTAACAATTGTGCAAATGGGATGGCGATAGAAAGACAAGAATAAAAAAATTAGAAAGAAATGCTTAAAATAAAAACAAATTGTGTAAGAAAGTTAAAAATCTCTCATAAATGTTAATTTGCTACTGTTATAGCTTTGAATGCCAATCTATCTATAATTTAATTACCTTAATTTGATGTCAATTGTCGATATTTAGCTTCGATTGTAGCATTGTCATGCCAATTTTGCATTAGTTTAAACGTTTACTTTTTCAAATTAAAATATTTGTTTTAAAATGTATAGTTAATGTTATATAATTTAATTAATTCATGTTTAAAATCATTGCACAAGTAGCTTTAATCTGACTTGATATTGATTTCTAGAAATTCAAAGCCTTGTATTTTCATGTCGATATTTAGATTTGAGTGTAGAGTTCGGCCACTACCGTTGATCTAGACTTGTATAGGGATGCAATAGAACACATATATAAACATGAACACAGAGATGCAATAGAAATAAAAACTTCATTTCATTAACATCAGAGAACTAAAATATGCTTACATCTAGAATGGAAATAAACTAGCTCAGTCAATGGTAGTTTATCTCTAAGAATAGATGTGGCAGCTATATGCCTTTGAACTGGGTTACAATGAGGCTCAAGGGCCTTTTATTATTGAACAACAAATGGAAACCTTAAACAAACAAAAACCTAACCCTAGGAGATGGAATTCCAAGAGTTTGTGGACCCCATTGGGGTTAGTTAGGTAGCCAACTTCCTGGGGTCATAACTTGGCCATATGATATTCGTTTTGCACGTAAAATTCCTTGATAGAAATATATCTCTGAGTAATACTAGATTTGCGGATGGCCCCTGCCACAGACCTCAAATTAACATTGTTTCGGGGGTCCAAACAACTTCGAAAGTTGACGACCCAAAAAAATGCTAAAAATGGTAAATGCTACTATAATCAAGGAAAAATGATGAAACCAACTGGGGGTCTAGGCAGAATAGGCATGTGGCCACCAATATCCACCTGGATAAGTCCTCCCCCCTTAGGAATAAATGGTCCCCACTGCTTGTAGAGCCTCTATGATGTGAGGAAATTTCTGTTGAAACTAGTCCCTAATGAGCCACTTGTCATGGTGAAGGAGTTGGATTGCTTTGACAACTTGGGTTGAGCTCTATTGGTGTCAACTGCCCAGCAATGCCAGATGTGTCCAACAATAGGGGAAATGGCCACAACTTGTCCACATTAAATATTCGGTGTAGGCCAAGGAATAATGGAATTCTTAGCTTTAAATAATTCTCTCCTACAACTGTAATGATGGTGTAAGGCCCACATCAGAGTGGGAAAACCTTGCGGTGGGGCCCAATGAGGTGCTCCTTCTGCAAATGTAACTAAACTTTATCGGCCACCTAGAACTTGTGTCGCACCCAATGTTGATCATGACGTTTCTTGTACTTTTCATTTTCTCAATCCAATATGTCATGGACCTACTAGCAGATGTGTTGAATGCGCTCAATGAAGTTGTTATCCATTTCAGCTTCCGACTATACATGAGCCTGATCTACCTAAGTAGTTGCAAATGGTATGACAATACCAATGGGACATAGTGGTTGGAATCACATAGCCATGTTGTAGTTGTTTTGGACATAGGGGAGGCTCTCATCCCTTGTGCATGGGTGATTTGAGTTGTACATGCACAGGATGTGCATGATCATCCTATTGACGACCTCTATTTGGCTATCAATTTAAGGGTGAAAGGTCTTGGACTTAGTGAGTTTCGTATCAAATAATGACCAGAGGCTTGACCATAATTCAATTAGGAACCAACTATCCTGATCCAAGATAATGGACAGTGGGATCCAAAAGTGTACCTATACTCATTCAAATAATATTTTTGCAATGGCTTATGCTGAGATATTCTTCTTGTTGGCCGCTAGAATAAGCATCTTAGAGAATTTGTCGATGACCATGAAAGCATAGTCGTTTCCATGCTTGGTAGAAGGAAGGCTCGACATGTAATCCATGGAGATGGATTCTTGGGTCAGCTAGGAGTATGTAGAGGAGTATACAGGTCATAATGTTTTTATTGTATGTTTGGAAATGATGTGGGCAGTGTAGGATCTGATGTACTTCCCAACATCCTATCGAAGTTTTGGCTAATAAAAAAAAATACTTCTGCATTACTGCAACTATCTTTTCTATCACAAAATTTCCAATGACTCAAATGTTGTGTGTCTCCAAAATCATCTTGGCATGCTCTCTTGAAGGTACACAAAGGTGTCCCAAGTGGCATAAAAATGTGTCCTGGAGGTGAAAATCTAGAACCTTCTTACCTTTAAGGAGCATTTGGTATGTGGTGTTGAATTCTATATCACTATTGTAAAGATATGGCCATTCTTAAGTCTCATGTCTACAAGAGTCAAGCATAATAGTCAGTGCCATGACCGGCAGTCAGTTAAGGCAATCTACAACATTATTGGTGCTTCCCATCTTGTACTTAATGTTCAAATGGAATTGTTCTAGGTATTTGGAAAAAAATTGTGGTGATTGTTCTACAACTTTCCTTATGTCTGTATGAATCGCAGGGTTTGGTGTTCTATGTGGATGACCATTTCCTTCACTAGAATGTAATGCTTCCATTATCAGTAGGCTTTCATAAAGGAATACATCTCTTTCTCATAGGTGGGATACTTTAGGACTGTGTTTGAAAGTGTCTCACTGTGATATTCCAACGGATGCCCCTATTGGGTAAGAACTGCACCAATAACATAGTTGGAGACATCTGCCTCAATCTCAAATGGTTGTTGCAGGTCTGTTAATGTGAGCATTGGTGCAGAGTAGAGGTGATGCTTCAACTTGGAAAACACCTTCTATTGGGACTCAGACCAAAATAAATTTTCTTTCGCTTTTCCCTTGGTGACTGGACTCAAGGGCCAAGTAATATGAGAGAAACCCAACACAAACCTATGGTAGAAATTGGCAAGACACACAAAGCTACAAAGCTCTATTAGAGTGGTTTCGGCTGACCAATCCTGAATAACTTGTATCTTGGTTGGGTCCACATGCACACCTTGCTCATCAATGATGTACCCCAGCTATTGAACCTAGGTCATACCAAAAGTGAATTTCTCCAAATTGGCACACAATTTGTGTTGACGTAGGGTTCGGAGGACCCACCAAATATGGTGAACATGCTCTTCCCAACTCTGGTTGAAGATCAGGATATCATCCAAATACACTACAACAAATGAGTTGGTGAAGGGTCGCAAGATGTTGTCCATTAGCTGCATGAAAGTTGTAGGGGCATTCCTCAGCCTGGAAGGCATGACCAACCATTCAAAAAGTCCCTCCTTGGGTTTGAGGGCAAGATTCTACACATCGAAGGGTTCGATTAATACCTGTGATAATTGGCCTTCAAGTAAATATTACTAAAATATTTGGCCCCCTTGAGCTGGTCCAAAAGGTCATCAACTCATGAGATTGGATATCTATTCTTGACAGTGACCTTATTCAGCAGTCAATAGTCAACATAGAGTCTCCAGGTCTCCTTCTTTTGTACCAACAAGATTGGGCTCCAACAGGGTAATGAACTTGGCTTGATGTGTCCTTTTTGCAATAGCTCCTGAATTTGCCTCTTGATTTCATCATTCTCTAGAATAGAGCATCGATAGATCAATACATTAGGTAGTGGTGTGCTCAGGGTCAGATCGATGGCGTGCTTGACCTGATAGTGTATGGGTACCCCTGTGGGTGAGGTGAAGATATACCTATACTCCTCCACAGCCTTGTCCATATGCTATTGTCGTGTGGAGGAGCCATGTCTGGAGGTCATGGATGTGGCCATAATATTCTTCTTGCCCTGAGGTCGAATCATAAGGAAGAGATCTTACTGAATTATTTCACAAAGATCAAATAGATGGTAGTAGGTGGTGCTATCTCTAGTATCCTATATAACTTATTTCTCAAAGTAATAATAAAAGTGTGATACTTAGACTCATACACAACATGACACTTTGAAAATTATGGTTGTCCTAATAATACATCACAAACTTCAAGAGGAGAAACATCACACATTACCTTGTCTATAAAGGACTTGATGTTGTAAGGAAGTCGACATTATTGGTTGACATAGAGATCTCATCCTTAGTGAAGCCACCCAATGATTTACGACTAAGGGTGTGGTGTGGTTAGTAGGCCTAACCACTTCATGACCTCTACTGAAATGAGGTTCTTTTGGATCTCATTATAGACAATGAACTACAGTGGAGAACCCTTCACCCACATATGTTAGTGGAAGAGACACTCCCCCTCCTCTCGATCTTCAACCTCAATATTCTGGATCTTGGTGGTGGAAATGGTGCCAATGGTTTCCACATCAATAATATGCTTCCCTTTGTCATTCCCCTTGTCAGGTTCTAACTCAAATTCAAGACATGCATCTGATTTGGAACCCTTCAGCTCAACCACTAGTGATTGCTTGGCTTGACACTCACTTGTGCTATGAATGGGGCCCTTATGGAACTCACATCTTTTTCCTGTGTCCTTCTTTGTCTTCATGGTGTTTTTCTTTGCTTGCATATTTGGCAGGTTGTCCTAGGCCACCTTGCCTTAGCTTTTTCCTTTGTTCTGCAGTTTGGGGGCACCTTTCCCTTGCTTCGAATTTGCAGATACAATGTCTCACATCGTCTGTTTAAATTTCTTCTTGATCTTGACAGTGTATCGTTAGGTGGCATCAAGTGAGAAGATGTCTAGGAAATCCATCTCGTCCTAGATGTACTTGTGCAGATATTTGTTAGGATATTCCAACACATAGGAGTCGTACTTGAGTACCAAATTCCACTCAAAATCCTTGATACCCAACTTTGTACGAAGGGTACAAAAAATATTTGTGAAATTCGACACATCTTGGTCCCTTCCCTACTGTAGCATGGTCCACTTTATGTATTTATCTTCATAGCTCCTGACAGGGTAATATTGTTCCTTTATGGCATCTTGGAAATAATTCCATGTGGGTGTGGCTGAAAATAGAGAGGGTTCTCTCTCATATTTCTGTTCACAGCAAGTTTCCCACTAATCCTTGACATGGAGTGCATCTTTGAAGAGTGCAAAAGTAATCTTTTCCCAATTGGAAAAATCATGAACCGAAAAATATCCTCCCAATAGATCTAACCATCTATCTATAATGTTTGCATCTATATGGCCTTCAAATATGGGAATGTTAAAATTGAATTGTACCTTAGAGGGAGTGGTGCCTCCAAAATGGCTATTGGATGAAGATGCGTCAACTAGGGATGGAATTTAATGGGAATTTTTCCTATCATAGGGCATTTTGCCCATATTCGAAGTTTGGAATTTGTGGATGTCATTTTTTGTGACATGCTTTAAACGATGGAACCCATATTTTTTATGTTTATTTTTTTTCCAAAACATCATCATGCCCATTTATTTTTCCATCTACCAGTACCGCTTGAAGAGCTCGAAGTGCCAGCCTCCTAGGTGTTTTTTTGAAAGTTGGAAATTGACATGTACTTGAAGTTGGAGTTGGCATTCCTCGTTGAATGGCGGTGCAATCCTCACTGAAGGACAATTGATTTGCCAACTACAAGCATAGAACTTATAAGAATGTGGTTGAAATCTAGAAGAAAGAACTCACAAAGTGTATTAAACATGATCATAAATTCCAATTTCCACCCTACATTTAGTTGCTCCCCCATTTCTCAATTTGGGACGCAGTCACACAGTGGAATCTTATGATACAGATTATTGGTGGCATGGCTTCATCGTCAAACTTCTTACAGGAGAAAAAGAGGAGCTTTGGGCAGTCTATTTCCCTGACACTCACACTCTCAAGGCATATGGCCATTCAAATTTCAGACTTACTCCCAACTCAATATTGGCTCTGAGGAAACTAGGAGTTGGCACCTTAGGTTCTATTTATATATCTTTCTATAAATATTCAATCCTATATTTGTCTACAATTTCTATATAACCCATTAAACAATAAATGAAAGCCTATGTCCATGTCACTGCAAGTCGGGATTCACTTATGTTAATCTTATTGTTGGTGTCCACGACCTGGGATTCCATGGCTTTATGAGCGAAGAAAAACACATCACTTCTAATTGCATTGATGTTTTCATACTTGCTCACATTATTGTGTCCTACAATGAAGGATAGAGATAAGATATTAATCTTAAAGCTTTAGAGCTCAATCTTCTTTGGAATCTTACAGTCACATGCTCAATCCCTCTGCTTATCAATCTCTCAAAGAGGGAGACGTCCAATTTGTATTTTGTGCCTAGTTCATATTCCACAACAAAAGCAAATACTCCACTCAAACTTCAATGCGTTGGCCATGGTTCATTTACTTGTGTAGTCTTGTGAATTTAATTGGAAATATGTTACTTCACTTTCCAAACGTTTCACATTTTAGTGTGTGGGCTCGACTGATACTATCAATTGTTAATACATATATAATAGATATGGATATTCGAAGCCAGAACCACTATCGACAATAACTTCTTCGAAGGTGCGAGGCAGGGGGAATAGAAGAGAGTTACTGAAGCAATATTCTCCTCGACCCATGGGTATTCCTATCTGATCCCCTCTCGGGTTTTAGATAAATGAAAAAAAAATCTTAGTCACCAGTAGGAGAAACTATGGAAGAAATCAATAAAGAAACAAAAGAAGATTGTTACTTGTAACAATCATCATTCATTTAACTTAGAGTTGGGCGTTATCTTATGTATGTATTTTGTATCTTTCTAACAAAGTTTGCATATGTATTCTAATGAACCTTGATATCTTAGTAAAAACAATAAATTTATGTACCATTTATTAGCAACATAATGTATGCAAAACAAACTATACCAATAAATTCTATCATAATTTTGTAGATTCACTGAGAGAGTGGCATAAGGCACATTTATCTTATTTCTCTTTCTCCCTAAAACTTATGTTTGATTCAGCAAGATTATAGAACAAATTTGATTTATACTCTAAAAAATAACTAAGAAGGAATGACATGATTAATGCAAACTGTGTTAATTACTTTCATTTATAATGTATGTTGTATCTAATCTGTACTTAATTGTGTAATTTGTATGTAAATTTTACATAAAAGATTAAAATGTAAAAATTAGTGTGGTTATTACTAATATATAGACCAAGAATTCTCCATGTGATTTTCGACAAGATTTTAATAATTATATCATGAATCACATAAGCATCCAAACTGATATCTTTGATTTTGTGTATATTTATTTTTTTATTCTCAAGCAAGTGGTTCTAGCAATGTTTTCATCATTTTCATCGGATTGGGTATGCTTGAATAGTGTCAAATATTGTAGGTGGTGGAGGTTCCAAAGACAAACTCACAGTTGCATTAATCTCAAAAACATTTGAGGCAGAGGGTGCAGAGCATCATAAGGTCCATATAAAAGTGACTAAAATCACTGCCCCACAAACTCCACGTTTTTATCTTTTTATGTGGTTATTTACTGGTTATTTACGTTTGTTAGAATTTTGATACGGTTAAAAATGCATAATCAATTTAACACGCAGCCTATTTAACAAATTTTATTGTTTTATTTATTCTCTTTATAGGCAATTCTTTGGAATATAAGAATAAAACATTTCTAAAAAAACTATGTATTCTTTGCATCAATCTAAGCAACTTGAATGAAATTAATGATTGGTCACAAGTATGAATTCATATATATATCATTATGTATTTAATTTAATTTAATTTTTTTATTGTTTTAGAGTTGAAAGGGAATTTTAATGTAGCTATTTATATTTTAAATGAAGTTGTGAGTTGTTTTATATAGCTTAATATGAAAAAGATGTGTAATTCTTTTTTTACATAATTTCAAATCTTTTTTTTTAACTTTTAATATTACTATATTTTATATTTATCATTAGTTTCTTAATTCATTTCACATCATATATATGTGTGTGTGTGAGAGAGAGAAAGGAATATATATATATATATATATATATATATATATATATATATATATATATATATATATATATATATATATATATATATATATATATATATATATATATATATATAGATGAGTTAATATTTTTATTATTCTTATTACACTATTATATATAACAAGAATGTGGTTGAAGTTACACTAATTTTATATATTTATGTGTTTTTTATTCTATTTTACTATTCAAAAATATCTAATTTAAAAGAAATTTACACTCAATTTAATAATAATTAGCACATATTTAACTTTACATATTTAGTTGTTTTTCCATTTAGCTTAATACTTAATATATTCTAATTTAAAAGGAATTTATGCTAAATTTATTAATAACTAACCTATATTTAACTTAATTTGATTTTGGAATGGAATTTTGAGGAGCGAAAATGGAGCGTGAGGGTGTCAATGGTGAGGCTAGGGTTTGCAGGTTCTGGCACTGTGACGGAGTCTCCCTCGGCAGTAACCTTCCTATTATCATTATTAGGCTTTCACGTGACTTGTGTTCTCCTTTCTTGTCGATGGTTTTTCTATTCCTGCACTTGGGCTCCTGACGCGGTCGACACAAGGTTTCTAACCGATAGTATCATTAACTATCCTTTCTTCTCGGGTTTTTACCCTTTGTTTTGCACAAACAGAGTTCGGGGAATGGCCTTTGTGTTTTTACCTAGGGTTTCCATTTGGGTTTTCATTTTTGACAATAAGGGTTGGTTTTGTCGGACGCGTCCGTTATGGTGTGGTTTTAACTGTCGTTGTCGAGTGCCTTGAAGTCTACATCTGGGGTTCGTCTATCGGGGATTTCCCCTGGTTTTCTTGGAATGGTAATGACTCATCCAAATGGCTTTAGGCTTATGCATGGATATGGAACAACTTGACTATTCATCTGAGACCTTGGACTCGTCAGACATCTGGATGGAAGATAAACACATGTCGAGTGTGGTTAAGGAACCAGATGCACAAGTCATTGAACTATCCTCGCTAATGGAAGATATGGAGGTAACCCTCCAAGGTTTGGGGTCTTCTCAACTAGCAGATTCGGTGTTGAAAGGCCTTTTCTCTTTGGGTGAAGGAACTGACTCACCCTTTCTTTCCATTCCATCCCCCCCAGAATTGCAAGCCTGGGCTCATACTCAGCAGAATTTAGAATCTATTCAAGGTTGCACAGGTGTGGCCTCAATTGGATTCTGTGGAACAAAACCGGAGTCATGGGGTACTTTATCTCATTCCCACAGATTTCTTAGGGTGGCACAGGACAATTTTTCCATCCAGGTTACTGCCTCGAACACCCATTCATCGGGTTTTTCGATGGCATCTCTAGGCAGGATTTAGGGCCAAAAGATAATAGGGCTTCAAATTCAGATGAAAACCCTCAGGTTAAGGGAGCTCAGCGGCCTTTAAACCCACAAATTAGACCTGGGGGAGAAAAAAGATCAAAGTTATCTAAGTTTTGGGACTGTGAACAGCTTCTGGTATTTGCGGCTTACATTAGCATGGACCAAGTGGTGCTGAAAGAGAGTACGGTCCTGGTAGACAGAGTCTGTGGACGGAATTATACCTCGGCAAGACTAAAAAAATGGACAGCAAAGGTTTGGAGGAACCTGATGATGCAACTCCCTGTCATCATCACAATGTCTAGGGGCTAGTTCGCCCTCATGTTTTCACAACCGGAATAGGTGGACTGGGTCTTGACCCAGTACTGGCACATCGAAATGACTCCTGTCATGCTCAAGCACTAGTCACCATTCTTCGACCCTAAGAAAGAAAATATGGGAGCGGGGCCGATTTGGGTACGTATCCCTAGCCTCCCTCTCCAATTCTGGGCAAAGGACATTTTCCGGTCCATTGGTGATGACATCAAAGTATACCTAGACCACGACCGTTCTTATCAGGAAATTGGTTGCATGGAAATTGCAAGAATTCTAGTGCATTTAGACACCAAGGAAGGACTGGTGGAGAGCTACTTCCTTCAAATGGGAGAGATGACCAAGTGGCAAATATTATACTATGAGGGCATCCCCTTTCTAATCTGAAATGATCATATGTTAAACTGAAGTAGAATTTATTAATGCCAACAGTGATGTGAATGTTAACTTAAAGTGCTTTAATCGTGAGAATTTCTTGAAAAGGGACGAATTGACAACAATATTAAAACATAATCAAGATGTAATAAAAAGTGAAAAGCAGCAAAAACACAACGATACCAGACAGAAAGATTGATTACAGAGTTCATCCCTGATGGACTACATCTCTGGGTCCGCTTTCAAGATGGGCGACCGCTTTATTAGGATTGAATCCGAGGAGGTTGATTACATAACAAATTAACCAGACTGATTGTGCATGCAGGCACTTCTGGTCACTGTCACAAGAAAGCTCTTTGAATTACCTTTCCAATCTCTAGATCAATCTCCTCGAGGATTCCTTCTCCACGTTGCAACTTTGACCTAGTTAACATTCACTGGAAAAATTCTACAAACACAACC
This sequence comes from Pinus tabuliformis, assembly GCA_031772625.1. NCBI lineage: Eukaryota > Viridiplantae > Streptophyta > Pinopsida > Pinales > Pinaceae > Pinus > Pinus tabuliformis. The sequence continues at coordinate 1,742,669,465 of CM062817.1, read as the reverse complement.
TGCTCTAATACCAAATTATATGATCTGAAATGATCATATATTAAACTGAAGTAGAATTTATTAATGCCAACAATGAACTGAATGTTAAATTAAATTGTTTTAATCGTGAGAATTAATTGGAAAGGGATGAATTGACGATAGTATTAAAGCACAAGAAAGATGCAATCAGAAGTGAAAAGCAACAAAAACACACCGATACTAGACAACAAGATTGATTATAGAGTTCGTCCCTGATGGACTACGTCTCCAGGTCTGCTTTCAAGATGGGCGACCACTTTATTAGGATTGAATCTAAGGAGGTTGATTACAAGAAAATTAACCAGACTGAATGTGCACATGGCACTTTTGGTCACTATCACAAGAAGTCTCTCTGAATTAGATTTCCAATGCCTATCTCGGTTCCCAATTTTGACACCCAATGCTCCTATTACACTAAAAACAAAACAACCTATATCCTCCAAAATCTGCATACAAAACTCTAAACCACTCCCCCCATCTTCAAAGAACACAACTGCCTTTATAACCCCCCAGATGCATTTGAACTCCTTCATACTTAGTTTAGGACTGAACTAGCTGACTTTTGGGGTTAAATTAGGGTTTTTGGTTATGAGTTATTGTCACATGGCCTAGGTGTAATTACAAATACCGAAAATAACACATAAAAACCCACTTTACACCTTGGATTAGCCCGAACCCATTAGCGGCTAGCTAACTGGGTGAAGGAATCACTGACAATGCATGTGAACACCATTAAATAACCTACGTTATAGCTCCAGCTATTCCACTGCTTGCTTACGGTTGACTATGCGGTGAGTGGTAGTGCGTTCACATGTTGAGGTTTAATCCGCGGTTTCTAATGCAGTTACCCGATGCGGTTCTGTTAACCTCTATATCTGCTCACATGTACACACCGATGTGGTTACGATTGGGACTTGTTTCACTGTAGTTATGGTTACCCCAAAGGTTCATCCCTGTCCGCTCACATGGCCCGTTGTGGTTAGCTCACTGCGTGGTTAGGCCAGCGGTTAGGGCATTTTTAATACATTGTAATGTTTTATGTGCATTTTTTAATGTTATATGGTTTTGTAATGGCCCGAGAGGTTTTAAGATTAGGTTTAATTCATTTTAATACATGGATTAGGTATAGGTTAGGTTTTAGGTGTATTAGGATGAAGGACTTAGTTTTAGTGTACTTTAATGCATGGATTTAGGTTTTGTATTAGGTTTTAGGTCTAGGAATTAACAACATTTTGTCCTAAAACCCTTTTATACAACTTGTCACAATGTGACATACAAACCCTAAACATGACAACCATGGATCATTCTTGACAACCCAAACCCTGGTAGAACTGACGATGAATATATCAACAACCAAATCCCAATGGAAATGATGACAAACACATGTTGGTAACCAGGTACATACCCTTCACACCATGAAAAAAATCGACATCACCGGACAACCTGAACCATAAACATCATTATTGAAGCTGAAGACACCAGACACTAAATGCTAACGATGAATACTGGAGAAGCTGATCACTTTGATGTTGAACCACTGAAGACTCCACTCATGCTGGACTGACAAGATCCTCCTGGATCAATCCTCTCCACTTGAAATCTTTTGGACCACAAAAGTTTGACTAGACGAATAGCAAGTGAGGGTAGAGATCCCTCACTCTCCACCTTGCCTTGATGATGTACCAATACATTTGATCAACCACCTGAAAGTGATGACCCTGATGATGTTGATCATGGCACATTTTGAATCTATCAATTGTTCCATCCATCTGTAGCATGCACAACTTGCGAATATGGTTAAGCAACCTATTATGAACATGGAAATTGACTTCTTTCCATGAAGTACCACGAATTAGTGATTCATAAACATCTTTGAAAATAGTCTCTACAGGTATTGTTCAATACCATTGACATGTACTAAAAATCTATTTTGTGGAATGCTAGAAACTTTCAAATACATTCTTAACATCATACCAGCTACTTGATTTGATATACTTTCCTTATTCCTGATTACTAACTGAACTTGCTGCAATAAATCCATCAAACTATAATGTGAAGAGTGTTGCAACTTACTTTGACTTTAAAAGTATTGAAGTGGCTGTTGATTTGTTTGAATCACTGTTTCCTTATTCATTAAATGATGTTTCCATTGATTAGCACTTTCCCCTTATGCATAAGTTTCCCTTAGATATATTGGATACTTTGACGTTGCTTTAGAAAAGGCTTTGATATGAAAACAAATGGGATTCCTCTCCACTTGAAAAGAGGATTCCAAACTGTTTGAAACATGAAATGATCACATAATAAAAGAGAAATGTAACACTAACTTTCCCCAATACTGACCTGCATCCCTATAACTGTTAACTTCCAAACTTGGACTGAATTGATTCATTCTGACATTAGGAAAAGGAGTTTTGGGCGTCAACTGTAATTCATGTTGTATTCCCTGCTTATGAGTAAGATGTTTGGTTTCTTTAAATAGAACTAGAAAAGTTTCTACCTCTTCGATCAAACTATCTTTAAACTAGGACTCATAAGAACAAACTTCATGTCAATTCTTATGTTGCTTCTTTACACACATGATTACAAATCTCTTATTTGAACTTATTAATCGCTTCATCTGATTAGCAACAACTAAATTCAAGTGAGTTTTACTTTTATGTTCCCTAAAAATAAATTCAACCCCTGTTGGGTAGCGGATCCCCCGCGTAACGGTTTTGGGGGTTAAAGCCTGCAATTTAGGGTAATAATATTGAGTCAAAGGGTTGTCTGCCCAAAAATAATGTAAAATAATAGAAAGCAAGTTGGCCTGCCCATGGTCCGCGGACCATGGGAATGTATAAATAGAGTGAGGCTCTAAGGGTGGAAGGTAGTCTTTAATAGTCATCTGATGTATTATGGGGTTGTGGATGCAATAGTCGCTCTGTGTCTGTAAGTCCGAGTCGTGGGTGGTAGTAGTTAGAGTAGGCTTTACAGCTGTGTGCGTAGAGCCCTGGTAGAGTCTACAGCTATGTACGCGGACACCTGCAACTGTGTGCATAGGGTGAAACTAATTATACTGAACAGAAGATTAATAAAATATAAGTTTCTCTAGAAATATTGTGTCTTTACTTGTAGATCTGGATGTTTATGCTTCTGTTATGATCTGATTTAATTATGGTTGTGTCCACTGGTTATAATTATGAATGCTTGATTAAAGACCTTAAGTTCAAATCTAATCTATAATAATCCTAATAGAAATAAGAATCTAAGAAGTGCCTCACCATCGAGCTACGCGAAGGCTTGTTAGTTGTGCAGAGTAACGCGAGAGTGCGGGTAGGCTCACAACCCCTCCATACTTCATCAAGACATCCCTAGGGTGTGGAAACCTGGTTCCAACACCCTCATAAACTACCTCGGGTGAGACCTCAGTCCACGCTCCGCAAACTGTTGTTGAAAGGGCTGGTAGTAGCGGGATTTGTTTGGCTAACTATTTCTGAATTTGGGTCAGGCCCCATCAAGCCAAAAAATGGTTTCGTTGCCAGGATCGGGATCTGCTTAAGGGATGTGTGATGTCGAAACATTGGAACCCTACAAAGAAAGAGATTGAAGATTTCTTGGATCAAAATTTACATGAGTTTGTGATACAAGAAAACAAAACCCCGTAGATATCTGAGAAGAGGTGGTTGGATCGCTACATATACACAGAAATCCACGAGATCTTCTTTGCGTCCTTCTCAATAGAACTGTATGAGTGGATTGCGAGGCTAGCTGATAGTCAGGGAAGGTGAAAGCTTGATCAACCCATAGTGTGGATTCTAGAATTGGTGTGCAGGTTAGAGGCATCTGAAGATAAAATGGCTGGGGCAGTAGATCATTGGCTGGATCGGATAATAGGAGGGTTTATCACTGAGTTCGCGATAGACACAACCGTGAGCTACAGCGAAGCTGAGAAGTGATTTCCCAAGGGATCGCGTGGTAAGTAAATCAAACATTGAATACCTGGATTAAAATGTTGTTATGTGAAAAACGAGTTATGCGAATCCATTGATGTCTGGAGTAACGCGGAGCAGAAAAGGCCACCAAAGGATCGAAGGATTAGAGAACAGTCCTCTAATTTCACTTTCACAAGAAAGTGAAAAGGAGCTCGCTGGGGTCCCCCCAAGAAGAGCATTCAGGTTGATAAAGCAGTGTATTCCAGTTACAACCTCCGTCCAAACCATCACCCACTTCCCCTAAATCAACCCCATCCTCACCCACCCCACCTCCACTACCTCTGAGGGTTGGAATGGAGAGTGCGATCAAGTTGCCTGTATTTAGAGACGTAGGAAATGAGGATCCGACCAGTTCTGGTTCATGGTAATGGTAGTATGGGAAGCCCAAGGGGTTACAGATGATAACATTAAAAAGGCTACTTTGGTAAGTGCATTACAGGATTGCGCATTGACATGGTATATCAAGCACTCTAGCAATCATCCAAACACCAGAATAGGGGAGATAAAGGATGCATTGAACAAAGAGTTTAGCCAACAAAAATCAAAGACCCAGTTGATCATTGGATTCAAGAAGATCGCGATGCTTCCCGGCGAGACTCCATGGGATCTGGATCAGAGATTAAAGAGCACGATCCGTGAAGCTAATATGATGATGACGGATGCATAGCACCACGCGTGGTTTGTATCGTCCTTGACACCGCATCTGAGGATGGAATTGTCACAAAAAAAGATCTCAACCCAGGCTGAAGCATTAGAGATAGCGGTGAGCTTTCATGAGACTCCCACACAAGATCTTGGGTTGGGAGTTTAGCAAATCCAAACGCAACTCCAGAGCCTATGCCTGGAGATGCAAAACCTGAAGCAACATAGGGCACCGTGATCGGAGGTGCGTGAAGAAGTGTGGTGTATAAAATGTAAGGGCCTGGGTCATGATAAGGATCATTGTCCCATATTCACCAACTATTTGGCAGGGGGAGGGCCGATGTCATTAAGACCGGAAACGTAGGCAGGACCAAGTGAGGCACCCGCGCACTAGTGCGTGTATGTCAGGTGGGAGGAAAGCACACAACAGACAACTATCATCTATTGCAGAAGTTTACACAGACCCCCCAGCAGCTATTTTGCAATTTTTTTAGATCGGTGGGCCACGATGAATGAGACTATCAGAGTTATGAATTTTTGATGGACCGAACACCTGCCTATAGGATGCAGACTGAGGCACGTGGCCAGGATCCAGCGGCCGATATAGCGCCTAAGGATTCCAAGGATGAGGATGGGGACGAGGAGGACTAGGACCTGGATGAGGTTGTGGATAGTTAATCTACTACAATTGCGGAGGACCTAGACACTACGTGTGTGATTGTACCAATCCAACTAGAATGTCATGTTCATACTATGAGCAGTCCGATCATGAAATGATAGATTGTCCCACACTGATAGCTCAGATACGTGAGAGAAGGGCAGCATAGCCTACGCCAATGCAGAACGTCCAAATGATGAGGTCCGAACCGCATGCAGAACACCCGAATGTGAACTTGATGCTCAGAAGTGGCACAGCCACAGGGGAAGATAAGGGGAAACAACCTGAAGAAAATACATGGGTTCACAAGACCCCTACAAAGCAGCCTGATTCCGACTTCAAACGTGCAAAGGAGATGTTTATGGAAGCTAAGAAGAGCTTCATGGAGGTCTCTACTTTAGGAAGTAAGGATCCACCCAAGCCAGAAATGGATCCTGCTATGCTAGCTACCTTTTAGAGACATGCATAAAGCTATTACATGACAATAAGGTAGTTAAGGGATTGCAAGAACTGATAACTCGGTGCACAGGGTTAGGTGAACTGCATGTGGTCCGCAAACTTGGAAGGCATGCTTTGCACACCAGGCGAGAAATGTGATTGATGGCGCAGATTGGCGACTTTGAAATGGATCAAGTCATCCTAGACTTGGGTTCGGATGCGAATGTGCTACCTAAAAAAACATGGGAATGCATGGGCAGGCCTGCATTACAGTGGTCTCCTATTCAATTATGGATGGCGAACCAGCAAAAGATCTTGCCCATGGGGAGATTGCAAGGGGTGATAGTGGATATAGAAGGTGCGAGCACACAAACGGACTTTGAGGTAATAGAAATTGTGGATGACAGCAACCCTTATTCCACGTTGTTAGGGATAGACAGGACCATAGATATGAATGGCGTCATTAATTTACAAAAATAGAAGATGATAGTTGAGAAGAAGTCCCTACGCGTAGTTATTTCGTTAGATCCAGCTGAAGGAGCATGCTACACTAAACCTGTACGCGACAATGGAAGTGATGATGACTTGGATTATATCTACATAATAACTGCGTGAGATCAGGATTGGGTAAATCCGACTGTGGAAGGGTGGATACCGTGGGAGCACGCAGACTCCTTATATTCAGACGAAGAATATGAACACTGGCATAATTGGTTGAGCCAAATAACAATGCTAAACTGTAATATGAGGACTAAATCACTGTGTTGCGTATCCATTCATGATTGTGATCTACCGACATATAATCGGTTGATAGCGGTGGATGAATTCCTGAAAAAATTTGAGAGCGCAGTACCAGAATACTAGAGGTTTGATGCATTAAAATGGGTGTTGCATGCGACGCCTACACGTTGGTGGGGAACACATGAAGGAACCTTTGAAGACTGGCATGGCTGTAGAAGGATGATGTAGATAAGGTTTGGGAAGCCGGAACTACGACTGACCGAGAAATATGATGGATGTGATGACCCACGTGCACCAAATGGACCAAAGCCTATGGAGAAGAACCCCAGCCAGAGTGGGTACACTTATTCTATCATACCTTGGATGTCGTCCCAAGGAATTGGTATACTGAGATAGAACTCCGACATGGTACAAGCGAATGGGATATCTTGTGTGAAGGATTTTTATTAACGTTCTTATTTGAGGACCAATGGATGGATATTGTGGACGATGCACTACAAGTTGTGAAGGCCGCCATTTTCAAAATACCACTGGAACCAGAAGAAATAGTGCAGCCAGTATGGTCCCATCAGTTGAGCCAGGCCCTAGAATGTTACAACGTGGAGGTAGAAGATGATGATGATGACCCCAGAAACATCAATGATCTGGAAACAGGGGGGAGTCGTGAGGTTCGTGGACCAATAATCGAGAACCCCGACATCACCGTTCCACTGAAAATGAAACAAGTGAACATTGGTATGGAGGAGGAACTGAAGTATGCAACGCTTGGGGACTATTTGGATGATACCACAGTAAATAAGGTCATTGAATTGCTTCTCGAATATCAAGACTTATTTCTGACCAAAATAATTGAGTTAAAAGGGATCCTCGGTGACCTAGGGATGATGAAGATAACTTTGAAACCAGATGCGAAGCTAGTTAAGCAGTGTCCTTACCATTTGAATCAAAAGTATAAGGAAAAGGTCCGCACAGAATTGGAAAAAATGCTTGCAGCGGGAATTATTAACCATGTTGAAGAATCTAACTAGGTAAGTCCCATGATAGTGCAGGAGAAAAAACAGAAGTGTGAAATTCGGATCCGCTTGGACTTCCGAAAATTGAATGACGCCTATGTTCATGACCCATTTCTGACGCCATTTATAGATGAAGATCTGGAGAATGTTGGTGGAGAGGAAGCGTACTCATTTACGGATGGGTTCTCAGGGTACCATCAGATCAAGATTGTGTCGAAAGATAGAAGCAAGACCACCTTCGCGACTGAATGGGGATGTTTTCAGTACACTATTATGCCCTTTGGGTTAAATAATGCCCCAGTGATATTTTCACTCATAGTCGTGGCAATGTTCAAGGAATTCATCCATAAGTTTTTGGAAGTTTATTATGATGATTGGACTGTATTTGGGCTAGTCAAGAACCATATCGCAAGCTTACAGTTGATGTTGAATACTTTCCAACGACACCAGATTTCACTAAATCTCAAAATGTGCACTTTCCTTGTCCCCTTCAGAAATTTGCTTGGCCATGTGGTTTGTAGAGAAGGCCTGATGGTGGACCCTATGAAGATTGCTATCATACTCAATCTGAAAGTGTCGCGCAGTGTCAAACAACTCTGCACCACGTTGGGACGCACTGGATACTATCGCAAGTTCATTAAGGGCTATGCACAAATCATGGCACCAATGGAACAATTTTTGAAAAAGGACGCTACATATTGTTGGAATGATGAGTGTAAGAAAAGCCTGGATATTCTCAAGGAAAAAATGTTATCCACTCCCATGTTGGTTTTCCCAAAATGGGACATTGAATTTCATGTCCATGTTGATGCGTCATGCATCGCGCTGGGCATTGTACTCACACAGGAAGGAGTGGAAGGAATTGATCACCTGATCACGTTCGCAAATTGACAGTTGTCCAAAGCTAAAAAGAACTACTCCACTACTGAGCATGAGGGGTTGGCGATAGTATACACGCTCTAGAAATACCACCACTATCTACTCGATGGGCACTTTAAAATGTTTACTGATCACTCTGTGTTGAAATATTTAGTGAATAAGCCTGTGTTGGGGGGGCGCATTTGTATATGGTTGTTACTGTTTCAAGAATATCACTTCAAGGTCATTGTGAAACCGGGATGCCTAAATGCAGGTCTAGATCACCTATCGCGAATTGAGAATGGTGAGGAGCACACAAATTTGGAGGAAGGACTACCCGATGCATAGCTCTATGCAGTGTGTGTCGCAAATGGCCACTTCGAAGATATAATCCACTTCTTAACCACAGGGACTACGCCGACGGGATATTCAGTTCAACAGAGGAAAGAATTGGTGATACGTGCGGCCGATTTTATCGTTATTGTGGGGCTCCTCTACAAAATGGGCAGCGATGAAATATTACGAAGATATGTACCTAAATATGACCGAGGACAGATCCTTGCAGAAGCACATTGGGGGGGGGGGGGGGTTGTAGGAGGACATTATGCGGGACGTGCAACAGCATAAAAGATTCTCTGCACCGGACTATGGTGGCCAACACTACATCAAGACTCAAAAGCATGCTTTCGAACCTTGGGATATGTCAACAGACTGGGAAACCATCGCGGGGGGATGAAATGCCTCTCAATCCACATATGACGCTGCAACCGTTCGAAAAATGGGCGATCAATTTTGTAGGGCCTATCACACCTCAAGGAAAGATGAGGGCGTGCTATATCGTCACCACGACATAATAATTGACCTGATGGGTGGAAGCATAGCTAGTTAAGGATTGCACGGCCACTACAACTGCAAAATTTTTGTTTGCGAATGTGTTGATGCAATTTGGATGCCTGAAAATTCTAATGAGTGACTGTCAAATGCACTTCTTGAATGAAACTATCAGCGCTCTCAATAAGGAATTCCAGATATATAATCAGCAAAGTATGCCATACCATCAGCAAGCAAATGGGACTATCGAAGCCTTCAACAAGATTCTGGAAATTGCGTTGACTAAAGTACGCAATGTGCAGCAAAACGATTGGGATTTATGCATACCTGTTGTGCTATGGGCATACTGAACCACATGTAAGAAGTTGACGGGCCATAAACCTTTCTAGTTAGTCTACGGCACGGAAGCTATCATGCCAATGGAATACATTGTGCCTAGTTTTCGAATAACAGCGATGACAGGCATGGCGAATCATGGGGCCTTGGAAGCGAGGCTCGTGCAACTAGAAGAACTTGAGGTGGAATGGTTTCTGCAGGGATTCCATCAGCAGGTACAGAAACAGTTGGAAAAATCTTGCCATGATTGCCATATCAAGTTGCGCACATTCAAAGAAAACGATCTGGTATTTTTGTATGACAGCAAGTTTGAGAAATTCCCTGGAAAGCTCCAAATGCATTGGTTAGGACCATATGTAGTCAAAGAAGTCACTGATGGAGGCGCGGTCCAGCTTGGCAAGCTTAATAGAGAGACCTTCCCAAGAAGGGTATATGGCAGTCGGCTGAAGCTCTACACAGGTGGGCCGACGGCCTGACTAACTGACCGAAGCACGGTCTCACCACTCCAGGCAGTTGAAAGAGAGCGTAGGACGATAAAGTAGTTTTTTAGGGAGCTGCATGACAATAGGGGTGTGCACAGAATAGGTATGTCACAAGGGTTGCGGTTGCGCAGAAGGGGTTGACCTATTGCGTGGATAAATAGGGAGGTGACCATTGTTGTCACTGTTCATGACAAGATGTCTGAGCCACAACAAATAGGAGCGGGTGGTAGGAAATTAAGATACACAGTATGAGCCAGATCTGGAATGATCTACCGTAGACCTAACGTTAATATGCCAGAAAAGGAGGGAACGACTGAATTTGAATTCCCACGTGTCTATAAATTTTAAGGGGGCATCCACCGAATGATTTATGGTATCAAGAGAAGTAAGCTACTGTGCCTTCCAATTGGTATGGAAATGTTGATTGTCGATGTTCAAGGGAGAGGCCTAGGGATTCTAATATGTCCAATGGAGATGCGAGACTGTCTGGATAGTGTGATGTCAATGGCCGCAGATGCCACGCTGGGTTCAGCACCAAAAGTATGGGATGTACTAGAAATTCTCTGACACGAACCAGAACTGGTCCAGATGCTGCAGCCTAAACCACGAGCTAACCGGTGACTCATGAAAGATACGGAAAAGAGGGTGAATATTGAGACAATTGGTGGAATTGAAGTTAACAGTTCGTCTCTAATGCACCTTGAAGATTGGGATCTTGCGGACAACAACATCTCTCTTGAAAAAATGTAACACAAGCTGCAGAGGATAGTGCATGTAGTGGACTAGAAATTGGAAACTTGTTGCATGGGCATAAAGAAGTCCCACCTTTAGCACCTCAGCTAATGAGGGGTCACTTTGTGTTAACCGAGCAGAGCAAAATGAGCATCATCGGTTGCGCGAATTAGTAGAAGCAAGGGAGTAGGAGCTTGAAGGAGTTTTGTAGGAGGCAAGGAGGGAGCAACAAAATGTAGAACATCACTCACAAGAATGGTGAATCGTGACGCCTTAGCAACATGTCTCGCAGCATCGATGAGTGACTCGGGACAAGTCACGATGATTGTGTTGGGAGACTATTGGGTATCGGGTCGCCCGCGTAGTGGTTTTGGGGCTTAAAGCCCGCAATTTAGGGTAATGATATTGTAAAACTTCCACGAAGTTCATGGAGCACGAACTGTAATAGATCGAGTCAAAGGGTTGTCCACCCGAAAATAATGTAAAATAATAGAAAACAAGTCAGCCTGCCCATAGTCCGCAACCATGGGAATGTATAAATAGAGCGAGGCTCTAAGCTTAGAAGGTAGCTTTTGATAGTCATCTGATGTATTATGGGGTTGTGGATGCAATAGTCGCTCTGAGTCTGTAAGTCTAAGTCGTGGGTGGTAGTAGTTAGAGTAGGCTCTGCAGTTGAGTGCGCAGAGGCCTGGTAGAGTCCACAGCTATGTGTGCGGACACCTGCAACTATGTGCGTAGGGTGAAACTGATTGTACTGAATAGAATATTAATAAAAGATAAGTTTCTCTGGAAATATTGTGTCTTTACTTGTAGATCTGGAATTTTAGGCTTCTGTTATGATCTAATTTTATTATGGTTGCACTTGCTGGTTATAACTATGAATGCTTGATTAAAGACCTTAAGGCTCAAATCTAATCTATAATAAAACTAATAGCAATAAGAATCTAAGAAGTGCCTCACCACCAAGCTACGCGAAGGCTTGTCAGCTGTGCAGAGTAGCGCGAGAGTGCGGGTAGGTTTGTGACCCCTTCAAACTTCATCAAGACATTCCTAAGGTGAAAAAACTTGGTTCCAGCACCCTCCCACACTACCTCAGGTGAGACCTCAGTCTGCGCTCCGTGGAATATTGCCGAAAGGGCCGGTAGTAGCAAGATTTGTTTGGCTAACTATTTCTGAACTTGGGTCAGGCCCCATCAAACCAACAACCCCATCTTTCTTAAGGTGATATTTATAATCTCTCCCATAAAACACTGCATTACGATCATAAAGATAATGACTTCCTAAGACAACTCGACATATGTCTATTGGAACCACATATAATTCCACTTCATAAATGTAATTAGCTGTAATGGAAAATTTTAACCAACACTTATTTGTGACTTTTATTTGAGTTGGTTTATTTAGCCATCCTAATGGGTAAGCTCTTAGATGATTTTGTGTCTCCAAACCCAAGTTCTTAACTAAATATTCAGATATTAAAATTGCCTTTGATCCACTCTCAAACATTGTATCTATCTTTGTGCGCTTAGAAGTTATCCTTATGTTAAATAATTCAACTCTTTTATCCTCATTTAAAGGATTTATGTTTGATGAAGATGCAATAGTATTTGAACTTGAACCAATGTCAAAAGTTTTACATGTCGAAACTAGGGAAGTTATTCTCCTTTCATCACCTGAATCAAAAACTAGATCTTACTAGATTGCTATAATTGCTTTCTTTTCATCCTTGTCTTTAAGGAACTTTTTGGGCTTAAGTTCGAGATGAAGTTTCCAACACCTAGATTCATCATGACTGATTCTCTAGCAATGAGAACAAGTAGGTGTTTCCTTCTGAGTTGTCATTGATTTCTTTCTCTTCAAATTTTTCTTCCCCTTAGTGTCATTAGAATCCTTGATTTCCAACTCTTTGGATGATTGTGGTGAAAATTTGAATGGTCTGCCACCTAATTCAATATGTATGGCTTGAACACACACTTCATCAAAATCATCAGGATTAAACATCAATAATGCATGCTGCAAATATGAATGTAAATTTCCGATGTATTTTAACAAAGTTTCACGTGTATCCAATGAAATACCAAGCGCCAACGCTTTCTTTCTGAACTCCTGAGTAAAATCCTTAACACCCTGCCCTTTACCTTGTCTCAATTGCTACCTATCAATAACAACTTGCTGCATATATCCTAAAGGATAGAATTGTTTCCTAAGAGCTTTTAAAAACTTAGACCATGAAGAGATGATTTTACCTTTTCGCTTTACATCTATCTGAGTTTTACATCTATTAAAGTTATTCCCCCCATTCTAAGTGTAGCTAACTGAATTTTCGTTTTATCGTCAAAAATGTTCTGAATATGATAATACACTTCTAACTGCTTAATCTAGTTATATATCTTTTCAAGATTCATTTCGCCATCATAAATACGTAACTCAAATTTTACATCAAGTTTCAAAAGAGATGTTTTCTTAGGTTTCTTTTCTGTTTCAGATTCTGAACTGGAAGAAGAAGAAGAAGATGATGATGATGATGATGGAGATGACGTAGGTGTAGGAGGTTTAGCAGCCTTGCCTTTACCTTTTTCCTTCTTTGATTTCTTTGAAGAAGAAGCTACATCTCTTGCCTTCTTATCTTCATATAGTTCTCCCAACATCTACTGCATACTCAAGAATGCTTTCTGAAATATTCCTCACTCATATTAGCTTCAGGATTTTCACCTGCATCAGATCCTATCATGGTCGGCTTATGAGAGACTCTTCACTTTCCAACGCCTGTCTTGGTTCGCAATTCCAACTTTTGATGCTCCTGTTACACTAAAAACAAAATAGCCTATATCCTCTAGAATCTGCATACAAAACTCAAAACCACTCCCCCATCTTCAAAGAACAAAACTGCCTTTATAACCCCCTAGATGCATTCGAACTCCTTCATACTGAGTTTAGGAGTGAGTTTGCTAACTTTTGGGGTTAAATTAGGGTTTTTGGTTATGAGTTAATGTCACATGGCTTAGGTGTAATTATAAATACCCAAAATAACACATAAAAACCCACTTTGCACCTTGGATTAGCTCAATTCCGTTAGTGGCTAGCTTACCAGGTGGAGGAAGCGCCGACAGTGCATGTGAACACCATTAAATAACATGTGGTTATAGCTCCGATGGTTCCCTTCCTGTTGACAGTTGACTGCGCGATTGAGTTGTAATGCATTCACATGCTGAGTTTTACTCTATGGTTTCCAATGTGGTTACCCAATGTGGTTCTGTTAACCTCTGTATCTACTCATGTACATGCCGATGTGGTTACAGTTGGAACCTGTACTGCTGCGGTTATGGTTACCCCAAAGGTTCATCCCTATCCACTCACATGGCCCGCTATGGTTAGCTCCCCACATGGTTAGGCCAGCGGTTAGGGAATTTTTAATACATTGTAATGTTTTATGTGCATTTTCAATGTTATATGGTTTTGTAATGGCTCGAGAGGTTTCTAGATTAGGTTAAATGCATTTTAATACATGGATTAGGTATAGGTTAGGGTTTAGGTGTATTAGGATGAAGGACTTAGGTTTAGTGTACTTTAATGCATGGATTTAGGTTTTGTATTAGGTTTTAGGTCTAAGACTTAACAACATTTTGTCCTAAAACCCTTTTATACAACTTGTCACAATGTGACACACAAACCCTGAAGATGACAACCATGGATCATTCTTGACAACCCAAACCCTAGCAGACTAACGATGAAGATGTCGAAAACCAAATCCTAGTGAAACTAATGACAAACACATGTTGACAACTAGGTACATACCCTTCACACCATGAAAACCATCAACATCATCCGACAACTTGAACCATAAACATCATTGTCGAAGCTGAAGACACTGGACACAATGCTAACGACGAATACTAGTGAAGCTGATAAAGTTAAAGACCTCATCGACCAATGATCATTTGACGATCACTTCGATGTTGAACCACTGAAGACTCCGCTCATGCTGGACTGACAAGATCCTCCTGGATCACTTTTGTTACAGGTGATGCCACAAGGTAGGACACTTGAAAAAATATTTCCTTCTTCTCTCCCGGAAACAATTGAATCCCTCGAGGTCACTGGTTTCGACAAATACCCAAATAATGGAGGTGGAGGTACCTTCTCTGATGGACCTTCCTGGTGTTCCAATGCCGAGTGGGGAGATGACTAGGGTAGCTCCTTCACGGATGGACTCCGGGACATCTGCGACTCTAACCACCAAATCCCGTTCCAGAGAATCAGCGTCATTACGAATACTCTTCCTCCCTCTCCTCTGTTTACACATGATTATATGTTTGTTGGTAATGCATTTGCTTTTGTGTTATTTTCAGGTCTGGGATCCAGGGTTAACAAATTGTTTTCTTTAAATTATCTTGTGGTATCTACTCCTCCTTTGCCCCTCAACACCTCCCCAACTATTTCTTAGGGCATCCCTCCCCTAGCTTCTAGATGCATCCCTAGCTCTAGTGGTTCTCACTGCTACAACCTGCATTCCTTACCTATTACTCATACCTCTTCCTTCAGACTGGATGAGGACCCCCTCGCATCCTTTCCCTTGAAGCCCCCAAGGGTTAGACAATCCTGTTTATCCAAATCCATCAGGCAAGCTAGCATTGAGGTGGCCCGGGCATTTAGTCTCCCATTGATCGGATCCTTAGAGAAAAGGGAAACCCTACAAAGGTTATGCCATGAAGTGCCTCCTTCAATTGCAGGGTTTTGGCCAGCCCGAACAAGAAACTAGTACTAAAAATATTATGTTATTCAGAGCATTTGGATGTAATTTTCCTGCAAGAAACTCTAGGGGAAGGGAGCACTCTAAACAATGTGCTCTTAAAAATTCTTCCAGATTGGGAATTTCATTTCTTGGATGTAAGAGGGTGCTCGGGTGAATGTGCCCTGGGGTATAACAAAATATCAATAAGATTGGAGAATGTTTTGGGAGGGGAGGGTTACCTGGGTGCTGATATCATCTCAGCAGATATCAATTCTCCCCTCAGGCTCATTAACACCTATGGGCCTTGCCACAACAGGGAACCTTTTTGGGAAAGACTCCTGGAAGCTGATTTCATGCAAGCTAGAAATATGATCATTGGAGGGGACCTAAATTTCTCTTTAGGGCTGGCAGAATCTTGGGGTAATAGAGCCCAGATCGACCCCTTAACAGCCTACTTTGAAGTATTGTTGGATTCACATGACCTACTAAACATTGAAACAACAAATCTATTGCCCACTTGGAGGAATCGAAGAACAAGGGTGGATGCTTTGGCCAAAAGACTGGACTATTTTCTAATAAGAGCCCCTCACTTAGCTAGTTTGGATTGCATTCATCAATGGGTGGTATCTCGGGGGATATCAGACTATTCCTCGATCTTCTTGGAGATTCGAGACGCCAAACACAAATGCCATTCGCCATTTAAGTTCAATTCGACTTGGCTCTCTGAAGTATTTTCCACAAACTAGTAAGAGAAAATTGTACTCTCTATAGCCCGGATAACAGAGCCCCCATGGCTAAGGTTATTGCAAACAACTTGACTGGTCTAAAATCAAAAACCATCAGCTGGGTGAGGAACAAGTAGCAAAAGGATGAGGTTGAGTTGAAAAGGATTGAATGGGTCCTTAAAAAATTGGAAAACATAGGGCTTTCTAGTTATTCAACTGCTAAGTCAAAGGATCAATTAATCAAACTGGAATTAGAAAAAATAAGATTGCTAAGACAGAAAGAGGAAACTTGGAGATTAAAAATCAGAGCAAGCTGGTTAAAGGCGGGGGATGAGAATTCCAAGTTCTTTCAACAATATGCCAAAGGGAGAAAGTCCATCAATACAATCTAGGAATTACGCGACAGCTCGAGCAGAGAGGCTAGGTCTTTCAATCAGCTAGCTGATATGGGTTTGCATCATTTCTCTCATGTTTACAAGGCCCCAAGGGGAGCCACCCTCCCCAAGATTCTACACATTGCTGAGGTTCTGCCTAGATTTGCTGAGATGGAAGAAGAGGAGTCTTTAACCAAGCCAGTTTCACTAGGGGAATTAGAAGGAGCACTGAAATGCTTCAATAGGGAAAAATGCCCATGTCTAGACAGGTGGCCCATGGAATTTTACAGTACTTTTATCAAGCTCATTGCTCTGGATCTTCTATTGGCCATCAAGGATTGTAGAATTACAGGTAGGATGTATGAGGGTTTCAGCTCAAGCTTCTTGGAACTCATCCCCAACGTTGAAAAACCCCTTACCTTTGATGATTTTCAACAAATATCCCTTTGTAACTGCATCCACAAAATTATATCAAAAATCATTTCCCTTCGTTTGAAACCAATCTTATGCAGGATGATTTCCAAGGAACAATTTTCTTTCCTCAACCACTGTTAGATCCATGAAGCCATAGGGACTTCTCAGGAAGGCCTTCACTCGATTAAGAAACTACACACAAAATCCATTATTCTCAAGATTGACCTCTCTAAAGCCTTTGATTGGGCTAGCTGGTCTTATCTACACCTCATCCTCACTCATATTGGCTTCCCTCATTCCTTCATTAACTGGATCATGTGATGTTTCTCTTCTAATTCTTTTAGTCTTCTCATCAATGTGGTTGCATCTAGTTTTTTTCATGTTGAACGTGGACTGAGACAAGGATGCCCTCTATCCCCCCTACTTTTTTTGTTTAATCATGGAAGGTCTAAGCAGATTGATAAAAAATGCTTGCTTTGTTGGAGAGTTGGGGGGAGTCATGATTTCAAACATGACATCTCTCTCCCACCTATTTTTTTAGATGATGTTCTTATTTTTTTAAATGTTTCTTTCAGTGATTCCTCTTGTTTCAAGAACATTCTACCACTGTTTTGTAAAGCTACAAGTATGGAGCCTAATTATGACAAATCCACAATCGTTTGTGAGGCCTGCCTACAAAACGAGGAAAGGTATGCTTTACAGCATTTTTCTTTCGTGAGGCAAGAGCTGGACTCTAGCCTAAAATATCTTGGGTTCATGCTTAAGCCAAATGGGTATCACATGGCAGATTGGTCTTGGCTCATTACAAAAATCGAAATCTGCATAAAGATCTGGCAGCAACGTTGGCTCTCCAGAGTTGGCGGGATTACTTTGATAAAATTAGTGTTGGAAACCATTCCAGTTTACTGGATGACTCTGGCTTGGATTCCCAAAGGTATTCTCAACATGATACAATAGATTTGCTACAGATTCCTTTGGCGGGGTCAAAATGTGGGTCGAACATTTGCTTGGGTCTGCTAGGACAGGATTGGAAAGCCTAAAAAATGGGGTGGTTGGGGAATAAAGGACCTCCACATCTTTGCAAAGGCTCTGGCGGCCAAGATGGGCTGGAAAATCATAAAATCTAAGATCTTATGGAAAGAGGTGGTGTTTTTTTAGTATATCCATCCCCTTTCAATAATTGATTGGATTCGCAGACCCTCTAGATCGTTACTAGGTGCTTCCATCATATAGAAGGCCATTTCCCAATCCTTAAGTATAATCAGGGATGGCTTGGCATGAAGTATTGGAAATGTTGAAAAGGTTAGAATAGGCATTGATGCCTGGTTAGGTAGCGGAAAATCTCACATTCTCTCGAGGGCTTTGACACTTTTTCTTTCACACGTCAGCATCACTTAGATTGCTCAAATTGCCAGGGCAGGGCATCCTCCCTTGGCCCCATAGCATTTCTTGGCCGCTAGAAACCCGGGGATCCCAGATAGATGAAATGGAGATTGGTATCGATTCATTGATACGCTAGAGGAAGCCAACATCAGACTATCTGGGCGAGAGGGTGAGCTCATTTGGGCCCCTGATCCTCATGGAAGGTACTCCCCAAAAGCTGGATATGCGATAATAATGAATGCACAGGACATGGGAATCATTTGCTGGTGGTGGCACTACCTTTGGAAACTAAAACCCGCCCATAAAATGAGGTTGTTCATGTGGTGTATTCTCTCAAACAAGGTTCCAACAAAGCTAAACCTTATGAAGCAAGCTTTCCAAGGTCCCTCTAGATGTTTCCTTTGCCTTTCCAACCCCGAGGACACGGACCATTTATTTCTTCACTATTCCATTATTGCTCAATTTTGGTCATTCATAACCAACTCTCTAAACTTGAAGAAAAAATGGGAGGGACAAAACATTGAGGAAGCATGGTTGCATTGGTGGTCTGAGGCTCCCTCCCAAAAAGCAAGAAATATCCCTCTCATTGTTTGTTGGGCCATTTGGCTAAATAGGAATCGTCATATCTTTCAAAATGCTCAAAGCAACTGGTCCATCACCTGTAACAACATTGCTGCCATATACAACTTGATTCCTGAGGACACTGACTGTTAGCAAGCTCGGGTCATCACACCCAAAAGCATTGATAAAATCTCTCCTTGGGCTTATTTTGATGGCTCGACATAGGCTATGGGCTGTGGGGGGGGGCAGTACTCCATTTAAATGAGCCCCATTATTTCAGAATGAAAATGGGGCTAGGAAGGGGCACAAACAATTATGTTGAGCTAAATAGTCTAAGACAACTTCTCCTCTTTGCTCTGGAACAAAATTGTCACAGGATTCATATTTTTGGGGATTCATAGCTTGTTATAAACTGGATCAACGGGGCTTATCAGTGTCACTTGCACACACTCATGGATACACTGGATGATATCATTACTCTAAAATCACATTTTGATTTTATTGTATGCTCTCATATCTATAGGGAAAGGAATGAGATCATTGATCATCTTTCCAAAGTGGTCGTGCAGCTGAACATGGGGCAATGGATAATTCAGGAATTCAGAGATGGGGACTTTTTTCAATTTTTTCATTGTCTATTCATTGAGCTGGATGGGAACTCTTCGGAATAATCCTCATGAATATTCCATGTTTTTTGTTTTTTGTATTACTCAGTTTTTATGGACTCAATATGGATCATGTTAATATTGCTTATATATTTAATTTATGCTATTTTAATGATGATATCTGTAAATATTGTAATGAACAATGATTGTTCTACTTCACCAGAGAATGCATCTCATAAATGCTGAATATACAACATGTAATTTTCTTAAGTTACTTAATGAAAATTGCGCTTTTTCATGGGAAAAAAATAATTTGATTTCTTATAGGTTTAAGAATATTAAATTCCGATAAGAATTTTATGTTATTTTACATATGTTAAAGTTTCAAAAAAACAAGGTTTGAAATTTTCTTTTTGAATTGACTTATTTCCAAGGTTATACCATAGGTAGTGTATTTATTTTATGGTAAGTAAATTTTTAAGGATCATTCATGAATCCAAAAAAATCCAATTAACTATAATAATTCAACTAACAAAATATCAACATTTATTACCAAAATGTAATTTGAGTGACTAATAAAATTATTTTATGTTATTTTACATATGTTAAAGTTTTAGAAAAACAAGGTTTGAAGTTTCCTTTTTGAATTGACTTATTTCCAAGGTTATACCATAGGTAGTGTATTTATTTTATGGTAAGTAAATTTTTAAGGAGCATTCATGAATCCAAAAAAATTCAATTAACCATAAGAATTCAATTAACAAAATATCAGCATATATTACCAAAATGTAATTTGAGTGATTAATAAAATTATATTATTACAAATAGATAAAAAAAAATTAATAATAATAATAAATAAATAAAATATTTCATTCCACATTCATATACACTTCAAGGTGGAATGTGTTATTCTTTACTAATTACACCTTATTACGGTGACATCTTTGCTTATATAATCACTCTCAATCCTCCACTCTTTATTCCATTCTTGTGATTTAATAACAGTTTAAACTTAGATAATGCAAGTTTATATTTGTATTTTTCTATCTATTATTCAAAGCTTAAAGACAATTTAAACTTCAAACTATTATTTTAGAGTTCAACGAAAGGTTAATTTAGTTTTTTATTTATCTAAAGTTATGGCTTATTTCTTAAATCTAAATTGACTTTTTCTTTATATTTATTTTCTATTTATAGATAACATTTTTTAAGCTAACTATGTTAAGTTTTTCTTCATTTGTAAGTTTTTTAAATTATTAATTTATTGTAATTGTTTTGCATGTAGGTAAATTATTTAAATAGAAATGCCTCCAAAAAGGAAGGGTCAATCAACCAAAGACAAATTTTAAGGATATTCTAAAACATTAAAGACTTCTAATGTTAAAGATATTCCATATATACTTGATTTGAATGATGATGCTAATGAAGATATGGACGAAGAGTTTGTTGTTGATCTAGAAATTCTTCGTTGTGAAAAGCAAGGACAAGATGTTGGATCTAGTAGTTCGAGGAGGAAGGTCTTCTCAAAACGTGAATTTTGAGAAGAGTGGATGATAAAACATCCTTGGGTGTATAGTATTAATGTTGAAGATGGAAAGGCACGTATGTAGTGCACAATTTGTGAGAAATACAAGGCTTAGAGTCCAAGAGGTATTGGAAATGGATGTAATACCATTCAGTATGATGTTGTGACAACTCATGCAAAATCTATTATTTGTCAAACGTCAGCTAAGAAAAAATTGTATGTAACTGAAAGGTTGGCAAAGCCCATTACATAACACATAGTGGCTATAAGTGAGGCTAATAAGGAAAGTGCCATAACCACCATGAAGTTAGCATATTTTATTTCACAAAAGGATATTTCAATTGTTACTTATGACGATCGTTTTCATATTCAAATGCATCTACAAATGCCTAATATGCCTTATCGAGTAGAGTATTCTTCGTGCATAAATAGAAAAGCAACTATTGAATTTATTCACTCTATATCAAATTACCTTGAAGAGGTGCAAACTAGCAAAATGTTAGAAAATTCATTTTTCTCTATAAGTTAGATGAAAGCATAGACAATGGTTTGGAGAAATACCTTATTGTGTATTCTACATATCTAGACTTAAAAGATTTGGTCCCTCCAGTCTCACAATTTATGAAAATGATTATTGTTCCTAATGGAAAAGGAAATACTATATATGATACTATCATTAATTTAAAGGAAATAAGACAGTTGAAAAATGAGAAACTAATAACAATTTCCACTGATGGTGCTTCATCTATGGTTGGATGTGAAAATGGATTTGTCACATTTCCAAAGAATGATCTACCAAATCTTGTTGGTACTCATTGCATTGCACACCATGAAGCACTTATAGCATCATATGCTTCAAAAAAGATATGAGAGTTTTTGTATGTTGAGAAAATAGCAAACGAGGTATACTCATGGGTTGGAAATTCTGAAAAGAGAAATAATGAACTCATTTCTTTATTATAGATAATGAATTATAATCCTTTCAGGTTCTTCAAATCCATGGGATCTGATGGCTCTCCGGGTCAAGTGGTTGAAAGACTAGTTACATTGATGTTTGCTATTTTTGAGCTTGTGGAAGAGAAAAAGAAAGAATTCATGGTATCATAAGGCAAAGATTTTTTCAGTTCAATTTTGTTTGAATATGCTTATTGATGTTTTGGAGTTGAATAATCTAAACAAAAAAATTCAAGAAGATAATGTGGATGTCACATCGCCTGGAATAGTTATTGACCATGCATTAAATACTCTTAAAAGATATTTTTGTAGACCAGATTCTTTTTCAAAAGGTGTTGTACATCTCACTAAATTTTTGAAAGAATCTAAAGACATTTTCCTTGAAAATGCTAACAAAGAGGGGAATACCCATAGAGATGATTTGTTGGATATTTAAATCCATGATGAAAAATTGTGACAACAAATGGCAGTTTTCATTGATGGTTTCCTTGAGAGTTGTATACAACTTATAAGAAATTATGTCCAAGCATTAATTAAGAGTTTCAATTCAATATTTCTTGATCTCCATATTTTTAATGCAGCAAGGTTGTTTAGTCCTTGTCATTATCTACCAGATCTTTATGTAAGATAAAATAATGCAAAGCATTGGCTTGAAATAAATTTTTCACATTTGCAGCATAAAACATGTAATGAAGGTGAAAATGTACCAGTGTTTGATATTACAACTTGTAAAAGAGAATTATATCAATTTCTTAACGTGGTTTATTTGAAGGGAGGAAGATTCCCAATGAAATATGCATGGAAATTGTTTTCTCAAACAAAATATTGGCATTTTAGGTATCCAAATATGCTAAAATTATGGCAAGCAATGTTTGTCATATCAGCAAGCATTGTCGCATGTGGACGGGGGTTCTCTAAGAAAAATATGATCAAAGATATAAAGTGCACAAGACCATCAATTAACATACTTGATGCGTTGATGTGTATATAATTAATAGGTCCTAACACAACATAGGTGGAATGGGAATGAGTTTATGAGATTTGGCAAGCTGCAAAGGAAAGAAGAGTTTTTGACATGTGAGAATTATTAAGCTATATGTTTTTTTTTTTTTTTTGCAGAACGTTTTATATATATATATATATATATATATATATATATATATGATTTTTGATGTCCTCTACTATATTTATATTGTTTATATCGAATTTTAATGTTCTTTGTATATTGATGGGATGTGGAATACAAGCATGAATAGTTACATGGATGGTGGCTATTGTAAGAAGAAATTGAATATATCATTTGAAAAAAAAATCATGTGTTGTTGTTATAGGTTGATGGCACATGAAAAATTCCATCAAGATTGAAAAATGCCCACATCTTACCAACCTTTCAGAAAATGCAGTAAAAGATGTGATGCATTTGGATTGGATCATTTTGCTACTATGGCATAGCTTCTCTCCCTTTATGCTTCTCAAGATGCATTTAAATACGAGGAGATTCTTTTGCACACATATCCAATTCCCCTCTTTCTTAGGATTTAATGCATAACTTTCACACAATTTGAGGCATTTCATTGCTTACATTATCATTGGAACAATGGAATCTAGAAACTTGTGAGTTGTGACATTAGTTTGGTGTAACTGGATTTTCTAGTAAACCATAATTTAGAATAGTATTTATATCTACCAATTAATAATTTGCTTCCATATTCCTTTCTCTTATTGGATGGATTTGAAAGTTGGACATTGGTGGTATGTTCTTGTGCCATTTTAGGGTGTCATATACTTATATTTTGTATCAAACCTTATATTAGATCATGTCAGAAATTATCTTTGAATTTTCATGGAACTTAGTCTTATTAGGCATCTAAATATTCAAGTGGGATAATATAAATTATTGTTTTTAAATGATTTAAAGATGTGTGATGGTTAACCATCAAATATTTATATACTTTCAATTAAAAAATAAGCATGTTTCAAATGTTCAACGCTTTTTATTGAAACCTCCACAATTGAGTTGTCAAAGTATTATAGTTTAAATATATTTAACTTTTCAAAGTATTATAATTTAAATATAATTAACTTTTATTCTATATGTCTACAAGTTAGATTAAAGGGTATCGTCTCTAAATAATACACCAAGGTAAAAATTATTTTTCAATTTTCAATGAAATTCTTTTGTCTTAAAAATAAACTAGTTGGATACTATATGGAGCTCTTTTAGAGTGAGTTTTCTATGATTTTATTTAATGTTACTTTTATACACATTGAGAGAGAGTATATATATATATATATATATATATATATATATATATATATATATATATATATATATATATGTATATATATATATATATATATATATATGTATATATATATATATATATGTATATATATATATATATATATGTATATATATATATATATATATATATATATATATATATATATATATATATATAGATATACATACATATATATATATACATATACATATATATACATATACATATATATACATATACATATATATACATATACATATATATACATATACATATATATACATATATATATCAATTTTACTAAGCTTTCATGATAAACATAAGGAAGGATTGGATCAAAGCATGCTTTTACCACATTTAATACTTATAAGTGTTTGATCTCCAAGAATGTAATAATGGAGGAAATCATAACATAATCCTGTAATGAGATGTTAAGAGATCCACAATGTCCATTTATTATAAGTTTAGTCTTTTAATTTTTAAAATGTTCAAATACTATGCACTCAATATTGTTAATATTAGTAGATATACCATGATCCAAAACATGCTAAAATAAATATGGTAAAATGTATACTTTATCTTTAGATTCAATAATATATATTAGATTATGTAAATCATAACCTAAACCATATTGATTAATCTACTTTTGATCTTTTATTGATAGCATTCAATAATTTTACTATGTTGGTCATCTTATATGTCTAATAAGATCTCTTTAGTCATATCTCAAATATAAAAATGTTATGGCATGTCCGGGTCAACAACATTTGATTTCAGATTCCAAATATTTTATTGTGAGTGTTCCATGCAATTTTAAACCAAAATTCAAGATTTAACAAATCATTTGTGTGTTATGGTCATTTTGGTTTTTTCTTTATGATAAATATATGAAATTTTTTAACACAATTATGTTATTGAAAGGTAAGTTTTTAATCAAACCTTTATTGGTGAAGGGTCAATTTATTATGAGAACTCACTCTTGAAGGGAAAATTTTTAAACATAACATTTCTTGAAGGGAAGCATAAGCACCTAAAACGTCAAAAACAAATTGTATGACGGGTAAAGAGAAATCCAAATTCCAACCTTGGAATCAACTATGGGTAGTCACTAAAGGATGTGGGAAAAGTTTTCCATCATTGCATTCCCTTGTCGCTCGAGGGCTTATTCGAGCAATATTTTGAAAAGATCTCCTACTCCTCCATCTTTATTTTCTTCTACCATGGGAGGTTGTCAGGGTTTGTGAGGCTAGTCTTGTAAAGGTTCAACTAGTTTGATCCTTAACTCCTTATACCCTGACCTCGCTGGGGACATTCAAAGAAAAACAGAGAAAGAGAAGATCATTGTGATACCACTGATCCAAACTTATGCAGGATGCAACAGAACACGGATATAAACATAAACACGGAGATGTAGCAGAAATAAAAACCTCATTTCATTAACATTAGAGAACTAAAATATTACATCCATACTAGAATTAAACTAGCTCAGGTGATGGTAATTGAGCTCTAAGAAGAGATGTGGTGGCTACATGCCTCCGAAATTTCTCCCACTTGTTGTTTTCTTTCCACACAGAGCCACAGGAGAGCTTAGTCATTTTTCCAGCCCTGAAATGCCCATTGTTTCTCTACACCAGGAGAACTTCTCAGAGCTCACAGATTTTGTCAATGCATCTGCAGTATTCTTCAAAGTGTCCACCTTTACCAACAACACCTTTTTGTCTTCTATCATATCCCTCACAAAGTGATACTGAACATCAATGTGCTTTGTCTTTGAATGATCTGTAGGGTTCTTTACCGATAAAATTGCACTTTGGCTATCACGGTCTATCCTTATAGCTTCCTGTACTAACCCCATACTTGAACACAATCTCTACAACCCAATTTCTTCCTTGCTTGCATGAGTGGCTGCCATGTATTCTGCCTCTGTAATTGATAGTGCCACTATAGATTGTTTCTTACTCATCCAACTAACTGCACCTCCAAATAGGTTAAACACATACCCACTTGTAGATCTTATCTAATCTAGATCTCCAGCCCATTCTGCATCAACAAAGCCATGAATATCCAACACTCTGTCCAATCCTGGTCTTCCTTGGTAGCACAAACCATAATCATTAGCGCCACACAAATACCTGAAAACCCGCTTCACTACTATCCAATGCTCCTTTCCTGGTTTTGACATAAACTTGCTCAATACTCCTACTGCATGTGCAATGTTTGGTCTAGTACAGAACATTGCATACATTAGGCTAACGACTGCACTTGCATATGGAACACGGGACATATCCTCTTCCTCTTCTTGTGTCTGGTGAAGCCAAGTCCCCGTATAAATGTATCAAATTTCTGATACCACATCCCCGTGAAGAAATGTTGTCTTCACATCCATCTGTTCTACCTCAAAATCAAAAGTAGTAGCAATAGATAAAAGTAATCTAATAGAAGTTGCCTTGTCAACAGGAGAAAAAATATCACCAAAATCAATTCTCGGCACCTAGGAATAACCTTTTGCTACCAACCGAGCTTTGTATTTCTCCACTTTTCCTTCTGCATTTGTCTTCTTTTTGAACACCCATTTGCGACCAATGGGTTTCCTTCCAGCCGGAAACTCCACCAGATCCAAAGCCTCATTTTTGTGCAAAGATGTCATTTCATCAACCATGGCCTCTTTCCAGAGTTTTTCATCCTCTGAATCTACTCCTTCCTTCACAGTTCTGGGATCATCATCAGTAACAGACAAAGAAAAATTTGAACAGAAAGCAAATGGACTATACCTTTCTGGTTGTCTTCTTTCTCGAATTGATCTTCTCATAGCTAGAGTTTGTGGCTCTTCATCTTCTGATTCCTCCTCTGCTATAGAGTCTGGTTCTTCCTCCTTTAGCTCAAACTCTATGTTCTCAGGTTCATTTGGTTGGACTTCATGTTTAATAACATCTTTCACCTCTCTGAACACCACATCTCGGTTGTACACAACCTTCCTTGTTACTCGGTTCCAAAGCTTATAACCCTTTAAACCATCCTTATACCCAATAAAGATGCATTTTTCAGATTTGCTATCCAACTTGGTTCATTTCTCCTTTGGAACATGTACATATGCATCACATCCAAATACCCTCAGATGTGAAAGAGAGGGTTTCTTACCAGTCCATACCTCTTATGGAGTCTTATCCTCCAATGCTAATGAAGGTGACCTGTTGACCAGGTAACATGCAGTATCCACTGCCTCTGCCCAAAATTCATGTCCTAACCTAGCATCACTGAGCATGCTTCTTGCCCTTTCCATCAATGTCTTGTTCATTCTTTCTACAACTCCATTTTGCTGAGGTGTACATGGAGTAGTCTTTTGCCATGCTATACCACACTTCTTACAGAATTCTTCAAATTCCTTACTGCAAAACTCTCCACTGTTATCTGTCCTCAGCACCTTTATCTTCTTCTCTGTCTGGTTTTCCACCAGAGCCTTAAATTCTTTAAACCTATCAAAGACTTCAGTTTTCTTCTTAAGGAAATATATCCATGTATTGCTTGAGAAGTCATCTATAAATGATACATAGTACACAGACTTACCCACTTATGGAAACTTCACAGGTCCAAACACATCACTGTGCACAAGCTCTAATATCTGTTTCGCCCTCTTACTTCCAGAGGGGAAACTCACCCGATTCTACTTCCCATATACACAATTTTCACAGAAATCAAAATCCAGAGAGCTATTACTCAACCTTCTACCATACCTTTACCATGAAGTATTCGAAGGCCCTTCTCTCCACTATGTCCAAGCCTTTGATGCCACAGCATGGTCCTCTCTCTAGAGATGACTAGATTTTCTGCTCCACTTTTGGGAACCGCAGAACTATTGCACCCATAAACAACAGTGCTACGTTGCAGCTTGTACATAGTTCCAGTCTGAACTCCCCGCATCAATACTAGTGCTCCCCGAACCATCTTGCAAGTATCCTTCTCGAACACTGTTTTTACACCTGCATCATCCAGCTTGCTTCCAGAAATTAGATTTCTGGCCAATGCAGGAATATGTAGAACAACCGGAAGTGTTCTAACCCATCCACCTTGCAACTTCAACTTTACTTTTCCACGACCAATGATTCTAGCCTTCCTGTCATCCCCCAAGAAGACATCACCACCATCACATTTCTCATACTCACAGAACTACTCTCTATAGGGAGTGAAGTGAAAGGATGCACCTGAGTCAATAAACCATGCCTCATGATCTACATGTGTACTTGAGGAAGCCAAGTACACATCCCCACCTTCATCTGAGGTGCTTTTTGCCTCTGTAGAAGGAGCATCATCAGATCCCTTTCCTTTATTAGGAGCTTTAGATTTACAGTCCCTTTTGAAGTGCCCTTCCTTTCCACATTTCCAACACACCACCTTTATAGGTTTTCCTGGAGATTTAGATCTCCCTCTATATTTAGATCTCCCACTCGATGACTTATTTTTGTTTCTGTTCTGGGACGGTCCTTGTATAGAAAAGGAATCACCATTCTGGCTCTCCATATTTTTCCGTCTCATCTCCTCTGTCAACAAGGATGAGACTATTTCATCAAAATGCAAGGCAGTTGCATTGCTACCTATTGCAATAACCAGACTATCCCACGAATCTGGTAGAGAACACAGCAAATTAATGCACTTATCTTCTTATGAAATTTTAATATCAATAGATGCTAACTAACTTACCACAGTATTAAATGCATTTAGATGTTCTATCACCGAATCTCCATCTTTCATCCTCAGGTTATATAGCTTTTTACGTAGGAACAGTTTATTCACCAGAGACTTAGATTGGTACAAAGTACCTAACTTGTCCCACAAATCCTTCGCCGTAGCTTCCCATGATACATTCAGCAATACTGAATCTGAGACACACAATTATATTGTGCTCTTTGCCTTTCGATCCAACTTCTTCCATTCTTCATCAGACACTCCCGTTGGTTTAGTACCCGGATCTACGACGATCCACTGATCTTTATCCACCAACAGATCCTCCATCTTGAGTTTCCACAACTCAAAACTATGACCATTAAATTTCGCGATCTCTATCTTTCCACTACTCGCCATCTTCTTTCACCACTAGAATCGGTCTCGCAGATCTCCCACTGAACAGGGTCTACCACAGGCCTGAGTAAAACCCCTCAACAATAGAAGTGTCCCCTTGAAGCCAAATCTACTATGATACCAAATGTAGGTTTTAACCCCGTACAGAAATTACCTGCATACGAATTATAAAACACAGAAAAATAAACAATGCAAGAGCATAACACATAAAACACATATACACAGAGATTTTCCCACTGGATCCCAAAACCGGGACTACCAGCTTGATTTTTCATTATGTTCCTTTCAATGCTATAATACATATTTATACATGTCGAAGCATCCAATACCATGGACAAAATAACAAAAAAGGGAAACCCTAAACAATAAAAAACCTAACCCTAGGAGATGGAACGCCAAGAGTTTTTGAGCGTTGTTGGGGTTAGTTGGGCAGCCAACTTCCCAGGGTTGTAACTTTTCCATATTATCTGCGTTTGGCATGTACAATACCTTGTTACACTAAAAAATGTCACCATGACTATTTACAGTTAGTATGGCTCAATCAACAGTCATGCTACCCTCTTAGGCAAGTCTTATACCTCTGCTCTCCATGTCAAACTCCAAAAAGAGAGAAAGTCTTTTATAAATGTATTTATCTCTGGGGACGCAGGTTCTCTCAACCTTACCTGCGGGGACGCTCCCAATGTTCACAAAAACTGCCACTTTGGACGCTTTGTATGTAAAGGGGCAGGTGCGTCCCCCTGTAAAGGTTAAAATGCGCAAGTTTCATCTTTAAAAAGTCACTTGTGGTCATTTCTAGAGCATTCTAGAAGGTTGTTCGACGTGTATTGAGCGCCTCCAGATGGTTCATGCACCCCTACCAAAGAGGAACTTATCCCATCAATAAGGGAGCTATCCCACCCAAAGAGGGGATTATCCCATTGATGGTGGACCTGATTAACCTCCTCTTGAGCACTATAAATACAGGCATTGGGCCAGAAGGAGGAGAGGTTAGAAGCTATACATTTCTAAGGGTAAATGCTGCAGGAATTAGGACTCCCATTTAGAAGCTTGTGAGGAGAGATTGCCATCTTTGCTTGTTCTATTTGGAAGTGGGTGAGCTTTGTCAAAGTAAAGGAGAACTCTTGATGGACCCTGGGAAGGACTTGCACAACACCAAGGCTCAGGTTGTATTTGTTCCTTTTGTTACCTATTAATGCAAATGAGTCCATTCTTCTCAATAACTTGTTATTTATGAGTTGTTTCATGTACTCCTTGGTCTATGTGTTAAATATGTTTTATTCTATGAGATTATCAAGTGTTATTTAATCGTTTGATTGTTAGTGTATGCAGGTTTCAAAGTGAAGGAGGAGCTCATCCGGATCAGAGGAGCTGGACTGCTACAACAGCGTTGGATTACAGGTAGGATCTAAACACTTGATTTCCCATATAGTAAATGCATGTTTAGAGAAGGATTGCTCTTGTTTGTCTTGTTTGTCACTAGAGAGTCTTAGGCTCCTAGGGAGGTTGGTTGTGTCCGCACAATCGACTCTTTCCGCCTGACAAATTGGCGACTCCGCTGGGGAATCCATTGATGTGAAAGTCTTTTCCTTTGTATGAACTTTGCTCTGAGAAAATTGATTTATTTTTCTGGTTTTTGGCTCTGTGACTTTGTTTTTGGGTGGGTTAGCTTAGAGTTAGATTCCTTTTAGTTTTTCTTGAATTTTCCAGTAGGACGCACCCTCTGAGCATTGCACAGTGCGTCCCTGGACGCACTGTCATTGTGTACACAGAGCGGGCCCGCACCTGTTCTAACAGGTTGCCTGCGTCCCCTGCTAAAATTTGAGAAAATTCCATTTTTTGCATTTTTTCTCTTAGATTTTGCTTTTTCTTAGTTTTTACTGCCCAGATTCATTAGTCTCTTGTCAAAGATCTTCACCTGAACTTGTTTCGATAGCATTGAGTGTTTTAGTGGATTTCATAGAAGTTTAAGCCCTAGGGTTTGATTTTTGAGTAGGTCTTGTAGTGACTTTGGCGGTAGAAGTTGTCAAGCCTTAGATCTCTCTGGTTTTGTCAACATTCTTAGAAGTCAGACCTGTCGTAAAGTCTACCTGTGTGAGCTACTTACCATTGAGTTGTCTCTTTGGCAAATTTCGAAGTGCTTGTTGATTAAGTCTTGAATTCCATTTTACAAAAAGAACAAAAAGATTTGAGTTTTGTTTTGACTAGTCTTTTGATTCTGCATTAGCTGGTCCTTGATTTGATTTTGGTCAAGTAAAACAACCTAGAATCATCTTTGTGAGCTTTTGCCTTGTTAGGTTTGCTTAGAGTAATTTCCTTTTTGATTTGCTTGTGAGTCAAGTTTTCATAGTTTTTATAGATTTTAAGATTGATTTTCGTTACAATAGATTTATATGCTTTATTAAAAAGAGAAAATACAAAAATATCTCCTTTGAAAAGTTTTGTTTCAAGTAGCTTTGAAGAGTTTTGAAAGAAAAAGAGTTTTTCGTGCACGTAAAGAGTGGTCATGTTTATATTCTTGAAAAGATAAAGAGAATTGTTTCTTTGATTGTCTTTATTAAGAAAGTTGTTTTCTATAAAATTTGCATCTCTCAACTCTCTTAGTTAAGAATTTCATTGAAAAAGGAAAAGTAGCGTAAATCATCTTAGGTGCATCTTTGTAGTGGTTTGAGTCGAGTCTACACACCATTGGTTTCACTTCCGCTACCTTTTGTCTTTAAGAAAAACCATAAAATTAACGCTTAAAGTAAAATTGACGTAGTAACTTTTATTTACTAGGGCTCTGAAACACTAATTTAGATCAGGCTAGTGTCTTGGAGTAGGTGAGTAATTAACTCTCCAAGACAACAAAACCAAACAAGTAGCTTATCTTGTGATAGATTAAATCCAATTGTCTCATTTGTACTCTGGGAAAGCTCCTCTTAAAGGAGAAGCACGAGCTCGTGTCCGAACCAGTGAGGGGATCAATCCCCCCTCGTTGGGAACGACGCCAGACACGCACGTATTACAAACGGTAAACCTCGGATTAACCATTGTCGAGGAGCCAGGGGTCACTTGTCGGTAAACCTTGGATTATTGTCAAGGAGCCGGCAAGGGGATTGAGCTTGATACTCTGCCCTTGCGTGCTGTCGGAGTTTAGACTGTTCCCCCAGGTGCATTTGTTGCGGTTGGTAACCTTAGTGACCATTATCTTTAGGATTCTACCGAGGTGACGGTGGAGGGAAGATCCCACTGTACCTGGAGCAGACGTCGGCTAGACTCACTTGGATTTTCTGGGGGGTTCACTTCACTCGAGACGGTTAAAGTGGAGGAACTTGGTCCAGTCTATTCATTAAGCAGGTTTCCGGGGTAACTGTTCCACCCGCCACTTCTGTACTGAATCCGGCGATGTTGGGTTTCATCACCAACTAGCGCTTTTGGTCTGGAAGGCTACTGTTTGTGCTTGGTTTGACGCCCTAGATTCTTTAGGCGTGTGATTCAAATTTGTTTGGTTCTTTAGAGACTTTAGGTGGTTTGATTTGAAATTTTATTTTGTTTTCGTGTGTAGTAGTTAAAAGTTTTTAGCTGTGGCGGAATTACCGAGACAGTCCCGTAGACTTCGGGGCAAGTCTCCTGAGATTGTTACCGGAACAGATTTGTTAAGAAAACTCCGTAGATCGCGGGGTGGATCTCCTGAAGACATTCCGGGTCAGTACGAAGGGTTAAAGGTCCTTGTAACTCCTCCTAGTGGCAGTAGAGTAGGTTCACCTGAAGAAGGAGAATCTTCCTTGGTAGTCCATCTAGATTACCAATGTTTAGAGACAGGTTATAATCCCGAAGCTGTTACAGTTTCTGAGCTTGTTGGTAGTTTTTCATCTACTAGTGATACAGGCGAAGAACCTGAAATATCTGAACCTGTTACTCCGACTTCTAGTGTTCCAGATTCACCGAGAAAAGAAAGAATTATCACCGAAAATCTTCCTACTGGTTTGATTGCTATAGAAGAACTTGCTCCAGAGGAAGAAATAGGTGTCTCTAACCTTGAAGGTCAACTTACTATTGATCTAAGGGAGCGTGAATCCATCTTTTACAGTCCTCCTAGAAGTACTACTTGGTACCTTTCGTTAACCAATTATTTAGACAACTCAGGGGTAGGTTTTTCTACACCTCGTACTCCTTTTCCACTTGGAGGTATTTATACTCCTGTAAATATGTTTGGTCAGTCGTCCGTGTTTACTCAAAGTCCTGAATCTTTCTTACACGGCGGTCCTTCTGTTCCCACCGGGTATCAATCACTTTCTGGTACCTTTGCGGGGGCATCTCCTCAACCCGTTGATCATGGGTTATTAGCTGGAAACAGTGGTAATATACCATTGGGTGTAGGAGACATTTACATGATGTCAGGTTCAGTTCCCGTTTCCC
Organism: Pinus tabuliformis; assembly: GCA_031772625.1. NCBI lineage: Eukaryota > Viridiplantae > Streptophyta > Pinopsida > Pinales > Pinaceae > Pinus > Pinus tabuliformis. The sequence goes on along the minus strand of CM062817.1, from coordinate 1,742,635,710 downwards.
AACCTCAAGGTGGCCAATTACCGCCTGGGGGGCAACCGCAGTTAACGCCTGGGGGGCAACCTCAAGGTACACAAATCGTGTCTGGGGGGCAACCTCAAAGTCAGTATGTACCTATGGTGCAATACATGCCTCAAGGTCAACCCCAGCCTCAATATGTACCCCAGGGTCAACCTCAGTATCAATATCAACCTCAAGGATGGCAACCTCAAGGGTATCAACCCCAAGGGTATCAACCTCAAGGGTACCAACCTCAAGGTCAAGGTCAACCCCAGTATCAGTATTTACCTCAAGGTTATCAACCTCAAGGTCAATACTCGAGTCAAGGTTATCAACCGCCTCAAGGTCAGTCATATGTTCCAAGTATGGGAACTGCACCTTCCAATTATCAATCCTATCCTCAATCCGGTTATGGATCTCAGTATCCTCAACCTGTTACGGGTCAATACCCTGGAATGTTAGTGTGGGATCCATCACAGGGTCAACAGGTGTTGCAGCCAAGTATACAGTTGGTACCTCAAGCTGGACAACCCGTAGTTTCTGGTCCACCCCAGCAACCGCAACCTGTCCAGTCAAATGTTCAAACTTCTGTAACTTCGGTAGTTACTCAGCCGCCAATCGCACCTAGTACTCCATCTCAAACGGCTGCTGCAACTACCGCTACATCTGCCACACTTACTTCTGGAGTATCGACGGCTCCTGTTTCTACTGTCTCTGTAACCACGCCTCAGACATCTTTACCGTTGTCTGGATCTACGATTCAAACCACGGTCCAGATGCCTGTAGGTCAGCCTGGTATAAGTACGGTTGTTACTACTCAACCTCAATTTGTTCAACCTCCGTACCAGGGACAGTACCAACATGGGCAAGCTGTCCAACAACCGGTTTACCAGTATCAACCGTATCCTGGGTACACTTATCAACAACCTCAACAACCCCAGTACGGTCCGGTTAATCCTGGTTTTCCAGGAGGATATAATATCCCTAATGCGATTCCTGTTCCTAGTTATCCTGGATATCCTCCTCCTGGGACTGGTCTTGTGACCCAGAGTTTTAGAGATCCTAACCGGCAGTTACCGTTTATCGCAACTTTGGATTTACCAGACTTGACGCGCCTAACGAATGATCCAATTCAATATCTTCAGTTCTGGCCGCCAATGCCAAATAAGTTGCCCAGTGATATACCCAAGTTCGAAGGTAAGTCTGGAGAGGATCCGTCCAATCACGTGATGACTTACCACCTCTGGTGTGCTTCAAATTCTATCTCGGATGATTCGATCCGCTTACGTCTTTTCCAGCGTACACTCATTGGTCTCGCAGCCAAGTGGTACATTGAGTTACCACGGGCCTCTTTTTACAATTTTAGCCAGTTAGCTACCTCGTTCTTAACTCATTTTCAGTTGCCGGTCAGATACGATAACGGCACGGAGTTATTAACTTCACTAAAACAATCGACGTCCACGTATATTTCTGATCACATTCATGAGTGGAGACGTCGAAGAAGGCTAGTGAAAGTTTTTATCCCGGACCAAATCTTAGCTGAATGGTTTGTTAAATCATTATTACCGAAGATTACTGAAGATGTAGCTAAGGCCGGAGTAGTTACTGAGGAGCAAGTCATTGCTCAGGCGCAATACCTTGACTTAGTTTACACTCAGTCGGGTACGTTACACGAGAAGATTCCGGATCTTCCAAAGTCGAATCAAATCGCTGCTGCTCCTTCGGGATCTCATGCCGCTGATGGTATGATTGGTATCGTGAATACAAAGAGCAAGAAGAAGTCTTCCAAGGCTTCAACTACTCCAATTATCACTTTGCCTGATTCTCCGACAGGAGAGTCTTCTCCTGAACTTACCGCCGATATTCACGCTGTAGAGTCATCTACGGCCAAATCAAAAAACGGTGGAAAGAAGAAAGGAAAGAAGAAGGCTAAAGCAGACAAGGCTCCGAAGGAGAAAACGGAAAAGTCGGAAACCAATGACGAAAAGCGCAAACCTCGATATCCTTGTCTTATTTGTGAAGAGGATCATTTTACGAGAGATTGCCCTCATCGGGCCGAGGTTGTGAAAATAGTCAAAGGTTCTCCCACTCCTGCTGTGTTAAAAAATCCATTTCCGGAGCAGGAGAATAAGATGATAGGTTCTTCTTCGAATGCCAGTGAAGAACCCATTTTGATGATGTCTCATGTGAGGATTGCGACTCGATCGCAAGATTATGGTAGTAAGGCTCCTGTTGATGGTAAGGAAGCAGAATCTTCTCACTCTAACCCATCAACCTCAGCTCCTGGTTCCGATCCACTACAGATCGAAAAACCTAACCCGGACTTAGTAATTAAACCGCCCGCCAAGGGTGTACTTCGAAGGTCTGCTTTCAATCCACATGCGAGAGCAGCCCAGAATTACAACATTGTTGAGGACTTAGCTGTTTCACCCTCAGCAATGTCGGCGTTAGAAGTGCTGCAATCATGCCCAGCACAACGAAAATTACTTTTGTCGGCTATCGGAGCTGTTGATGTTCAGGACCCGAACCTGATAATCTTCGATCTAGAAAATAGTACACCGCGTCTCCCCCATCAAATGGCTTTCCAAATTCCAGTGATAGTCAAAAACAGGCCTATTCATCGGACTGTGATTGATGAGGGAGCTTCTACGTGTATTATGTCGATTCAATGTTGGAGATCGCTTGGTTCTCCTTCGTTGAACCAATCCCCCACCATCCTTAAGGCCTTTGATGGCCGTGGGTTCCGTCCGTTTGGTATTCTACAGGAATTGCCTATAGGGGTAGAAGGTAAAACCGTTAGTCTGGATGTGGAAGTGGTTGATGCCCCTCTAGACTACAACCTTCTTTTGGGTCGAAGTTGGTCATATGCTATGACAGCGGTCGTTTCATCGGTCTTCAGAGTAATTAAGTTTCCATATAACGGTAAGATCGTGACTATTGATCAGCTGACATACTTTTCATCCGACCCAGCCTCTTCAGAGAGTATCCAGCATGTCGGTAAGACGACAATCCCTTATAGGGACGTTGGCGTAGGTTTAGTTAAAGATTCCGGTTTACTGGGAACTTTTCCTTTCCCTCCAATCAACGCAGACCCTTCATTTGCAACAATTCATATGATTACATCAGAAAACATTATTTATGATGATCCTTGGATTGTCCCATCTGAATCTGAGATAGACTCATTCGGTGATGCTATGCCTTTGAGTCCATATGAAATTGCTTATGAAGCCGTCATGTCTTTTACCGACTCGCGTTCAACCCAAATCGACCAAATGAATGTGGTCAGTGAAGAATCACTTTTCACCTCAACCTTAGAACGGATAGCGTTTCCCGAAGTCGTGTCATCTGACGAACAACTTCGCGAAATCCTAAGTGTAGACGATCTACCATGGGAAGATCTCCATCACAGATCTTCGTTTTTACCTAAGGATGATGCTTTTGAAAATGATTTTTCATCTATCTTTACCGCTGAATATGTCAAAGACGCTCAGGATCCAACGAAACATTCTGATTCAGAGTTGAATTTAGGGAATATTTCTCGTACTATTCCCATTGATATTTCAGTGAAGCCCGGAATTGAGGAGAACATTCATATAGGTGCCGCATGTACAGAAGATGAAATCCAAACTTACAAGGCCCTATTCCAAGAATTCCGCGATGTGTTTGCCTGGTCTTACGAGGAAATGCCGGGAATCGATCCTGCCATTGTTGTTCATGAAATAAAGACCTACCCGGATGCTAAACCCGTCCGGCAACGGTTGCGTCAGATTCACCCTCGAAAAGCGGCTGCGATTAAAGCAGAAGTCGAAAAGCTGTTGAAAGCAGGTTTCATTTATCCGATCCCGTTAACGGATTGGGTATCGAATATTGTTCCGGTCAACAAGAAACAAGGAACAATAAGAATCTGTATCGACTATAGGGATATAAATCGAGCTTGTCCAAAAGACAACTATCCTACGCCTTATATCGATCAAATTATTGATGATTGTGCCGGAAGTGAAATGTTTTCCTTTATGGATGGTTTTTTGGGCTATAATCAAATCAATATTCTACCTGCCGACCAACCAAAAACGGCATTCATTTGTCCATGGGGGACATTTGCTTATTGCAAATTACCTTTTGGGCTTAAGAATGTCGGGGCCACTTTTCAACGGGCGATGTCTTATGCATTTCATGACATCAAGCACATTGTGCAACCGTACCTCGATGATTTGCCTGCTCATTCTTTACATCGAGCTGATCACCTTGTCCACCTACGAGCAATCTTTATGAGGTGTAGGCATTATCGAATTCGGTTGAATCCCCACAAGTGTGTTTTCTGTATAGAAACAGGTCGATTGCTGGGATTTGTTGTTTCAAAAGCCGGCATTCGCGTCGATCCCTCGAAGGTCGAAGCTATCATCAAATTGCCTCCTCCTTCGAGTTTGCGCCAACTCCAAAGTTTGCAAGGGAAAGCGAACTTTTTACGCCGATTCATCCCAAACTACGCCGAGGTCACTAAAGGTTTTACACGGTTGTTGAAACAGAACGCACAATTCTTTTGGGACGAGATTGCCCAACAATCTTTTGATGCACTTAAACACGCGTTGACCCATGCACCGTTGTTGCATCCTCCCAACTACAACCAGGACTACTTCTTATACCTCGCAGCTTCGCATTCCACCATTGGAATGGTGTTAGTTCAAGAAGATGAATTCGGAGCGGAACATGTGATATATTATCTTAGTAGGACCTTAAATCCCACTGAGTTAAAATATTCGCATGTGGAGAAATTGGCCCTGGCAGCCGTTCAAGCTGTCCAGCGTTTTCGTCACTACATTCTTCTCCGTAAAACTACAGTTATTTCGGATTGCAACCCTATGATTTATATTTTGACAAAACAACTGCTAGGGGGCAAGTACTCTAAATGGATCGTTATCCTGCAAGAGTTCGACTTGGAGTTCGAGAAGTCCAAGTCTAAGAAATCCTTAGTTTTTGCGGAATTGATGTGTGATTTCCCGCGTGCTGACACAGAGACTGTGGCAGAGGAGTCCATTGCGGACGAATCTTTGTTTCTTATCAGTACTTTAGATCCGTGGTACGGGGATATAATCATCTATCTCCAAACCCAAACCTTTCGGCCTGAAGCTTCCAAGGCGGAACGTCGAAAAATTCGGTTTCAATCCCAGCAATACAAAATTATTGGAGATACACTTTATCGCCGGGGGGCAGACTTAGTTTTTCGACGTTGTTTAACTCACGAAGAGGCTGAGAAGGTTTTGAATGATTGTCACTCTGGAGCATGTGGCGGTCATATGTCTGGGTATGCCACAGCTCAGAAGGTGTTGCGCGCTGGCTATTTCTGGCCGTCTATGTTTAAAGATTGTATCATTGCAGTCCGGAAGTGCCACAACTGTCAAGTGTTTGATCGCAAGATGCGCGCACCACCTGCTCCTCTCCACCCTATAATTGCCGTTGGTCCATTCGCCAAATGGGGTATCGACTTTATTACTTGTAACCCTCACTCGGCCGGGGGGCATGCGTATATCATCCTCGCGGTTGATTATTTTACTAAATGGGCCGAGGCGATGCCTACATTCGACGCAAGCGGCAAAACAGCTGCAGTTTTCGTATTCAATCATATTATAACTAGGTTTGGTGTCCCACAAGCAATCATTACTGACCATGGGAGCCATTTTCGAAACATCATGATGACTGAGCTTACAAGCCAGCTTGGTTTGCGCCACGATAGCTCTACTCCTTATTATCCGCAAGCCAACGGTTTGGTTGAGTCTATCAACAAAGTTCTAGTTATCATGATCCGACGAACCATTGGTATTCATCGGTCGAATTGGCACAACATGTTATTTTCAGCGCTATGGGCATACCGAACCTCAGTGAAAACTTCAACAGGGTTCACTCCTTTCCAGCTAGTTTATGGCTTGGAAGCTGTGTTACCCATTGAATGCGAAATCCCATCACTTCAAATGGCTGTCGAATTACTTCCAGCTACTTCCGAAGAGGAGAAACGTTTATTGTACTTAGCTAAATTAGATGAGACTCGACGTGACGCTGCATTGGCAATCGAGACTCACGCGAAGCGAATGAAAGCTCAGTATGATAGAAATGTGACCCCTCGAAGTTTTTCGGAGGGAGACCTAGTGCTATTATATGATCAAGCTAACGATAAGCTAGGTGCTGGAAAATTCGTTCCTATGTGGCATGGACCCTACATTGTAAAGCGAAAGCTAGCAAAAGGGGCTTATGAGCTGGTTGATTTTGATGGGGACTCTTTGGGTAAACCCAGAAATGGACTTTACCTAAAGAGGTATTATGCTTAAATGGTGGGTATGGAGAAATTTTTAGTTAGGTTAGATTTTCTTTCTAGCTAGTATGTTTGTTAGTTAGTCAGTGTGCTTAGCTTAGAGAGTGTGTTTTTCGTCGTTATTCTGGCTTATCTTGGTTTTACTCTTGATATTGCAGATGTCGACGCCTCTCCAAACATACATTGGATTTGCTGATGGTGCTTGTCGTAGTACACGGAATATCTCTTCCGCAGCTTGGGTTATCTATTCGCCCTCTGACGAGTTAGTTTCTATGCATGGGGTAAGCCTCGGTCAAACAACGAACAACATTGCAGAATACAGTGCAGTGGTTGAATTATTATCCGAATCTATTTCATTTGGAATTCGACGTTTGATAGTGAGGTTAGATTCTGAACTTGTTGTATTACAGCTTAATAGAGTTTATGCCATTAGAAATCCTGTGTTATTAAGGTTGTTTTTGAGAGTGCGTCTCTTGGAACGTGAATTTGATTACATTGAATATCAGCATATTCCAAGGTCTTTAAATACATTAGCAGATGCAATTGCTTCTCGAATGTTGGACAGACATTTACGATAATCATGCAAGTAAATTTAAAAACATTTCATCACATATGTTAAACAAGATAAGCCGGTAATAGTGATATATATATAGATAGGAGTGTGTCAAAAAATATACATCGTCTTCGATCATAGGTTGAAAAACACCTTATGATCGGCAAAAATGATAAGTACAAAAAGCCAAAAATGTCATATGTGTCTACAAAAGTGACTAGCCAATCACTGGTGGTGCTCCCTATACGACACCACTGCACGGGCTACCTTACACAAAAATCTCCTAAACGGTCCAGGGACTGCGACTACATAGCGCTGAAGTCTGATAGGAATATCATCTATGGTAGTCTCAGGCATATCCGCCGTCAGACGCTCTAGATCCTGCTCCAACTCAGCTAGTGACTCTGCAGCCGCGTCCTGTGGGGCCGGTACCGGTGCAGCTGGATGTCTCCTCTCAAAAGGCCGGAGGTTGGCTGGGCGCTGTGGACCAACATCTGCATTTTAAAACTTTTACTGTCAGTTTTGAGACGATATATATAAAAAACAAAAAAATATATAATTTGAAAACTTGTGAAAAATAAAGTACCTCTGTCATCCCATTGTTCTCCCTGTGGAAGAACCATGTCCGGATCATGTCGAAAATCTACTCCGGCATACGGAAAGTCCTGGATCGAGAAAACCTGGTCCTCTAACCAGTGAAAATAACTATCAGAGAATCGAACAATCACCGCGCCCTCGTCAGGATGCCGGGCCATCACCGTAACCCATCGTATCAGCTTTGGCTCCCGAGGACCCAAGATATCAACAGTGAGTTGCTGAGGGATCAGCATCGGAACTCTCTCTAAGGCAAAGCTCACGACTAGAGGCCCATATCCAAAGGTCTTCAGTCGTCCGTTCTTTGCCCTAGTCAGTTGGCTCTTCATATTAGCCGACACAGCATCACACCAGTTGAAAATGGTGCCTTGGTAACAGTCAATCGCCATCCGCATTTGGGACCTAGAAGCAATATGTAAAGCGGCTGCGCCGCAAATTCTGGTAACCGTGAAAGCTATAACTTTGAGTTCACGCAGAGAGATGTGTTTGATTTCCACGCCTTTCGCATGGTGTGCATTGGGTGTGCACCAATCTGCCCGGAGACTAGCAAGGGATTGGCCACCCGGCCTAGTCCCGGCTAGATTGAGTTGCTCGCCTCTATTCGGCAAGCCAGTGAGAAAGTATATGTCAGAGGGCTCTATCTCGAGCTGGTGCCCTCCGATGTAAAAGCATTGTTCTTGAACGTTCCATCTCTCAACCAGCCATTCCAAGAATCTTACCTGAGCCCTCATGCCAGGTATGGCCCAGTATTTATATAACCCGCATGCTTTTAGGGCATCAAGGGAAGGTTGATGTTCGATTGCAGCTTCATCAACCTCCTCGTGCTCTCTTTCTCTCCAATCCAGCATGGTAAGTGCCCTACACACGAATAAATAGGCATTAGAATTAATTTTGGGAAATTTGAATGGTTGTTTTTGGAGTTTGGGGTTTCAAATTCCGCGTTTTGCGGAGGACGCACCCCGCGTTTAGAACACAGGGCGTCGAGACGCAGCTGGCCTGAAGGTGGGCTGCGTCCCCCGACCTTTTTCCTGTACAAGAAAAAGTCGGGGGACGCAGGTCACCCGAAGGGCACCTGCGTCCACCGCAGAGCGCATTTTGAAACCTAAAACCCCCCAAAAATCAAAACTAAAACCTAAAATACAATTTTAATTGGATGAAATTGAAGAGTAGGATGTTGTAAAATACCTGGAAGAGACGGCGTTCGATTCTGACGGTCGGATTTTCCGCAGCGACCACGGGAAGTTTCTTGCCAAAAGCCCTTTTTTCAACCTCAACAGTAAAATGGTAAAAATGACATGGTAAAAAGTCTTTTTATAGGTTTTTTGGATGAATTTGTTCATTTTTCACCATGAAAGGATGTTTTTCGATGTATTTTTGCCTATCTTAAACAGGTATGAGTAATGTGTTGCTTTTGTGCAGGACAAAGGGATTTAGAGGGAAAATTGTCATTTTTCACGAACCAAAATATCAGAGTCATCTTTTAAGCCCTTTTCTGACTCCTAAAAAATGAAAAGATTGCCGAGCGTTTCTTTTACACTCGTTAAAACGGAATTAAAAGACGGTCCCCTTATAGCTCTTTTCTGACCGTAAAATCAGGAAAAGATTGTCGGGTTTTTGTCGTTTCAAACTCGATACGGAAATAAAACGACGTGTCCTTGATCGCTTTTTACTTTTCAGGTCAGTGGCACTAATTATGAAAGTACTCCTTGGTCGCAAGATCAAGCGGTTCCCCCAGGTATTATTTTATACTTTTTCGGGCTTGAGGGACACAAATCTACGAAAAAGTTCAACTTGGAGTCTTCTTAAGTTTTTCAGACTCTCTAAAATTGAAAAACGCCGAGTTTCTCCTATACTGGGCTCGTTAAACATTTCACAGTAAAGGACCTGTTCAATTACAAACAGGAACGAACCACTCCTTCCTAGGGTTCGAATCAAAACTAGGTTGGACTCATCCGAAGGATGAGCTTATAATCAAGCATATGTTATCCTCCTCAAGCTTGTTAAAAATAAAGAGGTACTTGCCAGAAATGGTGGGGGAAAAGAGAGAAGAATGAGCCTATTTGTTACCTTTTGTCTCAGAAGAAACTTTATTACCACTCTTGAACACGACACTTTTCATTCACCTGGGTTGGGAAATCTTTTACCTCACAGTTGATCAAACCACTTTGAAAGTCTTCAGCCGGGTTCCGGGGATTAACTTTGAGTTATTCGTCACCAAGCCATCTGTCGTGTCGTTATGTGTTCAAGAGGTCTGCAAGCAAAACTTTCATCTGCAAAATACTTGTCATCCATTTGACCATCCCTGAGTCAGTCCTTACAGCAACATTTCTTCAACTTGAACAATGATTTCGTTTTGTGGGCTTGCCCGCAACGGGTCGCTTTCTATCGACATCAGCACATTATCTAGAGAGATGACTTAGAAATCGTCAGTACCTTGAAGTCTGCATGCATCAATGGCAGGTTTCTCGCCTTTGACGTCAGTTTACATCATTGACTTTCGATCGAAGGATTCCGTGAAATGTTCGACATCAACTCATTCATTCACATCTCATGGATTGTACTGGGTACTTTGAGAACCATTGACATTACTGGTGGTCTCTCTCACGCTTGTTAACAGTTTACATCATCGACTGGTAATCAAGTGGTTTCTACCATGTTCGACATCAACTCATTTATTCGCATGGCTAGAATCGTACCAATTCGAGAAGTAGAAATGAAGACCCTGGATCTAGTTTCCACCATCCAGGCTGCGAGGAGTTTTGTATTCATTATCTAGGTAGACTAATCATAAACAGATGGCTGTGCCCATACTGTGTCTACAAAAGTCTATGATTATGATGTACTGCAAGATCATTCCTGTATCAGAATAGTTAGTCTGTTAGTTAAAGTTTTAATCTGAGTATGGGAATGCCTACCTCAGTGATGATATAATCTTATACATGTATTTTGTGTTGAAAATTGCAGGTTCTGACCAGGCTCTCCACGAGATAATCCTTGAAATGATAAAGCGCTTCACCCTTCCTAGATAATACAAACCCTAATCTATTACAGGCTTCGCACTTTAGGGGGCAATCTGTTACACTAAAAAATGTCACCATGACTATTTACAGTTAGTATGGCTCAATCAACAGTCATGCTACCCTCTTAGGCAAGTCTTATGCCTCTGCTCTCCATGTCAAACTCCAAAAAGAGAGAAAGTCTTTTATAAATGTATTTATCTCTGGGGACGCAGGTTCTCTCAACCTTACCTGCGGGGACGCTCCCAATGTTCACAAAAACTGCGTCTTTGGACGCTCTGTATGTAAAGGGGCAGGTGCGTCCCCCTGTAAAGGTTAAAATGCGCAAGTTTCATCTTTAAAAAGTCACTTGTGGTCATTTCTAGAGCATTCTAGAAGGTTGTTCGACGTGTATTGAGCGCCTCCAGATGGTTCATGCACCCCTACCAAAGAGGAACTTATCCCATCAATAAGGGAGCTATCCCACCCAAAGAGGGGATTATCCCATTGATGGTGGACCTGATTAACCTCCTCTTGAGCACTATAAATACAGGCATTGGGCCAGAAGGAGGAGAGGTTAGAAGCTATACATTTCTAAGGGTAAATGCTGCAGGAATTAGGACTCCAATTTAGAAGCTTGTGAGGAGAGATTGCCATCTTTGCTTGTTCTATTTGGAAGTGGGTGAGCTTTGTCAAAGTAAAGGAGAACTCTTGATGGACCCTGGGAAGGACTTGCACAACACCAAGGCTCAGGTTGTATTTGTTCCTTTTGTTACCTATTAATGCAAATGAGTCCATTCTTCTCAATAACTTGTTATTTATGAGTTGTTTCATGTACTCCTTGGTCTATGTGTTAAATATGTTTTATTCTATGAGATTATCAAGTGCTATTTAATCGTTTGATTGTTAGTGTATGCAGGTTTCAAAGTGAAGGAGGAGCTCATCCGGATCAGAGGAGCTGGACTACTACAACAGCGTTGGATTACAGGTAGGATCTAAACACTTGATTTCCCATATAGTAAATGCATGTTTAGAGAAGGATTGCTCTTGTTTGTCTTGTTTGTCACTAGAGAGTCTTAGGCTCCTAGGGAGGTTGGTTGTGTCCGCACTCAAAACTATGACCATTAAATTTCGCGATCTCTATCTTTCCACTACTCGCCATCTTCTTTCACCACTAGAATCGGTCTCGCAGATCTCCCACTGAACAGGGTCTACCACAGGCCTGAGTAAAACCCCTCAACAATAGAAGTGTCCCCTTGAAGCCAAATCTACTATGATACCAAATGTAGGTTTTAACCCTGTACAGAAATTACCTGCATACGAATTATAAAACACAGAAAAATAAACAATGCAAGAGCATAACACATAAAACACATATACACAGAGATTTTCCCACTGGATCCCAAAACCGGGACTACCAGCTTGATTTTTCATTATGTTCCTTTCAATGTTATAATACATATTTATACATGTCGAAGCATCCAATACCATGGACAAAATAACAAAAAAGGGAAAACCTAAACAATAAAAAACCTAACCCTAGGAGATGGAACGCCAAGAGTTTTTTAGCGTTGTTGGGGTTAGTTGGGCAGCCAACTTCCCAGGGTTGTAACTTTTCCATATTATCTGCGTTTGGCATGTACAATACCTCACCAGAAATATCTCTTTGAGTATGAAAGGATGTGTGGCAAGATCTTTCCTATGACTACATGCCAATAATGGACCTCAAAAAAATGTTACTTAGGGGGTCCAAACAGCTTTGTAAGTTCAAGACCAAAAAAATTGGTAAAAATAGTAAATGTTGCTATAATAAAGGAAACTGATGAAATCGACTAGGGGTCTAGGTGGAATAGGAAAGTGACCACCAATATCTGCCTCGATCAATCACCCCCCCCCCCCTTAGGAAGCAATGGTCCCCATTGCGTGCAAAGCCTCCATGAGGTAACGAAATTTTTGTTGAACATGGTCACTAGTGAGCCACTTGCCCTAATGAAGGATTTGGCCTGCTTTGACAACTTGATATAGTTGGATCCTCTTCTGGAGAGTGTTCTTGATCTATGTGTCCATGATCCTATCAGTAGTGGCATTTTTTATACAACTTGGGTTGAGTTGGTGTCAACAAATCAACAACATTGGATTTGTCGAACAATGGGGGAAAGTATGGTCGCAACTAGTCCACATTGAATACTGGGTGAAGACCAAGGAATAGTGTAATGATGAACTTGAAATCGTTATCCACTATAGCCTTAGTGATGGTGTGAGGCCCATATCAGAGCGGGTGTAGCTTGCAGTGGGGCCCAATGAGGCGCTCCTTTTGCAAATGTAACCGTACTTTTTCATCCACCTGGAACTTGTGTGACACCTAATGTTGATCATGACGCTACTTGTAATTGCATTTTCTCTATCCAATATGTCATGGACCTATTTGTGGATGTGCTAAATGCACTCAATGAAGTTGTTAGCCCTGTTAGCTTCATACTGGACATGTGCTGAATATGTCTAAGTAGCTGCAAATGGTATGGAAACATCAATGATACATAGTGGCTGGAATCCCAATCCCACCTCAAAGGGGCTATGGCCAGTTGAGCTGTGGAGAGCCCTATTGTGGCTATGTTAGACATAGGGGAGGCTTTCATCCCATGTGTGTGGGTGCTTTGAGTTATACATGTGGAAGATGTGCACAATCATCCTATAGACAACCTCTATTTGGCCATCAGTTGGGGGGTGAAAGGTTGTGGACTTAGTGAGCTTGGTATCCAAAAATAACCATATGTTTGACCATAATGCACTTAGGAATCAGCTATCTTGATCCGAGATAATGGACTATGGGATCCTGAAGTGTATCCATGCTCATTCAAAGAAAATTTTAGCAATGGAATCTGCTTAGATACTCTTCTTGTAGGCCACCAAAATGGTCATCTTAGAGAATTTGTTGACGACTACAAAAGTACAGTCATTGCCATGCTTGGCAGAAGGAAGGACCAACATGTAATCCATGGAGATGGATTCTTAGGGCCGGCTAGGAGTAGGAAGAGGGTTATACATGCCTTGCTTGTTGATTGTAGGTTTTTCAATGGCGTAGGCAATGCAGGATCTGATGTACTTCCCAACATCCTATCAAAGGTTTGGCCAATAAAAATACTTCTGAAGTATTGCCATTGTCTTTTCTACCCCAAAATATCCAGTGACTCGACTGGAGTGCATCTCTCAAATCATATTGGCACACTCACTTGAAGGTACACAAAGGTGTCCAAGGTGGCATAATAGCGCGTCCTGGAGGTGAGAGTTTGGAACTTGCTTACCTTGTAGGAGAATCTAGTATGTGGTGCCGAATTCTAGATCACTCTTGTAAATATGTGGCCATTGTGAAGTCTCGTCTCGAAAAAAGTCGAGCACAGTAGTCAGCGCCTTGACCAACGGTCGAATGAGACAATTTGCAACATTATTGCTTTTCCCTTCTTGTACTTGATTTTCAAATGAAAATTTTGTAGGCATGTGGAACATTTCTAATGGCGATTGTTACACAACATTCCTTTTGTCTATGTTAGTTGCAGGGGTTAGTGGTTTACGTGGATAATTGTTTCCTTCCCCATAATGTAATGCTTTTCATTGTCAATAGGGATGCACAATGGAATACATCTCTTTGTCATAGGTGGGATACTTTTAGACTATGTCTAAAAGTTTCTCACTGTGATATGCCACTGATACCCCTGTTCAGTAAGAATTGGACCAATAGCATAGTCAAAGGCATCTATCTCAATCTCAAATGGTTGTTGCAGGTCCGGTAATGTACTAGTGCATAGCAGAGGCAATGCTTCAACTCAAAAAACACCTTCTACTGGGATTCATACCTAAATAACTTTGATTTCACTCCACCCTTGGTGACTTGACTCAAAGTCAAAGTGATATGAGAGAAACCCAACACGAACCTGCATAGAAATTAGAAAGACCCATAAATATACAGAGCTCTATTAGAGTGGTTAGGGCTAGCCAATCCCAAATAAATTGTATCTTGGTTGGGTCTATGTTGTCGCTCCTAGAGACAACCTCGGATTACTAACAAGACCAGTGGCTGGGCACATCTAGACTCTGTGTGTCTCATAAGATTCTCAAGAGATTGGAGATATCACATATACTTCATAAATGTATATTTAAGTGGAATGGGTTGGTTCATTCATCTAATGGAGTAAGCCATCGATTTCTGGTATTTCTTCACATATACAAATTGCAGAAATATATGCATAAACAGTGGAGGCCGCGTAGTTCAAGCACTTACAGTTTAATAAGCTTTTGCAGAGTTATGAGAGAGGATAAGGAGAAGGATTAACTCATTAGATAGAGCTTAAAATGTCAATAATTCTACACTTATCACATAGAGCTTGAGGCATCAAGAATTTCTACACTTATCTAAGTTACAGGTAGATATAATGGATAAAACAAGGAGTGAATGATATGATTCATGTAGCACACATTTAAAGATATGATTTCAATAATCAATACAGGCACATGCATTAATAAGCCAATAAAAATGAATCTGTGAGGAGGTATGAAATATTTCTATCATCTATGATTGCATGAATTAAGTAAAGAAACATGAACATAATGGGTTTTAACAGAGGGGTAACATATTGTAATACTTGAAGGGGGAATCACCACCATTTCCTTGATATTCTAAAAGATTTGTATTATAAAGTCATACAGTCTTAAAATAACATATAGCATTTTCTTTAGAATTTATGAACCTTTGTGAAGTGTTGCTTCCCCCTATTTATCTAGAGAGAGGGAGCGCTAAACGTTCATTACATCAAAATATCTTCAGTCGAGTCTCAGCTATGAGGTTGACTAGCAGTCTCGGACAAGGATGGCTCTGTCGCCCAAAAATATTGTAAAATATTAATTGCCTCATTTAATGGCCGCACATCACAGGGTAATAAAACAATTCAACAATTAGGTCAAAATGTAAACAAAATTATCTTCATGCCCATCCCTGTGATTGCCTCTGCTTCAGGTTATAGTTTGCTTATGGTATGCTCAATCTTCCTAATTAAATGCCACAGTTGTCGATCCATCCACCTTCAAAGCCCT
This sequence comes from Pinus tabuliformis, assembly GCA_031772625.1. Lineage (NCBI taxonomy): Eukaryota > Viridiplantae > Streptophyta > Pinopsida > Pinales > Pinaceae > Pinus > Pinus tabuliformis. Next base: position 1,742,620,181 of record CM062817.1, on the reverse strand, counting down.
ATACCATACTATCGGGTCTTAAGGGTAGCGAGACTTTTACTTTGGAAGGCGTTGCAAAACAGCGATCTCTATTTCTCCTTGGCCGCCTTTAGTTTAGCCTCTTCCTACATTTCTTCTCATGAGACCGAAGGGCTATTACAAGGTAATTAGTCCCCGGGCGCTAGGGCCTTTAGCGGGAGACACTGCGAGGATGATTGGTTTTCAAAAGTGGGCATGAGTAGTAAGTGGTAAGTGAGGGGGGAGGTGCGAAATGATACGAGAGGGACACGTAGCAAAGGATCCTGGTGGTGAAACCACTTTTCAGACCCCTCCCCCCCCCACTGATAAAGGGAAACATGGTAGGGGGGCGGGGGACGAAAAGGCCTAGGAGCTGTTGATCTGGGTGGAGTCAATCTGGGCCATCCAGAGATGGGGGGTGTCAAATGAGCATGGTACCTTTGAAAGGGACGAGCTCGATAGCCTTTTAACTCCATTTCATAAAATATCGCATCCAGGGAGTTCCCACATATCGCAATCACAATCGCAATGTGGGAGAGGGTGTGAGGATGAGTAACCTTTGCTTTGTGCGATCGTCGATTGCTGGATTGATGAAATCATCATTGCCACATGGCACCCCCTGAGTGGTGACACGTGTCATCTAGAAATGCCTCCATAGGACCCTGAAAATGCTCAATCTGCGTGCCATCTGTCCTCCATACTTCCATGTCAAGTTGACATCAGCTGCCCAGTGGATTCATCTGGACCAATGGTGCTCTACCACATGGCCCCCTGGAAGGGAGAGAAAAGGCTTACCTGCCTCTGGTTTTGCAACTGATTTCCTTTGTAAAATGAAATCGGCTCCTCCCAGTGCTTTAACACTAAAGCCCAATTCTCAACTATTTTCATGACCAAGTGCTTGCATGCACCCTTTTGCACCTACAATCGCTGATATGTGATATTGGCGCTCTCCATGGGCCTCTCGCTACCAATATGATATGATCCATGGGCCTCTGACTACCGATTTGCAATTTGCGATATCGGCGATTGATAGATTGCAGGTTTCATTGCCTTCCATTGTTGTTATTCCATAAATGCCCCGATTGCGATTTGCGATGGGCCTGACCCTTAGCCATTTTTTCTTTTTTCTTTTATTTCAAAGGGCAGCTTCAGTCTGCTCTAATTTATGATCCAGGAGTCCATTTTTGGACTTCCACCTATCATTGGAAAGCTTGTTCTAAACACTATGTAATGGAGATGGTTTGATTTACCTTTGAATGATTTTGTGGCCAGGAAGGTCGCTTCAAACTTCACTACTCTTTGGAAACTTTGATTAACTGAAAAATCATAATGCAGTGAGTGACAACATTGGCTCCAAATGGGGACTATGCCTTGCTGGAAAGGTGTTGAGAATCTCCAAACCAATAGCCTTCCTTCCATTGGGCATGGATTCATTCTAAACAAATGATAATTATGTAAAAATGGACTTTTCAACATAAACTGAAAAAAATTCATATAAAAATTACAATACACACATCGGTATTTACATTTAGTGCAATATAGGTGCCACTAGTTTTGGAAATAAATTTTGAGGAACTGTCCATTTATCGATAGTTCCAGAGATTCATCGTCCAGATTTTCAAGCATGTACATGTTATTTCCTCTTTATTTTGCAATATTGAAAGGGTCGAACCATAGCGGATCGAATTTTCTGTGCTTTCCTTTTTCTTTCCGTCGGACGTCCCAGTGAAGAACTAAATATCCTAGTTGAAGAGGTCGATCCTTGGCCTTCTTGTCAAACAGAGATTTCATCTTTTGTTGGTAATTTGACAATTTGGCTCCCACCTATTTTCTGTTCTCATGAAGCTCAACCAGCTGATTTATCCTTCGTGCCAAGGCACTTGGCTCTTCCTCAACTTCTTGTAGTAACTTCACCACTGACATCGCTAATTGGATTGGGAAGACTACATCCTTACTATACACTAGCTCAAAAGGCGATTTCCTCGTGGATCGTTTAGGAGTTACCCAGTTGGCCCATAGGGAAAAATTCAGTTGGGAGTCCAAGTTCCTCTGATTCTTGGCGATGGTCTTCTTCAGCACCCTCACCACAGTTCTGTTTGTGGACTTAACCAAGCCATTACCTTAAGGATAGTAGGTAGTGGAGTGCCTAATAATGATATTGAATTTCTAGCAGAAGCTAATGAACTTGGAAGATTTGAAGACCTGAGCATTATCAATGATAATCTTGAAGGGACAACCAAAGCGAGATAGTATATTCTCCTCCATAAATTTGATTACCACTGAGTCTATAGCATTTATGGCTGGGATGGCTTCTACCCACTTGGTGAAATACCCTGTGGCCATCAATATCCAAATGTGTTGGCCACTAGACGATGGGTTTATTTCTCTTATGAAATCTAGTACCCATTGTCTGAAATGTTCTTCCACATGTACTAGAATCAGGGGGAAAGTTGAAAGATTTTTCCTCTCAGCAAACAGTTGGCACTTCTGTCATGACCTAACCAGGGAATAAACATTCCCAAATAGTGTAGGCCAGTAGAATCTTGCCTTGATGATTTTATGTGATGTGGTCTTCCAGCTGTAGTGACCTCCAAAAACTCCTCCGTGAAAATCCTCAATCACTTTATGGGTTTTTCCCTCCACCAAACATAACAGCAATACCCCCACTGGGTCCTTTCAGTAGAGTAGTCCATTGGATATGATATATTTTTGTGCTTGCAATCTCAGAGTTTGGTATTTGGATTTATCCAACCCCATTGGGAACCTCAAGAATAAGAGATAATGAACTATGTTCTTATACCAGGGTGATCCCTCATATTTAGCATAAATCTTCTGCTCAGATGTTTTAATCCCACTCTAATGATCCTCTTGTCTACCTTCCTCTGTTATCAGGTTTATCCCTAAAGCTAGGCAACTTGATTCAGATAAAACCTTGGCCAACCACTGGCCTTTTATGAGACTAGTAGGCTCTGTGTCTAGCTCATATTCTTGTATTTTTTCTATCCACCTACCCATTTTTCCTTCACTATCTCCCTACACCAAGATGCCCTTGACTGTTGTCATTGGGACAAATGTTGTGATTTTTTATTGTAGTACATACATACGAAATGCGTTCAAAGCCTTGACTAGTGCATAGGCATGTTTCTCCAAGATGTTATATTTAAGCTCAGCATCTCTCAGGACTTGTTTGAAGAAGGCGATGCGTTTTTCATAACCATATTTAATTTTCCGTAGCAGCACTATGACAATAGTATGTTGGGAATCAAAAGAGAAGATATAGAAGGGCGCTGAATAGTCGAGGCTAAATAGTACTGGGGCTTCAACCAAAGCTTATTTAATTCTCATGAAAGAATATCGGGGGGCAGGGCTCCACTTGAATTCATTTTCCTTCTTCAGCATGTCCATAATACCCTTGACTATTTTTTCATAGTTGGGTATGAACCTCCTCAAGAAATTTATTCTCCCCAAAAAAGCTTGGACCTCTTTCTTATTCCTAGGTAGACGAATATGGCTGATGGCTTCGACTCATTTAGGATCGATCTTCACACCTTCCTACACTACTATGTGTCCTAGTAGCTTCCCTTCACTTAGGGCGAACTGAGATTTCTTAGGATTCAAAGAAAGACCACATCTCCTGCATTTCTCAAAGGTGAGATTTAAGTGGAGGATGTGCTCTTCATTAGTCTTAAAAAAGATTATGATATCATCTAAATAAACCACCACAAATTTGTCTTTCTCTCCTACGAAAGCTATGTCCATGGCTCTCTGAAATGTGGCCCCTGCATTAATAAGACCAAAAGGCATGTGAGCGTACATGAATGTTCCCCACGGGGTGGTGAAAGAAGTCTTCTTGTAATCATCAGGGTGAACTGCTACTTGGTTGTAACCAAAGATCCCATCCATCATGCACATTCTGACTGCACCGACCACCTTCTGTAATATGTGATCCATCTTAGGCAATGGGTAGTTTTCTTTCAGCGACGTCCTATTTAGATCCCAAAAATATAAACACATCCTTATTTCTTTGTTCTTTTTCTAGACAGGGACTAAGTTGGCCACCCACTCAAAGTACCTTAAGGGAACTATGATCTTTTCCTGTAGCATCTTTCTCACTTCTTTTTTAATGGAGGGGAGTAAGAGTGGATTTATCTGCCTGAGTTTCTACTTGCATGGTTTCATTCCACCCTTTAAAGGACTCTTATGTTGTATGATGTTAGTATCAAAGGCTTTCAAATCTTCATAAGGCCAAGCAAAAACATCATTGTAGATTTTGAATAGATTTAAGTACCTTTGTTTGTATTGCAAGGGGATTCATTTCAACATCCTGATCATCTCGAGTTCCTCCTCTGAACCGATATTGCAATCATCCACTTGATCTTCTATTTCCGGCGCCATGGGTTTGGGGTTATGTCAATTTTATTAAAAATCCTTTCCAGTGGGACTAACCCAAAAGGGATGGTATTCCCTTTTAGTTGCAAACTTTCACACCCATCCATTGTGTCTTTCAATGAAGTGGCTCCTTGATCTGCTTCCTCTTCTTCTTAATCGATGGTGGAGTGGGTGAACTCCCCAATGACTTCTATGAATATTTTCACGTGCTCGTCACCCTCGAATACCTGCCAGTGCTTGACATTATCAGGTATTGAGGTATTGTATCTCACTTGTAACTCATATCTAAGGAGAGAATTTTGAGGGGGCCTAAAACTGCTTCCAGCTACAACAAGGGAGTCATCCATTATGTTTCCTTCTCTGGGAAAAAAATTGATATTAAAGGCCAGGAAGAAGTTATCAATCAGATCCCACACCTCATTCTGGTAAGTCCTCAGTCTGGGGTGTTTGGCCTAGCACTAATTTATGATCTTCCTTACCACCATCTCAGAGTCTCCATATACCATTAGGAATTCAATATTAATATTGTTTGTCATTTGTAACCCAAAGAACAATGCTTCATACTCTACCATGTTTTTGGTTGCCTCAAACTCCAACTTGAATGAGAGGGGTATCAGGCTGCCCTCTGAAGATACCAACAATATACTAGCTCCATTTTCCTCTTTTGAGTTTGCTCCGTCAAAGTACAAATCCATATATTGTTTTCATTTGTGTGCTAGTGTTTTGATTGCCTTGCTAGATGTACTAATGTTTCCTCTAAGATGGTCTCGCCTTCTTCTAGGAATAGGCAGGAGAGGTCACTTTCCTTCCCATGTACTAAGGAGTTTTCTAAGCCTTTAGTTGGGGTCATAGTTTTTACAAACCTAGACTCTCTCTACAACCTCCTTTGCTCACCTCCAAAAGTGGGAATAGTGGCATAAGTCAGATCTAACTTGATAGATCCCCCCACCTTGGAACCCCAAGATCTAGATAGGAGCATGCCGAACCGAGGGGGAATGTCTACCACTACTATATCCATTACCATGCTCTTCATAGGGATCTAAGCTAGGTTTACCACTAGATCCTTTATCATTCCTAAGAATTTGACGTTGTTAGAGTCAAAGGAATATAGGTCCTTGTAGGGCCTAGTGATCTGCAAGCCCAACTATTCCATCACTGCTAATGGCATGAGGTTGTGTGAAGCTCTGGAGTCCAACATGCAATTATGCACTATAAGGTCATGGATTACCATGGTCACGTAGATGGGTGTAGTAGAAGTGTTATAGATATTTTTGGGCCCTACAACCCCAAGAATAAATATCCATAAACTAAGGGCTCCTAAGTCCCTAAAATTGTTGTTCCAACCCCTAAAGGGACAAGGTCAACTGATTACAGCTTCTCCCAGAAGTTATCCATGAAAAACTGCTCAGAATGGGTCAAATCAGGATCAGTGCACTTGCTCCATGGTCAAGGTGCACTGCAACCCACCTAAATACACTATGGGGGTGCGTTGCAATGCAAAAAGCCCTTCTAGGGGGTGCGCTGAGCGAGAAAGAGACAAATGGCAGTGTCATCTTGCAAGGTGGAAAAGCATGGAATCTTCCATAACTTTCTCCTGTGACACTTGCCTCTCTGAATTCGACCAAGGATGAGTAAGAGATGCTCAATCTCCAAGTGGAAGCAAGGACTATCAGTGGGAGGACACTAATCAAAAACACAAAGCTGACTCATCCCCCTTACAGATATCTATATATGGATCCCTCATCCCAGAGATCCAGAGGTTGGAATTTGGCATCTTGTAAGGAATTGTTGTTAGTTTCTTGAGGTGATATCAGTGTATGTTGGGTGATCTAAGCTTTGTATGAGGTGAAAAGAGGGCTTTTCTTGTCAAGAGGATGATGCTGGGTCAGAACAGCTGGTTGTAACTCTCTTGACTCTACTTTGATTATCAATAAAGCTATTCTTGTTTTCTTCCATATTCTTGTGTAATTCATGTTTTATGCATTTGTATGGTTAATCTATATCTGACCCTAGATTATTTATGATAGTGGATCCATGTTCTTGCATAGTTTTGTGCTACTGTGATCTTGCAGGTACTCTGGGAAGCTGGGTGTACGAGAGGGCAAGCAGTGAAAGACTGTAAGAAGAGAGAAGAACTGAACAAGGAGTCAAGCAAAAGTCAGAGGTTGGCCTCCTTATTCTTCTTTCATCTATCTATTATAAAAGAAACCAAAGTAGACTTTTTTCTGTTGTTTCTAAGGCAGCTACCACACCTTAGTGGGATAGAGCAGTTCTATATAGACACTTTTCCCTATAACAAAATGGCGACTCCGCTGGGGATCGAATAGATTGTTTGTTCATTTACTTTTGTTTGCTTTATAAACACACAGACGGAGCCTGAAGCTAAGCCAGCTAGCCTTCGAACTGCATTCGTTTTACGAATGCAAAGTAGATCAACGCTACTTCAGTCAATCTCTGGGTTTGTTTATAACTTGAACATTTGATCTACAAGCTCTCTACTTGCCCTTTGTGGTGGCCTTAGTAGCCTCATTTAGATCTACCCCTGATTGTCAAGTTACTGATCATCATTTTCACGGCCAAAAACCCTGAACTGAACTGCAAATTGTGACCCGGAGCCTGTTCAAAGTCTCGTCTCTGGACCAGCGCACCCTCTGTTCTGAGAAACTACATTTCAGCGCACTTCCCGAGTGAGGAACCTGCGCTGCAATCCAGTTTCCCTGTGTTACAGGTGCGCTGATCAGATTGGACTTTGCCACTGGATGTTGGTTTCTGGATTCACTCCTTTCAGTTCTATTCTTGAATTTTGCAGCCTATGATCAGTAAACCTCTGTTTGAAACCCTTTTCCTTGATGATATTCCACCTCTAATGTGCAAAGAACTGTCAGTGTTTTGAATGTATTTTAGTCATTTTAAGTTCTCATTTGTAAAACGTAACATAATCGAGCTGTCGTTATTTGATTTGAAAGTGTCGTAACTATCGTTTTCAGCCATAGACAGCAATCCTCCTATTTGGTAGTCGATTATATGATTTACTGTTGCATATGATTTGAATTGGTGTAATTTTTAAAGTGTCGAAAAGCAATATTTCCTTTCAAAATCGTTGAGTGTCTCTTTACCCTCGCTTATTTTTGGAAAGAAAATTGTTAAATTGTTGTCTCTTTCAAAGTAATTCAAATTTGCACATTAAACTTTCTTTTTATCATCTATATATTAAGAAAGTCGAAAAAATACATGCATGTGCATTTGCATTTAGACAATCTAATTGGTTTGATTTAGGAAAAGTGCATATAGTGTGTGCTCTTTGCTATTTGTTGAAAGAAATCTGACTATCTTTCCTTAGTAGCTAGGATTTTCATGGCATAAAGAAGATAAAACGTTTGTTTATCATCTTAGATTGCATTTTAGGAATTGTATCTATACATCACGCGGTGAACCCAAAAGGAAAATTTCATAAACAAGATCAACTCTAAAATAAATTGAATGAATCTAACAACGATTTGGAACTTAACGCAACATCTAGAGGTCTAGGATAGAGACATGTTCTGGCATCGTAAAACGTGGTAATTATCGCTTTCACTGTTGGTTGGGTGATTCCTCCACTTTGAGACGACAAGTGCCAATACGGACTTGTGCTCCCACGTACCGTCGAGTATATTTGGGAGACCACTATAGGCTTTATCCTTTATCCTTAGGAAGCCGTGTCTGTCGCCTTATCAATCGTAATGCACCGAACACAGCATTCGGGAAGATTGACTGTCGTACTGTAAAACGTATTCTGCAGTTTTGCGATTGGTTTGGTAAACCCTCTACCTAGATCTCCAGAGCAGTCCCTTTCGTTCCTTTTCAGACTCTTTAACAGAAAAGGTCCATCTGAGCACTTGTCACTTCAGGCTCATTAAAAATAGAAGCAGACTAGAGTCATCTTTTGTTTTTTCTCGACTCTTTAAAATTGAAAAAACAAGTTGTGTCAAAGCGTCTAAAATTCATTTAATTTGGAAATATACTTCCCCTTTGATTCTTTAGTTGATCGAGTAATCCGCAATCATGGAAGAAAGTTAATTGAAACCCCGTCGTTTGTGGAGGCTGACGAGTCAACCATCTTTGTCCCTAGAATCAAAACTATTGCGGACAAAACGAACTCGTTTAACCAGTTCCAAATCTCCTGGTAAAGTTAGAACAGGTGTTCCAACGACATCAGAGGTTCCGGTTACTCCAAACATTTCTGGTATCCCTGCCTTTACGGAAGAAGTTCAGCAGCCACCGAGGGACAGTAGCACTGATCCTAGTTTGAGGGTAAGCACTTGTGTTACTGAACCAGTTTCATCTGTAACCGGTTCAGAGAGTGTTGTTCCCAGAACATCTGTCGCTGCGGATTCCATACCTTCTTCGGCACCAGAAATATTTTACGGACCTGACGGTCTACCTCTTCCACCTGGTTTGATTGCTATAGAAGAGATAGTAGAGGATCCTCCATCAAGTACTCCATCGCAATTTGGAGTCGGGATCACTCTGTATCCTTCTTCATCGGAAATTAGTCTACCGCTATCGGAAGCTCCTGTAGAATCGCTAGGTAATCTTTTGGATAGACTAGAAATGTTTGAACAACCGTCAACATCTAGGACTGTATCATCCGATACAGCGACGGCAGAACTCCCTGCTTTCACTCCAACAATGTTCGCCGGCATACCATCTGTCCCAACTAGCTCTCAATCGCTAGAGGAAGCCCAGTCAAGGGCTGTTTCGACAGTATGGTCTGTTCCTGTTTGTTCATCCAGAGTAGTATCCGGAAACTCTTATGTTGGGTCTCAACAAATTGATCTTTCAAGATGTCAATTTGGGCAGTCCGCTCCTCAAGGACAAATGATTCCTTTGAGTACCGGGTTACCACCGTATGGGGGGCAGTATGCCCTTTCATTATCTCCTCCAGGAGGACAACCATACGGGAGTTCACAACAAAATCTAGGTTATGCTGGAATTACATCTAGCGGTTGGGTACCGACACTACCTCAACAACCAAGCGTTGTATATTCGATGCAACAATGTTTACCTATGTCAAACATACCAACTACACCGGCTATTGTGACAGTGTCACAAGTACAAACACTACCTGTTGTATGCCAACCTCAATCTCAGGTTGTAATGCAACAACCGTTTGACCCTGCAACTCAACCACAATCGCCGACTGGTGGGATGACACAGGCCAGAACGGGTACAATTACCCCTCACCTTGGTCAAATGGTTAGTATCGGACAACAGCACATGGTATCACAACCATGGCTGGTGCAATACCAACAACCACAATTTCAACAAGTATACCAAGGATCTGAGCAACAAATCTTTGCAAATAGTGGGCAACCGTATATTCAAAATGGTCAAAACCAACCATTTTATAGTGGTTATGCCCACCAACCTTACCAGAGTTACCAGCATCAAATGCATTATGCTGGTATGCAAAGACCCACTGCTCAGGCAATTCCGTTTTATCTTGAGTATGCCTCGCCCAACCTAAATCAACAGTTACCATTCGTGGCAACTTTAGAGTTACCAGATCTAAACCGGTTAACAAACGATCCAATCGCTTACGCCCCTTGGTGGCCTGTGATTCCACATAAACTTCCATCAGATATTCCTAAATTTAATGGAAATCCGGGTGAAGATCCATCGAATCATGTGATGACCTTTCATCTATGGTGTTCATCGAACACTCTAAACGATGATTCGATTAGGCTTCGCCTTTTTCAGAGGACTTTAACTGGTCCGGCGGCAAAATGGTATATCGAATTTCCCAGAGCTTCGTTTGACAACTTCAGTACCCTAGCAATGACCTTTTTAACCCATTTTCAGTTACCAATCAGGTACGAAACAGGAACAGAACTCCTTACCAATTTCAAGCAAACGACGGCCACTCACATATCTGATCATATTCATGAGTGGCGACGTCGTCGTAGAATGGTAAAAACATATGTTCCTGATCAGCTTTTAGTTGAATGGTTTATTAAGTCTTTGTTGCCTTCTATTACAGAAGATGTGGCAAAAGGGGGAGTCGTCACAGAAGAGCAAGTTATTGCTCGTGCACAGTATCTAGACTTGATTTACACTCAGTCTGGCACGCTCTACGATAAAATACCGGATGCGCCTAGACCAAAATTTTCTGTTCCTCTGCATCCTAAATCGAACAATGACTCTCATGCCGGCAATGGCGTGATTGGCACAACAAACACGAAATCAACAAGGGCCACATCAAAAAAGGCCCGTAAGAATTCTAGTCCAAATGCAGATGAACTTCTTGCCTTGAAAGTAAATGTCGTCTCTTCAGACAAAGGCAAAGAAACCAAGCAACCAGGAGGCAAGAAGAACAACAGAGGGAAGAAGAAGAAACAGGGATCATCATCACTTGAAAAATATTTTGAAAACCCGCCTAGAAGTAGGAAACCAAAAAATCCATGCTTTATATGCGATGAAGATCACTGGACACAAAATTGTCCACACAGAGCTGAGCTTAAAAAATTCTTCAAGGATTCAAAAACCTCAGCAGTGTTAACTGATCCATTTCCGAATCCAGGAACAAATCTGGTTGCTAATGAAAATGCTTCCCCGTCCCAAGTGCTGATGTTGTCGATTTCGAAACATCAAAACAATGCTTTGATATCAACAAGGAACAAAGATTATGGAAATCCACAGATGTCGAACAACAAGGATAAAGATCAACCTAGTAGTTCGACAACAACTTCAACAGAAGTTGCACCACCCATAATTCTGGAGCTGACAATAAAACCGCCAAAGGGAGTAGTACACAAATCGACGTTTAATCCTCGTGCAAGAGCAGCACAACATTATAATATAGTGGAAGATTTGGCCCAATCGCCATCCGCTATGTCGACTCTTGAGGTACTACAAAATTGCCCATCCCAAAAGCAGGCTTTATTATCAGCAATCGGTGGGATAGACCCAAAGGATTCCAATCTTGTATCCTTTAACCATGAAGGATACGATCCACAGTTACCAGCTCAACTAGCTTTCCTTATTCAAGTGAAAGCCCTCAACAAAACTGTTCATCGAACAATTATTGATGAGGGGGCATCCACATGTATTATGTCGATGAGTTGCTAGAAAACTTTGGGATCTCCAACCTTGTCGAGATCATCGACGACAATAAAAGCATTCGATGGACGAACATATACCCCATATGGTATTTTAAGTAACTTGCAAGTTGAACTACGAGGGAAAACAATAAAAATAGATGTCGAAGTGATCGACGGAAACCTCGATTACAACATCCTACTAGGCAGGCCATGGATATATGCCATGGCTACCGTTGTATCGACCTATTTTAGGAAGATTGCATTTCCTTTTCAAGGAAGAACTACAATCATCGATCAACAAACTTTCCTCCCTAATGGTTCCCAAGTTACGGGAAGCATTCCAATGATCCATGGAAGCAGCCATTCGCTTCAAAATATCGGAGTAGGCCTACTAAAAGACCCTGTATTAATGGGTACTTTCGCCCTCCCGCCTCCAATCAATCTGGCGGAAGTTGCGTCCGTAGGAACCTGCAATATGATTTCTTCGATTCAAAAGATCTCAGAAAACGATATGAACATGGATCATACAATGGTATTGCCTCCAAGCCCAATAGAGATATTGTAGCAATCAATGTTTCTAGCATGGAAGGCAAACCCAAATCAACGCTCCTCAAGCGTTTGGATAGATAGGTCTGGACAATATGGCACCCCTTTAGATCCTTGGTCAAGAGTGTATAACACCGACGAAGGGATCCTTCAATCGATGGAAATTGAAGAGGGGCCATGGAAAGATTACCACCATCGTTCCCTTCTTCCAGATTGTGAAGAAGATACTCCGAATGACCTTCATCATCCTTCAGTTTTTGATTTTCTATCGAATACTGTAAACACGGTGGATTCCGAGCGAAACTTGTCCAACATTGAAGAGACAACGGCCATCAATATCTCGACCAAAACAAATATTGTAGAGAATATTTATGTTGGAAAAGGTTGTTCTCCTTCAGAGCTGGAAATATATAATGCTCTTTTTCGCGAATTTAGAGATGTCTTTGCTTGGTCATATGATGAAATGCCAGGCATTGACTCGAGCATCGTTGAACACGAGATAAAGATGTACCCCGATGTCAAACCAGTACGACAACGGCTCCGGCAGGTGCACCCCAAGAAAGCCGCCGCCATTAAATCTGAAGTTGAAAAACTTCTTCATGCTGGTTTCATTTACCCAGTTCCTCTAACCAATTGGGTATCGAACATTGTTCCTGTTATGAAAAAACAAGGAACAATAAGAGTGTGCGTCGATTATAGGGATGTAAATCAAGCTTGTCCGAAAGACAACTATCCTACACCTTTTATCGACCAGATAATTGATGAATGCGCCGGATGTGAAATCTTTTCATTTATGGATGGATTCTCCGGGTATAATCAAATAAATATCCGCCCACAGGACCAGTCAAAGACTGCATTTATTTGTCCGTGGGGCACATTCGCGTATCGAAAATTACCCTTTGGTTTAAAGAACGCAGGGGCAACATTCCAGAGGGCAATGAATTACGCCTTCCATGACATCAAAAACATCGTTCAACCATATCTCGACGATCGTCCGGCTCATTCGCGAAAGCGGACTCATCATCCGCAGCACTTAAGAGCGATATTTCTACGTTGCCGACACTACAAAATACGACTCAATCCGCACAAATGTGTGTTCTGTGTCAGTTCTGGTCATTTACTCGGCTTTGTAGTCTCGAAGGACGGGATTCGTCTCGACCCATGTAAGGTTCAGGCAATAATAAATTTGCCTCCACCTTCGAATTTGCTTCAGATACAGAAACTACAAGGGAAAGCAAACTTTCTGAGGAGGTTCATACCAAATTACGCCGAACTTGCTAAAGGTTATACACGTCTATTGAAAAAGGAGGTGCCCTTTGATTGGGATCAGGTTGCGCAAGCTTCCTTTGATGCTTTGAAAGAAGCTCTGATAAAAGCATCATTAATGTACGCACCGACTATCAAAAAGACTTTAACCTGTATCTAGCTGCAACAGATACAACCATAGCCATGGTTTTAGTTCAAGAGGACAACGGAATAGAACATCCTATTTATTATTTAAGTAGAAACTTAAATGATACAGAGAGAAAATATTCTTATGTTGAAAAGCTTGCGTTAGCAGCAGTTCAAGCGATACAGAGGTTTCGACATTACGTCCTCTTTCGAAAAACTACCATTCTGTCAAATTGCAACCCCATGACTTACATATTGTCGCGACAATTGCTGGGGGGAAAATATTCAAAATGGATAGAAATTCTACAAGAGTTTGATCTGGAATTTGTAAAATCCAAATCAAAGAAAGCCCTTGTTTTCGCGGAATTATTATGTGATCTCCCATCGTCGTCCAACGATGAAACATCGGAAGATACAATCGTGGATGAATCTTTGTTTCTGATATCTTCAAGCAATCCGTGGTATGGAGATATAATAATCTATCTCCAAACCCAAAAATATAGGCCTAATACCTCGAGATCTGAACAAAAGCGTATCAGATACCAATCCAAAGACTACATGATCGTCGGTAATACACTTTACCGTCGTGGTGTCGATACAGTTCTAAGGAGGTGCCTCACTCATGAGGAGGCCGAAAAAGTCCTGAATGATTGTCATTCAGGCGCATGTGGTGGACATCAATCAGGTTACGCAACAGCACAGAAAATTTTGCGAACAGGATACTTCTGGCCAACAATGTTTAAAGATTGCATAACTGCGGTCAGAAGTTGCCATAACTGTCAAATTTTCAATAGCAAAACCAGAAAACCACCTGCATCTCTACAGCCAATAGTTGTTGTTGGGCCTTTCGCCAAATGGGGCATCGATTTCATGACATGTAACCCCACCTCGACCGGGGGGCATGGGTACATAATAGTCGCGGTTGACTATTTTACCAAATGGGCCGAGGCGATGCCTACATTAAATAACACTGGTGAAACAGCTGCCCTTTTCTTTTTCAATCATGTAGTCGCCCGATTCGGCGTCCCACAGGCCATAGTCACAGATCATGGATCGCATTTTCGCAATCACATGATGGTCGAATTAGCTGCCAAATTAGGGTTGTCACACGACAACTCTTCTCCATATTATCCGCAAGCCAACGGACAAGTTGAAGCAATCAACAAAGTCCTGAAACGCATGCTGCAAAGGATGATTGGAACTCACAAAAGGAGTTGGCACCTGATCCTGTACTCAGCTTTGTGGGCATACCGAACATCAGTAAGAAACGCGACCGGGTTCACACCTTTCCAACTAGTGTATGGCCTGGAAGCAATCTTGCCGATTCAATGTGAAATCTCGTCCCTCAAACTCGCAATCGATCTTCTCCCCGGAACTTCAGAAGAAGAGGCTCGTTTCTTGGAACTAATCCAATTGGATGAAACCCGTCGTGACGCCGCTTTGGCTAACGAAGCTCATAAGAAACAAGTCAAAGCGCAGTTCGACAAAAATGTCAAACCCCGCGTCTTCTCAGAAGGAGATTTGGTCTTGCTGTATGACCAAGAATCCGATAAATTGGGAGCAGGCAAATTCGAGTCTTTATGGATAGGCCCATATATTGTTAAGCGAGTATTAGCAAAAGGTGCCTACGAGTTAATGGATTATGACGGGATTCCACTGGCACAACCTCGCAACGGGTTGTACCTTAAGCGTTACTATGCGTGATTCAGTATAGTAACCTATCTGCTTTTGTTATATTTTTGTTTTCGCTAAAGTATTTGTTTTGGTCAAGTAATCCACTTTTACATTTATTGCAGATGTCGAACCCATCGGAGTCATGGGTTGGATATGCTGATGGAGCAAGTCGTAGTTCGCAGAACCTATCTTCTGCGGCCTGGGCCATTTTTGATCCAAGCGGCGAGTTAGTAAGTTTCAGAGGGGTATGTATTGGTCGATCGACGAATAACATCGCTGAATATAGCGCGTTGATAGAACTACTCTCTGATGCCATTGCACATGGCATACGCCAACTGATTGTCAGGCTAGACTCACAACTCGTCATACTACAACTCAACGGTATCTACTCTGTCCGAAATCCAGCTATTTATCGCATGTTCCTAAGGGTCAAAATTTTGGAAAGACGATTTGATTCCATTCAATATCAACATATTTCCAGAAATTTAAACACATTAACTGATTCATTGGCAAATTATGTGTTAGATAGACATCTGCAACATTTATAAAAGAAGCATTTCATCAATATTTGCATAACACTTAACCAAAATAAAACTCCGAAAATCAAAAATAAATATATATCTGTTTATGGTTTACATATAATGTTCTGTAACCAAGACAAAAATTGGTCAAATGACCCAAAACTCAAAATGCTAGGGGGCACCCTAGTCTAATGATGCTCATGATAACAAGTCACTGCCTGCGCAATCATGCGTAGAAGCCTAGTCCATCGACGAGGCACGCCGATAGTATGTCGCTGCAGCATCAAAGGGAGCTCATCAGTCCTCACATCTGGAATACCAAGGGTGAGGCCCTCGATTTGATCCTGCAATGCTGAAAGAGTCTCGGCCACATTAAGGTCGCGAAGAATAGCTCTTCCAGCAGCCTCTCCTGCTGGGGCGGCAGCTGGCACTCTCGGACGCGCTACTGGCCGAACAGGACCAACATCTGCAAGAGCACATGAGTTTTGATTAAGTCTTGATAGAATAAAGCACAAGAACATTATAAAAGAAGAACAATAAACAGGAAATGGTCAAAGAATTTACCGATAGCACCCCACTGTTCGCCGACCAGCAATGCCAAATCTGGGTCACCCCAGAAGTCCATACCAGCGTATGGATACTCAGAATAAAACATCTCCTGACGATCAAACCACTCGAAGAAGGTATCAGAAAAAGAAATCTGAGACTGACCAGCATGTCTAGACATGTGGTCAACCCATCTCTGCATGCGTGGTTCAGTCGGTGGAGGTAAACTGAGTGCAATATACTGCGGCTGCATCATGGGTATCCTCTCCAAGGCAAAAGTGACCAAAATAGAACCATATCCGAAGTTCTTCAACCTTCCACTTTTCACCTTGGTCAACTGTTCTTTAATCACAGGAAGTACTGCATCACACCAGTTGAATACTTTCGGTTCTAGACACTCCAGGGCGTGCTGCATATAGGATCGGTTGGCCACATGAAGTGATGCACTACCAGCCATCCTACCAAAGGTAAACAGAATGGTCCTCAAGGACCTGTCAGTGACATCCCGGATGACAATCTTGCCATCTTTACTCAGCTGAGATCCCTCTCTACAATACCGGCGAACATAATCTCTCACGGAGTCACCCCCATGGGCTGAACCTGATAAAGAGATGGGGGCACCCCGCCTTGACAAGCCGGTCAAAAAATAGATGTCCTCCACGGTTAAGGGGATAGATTTGCCCCTAATCTGGAACACCTGGCTGGTGGGATCCCAAGCGTCAAGCAAATACTGCAGCAGGTTGATCTGTTGTCTCATACTAGAGATACGGAAGAACTTCAGTAGGCCACAATTCCGCAGTGCATTCACGGTAACTGGATCATGTAAGGCAATCAAATCTTCTTCTTCATGCTCACGTTCTCACCATGTAATGGTCATCTTGCTCCGATGAATCTCTGAAAACAAACAAGAGAGGAGTTAGATTTCAATTTGGAGAGAAACAGGCAGGAATTTCCATGAAAAAACTGTGCAAGAAGATTCTTCTCTGCGCTCAGCGCACCTAGAGTAGTGTTCTGGGTGCGTTGGAGGTCAGTTTGCTAGTGTACTGACTGACTTCCAGCGCACCTTTCGATACAGGAAGGGTGCACTGGAGCCAGAGCGCTTTTCTCAAACCCCAGGGGCTCAGAAAAGCAGGAAATCAAGCACAGAATGAAAAATGGGAAAGATGAAATGAAAGAGCTAAGGGTTAGCTCCTACCTAGTCCAAACGGCACCGAAAATCGTCCACAGGATCTCCCGGAATCAGCTGATGAAAATCGAGAGGGAAAACACCTCCAAAGCTCCAACAGACCAAAGTTCAAATGAAATGGTAAAATGAGAGGTAAAGAACACTTTTAAATTGCTTTTACGTATTTCAAGTAAAGTATTAGTGTCCTAATTCATTTTCATATATTT
Organism: Pinus tabuliformis; assembly: GCA_031772625.1. NCBI lineage: Eukaryota > Viridiplantae > Streptophyta > Pinopsida > Pinales > Pinaceae > Pinus > Pinus tabuliformis. Next base: position 1,742,602,642 of record CM062817.1, on the reverse strand, counting down.
TTCATTCCTAACTAGTCTGATGAAGCGATTGAGCATGCAGTGCAATCCTCTGAGGGAACAAAGCTATTCGTTGTAAAATCAAAGAAATGACCATTGTATCGAGCAGTTTTAATGTGGACTTCATGCTCGTTAAAAAATAAATATAAGCAATGAGCACATGTTCCTCCAAAGTTTAAGCTCATTAAAAAATGAACCAATTTCCGCTAAATAACCGTCGTGAATGTAAGATTTCAGCCTTTAAAGCCTTGGTCGTGTTTGCACCATCACCTCCACTTTTCAATTGGCCGATCATTCACCTCCATTTGATTGTTTACCCATTTTGAGGAACAGCTGCGAAGAGTGATCATGTTATCCATCCTTGTAACACTGCCGTGATTAGAAAATTCCAAGCCTTACCTGGAACCAGCTGCTACCCATTTCATCACTCGTTCCTCAAAAGACGAGTCTTCTTTAAGCTCTTTTCAACTGACTCGAAAAATATGAAAAGATTGCCGAGCTATTGGCCTCTCCAGCTCGTTAAAGCGACCGGAAGTGCTATCCCTCCTTTAGATTTTAATATTTTCGGACTGGAAGGATCATTACACAAAACGATCGAGCGCTTGTTTTGTTCGGCTCGTTAAAAGGATCGAAAATCCATCCCTTCTGTATTATTTTATACTTTTTCAGACTTAAGGGATTAGATGACGAAAAAGGAATGTTTGAGTTGCCTTTACGTACCTTTTCAGACTCTCTAAAATTGAAAAGGACCGAGTTATATTTGTCGTTAAACTCGTTAAAAGCATAATAGTGACAAACTTGTTTGTGGCAGACAAGAACGAGTTTCACTATCGCTAAGCTCGGTAAAACAAAGCGATGGGTTTGCCCGAAGGGAAAATTATAGAACAAGCATATGTTATCCTCCTCAAGCTTGACAAAAATAAAGAGGTACTGGTCAGCAATGACTGGGGAAAAATTGGGAAGAAAACTTGAAGAAACTTTGTTGGTAGCAAGTCGCTCTAGAACATGATACTTTCTCTCCGCTTCCATGTCGGGTTGGGTTGTTTCATTCACCGGTCACATCACACCATCCACATTTGGGGTTAATGCTACCAATCCATCATGTCAGTGTCGCCGATATGTTCAAGAGAAGTCATTCAGAGAATTCACCCAAGTCTCGCCCACCACAATACACTTATACTCCATTCTTTCATGACCGCCATCCTGAACCTTATATCATCAGACAATTTTCACCTCCATAAAAATCATTTGCTCCGTTCCATGTCATTGATGTGGGATTCATTAAGGCCCTCCTATGACGGATCACTTCTTGTCGACATCAGCTCATTATCCAAGAAGTTGATCTAGGAATACCCCCCCAGTACTTTGAAGCTTGCATGCCTTAATGGCAAGTTTCTCACTTCCGGAAAAAGGTTTACATCAATGGCCTTCGACCGAAAGACTTTGCGTGGTGTTCGACGCCAAGTCCTTTATTCACACCACGTAGATTGTACTGCAGTACCTTGAGGGTCATCATCATTATCGGTGATTCCTCTCACGCCTGTTAACAGCTTACATCATTGGCTGGTAATCAGGCGATGTCTTTCCATGTTCGACTCCAAAACATTTTTCACATGGATCGACTTGTACTTTGAGTGAAGATCAAGCGAGATTGAAGACCCCGGATCTAGTTTCATCCATCCGGGCTGCGATATATATTGAGGAAGATAAAAACATCAAATGTACAGCATTACGGCACAGATAATCCTCCAATCAAAAGGATGATGGTTCCATCCGAGTCATCAGTCTATACTCAAACGATTGTCTGTCCTATGTACATGAAAATGAATTTATAAAGCTGAGCATGGGAATGCCCGCCTCAGCTAGATCATGAAAATGTTATGAAGATAATGTATTGTGTTGTATCTTATTACAGGTCTCCTCTTCGCTCGAAAGAACTCCAGATCCTCATTATAAAGCATTTCACCCGTCATCTAAAAAGAATTAACGACCTCATGCTTTAGGGGGCAACTGTTATAGATATTTTTGGCCCCTACAACCCCAAGCATAAACATCCATAAAATAAGGGCTCCTAAGTCCCTAAAAGTGTTGTTCCAACCCCTAAAGGAGCAAGGTCAACTGATTACAGCTTCTCCCAGAAGTTCTCCATGAAAAACTGCTTAGAATGGGTCAAATCAAGATCAGTGCACTTGCTCCATGGTCAAGGTGCGCTGCAGCCCACCTAAATACACTGTGGGGGTGTGTTGCAATGCAAAAAGCCCTTCTAGGGGGTGCGCTAAGCGGGAAAGAGACAAATGGCAGTGTCATCTTGCAGGGTGGAAAAGCATGGAATCTTCCATAACTTTCTCCTGTGACACTTGCCTCTCTGAATTCGACCAAGGATGAGTAAGAGATGCTCAATCTCCAAGTGGAAGAAAGGACTATCAGTGGGAGGACACTAATAAAAAACACAGAGCTGACTCATCCCCCTTACAGATATCTATATATGGATCCCTCATCCCAGAGATCCTGAGGTTGGAATTTGGCATCTTGTAAGGAAATGCTGTTAGTTTCTTGAGGTGATATCAGTGTATGTTGGGTGATCTAAGCTTTGTATGAGGTGAAAAGAGGGCTTTTCTTGTCAAGAGGATGATGCTGGGTCGGAACAGCTGGTTGTAACTCTCTTGACTCGACTTTGATTATCAATAAAGCTATTCTTGTTTTCTTCCATATTCTTGTGTAATTCATGTTTTATGCATTTGTATGGTTAATCTATATCTGACCCTAGATTATTTATGATAGTGGATCCATGTTCTTACATAGTTTTGTGCTGTTGTGATCTTGCAGGTACTCTGGGAAGTTGGGTGTACGAGAGGGCAAGCGGTGAAAGACTGTAAGAAGAGAGAAGAACTGAACAAGGAGTCAAGTGAAAGTCAGAGGTTGGCCTCCTTATTCTTCTTGAATCTATCTATTATAAAAGAAACCAAAGTAGACTTTTTTCTGTTGTTTCTAAGGTAGCTACCACACCTTAGTGGGATAGAGCAGTTCTATATAGACACTTTTCCCTATAACAAGAAGGATCAATTTCTTCCACATGCGACCCATAAACAACCATTGGCCTCTCCTCTTGGAGGTTTAAACTGGCATGGGTTGGTGTTGAATTGGGTGGATGCATTAATTGAGAGACTTGAGCTTTATAAGTAGGTTGCTTTAGAAGCTCAATCAAAGGAACAATAATTTTTACCTTTTCAAGCTCCTTCTGAATATTGAATGTGGGTTGGACTTTTGATAAACCTCCTGGCTTTGCTCCTTCTTCCTTACCACTAGCATTTTTCAGTAGAATAATTGCCTCATTTTCTGTGTGTCCCTCGGAACTATTGCTTTCCTTATTAGAGGAGACATTTATCTTAGAAGGGTCGGGATTTATCTTACCCTTCCCTTTATCTAGTATTGGGGGAATAACTTGGGTAGAAGTTCCCTCTGGTTGTTCTAGTTCTCTTAACCTCTTCTTTGAAGATCTTAGGTCATACTTGCGGTGTGGCTGTGCTTGCATGAAATCTGCAAACTTTTTACAATAATAGTCCATATCCTCTTCATTTGTTGTTAATTCTCTATCATGGCTGGTCTCGTGGTGAGCCATGTTTTCATGTTCTTCTTCAGGGAATGTGGAATACAAGTTTCCTTGCATCTCATGTGTATCCAATGATTCTTCATTGGGATCATCTTCTAAATAGAGGGGATAAGGGATCTGATTGAGTTGATCCTTTCTTTCCCTTGGAAGTATTTGCAATGGAGGCCTTCTATAATGTGGGTTATAACCGTGGTTACTATTTTGAACATTCTGTTTGGAGAGACTCTTGTTCTCAAGTTCAAGATTTCCAACCTTATGTGATAAAGTCCTGATGAGTTTATCCAACTCACCCCACTTCAGGTCTGGTGATTCTCTAGCTTGACCAGATAAGGATGCCTCTTCTTTCCCTGTTTTATTCTCAGTAGGTTCCTGCTTTCCTCTTGAATTCCTGGCTAAGGTGAGATTTTCTTCCACCTCAAGAGCATTGATTTGGAGTTCATCTAAAGTGAGGGACTTCCTTTCCCTTAGAGTAAAACCAAAGTTGGGTTCAAAGGCTCCCAAGAAATCTACTCAGGCAGTAGCTGTAGGAGGCTTTATCTCACTCAGCAGGTTATTGTACTACTTATTGAACCTTTTAATAAATTAGGATATATCCTCTTTTGGCTTCTTCCTTATAGCGTTAAACTCTATGAGGAGGTATTCATGATTTATTTTTTCACCCCATTTTTGTGTGAAAGAGTTTTCAAGTTCCTCCCATGTAGTGATGGAGGCATTGGGTAGGGATTTAAACCATTTTCTGGCTTCTCCATCTAGGGATTGTACAAAAAGTCTCATGACCACATCCAGTTGTTCCACGTTAAGATTCTCAGCAAAGGCACAAAATGTTTTGAAGTGTCTCTGTGCAGTGTTATCATCCTCCCCATTGAACCTAGGCAGAAGCTTTAGGTAGTCCTAGGGCATAGCATTTAGGGGTTGAGGTAAATTAAGAGGGGCATATTTATTTAGAAAAAAGCACGGAAGAGCTATCTAGATTAATGGACGGGGAGTGAGACTCACCTGAGGAACTTGGGCCAAAAACACATGGGTAGGAGTGGCTAGACTGAAAGTAAGGTATGTAAGGGTTTTAGGAGTAATTCATGAGTGGTGAATAACAGTGGATTGAGAGCTAGATGAGGAGGCTTCAAAAACTAATGAGACGGTAGTGCAGGCAGTAGCAGTGTTCTCCTTCTAGACTTTCCTGAAAATTATTTTCTCTGGGTCTGATACAAATGGGGTTTTCTGCTAAGAAGTATATGAGTGAGTGTGAGACTTTTTAAAAGCCAAGATGATAAATGGTAATTGGGGGTAGTGGAGTCACCAAGGTGATATGGATGCAATCAGAACACCTTTTCTCACCGACACAAAGAGTGCTCCATTTGTTGTATCCCAGGGGACAAATCCTTCAATATGTTCCCCAGAAACGGCCCCAAGAGATGTTTTCACTCGCAGAGACAACCTTGGATTGCTAGCAAGACCAGTTCCTTGGCACATCTAGACTCTGTGTGTCTTGTAAGATTCTCAAGAGATTGGAGACATCACATATACTTCATAAATGTATATATTTAAGTGGAATGGATTGGTTCATTCATCCAAAGGAGTAAGCCTTGGATTTTTGGTATTTCTTCACATATACAAATCGCAAAAATATATGCATAAACAGTGGAGGCCGAGTAGTTCAAGGACTTACAGTTTAATAAGCTTTTGCAGAGTTATGAGAGGATAAGGAGAAGGAGTAACTCATCAGATAGAGCTTAAAATGTCAAGAATTCTACACTTGAGGAATCAAGAATTTCTACACTTATCTGACTTACAGGTAGATATAATGGATAAAAGAGGGAGTGAATGATATGATTCATGTAGTGCACATTTAAAGATATGATTTCAATAATCCATACAAACACATGCATTAATAGGCCAATAAAAATGAATCCGGGAGGAGGTATGAATTATTTCTAGCAACTATGATTGCATGAATTCAAAGAAGAAACATGGACATAATGGGTTTTAACAGAGGGATAACATACTATAATACTTGATGGGGAATCCCCACCATTTCCTTGATATTCTCAAAGATCTATATTATAAAATCATACAGTATTAAAATAACATATATCATTTTCTTTAGAATTTATGAACCTTTGTGAAGTGTTGCTTCCCCCTTTTTATCTGTATAGGAGGAGCGTTGATCATTCAATACATAAAAATTTCTCCGATCAAGTCTCAACTGTGAGGTTGACTAGTTGTCTTAGCCAGGGATGGCTCTATGGCCCAAAAACATTGTAAAATTTTAATTTCCTCATTTAGTGGCGGCACATTACAGGGTAATAAAACAAGTCAAAATGTAAATAAAAATATCTTCATGCACATCCCTGTGATCTCCTCTGCTTCAGGTTGTAGTTTGCTTACGTATGGCCTCTTGCACTACTCAGTCGACTCCCATCGCTTATGCCTTTACTGCTTCAACCATTCCTCCTTTAAAGTTGGGAGTGGGCACTATCAGTTTCACACCATAGTACTGGATCAGAGGACCCCTGGGCAGTACTTCGTATCCCCTTTGTATGGGACACCATGCTGAGAAATCAACTCCTCCTGATTAAATGCCGCGACTGTCGACCCATCTGCCTTCAAAGCCCTATACCATACTATTGGGTCTTAACGACAGTAGGACTTTTACTCTGGAAGGAACTGCAAAATGACAATCTTTGATGCTCCTTGGTCCCCTTTGCTTTAGCCTCTACCTACATTTATTCTCATGAGACCGGGGGGTTGTTGGTGGGTACTTAGTCCTCGGGCACTAGGGCCTTTGGTGGGAGAGAGTGTTGTTGAAAATAGAAACAAGAAATGATAAAAATAGAATCCAGTATATTCCAATTTTAATTTGTCCTTGAATTAAAATTCGAATGTAGTCTCACCAGTTATTTGAAAAATAATTAATTAACTCATCTTGAGTTAATTAGTTGGAGAAATTAAAGTTAGAAGTCTTTCTGAAGTCATGCAACAATTATCCATAAAATTAAGGAGATTATCCCTTAATTAAGGAGATAAGATTGAGTTGTATTTGAGTTGTAATTATCTAGCTCATTTTATTGATTTAAGTCCAGTTAAATTAGTTCCAAACTGTTTGAGGAACTAATTGTGAGCTCATTTAGTTAATGAATGCATGCATCCAACTACTGTAATCCAGATAACTAAAGATTCTCTCATCAGAAACTCATGCATGTCTATTCAGAGAAAGACCCAGTTGAGCTAAATGTCAAGGAGAGGTTACTATTAGTTGCATGAGTTTTCCTATAAAGGAAACTAATCCATGCATAAGGAACAAGGTTCCTTGAGGATTGTGCAGTTTCACAGGGTGTGAGATCAGTGTTACACTTGGTAACAGGAGGATCACCCAGGAGAAACTAAACAAGGAAATAGGAGGCTTGGAGGGTAGAGGAGAAGGCTTGTGAGAAGCTATTTTTTTCCTGTGAGAATCCAGGAGGATTGTGCTGAGAGCTAGCTAGCAGTGAGAGCTAAGGCTTTGTGTAATCTTGATGTATTTCCACCTTGTATGATAATATAGATAGTGGGGTTTTTACCTGAGGCTTTCCCCTGAGTATTCTTCTGTGTTTCATGTGCTTTGATTCTTCTCTAGTTATATGTGTTCTGCTTGATCTTGCTCAGATCTTTTAAACTTTCGCAAGTTTGATAGTAGAAGTAGATTAAATTATTTTTCTTTGGTTATATTGCATTATCAGGTTAATCTACAATAAGGATTTCTACATGGTATCAGAGCAAAGTTTATCGGAGCAGTGAACAATATACGAAGAAGAGAATTCGGAGTTTGAAGTTCAGGGTTGCAGGTGAAAATCAAATTCATCTCATACTTCAAGGTTGGTCAACGGCATTACATGGCTTGAGTCTCATCTATGCCTTGGAAGGAAGCTTGAATTACATAGCATGGAAAGGTCACATGGAGGTTGTATTAGAAGACAACAACTTGAAGGATTTCATTGATCAAGAAATCCCAAAACCAGGCTCAACTAATGAACAAGAGTTGGCTGAATGGAAGAAGTGTATGGCAAGGGCGAGACAGATCATCCTTGAGGGAGTTCGAGACCATATTGTCTTGAGTCTCTGTGGGAAGGATACTCCATATTCAATGTGGAAGACATTGAAGGAACTCTACCAGAATAGTAATGACTAGAGGAAATTGGCATTCATGGATAAGCTTCAAAGAATCAAGATGGAGAACGGCAATACTATTTCCACATATCTGAACAAGCTCACCACTTGCAGAGACGATCTTGGAAGTGTGGGAATAACTACTGCTGATGATGATATGGTGAGCCGCACTCTCCTTGGCCTTCCAAAGAGCTAGAATAGCTACCAAGACTCCATGAATGGAAGGGGGTAACTGTCGGATTGGGAACGACTGTGGTCAGATCTCATACAGGAGGAGATCAGGAGGAGAACATGAGATGGTTCTTCATCCAAGCATGATGATGAAGAAAATTTGGCCTTAGCGAGTAAGACAAGGAAAGGGAAGGAGAAGGACTTCCATTCCAAATCGAATTCTTCTCATGGAGGGAAGAAGGATGACAAATATAAAGTGAGATTCTTTAATGGTCATGAGATGGGTCATTATGTGACTAATTTCCTATCGAAGAAGTCCAAGAAGGGATCCTCGAAAGGATCAGAAGGAGAGGCCATGCATGGTGTCATCGATGATGGGTTGTGGTTGGTATCTTAACAGTGGAGCCTCATTCCACATGACCAACAATAAAAGTTTATTCAGTACCTTGGAGGAGAAATACATCAAGATTCACATAGAGACGGGTGAGGATGAAAGGTTTAGTGTTTCAGGAGTGGACACGGTTGCTTTTCAGAGGGAGCATGGAGCTCCTATCACCTTGACAGATGTGAAGTATGTGCATGGACTGAAGAAGAGCTTGGTATCAGTCGCGATGTTGGAAGACAAAGGCTATGATGTTGTCTTCAGTAAGGGAAAGGTTTTCCTTAGACACATCACCATGAGACAGGTGAAGCAGATCGGTTTACGAATTAAGAACTTGTATGCTCTAGAAGTTCAAGATGCATGCAAATCCTTGAGGAGCAAGGCAAATGTTAGAGACTTGGTGGTTGAGAGGGAGAGAACATTACCTCTCAACATGCAGTCCCAGAAGAAGTCTCAAACAATTGTGGGGGAGCCACAATTAGATTCAGCAGAGGGATCACATGCAGCCATACCTCCAAGTGTGAGGTGGGGCGATGTGAAGTGATAGTCCCATGAAGGCTGAAATTGGGCAGGGTCCATTGAGAGGATTTATTTCATGGATTGTACCTTGCTACAGGAGCCTAAAGTACATATTAGTGGGAGGAATCAGTGGGATTGATGCAGTCAGAGCTCAAAGTGACAGAGGCTAGAGCAGTCAGATATTGAAGAGCGCAAAGAAGGATTGACAACAGTGAAGAAAGGCTAAGTTAGTAGAAGTTGTTGGCCATGTTAGTGTCAGTCTTTTCAGCCTTCCTCCAGTGATCAAACATGCTCTTACACAAGTGATTTTAAGGTGTCAAGGTCAAATTTTATCATTTCAGTGAGTCTTCAAGTAAAATTTGGTCACTAGGCATTAGGTTTAGGGTTTGATTTCACTCCTTTCAAAGTTGTCCAGATGTCAGTCAATTTCACCATTCAGCTGAGTCTAACATCATTCAGAGGGTTGTCATCATCATGTCAATTTCCATTGGGTCATTTCACACCTTGTTCATGTTTTAGTTGTGCCTAGACAAGGTTCATTTCCCTCTCCTAAGGTTTTGAAGCTAATTTCCCTTGGATGGTCAAATCATCGGAAAAACTTATATCCTGATGTTCATACACCTTCCCCTATCCTTAAAATACCTTATCAAACACTTCCCCTCACTGAGATTCCCCAAATTCCTCATTTTCGCACAAACCCTAGTTTCTTGCTACAACCGGGCAATTTCCTATGGTTGGGCCTGTGTTTTGCCTTTTTGGACCCCTTCCCCTCACTTAATTTCTGAGATTCCACTTTCTCCTACTACCTAACATCCCTCCATACCTCCCAAAATTTCCTCAAGAATTTAGAAGCTCCCTATCCCCTTCATTCCGCTTCATTTCGGCAAATCCCTTGTCCAACACTGCGGGATATGTTTCACTAAAATGATGTTTCTGAGCAATCAAAGATGAATTCGGGAACACTGAGAGAGGTTTGTTTCCAAAATATACCAAGGAAGAAAAGCCTCCTTCACTTTTTACACAGGTGTCATGGTTTTGAAGAAATGTCAGAAATACAATTGTCTTGGGAGAATTGATGCACCTCTGGAGCGACCTCGGGAAAATAAAATTTTCTCCTAGCTTGGTTGGCGAAATGACTTTCTTGATGATCCAACTGATAACTAGAGACAAGTATCTTTCTAATGAGCTATCATGAGCTCAATTTGGAGTTGAGGAAGGTATTCAAAAGTCGACTGGAACAGCACTCTGCCTTTAGGCAGCCTCATTTGGCACAGATAGACCAGTCTTGGGAGATTTGATTTTTGATAGGGAAAATGAGCTCCAAATCAAAACATTCTAATTTGGTCAGAACGCAGACTCAAATACCTTTCTAATGAGCTATCCTACACTCAATTTGGACACCAGGAAGGCCTCCAACAGTCACCTGGAAAAGAGGGCAACACACAGGAGGAGGAGCGCGACGGTTTTATAAATATTTTCACTCCATATGGTCAGTTATACAAGTGGCAAAGGAAGGCAAAGGGTCACCCAAGCCATTTGTCATGTTTGTGGAGCTGCACTTGTAGCTCATTTTTGGCTCTCCACCTTCATTTTGTGACCCTTGGGCGTTCTATCTCTTCATGGCACATTCTATATATTGTATGCAAACCATTTGGAAAGGGAATTGGTTGGTTGGCTTGTAACTTCTGGGGGACTATGGGAAAGAAACTTTACATTGTATATTTTTATAGAGAATTAATGAGAGGCGGCAGCTCTATTTCATGAGATTCATGTGGTTGTGAGTGTAGCAAGTGTGTCTCTTATGTTTCATATGTATCTTGTTATGTTTCATAGTTCATTTCATATTCATTTCTAGTGAAGTTTTTCGAGTGAGATTAGGTAGAATTCAATTTTATTGCTCTACCTATGGGAAAATTTCATGTACATTGTTCATTCTTCTGTTGAAAAGGATTCATGTTGGCCATGCCCTTTTCACCTTCTTAATCAATCTCTCCATTCCGCCATATCTTAAAACTAAATTGCTATGCTTTCCGCCTACCTTGCCTCACAAAATAATCTATGCCTTTATGTTAAGTTCTCTGGTCATTGAGGTCCAGTGGTCCCATAACATCTCAGAAACAAAGTAATTCATAAAAATCACTCCTTATATTCATTTTCACTTACTAGCCTAAGACAAATATTTCATTGTAAGTCATCTCAGGCCATTTCATTTACTTATTCACTGAGTGTGACTCGGAGAGAGCCCTCTCCTGTCCTCGTAGGGCTAGCTACGAGGCTGAGCTTGGTTTGATGTTTCCTTGAACCTCGCCTTCCTTCAGCTTAAGGAAGATTCAAGCGCTAACATAGTGGCAACCATACTGGGGAAGAAAATGGTTTGCTTGTAGATTGTCTTGCCCCAGGACATATCTCAAGTTCAGATATGATAGTTGATGGTGAACAACGATCAGACATAATAAGACGGCTGAAATCATTCACCTGGCGACTCCATTCACTGAAGAATCCATGCAATCAATCCTTCATGGTGACTCCACTGCAGAGGGATCAGTAGCTTTGAGATTTCTTAAGATGGATCGGATTGCAAGAAGATATGCTCCCATGAGCCGAGATCACATTCCAGGCTTTCCAAATAAAATTCCGAAGGTAGATTGGTCAAGGAATCTGCCTACGTTTAAAGATGATGGTAAGAAGGATGCTGCTTTACATCTAGTTCGATTTCACATGCATATTCGCAAGTTGAAGGTTGATTTTCCTGAAGATTGCTTAATGAAGATATTCATGGTCACTCTTGAAGGTGAAGCCCAATCTTGGTATGAAAATTTGCCCACTGCTTGTATTTACCATCTAAAGGATTTTCATGCCCTGTTCATTGAAAGATATAAAGACTCTTATCCATCATTGAATCTAGTTCATGATTGTTGCAACCATGCTTATGGTTTTATTGAGAGCCTTGAAAAATATTATGAGGATGATAATTTTGTGGATGATGAAATCATGGAAGCCCTGTTTGAAAATCCCTTTCAGCAGTGTAAAGACGATCAGGAAACTTTGCAGCGGAATCAAGATCTTTGTACGGTGGAAAATGAAGGAATTTTGCATCTTGACAGTCAACATGAATTACATGAAATAGATCATCAAGTTGGAGAGTTCCATATGGCTGAAAGTGATGAAAGAAAAGGTGTCGTTTCATATTGGTCCATAGAAGAAAACAAAGTTTTGGGTCCAAATGTTCTCATGTCATCAGAACAAAGCCTTCATGAAGAGGTAATCCAATCAGCTCTTGAACAGCAAGATGGGTTCTTTGCTCAAGTAAGTGAAAAGCTTTCTCTGGATGAATTTATGGTAGATGATAAAAATGTTAGTGTTGGGTTTCAAGAATCATCCGAAGTTGCTTTTCTCATGATTGATGAATGTGATGAATGTAATGAGAATTTGGCTATCATATCATGTCAAGATGATCATAAATATATTCAAACTATAGCCGACCAGACCATTATGGATTCCATTTCAGATTCTTCCTCATATGTTTCATGTTTTGAAGTGTTCTTTGAAGAGGAAATCCACTCATCTGCTTGTTCAGAATTTTTTGAGGACCAGGAGCATACTTTTTCTGAAGTACATTATGAAGGAAGATCAGAATCAAAAGAAAAAGACATCTTGTTTCTTCAACATGAGGTAAATCTTCATGTTTTTCATGATCCAATGGCAAATTTGTTACAGTCAGCAGTGAAGGTCATAATTGCAGTATTCAGTGATGAAGGAGATCATGGCCAATTATGTTTTGGGAGGCCCAGTTACCAATATCAATTGTTGACCAGAAGATCTGATCGGAAGAATCAGTCAAGAAGCCATCTTCTTGATTGGTTACATTGGCAGTTTGATATAGTTTGATGATATATAGTCTTGTAAGAAATAAAGGTGGTCATGTACTACCACCAAGCTTTAAGTTTTAAGTTCAGTCAAGTTTTTTAGTCATGTCATTTGCATTGAGTCAGTTTGAGTCAAGTTTCATGTAAATAAATTGAGTCATGTTGGAATAATGGACTCCATAGCCCAATGGACAAAGGCACTGTCTGCTCACCCAAAGATTTGTAGTTCTTGGCACCTCCAAGGAGCTACCATCCCCCATTGGAGCCAATGTTAGTGTCAGTCTTTGCAGCCTTCCTCCAGTGATCAAACATGCTCTTACACAAGTGATTTTAAGGTGTCAAGGTCAAATTTTATCATTTCAGTGAGTCTTCAAGTAAAATTTGGTCACTAGGCATTAGGTCTAGGGTTTGCTTTCACTCCTTTCAAAGTTGTCCAGATGTCTGTAAATCTCACCATTCAGCTGAGTCTAACATCATTCAGAGAGTTTTCATCATCATGTCAAGTTCCATTGGGTCATTTCACACCTTGTTCATGTTTCAGTTGTGCCTAGGCAAGATTCATTTCCCTCTCCTAAGGTTTTGAAGCTAATTTCCCTTGGATGGTCAAATCATCGGAAAAACTTGTATCCTTATGTTCATACACCTTCTCCTATCCTTAAAATACCTTATCAAACACTTCCCCTCACTGAGATTCCCCAAATTCCTCATTTTCGCACAAACCCTAGTTTCTTGCTACAACTGGGCAATTTTCTATGGTTGGGCCTGTGTTTTGCCTTTTTGGACCCCTTCCCCTCACTCAATTTCTGAGATTCCACTTTCACCTACTGCCTAACATCCCTCCATACCTCCCAAAATTTCCTCAAGAATTTACAAGCTCCCTATCCCCTTCATTCCGCTTCATTTCGGCAAATCCCTTGTCCAACACTGCGGGATATGTTTCACTAAAATGATGTTTCTGAGCAATCAAAGATGAATTCGGGAACACTAAGAGAGGTTTGTTTCCAAAATATACCAAGGAAAAAAAACCTCCTTCACCTTTTACACAGGTGTCATGGTTTTGAAGAAATGTCAGAAATACAATTGTCTCTGGAGAATTGATGCACCTCTGGAGTGACCTCCGAAAAATCAAATTTTCTCCTAGATGGGTTGGCAAAATTACTTGCTTGATGATCCAAATGATAACTATAGAAACTTATCTTTCCAATGAGCTATCATGAGCTCAATTTGGAGTTGAATAAAACATTCAAAAGTCGATTGTAACAGCACTCTGCCTTTAGGCAGCCTCATTTGGCACAGATCAACCAGTCTTGGGAAATTTGATTTTTGACAGGGCAAATGAGCTCCAAATCCAAAAATTCGGATTGGGTCAGAAATTAGTCTCAACTACCTTTCTAATTAGCTATCATGAGCTCAATTTTGGGTTGAGGAAGGCATTCAAATGTGGACCACAACAGCACTCTTCCTTGAGGCCGCCTCATTTGGCACATTTCGACCAGTCTTGGGAGATTTGATTTTTGACAAGGAAAATGAATTCCAAATTGAAACATTCTGGTTGGGTTGGAAATTAGACTCAAACACCTTTCCAATGAGCTATGATGCACTCAATTTGGACACCAAGAAGGCCTCCAAAAGTCACCTGGAAAAGAGCGTGACGCACAGGAGGAGGAGTGCGACGGTTTTATAAATATTTTCACTCCATATGGTCAGTTATACAAGTGTCAAAGGAAGGCAAAGGGTCACCCAAGCCATTTTTCATGTTTGTGGAGCTGCACCTGTAGCTGATGTTTGGCTCTCCACCTTCATTTTGTGACCCTTGGGTGTTCTATCTCTTCATGGCACATTCTATATATTGTATGCAAACCATTTGCAAAGGGAATTGGAGGGAATTGGTTGGTTGGCTTGTAACTTCTTGGGGACTATGGGAAAGAAACTTTACAATGTATATTTTTACAGAGAATTAATGAGAGACAACAGCTCTATTTCATGAGATTCATGTGGTTGTGAGTGTAGCAAGTGTGTCTCTTATGTTTCATATGTATCTTGTTATGTTTCATAGTTCATTTCATATTCATTTCTAGTGAAGTTTTTCGAGTGAGATTAGGTAGAATTCAATTTTATTGCTCTACCTATGGGAAAATTTCATGTACATTGTTCATTATTCTGTTGAAAAGGATTCATGTTGGCCATTCCCTTTTCACCTTCTTAATCAATCTCTCCATTCCGCCATATCTTAAAACTAAATTGCTATGCTTTCCGCCTACCTTGCCTCACGAAATAATCTATGCCTTTATGTTAAGTTCTCTGTTCATTGAGGTCCAGTGGTCCCATAACATCCCAAAAACAAATTCATTCATAAAAATCACTCCTTATATTCATTTTCACTTACTAGCCTAAGACGAATATTTCATTATAAGTCATCTCAGGCCATTTCATTTACTTATTCACTGAGTGTAACTCGGAGAGAGCCCTCTCCTGTTCTCGTAGGGCTAGCTACGAGGCTGAGCTTGGTTTGATGTTGCCTTGAACCTCGCCTTCCTTCAGCCTAAAGTAGATTCAAGTGCTAATAGGCCGGATAAATTTTCCTTGCGGACAAGGCCAATCTCCCTAGTATCTAAAGATATCTAGCAACAAGCAGAACAAGCAAATTTACTTTTCTCTAAACATATTGTGATTCATAATAAAAACTATAGAGGTGTTAGACCCTACCTTAAGTCCAACGCTAGTTTGTAGCAGCCAACCTTCAACCATTCAAAAGAGTTTCCTTTCGAGAATCTGCAAACACAAACAAGCACACATCAAATAACACCTGCATAGCTAATATCATAAAACATGTTCATTATGGTGATCAACGAGTCCATAAAATAAACCATAAAACATAGCTTATTGAGAAAAATAAACTTGATTGTATTAACTTTGAAATAGAAGAACTTTACAACCTTTGGTGCCTTGATGCTATACAAGCTCTTCCTAGGGTCCAAACAGGAATCTCATCTACTTTGACAAGACTCACACTCTTCCCAATCAGATCAAAAGGGTATGTAATCTCTCCTCTCAAAAGCTCAATTAGGAAGACTAAGTTTCAGCAGCATTTCACCTCAAAAATATTTAGCTTTCAACCTCCCCAGTAACCAACCTAATGCCTCATTTTATAGAGCAAAGGAAGGAAGTTACAGGTCCACCTATGAAGGGATAGAGTCCTCCTTCAAAGGGATAAGCTCCTCACATCAAGGGGTTAGCTCCTTAAGGTATGGGATGCATGAACTTTAAAGGAGCGAACTTGCCACCTCAAGATTCCCTCTAGAAGCTTCCAAAAATGACTCAAAGTGAGTTTTTAAGAATGTACTTGTGCCTTTTTTACTTTTATAGGGGTCTGCACCCATTACACAGAGACAGAGCGATCAGGTGCACAAGGACGATTTATCTGGCCAACAAATTGGTGACTCCGCTGGGGAGGTTGAAAGTTGAATATTTTGATGTGAAATGCTACTGGAATTTAGTCTTCCTAATTGAGCTTTTGAGAGGAGAGATTACATACCTTTTTTATCTCATTGGGAAGAGTGTGAGGCTTTTCAAAGTAGAGGAGATTCCTGTTTGGACCCTGGGAAGAGCTTGTACAGCATCAAGGCACCAAAGGTTGTAAAGTTATTCTATTTCAAAGTTAATACAATCAAGTTAAGAAAGATTCTTCGGCGAAAATCACATGGAATATCATTTGTCGACGCGTTTCGAACCAACTAGTGTGGTTCATTGTCAGGACAAGTTGAAGAAACAGATCCAGCTTAGCATGATAAATAGTTTGAGCAGAGACTCCAACGGCTAAATTAACGGCTAATTTTGACCTTAGGACCCAGGTCAAATTCTTATTTACTATTTTAATGATATTATTATAATTATAATTATTATTATCTTTCTTAAGGAAATAAGTTGAATTAGGTAAAAAGATTGGTTATAAAAAAGGAATCTATTTATTTATTTAAATTAATATATATATATATATATATATATATATATATATATATAATAGGTTATAAAGGTAGGATTAATAATTTTAATGGTTGGTTTGATAATTTATTTATTTATTTATTTTATTCAATTTATTAAATAATTATTATAGGTATTCTACATATATATATTATGATTAAAATCATAAGATGACTAGTATTTTTATTCAATAATAATTCAATGGTTAGTTTATTTTTATGGAAGTTAGTTAAAATAATTTTAAGGTTAAAGATGTACTTATTTATTTATCTAACTTATTTATTAACAAATATATAAATATATATATTCTATGATTAAAGTTAAAATATTCAGTTATTAAGGTGAAAGTTAGGGTTAATGGAATATTTTAATAACCGAATATTTTAACTTTAATCATAGAATATATATATATATTTATATATTTGTTAATAAATAAGTTAGATAAATAAATAAGTACATCTTTAACCTTAAAATTATTTTAACTAACTTCCATAAAAATAAACTAACCATTGAATTATTATTGAATAAAAATACTAGTCATCTTATGATTTTAATCATAATATATATATATGTAGAATACCTATAATAATTATTTAATAAATTGAATAAAATAAATAAATAAATAAATTATCAAACCAACCATTAAAATTATTAATCCTACCTTTATAACCTATTATCTATATATATATATATATATATATATATATATATATATTTAAATAAATAAATAGATTCCCTTTTTATAACCAACCTTTTTACCTAATTCAACTTATTTCCTTAAGAAAGATAATAATAATTATAATTATAATAATATCATTAAAATAGTAAATAAGAATTTGACCTGGGTCCTAAGGTCAAAATTAGTCGTTAATTTAGCCGTTGGAGTCTCTGCTCAAACTATTTATCATGCTAAGCTGGATCTGTTTCTTCAACTTGTCCTGGCGATGAACCACACTAGTTGGTTCGAAACGCGTCGACAAATGATATTCCATGTGATTTTCGCCGAAGAATCTTTCTTAACTTGATATGGATCACAGAAGCCTGAACTCTATTAATACAATCAAGTTTATTTTTCTCAATAAGCTAGGTTTTATGGTTTATTTTAAGGATTCCTTGATCACCATAATGAACATGTTTTATGATATTAGCTATGCATGTGTTATTTGATGTGTGCTTGTTTGTGTTTGCAGATTATCAAAAGGAAACTCTTTCGAACGGTTGAAGGTTGGCTGCTACAAACTAGCGTTGGACTTAAGGTAGGGTCTAACACCTCTATAGTTTTTATTATGAATCGAAATATGTTTAGAGAAAAGTAAATTTGCTTGTTCTGCTTGTTGCTAGATATCTTTAGATATTAGGGAGATCGGCCTTGTCCGCAAGGACGATTTATCCGCAAAACCACAGTAATTTCTGACTGTAACCCTATGATCTATATCTTGACCAAACAATTTCTAGGGGGCAAGTATTCCAAATGGATCGTTATCCTACAGGAATTTTGTTGGGTCCCTATAATACTAGTGATTACCCCATTACTATTGTAGTTATACCCTTATTTATATTGTTGTGCCCCTATTACCCCCATATTGTTATTTCTGTGCCCTATAGAATCCCTCTATTGTTATTTTTGTGGCTTTATATTATTATTGTTAGGTCGGCTGGATTATATTGTGACTCCTTAGACTCCTATATATAGAAAGGAGGTTTTATCATTTGTATCATCGAAGAATTGTTCATTCATGTAATGTAAAGGAGGTTGCCCCCTCGAAGAGGCTGAATTCTAAGGCGTTGATCTATCTTTTCTATCTTTTCTTGAGCTGGTTCCATAACATTTGGTATCAGAGCTTTGGATTCTAGGGTTTCGCTGCTCCAAACAGGTCATCGTGGCATTTTCGCTATAACTTTTTTTCTGTGACGTTTCAGAAGTCGTAAAAAAAACCCATTTGAGAAGAAATCGTGCTGAATCTTGGGTCCGAATTTCAGAGCTTTTCGCGTGATATTTGCGGAGATATGATCTGAGGAAGTTGGTCTTTTTGCAAACTCCTGAATTACACTCAAAACAGGTGACCTGGGGAAAATCGTCATAACTTTCTTTTTGAGCATCAGATTGAAATTTCGTAAGAAGGTACAGAAAGAGGACGGACTGTAGTTTTCGTTTATATATTTTTCAGAGTCAAAGGTTGAAACAGTGATAGGTGGAACTTCATACAATTTCGCTCTACTGAACTAGTCTATAATCAGGTCACTGCGGGAGATTGTGCATAACTCTTTCTTGGAGAATCCAATTTGGATCAGACTAGTGGCATTGGAAAGAGGACACAGAGGGCTACTACAGGTAGCAATGTTAGAACTCAAATATCTGCAATTATAGAGTTACAGCCATTTCAAGTTCGAGGTCCTAAAATCAAGAAAAAGCAAGATGAGGAAGTTTGATGGCAAGGATCCGGTAAATTGGATACTTCAGATGGAGCAATATTTTGATCTACATGGTGTGCCACTATTACAAAAGGTATGTATTGCATCTTCATATTTAGAACCGGATTAATTTTTATGGTATAAAGGGCTTTGTTCTCGTAAAAAACTTGTTACGTGGTCAATTCTCACAGAGGAAATGATAGCACATTATGAGGATACAAAGAGCAACACCTTCTTTAGAGCAACACCACAACAATTGGAAAAAGTAAAAGGGCTTTGTGACATATTTGAAAGTAAAATTATGGCAACAAGGAAGTCTACCCCTCACAACTATAAAGATGGACGTGTTGTTCCTCTTAGCCTTCCACAACCTACAAGGGTTACACCACAACAATTGGAAGAAAAAAGAGAAAAAGGGCTTTGTTACAATTGTGATAGCAAATGTACTAAAGGTCGTAAATGTGCTGAGAAGAAATTATTTTACATAGAGTATGAAGAGGAGGAAGAAAGGGATCAAGAAACATCAAAAGAAGAGGATATATGCCAAGACCCGACCCCAGAGAAAGAAGAAATGAATCAGAACATATCTTGTAAACTATTAGCAATAATGACCACTCCTCAAACTCTCAAGATAGAAGGAAATATCAAGAAGAAAAAGGTGTTGGAAAAGATTGGTACTATGGCATACAAATTGGAGCTTCCTGCAGCTTCTTGATTGCACCCAGTTTTCCATGTTTCATGTTTAGACAAGGTTATAGGCGACAAGCTCCCAGTTCAAACAATATTGCCAGAACTTGACAAGGAAGGAAAAATTATATTGGAACCGGAAGCAGTGACAGAAACAAGAACTCGACAGCTACGAAATCGATCAATTTCAGAGTATCTTATCAAGTGGAAGAACTTATCCGCTGAAGATTCCACATGGGAGGATGAGAATTTTATGCAGAAGTATCCAGAACTGCTCAAGCGTTGAGGACAACACTTTTTTGAAGGAGAGGGGCATGTTGGGTCCCTATAATACTAGTGATTACCCCATTACTATTGTAGTTATACCCTTATTTATATTGTTGTGCCCCTATTACCCCCATATTGTTATTTATGTGCCCTATAGAATCTCTCTATTGTTATTTTTGTGGCTTTATATTATTATTGTTAGGTTGGCTGGATTATATTGTGACTCCTTAGACTCCTATATATAGAAAGGAGGTTTTATCATTTGTATCATCGAAGAATTGTTCATTCATGTAATGTAAAGGAGGTTGCCCCCTCGAAGAGGCTGAATTCTAAAGCGTTGATCTATCTTTTCTATCTTTTCTTGAGCTGGTTCCATAACAAATTTGACTTGGAATTTGAAAAATCTAAGGCAAAGAAGTCTTTGGTTTTTGCGGAACTGATGTGTGATTTCTCGCGTACTGATACTGAAACTGTGGCAGGAGAACCCATTGCAGATGAATCCTTGTTTCTTATCAGTAATCTTGGTCCATGGTATGGAGATATAATTTTTTATCTCCAAACCCAATCTTTTCGACTGGAAATCTCATGATCTCAACGAAAGAAAATACGTTTCCAATCCCAACAATACAATATTATTGGAGATACACTCTATCGTCGTGGGGCGGATTCTATTTTCCGACGTTGTCTAACTCATGAAGAACCTGACAAGGTTCTGAATGAGTGTCACTCTGGAGCATGTGGCAGTCATATGTCTAGGTATGCCACAGCACAAAAGATATTGTGCTCTAGTTATTTATGGCCATCCTTATGTAAAGATTGTATCTATGCAATCCGGAAATGCCACAATTGCCAAATTTTTTATCGTAAGATGCGTGCTCCACCTTCTCCTCTCCATGCTATAATTGTCGTCGGTCCTTTTGCAAAGTGGGGTATCGACTTTATTACATGTAACCCTCACTCGGCCGGGGGGCATGCGTATATCATCCTTGCGGTAGATTATTTTACTAAGTGGGCCGAGGCGATGCCTACATTTTTGGCAGACGGAAAAACTGCTGCAACTTTCGTTTTCAATCATATAATTACTAGATTCGGTGTTCCTCAAGCTATTATTACTAATCATGGGATTCATTTTCGAAACATCATGATGACTAAACTGACAGATCAACTTGGCCTACGTCACGATAGTTCTACTCCATATT
This sequence comes from Pinus tabuliformis, assembly GCA_031772625.1. Taxonomy (NCBI): domain Eukaryota; kingdom Viridiplantae; phylum Streptophyta; class Pinopsida; order Pinales; family Pinaceae; genus Pinus; species Pinus tabuliformis. The sequence continues at coordinate 1,742,581,408 of CM062817.1, read as the reverse complement.
ACCCATAGGCTAATGGTCTGGTTGAAGCCATCAATAAAGTTCTAGTCACTATGATCTGACGAATCATTAGTATTCATAGGTTGAATTGGCAAAACATATTATTTTCAGCACTTTGGGCATATCGAACCTCAGTAAAAACATCAACTGGTTTCACTCCTTTTCAACTGGTTTACGGTTTGGAAGCAGTGTTACCTATTGAATGCAAAATTCTGTCATTGCAAATAGCCATATAATTACTCCCAGCCACTTCCGAAGAGGAGAAACGTTTGTTGTACTTAACTCAGCTAGATGAGAATCGATGTGATGCTGCTTTAGCAATCGAAACTCATGCCAAACGAATAAAAGCTCAATACAATCGAAATGTTACACCTCGTAATTTTTCAGAAGGAGACCATGTCTTACTATACGATCAAGAAAACAATAAGCTAGGGGCTGGAAAATTTGTACCTATGTGGCATGGTCCTTATATTGTTAAGCAAAAGCTGGCAAAAGGGGCCTATGAATTGGAATATTTTGACGATGTCTCTTTGGGTAAACCTAGAAATGGGCTTTATCTGAAAATATATTATGCGTAAATTTTGGTGTGGAGATTTTCGTTAGATTAGTTTTCTTTCTAGCTGGTGTGTTTTAGATTAGAAAAGTGTGCCTAGTTTAGAGAGTGTTTTTATCATTATTCCTGCTTATCTTGGTTTTACTCTTGATATTGCAGATGTCGACGTCTCCTCAAACATATATTGGTTTTGCTAATGGTGCTTGTCGTAGTACAAGGAACATTTCTTCCGTAGCTTGGGTTATCTATTCACCCTCTGATGAGTTAGTATCTATGCATGAGGTAAGCCTCAGTCAAACAACGAATAACATTGCAGAGTATAGTGTAGTGATTGAGTTATTATCTGAATCCATCTCTTTTGGGATTCAGATTTTGATTGTTAGGTTAGATTCTGAACTCGTTGTATTGCAACTTAACAGGGTTTATGCCATTTGAAATCCAGTGTTATTAAGATTATTCTTGAGAGTTCGTCTCTTGGAATGTGAATTTGATTACATTGAATATCAGCATATTCCAAGATATTTAAATACATTAGCAGATGCAGTTGCTTCTCGAATGTTAAATAGACATTTGCAATAATCAAAACAGTAAACTTAAAAAACATTCCATAACATGTTGCACAAGATAGCCAGTAATAGTGATATATCATAGCATAGAAGTGTGTCAAATATATATCGTCTTCGACCATAGGTTGGAAAACACCTTATGATCGGCAAAAATGATAGTACAAAAGGCAAAAATGTCATGTGAGTCTACAAAGGTGATCATCCTATCACTGATGATGATCACGATAAGAAACCACTGCTCGGGCCACCCTACAAAGGAACCTCCTAAAAGGTCCTGGGACCCCAATCACGTAACGTTGTAACCTAAGTGGAATATCATCTATGCTAGTCTCTGGAATATCTGTTGTCAAACGCTCTAGATGATTCTCCAATTTGGTCAGGGTCTCTGCTGATTGGTCCTGTGGGGCTGGTACTGCTACAACTGGGTGTCTCTTATTATAGGGCTGGAGAGCGGTTGGTCGTCGTGGACCCACATTTGCATTTAAAACTTTTTACTATCAGTTTTGGACGATTTAAAAAACAAAACAAAAAATTAGTTAAAAACTTAGAAACTGTTGAAAATGATTTTACCTTAATCATCCCATTTCTCTCCTGATGGAAGAGCCATGTATGGATCACCACGATAATCCATCCCAGCATATGGAAAATCCTGAATCACGAAAAGTTGGTTCCCCAACCAACGAAAATACTCAGGCGGAAATCAAACAACCTCTGAACCCTCCTCAGGATGACGGGCCATAACTGCAACCCAATGCATTATCTTAGGCTCTCGGGGAATTCCAACCTCAACGGAAAGTTGTTGTGGGACCAACATCGGGACCCTCTCTAGACCAAAGCTCACAACTAGGAAACCATATCCAAAGTTTTTTAGTTGTCTGTTCTTTGCTCTAGGTAGTTGGCCTTTTACATTTGCCAACACAGCTTCACACCAGTTGAAGATGGTGCCTCGATAACAGTCTACTGCCATTTTCATTTGGGATCTGGTAGCTACATGTAGTGTTAAGCTTCCACAGAGTCTGGTGACGGTGAACGCGATAACCTTAAGTTCAGGACATGCGATAGTTTTGATATTGATCCGTTTTTCCGTTGTTTGTTCATTGCAAAGCTCCAATCGGAGACTAGTGACAGACTGGCCACCTGCCCTAGTCCCGAAAAGAGATAATTGTTCACCTCTCTTGGGAAAACCAGTCAAGAAGTATATGTCCTCTAGCTCGATTTCGAGCCGGTGGCCACCAATAATGAAATACTGGTCCTGTATGCTCCACCTGTCTACCAGCCATTGCAAGAAGTCTACTTGAGCCCTCATGCCGGGTATGGCCCAAAATTTAAATAGTCTGCATGCTTTTAATGCCCATATTGAAGGTGGATGAATTAATGCGGCTAGGTCCACATCTTCATGCTCCCGTTTCCACCAAATGAGAATTTTGTATATCCTACATTGCAAAAAGGCGGATTATAACATTTTAGTTCAAAAAATTTTGGGCAGAAATGGAGAAATTTGAAGTTTCAAAACCTATTTCGCGGGGTCCGCACCCGTTAGTTAGGGACAGTGCGTAGGTCCACACTCATCCTTAGCGTAAAGTGTGGAGCTCTGACATTTTCCTTTATAAAAAAAGTTGGGGTCCGTAAGGTCCGCATGTTGCACCTGCGGACCCCCGCGAGCAGATTTTTAAACAAAATTTTCCTTAAAAAATCAAATTTAAAGCCCTAAAACGAAATGCAAATGGTTGAAATGCAAGATAAGTATGATGTGGATTAATTGGAGCTGATGGTTTTCGATTCCAATAGGACAGATTTTCTGCAATATTCACAGGAATTTTCTTACCCAAAAGCTCTCACTTCTCACTCTAAAATCAAATGGTAAAAATGAATTTACAAAAGCCCTTTCTATAAGATTTTTTGAATAAATGAATTTTAATTTGTTTATTTTTCACTTTAAAAATGTAACTTTTTGATGCACTTTTATTTATCTTAAATAGGTATGAGTAATGCTTTGACTTTTTGTGCAGAATATTGGATTTTCAGGGATAATTGATCATTTTCAACAAAAAACATTGGAGTCCTCTTTACACTCTTTTCTGACTCGTAAAATATGAAAAGATTGCCGAGTTTTTCTTTTTAAACTCGTTAAAATGGAATTAAAAAGACGGTCCACTTATAGCTCTTTTCTGACTACATAAACGTAAAAAGATTACCGGACTTTTGTTGTTTCAAGTTCGATATTGGTAATAAAACGACATGTCTTTGATCGCTTTTTTACTTTTTCAGATCAGGGCCACTAATTATGAAAAATAATCCTTGATTGTAATGGTCAAGCGGTTCTCTCAAGTATTATTTTATACTTTTTCGCGCTTGGGAGACACAAATTTACGAAAAAGGACACCCATGGAGTTTTCTTAAGTTTTTTTTCTGACTCCCTAAAATTGAAAAGCACTGAGTTTCTCCTATACTGGACTCGTTAAAATTTAACAGTAAAGGACATGTTCAATTTTTAAACAGGAACGAACCACTCCTTCTTAGGGTTCGAATTTTAAACTAAGTTGGACTCATCCAAAGGATGAGCTTATAATCAAGCAAATGTTATCCTCCTTAAGCTTGTCAAAAATAAAGAGGTACTTGCCAGAAATGGTGGGGGAAAAGAGAGAAAAATGAACCTGTTTGTTATACCTTGTGTTTTAGAAAAGCACTCAACCACTCTTGAACACGACACTTTTTGTTCACTTGGGTTGGGAAATCCTTTGCCTAACAGTTAATCAAACCATATTGAAAGTCTTCAGCCGGTTTCTGGGTATTAGCTTTAGGTCAATTGTCACCAAACCATCTGCAGTGTCGTTATGTGTTCAAGAGGTCAGTTCAAATAAACCATTCATTTGCAAAATATATGTCATCCATTTTGACCATCCCTGAGTTAGTCCTTGCTACTATATTTCTTCAAAACTTGATCTATGATTTCGTGTTGTGGGCTTGCCTACGACAAATCGCTTTCTATCGACTCCAACTCATTATCTAGAAAGATGATCTAGAAATCGTCAGTACCTAGGAATATGCATGCCTCAATGGCAGGTTTCTCGCCTTTGACGACAAGTTGCATCATTGACCTTCGATCAAAGGATTCTGTGACATGTTCGATATCAACTCATTTATTCACATTTCATGGATTGTACTGAGTACTTTGAGAGCCATTGACATTACTGGTGGTTTCTCTCACACTTGTTAATAGTTCACATCATTGACTGGTAATCAAGTGGTTTCTACCATGTTTGACTTCGACACATTCATTCACATGGATAGAATCATACTAGTTCGGGAAGCAGAAATCAAGACCCTGGATCTAGTTTCCACCATCCAGGCTGCGAGGAATTTTGTTATTCATTATACAGTGGACTATTCATAAACAGATGGTTGTGCCCATACTATGTCTATACTTGTGATGTATTACAAAATCATTCCTGTATCAGAGCAGTTTAGTTAGTTTTCTAGTCAGTTTTGATCTGAGTATGGGAATGCCTACCTCAGTAATGATATGTTCACATATATATATTTTGCATTGAATGTTTTTTACAAGTTCCGACTGGGATATCCACAGATGATCCTTGAAATGATAAAGTACTTCACTCTTCTTACATGAAAGACTACATCTTCATCTATTACAGACTTCGCACTTTAGGGGGAAATCCTTTGCACTAAAAATTGTCACCATGACATTCTGCAATCTGTGTGAGTCTATCACCACTCATACTTTCCTCCTTTGCAAGTCTTAAGCCTTAGTTCTTCATATCAAGCCTTGAAAATAAGAGAAAGCCCTCAAAAGTCTATAAAACTCTGGTTCCGCACTTTCTCTTAGCATTACCTGCGGTCCCGCACCTAATGGTCATGTCCCCTACGCACCTGACTGCTCTGTCTCTGTGTAATGGGTGTGGACCCCTGTAAAAGTCAAAAAGTCACAAGTACATTCTTAAAAACTCAATTTGAGTCATTTCTAGAAGCTTCTAGAGGGAATCTTGAGGTGGCAAGTTCGCTCCTTTAAGGTTCATGCATCCCATACCTTAAGGAGCTAACCCCTTGATGTGAGGAGCTTATCCCTTTGAAGGAGGACTCTATCCCTTCATAGGTGGACCTGTAACTTCCTTCCTCTGCACTATAAAATGAGGCATTGGGCTGGTTACTGGGGAGGTTGAAAGCTGAATATTTTTGAGGTGAAATGTTGTTGGAACTTAGTCTTCCTAATTGAGCTTGTGAGGAGAGATTACATACCTTTTTGATCTCATTGGGAAGAGTGTGAGGCTTGTCAAAGTAGAGGAGATTCTTGTTTGGACCCTAGGAAGAGCTTGTATAGCATCAAGGCATAAAAGGTTGTAAAGTTCTTCTATTTCAAAGTTAATACAATCAAGTTTATTTTTCTCAATAAGCTATGTTTTATGGTTTATTTTATGGACTCCTTGATCACCATAGTGAACATGTTTTATGATATTAGCTATGTAGGTGTTATCTGATGTGTGCTTGTTCGTGTTTGTAGATTCTTAAAAGGAAACTCTTTCAGATGGTTGAAGGTTGGCTACTACAAATTAGCGTTCGACTTAAGGTAGGGTCTAACACCTCTATAGTTTTTATTATGAATCGCAATATGTTTAGAGAAAAGTAGATTTGATTGTTCTACTTGTTGCTAGATATCTTTAGATACTAGGAAGATCGGCCTTGTCTGCAAGGATGATTTATCTGGCCAATAAAAGAGCAGAGTTTTTAGTTGATAGAGGAAATAACAGTCCGAAACTTTCATGACAAATGCATCATACTGATTCAGGTTGGATGTTTTTTTTTTTTTTTTTTTTTTTTTTTTTTTTTGTTGGAGGAACAACACTAGAGAGAATTGTTTCCTGTAGAACATTCCAAAGGTTCAGGATTGAGATTGAGTTGAATTCCTTTCTTGTTGAGAGGGAGTGTTGAAAATAGAAACAAGAAATGATAAAAATAGAATCTAGTATATTCCAATTTTAATCTATCCTTGAATTAAAATTGTGAATTAAAATTCGAATTTAGTCTCACCAGCTGCTTGAAAAGTAATTAATTAATTTATCTTGAGTTGATTAGTTGGAGAAATTCAAGTTAGAAGTCTTTCGGAGTTCATGCGATAGTTATCCCTTAATTAAGGAGATCGTCCCTTAATTAAGGAGATAAGATTGAGTTGTATTTGAGTAGTAATTAGTTAGCTCAGTTTACTAAGTTAAGTCCAGTTAAATTAGTTCCAAACTGTTTGAGGAACTAATTGCGAGTTCAGTCGGTTAATGCATGCATGCATCCAACTAGTGTACTCTAGATAACTAAATATTCTCTCATCAGAAACTCATGCATGTCTATTCAGCCAGCTGAGCTAAATGTCAAGGACAGGTTACTATTAGTTGCATGAGTTTTCCTATAAAGGAAACTCATCCATTCATAAGGAACAAGGTTCCTTGAGGATTGCGTAGTTTTACAAAGTGTGAGATCAGTGTGAGAGATCATTGTTACACTTGGTAACAGCAGGATCACCCAGGAGAAATTGTGCAAGGAAATAGGAGGCTTGGAGGGCAGAGGAGAAGGCTTGTGAGAAATTTTGTTTGCCTGTGAGCATCCAGGAGGATTATGCTGAGGGCTGGCTAGATGTGAGAGCTAAGGCTTTGTGTAATCTTGATGTATTTCCACCTTGTATGATAATACGGATAGTGGGGTTTTTAGCTAAGGCTTTCCCCTGAGTATTCTTTTGTGTTTCAAGTGCTTTGATTCTTCTCTGGTTATATGTGTTCTGATTGATCTTACTCAAATATTTTAAGCTTTCGTAAGTTTGATAGTAGAAGTAGTTTAAAGTATTTTGCTTTAGTTATATTGCATTCTTAGGTTAATCTACAGTAAGAATTTCTATAAGTGTGAGGATGAGTGGTTTTTAGAGGGGGGCATGAGTGGTAAGTGGTAAGTTGTTGGGTCCCTATAATACTAGTGATTACCCCATTACTATTGTAGTTATATCCCTTATTTATATTGTTGTGCCCCTATTACCCCCATATTGTTATTTCTGTGCCCCATAGAATCCCTCTATTGTTATTTTTGTGGCTTTATATTATTATTGTTAGGTCGGCTGGATTATATTGTGACTCCTTAGACTCCTATATATAGAAAGGAGGTTTTGTCATTTGTATCATCCAAGAATTGTTCATTTATGTAATGTAAAGGAGGTTTCCCCCTCGAAGAGGCTGAATTCTAAGGCGTTGATCTATCTTTTCTATCTTTTCTTGAGCTGGTTTCATAACATTTGGTATCAGAGCTTTGGATTCTAGGGTTTCGCTGCTCCAAACAGGTCATCGTGGCATTTTCGCTATAACTTTTTTCTGTGACGTTTCAGAAGTCACAAAAAAAACCCATTTGAGAAGAAATCGCGCTGAACCTTGGGTCCAAATTTCAGAGCTTTTCGCGCGATATTTGCGGAGATATGATCTGAGGAAGTTGGTCTTTTTGCAGACTCCTGAATTACATTCAAAACAGGTGACCTGGGGAAAATCGTCATAACTTTCTCTCTGGGGATCGGATTGAAATTTCGTAAGAAGGTACAGAAAGAGGACGGACTGTAGTTTTTTGTGTGTGTGTTTCAGATTCAAAGGTTGAAACAGTGACTCGTGGCACGTCGTACAAGTTCTCTCTACTGAACCAGTCTAAAAGCAAGTCACTGTGGGAGATTTCACATAACTCTTCCTTGGAGAATCCAATTTGGCTCAGACTTGTGGCATTGGAAAGAGGATGCAGAAGGCTACTACAGGTAGCAATTTCAGAACTGGATGATCCGAAATTACAGAGATACATCAGATTCAATATCAGGCTTCTATAAAGTGAAAAAAGGTGTGTAGTTTTTTTTTTAAATTTTTATGTAAGCTTGGTTTAACGGAATTCAAAGGGCATAGTAAAGCATTATTATCGGTAACTGATGCCCCGAGGAAAGAAAATGCAAACACCTAGTAAGGAACCTGAAAGCTCTAGCATGACTCATGAAGAAGAGGAAGAAATGCTACATGATATATCAAAATTACAAGAACAAGTGCAACAAATGTCACGCTCACAAAAGCTAACAGAAGCTAAGATAAGTGGTGTGGAATCTAAGATAAATGGCGTGGAATCTAAGATAAAGGGCATGGAAGCTAAGATGGAGGACTCGATGGTAAATTTGAAGATAGATTTGAAGACAGACATGGAAGAATTGAAGAAGTTGCTACAAGAAAGGGTCACTAATGGTGAAAAGGTAGTAAAGGAAACTCATGATGAGAACAAAAGAAATGTTAATCATGATTCCATAGACTCTAATGTTGGATCGAAGACTCACCATGTTCCAAAAATCGATATGAGGAAGTTTGATGGCAAGGATCCCGCCACATGGATATTACAGATGGAGCAATTCTTCGATCTCAATAATGTGCAAAACACACAAAAGGTACGTATGGCAACTTTATATTTGGAACCAAATCAGTTTGTATGGTATCAATGGCTTTGTTCTCGTAAACAATTTATCACTTGGGCAATTTTTACGGAAGAATTGATAGCACATTATGAGGATACAAAAAGCAACACTTTTTTTAGCCAATTGATAAGTCTCAAACAAAAGGGTTCAATAATGGAGCACATTGAGGAGTTCCAAAAATTGAACATAAGGGTAAAAGATATTCCAGAGGAGCATAGGATTGATGTGTTCATAGGGTCTTTAAAGGATAATATCCAACATGATGTGCGCCTTTGGGAACCTGATTCATTAGAGAAGGCATTCAGGTTAGCAAGAAAAATGGAAAGCAAAATTATGGCAACTAGGAAGCATACCATTCACAACTATAAAGACGGAAGTGTTGTTGCCCTTAGTCTTCCACAACCTACAAGGTTGACACCACAACAATTGGAAGAAAAAAGAGCAAAAGGGCTTTGTTACAATTGTGATAGCAAATACACAAAAGGTCATAAGTGTGCTGAGAAGAAATTATTCTACATAGATTGTGAAGAGGAAGAAGAAAAGGAGCAAGAAAGGTCAAAAGAAGAGGATATATTCCAGGAACAAAGCCTAGATGAAGAACAAATAAATCCGACCATATCTTGTAATGCATTGGCGGGAATTACCACTCCTCAAACCATCAAGATAGAAGGACAAATCAAGAAGAAAAAGGTAATAGTGTTGATTGATTCAGGAAGCACCCACAATTTTATTCATTGTAGGGTAGCAAAAGAATTGAATTGCTTCCTATATCCAGCACCAGAGTGTCAAGTGATGATTGCAAATGGAGGAACAATAAATTGTTCTGGAAAGTGCCATAATATCAAGCTATCCATGGGAGAATATGTATTGACTAGCCCAATGCTTTCCATTCCAATGGGAGGTGCTGATGTTGTACTAGGAGTCCAATGGCTACAATCCTTGGGTACAATAGCTTTTAATTTTCAAGAACTTTTCATGAAATTTTCTGTGGAAGGAAAGGAAGTTGAATTAAGGGGTATTGCAGGGAAACCAGGAAAGATAATCAGCTCTAATGGCATGACAAAGCTTCTAAAAAAGGAGCAAAGAGGTGTAATTGCACAATTATGTTCGCTAGATGTTTCCACATTGGAATCATCTATTTCTCCAGATCTCCAAAAAGTCCTGGACAATCATTCCAAGGTATTTGAGACTCCCAAAGGTCTCCCACCTATGCGTGATCATGATCATGCTATTCATCTGATTCCAGGAAGTGTTCCTCCAAACATCAGGCCGTACAGATATCCCTATGTCCAAAAAAGTGAAATTGAACGTATGGTTGCAGAAATGCTAGAGGCTGGTATAATTCAACCGAGTCAAAGTTCTTTCTCAGCTCCAGTAGTATTGGTGCACAAGAAGGATGGATCATGGCGCATGTGTCCAGATTATAGGGAGCTCAACAAGCTCACTATTAAAGATAAGTTCCCCATTCCTGTCATTGATGAATTACTGGATGAATTGCATGGATCAATTTACTTCACCAAGTTGGATCTTCGTTCGGGATATCATCAAATCAGAATGAAGATTGAAGACATTCCGAAAACGGCATTTAGAACTCATGAGGGTCATTATGAATTTTTGGTCATGCCTTTTGGCCTTACCAATGCACCTTCAACATTTCAAGGTTTGATGAATTCAATTTTCAAACCATTCCTTAGAAAATTTGTGTTAGTATTTTTTGATGATATACTAATCTACAGCAAGTCTTGGAAGGATCATGTTGAACATGTTGACAAGGTGCTACAACTATTGGAGGAGAAACAATTATATGCAAAAAGATCCAAATGTTTCTTTGGAGTCCAGGAGGTGGAATATTTGGGTCATATTGTATCTCATGAAGGAGTTAAGGTAGACCCTAGCAAAATTAAAGCCATTAAGGAATGGAAAATCCCCACATCCATAAAGCATCTGCGAGGATTTCTTGGGTTGACAGGGTATTATCGCAAGTTTGTTAAGAATTATGGGAGAATAGCAGCACCTCTAACAACATTATTGAAGAAAGATTCATTTTCATGGACTCCGGAAGCAACAAAGGCCTTTGAACATCTTAAAGAGGCAATGTGCCAAGCACCGGTCTTAGCTACACCGGACTTCACAAAAACCTTTATTGTGGAATGTGATGCTTCAGGAAATGGAATTGGTGCTGTTCTAATGCAAGATGAAAGACCCATTGCTTTTGAAAGTCGTCCAATCAAGGGAAAGTTTTTAAGCAAAGCTATTTATGAGAAGGAAATGTTGGCAATACTCCATGCACTTAAGAAATGGCGACCCTACCTAATGGGAAGACACTTCAAGGTAAAAACGGATCATGATAGCCTTAAATACTTTTTAGAACAAAGATTATCCTCTGAAGAGCAACAAAAGTGGGTCACAAAGATGTTGGGTTATGACTTTGAAATCATCTACAAAAAAGGGAAGCAAAATGTGGTGGCAGATGCACTCTCAAGAAAGGATGAGGATGTGGAAGCATTGTTGTGTGCCATTTCTATTATCCAACCAGATTGGATAAACGAAGCAAAGGAGGAATGGAAGAATGACGAAGAAGTGTGGGCACTTATTCGAAAGCTACAACAAGATTCCAGTACTTCTGATACATTTAGCTGGCAAAATGATTCGTTATGGTACAAAGATCGCTTATACCTCTGTAAGAATTCCCAGCTAAAACAAAAGATTCTTATGGAATTGCACACTTCTCCCTTAGGAGGGCACTCAGGATTTTTAAAAACTTACCACAGGGTTAAGAAGGAATTTTTTTGGGATGGCCTTAAATCAGATATTCAAAAGTTTGTGGCGGAATGTTTGGTTTGCCAACAAAATAAAGTTGAAACAATTAAGACACCGGGTCTATTACAACCTTTATCCATTCCAAGCCAACGTTGGGAGGAGGTTTCAATGGATTTTATCACAGGTTTACCCAAGTCTGAGGGAAAGAGTGTCATCATGGTGGTAGTTGACAGACTTACCAAGTATGCACACTTTTGTGCATTATCACATCCATTTAAAGCCAGTACAGTTTCTACTGCATTTATGGAAACAGTTCAAAAGCTACATGGAAACCCAAAGATTATTGTAAGTGACAGAGATCCCATTTTCACTGGAAATTTTTGGACAGAATTATTTTCTTGTCTTGGTACTCAGTTAGCTCATAGCTCATCTTATCATCCTCAATCTGATGGGCAAACTGAGATAGTAAACAAATGTTTGGAAGGATATCTTCGTTGCTTTGTATCTGATAAACAGACACAATGGGTCAAATGGTTGCCTCTGGCTGAATGGTGGTATAACACTTCCTTCCATACAGCAACAAAAATGACCCCATTTATGGCACTTTATGGGTATCAACCACCATCCATCACATCATATTTAAGAGAAAATTCTAAGGTTCAGGCAGTGGAACATCACATCGAACATCAACAACAAGTCCTCCAACTCTTAAAGGATAACCTCGTGTTGGCACAAAATAGAATGAAACAACAGGCAGATCAACATCGCAGTGAAAGAAGTTTTGATGTAGGTGATTGGGTATTCCTACGGCTACAACCATATAAGCAAATGTCCCTAAAGCAAGCTAAGAAGGATAATAAATTATCACCAAAGTATTATGGTCCGTACAAGGTGTTGGAAAAGATTGGTACTATGGCATACAAATTGGAGCTTCCTGCAGCTTCTCGATTGCACCCAGTTTTCCATGTTTCATGTTTAAAGAAGGTTATAGGCGACAAGCTCCCAGTTCAAACAATATTGCCAGAACTTGACGAGGAAGGAAAAATTATATTGGAACCGGAAGCAGTCACAGAAACAAGAACTCGACAGCTACGAAATCGATCAATTTCAGAGTATCTTATCAAGTGGAAGAACTTATCCGCTGAAGATTCCACATGGGAGGATGAGAATTTTATGCAGAAGTATCCAGAACTACTCAAGCGTTGAGGACAACACTTTTTTGAAGGAGAGGGGCATGTTGGGTCCCTATAATACTAGTGATTACCCCATTACTATTGTAGTTATACCCCTTATTTATATTGTTGTGCCCCTATTACCCCCATATTGTTATTTCTGTGCCCCATAGAATCCCTCTATTGTTATTTTTGTGGCTTTATATTATTATTGTTAGGTCGGCTGGATTATATTGTGACTCCTTAGACTCCTATATATAGAAAGGAGGTTTTGTCATTTGTATCATCCAAGAATTGTTCATTTATGTAATGTAAAGGAGGTTGCCCCCTCGAAGAGGCTGAATTCTAAGGCGTTGATCTATCTTTTCTATCTTTTCTTGAGCTAGTTTCATAACATAAGTGAGGAGTGGTGAAAAATGATACCAGAGGGACACGTAGCGGAGGCGCCTGATGGGGAAACCACTTTTCGAACCCCCCCCCCCGCTGGTAAAGGGAAACATGGTGGTGGCAGGGGGGGCGAAAAGGCCTGAGAGTTGTTGATCTGGGCGGAGTCAATCTTGGTCGTCCAGAGATGGGGGGTGTCGAATGAACATGGGGCCTTTGAAAGAGACATGCCTGCCACCTAACAACCTTTTAACTCCATAGCATAAAATATCGCCTCTAAGGAGTTCCCGCATATCTCAATCGCAATGCGGGAGAGGGTGTGAGGATGCATAACCTTTGCTTTGTGCGATTTCCAATTTCGAGATTGATGATGTCATCAGTGCCATGTGGAACCTCTTGAGTGGTGAAACGTGGAACCTCCTGAGCGGTGACACGTGTCACCCATAAATGCCCCCATAAGACCCTGAAAATGCCTAATTTGTGTACCACATGTCCTCTATATTGCCACATCATGCTTATGTCAACTGCCCTATGGATTCATCTAGGCCAATGGTGCTCTGCCACATGGCCCCTCGAGGGGAGAGAAAAGGACCGCCTACCTCTGGTTTTGCAATTGATTTCCTTTTAAAATGAAATCGGCTCCTCTCAGCGCTTTAACACTAAAGCCCAATTCTCGACGATTTTCATGACCAAGTGCTTGCGCGCACCCTTTTGAACCTACGATCACTGATATCGCATATCGGTGCTCTCCATTGGCCTCTGACCGCCGATACGCTATGCTCCATGGGCCTCTGACCACCAATACGCTATGCTCCATGGGCCTCTGACCGCCAATTTGCAATATCGTCGATCGACATATCATAAGTTTCGCTGCCTTCCACTGCTGCTGTTCTAGAAAGTCCCCAATTGTGATTTTCAATGGGCCTGACCCTCAACCATTTTGTCTTTGTTTTCTAGCTTTCAAAGGGAAACTTTAGTCTGCTCTAATTTCTGATCCAGGAGTCCATTATTGGACTTCCACCTACTATTGGAAATAGTTTTCCAATAAATTTGCAATGCAGAGGGTCCAATTTAGAATTGAGTGCTTCTGTGGCCTGGAAGGTGGCTTCAAATTTCGCTGCTCTTTGACAACTTTGATCAACTGAAAAATCATAATGCAATGAGTGACAACAGTCCACATGCACACCCCTCTCATCAATGATGTACTCCAGATATTGAACCTGGGTCATACCAAAAGTGAATTTCTCCAAATTAGCACATAATTTTTGTCAACACATGGTTTGGAGGACCTGTTGAATATGGTGAAGGTGCTCATCCCAACTTTGATTGAAGATAAGGATTTCATCCAAATACACTACCACTAATGAGTTGGTGAAGGACCGCAAGATGTTATCAACCTCATTAAGGTTGTGGGGGCATTCATCAACCCGAAAGGCATGACGAACCATTCGAAAAGGCCCTCCTTATATTTGAAGGAAATCGTCCACACATCGGAGGGTTTGATTGGTACTTGGTGATAACCAAACTTCAAGCCAATCTTGTTGAAATATTTGGGCCCCTTGAGCTCGTCTAGAAGGTCATCAATCCATGGGATTGGATTCCTATTCTAGACAGTGATCTTATTCGGCACCAGATAGTCAACACAAAGTCTCCAGGTCCTCTCCTTCTTTTGTACCAACATGATTGGGCTCCAGAAGGGTAGTGAACTTGGCTTGATGTGCCCATTTTGCAAAATCTCTTGAATCTGCCTCTTGATTTCATCATTCTCCATAACAGAGCATCGATAAATCTATCTATTGGGTAGTGGTGCACCCAGGATAAAATCAATAGAGTGATTGACCTAATAGTGTAGGGGTACCCCTATGGGTGAGGTGAAGATGTCCCTGTATTTCTCCATGACCTTTTCCATCTACTGCTGCCATGTAGAGGAGCCATGTCTGGAGGTCGCGAATGTGGCCACAATCTTCTTCTTTCCCTAAGGGAAAATCATAAGGAAGACAAATGTCCCTGTTTAGGATCTTATTGAGATGCTTCGCAGAGATCAAAGAGATGACAGTAGGTGGTGCTACCTCCAATATCTTGTATAACTTATTGCCCAAGTAATAATAACAATGCGAGGCCTAGAATCATACAGAGCATGATGTTTCCACAAGTATGCTTTGCCTAATAATACATCACAAACTTCAAGAGGAGCAGCATCACACAGTACCTTGTTTGTGAAGGGCTTGATGTTGTAAGATAGGTGATACTAATGGCTAACACGAAGATCTCTTCCTTAGTGAAGCCACCCCATGGTGTATGGATGAGAGTGTGGTGTGGTTGGTAGGCCCAACCACTTCACAACCTCTGCTGAAATGATGTTATTTTGACTCTTTTTTTCAACGATGAACTACAATGAAGAAGCCTTCACCCACATTTGTGAGTGGAAGAGATGCTCCCCCTCCTCTGGATCTTGGTGATGGAAATGGTGGCACTATGTTCCTCATCAATAATCTACTTCCCTTTGTCATTCCACTTGTCGAGTTCTCACTCAGAGTTGAAACATGCATTTGATTCAGAAGACTTCAACTTAACCACCAATCACTGCTTGGCTCGATACTAACGTGTGTTGTGAGTGGGGCTCTTATGGAACTCACACCATTTTCTTGTGTCTTTCTTTGTCTTCGTGGTGTTATTCTTTGCGTGCAACTTTGGCGGGTTGTCCTGGGTCACCCTACCTTGGCTTTGCCCTTTGTTCTATTATTTGGGGGTGCCTTTCACTTACTTCATATTTGCAGATCCAAAGTCTCACTTATTCTATTTAAATTTTTTCTCAATCTTGACATCATATCAACTAATTGTGATTTTAGTCAGTTAATGCATGCATGCATCCAACTAGTGTACTCTAGATAACTAAAGATTCTCTCATTAGACACTCATGCATGTCTATTCAGAGAAACACCCAGTTGAACTAAATGTCAAGGACATGTTACTATCAGTTACATGAGTTTTCCTATAAAGGAAACTCATCCATTCAGAAGGAACAAGGTTCCTTGAGGATTGTGCAATTTTATAGGGTGTGAGATCATTGTGAGAGATCAGTGTTACACTTGGTAACGGGAGGATCACCCAGGAGAATCTGCGCAAGGAAATAGGAGGCTTGGAGGGCAGAGGAGAAGGCTTGTGAGAAGTTTTGTTTGCCTGTGAGCATCTAGGAGGATTGTACTAAGAGCTGGCTAGCTGTGAGAGCTAAGGCTTTGTGTAATATTGATGTATTTCCACCTTATGATAATATAGATAGTGGGGTTTTTAGCTGAGGCTTTCCCCTAAGTATTCTTCTATGTTTCATGTGCTTTGATTCTTCTCTGGTTATATGTGTTCTGATTGATCTTGCTCAAATATTTTAAGCTTTCACAAGTTTGATAGTAGAAGTAGATTAAAGTATTTTTCTTTAGTTATATTGCATTATCAGGTTGATCTACGGTAAGAATTTCTATAAGTGTGAGGATGAGTGGTTCTCGGAGGGGGGCATGAGTGGTAAGTGGTAAGTGAGGGGGGGGTGAAAAATGATACCAAAGGGACATGTAGTGGAGGCACCCGACGGGGAAACCACTTTTCAGACCCCCTCTTGCTAATAAAGGGAAACATGGCGGGGGGTGGCGAAAAGGCCTGATAGTCGCTGATCTGGGCCGAGTCAATCTTGGTTGTCTAGAGATAGGGGGTGTTGAATGAGCATGGGGCATTTGAAGGGACGGGCCGGACAAATTTTTAACTCCATTGCATAAAACATATCGCAATCGCAATGCGAGAGAGGGTGTGAGGATGCATAACCTTTGCTTTGTGCGATTTCCAATTTCGAGATTGATGATGTCATCAGTGCCATGTGGAACCTCCTGAGTGGTGACACGTGTCACCCATAAATGCCCCCATAAGACCCTGAAATTGTTCAATTTGCATGCCTTGTGTCCTCTATACTGCCACGTCATGCTTATGTCAGCTGCCCTATGGATTCATCTTAACCAATGGTGCTCTGCCACGTGTCCCTTGGAGGGGAGAGAAAAGGCCAGCCTGCCTCTGGTTTTGCAATTAGTTTCCTTTGTAAAATGAAATCGACTCCTCTCAGCGCTTTAACATTAAAGCCCAATTCTCGGCAATTTTCATGACCAAGTGCTTACGCACACCCTTTTGAACCTACGATCGCCGATATCGGATATTGGTGCTCTCCATGGGCCTCTAACCACTGATACACTATGCTCCATGGGCCTCTGACTGCCGATTTGCGATATAAGCGATCGACGAATCGCAGGTTTCGCTGCCTTCCACTACTGCTGTTCCAGAAAGTCCCCGCTTGTGACTTGCAATGGGCCTGACCCTTAGCCATTTTGTCTTTGTTTTCTGGCTTTCAAAGGGCAGCTTCAGTCTACTCTAATTTCTAATCCAGGAGTCTTTTTTTGGATTTCCACCTACTATTGGAAAGATTGTTCCAAGCACTATGCAATGCAGAGGGTCCAGTTTATAATTAAGTGCTTCTATGGCCTGGAAGGTGGTTTCAAAATTCACTGCTCTTTGAAAACTTTGATCAACTGAAAACTCATATTGCAATGAGTGACAACAGTCCACATGCACACCCCACTCATCAATGATGTACCCCAGATATTGAACCTGGGTCATACCAAAAGTGAATTTCTCCAAATTAGCACACAATTTGTGTTGACACGTGGTTTGGAGGACCTGTTGAATATGGTGAAGGTGCTCATCCCAACTTTGATTCAAGATAAGGATTTCATCCAAATACACTACCACTAATGGGTTTGTGAAGGACCGCAAGGTGTTGTCCATCAGCCTCATGAAGGTTGTGGGGGCATTCATCAACCCGAAAGGCATGACCAACCATTCGAAAAGGCCCTCCTTAGATTTGAAGGCAATCGTCCACACATCAGAGGGTTTGATTGGTACCTGGTGATAAATGAACTTCAAGCCAATCTTGCTGAAATATTTGGGCCCCTTGAGCTAGTTTAGAAGGTCAACAATCTGTGGGATTGGATTCTTATTCTGGACAGTGATCTTATTTGTCACCCGATAGTCAACACAAAGTCTCCAGGTCCTTTCCTTCTTTTGTACCAACATGATTGGGCTCCAACAGGGTAGTGAACTTGGCTTGATGTGCCCCTTTTGCAAAATCTCTTGAATCTACCTCTTGATTTCATCATTCTCCATAACAGAGCATCGATAGATCCATTTGTTGGGTAGTGGCGCACCTGGGATAAAATCAATGGAGTGATTGACCTAACAGTGTAAGGATACCCCTATGGGTGACGTGAAGATGTCCCTATATTTCTCCATGACCTTGTCCAGCTACTGCTGCCATGCAGAGGAGCCATGTCTGGAGGTCGTGAATGTGGCCACAATCTTCTTCTTTCCCTAAGGGAAAATCATAAGGAAGACAAATTTCCCCGTCTAGGAAATGATTTTATTGAAATGATTCGTAGAGATCAAAGAGATGATGGTAGGTGGTGCTACCTCCAATATCTTGTATAACTTATTTCCCAAGTAATAATAACAATGTGAGGCCTAGACTCATACAGTGCATGATGTTTCCACAAGTATGCTTGGCCTAATAATACA
This sequence comes from Pinus tabuliformis, assembly GCA_031772625.1. Lineage (NCBI taxonomy): Eukaryota > Viridiplantae > Streptophyta > Pinopsida > Pinales > Pinaceae > Pinus > Pinus tabuliformis. The sequence goes on along the minus strand of CM062817.1, from coordinate 1,742,562,895 downwards.
TCACAAACTTCAAGACGAGCAACAACACACAGTACCTTGTTTGTGAAGGGCTTGATGTTGTAAGATAGGAGACACTGATGACTAATGTGAAGATCTCGTCCTTAGTGAAGCCACCCCATGGTGTATGGATGAGGGTGTGGTGTGATTCATAGGCCCAAACACTTCACAACCTCTACTAAAATGAGGTTCTTTTGACTCTTGTTTTCAACGATGAACTGCAATGAAGAACCCTTCACCCACATTTGTGAGTGGAAGAGATGCTCCCCCTCCTCTGGATCTTCAGGCTTAATATTCTGGATCTTGGTGGTGCAAACGGTGGCACTATGTTCCTGATCAATAATCTACTTCCCTTTGTCATTCCCCTTATCGAGTTCTGACTCAGAGTCGAAACATGCATCTGATTCAGAAGACTTCAACTCGACCACCAATCACTGCTTGGCTCGATACTAACTTGTGTTGTGAATGGGGCTCTTATGGAGCTCACACCATTTTCTTGTGTCTTTCTTTGTCTTCGTGGTGTTATTCTTTGTGTGAAGCTTCGGCGGGTTGTCCTAGGTCGCCCTACCTTGGCTTTGCCATTTGTTCTATTATTTGGGGGTGCCTTTCACTTACTTCATATTTGCAGATCCAAAGTCTCACTTCTTCTATTTAAATTTTTTCTCAATCTTGACATCATATCAATAGGCATTACCAATTGAGGAGATGTCCAAGAACTCCATCTTGTCGTGGATGTACTTGTGTAAACATTCACAGTGCTTGAGTAACACATGCTGCTCAGAATCCTTGATAATCAACTTTATGCGAAGGGTATGAAAAATATTTGTGAACTCTGACATGTCTTGGTCCATTCCCTGCCGTAGTGTGGTCCACTTTATGTATTTATCTTCATAGCTCCCGACAGGGTAATATTGTTCCTTGATGATTTCTGGGAAAGAATTCCAATTGGGTGTGATTGAAAACAGTGAGGGTTCTCTCTTGTCCTTCTATTCACAATAGGTTTTCCACTAGTCCTTGACATGGGGGGAGGCTTTGAGGAGTGCAAAAGTAATCTTTTATCGATTGGAAAATTATGAACCAAAAAATATTCTTCCAACAAATTTAACAATCTATCTATGACGTTTGCATCTATCTAGCCTTCAAATATGGGAATGTCAAAGTTAACTTGTACCTTAAAGGGAGTGGTGCCTCCAGAGTGGCTATTGGATGAATATGCGTTGCATGTGGGTAGTCATTGAAGGATTTGGGCAAAGTTGTCCATCATTGCATTCCTTTATCACTTGAGGGCTTCTTCGAGCAATATTTTGAAAGGATCTCTTTCTCCCTCATCTTTCTTTTCTTTTTCCATGGAAGGTCATCGGGGTTTGCGAGGTTGGTCTTGCAAATATTCAACCAATTCAAGTCCTAACTCCTTATACTCTGACCTCGTTAAGGACATGCAAAGAAAAACAGAGAAAGAGCAAACCACTCTGATATCACTGATCTAAACTTATGCATGAACACAACATAACACGGATATAAACATAAACACAAAGATGCAGCAGAAATACAAACTTCATTTCATTAACATTAGAGAACTAAAATATGCTTACATCCAAAATGGAAATAAACTAGCTTGGGCGATGGTAGCTTATCTTTGAGAAGAGATCTGGCAACTACATGCCTATGAATTGGGTTAGGCTCAAGAGCCTTTTTATTATTGAACAACAAAGGGAAACCATAAACAACCAAAAATCTAACCCTAGGAGATGGAACACCAAGAGTTTGTGGGCCATGTTGAGGGAGTTGAGCAGCTAGCTTCCTAGGGTCGTAACTTAGACATATGATATTCGTTTGGCGCATACGATACCTCTTTAAAAAAATCTCTCTAAGTAATACGGGATTTACAGTAGGCCCATGCCTATGGCTATAAGCTTGTGGCAGACCTAAAAAAACACCGTTTAGAGGGTTAAAACAACTCCAAAAGTTCATGATCCAAAAAAATGCTAAAAATAGTAAATGTTGTTATAATCAAGGAAAATGATGGAACTGACTCAGTTTCTAAATGAAATAGGCTGGTGGCCTCTAATATCCACCTGGATTATCTTTAAACTATTAGCTATTGTGGACAAAACATTAGCAATCAAATAATGTTGTCGTAATGGAATGGGCTTTTTTGTGGGTTAACGATGTGGCTATGGTTGTCAGAGTGCTCCCATTTCTTTCATCAAGTATCGCTGGTGTGGAGTGTGGTAGTTGTGTGGAGCTTTGCACAATGAGCTTCACACTTTTGTAATTAACTTATATATTCTATTTTTATACACAACCAAACTATTAAGAAACAAAAAAATTAATCGAGATGACAATTTATTCATATGGAAGATTGCAGTTGCAACAAAAGGGTATTGTGTGAAAGTTCATTGTGTGGAGGTCCTTCGCACAAGGACCTCCGCACAATGAAATTTCGCACAAAGACAAACTTCCACACTTGCATTCATGGCAATGTTATGCAGTTATGTTCATCCAATTCTAATATGTGACAAATTAAATTATGAATATTTTGATATGTTCTTTGTTTGTATCCATGTAATAATTTTGAAGATGGGTCATTATTAAAGTTAATGTAGTTATTAGAAAATGAAAATGACACTTAAAATCTAATGGGTCTATTCAATTTCAAGATATGCAGCTCAGACATCTCTAAAACCGATAAAAGATGGCCTTGATTAGTAAATTATGATCAATAATTGTGGTCGGTTGATTATTTGTACAACTATATTTAAAATCACATATAAGGCTCAGGTTAGTGTTAAAAATAAAAGAATCAAATTAATTGAATTGACAAGTGTGGAATACCACTTGGACATTGAACATTGTCTCTGCAGAAGACGCACTACAATTACAATCATTACACGAGAAATATATAATTCACACACAATTAGGGAAGTTAAAACAACACCCTAGAAATCAAGAACAAACTCCTAATCTAAAGTTCGATTGAACCGTCACTCTATCAATACATTTCATCATTAATTTAAAACATGACACGCAATCTTTTTGAAAAAAAAAATCGAGTGAACACAATACTAATAACTCGTAATAAAATGTGTTTTGGACACTTGGCATTACTTGTTTGACATATAGTGTGTCTAAGTGGTGAGTCCAAAGCCTTGCATTTGCTCTTGCCCCAAACCCATTTGAATGTTTGCGCTAGCTTTTGCATTATTATTAAAGAAAACTAGTCCACATGTAAAATCGATGGTCATATCTATTTTTTTGGCATTACTTATTGAAGACATTGTGTCCACGTGGATGCCCTATGTAAAATTGGCCCTATCGAAAATTGAAAGAGTATGAAGTGGAGAGGTTTCAATGTGCAAAGTGTGGAGTTCGCTTCACACATGATGTCAAATATTAAAAAACAAAACTAACAAAAAAATTAAAAAATACATTAAGCAATAAAAACTAATAATAATTTCACAAATGAGATAGCTAACACAAAGGTATATGCGATTAATACACGCAATTTACATTTAGAGATTACTCTAATATATAGAGTTTTTCAGATCTAACTTATTTTTAATTTAGAGAGAGATTGAAAGAATTTCTTAACCATCTCAAACCAACATCTCAAATATAAGATGTAAGCATTAACTCAGAAATTATTCTAATATATAGAGTTTCTGATATCTAACTTATTCCTAATTTAAAAAAAAAGATTGAGAAAATTTCTCAACTATTTCAAATCAACATCTCAAATATAAAATATAAACATTAACTCCAACAAAATTAAAGAACACTCATAAATATTAATTTGCTATCGTTATAACTTTGAATGCCAATCTATCTATAGTTTAATTTTCAACTTGATGTCTGGATATTTAGATTTGAGTGTAGAATTGTCATGTCAATTTTGTATTAGTTTAAACATGTACATTCTTAAATTAAAATATTTGTTTTAAAATGTATAGTTATTGTTATATAATTTAATTAATTCATTTGTAAAGGCATTGCACAAGTAGCTTTAATATGAGTTGATATTGATTTCTAGAAATTCAATATTTAATTGAGTTTTGTATTTTAACGTGGATATTTAGTTTTGAGTAAAGTTGTTATAGTAAATTATCTGTTGTTATAGACAAAAAAAATTGAAGTTGTTTGTGGGTGATTTTTTGGTATTAGAATCTGTTGGAAAGTTAAATTTTTATTTGTGTTATTTAAATTGGTTTTTTTTATTCTGTATATGGATTCCGCACCTGAAAAACACTAGGGCACTTTCATTGTGCAGAATTACCTATTAAAATTGTGATTTCAATAAATTCTTGTGAGATTTTAGAGAAATTAAATTGGAAAAACCCACAAAAAAACTTCCAAAAAATTAACCAAAAACCACTCAAAATAATTAATAATAAAATAATGTGGATGGAATTGGAATTTTTTTTATGGGCTGGCAGTGTGGCTATGGCCATGCGATTGAGAAAAAAAAAAAAAAAGTTAATCAAGATAAGAATTTATGGTTAATCGATATAATAATTTGTGGTTCTCTATGCCACTGTCTTTAACTACGTTGGAGCCGATGACAATGCTTCCTCCACATTGTATAGGATGATGTAATCCCTGTGCTAGGCTCAATTTAATTGATAAATTTTATGATAATAAATTTATAAGATACTGGAATAGTATTATTATCTTTATAGTTCGTAATATCTAAAAATATAGAGCATAAATTAATGTGACAAGAGAACATTTAAATTATATAGTTTTAATAGGATAGTTTTAAATGGATGTTAAAATAATTTTTTTTTCTTTAATTGGTATGAAAGAGTCAGTACACATATCCTGTAAATAAAAATTAATAAAAATTATGGCTTTTTATTGGCAAAATTAGTACAATACTGTACAGATACCACCTGAAAGATCAAGTCTGATAGAATACAAACATAATAATCATTCTATTAAAATTTCAGAAAGAATATTGACATGACTTCATGGCTGGTTACTGGAACTTCTGCCTCCTTTTTGAGAATCCTCCTCCTATACATAACATTTATAATTAAAAACATCTCAACTGAATAACGATAGAGGAGGCCTGTCCTAGAAATCTAAACTAACTTACAGCTAATTAAATACTTGTTACATTTATGTCATTATTCCATTTGGACAATTTACTAGCTCATCAAAACAACCTATAGTTTTGTGAGCAGTTCAACTTATTTCTCTACAGCCTTTGTATTCCTCGACCCAGGCAGAACTCCAAAAAAAACAGTCTTCAAAGCTCCGGAACTTTCCCAAACTCCCATTGCAGCTCAGAAGGTTCCATACAGTTCCAAAGCTCCCAGAAGCCGCGAACCATTGAAACAGGTTTCCCAATTCTTAAGAGTGATTCCTATATAACATAACATTTATGATTATACAAATATACATTAAAAATTCAAAAGAGAAATTAAAAGTATTATTGAAATACTATTGGATATATCCAAAATGAGTCATCAGAATTAGTTAATTACTTAATAAGTGTAAGCGTCATCCCAGGTTGGGGTTGGATTTTCGTGTGAAAAAAATATATATAAATTATTTATATTTTTAATTTAATAAAATAAATAAATTTGAAAAACATAATCTTTTGATATTTAAAAATGATTTAATTAATAATAAATAAATTTATATATGTTTATTTTAATTTATAAGATATATGTTATATAGATTATTTAAAAAGTATTTATTTTTTTTAAATTTAATTTAAATTATTTATTTATTAAATATTAATATTTTTTATTAAAATATATTATTAATTAAAATAAATTTCTAAAAAATAATTTAATCTTTATTTTTTGGTTTTTTCTTTTCATTCAAGTTAAGCAGCTTATTTTTTTCTTTTGCATGAAGTTAAGCATTGTGCTTTCATTTAAGTAAAGCATTTACTTTAGATATGGTCAGAATAATTGTACGAGGTAATCCGAATAATTCGTGCAGTACGCTTCATTAATTATTCTTCTTCTGGGCAAAGGCATTAAAGCCATTCACGACGTTGGCGCGCAGCCGAGAGTTTTGCATCCTCAAACACGCTCCGCTAGAGAGTGTGTATAAAATCAACCCCCAGAAACTCTCTTTTCTGTGAATCCGCGTTATGCTTATTGGCTAGTACTGTTGTTACGCTCTCTTTCAGTTTTCCTGTAACTGAGCTCCGCGTATCATTTTCTCTCCTTCGAGTTGCTGCTGTTGCTGAGGAGTGTGGTTGGGCTTTGCGTGCTGAGGTTTGGTTTTTTGAGTTGCTGCCGTTGCTGAGGAGTGCGATTGGGCTTTGCCGGCTCAGGTTTGATTTTTTGATTTTTTTTAGAGTAGCTTTTACATTGTTAGATTTGGCTATTATGTTTATAAAGATATACATATTTTAATTTCTCTGGTTTTGAATTTGTGACTTAAAAAAAAAACATATGCTCTTAACCATTAAATCCACAAATTTTGTGACTTAAAAAAAAAACATATGCTCTTAACCATTAAATCCACAAATTATATATAATTTTAAATATTATATATATATAATTTGTAAAAAACTAAATTTATTAAACCCATTTCTATTATTTTTGAGAAATATATTTTTTATATCAAACTTGAAAACCTAAATGATTTTTCCTTTAAGTCAACCGTGCTCCATATAATATTTTTGAAATAAAAATTATAAAAATTCAATTTATTAGAGCCATTTTTATTATTTTTCAGAAACTTAATTTTTATATCAAATTCTTCATACAAAAATTTTGTTATGGATTTTATATATATATTAATTATTTTTAAGAGTAAATATTTTTAAATAGTTATAAGATTTTTAATGGAAATCCATTTTTTATATCAAATTCTTGATACAAAGATTTTGTTATGGATTTTATATATATAATAATTTTTTTTTTCTATGTAAAATTAATTCTATTCAGAAGAAGAGAAGGTATTTACAGGGTGACCGAAGTCAGTGCATTGCTCTGAAGAGAGCCATCATTCCAAAAAACCAACTTAAGCCTCCTTTCAGAGGAGAAGAAACACATGACCAAGTTCTAAAACCACCCATGGAGTCCCATACATCCCAAACAAAACCAGGAGATCCGTTCGTCAGCAGCCGGAAGAGACCCAAAACCCAGATGACTAAGAAGCAGCCGAGGATAGCCAAAACTTGAACAAAAAGGAGGATCACCTCCAGCAGAAGCATGCTACTCATCAGGTTGTTCCTCCACATTTCGGCACCAGCCGAATTCCTGTTCATCCTCAGAAGGAGCGTTGAATTGAGCAGAGGGACCGGGATCGGCAGGCTGCATCTCCGTGTCCTGAATACCTCTCCCTGGTTCCGGTCGAGCAGGCTGTGGCATCATACCAATGCCAAGCTGGAACGCAGGGGGAGGACCATCAACAGCTCCCGAACCTCCCGTATGACTATCAGTGCCTTCCAATTGCGTGGTTTCGTAAAACACCACCGAGATGTGTGCAGTGACCCGTGGCTGATGAAGCGAACTGTTGAAAGTAAAAATGGCTAACCCAGTTGTCGAGGGTGGCCCTGAAGGCAGATTGGATGTGCGGCGCCTTCCTCGCCCACTACGGGTACTCGGATAACGCCCAGTGAACAGCGCGCTAGTGGCCGACGAGTCCGAAGTGGAGTCATTGGGGGCATGCCTGGGTTGGCCTCGATGACAACCCATTCTCTGTCGAAGGCGGGCCATAATAGGAGGGGCTTCAGACGGGTATTCACCAAACACCACACTGAAGCCTTGAAAGCCCACAGAGGTGGGAGAGGACCGAACGAGACAAGATGGCTTGTTCTCCCCTCTCTTCCACCCACCCCTTTCCAGGACCACGCACAGAACAGGGCCAATGTACAGGAGGTTCGAGCTAAGGGAAGAAAAATATAAAGGCCTCCTTCCAGAGCCGGATAATATAACAGAAGGAATGCCACCAACCTTGAGACTAAAAACCTCAGAGCCAACAGAGATGGAATAGGACCGAACGGGAGCGGAGAGGCAGTTTCCTTCAATGTCCCCCCCCTCCTTCCAAAATCTTTACGCGAAACAGGACCAATGCACCTGAGACCCGAAATCAGAGGCCACTTCCCAGAGCCCGAACTCCGGCCAGTGCCCCAGAGAGAATTAACACAAACCAGACACCGCGACTCCGCTTCAGGCTTAGAATTGACAGAGAGGACCCAGCTTAACACCTCACCTAGCTGCATCGCGCTAGCATTACCCTGCCCCTCCTTATAATTGTCTGCCCTTTCTCGATTAACCCACACCATAACTGCCTCATTGATGGAGGCCGCCATCGCTTGCAGGTCACAGCGTGCGAGAGTCGAAGCAATAACAACGGATCCTGTAGCACTTAACGGGAGAATGTAATGGCCTGCATGCCAGGCTGCCCTCCCCCGATTGACATTACTCTTCACGTACAGGGTGGGCAGGTGTCGAGCTGCCTCCCACCACCCCTGTCCCATCACGTTGATCGCCTCCCTATTCACCCGCATCCGGGGGAGCTGCATCGCTTTGAACCAACTTGGTGAATTCCTGGGCATGGTCATGGTTTTGAATTATGTCAGTTGTGCCTGATAACATGGTGTGTCTTGCTTCCACTCCCAAATTAGCCAGGAGATCCGCGACTTTGTTCCCTTCCCTCTTGGTATGATTGAAAATAATGGCTTGATTGTTGTGGAGGAGGTGTTCTATGGCCTCCAGTCTGGCCTCAAGCCTCCAGCTATTAGCAATTTTCCTCGCATGAGTCCCGTTTTGAAGTTGTTTGGCCATGTTTATGAGGATTTGGGAGTCCCCTTCAATCTCCAGGGGCTGGAAGTTGAAGTTCTTGGAGAGGAGGAGCCCTTGCCAAAGCCCTTCCAGTTCCGCTGAGTTATTGGTGTCCCAGCCTATATTCCCAAAGTAGAGGAGGATTGGAGACCCTTTGTAGTCTCTAAAAACACCCCCAAATCCTGCATTTCCGGGGTTGCCCTTGGAGGCGCCATCGAAATTGAGCTTGATGGAGTTCCTAGGGGGAGGGGTCCAAGAGTCCTTCCGGCTATTGCTGCTCATCATCATGGTAGGTGAGTGAGCGTCCAGCTGGAGGTTCAGATTCCAATTTGCCCAGATGGCTTTTTCAGCGTCGGTGGAGGGAAGATCTTCCTGCGTCCATTTGCCGATCGCCAAGGTCTCCTGGAGGTTGTGGCAGAAATTGCCCCATATGATTTCTGGAGGGGAACTTTGATCCTTGAATATGCGCTTGTTCCTTTCCTTCCAGATCATCTAGAGGAGGAGTCCAGGGATTATTCTCCAAAGGTGATTGAGAATCCCGCTTTTGCAGGGGGTCTGGTGCCATTGATGAAGGGAGTCGGGGATGTCTATTGAACCTTTGCATTTTCTCTGACATCGGAAGCTAGCTTTGTCCCACAGTTGTTTGGCCAGAGGGCAGGAAGCGAGGAGGTGCTGAAAGGTTTCTTCATGATCTTTGTAGTTGACGCACCTGGAGGGTCCATGAAAATTCCTACGTCTGAGATTATCCCAGGTAAGAATCTTGCGATGCCCCACCAACCAGAGGAAAAGAGACACCTTGGGCCAAATGCCTGGAGTCCAAATTCGGCTCCAAATGGGATCTGGGGGGTCTGAGTCCTTGCATAAGAGCTTGTAGGTCTCTTTGGTTGTGAAGGTTCCCCTGGGCGTGTAGCCCCAACAGAGGATATCCTTGTCCTCCAAGCATCTAATTGGCCGATTTTGGAGCTCCCCCTCTAGAAGCTGCTGAGTTTGATGATTCGCATGCTCAATTATTCGATTGCTATTCTTCCATTGTCGGTATCCTTGATCCATGTCCTAGGTCCAATTCTGCCATACTTCTTCTTGTAACTGTCCTTCCCTGTATCTGTGTGGATGTTGTTCAAGGATGTTATGGATTTTTGGCAGCTGGTTCCATGCATCCATCCAGAATCGCGTCGATCGTCCATTCCTCACTTCCCCAAAACTATGTTGTTGGATCATTAGGTAGTGTTGTTTGGCGGCATTCCAGATTAAGGAACCTTTCACTGTGGGGGTGTACCTGATCAGATCTTCCGGTGGCCTGAGGTTGGCATATTTGGCTGTCCAGATGGTTGCCCATGGCTTGTTGGGTGTTGTTACCCATTGCCACCATATTTTGGCACACATGATTGAGTTGCTGTGACTTGGGTCCCTTAGACCAATGCCTCCTTTTTCTTTAGGCTTACAGACTGTTGTCCATCTCACCAAGGCCCATTTGCGATTGGTTCCAGTGGCTCCCCATAAGAAGTTGCGCTGAAGGGCTTTTATTTTTTTAATTACCCATTTGGGCACTGCCAAGATAGAAAAAAGGTATAGAGGCATAGACTGAAGGACCGCTTTGATTAGGACCAATCGACTGGAAATGTTCAAAGTTCTATGAGTCCATAGATTTAAGCGAGATTCTAGCTTCTCAAGGAGAGTGCGCCAAGAGGCGTGCTTTAAGGCGGAGGCTATTAGAGGGGCGCCCAGATATTTGGAGGGAAGGGTGTCAATGGTAAAACCCAGAATACGCGCAATGGCAAATTGAGTGACCGGGGGGGTGTGGAAGAAGTAGATCTGAGATTTAGCCGTATTGATGCAAGTGCCAGAGGCTTCGGAGAAATCATTCAGCAGGGTTTTGAAAAGAGAGGCTTCCTGAACAGAGGGGTACCCAAACAGCATATTGTCATCCACAAACTGTTGGTGGGAAATCGCAGGCAGATTGTGGATGGACAGACCTTTGAGTCGATTGGAGAGGAGGGCTTGCTTAATGTGACGACCCAGGCCTTCCGCCATCAATACAAAAAGGAAAGGTGAAAGGGGATCACCTTGTCTGATTCCTCTGGAAGGCCTGAAGGGACGGGAGGGGATGCCATTAATGAGGATGGAGAAAAAAGAGGAAGATATGAGGCTCATCACCCAGCGCACCCACATATGTGAGAAACCGAAAGCTGATAGCATTTTTTGAATGTATAACCAATTAAGCTTATCAAAAGCTTTTGAGAGATCGAGCTTGAGGATCATACCTGCTTGTTTGGAGTGCTTGAGGGAGTGTATGACTTCATGAGAGAGAATGATTCCGTCCAGAATCTGCCGCCCCTCTACATAGCCCGACTGTTCCGGTGAGATGAGCATGGGTAGAAACGGTTTCAGCCTGTTGGCAATCACCTTGGATATCACCTTGTATATGACATTACAAAGTGCAATTGGCCTAAATTTGTCCGGTGTTCTGGTGATCTCCTCCTTGGGGATAAGCGCCATGAAGGTAGAGTTAAGGGAGGGAAGAAGCCAGTGTTGGGTGCACGATTCCTCCACCACTTGCTAAACCTCTTCTTTTATCAGATCCCAAAAGGAGTGGAAGAATGTTGTGGTAAAGCCATCCGGTCCAGGGGCCTTACCTTCCTTGAGCTGTTGCATTGCTGTATCCACCTCCTGTTGCATGATAGGACGTAGGAGAAGTTCATTGTGCTCTGCTGTAATGATTTTGGGCACATTAGTGATGATTTTATCTATGGCCGGAGTTCTATCCAGTTGGGGTTCTTGATGAGCCTGCTGAAAATGCCTAAGGAACTCCTGCTCTATCTCCTCATGATTTTCCAATCTCTCCCCCTCTGGATTCTGAATGAACGAGATAGTGTTGTGCATCCTTCGTTGTATTATGGTTCGATGAAAGAATTTAGTGTTCATTTCTCCCTCTTTCAGCCATTTAATCCTAGATTTTTGTCTCCATAGGATTTCATCCTGCTTCCTTCGCTCCTCTAATTGGTTATGAATGCTCAGTTCCTGAGCCAGGGTTTCCTCGTTGTGTCCTTCTGAGATGATATGTTGCTGGAGCTCTGCCATCTCCTTGCTTAAACTCTGCTGGGCTTGAAAGATGTTGCCGAATGTCTCTTTGTTCCAAATCTTGATTTTGGCCTTAAGGAATTTGAGTTTTGCTGGAACTGAAACATTTTTGAACCGCCTGGTGGGGGAAAGGAGGTCCATGCAGATCTGATGAAGTCTTTGAATGCGGGGTGTGAGAGCCAGAAAGCCTCAAAGTGAAAAGGTCGCCTTTTTACATCACCTGGTCTTTGCCATTGGAGGGCGATCGACCAATGATCTGAGCCCGAGTATGGGAGAATTGAAGCCGATATATCTCCGCCTAGATGCACTATATTGTCAGAAAGGAGGAATCTATCAAGTTTGGATGCTATTTGTTTCCGTCCAGTTCTACGGTTGCTCCATGTATGCGTACCATTGCAAAATTGCATATCTATGAGAGCATTGCTATATATGAAATCCTTGAAGTGGGCAACCTCCTGCTCCAGTCTCGCGCGCCCCCCTTTCTTTTCTTCCATCTTGGTTATCATATTATAGTCCCCTCCTATGATCCACAGCGGATGGACTCTGTTGCTGTTGAGTTCTTCCATTGTATTAAGAGCTACAATTTTTTTGCTGGCTACTTGGGGAAAATAAACGTTGGTCAAGTGGCCATACACATTAGTGCCTACTATGTGAAAGTTTGCTTGAATCATGTGATGTGTTGCATGAATGTCTTTCAGCTCAATCGCTTGGGTGCTCCAAGCAATTGCCAAACCTCCCGAAGCCCCTGTGGCATCCACTGCCACCGAGTGACATCCTGGCCAAGCTTTAGATAGAATATTTGCTATAGCAATATTATTACACTTAGTTTCTTGTAGAAAGAAAATTTGTGGCTGCTCCTGCTTAATCATATCTTTTATTAGTCTTCGTTTCCCGGGGCTGTTGAGCCCTCTTATATTCCAAGAGATCAGCTTCATGGTTCACTGTTGTGGGTGGGCTTGTAGTACTTAGTTAGCTTGGCATACCTGCCTGATTCCACCAGAATTTTCCCTAGCGCAATTGTCCGCTGGAGATCTGTTCTTCTCCCTCGCTTTTTGGAATCCTTGGGGGGTAAGCCTACATCCCATTGACTACCCGATTGGATGCCAAGCTGCTGTTGTTGGTAAGCTCTGGCGATGATGACTTCCAGTTTGCTGATCTGGAGCTCTGATATTTTGTCATAATCCCTTTTCCTGCAAAATTGCTCCATTGCCAGGATATCAAGACCATTTAGGTCAATGCTCTCAGGCTCTTCCTCCATTTGTTGTACTTGATTTTCCTCATCCACAATGAAAGCAGGGCTTAAGGATTGACTGGGAATGTCATCCACCTCCATATCTTTCTCTTTTTCCTCGGAGTTCTTGCTTGCCTTCTGGGGTGAGTCCGGGGGGGAACTGACATGCAAGGGGGGGGCTGAGGGCGCAGGATCAGGGGGGGTATGCAGGAGATGGTCAGCTGAGGGATCGGCGAGGGCCTCAAAACTGTTTCTGGTTGAGGGGAGGGAGGCGGCATTCGGCAAGGGTTTTTTCCCTAAGGGGGGCTTCTTGTGAGATCTTTTACGGGAGGCTACTTTAGTAAATCCTTCTTGATCGGTCTGCCCTGACGGTGCAGCATTGACAGAGTTGAGATTGAGAGGACAATCTCTGAAGAGATGACCCAATGCATGGCATCTACGGCAGCGAAATGGGACATGCTCATAATCTAGGGGTTGAACCCATTCGAAATCATCATGAAGAAGACTTACCGAGTCCGGGAGGGGTTTGTCCAAACGCATGAAGACACAAATACGGGCGTAGGAGGTGTATCTGCGCAGTTTCGTTTCCTCCGCCGATTTTACATACTCCCCCAATCCATTTCCTATGTCCTTGAGAGAATCTTCATCCCAGTACTCCGCCGGAAGCGAGTACATCCTGATCCATACTGGAGCCCAACTAAGGTCCTCCTTGTCTGGGTTGAACCTTTCCACCCACGCTCTTAGGTAGAGGCCCGCTGAATTGAAGAAGTAGGGCCCTTGATCCATGATACGGTTTCTATCTTCTATGCACAGAAATATCACTGTGAAGAACCCTTTAGGTCCTAGTTGCAGGGTTACATGGCCTTTAGGCTTCCATTTGGCTGAGATCCAGCCATGCAATGCCTTTTCCGTCGGCCAGAAGCCAATAAACTTTCCAATAAGCGCATGGTCCTTCATGAACTGGATTTGTCCGTTGGCCCTATGGCTCGGCAGTTCGATCTTGGGTCGTTCAGCAGCCACTGGCTTGCAGGTCTTCGATGTGATCCTAGGCCTTTCCTCTGTTTCTGGAGATCCCTCCGATTTCCCGTTGGCTTCTTCTGTCGCATGCGTGGATTGATTTGTATTCTTCTGCCCTTGAAGGCGATCACTGTTCTCTGCATCGTGCCCTAGCTCAGAAGTCAGAGAGCCAGAATGCCCTTGAGGCTTACGAGTGGACGATGGGGAGGGCGTTGAGGCCCCCCGGGAAAAGCCCATTACCTCGGCGGAGAACCAAAGGCGGTTTGTCGGTTGATGGCCACTGATCGTTCTGCAAGGATCTGGAGGAGTGCAGGGAGCGCCGTTGTAGGGTTTTCAGAACCGTAGTACCCTATATATAGATATATATATATATATATATATATATATATATATATATATATAATAATTATTTTTAAGAGTAAATATTTTTAAATGGTTATAAGATTTTTAATGGAAATTCATTTTAATAAAGTAAGGTTGAATATTTTAGAGTAGGTTTTTTGTGATAACAAATAATCTTAGATGACTTATGTGAAGAAAGAAGAATTTTTTTAGATATGACTTGATTTTATGTTTTAGTAAATAGTTTAAAAGAATGAAATCTAGTCTCCAACTTTATAAATATGATGTATTGTCTTACATTATAAATTGTATGTTTTAACATAATATTAAAACCCATAAAGGAACTATATATTCTTGATAATTCCAATTTCATCCACTAACAACTTTTTTTGAAAAGACAAATTCATATCCATCTTCATAAGTGAGATCACAGTATGTAAATATTTTTAATTTGCTACTAATAAGACTTTGAGAATCTTATCAACCATAAATAGTCTCAAGCTTACAATGACCAATAGTGTTCAAGGTATTTGACAAAAAAAATAAAAAATAGAGAAACAAATTTTGATATTTAGGACTACGCATAATAATATAGGTACTGACTATTAAAAAGGGTTTTGTTATCTTATATGTCACAGAAATTAAAAGGAAAAAGAACAACAACTTTGATGATAACATTTAACCACTTTTACAATTAAGTAGATAGATTTGCATTTACTCAAGAAATATGATATGAAGAAGTTAGCATGCTCATATCATTATACCTAAGTATACAAAGAAGTTAGCATGCTTATATCATTATACCAAGTATATAAGGAATGAGTTAATAAGTGAAAAACTCAATTTTTTTTTGTAAAATCATTTTTAGAATAATGTTGAGATAAAATCGTGACAAGAAACATATAATGCCTCACCAAATTCTTTTTCAAATGGAAGGATGGTTAATAAGAACATCAAATTTATACTAGAGTAATAAGAAAGAAAAAGCATTTGTGATACCATATTGTGTTCAAATGACATTGATATCAAATACAATGAAAATTAAGATTAAATAAATTATCTATTATTTTGTTTTAATTAGCAAATATCATTATAAAATAAATTTATCTGACTTTGTTAAACCAATTAATCATCTATATTATATATATATATATATAAATAAATAATTAATTTGATTAATTAAATACTTTTAAAAACTTAAAATAATACATCTTTTCTACTCTATGAACAATGTCATATTTATATTTAATTAATTTTTCAAAAAAATAACAAAATTATTAAAAATTAATCTAGTAATTATTTTATTTATCAATCAATAATGTAAAGAAAAAATATAAAATTTTAATACGTATTATAATTATTATTAAATATTTAAGCAAAACAATTATTTAAATATATATTTATTATATTTATATTTATTAAATTTTATAAAGTAAGTTATATTTAATCAATATATTTTAATAATTATTATTTTATACTTATTACATTTACAAAATGATCATTTATTTATATATTTTAATATTAAAAAAAATTAAATAATAAATTAATTAATAATAAATATAAGATAAATTCATAATTATTCTATTTAATTAATAAAATATTATTTTTTAGTTAACAAATATTTATTTAATGTCTTTTCATTCATAATGAACACATTTTTATCTTTACTATAAAAATGATTACAATAATTATCTTTAATTTGTTCTTAAAAATATGTGCACTACAACACCAAAGATTTTTCCTTTTCTTACACACTCCAAATATGTACACAACACCATCAAAGATTCTTCCTTTTTCACACACTCCAACTTATGCATAAAATGAAGGGTCCAAAACTTTCCCACTAGTGAAGCCTCGGACCATCCATTTTCAAAACCATTTTTTTAATGTTTCATTTCAATTTTCTATTAAATAAAGCTTGGTATATGATTTGGTTGTACAATATGTTATTAATAGTAATATAAGTTAGAGTTAGCTTTTCCAATGCCTTATTTCCTTATGAGCTAACTATGGTGAGTTGTAAGCTTACATAGGGACTTGCATTTGTCCAATTGTCGTAATTATCCTTAACTGACACTGAGCTTCCTCCATTGCTATATAATGGAGGCTTTCTATGTACATTAACATAAGTTTGTGAGTAATTCAATACTCTTTCATGGTATACAATGCCAACCAAATACATAGTCTTCATCTATTACAATGTCAACCAAATACATGTATGACTTCTTCAATGAATATCATTTACAAATTCTCTTAACTTTTCAAGAAATCCTTAGGAATTAAAATCTTCAGTTAAAATATGTGCCCAAAAAAACTTTTGGCTTCCAAATTCTTACCACAAACATTTGAGGGACTCAAAAAAATACTATGTCAGCGAATGCAAGCCATGCATTTTGATTCCTCTTGTCGTTCCCCTCCGAAGCAATTCAGCTGGAATTTAACTTAATTAACTACTTTGTTAAAACTGCAACAATTGAACTAACTCCTAGCCATCCCAAAAAATGCATCAAGTAGCATTTATTGATGATTTGGAGCCAAGTTGTTTCAAATGGTTTGTCTGTTCATCTTATTCACATATGTTTTCCTCCTTTTTAAACAAAATAAAAAATGGGCAATTAAAAAATGCATAACTTGAATTGCTTGGGATGAACAATGTGTTGTGCCACTTGCAAATGGGTTGTACCAATAACTTGCTGGTCTCAACTTCAGAGACTGAATTACAATGCCTTCAAAAATTTGAGCTGGAGATAATTGTTGATAAGGTGCTAATCTCTCCTTCTTCCACGCTTGATGATGTTGATTGTCGAAAGACTGAAGCTGATGATCATGACGCATCGCATGTCTTTGTCACACCCAGTTTTGAAAAGAATACTACTAGTATTGGATCCTGATTGCTAAGAAAAATGGGATATACTGGAGGAGGACTTGGGAAGAATGGAAAGGGAATTGTTGTTCCTATTAACCCTATAGTGCAGACATCAAGAGTAGGTCTTGGATACAATCTTGTTGTTGCCTCATCACCTACATCCAACTGTGAGGTGCTTGAAGAAAATGCTCCTAATAAACAAATTGATGACATGGCTATAAGTGTCATTCCAAATGAAAATGTTGTGGCACCTAGCTTTGAATCTATAAAAACAAAGACTGAGGCATCTCCACATCCTCATCAAAGGAAATCATCCAAGTTCCAACATTATTGGTCAAATAGTAGTCCAACATTTAGATCGTTACATAAGAGACGTGAAAGAATGAATTATGGACCAATGCCAACCATCAAGATTGATTGTGTATGGATCCCTGAATGGTTGTGGCATCATTTGAACCAATGCTTGAAGAATTCATATCATTGTATTGCATCAATTGTTCATTGTTGATTGCCACTGTTCCCTTAGTTGTGCTTCAGGGGTGAAAAATTGCTGACGACGAAGAATGTTGATTCTTGCTTCTTCCGCAATTTTGTTTTGGGGGAAAGGAGGGGAATTAGACGGTGGAAGATATTGTTTTCGTTGCTTTGATCAATGCGATGGTGACAATGTTCAGACAACTTCAAGAGTGTTGTTGTACGACATTTTCCATACTTACAAGCCTCATTAGTTGTTTGTTGGTTGATGGTGTTGCTTTTGTTTGAAGCCTTTGTCCCGGTTCTTTACTGGCACCTAGTTTCTTTGAAACATTTTTTGGAGAAGTTGAGAGTGTTTGCCACCCTTGTGCCTCTACAACAATCCTATTTTGAGATCAACCAACTTCATCGAGGTTTCACGGCTCTCATCTCTAGAGTTTTGGTACTTCAACATTTCATACTTCTTGATTAGAGTAGGCTTATGTTCTTTCCATTCAGTAGATCGTTATGGGATCTACAATTTCAGCTCCATGATAATTTGAGCACTAGCATCTTTCTCTCTTTTAGGGGGGAGTTTTTTTCCTATGGGTTTTTCTCTCTTTCTCTGCTTATGAGTGTTTGTACGTGGGTACCTAATCATGCTTGGTTTCTGGGACTCATTCTTTGTTTTCTTTTTCTTTAGTCACTCCCTATGTTTTTCTTACGAGGGGGTGTTAGAGTTGGCTTTTCTAATGCCTCATTTCCCTATGAGCTAACAATGGTGAGTTGTAAGCTCACATAGAGACTTGCATATGTCCAATTGTCGTAATTATCCTTAATTGACACTTGGATTCCTCCATTGCTATATAGTGGAGTATTTCTATGCATATTAACATAAGTTTGTGAGTAATTCAATACTCTTTCAATATATTTGGTTTTATAATTTGAGTAGGTTTAATTATTGAGAATGTGTTTCTTCCTAAAAAATTATAGACTCAAATGTAAAGGGATACACCCCAATAAACTTTATTAGTCAAACTGATGCTGCAAACATAAAGAGGCTCCTTGTGTCACAAAGAAGGAAGTGACATAAAGCAATTTGGTACCTAGCTTATTATAATATAATTTAGATGGATCGTTGTTTTATTTTTTTTCTCCTAGTAGAATTGGGATGTAGATATATTCTAAATTTTTTATTGCATAATATAACCACACATAATTACAAACTTTAAGGATGTAGTTGCTTAGTTTGTATATTCCCACCATTTCTTCTTTTGTAGCAAAAGTAAATGGACACCACATAACACAAGTCCATATGAAAACATCTACTCCATATGTTTTCCACAACAATTTTATATAATCAACAACATACCTATGTATTCTCTCTTCATGGTAGCATTGCCCACAAGTTATGCCTCTTCTTGCAATCAATGGTTAGTTTATAAACCAAGAAAATCATCCTCTCTCATATGGAGACTTCTACCATATCTAGGTTATACAGACACTTTTCCATCTTGTGGAAAATTTCCTCTATGTCCACACCTATATTCAATATGGACTCTCATCATCAATAGCATCATGCATAACATAACTCAATCATGGTTCAATACACTAATAAAATTCTCTGCACAATTCTCCAACTCAATATTAATGGAACCACTAGTTAATTCTTCTACATTGAGACATAAACATAATGTTACGAATTCATGTCATCATTATTCTCTATAGGAACAAACATTGCACATGATCAACATCCCAAAAACAATAATCATCCAAGTAATAACATGTAATCTACAGTCATGCACATAGAACTGTACACCAATATAACCAAGCTAACCCATTCACATATATCCACAAGGATTTAATGTACAAATATGAATTCTTTATTCTTTTATGTACAAAATAAGTACAATGACTTAATGGCCACATATCAACTTATAGAACTCATTGGGTTGTCAGGTCCAAGGTTATGACAATCTCAACGTTTACCTTGTATCAATCTCAAGATTTCCCCTCTTCTTCTTCAAGCCACCTCTCTTATTTTTATCAGCTACTCTTCTACCTTTTACTTCCATATTCTCTTCTCATGCTACTTCAACTACTAATGCACATGTTCTTTCATTTTCAACTTCTACCTTTTCATTTCCATTTTGAAATCCATCTTCTTCTCAATGATTATTTTTCTATAACATGACCTTCGAGCTTCCACTCAGTAGCATGTTCCTTCTTCAACACATCCTTTAGAATCCCTTGTACACATGCATATAGATCTTCTCTTGACCATTTCTATTTCTCTCATGCTTTGAATTACAAAGATTACTATCACAATGTGTAGTATTGTTACATTTTGCAACAACATTGTCATGTTCTGAGCATTGTCACATTCTGCACCACATCCATTTCATACAATCTTTACATTGGCATCCTCAAAATGACTTTGATTCTCCTATTAGATTCCCTAGGTTATTAAGAAATCATTCCTTCCTGCTTATGAGGTAAAGTCTTCCAATTTCTTGTTATCCAATGCAACTTTCATCACTATTGCATTCAATGGTTCTACATTCTTCATTGTTGTGCATTCAATTCTATAAAAAATAAAATGCATCATCGCCTTGTTGCATGTTCTTCTATGCCATATTTCTCAATATATAACATGAGGGTGGCACCACATATAGTGTATTCCACAACAATTATGTATTCAAAAACATCTTAGTGCTCTTTTATGGCAGCACTACCTACAAGTTATGTCACTTCTTATAATCAACAGTTAGTTTATAAACCAAGGAATTTGTCCTCTCTCATATGGAGGCTTCTCATATCTAGGTCATGTAGACACTCTTCCATGCTTTAGCAAAATTTGTATACTCATACATACATTCAATAAGAACTCTCATTATCATGAGCAACATACAAAACAAAACTCAATCATGGTCCAACACACTAATAAACTTCTTTACACAATTTTCAGACTCACTAATAATGGCATCACTAGCTAATATTTTTACATAAATATATATACATAATAATAGAGGGTCACAACAATTTTTTTTTTTATAGGAACAAACATTCTACATCCTCAACATCCTCACAACATTAATCATCCAAGCAATAGAAATGTAATCTACAACAATGCTCACATAATTATACAATAGTATAACATATGGAGAGGGATTTAATATAGAAACTAGATTTTTTATTCATTTATGAATAGGAGTAAATACATTGGCCACTTATCAACTAGTTGGTTACCAAGCCCAAGGTCATGGTAACCTCAATGATTACCTTGTATCTCTCTTGAGTTCTCCTCTCTTTTTCTTTGAGCCACTTCTATTCTTTTTGTCTACTACTCTTTTTATCCTTGAGGTTGTATTTATTTATCTACAATGACATACCTTCCTTCTCAAATAGTTTTCTCATATTTCCTTACTATACCAATTCATATGCTCTTTCATTTTTAACTTTTACCTTTCATTTCCATTTTGAATTTATCTCTTCCCAATGATTCCTCTTTTGCAGTGTGACCTTCCAACTTGGACTCAATAGCATGCTACTCTTTTTATCTTTGAGATTGTATTTATTTATCTACAATGATATGCCTTCCTTCTCAAATAATTTTCTCATATTTCCTTCATATGTTCTTTCATTTTTAACTTTTACTTTTCATTTCCATTTTGAAATTTATCTCTTCCAAATGATTCCTCTTTTGCAGTGTGACTTTCCAACTTGGATTCAATAGCTTGTGACTTTCCAACTTGGACTCAATAGCATGCTCCTTGTTCAACACATCTTTTAGAATCCCTTTTACACGTGTACATATTTTTTCTTACTATTTTTATTTTTTCATGATCTATGCTGCAAAGAGCACTATCATTACAACATCTCTACTATCTTAACTCAGGATCTACCAAGCACCAAAATGGATCAATATATTTTTATTTTATTTTGGCCAAATGAAAATGTTAAACAAGACACTACAACATCTATCTGAATTCAAACTTCTGTGATTTTCATTTTTCATATTAAATTACATTGATTAGAGCTATTTCTAATTATATTTAAATGGAATCTGCTTGGTTACATATTTAGTTGAAATAAATCGTTTCTGCTAGGATGTAGTGAATTCTCATTCATAGATAAATATGTTCCTTATATTTCAATAGAATCCTTTTTGCATGGTTATATACTTAGTTGACCTACAACCTTTTGCCTACATGTATGTAATATAATATGTTGACCTGTTGTGTCTTGGCTAGAAGAGTAGGCGACCCCATAGAGGACGTCTCGGCTCTTGTTGAGGCATAAGTTACCTACTATTGTGCGGCTTGCAGGTTGTTGCACGTAGCCTAGGTTTATAGTGGCAGCCAGTCAGATTTGATCCTGGGTCTGTTCAGGATAACTCTCACCGGTTACCGATTATCCTAGATTCAAAAAAAATATATATATAATAGAAACACTTTTAAAGGTGGTTATTAGATAAGAGTTTATGTTTGTCAATTGATGAAGGGCATTGCCTTTTATTGCTCTGTGCAGATTATCTTTACTTACTATGGATGCTTCTGAGTTATCGAGTGAGATGGAGGATGTAGAAATGTTCGACACTGCCTCTGAATTCTCGAGTGAGATGGAAAATGAAGAAATGTTCAGCGCGTCTGAATTTTCAAGTGAGACGGACGAGGAACCAACTCTCAGCGGGAACAGCTCTGTTTCATCAATAAATACATCCTCAACCTCAGTTGAAAACCCTCCAGAAGCTATTCCAGATGGATCACATCTATTTCAGATTATAAAGATTGTATCTGACAAGCAGGAATTGAGCTTTGTAGACAAGTTCCATCTCCCAAAAGAACAGATTTTGGGCCTGTGCAATAGAATTTTACCCAATTCTGCAGATAAGCATGCGTATCCTGATATCAGAATCGATTTTAAGTCCTTGAATCAAGTATCGTTGCCCACAGTTGGCTTCTATGGGGACAAGAGAACGATGGGTAGAATATTGAAAGAAATGGGCGCGATAGATGATTCGATTCATAAGCAAATGGAGGAAGAAAAGTTCGAGGCAGGCTTGTACGTTAGTCGTTTGGAGCGAGTCATCATTGTTTTCTATTGGCATGAAGAAACCCATCTCACAGATGCATCAAGGAAAAATGTTTCATGCAATTTTATACGCTATGTAGTGGACCTTTGTGATGATGTTTATGTGTGCGTTGAAGATCATAATCTTCTTGAAACTCTAGCTGCTTCTGTCGACACCACTTCTGTGCAATATACGCCTCCAGATCGAACAGAGACAATTAAGATAGGCATTTTTCAAAGTTCTAAAAATGATGTCACGGTTTCGTCTGGTTTCCAAGTAAACATTGGAAGGCATATCAGTACGCCAAGTACTGAAGGTGTTGCTATTATGCCTCGACAAACATTGTTCTTTGCTGAAGGATATCACCGCTGTGCTTTTCTCACTGCGAATTACAAAGGGTCAAGTAAGTATAGAAATAATCAAAAAATAATTGTTCGGGCTGATGCACTTGCAGCAGAGTTACAGAAATTATCCAAAGACTATGATCTTGATTTCACTAAGCTCAGCAATAAAGACTTTGCTTCTCTTTTAGAACATTCTGGATTTCCAGAATTACGGAGCTATACAGATTTGAAAGATTCTATTCAGGTTCGTCGTGCAGAAAATCAAAAGTTCAATATTCAATCGAAGTTGAATGAATTAGAGGAGAAAATGTTGCAGAATTTTCTCCGTGTTCTACCCGAGTACTGCAGTTTTATTCGATATTTATCAGACTCGGAATCTGAAGAGCATGTTGCAGTTCAGGAAACTGATATTGAAACGAGTCCATTGCAGTACCTAGAAGATCAGTTGGCAATTATTTTGGGTGGCAACTCTGGTAGGCAGAAACTGCTTTTTGTGGGCTCGGAGATTAAGTTTCATGGAACAGATGGGGTGGACTCAAGATTCATCGTTGAAAGCCCTGGAAAGTCTGCTCGCACAGTTCTGCTTGAAGAAGAGATTATGTTAAGGGACACAGTTAATGGTGGCAAGTCAAAAAAGGCAAAGTTTGTAGTTTCAGGTGAGCAGTTTATTCTGAATGTTGGAAGCAAAAGTTTCAAAGGAAATCTAGAAGTCTCCACAGATGCAGTCCGTGAATGGGTAAAATCTTTTGTTCCTAAAATATTACTAACCCTAGTACAGAACATTGTTTTCTTGGGTTTCCTTTTGAGCAATTTAGAGCAGATGAAGAACTTTGGTCAGCCTATTATAAAGAAACTACAAAATCAACGGCAGAGAGATCTCATAGTTGAGAAACGGCTTCTCTTGGCGATCCTTACTAGCAACAATAACTTGGACAAAGTAAAGAATTTCGATAGTTCTGACATGGAGAAGTTTCTGACTTCAGGTAGCCTTGATAATATTTTGGCTGAAATAGAAAATGTGAAAGCTGACCGTTCATCGCAGTTGCAAGAGTCTCGTTTGCAGTGGAAAAGCAAGTGGAATGGTTTTAAACTTGATGAACCTCTGAAAAGGGCTATTTTTTCCATTGATCAATGGAAAAAGCTTTCCTCACATATATATAATAGTGCAAAAGAAGAATTCAGTAGAAACATTCAAGCAATGATTAGGAAGGATATCCTACCTCTGCTTAGGGAAAAAATTGAATTTGAAAAAGAAGAAAAGGAAAAACTTCAGAAGCAGCAATTTAAAACTGAAGAGGAAAACTTTCTCACTGAAACAAAGGCAAAACTATCCCAAAGAAGTGCCATTGGAAAACGTATGCATGTTACAGGCTGTTCTATTGGAAGAGCATACTATGTTACATATTTAGAGGCATGTTTAGAAATCTCCACCGAGGAGGAACAAAAGCCCAGTATACAATGGATGATTGTAGAGCTGTCACCAAACAAAAAAGACCTGGATGGGTTAAATTCAAATCCAATGCATTGCATTATACCCTCTTGCTCAAACCCCTTTGAATTATTGTGCTGTGATCCTGAGATAGAAAATCTTAAAAAGGTTGCATATCTGAAATCTGGTGAGTTGCTCGTTTTTATCCATAACAAAGAACATAATAATCTGCGCTTGTACAAGTTCCCCAAAATAGGACCATTTCTACCTGAGAGAAATCATGTTCGCTCATTTAAAAAGGATTTTGATTTGGTAGCTTTTGATGAACGTACCAGATTCCTGGCTTTATATGATGCTCAGGAATCGAAGGTTGTAATATTCAAGTTTGATGAATCATTTCGGAATGTAGATTGGACAGGTATTGATATCATACTCAACTTGTTTTCTGGAAGCACAAATATAAAATGGATGCAGTGTGTTCCCGGGAAAGCCGAACTGCTTTTAGTTGATGACACAAACAGGCTCAGGGTTGTAGAATTCCATCAGCAGGATTTGATGAAGCCTAAGCATATCATTCTCTCATCAGACTTTTTAGATGCTTTCATTTCAGGGGACGGTTACTTTCTCTTTGTTTTTCACACACCGGCAAAGTTTTCAGATCACAAGGAAGAATGGGTTCCATCTTCTGCTAAAGGAGCTGCACGAGAAAGCAAGGCTGCATCAGAATTGGAGCTGAAAGTTTACGCGTTAGGTGATGCCATGTCTTTCCTAAAGAACATTTTATTGGATGTAAATGTCAAAGATGTTCGTGATTTGCAGGTGAAGCTTGTATATTATGGCTCTCAGATTCACCTTGTTGTATACTCTGATGTTGGGCGTAGCTGCTTTTCTAAAATTTTGAATCTAGTTTTAGCGACAGAAGTTTTGGAGTTTCAAGAATTAGGAAAACAAGATTCGAATTCAGAAAGAGACAATAACAATGCCATGGACCGGGACTCTCAAAAGTCTAGTGCTACATTAGACTACATCTATCACATTTTTGATAAATTTGCAGTTGATCCCGCACTATTTAGAGGGAGTATCAGGGATCTTAACTTCCATGTTTTGCTCAAGTCAAGAGACACCACCTTTGGAAAAGACCGCGGGCAAAGAAAATATGAAGAATACTTGAAGAATCTTATTGGGCGGTTAAAGGAAGAAAAGGGAAAAGATTTCTCAAATGTCAGGATTCAGTTCCAAGTTCAACTGGCTGAAATCACAGACAGTACAAAAGTCTTGTTCTCTCCCTATCCAAAAAGGCCGTTGGGAAATTGGTTCCGTCAACTTATTTGTCTTGTACCTATTCAAATAAGTCGCGCTGAAAACAATGGACTACAACCATTGCTTGATGGGCTTCAAATACCTCCACACCTCACTTATGCAGATAGCATATCACTAGCAACTTTGTTGCGCTTCGGCTTGTATGATGCTGTCCTGAGTCAGTGGAATGGTAAAATCAAGGTTGTCTCATCAATGGGCAAACAAAGTAGCGGTAAATCATACTTATTAAACCACCTATCTGGCTCCCTTTTCGATGTAGCTGGGGGAAGATGCACTGATGGAGTGTGGATGACAGTTCGAATGGATTCAGAGTGCCTCTATGTATTGATGGACTTTGAGGGATTAGGCAGTTCTGAGAGAACAGAGCAAGAAGACATGTTACTCTCAGTCCTAAATGCTGCCCTGAGTAATTTAACAATATTCAACAAGAAGGTTTGTATTTAGAGCTGTCTTGTTCGTTTGCTTTTACTGGTTTACCACTTGATCTTCTCATATGTTAGTAGCCTTATCAATTGCCATACTTTGCTTCTTATCAGGATTTTAATCTTGACAAGGAGACGGAAGTTATCTTTCAGCGTTTCCAAAGTGGGGTGAGTTTGGTGAAGGATGCCAAAAATCTATTTAAAGGACTATTTTACATAGCTATCAAAGATGTAGACGCCTCTGATGTGAAGGAATTAAAAGTTGAATTCCGTCAAAAGCTTCTACAAATTTGTAAAAGATCTCGGGAAAATTTTCTTACCAAGATGTATGGAGGAATGTTTGTGCTTGCTGCAATGGCTCCTTTTACTCGAAAAGAATATCACCAGGGAAGCCTTCCTCATATTGCTTCGACAATAAAAGGGTTGGGGCATAGCTATAATAGTGACCGTGCTTTCTTGAGAGATTTGAAGCTTGTTATTTCTCAGATAGCAGTGAAGGATTGGACCCCTATAGATTTGAAACGTGTTGCTATGAAGGTGGATATCCTTCGCAGGAACTTGGTTTCTGCTGTTAAGGCAGGATGCATTTCCATGGCGGGAACCAAAAAGCTACTTAAGAATTTTGACTCTCAGGAAGAGGTAAGGGATGCTCCAATAGTACTTGGGGATCTCTTCATTGATTTGCAAGATACTGGCCTGGAGCTTGCAGCTCTAGACGAATCTACATCGAATTATCAGATTTTGAGTCGTCTTAGATCAAGACTAGAAAGCGTCTTGGGTAGAAAAGGCAAAACCGATGATTTATGGCACTCCAAATTTCAGGACTTCATAAAGGCGTTGGCTGATAGACGCTGTGATCGAGTTCAAAAATGGCTTCACTGCAACACTGCAGAATTTTCTGGGAATGATGATGTGCAAAAGTTGCAGCTGGAGGCAGTTTTAGCCCTTGCAGAACTGAAACAGGGCCTCTCTGTATGTGGTTGCAAATGTTCTGTTTGTTTTTGGCGATGTGTTTTAGAGAAAGGTCATTCCTCTGATCACTCTTGTATGGGTAACCATGTCTGTGCTGAGAGGTGCACATATTGTTCTCTCAAATTACACCAAGACCAAGAAAATGAAGTGGAGGAATGTACGAATTTGGCAGGCCATGAAGGAAATCATGATTGCAAAAAGAAAAATCATACATGTGTGGAGATATGTTCTTTATTTGGCAAATCATCCAATTGCAGCAAATCTTGTTGTTTGAAAATTGGACATGAAGGTACTCATAAGTGCAGTTCATCACAACATTTGTGTAACAAAAAGTGTTCCCTTCCAAGCTGCAAAAATATGTGTGTTATACAGATTGAACTTGGGGATCATGAAAAACATGCTTGTGATGAAAGGTTTTGTCCCAGAGATTGCATCATTAAGGGGTGTCCTAGAAGCTGCGGTTACAAAGATCACTTCCATGAATTGACAAGTAATGAACATCTCTGTGGTAATGAACATATCTGTCCTGAGAAATGTGAAGCGGATGGCACTTGTGAAATTTTCACCGAACTCATGCGACAGACACGCTCATTTCAGGGCCAAAGAGGTTCCTTTGAGTATATACATCTATCTGAACAAAACGGTCTGCAAAAGGACTGTTGCATTGCCATTCCACCTTTTAAAAGATACCATGATGGTGTGCATCTCCACACACTAAATCCAGATGTTGTGCATTATTGTAAGGTTAGATGTCAAGCTTGTGGGTATTTTTGTCGAAAACCTATCAATCATTCTGGTTTTCATAGCACTGTTCATGGGAACATGAGGGAAGTCAGTTTTGCATCAGACAAGGAGGAAATTGATATCCAGGGTAGAAAGTATATTTGGGGAGAATCTGGTGTGGCAGAAATGTGTAACATGTATTGTAAATCACAAGGTCGGGGTCACATTCATTTGATTCTTTGCCCTACGAATAAGGGTTTGCCTTGCACAAGGCATATCTATGATGGCTCTCGGCATGAGAGAAGAAAATATGGCCCAGATGTGGATGTGCCAAAAGATGAACTTACCCATGAGACTTACTGGACGCAAATGCGGTTTGAAGATCCATGTACTGAAGAAGATAGGCAAGAGTTTGCTCTATGTAATCATCTGTGCGGGTCAAAGGAGCATAATGAAATTGATGGTACTTCCTCAAAATCTTATTGCACAGAGAAATTATGGCATGCTCCTGTACAAAGAACCTCTTCAACACCATCCACTGCAGGCCACATAATTGCAGGTCACCATTTTCTCTGTGATCATTCAAAAAATGTATCGTATCACATGGTTTTTGTCATTGACAAGTCTGGTTCAATGACTTTTGTTGATATAAAACCAAACTTGGCCAAATTCGTTCCTCGACACAATTGTAGGCTGGGCGTTGTGTATGAGTCTATTGATCGATTCATTAAGACTCGGCTTAAAACCACTAGCGATGATACTATATCTGTGGTTCTATTTGATGATACAGCAATTCTTGCTCTAGAAAGGAAAGAGATGAAAGAAGATATAGTGGATGATCTTCTTCAATATGTTCCAGAGGGGTCAACTAGTTATTCTTCTGGTTTAACATTGGCAAAAGAGGTCATTTGTCGGGGGTCCAGTGATCCTAACGTGGAGAAGAAGAAACCAATAATTATTTTCTTCAGCGATGGTGGAAACAATGATGGACTAGATCCTATTGATTTTGTGATTGAATTGAATAACACAGAGCCAATGCCGATACTTCATACAATCATGTATGGAACGGATCCTGAATTCTCTATCTATGGAACGGATCCTGCAGCTTTTATCTTGGAGAAAATGGCAGCAACTGGGAATGGCACATTCCAGCTCAGTGTTGATGAACTGCAATTAGCACGGAGCTTTGAGAATATAGCGATTAATCCTGTCGTATCTTTAATCCATAAGACTTGAAGGTTTAGTGTAATTTACTGCAATTCTAGAATCGAATCTATTTTATTGAAGTATCTGCAGAGGCCTGTATGAGTTCAATTTTATCAATTTTTTTTTGTTTGTTGCAGGGTAAAACAGCTATACTTTGCATTCTAGCTGTCGTGGTTCCACTCTCTTGTTAGATTGCTTAACCCAGCTCCACTTCTCATTGGATGAGTCAATGGCTAGTTCATTATCCTATGCAGCGCGATGAGTAGAAGCCGGATGGAATGCTTTCTATTTTGAATATGCATGGATGGTAATAATATCCTGTCTAGTTTTGTACATACGAGTTTTGTACATATTAAGAGTAGAAGAAGGATTGCCCGATAAATCCATTGATGTAAATTGATTATGCAGCTCTGTAATTTGCACTTTCTATAATTTGTAATTTGTCATAGTTGAAAATAAGTAGTTTGTTAATGGGCATTAAATGAGTGAGGTTTGTATATGTGTATGGTTGGATTTTAGATTAACTATGGCCATATACAGTTTCACTGATTTAATACTCATTAACCCATAAATGCATTGATGTAAATTGATTCTGGGGCACGGTAAATTGCACTCTGTAATTTGCAATTTGCAATCTATTACGGTTGAAAATAAGTAGCTTGCCAATGGGCATTAAATGAGTGGGGTTTGTATATGCCCAGGGTTGAATTTTAGATTAACTATGGCCATATACAACCCCACTCATTTAATACTCATTGACAAATTGTATATTTGTTGCCATATCTTTGCACATCATCTCATATATGAATTCTTTTCATTAATCCTTGAGAAAAGTGCAGATATATACTAATACGATTCTCAACAAGGGCCTCTACACCTGTACTAAGAGGATGGTGCATTTATGACATGATAGCTGGGAAGAGATTTGTCTGTTAACTAACAAATTCCTTCCCATACTTTTTATTTCGACCTCTTCCTTCTGCATGGAAGCCTTTACTGAGTACTTGCATATCAAACACTGATTATCCCAACACTAACCACTAACTAGTGTTTAGACCTTTTCCTTCTGCATGGAAGCCTTTACTGAGTACTTGCATATCAAACACTGACTATCTCAACATTAACCACTAATTAGTGTTAACATCATACGTTGGTACATGTGTAAAATAAAAGTGTTGGAAATAGTAATTACTTTTACATGCAATGCAATTTATATTAAGAGTGTGAGTTAATTTGATTTAGTGTGAGTTAGTTCAAATTCAATTTATATTTGGGAAAGGCAAGTCAAATGTAGTGAGAGTTTGCATGAACAAATTAGCTAGAGTTGAGCAAGTCTAGTTAGAGTCTCTCATAATTCTATAATTAGTAAGTGTGCTCCTTACATACCCACGGTTGGATCATTGTAATGAGTGTGTGAATGCTAAGAGCAATAACTCATAAGGATGTATGTGAGAGTTTATGAATATAAGTTTATTTTGTGTGTGTAAATTGTGTTTTTTCTCCTCTCCCTTTCCATAAGAAGACATTACTCAATGTTGATATAACTTCAAGAAGACATTACTCAAAGTTGATATAAATTCATTAGTTCAAGAGTTGCTATGCAGGTAAAGAGGTTTCTTGAAATTAATGCATTAAAAACACACATTACCATTAGTACCATTTTCTGTTGGAGGTTAAGAAGATTTGCAAGTGCATGATATTGTCAAAAATGTAATGTGCTTACTAAGACATTATTGTATAGCATGTGAAATAAAAATGACAAGTTAGGTATATATTCCTTAGGTTACTAGTAAATGATTTTAGTAAATGGTATTTGTGTTGTCGGCTCAATAGTTTTACAATCCCACACTATCAAATTGAAAGCAAGTATCTAGATAGTGACTCTTATTTGGCCAAATCTTTTGCATGCCATGATCAAGCAATTTTTTGTATACCTAGAAATTTGTCTTTGTAAAATCTACAACAATTGGTGTTTTAACAAACAAATAGCTTTTATGTCATAAAAAAACTCAGAGTATTTTCTTTTTCTTTTTCTAAAAGTGTTAAAAAATATTTAGAGAACTCCATGATATCATTAGGTGATCTTATAACTTTGTTTTTATATTTTGGTACATTGGCCTAATGGATATTCTTGCTTTACTTGATGCAGGTGCTTAAAGTTTCAAGATGTTTATTAAGAATACTAAGACCATATTTAATATTGATATGTATAAAAAATTGTTAGAGACAAGAGAAATTGGGTATAGGACTATTTGATTATTCCTTTCCCAACTCATAAAGGAACCTTGCACTATTTTTTATTTGTGGAATGGGATTTTTAGACAAAATGCTTTGGGCATTGATGATGAGAGAATGAATATCTTGAGAGTGTTACTTGAGCACAAAGGCAATTTGCAATGTTTAATGGCATTCCTCTTGGATGTTTTCCTTACTATTAACATTTTCTTTATTTTAAAATTGCATGTAGAACTCACAAATCTAATCCTCACTTGTGATTATATGGATATAATAGAATGGATGAAGGGCGATGGACAAGATAAAAATTTAGGGATACCTTTATTTAGAAACAAAAAATTACATATATTGTTATAATTACTTGGACACAATAGGATGGATGAAAAACGATGAACAAAATAAAAATTTACACTAGCCTTTTTTAAAAATCAAAATTGAAAATTTTCAAGGTATGTTTCTCAAGAACTCTCATGGCAATAATTTACTTTGAAATGGAAGTATAAGAAATGTTAATGGTTAAATTGTTCTTGGCATAATGATCTCTTCTTTGTGCATGGTCCATGAAATAGAAACAATGTGATTGTTCAATAAAAGAAGTGACTTTGTAAAGTTTTTGTTTTCAAATATCTTATTTTGTAATTCTTTTCTTCTTGCATGGTCTATGAAATAGAAACTACCAAATTGTCGAGTGACAAAGGTGACTTTGTAATGTTTGTTTTTTTAGATATCTTATTTTGTTGGTATAAAGTTATGAATCTAGATAATTAGAAAACTATTTTGACTCTTTTGACAAAGCATAATGGAAATTTGGCAAGCCAAATCAAGCCTATGACCATGAAGAATTTAGATGATTATCCCAAAAGGTCAAAATCATTGTATTTATCCTACTTTCATACCTTTTCTTTTTTCTCTGAAGGAAACCTCATCGTGCTTCCAAGCCTATAATCATTGGTAAAAATTTCAAAATATGAAGAAAGCATGGGACTTTGTGTCTTAAGATAAGAAACCACTTTTAATGTTTATCAATTAGAGTCCATAATAGAGATAGAAGAAATAGTCACATTGTAATTTCCAGTGTATTTAAAAAATTAGTCACCACTTTGACAAACTTAAATAATAAGAGAGACTAACTTTTTCTATCACAATAGCAAAGGCATTTAAGTAAGATAAGTTCATATAGTTTTGTTAATGCACAAAAATGACTAAGAGTAAGAAGTAGCTCAATAAAACTAAAGAATGAAATTGGACAACATTGGTTAATAGAGTATCAATATAACTCCTAGAAACTAAATGCTAACATAATCGGAGATACCAGTAAGAATGTGAAGCAAGAGAATAACATGATAAACACTAAGTTGAAATAAAAATCCCTAAGAAGAAAGAAACCAATACTCAACATTAGTGTTAGAAAATGAAGTACATGTAGATAAAGAACTACATGCATCCTTTTCATCATCAGTAACTATGAAGAAACCAATTCAAAGCCTAATGATGTTCCTCTAATGAGAACTTGGGGCTCATAGGGCCTAGTTGGGTGAAATGGGGAGGATCTATGGAGGCATTCATTAGACATTTCCTAACATTAGTGGTCAAGTTAAAGAATCTCCTGATGAAGTTTATTAGAGTTTGTGAGTGGAAAGAAAACATAACCTTAATAAAAGTTACCCCACACACTTATTAAAAAATATTCTAACAAGTCACCATTCACATGCAATAGCAAACTCTTCATTATATGCCATACTTAGATGCAAACGTGTTGAATGCATTTATGGATAGCAATAAAGTTGTCATTGAGCTTAGTAATTTCTTATTTATATATGCATTCAAACCTTTATAAAATTAGTTATGGTAATTTTTAGGAATGAAATTTAAATATTCAAAATAAGTAATGTAATTTATAGTTGTATAGATGCTATCTCAAAGGTTCCTCATGATATTATATGGGAAAAATGCTAAAGTTTGGATAAGATGTCATTATACTCACCCCATTAAATACAAATTCATTTACCCCTAATAAAGACTTCAAACAACAAAACTTGGACTTGGTCAATTTTTTTGTGAAGATGTTTGCAGCATGGGCCTTTGTGCAACATTGTCTCAAATCAATCACATCATCCTAGATTCACTAGCATATAAAGTGCATATGTAGCAAAATGTGTTTAATGTATTGATTCTTTGCAAGATAAAAAATGATGTGAATAACTCTAATTGTTACACCATATGCTAGTGGGACGTGCTCACTATAATCCAAGCTCCATAATAATAGTATGACCCACATAAACACCTTTATGACATTGGATTCCCCTTGAAACTATCTCAATAGAGTAAAGAGAAATGAAACACTTATTCTTATTCAACCAAGTAACAATTCTTGGAGATGGTAAGGATAATGAGTAATAGACTTACAATAATTCATACCTACTATCCAATTAGAGTCTACATAGTCCATCAAAGACACAAAGTCCCTAGGTACTAAACATAAACTAGTCATTAGCCTAAATATAATGGATGCTATGCTTTTGATCGAAATTTGATCATTGTATTATTTTTCATCCATCTTGATGCTTTCAGAGTGGAAACAATGGAGGAATCAACTCACATGATCATTTTTACTAGTGAGACCTTGTTTGGAAAATTGGGGTTTGAAACCTTCCCAAATCGTTTTAAGGCATCAAATGATTTATTTTGCAGGTAAAACTTTTCCACCTTAGTATGTAATTTTTTTTTCCTAGTATACACATAAATAACTTTCCAACAGTGCAAGAATCACCTCAGTTGGAGTTCATAAGAAAAAGTTATTTCACTTGGAACTTGACGTTCCTATTTCGTCTTCATCCACCATAATTTGAGAAACTGCCACATCATCCCCATTACTCATGGAAAAAGGGGCTAGCCATGTGATCATGATCAAGGAGACTCTAGAAGAGTCCACATTGTAGATCTAGTTAAGAGTTGAAGGAGTCGAACCTAACCACTAGTAGGCTATCGAGTTGTGTTATAACCAGGCCACTAGGAGGAACAGGTTCCATTATTTTCGAGTGCATTTGTTCCATAGATGAGAGGGATAGGGAAAGAGAGAATATAGAATATTTTTTCACTGTAGTATCCAACTGGCCACAAGACTTACTTCTTTGTACTTGCAATCATTTTCTATTCACAGAAAGATAGAAGAGTGGCCTCACCCTCTAGCAAGGTTTTCTCCTGAAAGGGTTTCTAAGGTTATATCTTGTGTCAATTGTGGTTTGTGAGTTTATTTTTATTTATCTATTCTTTATTTTCTTCATAATTATAATTTCCAGACATACACAATAAACAATAATTTACAAATCCAAAACTATAAAGAGAAATAAACGCTTAGAGTGTATATTTCATATTTTTAAGAATAATTTATCATATATGTTGTGGCAAACTATCTAGTAGAATATCCATGATAATTTACCAATCATATTAGTATCAACACAGGTTTTTTAGGTTTATTGTGGAGATTTATAGGAAATTTAGATTGGTTAAGAAAAAAGCCATAAAACCCTATTCATGGCTAACAAATTTGTGAATAATCATCCTGATCCTATAGAGGAGAGGTTTTCGAGGCTAGAGACTCAAGTTGCATATATAACTTGTGATGTGAATATCCTCATGGTGGAATTGACCAATAATATTGGGCTATTAAAAGAAGATGTGAGTTCTAACGCAGAGGTCCAATTAGAAGGGATATTAGGAGATCCGGAAGAAACTGAGGATGAGTCAAAGAAAGGACACGAAAAAGATCAACCCAATTTGAGTGTCATGAACCATTCACAATCCTTATTCAAAACAGAAGAAAAGGTCGATATCAAGTCGTACCAAGATGATATTGACACTTTGAAGCTAAATCACTGGTTGCATCAATTAAAAGTTTATTTTAGTGTTCATCATATAGAGGAAGAATAAGAGATTTCATTTAGAGGTCCATGCCTTGACCTAGTGGAAAATCCACTCAAAAAACTTGAGGTTGGAGGGAGACCCTATAGTGACTAAATGGGAGGAATTTAAAACCATCATAAAGTCACAATTTTACCCTAGTGGGTATGTAGAGAACCAATGGATCTGGTGGCACTATTCCAAATAGAAGCAAGGGCAAGGTGTGCAAGTGTACACCACAAAGTTCATAAAGATGGCAATAATGTTAGAAGATTTCAGAAGAAAAATGTGTATGGCATATGAAAAATCGCATACATTTTTTCCTTCTGAAAGCTTCTAACAATATGAATAGCTATGAAAGTCTACGTTCTCTTCTAGGATGATAATGATGCTAGGTATCTCCCAAAAGAACCCAGGTGTACTCCTCAAGTATCTAGGGGGGTCTACATAGCCATATGCAAAAACAAGTGGTGTTATTTAAGCCCATATTGGTGGATGTGGCTTGTGCACGAGAAAATACGTAGAGAACATAGGCCAAAATAAAGGGAAACCACGTGTATCAAAGAAGAAGGAGCACCAGGAAACTTCTAAGGAGGGGAAGAAGAAGTGGAAAGGGGGGGGATATAAATATGGTAACCACAACACACTAGTGCAAGGATCACTACAACCACTATAATATTGATAGTCATACATGTTGAGATTGCAACAAGATGATGGAGTTTAGTGAAAAGAGTCGCCTTCACTAAGTGTGCCCGCAGGCTATTTTTGGCGCAAGTCTATTTTCAGACTATGTCTATTTTTAGACTATGTCTATTTTTAGACATATGGATCATGTCTATGGATTGCAGGTTGCTGTTTATGGATGATTGGTCAAGTTGGAAAAAATAGATGGACTTCTATTTTTGACCACAGTGAGTGATCACAGTGTGAGTGATCAAAGTCTATTTTTAGACTGGCTGTCAAAAATAGAAAAGTCAAATATTATTATCTCATAATAATGTTTGGACTATAAACTTGATCTTATTCTCTTGGAGCACTTCAGTTTGAGCTACAGAGGTGGCACATGCAGCTGTCAGAAGGAAGTACGCTTTTCTTATGAGTTAGTTGAGTTGTTGCATGCATGACTTCAGTTAGAACTCAATCAGTTGAGTTTGGTGGAGTTGATTGTGGAGTTGATGGAGTTGTGTTCAGTTTGACTTGGTTAAACTAGTTGTAATTAGTCTAACTGCAAATAGACTAATGATGAGTTGTTAAATTAATTATTAACTCATGATGCAACTAATGAATACATCAGTTAACTCAGTTGCATGTTAGTGCATGTTCAGTTCAGCAGGGACAGGTGTTAGAGAATCAGATTGCTATCAGTTGTGACTATAGTTGTGCATCAGATCTTGCACAATCAAGGGATTGAGTATGCCAATGAGTTTGCTCACGTATTTGACCAGTATTGTAGCCTCTGCTCACGTCTTACAACGTGTGAGTGATTATTTTGAGGTGAAATACGAGTTTGGTAAACCATTCTCATCAATTCTTGAGCAGGTATTGAGCAGTGGAGGCAGGCAAGCAGTGGAATAGATTTGGAGATCAGATCTGAGCTGTATTGTGTGTAACAGGTGGAGTTGGTACTGGATTGCTTGTGATAAGCATTGTACTTTGTAATGTTACATGTTCTCAATAATTAATATACAGATAGTTGGGGTTTTTAGCGAGATGCTTTCCCCGAGATACATACTGTGTTAATGTGTGAATGCTCTTGATGTTTTATTGTTATTGATGCTGCTATATTGATGATCAACGTAGAGGAGCTTATGTATTGTGTATGTATTCCGCAATAGTACATGATAAGAATAATCTCTATTGAATATGTGTTAAATTATTCAAAATTTCTACATGGTATCAGAGCTGTTGATCATCAGATCTACTATTCAGGAAGTGTTTACATTCTATTTCTTCAGGCAGAGTCTGTAATCGGGCCAGGTAGCCTCTGGATTCATCCTTCTTTTGGAAGGTGAAATATCCGGTGAATGCCCGTACAGTCGATCTTTGTACGAGAAATATTTTGTTCTCACGAATCTTAGATCCGAGGCAGTTGAGTTGGTTGCTGGTGGAATTCGAATTTGCAGCAGTGTTTTCTTGGTGACAACGCAGCAATGTCTTTCGACGGATTACGATTGGAGTATGTTCTTGAGGGCAGCTCAAACTATATTGCATGGAAGGACAGGATGGAGGCAGCATTGGATGATAACGGGCTGAAGGAGTTCATAGATACGGATATCCCAAAGTCTACTGATGCTGCTCAAGCTGATGCTTGGCAAAAGAAGACCGCAAAATGTCGAAGGATTCTGTTGGATGGCGTGAAGGATCACATTGTGTCCAGCCTCCATGGAAAGGCTACTCCATATTTGATGTGGAAATCATTAACAGAATTATTCCAAAGCAAGAGCGATCAGAGGAAGCTAACGCTCAAAGATAAACTCAGAAACATCAAATGCGAGAAGGGTGACAGTATTCCCAAGTATCTCACGAAGTTCACTCAGTGTCAAGATGAGCTGGGAAGTATGGGGGTTACTGTCGATGATGAGGACTTGGTGAGCTTGGCTCTCCTTGGTCTTCCAAAGAGTTGGCATTCCTATCAGGACTCTGTCAATGGTCGGGAGAAATTGCCAGGATGGGAAAGACTATGGTCAGATCTTGTGCAGGAGGAGATCAGGCGGAGTACCAGGGATGGATCTTCGTCAAAGGGAGCTGATGAAGAGAATTGTGCTTTGGCTGCCAAAGCAAAGAAAGGGAAGAGCAAGAAAGCTTCTCAGTCTAGTGCGAAAGGCAAGAAGTAGGATATGTCCAAGGTGAAGTGTTTTCACTGTCACCAGCACGGACACTATGCCACAAATTGTCCGCAGAAGAAGAAGAACAAGCAAGCTGCTGGATCTGCAGGGGGAGAGGCCTTAGCTTCTCAGTTTGAGCTTGATTTTTCATTGATCGCATGCTTGGTTTCAAGTTTGATGGGATTAGTGTGGTTCTTGGACAGTGGTGCGTCTTTTCACATGACGGGAGATAGAGATTTGTTCTCTGATCTGGAGGACAAAGATCTTGGAGTGCACATCGAGATGGGCGATGATGGTAGATACAGTGCGACCGGTATCGATACCATTTCCTTTGAGAGGGAGTCTGGTAAACCCTTTGTATTGAAGGAAGTCATGCATGTTCTAGGATTGAAGAAGAATCTCATCTCAGTGGCGATGTTAGAAGACAAGGGGTATGATGTTGTTTTCAGTGAGGGAAAGGCTTTCCTGCGCAACAAGACAACTGGTGAGACCTGGAAGATAGGGGTTCGAGTGAGGAACCTTTATCAGTTGCATGTAGATGGATGCGCAGCAATGGCAGGTAAGGTAGAAGGATTGGTGAGCCGGGATGATGGCGAGTTGTGGCACAAGAGATTGGGTCACCTTCACCATGGAGCCTTGAAGATACTGTAGCAGATCACTACAGGGCTTCCTAAAGGCACACTTGCGCAGTCAGATCAGTGCAAGGGGTGTACTTTGGGGAAGTTTGTGAAAGCCACCTTTCACGAGAAGGATAGTCGCGCCACGACGATCCTTAAGAGAATTCACACAGACGTGTGTGGACCTTTCTCAGTTGCTTCAACAGCAAAACACAGGTATTATGTGATTTTTGTTGATGATTTCTCTCATAAGTGCTGGATCTTCTTCATGCAGAAGAAGAGCGAGACATATTCAAAGTTCTGTGAATTCAAAGCACTGGTCGAGAAGGAGTCGGGGAAGAAGGTGAAGGCTCTTAGGAGCGATAATGGTGGTGAATACATCTCGGACGAGTTCAAGGATTTCTGCAAGGTAGAAGGGATTCGTAGAGAGCTCATAGCTCCCCATAACCCACAGCAGAACGGGGTAGCTGAGCGGAAGAACAGAACGATCTTGGGTGCTGCACGGGCAATGTTGCATGATGAGGGCCTACCCCTTCACTTGTGGGCGGAAGCATGCAATACAACAGTTTATGTGCAGAACCGTTGTCCTCATAGGATACTTGGCATGAGTACACCCGAGGAGGCTTATTCTGGTAACAAGCCTGATCTTTCTCATTTGAGGATTTTTGGTGCTAACGTTTACATGCATGTGACGAAGGATGCCAGGAAGAAGTTGGAGCCGACCACAAAGGTTGGGATATTTGTGGGGTACATTGATACGCCCCACAACTATCGTGTGTATTTGCCAGACAGTGGTAAAACTGTTGTGCGACGGGATATAAAATTTCAAGAGGAGAAAGCCATGAAGTGTTTGCTTCAGAGGGAGCTACACTTGCATGCAGATGAGGAGCTATTAGTTCCTATGGATGAGCTTCAAGATGTGGATCAGCCACAGGATGAGGTTCATGGAGTGGAAGAATCCACTCATGCAGCGCCAACCATCAGAGGGCGAAAGCGCTTGACAGAAGTTGAGCGACTGGCTCAAGATGCAGAGAAAGTTGTAGGACCACCTACAGCCCAACGCAGGTAGAGACAGTCACCTGATCGGTACACTGGATACATGGCTCTTATGAGCAAGTGTGTTGTGACTGAGCCATCCTCTTTCGAGGAAGCTGTGGAGGATCTCGCATGGGTAGACGCCATGGTGGAAGAGTATGATTCTATTGTCAGCAACAGTGCATGGGAGATTGTTCCTAGATCGGAAGGGAAATCAGTGGTGGGTTCGAGATGGATCTACAAAGTTAAGCAGGCAGCTGACGGGAGTGTGGAGAAGTACAAGGCAAGATTTTTTTCCCGAGGCTTTTCACAGATAGAGGGGATCGATTATGAGGAGACCTTTGCACCTGTCGCAAGGTATTCTTCCATACGGACGATTCTTGCTCTCTCAACGCAGATGGGATGGCACATTCATCAGATGGATGTGAAGACTGTGTTCCTCAACGAAGTCATTGAGGAGGAGGTGTACATTGAGCAACCCGAAGGCTTTGAGGTCTTCAGCAGCGAGTCGCATGTGTGCAGGCTCAAGAGAGCGCTGTATGGGTTGAAGCAAGCACCACGTGCTTGGTACACACGGATAGACAGCTATTTCACAGGACTTGGATTCTCCAAGAGTGAGGCGGATCCGAACCTATACCAGATTGTGGTGGAGGGTAAGTTGCTTATCATTGTACTGTATGTTGATGATTTGATTCTAACGGGTGATGAGCTGTTGATACTGTCATGCAAGAAGGATCTTGCTACAAAGTTTGAGATGAAGGACTTGGGCCTCCTTCACTATTTCCTAGGATTGGAAATATGGCAGTGCATTGGTGGATTGTTTGTTTCTCAGGGCGAGTATGCTCGGGAGATACTGGAGAAGTTCAACATGCATGGCTGCAAGCCTGTTGATACTCCTCTTCCTGGAGGTTGGAGGAAGGAGGATGCCACTTCGGGAGAAGAAGTGGATGCCACTATTTATCGACAGTTGGTGGGGTCGCTGATGTATTTGGTCAATACACGACTCGATATATGCTATGCAGTTAACCAACTTTCAAAAGCTATGGTTAAGCCTACCAAGCTCTTCTGGAAGGCGGGCAAGCATGTATTGCGCTACTTGAGAGGCACATCGGGATATGGTTTGTGGTACAGACAGGAGGATGAGGTGAAGCTATGTGGCTTCACAGATGCAGAATGGGCAGGTAGCCCAATGGATAGAAAGAGCACATCAGGAGGGGTCTTCAGTATTGGATCGACAGCAGTTTCTTGGTACAGCAGGAAGCAGAGATCCGTGGCACTCAGTTCAGCAGAGGTCGAGTATATGGCAGCAAGTTTGGCTGCATGCGAGACTATATGGATGAGGAAGATCCTGGTTGGTTTGTTCAGTTCTCATTTGGATCCTACTGTGATTTACTGTGATAACCAGAGTTGCATTAAACTCTCGGCTAATCCTGTATTTCATGATAGATCTAAACATATTGACATCAGGTACCATCATATTAGAGATTGTGTGCAGCGGAGGATCATGTTACTTTCGTACATTCCAACGGAGGATCAGGATGCTGATATTCTGATGAAGGCTCTCACCAGGAGCAAATTCGAGTACCACCGAGGCAGGATAGGGGTTGCTGATAATCCATATCTTGTCGAGAGGGAGTGTTGAGATTGCAACAAGATGATGGAGCTTAGTGAAAAGAGTCGCCTTCACTAAGTGGTCCCGTAGGCTATTTTTGGCGCAAGTCTATTTTTAGACTATGTCTATTTTTAGACATATGGATCATGTCTATGGATTGCAGGTTGCTGTTTATGGATGATTGGTCAAGTTGGGAAAAATAGATGGACTTCTATTTTTTACCACAGTGAGTGATCACAGTGTGAGTGAT
The DNA here is from genome assembly GCA_031772625.1 of Pinus tabuliformis. Taxonomy (NCBI): domain Eukaryota; kingdom Viridiplantae; phylum Streptophyta; class Pinopsida; order Pinales; family Pinaceae; genus Pinus; species Pinus tabuliformis. The sequence continues at coordinate 1,742,521,194 of CM062817.1, read as the reverse complement.
CAAAGTCTATTTTTAGACTGGCTGTCAAAAATAGAAAAGTCAAATATTATTATCTCATAATAATGTTTGGACTATAAACTTGATCTTATTCTCTTGGAGCACTTCAGTTTGAGCTACAGAGGTGGCACATGCAGCTGTCAGAAGGAAGTACGCTTTTCTTATGAGTCAGTTGAGTTGTTGCATGCATGACTTCAGTTAGAACTCAATCAGTTGAGTTTGGTGGAGTTGATTGTGGAGTTGATGGAGTTGTGTTCAGTTTGACTTGGTTAAACTAGTTGTAATTAGTCTAACTGCAAATAGACTAATGATGAGTTGTTAAACTAATTATTAACTCATGATGCAACTAATGAATACATCAGTTAACTCAGTTGCATGTCAGTGCATGTTCAGTTTAGCAGGGACAGGTGTTAGAGAATCAGATTGCTATCAGTTGTGACTATAGTTGTGCATCAGATCTTGCACAATCAAGGGATTGAGTATGCCAATGAGTTTGCTCACGTATTTTCCCAGTATTGTAGCCTCTGCTCACGTCTTACAAAGTGTGAGTGATTATTTTGAGGTGAAATACGAGTTTGGTAAACCATTCTCATCAATTATTGAGCAGGTATTGAGCAGTGGAGGCAAGCAAGCAGTGGAATAGATTTGGAGATCAGATCTGAGCTGTATTGTGTGTAACAGGTGGAGCTGGTACTGGATTGCTTGTGATAAGCATTGTACTTTGTAATGTTACATGTTCTCAATCATTAATATACAGATAGTTGGAGTTTTTAGCGAGATGCTTTCCCCGGGATACATACTGTGTTAATGTGTGAATGCTCTTGATGTTTTATTGTTATTGATGCTGCTATATTGATGATCAACGTAGAGGAGCTTATGTATTGTGTATGTATTCCACAATAGTACATGATCAGGATAATCTCTGTTGAATATGTGTTAAATTATTCAAAATTTCTACAATACAAAGGAGAAGTGTTGGAATTTTCCTTCAGAACTTAACCTATAGAATTAAAAAAGAAGATAATAAGAAGAAGAATCACGTGGCCACTAATTCAAGAAACTAGGTTGAAATCAACTCATACATGGATGACAAAATAACCTGTAAATCAATGCATAAGGAGGTGAATCTAATCTAAGTAACCTTTAGCAATAGGAAGAGAAATGAATGACCAAACTATTCCATGTCATAAAGATAGAGATCAACAAGGCAAAGATTGATGCTGTGCTTGACTGAAGATTGCAAGCGAATCTCATTGTAGTAGAGTTTATCAACAAATTAGGATTGGAACTTCATGATAATATGAGGTCATATTCATTGGGATGAGTAAATAAAGATGCAAAGTTAAAGGTAACAAATTAGAATAAAATTAGATTTGCTATCAATGTTGATTTTATTGATTAAGTAGAACTAGATGTATTCTCCCTTGATGTATGTGGAGTTGTGTTTGGAGGTCCCTACATGTACATGTGAGATACAATATTCATGCAGAAATCCAACCAATACTAGCTCATCAAGGATTGAAAATATTTCACCATCAATGCACACAAAGTCGAGTCATAAACATTTTTAGTAAGTGCCAACCAAGCCAAGAAAGTGATCAGTTCTAGAAAGATTTATTTTCTATTGTTTTTAAGAGAGAATCAATATGAGGAAGAGTCGGTAAGAGCAAAGGCATCAGTGGAGGGGTGTGCTAAGAAATAATAAAAAATAAAAATAAATTGGAAGAGCTATTATAGGCATACAGGGATATGTTAGGGGAGCCTAAAGGGTTGCTACCCAAGAGAGAAGTGGAGCATGAGATCCAATTATTGTCAAACTCCCCATTGCCAAACGTTGGGTTGTATAAGAAACATGTTATAGAAGCAAGTGATGTAAATAAACAATTGCAATAACTACTAGAATAAGTTTTCATTTGATTGAGTACATCACCATGTGGGTCACTCGTCATCATTATTCCAAATAAGGATGGGACTTGGAGAATATGTATAGGTTAAAGGTCGTTCAACAAGATTACACTCAAGAATAGGTACCCCCTTCATAGAATAAATGATATGTTGGCTTAGTTGCAACAAGTGAAATACTTCACCAGGCTAGAATTAAAGTCTGTATATCACCAAGTTTGAGCTAGAGAAGAAGATACCTGGAAGACCGCCTTCAAAACCAGGTAGGGTTTGTATGAGTGGTCAGTCATGCCATTCGACCTATGTAATGTACCAATTATGTTTATAAGGTTAATGAATGATATGTTGAGCCCTTTTATAGATTCATTTGTTATTGTTTATTTGAATCATATACTAGTATACAATGCTACCTGATAGGAGAACATATCACATTTGACGCAAGTGTTAGAGACATTAAAGAAGAATAAGTTGCTAACGAATCTCAAGAAGTGTGAGTTTGCACAAAAATCATTGTTGTATCTGGTGTATGTGATAGGTGGAGGAGAATTGAAAATAGACCGTACCAAGATGGAGGCCATCATGCAATGGGTTGTGCCTTCTAATGTTTATGAGTTTAGGAGTTTTGTTAGGTAAACATAGTGCCTGAGGAAATTCATAGCCTCATTTTCAGTGATAGTAGCACCACTCCACACCATAATAGTGAGTGGCAAGAGTTTCAAATGGGGAAAGTGTTAGTAGAAGGCCTTTGAGGACATAAAAAATGATCATTCAAGCATTATTTTTGGCGTTATTTAAATTTCAACAACCATTCGAAGTGGAGACATATGCAGGTGGGTATGTTATAGGAGTGGTATTGATGCAAGGAGGAAGGCATGTATGCTACCATTCTGAAGTATTTCATGGGACAGTTCCTAACTAAACTACCTATTACAAGGAGCTATATGCTTTGGTGCATGAATATATGCAAACACTATCTAATGGGAAAGGATATAGTAATACACATAGATCACTAACCACTACAATACCTGTAGACCTAGAGTAAGCTGCAAAAGACCAAGCATTACAAGGGGATGGGGTTTCTACAACAATTTTGTTTAGTGTTCAAGTATAAGAAGGGAAACACAGATAAGTTGATTGACATCCTTTCAAGGCCACCCACATCAGAGATCACAACTTTGGGAACTATAATGCACATGGATTCATTCACCCATAATGCATACAAAGAGGCATATTCAGAGGATGAGGACTTCAAGGAGGTGTTTCAGGAGTTCCAAAGCAAAAATCATGTGCACGATGGTGATAGAAAAATTGATTACCATCTCCAAGATGGGTTACTCTATAGGTTGGATAAGTTATGTGTTTCTAAAGGTGAGTGATTGTAAATGATTAGACAGGCTCACACCTCCAAGGTTGCAGAGAAATTCAATGTAGTTAAGACGATGACCAACTTGCAGAGGTATGTGTATTGGCCCAAGATGCAAGAACAAGTAGTTAGGTTCATAAAAGGATGCATGCTTTGTTGTACCAAAAAACCTAGTAATAAGAAATAGGGTCTATATCATCCCTTACCTATACCCACTCATCCTTAGGTAAGCATTTACATGGAATTTCTGGGAGCTTTAATAATAACCAGGAAGGAATATGACTACTTCTTTGTGGTAGTTGATAGGTTCAACAAGATGTCATGTGTTCCAATACCCTATAAAAAGACCATAAGTGGGAAAGAAGTAGAAATTTTTTTCTTTTGACAGGTGTGGGTGCACTTTGGGATACCAAGGGGCATCATTTCGGATAGGGACACATGATTTCTTAGTTAATTTTGGACTACATTGTAGGAGAATATCAACAAAAAAATGAAGAGATCTATGTATTTACATCCTCAAATAAATGGGTAGAAAGAAGTAGCCAACAATAATTTGTTGTAGCTTTTGAGGAGTTACAATCAAAAGAATTCAAAGAACTAGGATGAAAATATGGTATATATACAACACTATTATAACATATCATTTCACACTGCTATTGGTAAGTCATCATTTAAAAATTCTTTTGGATATTTTCCACCTTCGCATTTGGATATTGCATATGGGAAACAAGGAGGTGTAAGAGAGGATGTTACAAGGGATGCCTTAAGGGAAAACAATTTGTTGAGGAGATCTAGAAAATCCATATACAAGTACAAAAGACACTACAAAAGTCATAAGAAAAATGCAAGGCTAGGCATGATCAACATAGAACAAAGAAGTTGTTCAAGGTGGGAGACAAAGCATGGTTACAGTTCAATAAAGATAGGCTACTAGGTCCTGATAATAAAAGTAAGGTTTTTCAATATGGTCCATTTGAGATACTAGAAAATGTGGGAGATAATGCATATATATTTAGTCTACCCGCATGCATGCACATTCACTCAATTGTGAATGTAGAGAATATGATACTCAATGAACCTTCCATGTTAGATCAAGAAGAGGAACAAGTCTTATGTTCTGTAGAGTATTTGGAACCAAATGCTCAAGCATAGTTGACATAAGATACAATTTTGCAAAATAGGTTCAGAAGACAACAACAACATGGCCTTTGGCAGATGTGAACACCACCCCACCCCCCCCGCCCCCCCCACACACACACATTTACCTGCTTTTACAAGCCCTTCAGGCAAATGTGAGATGTAGTGCCACTATGACATGACCCAAACTCGTAGCTCTAGTTAAGGAAGTGGGGTCTACAACTGAGACTTATTGACACAAAATAACATCCTATAAGGCTTTTAGGACACTAAGGGGCCAAGGAACCACCCCAAGTGACAAAAACCTAAGCTGGATAGTTTTTTCATTGACCTAGACTCCCAACCACATGCACAAGCTTGCATGAGTGTGTTTGTGACTCTCCAACTGCATTCATAAGCCTGCCTGAGTGTGGTTGTGAAGCAAAATCCTCATTTCATAAGTTCCAGTCTCGATATCTGAGCCACAATTTTAGACCAACCTCCATATCACTACCCAAAACCTCTTGAGACTTTCCAAAATGATAAGTAACTTAATGACAATGCTAAACATACAAACTTGAATCAAAAACTTGACCTAACCATAATAGTAATTTCGTCAAACATATGATGAACATGTAATCTATAGGTCATGAATTCATATATGATCATAAGAGTCCGAAACTTATCTAATAATTAGCAAGAAGGTCTAATTCCCTCTCATAATAGTGATAATAACACTTGTTATCCCATACATTAATTAACCATCAAATACTTATCAAATCATGTACAAGACATAGCTAGATTACATTGAAAAATCCATGCTTATAACCAACATATAACCATATTATTAACCATGACATAGCAATCATCAAATCACCATAATAACAAGTAGAAATACTTATAGAATACAATAGGAAAATAACTCTTATTAACTTATGCAAACGCCAACTAAGTTAGGGACTTCCACGTACCACCCGACCATAGATTGGGCTAAGCCAAATCTCTCTTTTAGCCAATCACCCTCGTGCTATATTCCAAGCATGAATGTGGGATCTTAAGACATAAACAACCAGGGCTTCCCGAAGATTAAACCACCTCCACCCTCAATCTATTGTAATCTTGCCAAAACAGATCAAGAGATCATTAAGCCCAAAACAAGCTTGGAAGCCTCAAAGTTTCTTCACCATTACCTTGAGGAATTTTCTGATCTTCACATACAACTATCAAAGTAAGGTAATAATCATTCAAAAATAAAATAAAAGTAAAAATTTTAAAAATAAAAATAAAAATCATAAATTTAATAATAAAAATTTTGATAGTAAAATTAATTTAATTAAACCAATGTTGATTCACAACATTATCAAACCTGTTGGCTCCTTGCATTACCATCCCTACCCTATCCTCTATTTATTAAACATCTGATCTGGATTTAAACAGGAATGTGACAAATTACAGAAATAACCAAAAATACAAAGATGCAACAGAAATAATACTTCATTCCATTAATATAAAATACTGAAATATGCTTGCAAACAGAAATGTAAATAAACTAGCTAGGGTGATGGTAGCTTATCTCTAAGAAGAGATGTGGTGGCTACATGCCTCTAAACTGTGTTACAATGAGGCTCAAAGGCCTATTTATTATTGAGAAATAATGGTGGTGAGCTCCAGTATTGCAGCAATAATGCTATAACTCCTAGGGCTCCCTTCTTTACTTTTATCAACCCGGTAGTTTGTAACAAACTTGGAAGCGACGATGTTGTATGCACAAGTACTAGCTCTTACTGCGATTGTCACTTGATCAGCTGGCAAAAGTTCACTAGGAGCTTAAGCCAACTTCTATGAGTTCTCAGAAGAAGCTTTTACTGTGATGGCAGAATATTAATTCTACAGGGGCTATTCTACTTGCAGAAAGAGAATGAAAACTGAAATGGAACTCAAACCCTAGAAAACCCTAATTGTGCAAGAAAAGAGATGTAAATTACTAGAATGGGTGCCATTAATTACTGAAAAGGTAAATTGCATTTATTCAAGCTACTTCTGAAGAGAAATGGAAAGAAATCATCTTTTTGCAATTTTGAGTATTTTTATGTGGATTTATTATGCTTGTGATTTGACTAATTGTGACTGTGCAGTGGTCTGGTGGCAAAGGAAAATGGAGCTGGCTTTTGCAGATGATGAGGAAGGTGTGGAGGGGTCCTAAGAAGTCCTTAGTACCCTTCTGGAGATTTCCATTGCGACCAAACTTCGAAAAATTGCTCGCATGAACTTCTACAGGAGGCTGTAGGGGATCTACAAGAGATTCTACAGGAAGTTCTACAGGAGGAGGCCGAAAGTGATTTTTGAAGGTTTGAAGGTGGAAAAATGGTGGGAAAAAGGTGGGAAAAAGGAAATGAAGGTTGGATGAAGGTATTGAAGGGTCTAGGACTCTGTTGATGAAGATCAAGGATGAAAGAGATGGGTGGATTTGTTCAAAGGGTAAGAAAACGACTTTGTGAAAGAATGTAGAAATTAGGACAATTTGGCGAAATGTGGTAAATGAGTAAAGAAATATGCGAAAGAAGAGCTGGTATAGGCTGTGCTATGGAGGGATGACAAGCTGGAATGTTTTTCAAGTGAGCTGCACACCTACTTCTTAAAACTAGCCCAAGCAAGAACCGAAAAAAACAGAGTTTTCCTAATTTGACCTAAAATCTGACCGAAAAACAGAAAAGTGTTGAACAAAATTTTATGAACAGGAAACTATGTGCGAAATCCATGGTAAATGAACAAGAAATGGTCTAAGCATGTGAATCCAAGCAAATATCAACTTCTCCAACTCAAAACATCACACTACCAATTGCATCAAAGAAAAAAATAGTGTTTTTGGGGCAGCAACAGTGCCTTGTCCTCAATTCATGGTCCCAAGGAGGGAGAAAGGGAATCAAGGCCTATTGGTAGCCTTTTGAACACTTTCATTGTTACTACAACAAACTATGTAAACAACTTGAAGCAAGAACAACTAATTTAATCATCAAGAGCAACCTATTTCACCAAAGTAAGACTAATCCTAAACAATAGAAATCAACTTATGAATGCAAGAAAAGAACATATAAATACACAAAGGAGGTGTTGGGCACTTGGGTTGGGCCCTAACCCAAGAGCTGCAGCCCTCTAGAAAAGATCAGTGCTGGTTCAAAGCTAGATTCATCTTCATTGATAAAAAAAAAAAAAATTACATCACAAAACTGTCTACGAAAGGAGCTCGAAAATGAGCTGAGTACATGACTGCAAAAAAGTGCAAAGATAGACTATGCAATGGCTAACCTACTGAGGCCTGAAGCCTTCTTTTTTATACAAGTGAGGACCCCCAACAGTCCTCCTAAACTTAAGGAACTCGGCTGCCCAAAACTGGAGATAACAACAGCCCCACTTGAGTGGCTTGGCTACCCCTTGGAATCATCGATGTGGTGGCCTTTGATCTTCGAGCTGCTGGTGGAGAACTCAAGGAAGGGGTCATTAATGCAGGAGACACCCCTCCTGTAAGTCCTCGGCCCTATTTCCTCGAGTTTGGCTGCTAATCTGCTCATAAATTCCTGGTCCTTGTCCAAAAATTGTCCAAAAATCTGTAATAAACATTCATTAGACTATGTGGCAAAGTGACTATCCCCATTCACTCAATTGACATAAATATATTCAAAAGCATGCACAAAACTATGGAGAATGGTGTATTAAATGGAAACAATAGGGAAAATGAGCCCATATAGTTACCCATTTCTGAGGCTCATCATCACCCCCTGCTGAATGGGTTGCTCATCCTCTGAACAACTAATCTAGTTCTTCATCCTTGATAGCTTTAACAACTTCCCTGACATCCCAAGCCTCTGAGGTTATGTCCTCTTTCCTGTCATGAAAACCTGCCTTTCTGTCCACTTCCTCCCATTGCTTCTATTCTTCTTCTTCCCTAACCCCTTCCAATAGTCCTAAGAGTAGTGGAGGACTGAACTTAAGGCCAATCCAACTGGCTTTCAAGTTTTGCATTGATTGTTTGTATAGGGGCACTCTCACCAAAGCCTCCCTCATTCTGGTTGGGGAGTGATACTCCCTGATCTTTAAGCTATATGACAATGTATTCCATCTTCTCATGCAAGCATGAAGGCAATCATCGGCAAATAATATTTCCATATCTTCAAAATGAGCGATAGCTTGTGCTTGCCTTTCAACATAATCAGGGAGAACTTGAGGGTTGCTTGCAAGGTGTTGATGAACATATATGAGAGCTGAGGGGTCTTTCGGTTTTGCCCTTATTAGCAGGGGCTCATTTAGTTCTTTTTCCATGATTTGTTGAATTTCCTCTGCTCTTTCTTCCTCATGGCTCATCCAAGAAGCCATAGCCATGAGCTGTAGGTCTCCCAATGCAACATTCGGATCCCAAAAGTTCATATCTGGGAGGGCCATATTGTGTAAGTAAAATTCTGCTAATTTGGCTTTATCCTCAGCTGAACTAGTAGCACACAGATGCATAAACTGACCATAATTTTGGAATGGGATTGTGCCCCTTTGAGCCAATGTTTTAATCTGGAACTGGAGCCATTAGTCTTTGAGATATAGTGCATAGGATCTAGCTGGTTGCCTGCACTGCGAGGCCTCCATTTCCCATCTAGCCATGCATGCCATCTAGGATTCCCTTTCCTACAACTGCTGCTTTAGCATCAACACTTTAGCTGCTACCTAAGACTCCCTTTCTTGCTACTGCTTTATCATCATTTCAACATCAGGCTGTGGCTCTTCCTCTGGTTGTTGTTTCTCTGTTGCTTCCTTATCTGCTAGGGGACCTTCCTGTAGTTGCTGTTATTCACAAATTGGCGATATGTCTCCCCTTTGAGTTTCCTGTTGCTGTAACTGCTTTTTCAGCAGTGCATTTTCCTCCTGTAGCTGGGCTCTTTTAATGCTCTCGGTGTGTCTCACCATTGCCAACTCCCTTCTTAATTCTTTCAACTATTCTTCCATGTGTCCTATATCTGCAACTCCTTTGGATTTAGCAATTTTCATCCAGGTGTGGGTTCTAACCCTTTCTTGTTCTAATTCAAAGAAAAGGGGCACAACGAATTTCTGTGGGATGATCTTCCCACCTTCTAGCAAATTGTAATATGAGCCTAAATTAGGTTGAGGGCTTGGTTCAGGTATCTCTTTGGCCTTGCCTTCCTCTTGTGACTGTTCTGCTGCCTCCTCTTCTAATTTTTCAGTCTCCTTTAGCTTGGATAATGTTTCCTATAGAGAGGTTTTAGCTTCCTGTAGAGCTGCTTTGGAGTCCATTAGTCTGATTCTTTCCTTCCAAGTGGAAGTTTTGGGACTCCCTCTCTCATAGGTGATAGATATTTTAGAGGGGGATTCCTCCTTTTTCTCAGTAGGTGCATCCTCAATTATTATAGGTTCTTTTGATGGTGGTTGGAGCTTGCCCACTTTTATCCTGGTGCTCCTTATGGCTTTGAAATACATGGATGTTTCTTTTTTCCTTTTCCCCTTTTGTTTTGCTAGAGTGCTCAATGCAGCCAACACAGCTGCTGCTTCTTTTTCCAATGTTTCAAGGGATGCTTCTTTCTGCTTTTCTTTCCCTTCATCTTCTGTAGTCTTTTCTATGTCTGCTGTTTCTACTATCTCTGGTAGTGTCTTCTCTTTTCCTCGCTAGGTCCTTGCCTCTCCTGTGGCAGTCTTTTTCTTGGCTTTCTTGGGCTTTTTCTTCTCAATTTTTGTTCTTTTCCTCTTCTCTATCTTTGAGGTTGTTTTCTTTTCTTCCTTAGGTATTACAGTGGGTTTTTCAAGTTTCTCCTCTTCTTTTTGCTCCTCCTCTGTTTCCTGCTCTTCCTCTATTTGAATATTTTGTGTCTCCTCATGCATTTCTTCCTCAATTTCCTCTTTCTCTTCCTCCTCCTCACTGCCAGATGGGTTGATGTCCTCAGTCAAAGTTTTGATGTCATCTTCTCTGGACATATTCCTAAAAATTTCCCAAGCTATGGGGATGGTGTATGTGTGTAGGGCATCTTCCACCAATAATTTAATGAGACCATGGTGTGCCAGCTGGTCTGGGACCCCTGCATTCATCTTGGTGCTACATTCTATTAAATACTGGAGGAGGAAATATGGGAGACTGAGTTTTCTAACTGGAGGTAGGTCCATCCCATACCTCAATTCATGTAATAACTTGAAGTGATAACCATAAATTATACTGAACCTTCCTTCACAAGTGATATATTTCATTATTTGGTAGCTGACTTCACTCCATGGAGGAGGTAAGCTTGTCCTTCTGACCCCATTTTTATCCTCTACAGGATGCTCCCCAGGTTGAAAAAATGTCTTCTTGGCAACTTGTCCCAATGCTTTTTCCTCCTTGCTCCAAGGGAGCCCAAGTGGAAGACCTGTGATTCGACTGATAAAATCAGGTGTAAGTTCTAGGGTCAGACCCCTAAAACTGATTGTGGCATGTGTTTTCAAATGGGGTCTTAAGGACATAAAGAATTCTTCAGTCACCTCATCATCATATCCATGTATTCTTTCAAATAAAATCATCCAATTTTCCTTGGTGAAGAGGGCCACCACCTCAGGGTGCTCATGCAATTGGTTGGAGTTCAAAGGCTCCTTTCTCATAAAACCTCCTGGCATGGTGTTTAGTGGTTTCTGAAGTGCTTAGGTGAGGAGAAAAAAACAACAATTTCCAAAATTAGAAGCGGAGAGACAGCTGAGTTTTGTTTTTTCTGAACTGTAGGAGGAATTTCCATGTGCTCCTTCTTCAAAACACCAATTTGCAATTCTCCCTTTCTCCAAACTGTTCTCAACCTGAATTTGCTTCTTGGTTCTTGGAAGAAATCAATACGCTAACATAATAGGGACTATATAAAAACAGTGGTCTTTTTCACAGAGTAAACAGACTTGCAATGTTCATTTCCTCCTCAGGTTTGATTTCTATGACTGCATCCTCCATTTTTTGAACAGTAGAATGTGAAGAAGAGAAAGACAAATTTTGAAAACGGAGAAGGGAACAGAGGCACTGTGTTGAGCTTCAGAAAAAACACAACAGACTTTTGAATTTCTCTTTCTTCATTTCTCTTCACCCACTACTCTAGTTTTAAGCTACCACCTTATCTAAGCATATCGTATGCAGAGCAGGTTTTCGAGCCTACCTCATTCCCAGCTTGAATTTGACAAGAATTCTGATTTTTCAGTTGTAGAGTTGCTCTCTATTTTCCCTGTAGAAATCTTCCTGTAGAAGGTGTTCTTGCTCCTGTAGAATGCAATAGTGCTCCTATAGAACTCGATAGGCGGGAAGGTTTTGAAAAATTGGCAAAAACTACTGGTTCGCTACTCTGAAGGTGGTAGATGAGCACTGCAGTCGAGAGCTTCGTAACATGAAAATGAACCAAAGGGTGGTGGAGGCTTAGACCACACTGTACTTAATTGTTGGCGTAATCTGCGGTGAGGAGATGAGGTGGCCAGATGGGTACGTTATCCCCATCCAAACCATTGGCCCTACGTCAGTGTAATTATGGTTCTTCATGCCGCCTGACCACCATCACCTCCCTTACTCCCCTCATATGTCGCCACCACTACCGGTTTCAAATGTTTTCTTCCCGAGTTGACATGCCACACGTGCTGACTGCGTATATAATCGGCAGTTTGAATTGGACATGGCTCAACTGAATTCCACGAAGGTGTGTGAACTGAACGAGGGTGGCCAGTTAGCTGGCCATTGAGTGTGCTCAATTGTGACTATTCCCATAGCTCATGCAGTTTTGAAATAGTATTCATGCAATCGAGGAATAGGTTTTGCCACTTACCTGCATAGCTGCTGTTGTGCTATGCATACTTTGGACTCTGGCACCTCCTTTCCTCATTGTTGTTGTTGTTGGTGCTCTACATGCTCGGCCTTCATCTTATGCTGATGATTCCTTGATCAAGATTTTCTCCTTACGTGTTGCATACATCCTGTTGCGTTGATCATGTCTTTGGAGTTTGCTTTTCAAAGGGATCAGCTGCTACAGGAATCCTATAGGATTTCCTGTAGCTACTTCTCCTTTTGAAATTTAGGCTGATGCTTGGGCAGGCTTAAAAAGACAGCTGACAAAGGTTCTGAATGGAAGACATAGCAGCTGGAAGGTATCAGGTAAGAATAATAAAAAAGAACGCTGCTACTTTATTTGTCATTTTCTTTTGTGTTGTCAAAGTGGAAAAAAACAGAATTTCTGTATTTTGTCTGTGCAGGGAAAGGAAAAACCGAGTGGAAATGTAGGTGTGCAGAGATGACATGGAGAGTTAGGCGGATGGATGGTGGTAGGGAGGTTCACAGGCCTTCTAGATGAATTTCCAACCCTCGGGTTCTTCTCTAAAATTGATTTTGGCTTTAGAATACACAGAGTTTCCTGTAGGATGCGAAATCTTCAGAACAAATGGGACTGAGGCCTAGAAAAGGATAACAGTGATGGAGGGATGGACTATGAAGGGTGAGTGTAGCCTGGTCCTATCTTTCTCGCTTATGTGACCCTCCTACAACCTGCAATTCATCCAAAAGAAGTTAGGTTTTTCTTTTTTTCTGTGTTTCTTTTTTTTTTGAGATAGCTGGGGCGCCTCCAGGAGGTTTTCACTCTCACTGCCTGCCCTGGGTGCCTCCAAGAGGTTTTCGCTCAGGGATCTTTTATTCCTCTTTTTGTTTTTTCTCTGTTTTTCTTGTTTTTTTTTTTTTTTTTGGTTCAGGGTGTGGGTGGAGTGGAGACAGGAACCTGCTCCACTACCAACACTATTTTTCCCACATTCTCAATGAACTCCTACTTGGAAAGGGGCTTCCTGTAGATCTTCAATCTATGCCCATTAACGAGCATAGGGATGGCTTCTTCATCTATTGTCCGGATAAGGACTGAACCGTTTTCATTGCATTTTTCTACTGTATAGGGTCCCAGCCATCTTGTCCTCAGTTTTCCCTTGAAATCCTTATATCTTGAATCATACAACAATGCCCAATCTCCTTGCTAGAATTGTTTTTCTTTGAGGTGTCTGTCATGCCATATTTTTCTCTGAAGTTGGACTACCTCTGAGTGGAGTAGGGCCTGCATTCTTTGTTCATCCAATCCATTTAGCTGAAGCAGTCTTTCCTTTTGTGCATGGCTAAAATCTAGGTCCAGCTGAGCTGCCATCCTTAACGTGTTATATTCAAATTCTATTGACAGTAGAGCCTTCTTCTCATAGACCAGCTCATAAGGTGTAAACCATGTGGTGGTTTTCCAGGTGTTGTTATAGGCCCAGGTGGCCTCAACCAATCGATCTGCCCAATCTTTTCTGCTGTTGCTCACCACCTTAGTCAAAATCCCTTCCAAAGCTCTGTTGGTGACTTCCACCTGTCCATTTGCTTGTGGATGATAAGGGGTGGAAGTTCTGTGCTTAATCTTGTGGTGTGTGAGTAAGTCTTCAACCAAATTGGAGGTAAACTAACTCCCTTGATCTGTAACTAACTATCTTGGGTAGCCAAACTTGTAGAAGATATTTTCCCTTAAAAGCTTAGCTACTTTTTTTTCTGTTGCTGCTTTGATCGCCTTTGTTTCTGCCCATTTTGTCAGATAATCAGTAAACACAACGACGTAAGATTTCTATTTTGAAGGAGGGTTGATAGGACCCACAAAGTCCATGCTCCACTTCTTAAATGGCTCGAAAGTCACTTGAGGTTGCAGGGGCATCTCATCCCTTGGAGTAGGTTTCCCCATCCTTTGACACTGGTCACATTGGCTGATGTATCTCCTGACATCTTGATGAAGAATGGGCCAATAGTAACCTGCCTGCAAAATTTTGAAAGCAATCCTCTTTGCTGCAAAGTGGCCCCCACAAGGTCCATCATGACAGGTTAAGATATTGTCAAAGACTTCCTCTTCCCTGACACATTGCCTTAAAATCTGATCTGGGCCAAGTTTGAAAAGATTGCCCCTAATCCAAGTGAATAGGGTGCTTTTAGTCACAATCTTGCTCTTTTCTTTTGAGGACAGGTGTGGCGGAAACTATGCTAAAACCAAGTAATTTGCTATATCAGCAAACCATGGAGAGAGTACTGAAATAGAAAATAAGTGCTCATCTGGCATTTGATCATCCACCATTCCTTCTTCACTTGCAGGCAGATCTAGTCTAGACAGAAAATCAGCAACAACATTTTCCTTACCTGGCTTATCAACAATCCTCAAATCAAATTACTGCAATAAAAGTAACCATCTAATGATACGAGCGTTTACATCTGGTTTATTCATCAAATACCTAATTGCAGCATGATCAGTGTGTACGAATGTTTGATAGCCAGTGATGTAGTGTCTAATCTTGTTTAGGGAATGGACTACAGCTAGGAGCTCCTTTTTAGTTACAATGTAGTTTAATTTTGCCTTAGACAGGTTTTTACTGACAAAATATATGGCATAAGGCAACTTCTCTTCAACTTGCCCTAAGGCTGCTCCTATTACTTTGTTTGAGGCATCTGTGTGAATGTGGAAAGGTAGGGCCCAATTTGGACCTCTCAAGATTGGGGCAGTTACCAACTTACCTTTCAAGGCATCCGAAGCGTCCTGACAATTGTTAGTCCATATAAACTCAACATCTTTCCCCATAAGACCAAACAATGGAGAGGCTAGCTTGCTAAAATCCTTAATGAATCTTCTATAATACCCTGCTAAGCCTAGAAAACTCTGAACATATCTTACCTTTTGAGGAGGTGGGACCCTTTGGATGATAGCAATCTTGTTGGGATCCACTTGTAATCCTTGTTGAGAAATTTTATGACCTAGCACGGTCCCTTCAGTCATCAAGAATTCACATTTTTCAGAACTGAGGGACAGGTTCATTTCAATACACTTGGCTAAAACTTTTCCCAGGTTAGTCAAAGCTTCCTGGAAGTTAGAACCATAAGGGGTAAAGTCATCCATATAGATCTCCACTGAATCATGAACCAGTTTAGCAAATATGCTTAGTACTGCTCTCTAGAAAGTGTTGGGAGCATTGCACAACCCAAAAGGAAGGACCCGGTATGCAAAAGTACCCCATGGACAAGTGAAAGTGGCCTTATCCTGGTCTTCTGGGCTGATTTGGATCTGGTTGTACCCACTAAATCCATCTAGGAAGGAGAAGAACTTCTTCCCTACCAGGCCATCTAACACTTGATCTATGAAAGGCAAAGGGAAATGGTCCTTCTTGGTGGCCTTGTTCAGTTTCTAATAATCTACACAAATTCTCCACTTCCCATTTTTCTTTGGCACTAGCACTAAAGGAGAAACCCATTCGCTGTCATAGATGGGGTAGATGAATCCTGCATCCAACAACTTTTGCAATTCTTCTTTGACAATGTCCTTAAGGGCTGGATTCATCCTCCTTTGAGGCTGCCTAACTGGTTTACAATATTCCTTAATGTAAATGTGATGAGTACAGATGGAAGGGTGGACTCCCTTCATCTCCTTATAACTCCAAGCAAAAGCATCCAAGTGATTCTTCAATAAGCTACACAGTTCTTTCTCCTGAGAGGTGGACAGGGATGAGTTGATCTTCAAAGTTTTTTCTGGGCCAAATTCCATGTTCTTGACTCAGTGGGAGGTCGGATCAGCCACACAGAGATCAACTAGAGGATTAGCTTGGGTTTCTTCCACCAACTCTTCTAAGGGCAACACACTGGGGGGTGGATTCTGGATCAAGTTCTCAATAAGATCATCCTCGGTTTGTGGACCCCCCATGGTAGTTTCTACTGTACACAATGGTGCGGAATAGACTTCATCCTCATCTTCCTCCTCCAACCAGAGGGGTAAATCATGTTCTAGCAGAGGTTGGGCAGGAGGATAGAGGACTAGCTGCTTGGACATATGCCCATTCTTGATTGTCATGTTCCCAGCTTGGTAGCTGATGTAGGCATCTGCAGTAGCCAACCAAGGTCTTCCCAGGATGAGAGGATACCCAATGAACTTTTCCTTTGGTTGGAGAACCAAGAAATCAACAGGGTACTCTCAGGAATCAATAGAGACCACGACATCTTCCACAATCCCCTCAGGGGTCATGGTGGAGCGGTCTGCTAACTGCAGTATTGTTGAGGTTTTTCTTAGGGAACCTTGAAGGTTGAGCTTGAGCATAGTGTCCCTGGTCATCACATTAATGGAAGCCCCTAAATCAATCAAGGTATGGGGGATTATGGTGCCATTGATGTGGACATCGACTATAGGACTCCCAGGGTCTAGATATTTCAGACAAATTACCTACCCCAACATCAGATCGGACAGTTGTCTAATGACATTGATAGTTGGGCATCTCTCTTCACCTACATGGGTGTTTGAAGCACTTTTCCTTGATCATCTTGTTGTATATAGGCACATCCTTTGTGGCTTGGAGAAGGGGTATTTTTACACATAACTATTTCAGTTCTCCCAGAAGTTCAGTTTCTTCTGGGGTCGGTTGGGTGGTTCCAGTTAGTCTCTCAGGAAAGGGTGGAATGACCTTGGGTTCACTTTCCCGTTTTTCTCCCTCATTCTCTTTAGGAGGAGGTTGGCTATCTGGGAGAGCCTTCCCAGATCGTAGGTTAATCTCCTGAATCTCCACAGCATAGGTGGGACAGAATGTTTCCCCACTATATATGTTATGAAACCAGCTCAAGAAAAGATAGAAAAGATAAATCCACGCCTTAGAATTCAGCCTCTTCGAGGGGGAAACCTCCTTTACATTACATAAATGAACAATTCTTGGATGATACAAATGAAAAGACCTCCTTTCTATATATAGGAGTCTAAGGGGTTATAACATAATCTGAGCCGACATAACAATAGTAATGTAAGGGCACAATAATAATAATAGTGGGCTTCTATGGGGCACAATAGTAACAATATGGGCACTACATGGGTACATCAATATAATAAGTGGGTTATACTAATAACAATAAGGGGTTACACTAGTAGTATAGGGGCCTAACATGCCCCTTTCCTTCAAAAAGTGTTGTCCTCAACGCTTGAGTAGTTCTTGATTCTTCTGTATAAAATTCTTGTCCTCCCATGTGGAATATTCAGCGGGTAAGTTCTTCCACTTGATGAGATACTCTGAAATTGATCGATTTCGTAGCTGTCGGGTTCTTGTTTCTGTGACTACTCCAGGTTCCAATATGATTTTTCCTTCCTCTTCAATTTCTGGCAATATTGCTTGAATTGGGATCTTTTGCAACTTTTGAATAAGTGGCCATACTTCTTCGTCCTTCTTCCATTCATCCATTGCTTCGTTTATCCAATCTGGTTGGATAATATAAATAGCACAAAACAATGCTTTCACATCCTCATCCTTGAAGAGTCTTCCCATTCGGTAAGGTCGCCATTTTTTAAGTGCATGTAGTATTGCCAACATTTCCTTCTCATAAATAGCTTGCTTGAGATGTAGTAGTAAAAATACCCAATCACCTACGTCAAAACATTTTTCACTACGATGTTGATCTACCTGTTGTTTCGTTTGATTTTGCACCAAAGTGGCGTTATCCTTTAAAAGTTGGAGAACTTGTTGTTGATGCTCGATGTGATCTTTCTCTGCTTGAACCTTTTTCTTCTTGATATGTCCTTCTATCTTTTGAGGAGTGGTAATTTCTTCCAGTCCTTTACAAGATATGGTCGGATTCATTTCTTGATGCTCGATGTGATCTTTCACTTGAACATTTTTCTTCTTGATGTGTCCTTCTATCTTGATAGTTTGAGGAGTGGTAATTTCGTCCATTGAATTAAAAGATATGGTTGGATTCATTTCTTCTTTCTTGATGTGATCTTTCACTTTTTGCACCTTTTTCTTCTTGATATGTCCTTCTATCTTGAGAGTTTGAGGAGTGGTAATTCTTGCCAATGCTTTATAAGATATGGTCTGATTCATTTCTTCTTTCTCTGGGGTGGTGTCCTGGCGTATATCCTCTTCTTTTGATGTTTCTTGATCCTTTTCTTCCTCCTCTTCATATTCTATGTAAAATAATTTCTTCTCAGCACACCTATGACCTTTAGTGCATTTGCTATCACAATGGTAACAAAGCCCTTTTTCTCTTTTTTCTTCCAATTGTTGTGGTGTAACCCTTGTAGGTTGTGGAAGGCTGGGAGAAACAACACTTCCATCTTTATAGTTGTGAGGGGTATGCTTCCTGGTTTCCATAATTTTGCTTTCCATAATGTCACAAAGCCCTTTTACTCTTTCCAATTGTTGTGGTGTTTCTCTAAAGAAGGTGTTGCTCTTTGTATCCTCATAATGTGCTATCATTTCCTCCGTGAAAATTGACCACGTAACAAGTTTTTTACGAGAACAAAGCCCTTCATACCATAAAAATTGATCTGGTTCTAAATATGAAGATGCAATACATACCTTTTGTAACAGTTGTACACCATGTAGATCAAAATATTGCTCCATCTGAAGTATCCAATTTACCGGATCCTTGCCATCAAACTTCCTCATCTTGTTTTTCTTGATTTTAGGAGCTCAAACTTGAAACGAATGTAACTCTGTACTTTCAGATCTTTAAGTTTTGAAATTGTGAACTATAGTATCCCTCTGTGTCCTCTTTCCAATGCCACCAGTCTGATCCAAATCGGATTCTCTAAGAAAGAGTTATGCACAATCTCCCAAGATGACCTGATTATAGACCTTTCCAGAAGAGTGAATTTGTATGAAGTGCCGCGTGTACAATTTTTAACCTTTGGTTCTGAAAAATATATACAAGAAACTACAGTCCGTCCTCTTTCTGTACCTTCTTACAAAATTTCAATCCGATCCCCAGAGAGAAAGTTATGACGATTTTCCCTAGGTCACCTGTTTTGAATGTAATTCAGGAGTCTGCAAAAAGACCAACTTCCTCAGAGCATATCTCCGCAAATATCACGCGAAAAGATCTGAAATTCGGATCCAAGGTTCAGCGCGATTTCTTCTCAAATGGGTTTTTTTTGCGACTTCTGAAAAGTCACAGAAAAAAAGTTATAGCGAAAATGCCACGATGACCTGTTTGGAGCAGCGAAACCCTAGAATCCAAAGCTCTGATACCAAATGTTATGAAACCAGCTCAAGAAAAGATAGAAAAGATAAATCCACGCCTTAGAATTCAGCCTCTTCGAGGGGGCAGCCTCCTTTACATTGCATAAATGAACAATTCTTGGATGATACAAATGAAAAGACCTCCTTTCTATATATAGGACTCTAAGGGGTTATAACATAATCTGAGCCAACATAACAATAGTAATGTAAGGGCACAATAATAATAATAGTGGGCTTCTATGGGGCACAATAGTAACAATATGGGCACTACATGGGTACATCAATATAATAAGTGGGTTATAATAATAACAATAAGGGGTTACACTAGTAGTATAGGGGCCTAACAATATACCTGTTGGGCCTGTCTATTGTTGGGGTTTGGGTTCGTTTGAGCAGGTATCTAGGGTTGTCTTGGAAGAGCAGGAGGTAATGGTTGAGTTTGAGTAGGTGGTGGAGGCAAAAGAGCGGGAGGAGAGTTATACTGGGGCCTCCACCCCTGATGAGGTGCACTCCACTGAGGCTGTGGTTGAGCATAAGGATGGAACGAATGAGCAACTGGAGGGACCTGGTATTGAGGAGGATATGACTAAGGAGGGGGTGTGGATTAGGAAGGATGAGTAGGGGGACCCTAAGAAGGCGTGGAAGTGGCTTGATTGGGGTTGTAATAGCTCTGGGAGGTCCCTTGCATTCCCTACTGGTAAGGTCTGGGTCCATGTGGCCTCCTTTAGTTCATGAAATAGAGTGGTTCAGTGGCTCCCTCAGCCCCTTGATATGCAGCTTTGATTTCGGGCAAGGAAGGGCACTGATTTGTAGGATGGTCTTGTTCACAGACTACACACACTTCTATAGAGTGTAGTGGGCATTCATTCCTAGGGTGCTTTCTTGTGCACCTGGGACAGAAGATGGCCAGATCTCTCTCGGCTTCCTCTTGTTTCCTTTTGATATGCAAGGTATCCATGCGCATGGCAATAGTTTGCCTCACCTTGCTCTTGAAATCTTCAAGTTCGTTTCTAAGGGATGAGCTAGATGAGGATGTACTGGCTAATGGTTGACTTCCCCTACCTCTCTTCCTAGCTGACCTAGAATGGTTTCTAAACACAGTCTTTATGTCATCATCAGGTAGCTGGTAGATGTCTCCCCTTGTCAGCAAATGGAGGGTATCTAGAAGGTCTTCAAGGACTCCTCTGAGCAAAACCAATTTCAGAGATTCAGGGTCAAGTGTACACCTGACGCTTTTATAACTGAGTTGAAACCTCTCTTCATAGTCTTCTAAAGATTCATCCTTACCCATGGTCATTCAAAAGATTTCTTCCTTGGTTTCCTTTCACCTGCAATAGTCTCGGTATTTGTCATTAAAGGCTTGTTGCATTTGAGCCCAAGTTGTGATACTGTTTCTAGGTAACCCCATGAACTAGCGCAAAGCTACATCCTTGAGAGTAGAAGGAAACAATTTCAAATTCTACTCGTCTTCTGCATAGTCATAGGTTCGACAGAGAACAACAAATTCAAACAAGAAAGTATCAGGATCTTTTGTAGTTAGGCCATGGAAGTGAGGTAAGGCTGAAGGACTTATGTTTTTCATTTTTGTGTCACCATTGGTCTCCTGGATAGGAAAGGTACCTTCTATTCTTTCCCTGTTTCTGTTTTTAGCCATGGTCTCAGGAGGAATGTTTTCTCGCTCTTCTTCTGTTATAGGATCTTCTTATATCTCTAGAGGTTCACCTATAAGATCTTCTAGATCACTGCCACCAAAGAAGAGAGAAGGGTGACTCAGTGATGTGTTGGGGGTGTTGGGTAGGAATTTTCCTGAATTGTCTCTGTTCCTACGAGGCATGAAAGGAAATCTCTTTTTTTGAATTTTTTTGGTGTTTCTTTTTCTGCTTGTACCTGCAAAGACTGAAATGGATTGAACAACAAAATTGCAACTAACTGAGATGAACTTGCTGAAATGAAATTGCAAAATTGAAATGAAAGAAAGGAAATGACTAATCTATTTTGTTGAAATGGAAATTGCAGAATTGAAATGAAAGCAGGAAATGACTAATCTACTTTTGCTAAATTGAAATTGCAGAATTGAAATGAAAGCGGGAAATGCCTAATCTACGCTTGCTAAAATGAAATTTCAGAATGGAAATGAAAGCAGGAAATGTCTAATCTATGCTTGCTGGAATGATATTGCAGAATTGAAATGAAAGCATGAAATGTCTAATCTACTTTTGCAGAATTGAAATGAAACAACTACTCTACTTTTGTTGAAATAAACTACTTAGCAGAATGTTGCAGTAGAGAATAGAAGAAAAGTAGTAATCAAAAAATACTCTGATGCTTCCTCGGCAATGGAGCCAAAAAGAGTTGTGAGCTCCAGTATTGTAGCAATAATGCTACAACTCCTAGGGCTCCCTTCTTTACTTTTATCAACCCGGAAGTTCGTAACAAACTTGGAAGCGACGGTGCTGTATGCACAAGTACTAGCTCTTACTGCGACTGTCACTTGATCAGCTGGTACAAGTTCACTAGGAGCTTAAGCCAACTTCTATGAGTTCTCAGAAGAAGCTTTTACTGTGATGGCAGAAGATTAATTCTACGGGGGCTATTCTATTTGCAGAAAGAGAATGAAAACTGAAATGGAACTCAAACCCTAGCAAACCCTAATCATGCAAGAAAAGAGATGGAAATTACTGGAATGGGTGCCATTAACTACTGAAAAGGTAAATTGCATTTATTCAAGCTATTTCTGAAGAGAAATGGAAAGAAATCATCTTTTTGCAATTTTGAGTATTTTTATGTGGATTTATTATGCTTGTGATTTGACTAATTGTGACTGTGCAGTGGTTTGGTGGCAAAGGAAAATGGAGTTGGATTTTGCAGATGATGAGGAAGGTGTGGAGGGGTCCTAAGAAGTCCCTAGTACACTTCTGGAGATTTCCATTGCGATCAGACTTCGAAAAATCGCTCACATGAACTTCTACAGGAAGCTACAGGGGATCTACAGGAGATTCTACAGGAAGTTCTACAGGAGGAGGTCGAAAGTGATTTTTGGAGGTTTGAAGGTGGAAAAATGGTGGGAAAAAGGAAATGAAGGTTGGATGAAGGTATTGAAGGGTCTAGGACTCTGTTGATGAAGATCAGGGACGAAAGAGATGGTTGGATTTGTTCAAAGGGTAAGAAGCGACTTTGTGAAAAAATGCAGAAATTAGGACAATCTGGCAAAATGTGGTAAATGAGTGAAGAAATCTGCGAAAGATGAGTTGGTACAGGTTGTGCTATGGAGGGATGATAAGCTGGAATGTTTTTCAAGTGAGTTGCACACCTACTTCTTAAAACTGACCCAAGCAAGAACCGAAAAAAAAAAGAGTTTTCCTAATTTGACTTAAAATCTGACCTAAAAACAGAAAAGTGTTGAACAAAATTTTATGAATAGGAAACTATGTGAGAAAGCCATGGTAAATGAACAAGAAATGGTCTAAGCATGTGAATCCAAGCAAATATCAACTTCTCCAACTCAAAACATCACACTACCAATTGCATCAAAGAAAAAAACAATGTTTTTGGGGCAATAACAGTGCCTCGTCCTCAATTCATGGTCCCAAGGAGGGAGAAAGGGAATCAAGGCCTATTGGTAGCCTTTTGAACTCTTTCTCTATTACTACAACAAACTATGTAAAGAAATTGAAGCAAGAACAACTAATTTAATCATCAAAAGAAACCTATTTCACCAAAGTAAGACTAATCCTAAACAATAGAAATCAGCTTATGAATGCAAGAAAAGAACATATAAATACACAAAGGAGGTGCTGGGCACTTGGGTTGGGCCCTAGCCCAAGAGCTGCAGCCCTCTAGAAAAGATCAGTGCTGGTTCAAATCTAGATTCATCTTCATTGATAAAAAAAATAATAGTTACATCACAAAACTATCTACAAAAGGAGCTCGAAAATGAGCTGAGTACAAGACTACACAAAAGTGCGAAGATAGACTATGCAATGGCTAACCTATTGAGGCCTGAAGCCTTCTTATTTATACAATTGAGGACCCCCAACAGTCCTCCTAAACTTAAGGAACTCGACTGCCTAAAACTGGAGATAACAACAACCCCACTTGAGTGGCTCGGCTGCCCCTTGGAATCATCGATGTGGTGCCCTTTGAACTCCAAGCTGCTAGTGGAGAACTTGAGGAAGGGGTCATTAATGCAGGAGACACCCCTCCTAATTTGGTCGATGCAATTGCATGTTGTAGAATAACACTCTTAGTAATCTCCAAGACTTGTTGTTCTGATGCTTTCTTGATCTGCTCGACAAACTACTTCACTTCACTAATTATGGTATCCTTGTCTCTTGTCTCTCCAAGTGGACCCACATAAGGAAACCCATGCTTTTGTGCCCGAGACTCCAAACCAATGTGCAGTCGATTATAAGAAGCTAGAGTGTTAGTTTCTTATTCTCCGAGATGGGTGCAATTCAGCACATGGAGACACAACTATACTCTATCCCTCTTGATATCAACCCTGTCCTTCCTAACCAATCTATCTGGAACATTTGTATATTTGGAACCCCACTCCTATATCAGATCGACAACTCTATTTGCAACCTTAAGGAGGTTTAAGATTTCTTGTGCTTTCTTTTCTATCCCAAGCATGGATGACACTACTTGATGCAAGAGAACCATTTCATCATACAACTGCTTCCTTGTACCCTTCATTGGTCCCAAATCTTCCTGTATAGTTGACCACCATTCTATTGTGTTGACACTATTAGAATATAATCGTTGATTTTCTGCAATGAGATGCAACACTTGTTGCTTTGCTGCAACCAATTATTTCCTCAACCATACATTATCATTTAAAAGATACTCTTGAGTTGTCCTGTGATGTTGTGGAAAAATCAACATTAGCTTCAATGACAGCATGAGGGTTCCTCCTAGTGTTTGTGGTTATCACCTTCTCAGTGAATACAAATACTGGATTTTGTAGATCATTCAGGCATAATCTTCATCTTTCTTGCATGATCTTTTTCTTCAGCTGATCAAAAGTGATATTACACACATCCATGATTCTATCTACTGGTGGAGGGGTGATTCCCATATAATAAAATGGGAGATGACCACCGTTAAGAGGAAGTTCTGATGGGGAGTCTGGCTCATCATCCATGTGTTCAATGTCATCTTCTTCCTCCATCTCTGCTTCTACCTCTTGGGTCATTTTTTCTTCTTTCAACTTTTGTGCAACTTCCTCCTCTTGTGAGTGTCTTTGATGTTCTTCTTCTATTCTTCTTCTTTCTTCTTCTTTTTCTTGTTTTTGTCTAAGTAGGTCATCTTGCTTCCTCTTCTTCTATTATTATTCTTTCTTCCTCCTTTTCTTGTTTATGTCTAAGCAGGTCATCTTACTTCCTCTTCTCACTACTTTTCCTGTTCAGCCTCAATAACACTTTTTATCAATGGATCAACTTTCCTCTTTCCACTACTCTTTGTTATTGGATCATGCTTTATGTAACACCCTCCTCCCACATCTCCCCAAGTAACTAGCGAACTGGGATAAACATGCGACGAGATGCCACTATGATGGGATTCAACCTCCTAGGTGATGTTAAGGAAGTGGAATTGACGAAATTATAACACACAGACATCTGACACCAGTCCCAGGACCCACAGGAACCAAACAAGAACTTTAGACAAATTTCCCTTGGTTCCTACTGAAGTTTTGACCAACCTAGGCCAGAGTAGTGCTCCCCAAATACAGCCAAGGCGAGTTATGAGTCGATACCCCGCAGTCTGGATAAAAAAAATACAACCAAGCCGAGCTTAATCAAAACTAGTATCCTATGTTGGTAGAGACGGTGAACGAAACACAAGTACATGGATCTAAAGTTAGCGAATTTTGTAGCAGAGGAAGGATTTTTTTTTTTAATTTAATTGGATTAGTCCATATGTAGGGTTCTAGTTGAACGTTCATTAGGGCATGCAACCTTCATGTTTAGAACTCGGTTCTTTATCTGAATGCAAAATTGTATGAACTCCTGTGGTATGATTTAACTGAAATCACATCGACTTTATTGACTGAAGCAATTTATTCAGGGTAGTTCATTATATTCAATACTATGTTTTAATTATTGAATTGTTCATTGGAATATAAATTGTTTGAATATGATGCAGTTTTTAGTTGACACAGGGACATCTCAACCTCGAACCCTAATCCCCACAACCCCTAGCACATAAAACTTACCTACTATATTATTTTTGTTAAAAAAGTAATAATGAGATTCCATTAATGTGATAACCTTTCTCCTTCACAAGCATTTATACAACTAGCTTCTGTGTTCCTTTCATTTATGCCTTGCACACAATGTCATGTTCAATGATGTCTAGAATTTAATGCTTATAGAAACATTACCTTGAAGGTTTAGTTTATAAAAGAATTTTTTAGTAATTTCTAGTATATCTTGTCAACATTTTGTCTTCAACGATCCTTGGCATTGAAGATATCTTATCTCCTAAACTCCCTTCCACCTGCCTAATTGGAAAATAAAAAGTCCATGACACTAAAGTTGATTTAACAATGATCACTCGCTTTTTAATTTCTTTTCTAGATAAAACTTATGGTCACCTCACTGGAAAATAATATTAACAACCACCATTAGTGAGGTTCCCTTGTATTTTTCTGAGTCCATTAAACACACAAATTAGAGTAACCTCACACACTGAAATGTTTCTAAAACTGTAAGTGGGCTATGGGCTTCACATATGTTCTCGGTTTCAAGTTGAAATTTAGGGGTATTAAATTTTACTTAAGATTCATTGCAGCTATGGGAATAATATAAATATCTAGTATCTACACAAACAATAAAAAATGGGCATAACATTACCAACCCAATAATTTAATACATTTCAGTGAAAATTACATGCACAATGTGCATAAACATACGTTTCTTTAAGGATGACCATGCAACCATTGTAGAATTCTTTTCAGCCTGCTTCTTTTACTTTTCATCTTCATCTTGAAAGGTCATCCCCGCAACTTCCAAAAAACATGTAAACACTAGAATATGTCCTACTCCTGACCTCATTGCTGTATATATTGGTAACAACACCCCAACCCTTTGGGCCATCTCTTGTATTAGATTTTTGCACACTCTAGTTTTATCTTGTAAGTCAAAACACATCTTAGAAATTACTTATTTATACTGATATTTATAAGTCATTACATTTAACATCTTTTGACATTTTAATTATAAATTTCCATAGCTTTTTCTACAAAACAAATTCACAAAGTTTGATGGAATAATGCCATCTTCAACTCTGCTAGCCTCCACTCTTTAGAACAAACAATAATGAACTTTTTTTTATCATTCTCTTTTATGGTGTAGATTTCCCAGCCTACATTGAGTGTAAATCCAATAGTAATCAAAGTCCCACCTTCCTTAAGAGAGTTTCGTCCATAGGAAGTCCATGCAGCGTAGGATGGATAATTGTTAATTTTATCCCTTCTCCAAAGCAAGCATGTCTACTTTTAAGGAAAAATGATGTTCACCCATGATTTCAGCTACTAGTGGCAATAAATAACTAGAGATCACAATTCCAAATTCTTGGGCTTGGTTCAGTTGCATGTGTCATAGGCCAAATTTAAAATTCCCTTAAGCCAACTGACTGGGACACACAAAATGGCCAAATATCGACCCTAGTCTCTCACGCACTCTTCAAGTGCCATGGAATCAATTACATTCAACTCTAAATGTAGATATAGACAACAATAGACATCGTATAGCTCCATCAGCTTAGAGAACAAAGATGACCACCTTGTTTCTAAAATTTTATGGATGTTATAAATAACCATACTACTTCTAGGTAAGTAGATAAGGTTCCCCTGAATTTGTTTGCTCTGAATTTAAAACTACAAAAAATGGTTGAAGGTGTTAAAAATTGGACAAGCTATGAATCAATCCAAGGACTTGCCTCTGGCTACTTGGCTTCTCTGCCATATATTATGCCCGCCTATTTCGTGACAACCAATTAGTCTAGATGGTAGATTGATAATATAACAAAGTGTTCAAACCCCGTCTCTCTTCCATTCTCCTTTTATAGTTCATCCAGTTTGCGATGCTTTTACAAGGATCAAAACATGCGTGATTTCAAGGTGCGACAAAGGTTACAACTTAGAGCCCCTAGCGTATCTAGTGAAACTTTTAATTTGTTGAATAGGCATCAACAACTCTTCAAACAAAGTTAAAGCTATGTATTATTTTTGGTGCGGTGCTGGCCATTTTCGGTTGGGCAGGTTTGGTAACCCTAATTGATCTATAGATAAAAATTTCATTAACACTAGCCTTGAGGTACCACGTCATAGGGTTTAAAGGTTTGAGTAGGTGCAAAACCAGTTCTCGATGCGCGAGGGAAAGGAATGATAACATAAATAAATTGCATTGAAGATCATAATCTTCTTGAAACTCTAGCTGCTTCTGTGGACACCACTTCTGTGCAATATACAGAGACAATTAAGATAGGCATTTTTCAAAGTTCTAAAAATGATGTCACGGTTTCGCCTGGTTTCCAAGTAAACATTGGAAGGCATGTCAGTACGCCAAGTACTGAAGGTGTTGCTATTATGCCTCGACAAACATTGTTCTTTGCTGAAGGATATCACCGCTGTGCTTTTCTCACTGCGAATTACAAAGGGTCAAGTAAGTATAGAAATAATCAAAAAATAATTGTTCGGGCTGATGCACTTGCAGCAGAGTTACAGAAATTATCCAAAGACTATGATCTTGATTTCACTAAGCTCAGCAATGACGACTTTGCTTCTCTTTCAGAACATTCTGGATTTCCAGAATTACGGAGCTATACAGATTTGAAAGATTCTATTCAAGTTCGTCGTGCAGAAAATCAAAAGTTCAATATTCAATCGAGGTTGAATGAATTAGGGGAGAAAATGTTGCAGAATTTTCTCCGTGTTCTACCCGAGTACTGCAGTTTTATTCGATATTTATCAGACTCGGAATCTGAAGAGCATGTTGCAGCTCAGGAAACTGATATTGAAACAAGTCCATTGCAGCACCTAGAAGATCAGTTGGCAATTAGGGATCAAAATTGAACACGTCAGAGCCCTTCAAAGGGTCTCTGGCACGTCAGAGAAGTAGGGAGAAAATTTTGCCGGTCAAAAAAAATTTAAAAATTGATTTTTGTCATTTAAAAAAATTGGAATAATATCTTAAAATTTTTTAAGAAGTGCTGTCAAATTGTCAACTTTTTTTTAAATTTCATTTTTTCTGAAATTAGAATTTTAAAAATGTTGAATTTGTAAATTTCTTTTCATGTTAAAACTTAAATCCCATTTCAGAAACTCCCATTTCGAAAACAACAGTTTCCTTTTGAGTTGTTTTTTCTAATTGTGCATATGATGCAAGTTCTTATTAATTATTATGTCACAATTACCTTTTGATACCATTACATTTGGCAGTTTCTGAGTTGCTCCCATTTCAAAAACAACAGTTTCTTTTTGAGTTGTTTTTTCTAATTGTGCATATGATGGAAGTTCTTATTAATTATTATGTCACAATTACCCTTGATACCATTACATTTGGTAGTTTCAATTGAGAGCGACGATATGTCAGTATGGGCCATGTATTAGGTCTGTAATTTCCATGTATTAGGTCTGTAATTTCACTGGGTTGTGTCTGAAGGCTGCCCAAAGCAAGGTTTGACGACGATTTAAGCTGGAGAGGAGCATAGATTCATCATTCAGCAAACCCCTGTCAAGCAAGGTTTAAGCACGATTTATGCTTGGAGAGGAGCGCATTCAATAGGTATTCAACAGGGTTCCTAACATACTGGATTTGATTTGTTTGCGGATTCCCAATTCCTGGTATGTTTTCATATTAAAAAAGAAGATACCAAAAACATATACACCTTTGTACACTCTTTTGTTGAATCCTAAACCTGTTTAAAATTTTACTGAATTTTTTCATTCATGCAATAAACTTAAATTTGATTGAGCTACTTGTATATTGGCTTGAACGTTCTGGTCACAAAAATTTCCTACAAAATTAATCTTTCTCTGAACTGGAGCAGGAATATAGGTCTCCTGTTTATCCATTAATGGTAAATGCATCCGATATGTTGCGGCTCATATCAGACTTGCCTTATACACAACATCCATGGGGTTGTTGTTCCACCATTCTCCTGTGAAAAAATAAAAAGAAATTTGAAAATAATTTACTGTTGTCAATTGAATTGCTCATTTTTTCTATGCTTTTCATTATAGAAGTGCGACCTGAATATGTGCCCTTCTAAATGAAATTAATACCTGCCCTTCAAATTTGATCACTGTGACAGGCAACTCTGGTAGGCAGAAACTGCTTTTTGTGGGCTCGGAGATTAAGTTTCATAGAACAGATCGTTGAAAGCCCTGGAAAGTCGGCTCGTCCAGTTCTGCTTGATGAAGAGATTATGTTAAGAGACACAGTTAATGGTGGCAAGTCAGAAAAGGCAAAGTTTGTAGTTTCAGGTGAGCAGCTTATTCTGAAAGTTGGAAGCAAAAGTTTCAAAGGAAATCTAGAAGTCTCCACAGATGCAGTCCGTGTATGGGTAAAATCTTTTGTTCCTAACCGATTACTAACCCTAGCACAGAATATTGTTTTCTTGGGTTTCCTTTTGAGCAATTTAGAGCAGATGAAGAACTTTAGTCAGCCTATTATAAAGAAACTACAAAAGCAACAATGTCAGAGAGATTTCACAATTGAGAAACGGCTTCTCTTGGCCTTCCTCACTAGCAACGCCAAGTTAGACCAAGTAAAGAATTTCAGTAACATGGAACAGTTTCTGACTTCAGGTAGCCTTGATAATATTTTGGCTGAAATAGAAAATGGGAAAGCTGACCGTTCATCGCAGTTGCAAGAGTCTCGCTTGCAGTGGAAAAGGAAGTGGAATGGTTTTAACCGTGATGAACCTCTGATAAGGGCTGTTTTTTCCATTGATCAATGGAAGAATCTTTCCTCACATATATATAATAGTGCAAAAGAAGAATTCAGTAGAAACATTCTAGCAATGATTAGGAAGGATATCCTACCTCTGCTTAGGAAAAAATTTGAATCTGAAAAAGAAGCAACGGAAAAACTTCAGAAGCAGCAATTTAAAACTGAAGAGGAAAACTTTCTCACTGAAACAAAGGCAAAAATATCCCAAAGAAGTGCCATTGGAAAACGTATGCATGTTACAGGCTGTTCTATTGGAAGAGTATACTATGTTACATATTTAGAGGCATGTTTAGAAATCTCCACTGAGGAGGAACAAAAGCCCAGTATACAATGGATGATTGTAGAGCTGTCACCAAACAAAAAAGACCTGGATGAGTTAAATTCAAATCCAATGCATTGCATCATACCCTCTTGCTCAAACCCCTTTGAATTATTGTGCTGTGATCCTGAGATAGAAAATCTGAAAAAGGTTGCATATCTGAAATCTGGTGAGTTGCTCGTTTTTATCCATGACAAAGAACATAATAATCTGCGCTTGTACAAGTTCCCCAAAATAGGACCATTTCTACATGAGAGAAATCATGTTCGCTCATTTAAAAAGGATTTTGATTTGGTAGCTTTTGATGAACGTACCAGATTCTTGGCTTTATATGATGCTCAGGAATCCAAGGTTGTAATATACACGTTTGATGAATCATTTCGGAATGTAGATTGGACAGGTATTGATATCATACTCAACTTGTTTTCTGGAAGCACAAATATAAAATGGATGCAGTGTGTTCCCGGGAAAGCCGAACTGCTTTTAGTTGATGACACAAACAGGCTCGGGGTTGTAGAACTCCATCAGCAAGATTTGATGAAGCCTAAGCATATCATTTTCTCATCAGACCTTTTAGATGCTTTCATCTCAGGGGACGGTTACTTTCTCTTTGTTTTTCACACACCGGCAAAGTTTTCAGATCACAAGGAAGAATGGGTTCCATCTTCTGCTAAAGGAGCTGCACGAGAAAGCAAGGCTGCATCAGAATTGGAGCTGAAAGTTTACGCGTTAGGTGATGCCATGTCTTTCCTAAAGAGCATTTTATTGGATGTAAATGTCAAAGATGTTCGTGATTTTCAGGTGAAGCTTGTATATTATGGCTCTCAGATTCACCTTGTTCTATACTCTGATGTTGGGCGTAGCTGCTCTTCTAAAATTTTGAATCTAGTTGTAGCGACAGAAGTTTTGGAGTTTCAAGAATTAGGAAAACAAGATTCGAATTCAGAAAGTGACCGTAACAATGCCATGGACCGGGACTCTCAGAAGTCTAGTGCTACATTAGATTACATCTATCACATTTTTGATAAATTTGCAGTTGATCCCGCACTATTTAGAGGGAGTATCAGGGATCTTAACTTCCATGTTTTGCTCGAGTCAAGAGACACCACCTTTGGAAAAGACCGCGGGCAAAGAAAATATGAAGAATACTAGAAGAATCTTATTGGGCGGTTAAAGGAAGAAAAGGGAAAAGATTTCTCAAATGTCAGGATTCAGTTCCAAGTTCAACTGGCTGAAATCACAGACAGTACAAAAGTCTTGTTCTCTCCCTATCCAAAAAAGCCGTTGGGAAATTGGTTCCGTCAACTTATTTGTCTTGTACCTAGTCAACTAAGTCGTGCTGAAAACAATGGACTACAACCATTGCTTGATGGGCTTCGAATACCTAGTTACCAGAAACGGGACGGGAGCTTTCGTTTCCAGAAAAAAACGTACAGAAAACGGCACGGCACGAAAAACGGCGTTTTGTACGGCCGTTTTCGTTTCTCAGTCCAAGAAACTGTTTCTCCAGAAACGAATACAGTTTTCTGAGAAACCCTGTTCTGGTTTTTTTGTGATGTACCGAGGTTGGTTTTCGAAGGCAGTTGCATGGTTTTCTATTAGAAGTAGAACAGGGCGCGTCCAATTTTGGCCGTCTTATTTTAGAAATCGCGAGTCGTATTATATAACAATCCAGTTTAGTGGGGGTCAGTAATTTAGAAACTGCGAGTCATATTATATAACAATTAGTGGGGGTCAGTAATTTAGAAACTGCGAGTTATATTATATAACAATCCAGTTTAGTGGGGTCAGTGTTTAAATGTTTGAAAATCTGCTATATATGTGTCAGTGATTGGCCGAAGGTATGTGGTGGTAATCTTGATGAGACTCTGAGCTCGATTTGGGGAAGAAGACTTCAGTTTTGCAGTGATTAGCCGAAGGTATGTGGCGGTAATCTTGATGAGATTCTGAGCTCGATTTGGGGAAGAAGGCTTCAGTTTTGCTGGAGACGGAATGTTTTATATTGCTTAGGTGTATATGGCAAAGGTCAACTATATATCGATGATTTTTCATTGTATTTAATTTTATACAAAATTATAAATTTGAATTTGAATGTCCAGTGTTATATTATATAATTTTTTTATAAATAAGTGGCTAAATATAAATAATAATGTTGTAAACTTCATTCACAAACAAAAAAATCTTATATATCAATTTAGTATCTAGTTCAATTATACTTTTAAAATATTTTATTTTTATTATTATAATAGATTAATAATAAAATATTAAATTTAATCTCTAGTTCAATTATATTCTTAAAATATATTATTTTTATTTTTATAACAATTAATTTAGGTTTTCTCTCTAAACACTAGTTGTAGTAGTGGAGAAAGTGACACTCCTTTTTATACAAAGTTTGTTGCAGGAGCCAATAGTTCCCAACAATCCTCTACTTCTAACTCTATTCCCAATGGAGATCTGCTCAATCTCCACAATCTTGTTACCAAACCATGGAAACAAAAACCCATTAAATGCCTTCTAAACGCTACAATAGACCCCAAATTGGAAGTCCACTCAAGTCACATTAGAGAGTATATACAATATATCGAGAAGTTTCTAGGGATTTGGCCTTAAAAAAAATAGCACTATCAGTAGGTCCAAATCAAGTGGAAATGCAAAATCAAGCTTGAATTCATTACCATGGGTTTCTTCACCATTGTATTTTCCATCCTAGAGGATCAAACATGGATATTCTATAATGGCCCATGTGATCAACTGTGGCTTTGTTTCTCACTATGAGTATTCAAGAATGGTCCATGTAAGAAATTGAAGCTTATGAGCAACTGATTATGAACCATAATATTAGGGAATGTTAATGATGAATGTATTTTTTATATTTTTCATATATTTTTTGTTTTTTTCTCTCTCCTCGTTTCTTGAATGCGAAACCTCCAAAATCCGTTTCTCGTCTCGTTGTTGTTTCTCGTTCCGTTTCCTGTTTCCCGTTTCTGGTAACTCCACACCTCACTTATGCAGATAGCATATCACTAGCAACTTTGTTGCGCTTCGGCTTGTATGATGCTGTCCCGAGTCAGTGGAATGGTAAAATCAAGGTTGTCTCATCAATGGGCAAACAAAGTAGCGGTAAATCATACTTATTAAACCACCTATCTGGCTCCCTTTTCGATGTAGCTGGGGGAAGATGCACTGATGGAGTGTGGATGACAGTTCGAATGGATTCAGAGTGCCTCTATGTATTGATGGACTTTGAGGGATTAGGCAGTTTTGAGAGAACAGAGCAAGAAGACATGTTACTCTCAGTCCTAAATGCTGCCCTGAGTAATTTAACAATATTCAACAAGAAGGTTTGTATTTAGAGCTGTCTTGATCGTTTGCTTTTACTGGTTTACCACTTGATCTTCTCATATGTTAGTAGCCTTATCAATTGCCATACTTTGCTTCTTATCAGGATTTTAATCTTGACAAGGAGACGGAAGTTATCTTTCAGCGTTTCCAAAGTGGGGTGAGTTTGGTGAAGGATGCCAAAAATCTATTTAAAGGACTATTTTACATAGCTATCAAAGATGTAGACGTCTCTGATGTGAAGGAATTAAAAGTTGAATTCCGTCAAAAGCTTCTACAAATTTGTAAAAGATATCGGGAAAATTTTCTTACCAAGATGTATGGAGGAATGTTTGTGCTTGCTGCAATGGCTCCTTTTACTCGAAAAGAATATCACCAGGGAAGCCTTCCTCATATTGCTTCGACAATAAAAGGGTTGGGGCATAGCTATAATAGTGGCCGTGATTTCTTGAGAGATTTGAAGCTTGTTATTTCTCAGATAGCAGTGGAGGATTGGACCCCTATAGATTTGAAACGTGTTGCTATGAAGGTGGATATCCTTCGCAGGAACTTGGTTTCTGCTGTTAAGGAAGGATGCATTTCCATGGCGGGAACCAAAAAGGTACTTATGAATTTTGACTCTCAGGAAGAGGTTAGGGATGCTCCAATAGTACTTGGGGATCTCTTCATTGATTTGCAAGATACTGGCCTGGAGCTTGCAGCTCTAGAGAATCTACATCGAATTATCAGATTTTGAGTCATCTTAGATCAAGACTAGAAAGCGTCTTGGGTAGAAAAGGCAAAACCGATGATTTATGGCACTCCAAATTTCAGGACTTCATAAAGGCATTGGCTGATAGACGCTGTGATCGAGTTCAAAAATGGCTTCACTGCAACACTGCAGAATTTTATGGGAATGATGATGTGCAAAAGTTGCAGCTCGAGGCAGTTTTAGCCCTTGCAGAACTGAAACAGGGCCTCTCTGTATGTGGTTGCAAATGTTCTGTTTGTTTTTGGCGATGTGTTTTAGAGAAAGGTCATTCCTCTGATCACTCTTGTATGGGTGACCATGTTTGCGCTGAGAAGTGCACGTATTGTTCTCTCGAATTACACCAAGACCAGGAAAATGAAGTGGAGGAATGTAAGCATTTGGCAGGCCATGAAGGGAATCATGATTGCAAAATGAAAAATCATAGATGTGCCGAGATATGTTCTTTATTTGACAAATCATCCAACTGCAGCAAATCTTGTTGCTTGACAGTCGGACATGGAGGTACTCATAAGTGCAATTCATCACAACATTTGTGTAACATGAAATGTTCCCTTCCGAGCTGCAAAAATCTGTGTGTTATACAGATTGAACTTGGGGATCATGAAAAACATGCTTGTGATGAAAGGTTTTGTCCCAGAGATTGCATCATTGAGGGGTGTCCTAGAAGCTGCGGTTACAAAGATCACTTCCATGAATTGACAAGTAATGAACATCTCTGTGGTAATGAACATATCTGTCCTGAGAAATGAAGCGGACGGCTTTTGTGAAATTTTCACCGAACTCATGCGACAGACACGCTCATTTCAGGGCCAGAGAGGTTCCTTTGAGTATATACATTTATCTGAACAAAATGGTCTGCAAAAGGACTGTTGCATTGCCATTCCACCTTTTAAAAGATACCATGATGGTGTGCATCTCCACACACTAAATC
The DNA here is from genome assembly GCA_031772625.1 of Pinus tabuliformis. Lineage (NCBI taxonomy): Eukaryota > Viridiplantae > Streptophyta > Pinopsida > Pinales > Pinaceae > Pinus > Pinus tabuliformis. The sequence continues at coordinate 1,742,485,503 of CM062817.1, read as the reverse complement.
CAGATGTTTTGCATTATTGTAAGGTTAGATGTCAAGCTTGTGGGTATTTTTGTCGAAAACCTATCAATCATTCTGGTTTACATAGCACTGTTCATGGGAACATGAGGGAAGTCAGTTTTGCATCAGACAAGGAGGAAATTGATATCCAGGGTAGAAAGTATATTTGGGGAGAATCTGGTGTGGCAGAAATGTGTAACATGTATTGTAAATCACAAGGTCGGGGTCACATTCATTTGATTCTTTGCCCTACGAATAAGGGTTTGCCTTGCACAAGGCATATCTATGATGGCTCTCGGCATGAGAGAAGAAAATATGGCCCAGATGTGGATGTGCCAAAAGATGAACTTAACCATGAGACTTACTGGATGCAAATGCGGTTTGAAGATCCATGTACTGAAGAAGATAGGCAACAGTTTGCTCTATGTAATTATCTGTGCGGCTCAAAGGAGCATAATGAAATTGATGGTACTTCCTCAAAATCTTATTGCACAGAGAAATTATGGCACGCTCCTGTACAAAGAAACTCTTCACCACCATCCACTGCAGGCCACATAATTGCAGGTCACCATTTTCTCTGTGATCATTCAAAAAATGTATCGTATCACATGGTTTTTGTCATTGACAAGTCTGGTTCAATGGCTTTTGCTGATATAAAACCAAACTTGGCCAAATTCGTTCCTCGACACAATTGTAGGCTGGCCGTTGTGTATGAGTCTATTGATCGATTCATTAAGACTCGGCTTAAAACCACTAGCGATGATACTATATCTGTGGTTCTATTTGATGATACAGCAATTCTTGCTCTAGAAAGGCAAGAGATGAAAGAAGATATAGTGGATGATCTTCTTCAATATGTTGCAGAGGGGTCAACCAGTTATTCTTCTGGTTTAACATTGGCAAAAGAGGTCATTTGTCGGGGGTCCAGTGATCCTAATGTGGAGAAAAAGAAACTAATAATTATTTTCTTCAGCGATGGTGGAAACAATGATGCACTAGATCCTATTGATTTTGTGATTGAATTGAATAACACAGAGCCGATGCCGATACTTCATACAATCATGTATGGAACGGATCCTGAATCCTCTATCTTGGAGAAAATGGCAGCAACTGGGAATGGCACATTCCAGCTCAGTGTTGATGAACTGCAATTAGCACGGAGCTTTGAGAATATAGCGATTAATCCTGTCGTTGTATCTTTAATCCATAAGACTTGAAGGTTTAGTGTAATTTACTTCAATTCTAGAATCGAATCTATTTTATTGAAGTATCTGCAGAGGCCTGTATGAGTTCAATTTTATCAATTGATGAACTGCAATTAGCACGGAGCTTTGAGAATATAGCGATTAATCCTGTCGTTGTATCTTTAATCCATAAGACTTGAATGTTTAGTGTAATTTACTGCAATTCTAGAATCGAATCTATTTTATTGAAGTATCTGCAGAGGCCTGTATGAGTTCAATTTTATCAATTTCTTTTGTTTGTTGCAGGGTAAAACAGCTATACTTTGCATTCTAGCTGTCGTGGTTCCACTCTCTTGTTAGATTGCTTAACCCAGCTCCACTTCTCATTGGACGAGTCAATGGCTAGTTCATTATCCTATGCAGCGCGATGAGTAGAAGCCGGACGGAATGCTTTCTATTTTGAATATGCATGGATGGTAATAATATCCTTTCTAGTTTTGTACATACGAGTTTTGTACATATTAACAGTAGAAGAAGGATTGCCCCATAAATGCATTGATGTAAATTGATTATGCAGTTCTGTAATTTGCATTTTCTATAATTTGTAATTTGTCACGGTTGAAAATAAGTAGTTTGCTAATGGGCATTAAATGAGTGAGGTTTGTATATGCGCACGGTATACAGTCTCACTCATTTAATGCTCATTAACCCATAAATGCATTGATGTAAATTGATTCTGCAGCGCCGTAAATTGCACTCTCTGTAATTTGCAATTTGCAATCTGTTACGGTTGAAAATAAGTAGCTTGCCAATGGGCATTAAATGAGTGGGGTTTGTATATGCCCACGGTTGAATTTTAGATTAACTATGGCCATATACAACCCCACTCATTTAATACTCATTGACGAATTGTATATTTGTTGCCATATCTTTGCACATCGTCTCATATATGAATTCTTTTCATTAATCCTTGAGAAAAGTGCAGATATATACCTCAACAAGGGCCTCTACACCTCTACTAAGAGGATGGTGCATTTATGAAATGATAGCTAGGAAGAGATTTGTCTGGTAACTAACAAATTCCTTCCCATACTTTTTATTTCGACCTCTTCCTTCTGCGTGGAAGCCTTTCTTGAGTACTTGCATATCAAAGACTGATTATCCCAACACTAACCACTAATTAGTGTTTAGACCTTTTCCTTCTGCATGGAAGCCTTTACTGAGTACTTGCATATCAAACACTGATTATCTCAACACTAACTAGTAATTAGTGTTAACATCATACCTTGGTACATGTGTAAAATAAAAGTGTTTGGAAATAGTAATTACTTTTACATGCAGTACAATTTATATTAAGAGTGTGACTTAATTTGAGTTAGTGTGAGTTAGTTCAAATTCAATTTATATTTGGGAAAGTTAAGTCAAATGTAGTGAGAGTTTGCATGAACAAATTAGCTGGAGTTGAGCAAGTCTAGTTAGAGTATGTCATAATTCTATAATTAGTAAGTGTGCTCCTTACATACCCATGGTTGGATCATTGTAATGAGTGTGTGAATGCTAAAAGCAATAACTCATATGGATGTATGTGAGAGTTTATGAATAATAAGTTTATTTTGTGTGTGTAAATTGTGTTTTTTCTCCTCTCCCTTTCCATAAGAAGACATTACTCAATGTTGATATAACTTCAAGAAGACATTACTCAAAGCCGATATAAATTCATTAGTTCAAGAGTTGCTATGCAGGTAAAGAGGTTTCTTGAAATTAATGCATTAAAAACACACATTACCATTAGTATCATTTTCTGTTGGAGGTTAAAAAGATTTGTAAGTGCATGATATTGTCAAAAATGTAATGTGCTTACTAGGACATTATTGTGTAGCGTGAGATAAAAATGACAAGTTAGGTATATATTCCTTAGGTTACTAGTAAATGATATTTGTGTTGTGGGCTTAATAGTTTTACAATCCCACACTATCAAATTGAAAGCAAGTATCTAGATAGTGACTCTTATTTGGCCAAATCTTTTGCATGCCATGATCAAGCGATTTTTTGTATACCTAGAAATTTGTCTTTGTAAAATCTACAACAATTGGTGTTTTAACAAACAAATAGCTTTTATGTCATAAAAAAACTTAGTGTGTATTTTTTTATTTTTTTTTAAAGTGTTAAAAAAAATTTAGAGAACTCCATGATACCATTAGGTGATCTTATAACTTTGTTTTTATATTTTGGTACATTGAACTAATGGATATTCTTGCTTTACTTCATGCAGGTGCTTAAAGTTTCAATTGTTGAGAATACTAAGACCATATTTAATATTGATATGTATAAAAAATTGTTAGAGACAAGAAATTGGGCATAGGACTATTTGATTATTCATTTCCCAACTCATAAAGGAACCTTGCACTATTTTTTGTTTGTGGAATGGGATTTTTAGACAAAATGCTTTGGGCATTGATGATGAAAGAAATGTTAATATAGAATATCTCGAGAGTGTTACTTGAGCACAAAGGCAATTTTCAATGTTTAATGGCTTTCCTCTTGGATGTTTTCCTTACTATTAACATTTTCTTTATTTTAAAATTGCATGTAGAACTCACAAATCTAATCCTCACTCGCGATTATCTGGATATAATAGGATGGATGAAGGGCGATGGTCAAGATAAAAATTTAGGGATACCTTTATTTAGAAACAAAAAATTACATATATTGTTATAATTATTTGGACACAATAGGATGGATGAAAAACGATGAACAAAATAAAAATTTAGACTAGCCTTGTTTAAAAATCAAAATTGAAATTTTTCAAGGAAGGTACATTCTCTAGAACTCTCATGGCAATAATTTACTTTAAAATGGAAGTATAAGAGATGTTAATGGTTAAATTGTTCTTGGCATAATGATCTCTTCTTTATGCAGGGTCCATGAAATAGAAACAACGTGATTGTTCAATAAAAGAAGTGACTTTGTAAAGTTTTTATTTTCAAATATCTTATTTTGTAATTCTTTTCTTCTTGCATGGTCCATGAAATAGAAACTACCAAATTGTTGAGTGAAAAAGGTGACTTTGTATTGTTTGTTTTTTTATATATCTTATTTTGTTGGTATAAAGTTATGAATCTAGATAATTAGAAAACTATTTTGACTCTTTCGACAAAGCATAATGGAAATTTGGCAAGCCAAATCAAGCCTAAGACCACGAAGAATTTAGATGATTATCCCAAAAGGTCAAAATCATTGTATTTATCCTACTTTCATACCTTTTCTTTTTTCTCCGAAGGAAACCTCATCGTGCTTCCAATCCTATAATCATTGGTAAAAATTTCAAAATATGAAGAAAGCATGGGACTTTGTGTCTTAAGATAAGAAATCACTTTTAATGTCTATCAATTAGAGTCCATAATAGAGATAGAAGAAATAGTCACATTGTAATTTCCAATGTATTTAAAAAATTAGTCACCACTTTGACAAACTTAAATAATAAGAGAGACTAACTTTTTCTATTACAATAGCAAAGGCATTTAAGTAAGATAAGTTAATATAGTTTTGTTAATGCACAAAAATGACTAAGAGTAAGAAGTAGCTCAATAAAACTAAAGAATAAAATTGGACAACATTAGTTAATAGAGTATCAATATAACTCCTAGAAACTAAATGCTAACATAATCGGAGATACCACTAAGAATGTGAAGCAAGAGAATAACATGATAAACACTAAGTTGAAATAAAAATCCCTAAGAAGAAAGAAACCAATACTCAACATTAGTGTTAGAAAGTGAAGTACATGTAGATAAAGAATTACATGCATCCCTTTCATCATCCATAACTATGAAGAAACCAATTCAAAGCCTAATGATGTTCCTCTAATGAGAACTTGGGGCTCATAGGGCCTAGTTGGGTGAAATGGGGAGGATCTATGGAGACATTCATTAGACTTTTCCTAACATTAGTGGTCAAGTTAAAGAATCTCCTGATGAAGTTTATTAGAGTTTGTGAGTGGAAAGAAAACATAACCTTAATAAAAGTTACTCCACACACTTATTAAAAAATATTCTAGCAAGTCACCATTCACATGCAATAACAAACTCTTCATTATATGTCATACTTAGATGCAAATGCATTGAATGAATTTATGGATAGGAATAAAGTTGTCATTGAGCTTAGTAATTTCTTATTTATATATGCATTCAAACCTTTACAAAATTAGTTATGGTAATTTTTAGGAATGAAATCTAAATATTCAAAATAAGTAATGTAATTTATAGTTGTATAGATGCTATCTCAAAGTTTCCTCATGATATTATATGGAAAAAATACTAAAGTTTGGATAAGATGTCATTATACTCGCCCCCTTAAAGACAACTTCATTTACCCCTAATAAAGACTTCAAATGACAAAACTTGGACTTGGTCAATTTTTTTGTGAAGATGTTTGCAGCATGGGCCTTTGTGCAACATTGTCTCAAATCAATCACATCATCCTAGATTCACTAGCATATAAAGTGCATATGTAGCAAAATGTGTTTAATGTATTGATTCTTTGCAAGATAAAAAATGATGTGAATAACTCTAATTGTTACACCATATGCTAGTGGGACGTGCTCACTATAATCCAAGCTCCATAATAATAGTATGACCCACATAAACACCTTTATGACATTGAATTCCCCTTAAAACTATCTCAATAGAGTAAAGAGAAATGAAACACTTATTCTTATTCAACCAAGTAACAATTACTAGAGATGGTAAGAATAATGAGTAATAGACTTACAATAATTCATACCTACTATCCAATTAGAGTCTACATAGTCCATCAAAGACACAAAGTCCCTAGGTACTAAACATAAACTAGTCATTAGCCTAAATATAATGGATGATATGCTTTTGATCGGGATTTGATCGTATTGTTTTTCATCCATCTTGATGCTTTCAGAGTGGAAACAATGGAGGAATCAACTCACATGATCATTCTTACTAGCGAGACCCTGTTTGGAAAATTGGGGTTTGAAACCTTCCCAAATCGTTTTAAGGCATCAAATGATTTATTTTGCAGGTAAAACTTTTCCACCTTAGTATGGCAATTTTTTTTCCTAGTATACACGTAAATAACTTTCCAACAGTGCAAGAATCGCCTCAGTTGGAGTTTGTAAGAAAACGTTATTTCACTTGGAACTTGACCTTCCTATTTCGTCTTCGTCCACCATAATTTGAGAAAATGCCACATCATCCCCATTACTCATGGAAAAAGGGGCTAGCCATGTGATCATGGTCAAGGAGACTATAGAAGAGTCCACATTTTAGATCTAGTTAAGAGTTGAAGGAGTCGAACCTAACCACTAGTAGGCTATCGAGCTGTGTTATAACCAGGCCACTAGGAGGAAGGGGTTCCATTCTTTTCAAGTTCATTTGTTCCATAGATGAGAGGGATAGGGAAAGAGAGAATATAGAGTATTTTTTCACTGTAGTATCCCACTGGCCACAAGCCTTACTACTTTGTACTTGCAATCATTTTCTATTCACAAAAAGATAGAAGAGTGGCCTCACCTTCTAGCTAGGTTTTCTCCTGAAAGGGTTTCTGAGGTTATATCTTGTGTCAATTTTCGTTTGTGAGTTTATTTTTATTTATCTATTCTTTATTTTCTTCATAATTATAATTTTAAGACATACACAATAAACAATAATTTATAGATCCAAAACTATAAAGAGAAATAAACGCTTAGAGTGTAGATTTCATATTTTTAAGAATAATTTATCATATATGTTGTGACGAACTATCTAGTGGAATATCCATGATAATTTACCAATCATATTAGTATCAACACAAATTTTTTTAGGTATATTGTGGAGATTTACAGGAAATTTAGATTGGCTAAGAAAAAAGTCATAAAACCCTATTCATGGCTGACAAATTTGTGAATAATCATCCTAATCCTATAGAGGAGAGGTTTTCGAGGCTAGAAACTCAAGTTGCAGATATAACTTGTGATGTGAATATCTTCATGGTGGCATTGACCAATAATATTGGGCCATTCAAAGAAGATGTGAGTTCTAACGTAGAGGTCCAATTAGAGGGGATATTAGGAGATTCGGAAGAAACTGAGGATGAGTCAAAGAAAGGACCCGAAAAAGATCAACCCAATTTGAGTGCCATGCACCATTCACAGTCCTTTTTCAAAATGGAAGCAAAGGTCGATATCAAGTCGTACCAAGATGATATTGACACTCTGAAGCTAAATCACTGGTTGCATCAATTAAAAGTTTATTTTAGTGTTCATCATATAGAGGAAGAATAAGATATTTCATTTAGAGGTCCATGCCTTGACCTAGTGGAAAATCCACTCAAAAAACTTGAGGTTGGAGGGAGATCCTATAGTGACTAAATGGGAGGAATTTAAAACCATCATAAAGTCACAATTTTACCCTAGCGGGTATGTAGAGAACCAATGGATCCAGTGGCACTACTCCAGATAGAAGCAAGGGCAAGGTGTGCAAGTGTACACCACAAAGTTCATAAAGATGGCAATAGTGTTAGAAGCTTTTAGAAGAAAATTGTGTATGGCATATGAAAAATCCCATACATTTTTTCCTTCTGAAAGCTTCTAACAATATGAATAGCTATGAAAGTCTACATTCTCTTATAAGATGATAATGATGCTAGTTATCTCCCCAAAGAACCCAGGTGTACTCCTCAAGTATCTGGGGGGTCTACATAGCCATATGCAGAAACAAGTGATGTTATTTAAGCCCATATTGGTGGATGTGGCTTGTGCACGGGAAAATACCTAGAGAACATAGGCCAAAATAAAGGGAAACCACGTGTATGAAAGAAGGAGCACCAGGAAACTTCTAAGGATGGGAAGAAGAAGTGGAAAGGCGGGGGGGGATATAAAGATGGTAGCCACAACACACCAATGCAAGGATCACTACAACCACTATAATATTGAAATTCATACAGAGGAAAAGTGTTGGAAGTTTCCTTTAGAACTTAACCTATAGAATAAAAAGAAAGATAATAAGAAGAAGAATCGTATGGCCACTAATTCAAGAAACTAGGTTGAAATCAACTCATCCATGGACGAGAAGATAACCTGTAAATTAGTGCAAAAGGAGGTGGATCTAATCTAAGTAACCTTTAGCAATAGGAAGAGAAAGAAATGACCAAACTATTCCATGTCATAAAGATAGAGATCAACAAGGCAAAGATTGATGCTTTGCTTGACTCAAGATTGCAAGAGAATCTCATTGTAGTAGAGTTTATCAAGAAATTGGGATTGGAACTTCATGATCATATGAGGTCATATTCATTGGGATGAGTAAATAAAGATGCAAAGCTAAAGGTAACAAAATAGTATAAAATTAGATTTTCTATCAATGTTGATTTTATTGATTAAGTAGAACTAGATGTATTCTCCCTTGATGTATGTGGAGTGGTGTTTAGAGGTCCATACATGTACATGTGAGATACAATATTCATGCGGACCAATACTAGCTCATCAAGGATTGAAAATATTTCACCATCAATGCACACAAAGGCGAGTCATAAACGCTTTTAGTAAGTGCCAACTAAGCCAAGAAAGTGATCAGTTCTAGAAAAATTTATTTTCTATTGTTTTTAAGAGAGAATCCATATGAGGAAGAGTTGGTAAGAGCAAAGGCATCAGTGGAGGGGTGTGCTAAGAAATAATAATAATAAAAAAAATTGGAAGAGTTATTATAGGCATATAGGGATATGTTAGGGGAGCCTAAAGGGTTGCCACCCAAGAGGGAAGTGGAGCATGAGATCCAATTATTGTCAAACTCCCCATTGCCAAACATTGGGTCGTACAAGAAATATGTTATAGAAGTAAGTGAGGTAAAGAAACAATTGCAATAACTACTAGAATAGGTTTTCATTTGACTGAGTACATCACCATGTGGGTCACTCATCATCATTATTCCAAATAAGGATGGGACTTGGAGAATATGTATAGGTTAAAGGGCGTTCAACAAGATTACACTCAAGAATAGGTACCCACTTCATAGAATAAATGATATGTTGGCTTAGTTGCAACAAGTGAAAAACTTCACCAGGCTAGAATTAAAGTCTGGATATCACCAAGTTTGAGCTAGAGAAGAAGATACCTGGAAGACCACCTTCAAAACCAGGTAGGGTTTGTATGAGTGGTCAGTCATGCCATTCGACCTATGCAATGTACCAATTATGTTTATAAGGTTAATGAATGATATGTTGAGCCCTTTTATAGATTCATTTGTTATTGTTTATTTGAATGATATACTAGTATAAAATGCTACCTAATAGGAGAACATATCACATTTGACACAAGTGTTAGAGACATTAAAGAAGCACAAGTTGCTAACAAATCTTAAGAAGTGTGAGTTTGCACAAAAATCATTGTTGTATTTGGTGTATGTGATAGGTGGAAGAGAATTGAAAATAGATCCTACCAAGATGGAGGCCATCATGAAATGGGTTGTGCCTTCTAATGTTTATGAATTTAGGAGTTTTGTTAGGTAAACATAGTACTTGAGGAAATTCATAGCCTCATTTTCAGTGATAGTAGCACCACTCCACACCATAATAGTGAGTGGCGAGAGTTTCCAATGGGGAAAGTGTTAGTAGAAGGCCTTTGAGAACATAAAAAAAGATCATTCAAGCATTATTTTTGGAATTATTGAAATTTCAACAACCATTCGAAGTGGAGACATATGCAAGTGGGTATGTTATAGGAGTGGTATTGATGCAAGGAGGAAGGCATGTATGCTACCATTCTAAAGTATTTCATGGGACAGTTCCTAACTACACTACCTATTACAAGGAGCTATATGCCTTGGTGCATGAATATGTGCAAACACTATCTAATGGGAAAGGATATAGTAATACACATAGATCAGTAGCCACTACAATACCTGCAGACCTAGAGTAAGCTACAAAAGACCAGGCATTAAAAGGGGATGGGGTTTCTACAACAATTTTGTTTAGTGTTCAAGTATAAGAAGGGAAGCACAGATAAGTCGATTGACATCCTTTCAAGGCCACCCGCATCAAAGATCACAACTTTGGGAACTATAATGCACATGGATTCATTAACCCATAATGCATACAAAGAGGCATATTCAGAGGATTAGGACTTCAAGGAGGTGTTTCAGGAGTTCCAAAGCAAAAATCATGTGCATGATGGTGATAGAGCAATTGATTACCATCTCCAAGATGGGTTACTCTATAGGTTGGATAAGTTATGTGTTTCTAAAGGTGAGTGATTGTAGATGATTAGAGAGGCTCACACCTCCAAGGTTGCAGAGAAATTCAGTGTAGGTAAGACAATGACCAACTTGCAGAGGTATGTGTATTGGCCCAAGATGCAAGAACAAGTCGTTAGGTTCATAAGAGGATGCATGCTTTGTTGTACAAACAAACCTAGTAATAAGAAATAGGGTCTATATCATCCCTTACTTGTACCCACTCATCCTTGGGCAAGCATTTACATGGAATTTCTGGGAGCTTTAACAATAACCAGGAAGAAATATGACTACTTGTTTGTGGTAGTTGATAGGTTCAACAAGATGTGTGTTTCGATGCCCTATAAAAAGACCATAAGTGGGAAAGAAGTAGAAATTTTTTCCTTTTGACAAGTGTGGGTGTACTTTGGGATACCAAGGGGCATCATTTCAAATAGGGACACATGATTTCTTAGTTAATTCTGGACTACATTGTAGGACAATATCAACAAAAAAATGAAGAGATCTATGTATTTACATCCTCAAATAAATGGGTAGAAAGAAGTAGCCAACAAGAATTTGTTGTAGCTTTTGAGGAGTTACAATCAAAAGCATTCAAAGAAATAGGATGAACATATGGTATATATACAACACTCTTATAACATATCATTCCACACTTCTATTGGTAAGCCACCATTTAAAAATTCTTTTGGATGTTTGCCACCTTCACATTTGGATATCGCATATGGGAAACAAGGAGGTGTAAGGGAGGATGTTACAAGGGATGCCTTAAGGGAAAAAAAAAATTGTTGAGGAGATCTAGAAAATCCATATACAAGTATAAAAGACACTACAAAAGTCATAAGAAAAATGCAAGGCTAGGCATGATCAACACAAAACAAAGAGGTTGTTCAAGGTGGGAGACAAAGAATGGTTACAGTTGAATAAAGAGAGGCTGCGAGGTCCTGATAATAAGAGTAAGGTTTTTCAATATGGTCCATTTGAGATACTAGAAAATGTGGGAGATAATGCATATATATTTAGTCTACCCACATGCATGCACATTCACTCAGTTGTGAATGTAGAGAATATGATACTCAATGAACCTTCCATGTTAGATAAAGAAGAGGAACAAGTCTTATGTTCTGTAGATTATTTGGCACCAAATTCTCAGACATAATTGACATAAGATACAATTTTTCAAAATAGGTTCAGAACTACAAGACAACAATAACATGGCCTTTGGCAGATGTGACCCCCCCCCACACACACATTTACCTACTTTTAGAAGCCCTTCAGGTAAATGTGAGATGTAGTGCCACTATGAAATGACCCAAACTCATAGCTCTAGTTAAGGAAGTGGGGTCTACAACTGAGACTTACTGACACAAACTAACATCCTATAAGGCTTTTAGGAAACTAAGGGGCCAAGGAACCACCCCAAGTGACAAAAACCTAAGCTGTATAGTTTTTTCATTGACCTAGACTCCCAACCACATGCACAAGCTTGCATGAGTGTGTTTGTGACTCTCCAACTGCATTCGTAAGCCTGCCTAAGTGTGGTTGTGAACCAAAATCCTCATTTCATAGGTTGCGGTCTCGAGATCTGAGCCACAATTTTAGACCAACCTCTAGATCACTGCCCAAAACCTCCTGAGACTTTCCAGAATGAGAAGTAACTTAATGACAATGCTAAACATACAATCTTGAATCAGAAACTTGACCTAACCATAACAGTGATTTCGTCAAACATATGATGAACATGTAATCTACAGGTCATGAATTCATATCTGATCATAGGAGTCCGAAACTTATCTGATAATTACCAAGAAGGTATAATTCCCTCTCATAATAGTGATAATAACACTTGTTATCCCATGCATTAGTTAACCATCAAATACTTATCAAATCCTGGATAAGACATAGCTAGATTACATTGCAAATCCATGCTTATAACCAACATATAACCATATTATTAACCATGACATAACAACCATCAAATCACAATAATAACAAGTAGAAATACTCATAGAATACAATAGGAAAATAACTCTTATTAATTCATGCAAAAGCCAACTAAGTTAGGGACTTCCACATACCACCCGACCATAGATTGGGCTGAGCCAAATCTCTCTTTTATCCAATCACCCTCGTGTTATATTCCAAGCATGAATGTGGGATCTCAAGACATAAACAACCAGGGATTCCCGTAGATTAAACCACCTCCACCCTCAAGCTATTGTAATCTCACCAAAACCGATCAAGAGATCATTAAGCCCAAAACAAGCTTGGATGCCTCAAAGTTTCTTCACCATTACCTTGAGGAATTTTCCGGTCTTCACATAAAACTATCAAAGTAAGCTAATAATCATTCAAAAAATAAATTAAAAAAAATAAAAAATTTAAAAATAAAAATCATAAATTTACTAATAAAAATTTTGATAATAAAATTAATTTAATGAAACCAATGTTGATTCACAACATTATCGAACCTGTCGGTTCCTTGCATTACCATCCCTACCCTATCCTCTATTTATTACACATTTGATCCAGATTTAAACAGGAACGCAACAAATTACAGAGATAACCAAAAATACAAAGATTCAACAGAAATAATACTTCATTCCATTAATATCAAATACTGAAATATGCTTACAAACATAAATGGAAATAGACTAGCTAGGGTGATGGTAGCTTATCTCTAAGAAGAGATGTGGTGGCTACATGCCTCTGAACTGTGTTACAATGAGGCTCAAAGGCCTATTTATTATTGAGAAACAATGGAAAACCCTAAACATCCAAAAACCTAACCCTAGGAGATGAAGTGCCAAAACTGTGGGCCTCGTTTGGGTAAATTGGTACATCAACTTCCCAGGATCATAACTTTGGCAGACGATCTCCATTTGGCTATGATAATACCTTGTTTCGAAGATCTCGAAAAGAAGCCTGAAAACAAACTAGCAATCCAATTTGGGAGGTTTTTGGTCTCTCCATCTTCCCTAAAAATTCTGTTTAGGGCCTCAAAACGGCTTCGGAAGTTCATGACCCGAAAAACTACCAAAAATAGTAAATTGTGCTACAGTTAAGTAAACCGAAAAAATGAAAGAGACAGTGTGGGGGGTCCAAGTGGAATAGGTAGGTGACCACCAATATCCACCTGGATCATTCCTCCCCCCTATGAAGCAATGGTCCCCATTACGTTGAGTGCCTCCATGAGATGGGGAAACTTCTGCTGAACTTGGTCCCTGGTGAGCCACTTGCCCTGGTGAAGGAGTTGGCCTACTTTGACAACTCGATATAGTTGGATCCTTTGCTGTCGGGTGTTCTTGATCTGTGTGTCCATGATCTGATCAGTTGTGGCTTGTTCCATGCAATTTGGATTTAACTCTGTAGGTGTGAGCTGTTCTGCAATGTCTGATGTGTCTAGCAATGGTGGGAAGTATGGTCAAAGGCGGTCCACATTGAACACTGGGTGCAGGCCAAGGAATGGGGAAATGTTGAGCTCAAATGCATTGTCTCCCATAACCTTGGTAATGGTGTAAGGACCATATTAGAGTGGTCTGAGTTTCTGATAGGCTCCAATTAGGCGTTCCTTTTGCAAATGAAAACAGACTTTGTCGCCCACCTGGAACTTGTGTTCCACCCGATGTTGATCATATCGCTGCTTGTAATTGGCATTTGATTTCTCCAGAATGTCATGGACCTGCTGGCAGATATGTTGGATTTGCTCAATGAAGTTGTTTGCCTTATCGGTTTCGGACTGGACATGAGACGAATCTGCCTAAGTAGCTGCAAATGGCATGGCCACATCAATGGGACATAGTGGCTGGAATCCCAAGCCCACCTAAAAAGGGTTGTGGCCAGTCGAGTTGTGGAGAGCCCAGTTATAGCTGTGTTGGACATAGGGGAGGCTCTCATCCCATGTGCGTGGATGCTTTGAGTTGTACATGCACATAATGTGTACGATCATCCTGTTGACGACCTTTGTCTGACCATTAGTTTGGGGATGGAAAGTTGTGGACTTAGTGAGCTTGGTGTCTAGCATTGATCAGAGACTGGACCAAAATGTACTGAGGAACCTGTTGTCTCGATCTGAGATGATACACTATGGGATCTCAAAGTGAACCCACACTTGTTCAAAGAAGAGTTTAGCATTGGCTTCCGCTGTGATATTCTTCTTTCAGGCCACCATAATGGCCATCTTTGAGAATTTGTCGATGACCACAAAAACACAGTCGTTTCCATGCTTAGTAGAAGGAAGGCCCGACATGTAATCCATGGGGATGGATTCCCAAGGTCGACTAGGGGTAGGCAACGGAGTATAGAGGCCTTGCTTCTTGATGGTCAGTTTGGCAATAACGCAGGCAGTGCAGGATCTGATTTACTTCACAACATCATGTCAAAGATTCAGCCAGTAGAAATAATTTTGTAGTACTGCCATTGTTTTCTCAACCCCGAAATGCCCAACAACCCGACTGTAGTGTGCTTCCCAAATCATCTTGGCACGCTCGCTTGAAGGAACACAAAGGTGTCCCAGGTGGCATAATAGGGCATCCTGGAGGTGAAAATATGGAACTTGTTGACCCTCCAAGAGTGTCTGGTATGTGTGGCTAAATTCTGGGTCGCTTTTGTAGAGAAGTGGCCAATCAGAAGTCTCGTGCCCACAAGAGTTGAGCACAGTGGTTAACGCCATGATCGGTGGTCGGCTGAGGCAATCTACAACATTATTGGTGCTTCCCTTCTTATACTTGATATTCAAATGGAACTGTTGCAGGTATGTGGACCACTTCTGATGGCGATCATTCTGCAACTTCCCTTGCATCTGTATGAACTGCAGGGGCCAATGGTCTGTGTGGATGACCGTTTCCTTCCCCAAAATGTAATGCTTCCATTGTCAGCAGGCCTGCACAATGGAATACATCTCTTTGTCATAAGTGGGATACTTTTTTATTGTGTTTGAAAGTGTCTCACTGTGATATGCCACTAGATGCCCTTGTTGAGTAAGGACTGCCCCAATAGCATATTCAGAGGCATCTGCCTCGATCTCAAATGGTTGTTGCAAGTCTGGTAATGTGATCATTGGTGCAGAGCAGAGGCGATGTTTCAAATCTGTGAATGCCTTCTGTTGAGATTCAGAACAAAAGATTTTTTCTTTCACTCCTCCCTTGGTGACTTGACACAAGGGCCATGTGATATGAGATAATCCCAACACGAACCTGCAGTAGAAACTGGCAAGACCCAGAAAGTTGCGAAGCTCTGTTAGAGTGGTTGGAGCTGGCCAATCCCAAATGACTTGGATCTTGGCTGGATCCACATACACCCCTCATTCATCAATAATGTATCCCAGATACTGAACCTGGGTCATGCCAAAAGTTCATTTCTCCAAATTGGCACATATCTTGTGTTGCCGCAGTGTTTGGAGAACATGTTAGATGTGGTGGAGGTTCTCTTCCCAACTTTGGCTGAAGATCAGGATTTCATCCAAGTAATCCACTACAAATGAGTTGGTGAATGGCCGCAAGATGTCATCCATCAGTGTCATGAAGGTTGCGGGAGCATTCGTCAACCCGAAAGGCATAACCAACCATTCGAAAAGGACCTCCTTGGCTTTGAAGGCAGTCTTCCACACATCGGAGGGTTCGATTGGTACTTGGTGATATCCTGATTTCAAGTCAATCTTGCTGAAATATTTTCCCCCCTTCAGTTGGTCCAGAAGGTCATCAATCCGTGGGATCAGGTACCTATTCCAAACAGTGATCTTGTTCAGCGCCCGATAGTCAATACAGAGTCTCCAAGTCCCATCCTTCTTCTGTACCAACACGATCGGGCTCCCACAGGGCGATGAACTCGGCTGGATGTGACCTTTCTACAACAGCTCCTAAATCTACCTCTTGATTTCGTCGTTCTCCAGAACGAAGTGCCGATAGATTGGTCCATTGGGCAGTGGCGCACCTGGGGTCAGATCGATGGAGTGCTTGACCTAACAGTGTAGAGGCACCCCTGTGGGGGAGGTGAAGATGTCCTCGTACTCCTCCACGACCTTGTCCATCTGTTGTTGTCGTGCAGAGGGGCCCTGTCTGGAGGTCATGGCCACCGTCTTCTTCTTTCCTTGAGGGCATATCATCAGGAAAACAAATTTCCCGGTTTTGGAAATGAGCTTACTACATTGTTTTGCAGTAACCAAAGAGATGACGGTAGGCGGTGCTACCTCCGGTATCTTGTACAACTTATTTCCCAAAGTAACAATAACAGCATGAGGCCTTGACTCATACACAACATGTCACTTCCATAAGTATGGTTGGCCTAATAATACATCACAAACATCAAGGGGAGCAATGTCGCATAATACCTCATCCGTGAAGGGCTTGATGTTGTATGGAAGGCAACACTGCTGACTCATGTGAAGATCTCATCCTTGGTGAAGCCACCGAATGGTGTATGTTTGTGGATGTGCTATGGTCAGTAAGCCCAACTGCTTCATGACTTCTGCCAAAATGAGGTTCTTTTGGCTCCCGCTGTTAATAATGAACTGTAGTGGGGAACCCTTTACCCACATTTGGGAGTGGAAGAGGCACTCCTCCTCCTTTGGATCTTCAGGTTTCTCCTTCTAGAACTTCGTGGTGGCAATGGTGGTGTTGGGCTCCGCATCGATAATCTGTTTCCCTTTGTCATTCCCCTTGTCGGGTTCTGACTCAGAGTCGAAACATGCATCTGATTCTGAAGCCTTTAGCTTAGCCACTAATGGCTGCTTGACCCGACACTCACTTGTGTTGTGAGTGGAGCTCTTATGGAACTCACACCACTTTCCTGTTTCCTTCTTTGGCTTCGCGGTGTTGTTCTTTGCTTGTGGCTTTGACGGGTTGTCTTGGACCGCCCCGCCTTGGCTTTGTCCTTTGTTATGCAGTTTGGGGGTACCTTTCCCTTGCTTCAGATTCACAGATCCAAAGTCTCACTTCTTCTGTTTAAACTTTTGCTCGATCTTGACGGCATATCGGTATGCCGTGTTAAGCGAGGAGATGTCTAGGAACTCCATCTCGTCCTGGATGTACCTGTGTAGGTAGCCGCAGTACTTGAGAACCAAATGCTTCTCAGAATCCTTGATACCCAACTTCGTGCGAAGGGTATGAAAAACATTGGTAAACTCTGGCACATCTTGGTCCCTTCCCTGTTGCAGCGTTGTCCACTTTATGTATTTATCCTCATAGCTCTCGACAGGGTAGTACTGCTCCTTGATGGCATCCCAGAATGAGTTCCAAGTGGGTGCAGTTGAAAACAGTGAGTTCGTACTTTCATCCTTCTGCTCACAGTAGGTTTCCCACCAGTCCTTGATGTGGGGGGTTGCTTTGAGAAGTGCAAAAGTGATCTTTTCCTGGTTGGAAAAATCATGAACGGAAAAATATCCTTCTAGCAGATTTAACCATTTATCAAAGTTAACTTGTACCTTAAAGGGTGTGGCACTTCCAGAGTAGGTGTCGGAAGTAGATGTGTTGCCCCTGGGTAGCTGCTGAAGCATCTAGGCAAATTTATCCATCATCGCATTCCTTTGTCGCTCAAGGGCTTCTTCGAGGAAGATTTTGATAGGATCTCCTGCCTCCTCGTCTTTCTTTTCATCTGCCATGGGAGGCCGTCGAGATTTGCGAGGTTGGTCTTGCAAGGGTTCGACCAGTTCAAGCCCTAACTCCTTATATCCTGACCTCGTTGGGGACATGCAAAGAAAAACAAAGAAAGATGCAACAAAAATAATACTTCATTCCATTAATATCAAATACTGAAATATGCTTACAAACAGAAATGGAAATAAACTAGCTAGGGCGATGGTAGCTTATCTCTGAGAAGAGATGTGGCAGCTACATGCCTATGAACTGTGTTACAATGAGGCTCAAAGGCCTATTTATTATTGAGAAACAATGGAAAAACCTAAACATCCAAAAACCTAACCCTAGGAGATGAAGCGCCAAAACTGTGGGCCCCATTTGGGTAAATTGGTACATCAACTTCCCGGGGTCGTAACTTTGGAAAACGATCTCCGTTTGGCTATCATAATACCTCGTTTCAAAGATCTCAAAGAGAAGACTGAAAACAAATTAGTAGGCTGGTTTGGGACATTTTCAGTCCTCTGTTTTCCCTAAAAGCATCGTTTAGGGCCTCAAAACGACTTCGGAAGTTCAGGACCCGAAAAAATACCAAAAACAGTAAACTATGCTAAAATTAAAGAAACCGAAAAACTAAAAGAGATAGTGTCGGGTGTCCAAGTGGAATACGTAGGTGGCCACCAATATCCACCTGGATCAACATCAATGTCTGAGTTTTTCACATATCTAATCCTGATGATGAACCATAGAGGTTGGTTCAAAACGTCGATACAAAAAACATGAATGCGATGACTCCGGAAGACATAACCACACAAAATGCAGATCGCATAAGTCTCAAATCTATTATCTCCACCCACCGGTTGAGGGCTTCCCAGAGATTAAACCACCTCCACCCCTAGCCCTTGGGAATTTTCCTGAGACCACCTCACCCGGTTCCAAAACCTTCCAACAATCCAAAGCTCAACTAGAAAAGAATCCCATCACACCACAACTATCCAAAAATGGAAAGGAAAGGCTAAAACTACTGTCAAACCCAACAAAACCCATGCCAATGACAATAAAAGAACAAAGTACAAAAATTCATGTACCATGCATTCACAAATCAACTAGGAAATCATACATGCAACCTTTTACCTGCAAAGTCCTCCTGCTGAAGTTGCTTGATCCAACCTTCCTTGCTTGTCCTTTTTTTCCTTGTCCTTGTCATTCCTTTGCTTGCTTGCTTTCTTTGTCCTTTTGGTTCTCTTCTCTCTCTGAAACTAATTCCAAAGAAAAACTAAAAAAAGGTTGTGAACTGATCCTCAAAATCCTTTTTATCATTGAGGCCTCTATTTTCTTCGATTTCCTCTAGTTTTCCTTCAATTTCCCTCTAGTGAATGATCATTTCCAACTCCAGATAATTTCCAACTCCACATCTTCAATGCATGAATGATCATTTCCAACTCCAGATCATGCGTCACACAATTATGCTCGTGTTCATTCAGTTTCCTAGACTCATAACATACAACCTATCCCTTCTGCATCAAGACTGCATCAAATCCTCTCTTGCAAGAATTTGTACACACCACAAACTCTTTATTTGGATCTGCAATCTTTAGAACTTGAGAGTTCGTAAGAAACAACTTCAATTTCTCAAAATTGGTTGCGAATTCCTCTGTGTATTCAAACTTCTTTCCTTTCCTATGCAAGGATGTAATAGGATAGGAAATCCATGAGAAGTTCCTGATGAACGCCATGTAATAATTTTATAATCCCATGAATGATCTGACCTCATCCACACTCCTAGGAGCTTCCCATTCCATGATAGCTCTGATCTTTTCTGGATCCACTGCTATGCCTTCCTTGGAAACGACATGTCCCAAGTACTGAATTTTTGTCTGAAATAAACTGCACTTACTAAGATTGACATACAATTGATGTTCTCTCAACAATATTAACACTACTACCAGTTAATCTGCACGCTCTTCCTCATTATTATAATATTTTAATATATCAGTAATGAATACTATCACAAAATTGTCCAGATAAGTACACAACACACTGGTCATCAAACACATGAAATTAGTTGAAGCATTAGTCAAACCAAAAGGAACTACAACAAACTCATAATGCCCATACCTGGTCCGAAAAGAAATCTTGTAAATGTCCTCTTTTTTTATGTGTACCTAATCATATCCTGATCTCAAGTCGACCTTCAAAAACAATGCTTCTCCCTTCAACTGATCAAAAAAATCGTCAATCGTCAACAATGGATACATGTTCTTGATGGTCACCTTGTTCAATGACCTATAATCAATGTACAACCTAAGAGTACATCCATATTCTTCACAAGCAACATTGGTGCACCCCAAGGCAACACACTTGGCGTAATGTATAACTTGTCAAGGATTTCCTTCAACTGTAACTTCAGTTCCACTAACTCTGGAGTGCTCGTCCTGTAGGGTGCCTTTGATGTTGGTGCTACTCTTGGTACCAATTCAATAGAGAAATACATTTCCCTATGAGGAGGAAACTCTGAAATCTATGCTAGAAATACATCTTGAAATTGCTACAAAAAACTGGATACCTACTCAAGAATTCGGCATCCTCAACATCCTTACCTGTATCACTGGATACATGCACTATGAACAATACACACCCTTTCTCACAACTGCGATTTGTCTGCATGGTTGTAACCATTTTCACCGATGTAGGCTTCTTCTTACCCTACAATATTATCTTCTCTCCATCATCAGATAGCCTTCTCATATCAATCCACTTTAGTCTTGTGAAGGTACAACTAATCCATACCTAGAAGCATACTGTATGATCCTAATGGAAGTATATTTAGATGTGTTGATGTAGGCATACCATTAAGCTTAAATGCAGAAAATCTTACCCAATGATGAACTATTAAGAGATCAAAAAGTTGTAGGACATAAGGAATTGATATATTCATGTGCATCTAAAGAAATACGCGAAGTGAGTTGCATGCAGTTAACAATTTGCATCAACATAAGAGAATATGAAGAGAAATGAGGCTTAGTGTGTAGATAGGAGACTATGAGATGGATCACGTTATTTTAGATCTGGGATATGAAGCTAATGTTGTGGCGAACCAAACATGGGAGTCAATGGGTAAGCCAAAGCTACAGTGGTTACCTATTCAGCTAAGGATGGAAAATAAACAGAATATCTTCCCCTTAAGAAGACTATCAGGTGTGACAATAGACATAGAAGGAGTTCGCACTATGGTTGAATTTCAAGTAATAGAAATTGTGGATGACAGTAACCCCTATTCTGCACTACTTAGACTTGATTGGGCATTTGATAACATGGCTATAATTAATTTGAAGAAGAGACAAATGATATTCAAAGGGAATAATATGAGGGTAATTGTTCCCTTCGATCCATCAAAAGGAGTAAGGTATATAGAGCCAGTTAGAGAAGAATACTGCGCAGCTGATATAGATAATATCTATCAATTGACAAAAAAGGAACATGATTTTGTTAACCATGTTGAAAAGGACAAGCCAATTTGGGAACATGACAGTTTGTGTGCATCAGATTCAGAAGAAGAATTAGAGAATTAGCAGAACAAGCTACATGAAGTATCTACAAGGCGTTGTGCAAGAATTTCCAAATCAATTTGCTGCATGACATCTAAGGTATGTAACCTGCCTTCTTATGATGGCTTGGGTGATGTGAATATTTTTATTAATAATTATGAGGGACAGGTTCCAAAAAGTCAAATATTGTTAGCTTTGGATATAGCCCTAAAATATACTCCTACTAGATGGGGGGGTACACATAAAAATAATATAGGAGGTTGGCAGGAATATCGAAGGTTGATGTGGATAAGATTTGGTCAAGTAAACTCAGAGATAGAGTTGAAATATGATGGTGAAACTAGTCCCAGGGAGCATATCTGATTATGTACTACAACACGAAGGGAAATTCCACAACAAGAATGGGTACATGGGTTCATTCATACATTGGAGACAATTCCTGAGAACTGGTACCTAGAAACAGAGCTTTGACATGGTATTGTGAGATGGGTAAATATGGTTGATGGGTTTATTGATCCGGATTTAAACATGAATGCAACAAATTACAAATATAACCATAAATATAGAGATGTAATAGAAATAATACTTCATTTCATTAATGTAAAATACTAAAATATGCTTACAAACAGAAACGGAAATAAACCAGCTAGGGCGATGGTAGCTTATCTCTGAGAAGAGATGTGGTGGCTACATGCCTCTGAACCATCTTACAATGAGGCTCAAAGGCCTATTTATTGTTGAGAAACAATGGAAAACCCTAAACATCCAAAAACCTAACCCTAGGAGATGAAGCACCAAACTATGGGCCTCGTTTTGGGTAAATTGGTACATCAACTTCCCGGGGTCGTAACTTTGGTGTACGATCTCCGTTTGATGCACACAATACCTCGTTAGAAAGATATGTCCAAGGAATACAACTTTTGAGTAAGAAACATTCATCCATGGGCCCATGTTGATCCCAGTTTTCCCAAAACACGTCGTTTAGGGCCTCAAAACGGCTCCGGAAGTTCAGGACCCGAAAAATTGCCAAAAATAGTAAATTGTGCTACAATTAAGGAAACTGAAAAAACTGAAAGAGAGATTTGTGGGGGTCCAAGTGGGATAGGCGGGTGACCACCAACATCCACCTAAATCATTCCTCCCCCCTTAGGAAGCAATGGTCCCCATTGTGTTGAGTTCCTCCATGAGATGAGGAAACTTCTGCTGAACTTGGTCCCTGGTGAGCTGTTCTGCAACCTCTGATGTGTCCAGTAATGGTGGGAAGCATGGTCGAGGGCGGTCCACATTGAACACTTGATGCAAGCGAAGGAATGGGGGAATGATGTGCTCCAAAGAATTGTTTCCCACAACCTTGGTAATGGTGTAAGGACCATATCGAAGTGGTCTGAGCTTCTGATGGGATCTTGTAAGGCGTTCTTTCTGCAGATGCAACTAGACTTTGTCGCCCACTTGAAACTTGTGTGGCACCCGATGTTGATCATGTCACTTCTTTTACTTGGCATTTTCCATAATGTAGTGGTGATAGATCAACCCGTTGAGTAGAGGTGCTCCGAAAGTCAGATCGGATGAATGATTAGCCTGATAGTGAAACGTACCCCAGTGGGTGAGGAGAAGATGTCTCTGTCTTCTTTCATGACCATATCCACCTTCTTCTACTGCGTGGAGGAACACTTCTCAGGGGCCATGGATGTGGCTACGATCTTCCCCTTACTTTGAGGGCGAACTAGACAGAAAATAAATTTCCTAGTCTGGGAGATGATCTTACTGCCTTTCTTATCAGAGATCAAAGAAGTGGCGGTAGGTGGAGCTACCTCCGGTATCCTGTATAATGTATTATACAAAGAAATAATAATAGTGCGAGGCCTTGACTCATACACATTATGTCGCTTCCACAAGTATGGTTGGCCTAATAATACATCACAAACATCAAGCGGTGCAACATCACACAATACCTCATCTGTGAAGAGTTTGATGTTGTAGGGAAGGCGACACTACTGGTGGACTCAGAGATCTTGTCCTTGGTGAAACCACCCGATGCTGTACGGTTGCAGGTGTGGTATGGTTGGTAGTCCCAGCCGCTTCACGACCTCTGTTGAAATGAGGTTCTTTTGGCTGCCACTGTCGACAATGAATTGCAGCGACGAACCCTTCACCCACATTTGTGAGTGGAAAAGATGCTCCCCCTCCTCTGGATCTTCGGGCTCATTCTTTTGGACCTTGGCGGTGGCAATAGTGGCGCTGGGCTCCGCATCAATGATTTGCTTCCCTTTTTCATTCCCCTTGTCGGGTTCTGACTCAGGGTCGGAACATGCATCTGATTCTGAAGCCTTCAACTCGGCCACTAACAACTACTTGGTTCGACACTCACTTGCGTTATGAGTGGGGCTCTTATGGAACTCACACCACTTTCCTGTGTCCTTTATATTAACATTTAGCTTTGAAGATGATTGTCCATATATAGATTTAACCCTACAGACATCTAAGCGGAAGATCTTTGAGAATACAACTCCAAGGACATGGCAGCAACCTGATTAGGCCGTGCAGATAGAGCATGCACTAGAATGGTATAACCTTCATTCAAAAGAAGGAGAAAATCCTCACAACATTGATTTAACAGAATTAGAAGGACATTGCGAAGTGAATGGACTTGAGATAGACATACCAGATATAGCAACGCCACTGAATGCACTCACTAAAGTATGTAATGTGAATAGAGATGATTGGGATCTTAGAATTCCAACAGTATTATGGGATTATAAGACTACATGTAAGAAGTTGATAGGTCAGACACCATTCAGGTTAGTTTATGGGAAAGAAACTGCGACGCCCATGGAATACATTGTCCCTAGCCTAAGGATTGCATCTTTTACAAATATGGTAGACCTAGACATAATGGAGGAAAGAATGTCATAGTTGATTTCTTTGGAAGAAGACATATTTATAGCAGGATTCCATTAGCAAGAAAAAAAAAGCAAGAGAAAAGGCCTAGCATGGTAGGCATATTAAGCAAAAGAACTTCCAAGTAGGAGGCCTTGTTCTCCTCTATGACAGTAAGTTTGTGAAGTTCCCAGGAAAATTCAAAATGCATTGGTTAGGCCCATATGTTATCAAGTATATTACTGATGGAGGCGTAGTTCAGTTAGCGAAGTTAAATGGAGAATTGATTAAGGGAAAAGTAAATGGAAGTAGGTTGAAGTTATACAGGGACAACCTTGCCCCTATAACTTCGATCTGAAGAAGAAAGGAGAAAATTCCTAGTGCCACCTGCAATTGAAAGTGGGCATTGGACTATAAACTATGATGCAGAGAGCTTCGACGTAGAAAGTACTTCACTACAGTGTACAATATGTCGATGCTTGTAGGAATCGTGACATAAGACAGGAGGTGCATGATAGTGTGGAATGCGTCGAAGTTCACCGAAAAATAGAAATATGATTGTTAAAAGGAAAAAATGCGTGAACATTTGCATTTATAAGGACAAATTGGAAAAATCTAAGGATAGATATCCAATAAATGAGTAAATATGAATGCAATCTGGACAAAATCAAATCTAATGATGGGGTTCAAATTTCAGAATTGTTATAAATAAGCCGCCTCCCACCCAGATTAAGAACTTTGTTGAATCGAGAGCTTGAGTGTTGATAGTGCGAAGAAGTGCATATATTTTCACTGTGTATGTCGTCTGAACGATCTTGGGAAGAAATTGTGTGAAATTTTCATGAGAAGGGATTATCTGGAATCATGGAAGCCACTAGTATGCCCACAACATCAACTCAAATTCCTACAGTAGCATCGTCCATAGTAGCATTAGATGCAACACCATCACTACAGAAATAGAGGAAAACCCCAAGAAAGAAACTGACTAAGGAAGTGAGAAGCAAGAAGAAACAAGATAAGAAACTTGGTAAACCTCAACAATAACCAGAACAAGTTAAAGACAGTGACGAAGAATTGGAGGAAGTACAAACAGAAGAAGGCGACACAATATTTTCATCACCACTACCACCATACATCCCACCGAGGAAACCAAATGCTAAACCTGTAAAAGGATCAAAAGATGTGAAGTATGGCACATTTACACCCTTGTTGTTGAAAAAAGTACCCTTTAAAGGAGAAGTTTTAGGAAAAATTTCGTAGCTCAAGTTCATGGATTACGACTTTAATTATAGGAAGAAGTACCCTTAGTTGGCACTAGAACATTATTTGAAGCAAGTACACTACCCATACAATGGAGTGACGAGGTTAGAGCCACAACAATGGGTGAATGGGTTGGCACGGTCAGGACTACTCAATATGTTGAATGTGATGCACTTCGGTAGAAATGCGGGGAGCACAATGTGTGTGAGGCAGTTGCTCGTG
Organism: Pinus tabuliformis; assembly: GCA_031772625.1. Taxonomy (NCBI): domain Eukaryota; kingdom Viridiplantae; phylum Streptophyta; class Pinopsida; order Pinales; family Pinaceae; genus Pinus; species Pinus tabuliformis. Next base: position 1,742,459,608 of record CM062817.1, on the reverse strand, counting down.
CTAGTGCACAATGGAGATTTATGGATGGGGAATAAGATCCCCATAGACCCTATGCTTATTTGGAGGATCACAAGAATGCCATACCAGGGATAAAACCCTGTAGAGGAGTTCGTTAGAAAGGATCAGGACCACGCTATAGCAGAAAATATGAAGAAAAAGTTTGGGATGGTCAAAGGAAAGAGAGGTTATGATATAAATTTGATCAACTACCAAGTAGTTCGCTTTGCGACGCACATCTTGAATAGGAATCTTATGAGGAAATGTCGCACAAATGAAGTTCCTACGTCGATGGTGTCATTAACCACACAGTTTGTCAACATGGCTCAATATAACTGGGCCAGATACCTATGAAAGGAGTTCGTGGACGACTACTGTGAGGTCCAGGAGAAAGGTATAACTTTCCACTATGCTTCGTTGATCTTAATTATTTCTATGTTGGCGTGGAGAGAACCAGAGGAGTCGCAGTTCCCTCAAGTGCCTACATATACCTGTGAAGTCGCAAGGTATACTTCGTTGTGATTTACCATAAGGCATCACATGCACAAGAAAACATAATATTTTTTGTACCATACCACATGGATTTACATATGCTAGTGAACCAACATCCCTGACTCTCGCCGAGCTTATACGAGAAATATATCTTTGTGGCGAAGTTTAAAGAAGATTTCCACAAAGTATACATACAGGCACGCAGGGATACAAAAAATAAATGGAATGCCTTGCCATATATGGTGATTGAATATGATATTGCAACACAGATACAGAAATGTACCATAGAATGGATTACTCTACTGGAGGAAAAATGAGACAATGAGATAGAAGAAGAGGTGGACACTTCACAGCATGGTGAAGCCAGTGGAAAAGATTAGGATCATGATGAACATGAGTCAGAGGAGGAAGAGAAACATGATGAAGGTCAACAGGATTCTCCTGACGGAAATGAGTAGACCAAGGAGACAGGAAAAGCAGAAACAAAAAAAACTTCTACGGAAAAGAGGAAGGCCCAGTGCAAGGCTTCCACAAAGATAAAAAAGAAGCAAAAAGAAGATAAGACAAAAGACATCACACCAATGGCCCTTACTGATGGGGACCTCGATCATATTGGAGATAGGATTTAGAAGGTGACACTTGAATCCTTGAATAAATTAGAAGATCGCTACGACGCACTTCTCACAGGTGTGAAGGAGCGCATTGCCGAGTTTTTTGTTGTTGTTGGAATTATCAGTTAGACAGCCTGCGCAGATAGAGGAAAGGGTTGGAGCAGAAGGGAAGATAGAGCCTATGCTTGTAGAGAGGCTAGCACAGATACCTGTAGGATCCTTACAGTTTGAATATGCCGAACTACATAGTAGGCTAAAGAGTGGAAGCATGTCAACATGAACATTTCAATAATGTCATTGCCAAGACTACAAAAACTATAGTTAGAGATTATAGAGGAGTTGAAGTTGCGGGAACAACATACGTTGTAGTTGAATATACAAGTAGAAAAAGAGAAAGTTGCGTTGTGGCAGAAGCTCGAGTACGTGATCCAAGAAAAGGATCAAGTAGAATAGCAACACCTAAATCTCAAGGAGGTAGTGGAAGAAACATGGAAATAAATTCTGGACCATGATGTCTAAGAAGAAGAGCCAGTAAAAGAAAAGGTTGTGAATCTCGGCCTTGCAGTGAAGGGGTATAAGGACAAAATTGTCGCAGTTTAATTTAAGTATGAAATGCAGATTATTGAGTTGCAAATGAAGTTGTAGCCAACTACACCACATGAAGTAAGGGATCATAGGGAGAGTGACCTAAAGACTGTAATTACCAACATCTCCGCAACATTAGCAAACTGTGGGAAATCGTTAGATAAAAGTTTGCAAATTTTGACTTTGTTGCAAGAAGATCCAAATGTACAGAAATTGCATGAAGAAATGTAGCATAAGTAGCAACAGTTAGAAGAAATTCAAGAATTTGCAAAGACCTTAACCATCTCGCAGAGGCTCATGAAAATCAATGAGATTAAGGCCCTCCAGAAGAACATTGAGGAATTGAAGAAGGAGGAGCAGATTTTGATAGAGAGGACTCAGACTTGGCAAGATGAGGCCCTCCAGTTATCACAGGAAGTGGATTAGAACTGTCAAGAGCTTCAACAAAGGGAAACATTGTTGGTGCAGAAGGCTGCAGAATATGTGACAAAGGCATTGTTGGAGGAAGCACACAATGAGGATAAGAAAGTGATAGAAACTCTACAATAGTTAAACCAGGCCTACAACAGCATCACGACAAAAATCAGAGGCAAAGAAGCTGAGTGAATTGGGATGAGTCACATGTGAGTATTGGGGGCCTGTTGGATGTAACCCAACATGGACTAGATTTTGATGAAGAATCCACATTTCGGGGTGCAGAGTGCGAAGTGGATCGCATAGTGGAGAATCAAAGTGCCAAAGTGGACCACACAGTAGATATACCGCATGGTATATGGGTTTCAAGGTAGGTCGAAGTCCCTCCCCTTTTGTAAAAAAATATTATTTGGTAAAAGATGAATGGTTTTTGGGACCATAGTAGCTTGTATTAAGGGAGTCCATAGTATATGGACCATGGTATTGCGATGATATATCCGTTGATGTAATAGTATTTATAGGGATGAATAATAGCAAAGAGAATCATCAACATATGATCCATATTTGTGCTATGGTTGTATCTTGTTGATCTGTACTTTGGAAGGAAGGCGAAGCTCTGTAGTTGAGTACGGGGACTGCCTGTAACTAAGTGCGCAGGCCAAGAACTATTTGTGTACAAATTCTCTAGTATAAGCAACAAATCTTGTGGATGTAGTCCCACATTGGGATGAACCATGGTAAAATATGTGTCGTCGTGTGTTTATTTGGTTATTATATGTTGTACCGTAGTAGTAGCACTTTATTTTAGTACAATGAAGATTTATGGATGTATATGATATGTTTTAAGTGATGACAGTAATGTGGCGAAGTAATGTGTAAATGCAAAGTAATTTATGAATGCTAAGTATAAGAAAAAATAAAAATACCATATCTTTGCATCCCTCAAGGCTACAAAAACCTAGTTCTGAATCCTCCCATAGTCACTTCGAGTGAGACTACAATATGCTTGCAAGTCGTTTCCGAAAGGGCCAGTTTTTGAGGGTTTTGTTGGTGCACAGTAAAGAGATCAGACATGGGTCAGCCCAACCGAAGGCAACAACTCGAACATGTTTTCTTTAGTTGGGCGATAGTGGGCACTATGTGGCTAGATGACATGTATAAACAAATCAAATAAAATGTCACCATAGAAAAGAACTCCTTAGGAACTTAGTATTCAACCTTTAAGAAAATCTTAGGAACAATCATGCCAACTAAGTTACATGCTAAAAATATTAGGCTATAGATAACTTGTGACCAAATGGAAAGAAAAAGGCAACATATAATAAATAATGTATGAAAGCTGGCTAGAAAATTGCATCATAGAATCACAAATTTATCCTATGGTTACCCATACATGTGGGTGGGTAACATTCCCCAATGTGCCATGATCGTTAGGGTCCATAGGAAGTAAACCTCCTACTAAAAAAATGATTGATTGGTTGCATCTTGACATTGCCTCTCCTTTGTCAGTCCAAAAAATAAAAATAAGTTCATCCTTAACTTGTTGTACTCCATAGTATCCTTTTCACATGCTATATCCATGTTTCTAATTTTAATGAGATATCACTTTTATCAAAGAATAAAGAAATAAAAAAAAAAATTATCCAAGGTTTCTTGTTTTTTCATTTTTCATTTTTTTTTAAGTTTTGGGTCAAAAGAATCAAAATGCACACCAAATATGTTTCTACAAATGCAAGAAATTATTTCTATTAATTTTGAAACAGAAGTTTTCCATTTCCAGATCTGGAAACATCATTTCCAAAATCGGAAAGGTCACTCTCATAGAATTTTGTCTGACGTGTTTCGTATGGGGTTCGATATCATATTTTTTAACAATGTTCAGTCCATTATCATCACGGTGACATATTAACGTAAAAGCACCAGTTGTACAATCCTTTCATAATCTAACTTGTATAATAAGGAAAAAGGAGCCCAACCTTTCGTGCAATTAAGCAGTGAATTTCAGAAGGCCACTTAACATTACGTTGCTACAAAATAAGGAATAATCCTGCATAGGATTACCTTCGTCATAATTCCAATAAGAGTGAATTACAAAACTGATATTGGCGCCACATGCCTCACATGAAGTTGTGTCAACATCCACATTAATACAACCTCAACGGTTACATGCCAATGAGCTGGAAACATGCAAATGGAAGCCAAGGCATATCACTCAATGCAAATTGAGTATTATCTTGAAATGCAATACAAGTTACTAAAAATTAGTAGATAGTAGGTATAAGCATTGCCTTGGAAATAGATAAGATCTTTTCAAATAAAGTGGATACACTAAATTAGCACATTGGCATTTTCAAAATGACTATTTTAAGGAAATAAATCTTAGGTTTCCTAGAACAATTTGCAAGCTTTAATGTGGCAATTCCTTCCAGTAAAATTGATTGTTCCCAAGGCTTGCATGGAAGTTGTGATGATCCAAGAGTTTACTCTCCTGCACTTGTGATTATAGATGTCCATTGTAACCAAGAACCAAACCCTGATATACAACCTCCCTTTGGACCCTACCCCAATCCAGAGGGGTTTGCACTACTAATATGAATTGGTACAACAAGAGAAGATGCCCCTATATAAATGTAACAATACAACATAAGAGCAGACAAAATAATCAATTTAATTAAAGGAGAACAAATCCATGTACTTTCTAATCTGTACAAATGGAATAAGACAAACATTTCCTAAAGTAAGCATAAATAAGCAAAATATATTGACGTAGTAGAAATATAAAATTTAAACACCTAGGCCACAACAAAAAACTAGTAAGAAACCTAAGTCACACCATTCTGGTTCAATTTCAGGTAATGCAATGATTAGTTTTGGTTCGAGTTCAATTTTTTTGATGAGGTTTGGATAAGGTTCATCACTAGGTTTATACATACATACATGCATACATACATACATACATACATACATGCATACATACATACATACATATATATAAGTAAGAAATTAACATCACTAGGTTTATACATACATACATACATACATACATACATGCATGCATGCATACATACATACATATATATAAGTAAGAAATTAACATCAATAAAGATAAAGAATGCTATAATGGACTTGGACACATAAGGAATAGATTACAAGGTTGACATGAGGTTATGCACTTGAGCTATAGACTTGGTCAATAGCCATGAGATTTGATAAGGTTCACTGAATCTAAACAAAAAATTAGGCTCACCAAATTTTGAACCTCAAGATTAAAGTCAAGAAAACCTTGTGACACAACAAGAAACAATAAAAAGAGTAGTCATAAGGCATAAACAACATTGCCAGCAATGCTTGTCATAATAGGAACCCTGAATGTATTTCAGCAGGAGTATACAAACATATATGCAACATTGCATCTCCTATGCAAGAGAAAAATAGAATATTGAAAACTATTACTCTTATCTGACAAAATTGAATGTAGAGTTAAATGCTTCTTATGAATTCATTAAGCACCACTCAAATATCTACATAACCATTGAAGCAATTAAATACAACATTACACACTAAAACATAATTCAATTTCTACTATAAAATCCACCCCCAAAAATCAATAAAACAATTACAAAGTATGGTCAATACAAGCTAGAGTCTCCTACTTCTGAGAAATGTACAACAAACAAACTCTTCTTCTAAATATAGTTTGTTTTTTCTTATAATCAACTACTTTCATCAATAGCCTATTTTTCTCCCATTTCTGCTTTCTTTTTTAATTGAGAAAGAAAAGATTTTAACTTAGTACGAGCAATATTAATTAAAGAGTATTATGCTAAAAAATTTCAATTGAACAAAATAAAAAAAATTACGAATCAACTACTTGGGTTTCACTATTAAAATGAAATGGGTCCATCTAGATACTTAGACTCAGTTAAAACCATGATGGACTTGAATTTGTTGGGTGTGGAGCCTGATTATCTTCTTTATTCAAAGGTATTGCCGCATTGGATCCCATTTCATAATGTGGCGGCAACACCACCTGTTTATGCATGCCGCCAGGGGGGTACTGGGGGGGGGGGATGATGATTTGTTAGAGACCCCCCCTGGCGGGGGATCAGAGGCAGCGTCCCCGAAGCTAAAAATAGATGTAAAATTTCCTTATAAAATGTTAAAATTTCGTAGTCAATCTGAGCTATTTATTAGGCGGAAATTTGATACTAGAATTTATGTTTAATTTAGTGTTTTTTCCCCTAGAAGGCGACCCCTCATTATATATGAGGGAATTGTATTCTGACTACGTAGATGTGTATTATGAGCTAGAAAGAGAGAGGATATTGTGTGAGAGCAAAGAGTGAATTACATGAGATATGTTGTAGGTTGTATCTCTTCATTTTGTTGGATAGTATAAAAGGAAGGACTATCTGTTTCTACGTCGACGTAGCCCAAATTGGGTGAACCACGTATATATATGTCTCTTGTTTGATGTGTTTTTTGTGTTTATATTTCTGCAATATTTTATGTGTTCCATTTCTTTGTAATATATAATTTTCTAACAACTAGTATCAGAGTCAAAGGTCTATTTGGCTGATAAACTCACAGGACAGAAGGGTTCCTGGTTCGAGTGGGAGCCATGGCAGAAGATGGTAGATCTAGGGTTGAAAACTTTAATGGCCAAAACTATCAACTGTGGAAGATGAAGATGGAAGATTACTTGTACCAGAAAGATTTGTACCTACCATTGAGCAAAAAGACAAAGAAGCCAATGAGTATGTTAGACACATAATGCGATATTCTTGACAGAAAGGCACTTGGAACAAGACAACTGTGCCTAGCGGCATCGATAGCCTTTAATATTTCAAAGGAAACGACAATGGCCAAACTATATGAAAAACCATCAACCTCAAATAAGGAATTTCTTATGAAGCATTTATTTAATATGAAGATGTGAGAAGGTGAATCTATTGCTGATCATTTAAATGAATTTAATAAAGTTACCAGTCAGTTAAGTTCTGTAGGGGTAACTTTTGATGATGAAGTTAGGGCTCTGTTATTTCTGTGCTCATTGCCAAAAAGTTGGAATGATTTAGTTATGGCCATTAGTAACTCTATCTCTGTATTTAGTACAATCAATTTTGATGATGTTGTTGGTGCAATCCTTAGTGAGGAAATGTGACGGAAAAGCTTCGGTGAGACATTAGGTAATACTTTGATTGCAGAGACTAAGGGAAGAAAAATGGAAAGAGGAAAGAGCCCAGGATATCGCAGTAAGTCAAGGAAAGGAAGATCCAAGTCCCGATTGGGGATAGTGTGCTAGAAATGTGGGAAGAAATGATACCTGAAGAAAGACTGCAAATCTCGGAAGGGAAAATAAGGAGATGCACAATAAGAAAACAATCATGAAGTGAATGTCACATGTGATTTGTTGCAAGATGCTTTGATTATTTCATTAGAAAATATTATTAATGCCTGGGTGGTAATTTCAAGGGCCTCATTCTATGTCACACCTGATAGGAAACATTTTCATGATTATGTTCAAGGATATTTTGGAAAGGATCAATTGGGTGATGATAAACCGTGTAAAAACATTGGAATGGGTATAGTTTTCATAAAACAACATAATGAAAATCAATGGTTGTTGAAGGAGGCAAGGCATGTTCCAAATCTGAAGAAAAATCTAATTTCAATAGGGAAGTTGGGAGGTGAAGGCTGTGTAACTAATTTTATAAATAAAACCTGGAAGGTCACTAAAGGAGCCTTGGTAATAACAAAAGGAGAAAAGTTCAATACATTGTATTTATGCAATGGTATTTCTAATTTTGTTAATGCTTTAACCTCTACAGGGGAAAATACGACATTGTGACATCATAGGCTCAGGAACATGAGTGAGAAGGGGATGCAGATTCTTCGCTCAAGAAATTTGTGGCCAGGTTTGATGCATGTTGATTTGGAATTCTGTGAGAAGTGTGTTTATGGAATACAAAAGAGATTAATATTCCTCAGATTCTGGAAAGAAAAGAAGAGAGAAAAATTAGAGCTTATGCATACAGATGTATGGGGACCTGCTCAGGTATTATCTTTGGTGGCTTTCGTTATTATGTTACTTTTATTGATGATGCAACCATAAAAACCTGGATTTATTGTATTCGAAATAAATCTGATGTATATGATACTTCCAAGAAATGGAAAGATTTGGTTGAAAATGAGACAGGAAAAAGGTTGAAGTATCTCAGATCAGAGAATGGAAGTGAATATTTCAACAAAGAGTTTGAGAGGTACTATTTAGAGAATGGAATTCACAGAGAGAATACAGTTCTAGGAACACCATAAGAAAATGGTGCATTAGAAAGAATGAATAGGGCAATCATGGAGCGTGCAAGGTGCATGAGATTGCATGCATGATAGCCTTTATAATTTTGGGCAGATGTTGTAGATACTGTTTTTTATCTAATAAACATAGGGCCTTCAAGTTCCTTGGATGGTGGTATTCGAGAGGAGGCATGGACAGATAAACATGTAAACTACTCATTTTTAAATAATTTTGGTTGTGAAGCATTTTGTCCACATTAATAAAGAAAATAGAACAGAGCTTGAGGCAAAATCAAAGAAATATACCTTTATTGGATATGATGTTAATTATTTTGGGTATCACTTTTATGATTATGAAAAACACAAAATCATTAGGAGCATAGATGTCATATCCAATCAAAAGGTTTTGTATAAGGATCGGATGTAGGAAAAGAAATAGGAGAAAGAAAACAGAGAATACATAGTGCTTGATCAGATCACAGAAAAAGTGAAGGTGCCTGAAAATCATAATGATCAACCGCCAGAACAACAACAAAAACAAAAACAGCAACAAGCACCTCAAACACATGAAAGTGGTGTTAGAAGATCTGCCAGGATAAGTAGACCCCCTGAATGATACTCTCCTTCATTATATTATGTATTGTTGACTGATTCTGGTGAACCAGAATTTTATGAAGAAGCAGTGTAGGTAGAAACCAGGAAGAAGTGGGAGCAAGCCATGAAAGAAGAGATGGACTCCTCAGTACATAACCAGACTTGGGACTTAGTCAGGTTGCCTGCAGGTAAAACAATATTGCAAAATAAATGGGTTTATAGCCTTTGAATGAAGAAGATGGATTAAGAAAAAGGTATAAATCTAGACTTGTGGTGAAGGGGTTTGCACAGAAAAAGGGTATATACTTTGATGAGATATTTTCTCTTGTTCTTAAAATGACTTCAATTATAACTATTTTAAGTCCAGTAGCAGCTGAAGATTTTCATCATGAGCAGTTAGATGTAAATACAACCTTTCTCCATGGGGATTTGGAGGAAGAGATATATATGTAGTAGCCACAAGGATATGAGGTAAAAGGGAAGGAGAAACTAGTGTGCAGGTTGAAGAAGAGCTTGTATGGCTTAAAACAAGCTCCAAGGAAGTGGTATCTAAAATTTGACAGGTTTATGTCTGAACAAGGTTATACTAGATGTCACTTTGATCATTATGTTTATCTCAAATGGAAAAATGATGGCTGCTATATTATATTGTTATTGTATGTAGATGACATGCTTGTTGCAAGTTCTAACATGTAGGAAATAAATGTACTCAAAAGAAAATTGGCAAACTCATTTGCAATGAAAGATTTGGGGGCTACAAAACAAATCCTTGGTATGAGAATAGCTAGAGACAGGAAGAATAAAAAATTAACATTGTCTCAGAGTGAGTACATACAAAAGGTGTTGAAAAGATTTAATACGCAAAATGCAAAACGAGTTATTATACCTTTTGCTAGTCATTTCAAACTAAGCAAGGAGATGTGTCCCAAGACTCAGGAAGAAATGGCTTATATGTCTAAAGCTCCATATGCATCAACGGTTGGAAGTTTAATGTATGCAATGGTCTGCACAAGGCCCGATATTGCACATGTAGTGGGAGTTGTAAGTAGGTACATGAAAAATACAGGAAAAGAACATTGGATGGTGGTGAACTGGATTCTCAGGTATTTGAGAGGTACCACAAATCAAGCATTATGCTTTGGTGGTTCAAACATTTCTCTACAGGGATATGTTGATGCAGATATAGTGGGTGATAGAGATAATAGGAAGATCACATAGGGTATGTGTTTAGTGTAGGTGGAACAACTATCAGTTGGGTTTGAAAACTACAAAGTGTTGTTGCACTCTCAATGATGGAAGTAGAGTATGTTGTTGCTATAGAGGCTTTTAAATAAATGATTTGGTTACAAAGGTTTTTGGATCAATTGGGTAAGAAGCAGGAGTTGGGAAGGTTATATAGTGATAGCCAGAGTGCCATACATCTAGCAAATAAATCTGCATTTCATTCCAATACTAAACATATACAACTCAAGTACCATTTCATACGGTCAATGTTGGAAGATGGACAGTTGAAGCTTTTTATGAAACCAGCTCACAAAAAGATAGAAAACATAGATCAACGCCTTAGAATTTAGCCTCTTCGAGGGGGCAACCTCCTTTACATTACACAAATGAATGATTCCTTGATGATTCAAATGACAAAACCTCCTTTCTATATATAGGAGCCTAAGGAGTCACAATATAACTCAGCCGACCTAACAATAATAATATAAAGGCACAAAAATAACAATAGAGGGATTCTATGGGGCACAGTGATAACAGTATGGGGACAATAGGGGCACACCAATATTAATAAGGGATACAACTATAATAGTAATGGGGTAATCACTAGTATTATAGGGACCTAACATTCCCCTCTTCTTCAAAAAAGTGTTGTCCTCAATGCTTGAGTAGTTATGGATGCTTCTAATTCTAAATAACATGCAAGAATTTGCAAAGAATCAAATTAACTAGGGAGGAAAATATGCCAATAAAAATGCAGAATAGTGATAACAAAATAGGAAAAAGGAAAGTTGGTGTAACCTTGTTGATTATTTTCACCCCGACAAATAAAATAAAACATTAAACAATGGTTACAACTACTCCATAAAATTGTAAATCATGCAACTTAGGGTCAATATACTTGCTTCAGAAGGTGTCCCTGTTATGGAAGTTGCATTCAGATTTGTTGCATTATCTTTAAAAATTTCAACACTTAGTACAACATCCAAAAAGGTCTCAACAACTCCCAAAATATATCTGACAAAGATGAATCCAAAAAAGATGTTGAAGTCATTTGGTTGAAGGATAATAAGTTTCCCAAAGGTGTCCTCCCTTTAAAAAAGTAAAAAAATTGATAGAAATAATATGTACAAATGGTTATCCACAATTTTTTCCAAGGCAAAATGGGGACTATCCTAGCATATGAAGAGACATGCATCGATTTAGATATTAAACAACCATTGAAACCATTCATAGAAATGCTTAAATGGGCAATTTCAACAAGCCAAGAGCGTTGTACCAATAAGAAGTTAGAACCAAGTGAGATAAAGGTACAACATATTTCGTGCTGTGTAGCAAAGTATGAACAAAAACACCACAACAATTACTTACAACACTAAACCAAGATGGAATAATGGCCGATAGACCTAGATTTGAGTATTTTTGGGAAAGCCTTGAGCATCATGTGTCAAATAACTTGCAACTTAAGCAACAGCTTAAACAACCAATTTCAACTTAAGCAAAAGCTTAAAAAACCACTGATGTAACTGAAGATTGTAATGTGTTCAGACTCCAAAGAGAAGAAAGTTGTTGCTATATATGTGTGTTGAACTTTGGAAAGAGAAGGTCTGAGCACTCATCAAGAAATACTGCCTCCTAAAAGCCTTTCAAGCTTTCTCACAAAGCTCTAAATGAAGGTGTGAGTCTTTGGGTGTGGACCAAGAAGAAGATAATTCTTAGAAATCCGAAGAGGAGGAAACCTTTGAAGATGCTAGGTTGCACGACAGTCTGAGACGTATGGCCCTTGACTGCTTTAATAAGCTAGGGTTCACCCTGCAAATACTGAGCCAACCATTAGTAAGTGAAATTCATGGAGTCACTATAAAATGACTTCAAACATGTATGAAATGAAATGATATTTTAAGGTCCATGAGACTAAAAATAGTCTATGAGACAATTAGTTCCCTATTTTTTTGTTTTTGCAATTCAATCCTTTTCTAATTCAAATTGATGATGAGCTGGCCCAACCTTCCAACAATCCCCTTGCTAAAAGGACAATGCCAAGAAACTGAAGCTAACATGTTCTCATAACTATCTCTGATGTCTTTGAATGCATCACATTCCAAAATGAAATGTTTTTCCAATTCCATAGCCCCAGACGTGCAAAATGTACACACCTGTTCTTCCCAAGCTTCTTTAGGCCTTTTCCACCATTGTGTTTCACATCGAAGTTGATGTGAGTTGGTCCTTAATTGAGAAATACGAACCCTTGTCCTCCACGAAATGCTAGCTCCAATGAACTCTTTTTGTTGTAGATCACACATAGGGTTGAATTCCTCAATGTAATATTTCTTCTTTCTACCCAACTCTTTTCCCCATACTTTTTTACGAAACTTCTCCATAACAAAATCCCTTAGCTCCTTGCTATTTGTGGGACAGGCATTGAGGTAGATATTCCATTTTTGCATCCATGTGTAGTTTCGTTTCATCCATGTTTTTTTTCTTTCACTCATGCCTTCATTGAAGATAACATTAGGCCATCTACCTACTCTCATTTGCTCAATTCTTTTTAGATATCTTATGCACCGCACCATACCAATTACTTCAATGGGAGTTGCTCCTGTTTCACTCAACATTATCTCATAAGGTACTGAACTTTTTATTTTGAACTTTCTCATAGTCAAGCATTTTTGGATTTTCTCAATTTGTTTCCATTTTTAGACGAGAGTGCTATTAGCCCACAATTCACACCCATATAGCATCATTGGACAAACTAGGAGTCCAAACAACACTTTAATCATTTTCCAATCTCATAACTCTACCTCTCTACATCTGTTTTGAAGAGCATATAATGCTTTCCACCCTCCTAAAATTCTCTTCTTTCTACAATCCTCCTAATTGAGTTTGTTGTTGAAATCAATCCCAAGGTACTTGTATTCGTTTACTTCTTCAACAATGTTGTCTTCAAAGAAGAAAGTATATATACTCAGGAAGAAATAAGAAATCTGAGTTCTATTAGGTAAAGTTGAACTCAATGTACTTAATTGTCTCTACTAGTATACACCTAAATTTTGGACAAGGAATCTAAGTGAGACAATCATAAATCAACTGCAACCCTCTCATAACAAAAGAAATTCCATGTTCTTAGTCATACCACCATGGGATTCCAAAGCCTAGCCCCCAGCTCGTCAAAACATTAATGAAACATGACGATGAAAGAACAAAAGGGTAGTCCATTGCTCTAATGGTGATAGAGTGATTCTCACCATTTATCAAAGCAAAATAATGTACGATACATGCACTTGTCTAGGTTTCAACTAGCTTGAAATATGGTGTTTCATAAAATCTCGCCATGTGTATCGATCTACCGGAAGTTGTGCGACTGTTGATATTCTCCACGAGACATTCATGGGTCACCTCACCATCTTCCCTTGAAATAATAAATAATATGAGATTGATTATTATTAATCATGGTTGTTTAAAAAAATGTATCTGCACAGAATACCAGAATGTTGGGTTAATTCCAATTATACTAGGAAATAACGAGGCATTGGGCAACTTTTATTTTAATTCTGTTCAGAACACAGTGGTTTCATCATAAGTGAATAACTGTTGGACAAGTTTTAATTTAAAATACCATTTAAACCATGTCTACATGTTGTTGGCAATGTCTCAATAGGTAAAGTACAATGTTACATTACATTACATTTGTATATATAAATAAATAAGCAGACCTTTATATAGACATTTATATAAATATATAAATTTATATAAATAATTAGACCTGCCCACCTTGATCCATACGCACACATCCCACCATTATTAATTCATCAATACAACGTTCCCACCATATGACTAAAGTAGTATCGACAAAATAGACCTCGAGTTATGCATTCTGACTATTTACTAATTTGGTACATGTTCCCTCATTAAGTCGAAGTGAGTGAATCCATCTTCTCATTAGATAACTTGGGAAAATATTTGAAATATTAATATTTTATTTCATGAATGACATCCCCACTAACAAATCGACCACTTGAATACATCCTATCTATGTAGTCAGATATACTAAAACGAGTAACCTTAGATAACATATCAAAATACATGTTACCCACATTTATGGGTTTTGGTTGATTAGAATATTGAAATTAACATAAACGTAACTCAATTTGGGAAAAATTAATAAACTTAATTTTTTCTATATTAATTAATATAATCAATTTTAAAGAGAAAACGGCCAAATAGGCGAAGAGACCTGAACATACTTCTCTCGTGGGTGGAGATCTTGATTAGGACTGTGGTAACTTAAAAAAAAATATATCAAAATAATAATAATCAATAAATTATTTTGTATTATTATTTTTAAATTATTAATTTTATAAAATTATCAATTTTATAATATTAGCATGGCTATATAAGTTAAATAGTTGAGGAATATTAATATGTTTGTATTTTTCTTTTACATAAAAAGAATTTCGATATTTTTTTTATTTAAAGATGGGTAAGCATCAAGTTATTACTAGTGAAATGACATTTCTTTAGCAAAAAGTTTGGAGTTAGGCTTTGTTCTTTTAAACAGTGTAAGTCTGGAATAAAAATGGGTTTATGTTAAACGCTAAATATTGGACATTTTCAAATGGGAGGGTCGCTATTGAAAACATTGTTTAATTTGAAGGCCCTCTTTCAATTCCAAAATATACATATTTATGGCCTATTTCTTTAAAAAAAAATAAAAAATGAACTTTTAGATAAAAGAATATTGTAATTCTAACACGTGGTGAAATGACATATATATTTGTAAAAAAAAAAAGTTCAAGTTTGTCACCCAATTTAAATAGTGTCTCTTGTATATAAAATCTTAGATTATCGCTATAAATAGATGGAGTAGAGTTCAAAAAAAAAAATCAACAACAGTAAAATTCCCCACTCTAAGATTAAAATAGATAAAAGCCAAGTAGTAATAGGTTAAAGTTGTATGGTAGGTTTATAATAACAATTAAATAGAATTGATTCTATTCAATTTCAAATAAAATTTAGTAAGTTTAAAGGTTTAAAACATATTTGGGATTTTATTTTGAATCCAAATTTTTTTAAGCTATCAAGTATTAAAATATATTTGGAATTTTATTTTGAGCTCAACTTTCTAAGCTTTTAAATATGCTATTATATAGTATGTCACACGGTTCAATTTCGAATTCGAGTTCGGCAGTAATTAAGTTCGATTCGAATTCGAGTTTTCCGATGAGGTTTATATGAGGTTCGACATTAAATTCGACTATACATATTTTTCAACATATATATGACATAAAATAATAATAAAAAACAAAATCAATCAATAAAGCTATAGGAGTAAGAATTCTTAATACTTATTAGTAAACATACATGAATAACTTAATCATAATAGCATCTAATTATCAATGATATTAGTTAAATCAAAATGTAAGTGCACACCATTGTAATTTGCAAATACAAAAAGGACTGGCATCATTTTCAATCTTTGAAATTTAAAAGAAAAGAATATGTATAATGTCAAATACTGATAATCTCGGAAAAAATCACATAATAAAACATAATCATAATTTAAACATACAAATTATAATGAACTATATTGCAAAATCATGGAGAAATCACAGGCCACAAATCACGACCACGATACATTTCACGCTCCATGCGGCAGGGAGAAGCAGCGTTTAGAAATTGAATTTAGGAAATTGTATAGAATACAACACGCAGCAGCAACACTGAGCACAATAGAGCGAGTACACTCAAACTAAAGTTGGCTTGTGAAAATTTAACGACAACCATGGTAAATAAAACCAAACCAGTGGCCAGTGAGGGAAAGTAATTGGCAGGAAGTAGAACAAAGAAAACCATGTGTTGCCCATGGTTCTTCTCATAAACTTTAAAACAACTAACAAAAACTGCTCGAACTTTAACCTCGAACCCCAAAAAAAATTTAAAAAATTATAAAATTCGACTTCAAGTTCATCTTTAGGTTCACTTTCAGGTTCGAATTTATTGAGGTTTGAATTCGTTTAGGTTCAAATTTGAGGTTCGAATATCAAGTTCACCGAACCTGAACGAATTTGAATTTCTTTTTTTAAATTCGCCAAATTTCGAACCTCAAACTTCAAATTCGGCAAACCATGTAACATAGATTATAGAGAATAGATTGTATATTTTAATTTCCAAATAAATAAATAAATTTTAAAATTAATTGTACAAAGTTTTTAATAAATTTTGCAAATAATTTTAAAAATGAATAAATAAATAAATACATGTTTTGCAAACTGATTACATATTTCTCCGCAGTTATAAAAATTTGAGGTAATTATAAATTTGAGGTTCATTATTGAATGAGTCTATTTAAGACACATAACTCAATGTTCACATTGATTGTTTATAAACCTGATCGTTCTTCGTTTCACCCCGTATTTGAGACATCATCGCTTTACAAGCTTATGAGCATTACCTCCAATCCATCAATAACAACTCTAAGTATTTTTCTGTATAATTACATTTAAAATCAATATGCCTCAAGACTTTTGCTTCATAAACCATATCATGATGTTATTCTAATTGATCCTAATGTGTTAAAGGCTATGAGGATTTTTTTAAAATACTTAATCCAAAGCAAGATATGGTTGATTATATATATATATATATATATCCAACTGAAAATTATTTTATTACTATTTTGTTGTATTTGATGAATATATATACATATATATATATATACTCTAAAAAACATTAATTTACAACATTGAAAATTTTAAGGAGTCATGTCGGATTCATAAGGATAGATTATAACATGGTAGCATTTAAAAAAAAATAGATCATTGAACAACATTTGTTAAATATTAGAAACATTGAGCTAAAACTATTAATAAGCATCCCTTAATAAACTATAACGTTCTGTAGTATGCTAAGTATATAGATTACATATCAATAGGTTGCCCTTTAATTTAGGACAAGGATGTAACGATACCACCTCCTTGACCTCTTAATCAGTAACACTTGCCTGCAGGTATCAGAGAAGGGAATCATTCGGCGAAACCATTATGTAAACTAGAACATAGGGTTCAAAAGCTCATGAAACACCTGGTAGACCAAGTTAAGGTCCAATGGGACAAGTATAATCTTGGATCGGCTACCTAAGAAGACACAAAGACCATATGCCAAAATATACCCAACTTGTTTTAATTTTGAAGCACTTAAAACTTTATTTTGTGTATCTTTACTTTATTTTGGTTGGATACTTGAGACCATCATTTTGAACCATTCTATAACTATGAAGTATGTTATTTTCTTAATAGTACTGGTACATGGATACCAATATGAAGTCTATTATTTGCTTAACATTGCTGGTGCATAGATACTAATGTGAATTATGAATTATGTTATGATGTGATGCCTTTTTTATTTTACATATCAACATGAATGATGGGATGGAAATAAACAAATGACTACACTTGATTACTTAACATGAAAGCGAACTTACAGATATAATGGCTAGACATAGCCACATATGTTATATAAATTCAAAGCTCAATATCATAGATGACAACATATTAGGAATGCATGGAAATTTTTATTTGAATACAATTGACTTTGGATATATTGTTGCATATGTTATAATGTATGGACAAGAATTTACATTACAGATAGTATCATTACCAGACCAACCACATGATGACAAAACTCTAAGAATAATTGAGGATCAATAAAATTTCATGATAGGGTGTTCACCCTAGTTCTATTAGGAGGGGTGGAGGTGTTGCCCACCGTTTATCTTCAAAAACTTGGAGTCATGGGAGGACTATGTGAGTCACACTCCCCTAGACATGTGATGATGACTGCTAGATGCCTACTAGGAAATTAGGTTGATACAGTCGATTTTGTCACCCTTGAGGTTTATGAATGGTTAGATTCGTATAGTTGACACCATGACATATTCCAATAGAGGGCAGATAGGATGGAAGCGGAAGAGATTAGGAAGGACAGGATAATTTTATAATAGCTTGAGAGCTCCGATGGGGCAAGGCATGACTATTAAAGCTACAAACTTATAAATGTTCAAAACTCAAATTTTAAAGTTCCTCACATTAAACAAGAATTTAATTATGGGACGCAACCCTTACATGATTATACTAATCACTAAATTATTGATGTGTTATAAAAACCTAACTTCGGGATGAAGTTTTCTAAAGGAGGGGTGTATGTAATGACCTTTTTGAATTATAGATAGAACATGATTATTAGCATGCATACAAGGCATGCATATGATAGCTACATATGCATGCATCACATGCACCGCACTAGTATAACTACTAATTGGCTATGAAGAGTGTCTAAATATGGATAAATGAATTGATAATAGATTAAGTACCTAACTATCATGAATTTCATGAATGTATTAAGTTCAGAATTCTATGATAAAATTTAATGAATTTATTGAACCCATTAATTAATAAGCTCATTCAATAATAAACTTAATTAAACAAACCGCTATACTTACTTTGGTATAACACCCAATGTATAATTGAATTAAACTCAAATATTAATATAATAATTTATTAATTATTCTATGAAACTTATTGATGTTAATGAATAATATCACATATATGTGGTTTGTGATATATAAGATGTGAACCAATAATTGATATTAATGTTTGTCATCATATATATACATAATATTTGTGAGACATTGGGTATTGATGTCCATCATCATAAAACTTATTTAATAAATTTGTTATAATAAAGTTACAAGTCATTTAATTTATAAAACATAAAATATTATAAAACAATGAAGACAATGACTGCCAAACAAATCATAAAGGAAACTATAGGTGGCAGGTAGCCAAGAGGAGTGGAGAGGATTTTTATGCAAGGGAAATGAAGAAATTTTGAGAGAGGAAGAAACCTCTCTAATATAAAGGGTGGGAGGTGCGGTAAGAGGGGGTAATTTTTTTCATGGGAAGTAATTTTGGTCTTCTAAAGGCACAACAAAAATATGGAGAAAATCACGAACAAAGAGGAATATTGAATATTGAGCCTTAATTATTCTTGGATCTTGGGCACTGGGGCCAGAAGGCTTCGCTTTTGAAGTTTTCTGGGTTCGGATCTAGAGATACCGATCCCAAACAGACAGAGAGAAATTTGGTTGGTTTGATATCGGAAGAGTAGGACTCGGATTTAGCCCAGAACAACATCGTCCAAGGATCAACACCAACTCAGGAAAACCCATATATGCTCGAAAAACCAAGTATGTATATACATTTAAATTGGAATATTTAGTTATGAAATTTGAAGAGGAATACTCTACTAGAAATGAATTTATAATGACGGACATATACTGCTAGAAATTTAATTATAATCCCAAGCTTCACACTATGGGGGGTAGTCCCTATGAAATGTGAATATGGAGAGACCCGTTGGCAACTAACAAGTCTGGGAGACACAACTGAATGGCCTAGCAACTTGGTTAATTTAGCATGCTCAATTATTTGATTAGATTACTTAAAAGATCAGTGCCTTAAATGGAGTCAAAATACTTACATTATGTGAATTATCTACCAAGCCACCGGATGAACAGTTGCTGCCTTAGGATGCTTCACTATCCTATATGAAATGAAACACCTAAAAACTAAGTGAAATGTAATATCTTGGTTTATTTTAGGTTAGATGTCTAACTAGATGAATCCTTTCCCTTAACCGTTTTGAACTAGTCTCTAGAGTAGGTTGCAGAAAGAAGCCCAGGGAAAGATAGCTAATGTTCCACCAAGTTTCCGAGACGAGGGAGCGAGGGAGCAGGGATACATAGGAGCGACCTATGCAAAAGATCCCAACCAATTTATAGGAAACGTGGGGGGACCTTTGGGTCTTAAAAACTTATAAATATGTATCATTGAAATTTTAATATTTATAATGTAATTGTATTTATAATTATATAATATATAACACTTAAATCATGCATATAAATGATAATTCGATGAATCATATAACTGAAACAAATTTAAAATGAAAAGCATGATATCATATAATCATACATCATACATGTAAGCTTGTAACTGTACAATGTAACTACTAACAATGTACAATGAAAATAAATGTTTAAAGTTTTAAAGTTTAAACCATATTGATGTTCCAACTATGAACATTGAATATTGAATATTAAAATAGAAGTCAAGTCTGATACATCAAGAGTCAAAATTTTATAGATTCAAGATTCAAGTCCAATATATCATATCAAGTTTCAAAATAAACTGAAGTCTGAAATAGAAAAGCAAATAATTTAATAACATAAGAACATATCAAAAGATAAATGAGCATAATTTCTCAAGGTAATGCCCTGCTAGCCTCTGCATCCAATTGTTGCATGAATAAATCAGGATCAACCATGTCACCATCTGAATTAGAATCAATTGCATTCTCAAACATGCTAAGTGGCACACCAACCAACCCCATATGTGTCTCATCAAGTCTCTCCTCCATATCTACCTGTGCATCATCCTCTGTATCAACATCCCATCATGTTGCTTGTCCCTTCAAATACTAGGTGTCTTCCTATGCTCAAGACATAGGGCATTGTGCACAACAACTAACTTCTCAACTCTTTTAGAAGTAATCTTGTTCCTCTTGATAGAGTGGATGAAGCTATATGTGGACCAATTCCTCTTTGCTACAAAGGAACTAGCAATCTAAGACAACAAATGCATAGCTAGATATTTGATCTTTGGATCTCCATCCCCATGCATCCTCCACCAACCAGTCGGGTCGTCTTGCGCTAGATCTACCCTAGCACCATGTGTGTTGAAGGGACCACTAAGAGATGCAAACTAAAAAAATTGTCTTCGAAAATTTTACCCCTCATTCTACATCTTTGCAATTGCATCTAGGAATCCATTATTTACCTCAAGATCATCAATAGGAGGCACTCTCCCAGGTCTTTCAACATACCATTTTGGGTTTAATGCATATGCTGCCATGTGCAAAGGTGTGTTCATTCGATCTCACCTACGCTGAATGATGGGTCGAATATGGGATGTAAAGAACTCTAATGAGGGCCCCCTCTACTGAATGGATTCCTTCACACGACCCAACATGCTATCAAAGGTCTCATAGATTTGTCCAAGACTAGGAGCATCTGAATCAGTGTAATGAATGACCTCCATAAGAGGGTTTAAGAATGACACCAAATAAGTGTTAATTTTGGGTAGCATTGGATGTGCTCTAGCTTCGAAATTTTGTGGAGGGGCTAGAATACAAGAGATCTCCAGAACCCAGAAATCAATTGGAGAAATTCCACCCGAATGACGAGCTATTAAAATAATTAATATTTTTAATGGGTTTCTAAGTCTAAACTTAGGAAATAAAAATATTAATGGGTATTAATAAGAATATGGGTGAGAAACTTCTAAGTGACGAGGATCAAGTTTTTTTTTAAACTTAGCCGTTGATTAGGGACTTAATCTTGTTCATTGATTCATCAATAGGAAAAGTATACGAAGAGGCTTGAGGATTAGTTGGAGATACACTTGAGAGATCAGTTAGTTCGATTTTTTTGGGGCATGGCTTGCTGAGAAAATCGAACAAGTGATCTATTACAGTGAGAGGGGCAGTAGCAGAGAGTTGGATCAAAAGGGAGTTCTAAGCCAACGAGTACCAAGCAGAGAGGCAAAAATAGCATCAGAGAGGCAACACACAAGCCTACGCAGCCCAGGAAGGGGATGACGAGGGCCAAGAGGATTCTTGCAGTGGCAGTGTGAGATAATCGACGGAAGTTCGAGATTTTGCTGGGAGTTTGATGTTCTAAGATGGGAGGGTTGAAATCGAAGCTTATGAGGGAAAATCGATCCAACAGAGAAGTGACGCAGTCTCCCAAAGGCAAGAAGCTAGCCCACATAGAGAATATTGTGCTGGGATTTTCGTAGTGCTTGCCGAAGTCAGCCATTCAATGGATTGGTTGAGGCTTGGAGAATGAGGTAAACCCTCATATGTATTTCTTGCAGCCGAGATTTCTCTGAAAGGTTAGCCGGTGTGAGAGGCAACCTGTTGTACTCAGATTTTTCTTGCTTAATAATACAAACCCTTTATATGCTGCATAGGTTTTCTCGCATTGGGTTTTTCTAGAGATGATTGTCCAAAAATAACGGTGTCCCTTTTGTATTTGTCTCATTTTATTTCAGTTCATGATCTTGTTGGAAATATTGAGAGAGGGGGTGAATCAATATTCATTAGCAATTAGAAATTTTAAATCTTTTCAGAGCATTAGTTAATCTTCAATCATGAAAACATGAATCCATCGTGTAGCATTGTGGCCATCAATACAGGGGAAAACTATAAATCTCCTGTCCTATCAATCCATATGATATATATCACCACTAATAGCCATATTCACACCAGATATATAGGTCGATAACCATTTTATGATAACCGTGCCATGCAACAATAATACACAAGTCATCAGTTGTATGATATAATGTACGACGATATGTCCCAATATAATATATGCCACATATTATAATATGGTTGGTCACATCCAAAAAACAATAATCGAAGGCACACTATGACAATAATTCTCGAAGATCATTCTTGATCATTCTTCGTGTACACTTGGATATTATGAACTTGGATAATAGGTCAGATTGGACCTAAAACTGCAGAAACTACCTTAACCACATCACATAGCCTTCTGGATGTAGAATCCTGGTTCTAGCATCCTCCAATACTACCTCGAGTGAGATTGCAGCCTGCACTATGCGGGTTGTTCCCAAAAGGGCCAGTACTGTAGGGTTTTGTTGGTTAGCGCGGCTAACTCTGAACCTAGGTCTAAGCACCCTCAAGCCAACAAATGGTTCCGTGGCAGGGATGGGGGGGTGAATCAGTATTCCTTAGAAATTAGTACTTTTAAATATTTTCATAGCATTAGTTAATCTTCAATTATTATTAATGTTTATGCAGTAATAACTGTAAATAAAAGAACACAGTAGGCACGAGAACTTTAGGTGGAAAACCCCCATCCGGGTCAAAATCCATTGAACACTTTTCTAATAAATTCTTTAATCTTTAGCCCCAACTGAAATGAACACAACAACTTCCTAGAACCCTAGAAAAAACATTCTTCTCCAATTTCCACTGGAAGGATGCCCCAACGCTATAGTTTCTTCAGTAGTCAACTGAATGGATGTCCCAACATTCTAGACCAACCTACCACCCTAAAGTGTTCACAAGCTCCAACCTATAGGCAACTTCATGCACTAGCCTAACACCTCCCTGCCACCCTATAATGACTGAAATGAGACAAGAGTGTGGATTCCCATACTAGGGACAATGATCCACTGTACAATATGATTTGCAATGATTTTGACCAAACACCCAATCACACTATGACCTGCAACCCGACCATGACATCATCCCAACAAAGACTCCTTTACAATAATGACTCTTCCAATGATGACACTTTTACAAATGATTTTTTTAGAAATGACTCTTTTACAACTTTACAATGATGACTCTTGGCCTTGATGCTTTTTCACAATATACAGATGGTTGTCATGTCTTCAAAGGATGTCCCGCTGCAGTGCTTCCTTTGATTTGATACCTCTTCTCTTGAATTCTTGCTTGAAGTTGTACTTGAATATTCTTCTACCTGCATGCAAGATTTGTTCGGTGAAACCAATCCCAAAACAAAACAAAATACCCTTCAATTTACCTATGCCTGCAAAACACATGTAAGTGCATAATAATAAATAAATACAAATTAAAATTACAATGCGTACCTAAAGTGTGCTTGTCACTTTTGTTGTTGACTTGTTGTAGCAGTCGACAAAGACTCCCACTCTTGATATAGGCCCGGACTCTATGCAAGACTATATCGAAAAATGACGTAAAGATATATACAATAGAAACTGATGACAAACACTAGACTTGTGATGGACCAAGTTCTAAGTACAACAACAGAGACCAGTGTATCAACTATGACAAGACAAGTAACATGAAATCACTACATCATATAGATTTAGCAGACTTGGTGTAGCATCAAATGTGTAGTATCAAGAATAGGACATCTGAAATGTGGTATCAAAACTAACAGTGACATATAGAGACATAGAGATATAATCGAGACCCCGTATATACTTTCGTTGTCTTGCAAAAACATATGTCAGAGATGATACTCAAAATTAAAATGTATAACTAATCATGCATACCTTGTTATAGGAGACTTACCCTTGGTTGTTGATGTGTAGTCCTTCCTGCAGTGATCCTTGAATGCATGTTTTTTCTTGCATTCTAGGAGCTCGATATTGAACCTGTTGTATCTATGTAATTTCGGATGTCTAGGGTCTGAAATTTCATCCTGTGGTAGCCCTCTGAGTCCTCTTTCCAACCCTATGGGTTTAATCAAGATTGGATTCTTCAAGAAAGAGTTATGCCCAATATCCCATGATGACTTGATTATAGACTGGTTCAATAGAGCGAACTTGTACGAAGTGCCACGTGTCACTTTTGCAACCTTCAGCCCTGAAAACGATATCTAACAAACTACAATACGTCCTCTTTTTGTCACTATTTACGAAATTTGAATCCAATGCTCAGAGAGAAGGTTATGATGATTTTCCCAATGTCAACTGTGACATGGAATTCGGGGGCCTACAAAAGCCCTAACTTCCTCAGATCAAACATCTAAAAATATAGCGAACCAAGATCTGAAATTTGGTCACGAGGTTCATCAAGGTTTTGGCTCAAATGGGTTTTAATTTCAGCTTTTGAAGATTCACAAAAAATAATTTATAGCGAAAATGCAACGATGACTTGTTTGAAGCCACAAAATCCCTACAAGAGGAGGATATGAGGGTCATTATTTATATGAATGTCTTGTGTTGAGAGGGTCCTCAACAAGTGAACGCTGGAGGGATTTTAGGAGCAATTTTTTTATTAATTATTTACTATTCAATGACCACAAACAATTATGAGTGCCATGCCACAACCCCATATAGGGTTTTAGCCCACTAACTGGGGTTACTAACTTCAAACACGAATATCTCTCAAACTGTGAAGAATTACTTAGCATTCCATATACCAACGAAAACATCTCGAGGAGTAGAATCCATCTAGAATATCCTTGACTCAGAATAGAGAAATTTTTCAAGTCAAAATTCCCATGCAAGATCCGAGTAGCCCCTGGTGCTGCTTGGTTTGACATCAATGACAACCGCTAATCAACAAATCTGTATGTATGTGTAGTCTGCAATAGTTTTTTCATCACTATTTAAATAATTAAATAACTTGTTGAATGTAAAAACAAGTAGGAGATGGTAAACTAGTGATTGCAGCAAGATTTCTGATGTGTAGATTCAGAAATTTTCACATGGTATCAGAGAAGTACAGATCAATGGAGACTGAAGACACCAACCGGGAGGTCTAGAGAATTTGCTGCAGAGAAACAATAGTCCCGAGTGACAATGTTGTTTTAGAGGCAGAGGATCAGCTACAGGAGTGACGTAGAGGATGACACAGTGCCTATGTTAGCATTTCGAGCCTATAGAGGGTGACACAGTAGCTGAGAGGAGCTCACGCAGTGATTGCATCAACTCTCTGGGCCAGCACAGAGTCTGAGAGGCTCAATTCAATCAGTTGCTGGGGCTAGAGAAGTAGTGCAAATTCAATTAGTGGAGCTAGTGGGACGTTGTTGCTGTTGGTGCAGAACAATGTCTGTGGAGAAAAAGTCAAGATAGAGGGAGTCACTGCCTTGACGGATTTCTAGCCCAAGAAATCTAGATCCGGGTTGCAGCAGCAAAGGAGGATTGGAGAGGAGTGATTCGACATTTGGCAGAGAATTTTCGTGAAGGAAATCAAGACTCGAAGGGAGTCTAGAGGAGCTTGTTCCTTATAGGGTTTCTTCACCAAAGAAATCTAGATCCAAGTGTTGTTGGATTAGCAGCAAGAGAGGGAGAAGATAACCTGTTCTATATTTGTTGAGCAAAGATGGTAGTTAATGGACTGAGGGATCAAGACAAATTGGATGGAGCTTCCAATTTTTTCATCTGGAAGGCCAAGATTCTAGCAGTCATGGACAAAAATCGCATCATGGACTATGCCTTGAAAGTAGTTGTTGTTCTGGTCGACGCTGATTCGTTAAAGAAGTACGAGCAGGCCCAGGCGAAGGCCAAGTGCATGATCCTAGACGGGGTCAAAGATCATGTATTTCCACACATTACTAAGAAAGAAACAAAAAGGGAGATGTGGGAGACGCTAACCACCTTGTACCAAGGTACTTCCATCTAGCAGAATATGTTATTAGAAAATCAGTTGAGGCAGTACCAAATGCAAAAGGGAGAAGAGATCAATCCCTTCCTCCTTATGTTGCAAGGGATTAAAGACCAGTTGAATTTCGTGGGGTCTACACCAGATCCTAATTTCATGGTCAGGACTGCCCTAAATGCAATCACCAAGGACTGGGAGACATTTTTCCAAAGTATCTTGAGCAAAGCGACTCTCCCCATTTGGGAGGAGATATGGGTAGCTCTTCGAAAAAAAGAGATTTGGAGGTTGACCAAGGCCGGGGGTAGCGAAAAAAGAGCCCGGGTCAAGGACGAGGAGGAGGATGAAACTCTCGCATCATCAAGACAACAATGGCAGCAGAAGCAAAAGAAGAAGGATATTTCCAAGGTCAGATGCTTCATATGTGGGGAACTTAGACATTATGCCACTCAGTGCCCTTGGAAGAAGGGCAAGGAGGAAGCTTCTGAATCGAAGGCTGCTCCAGCGAAAGCTGACAGGGAAGGCGAGGATGATGATTGTGCCTTGAGCGCTCATGTGCCTCTGGAGAAGAGGTGGGGCGATATGGAGTTGTAGTCGAGAGGACTAAATGAGAGCAAGATCTTTGAGGTGCCCAAACTCTTGGTCACATACGACTACGAGAGCCCTTAACGAAAGTAGCAAAATGGCGGGTGTCGATTGGAGTGCAGTGTGATGGAGCAACAGTGGCAGAGCTAGAGTGCCAAAATCTGAGGCAATGTGAGAGGCATAGAGCAGTTTGCAGTAGCAGTAGAGGTAGCTTCAGCATCACAAGGCATCCAGACTGACCAACATGTCAGTTTTGGGTGAACTTTCATTTGCTTACTTCTCAGCAATTGAGTTGCAGCGTAGCAGTTAGCAGTGGCAATGCTATGGGAAGCATGAGGTAGCATTTTGAGAGGAAGTTGCAGTACAGATGTAGTAGTGATAGTGGCAGAGTCATGGGCAGCAGTACAAGAAGCAGCAGTGCAGTGGATGAAGGGCATCAGGCCAAGCATCAACAACATAGAAGACCGATGCGGTGGATTAGTGTGGTACTTCTGTCGAGAAGTGTTACTAGAGTAGATTCAACGCTAAGAGGGAGTGTTGATTTTGGGTAGCATCAGATGTGCTCTAGCTCCAAAATTTTGTAGAGGGGCTAGAATACATGAGATCTCCATAACCCAAAATCATTTGGAGAAATTCCACCCAAATGAGGAGTTATTAAAATAATTAATATTTTTAATGGCTTCCTAAGTCTAAACTTAGGAAATTAAAAATATTAATGGGTATTAATAAGAATATGGGTGAGAAACTTCTAAGTGACGAGGATCAAGTTTTTTCTAATCTTAGCCATTGATTAGGGACTTAATCTCGACAATTGATTCATTAACAGGAAAAGTATAAGAAGAGGCTTGAGGTTCAGTTGAAGATACACTTGAGAGATCAGTCAGTTCGATTTTTCTGTGGCGTGTTTTGCTGAGAAAATTGAACAAGTGATTTGATGCAGTGAGAGGGGCAGTAGCAGAGAGTTGGATTAGAAGGGAGTTTTGATCCAACGAGTACCAGACAGAGAGGCAATAGTAAAATCAGAGAGGCAGTGCAGAGGCCTACGTAGCCCAAGAAGGGGCTGACGCAGGCCAAGAGGGTTCTTGCAGTGGCAGTGTGAGATAATTGAGGGAAGTTCAAGATTTTTCTAGGAGTTTAATGTTCTGAGCTAGGAGGGCTGAAGTCAAAACTTTTGAGGGAAAATCAATCCAACAGAGAAGTGACGCAGTCTCCTAGAGGCAAGATGCTGGCCCACACAAAGAAGACTGTGCTAGGATTTTCACAGTTCTTGCTGAAGTCAGCCATTCAGTGGATCAGTTGAGACGTGGAGAATGAGGTAAACCCTCATATGTATTTCTTCCTACCAATATTTCTTTGAAAGGTTAGTTGGTGTGAGAGGCAACTTGTTGTACTCATATTATGCTTGCTTAGTAATACAAACCCTCTATATGTGATCCAGGTGGATGTTGGTGGCCACCCACCTATCCCATTTGGACCCCCACAACTATCTCTTTCAGTTTTTCAGTTTCCTTAATTATAGCGCAGTTTACTATTTTTAGCAGTTTTTCGGGTCCTAAACTTTCGGAGCCGTTTTGAGGCCCTAAATGACGTTTTTTGGGAAATCTACCGCCAGTGATTTTTCTGATAAAAATCGTCTTTTCCGTCGTAGTCCTCGGAGAAATCTTTCCAACGGGCTATCATGCGCGTCAAACGGAGATAATACGACAAATTCGCGACCCCGGGAAATTGGCTGTCCAACTCACCCCCAAACGGGGCCCACAATTTGGCATTTCATCTTCTAGGGTTAGGTTTTGGAATGTGAAGGGTTTTCCATTGTTTCTCAATAATAAATAGGCCTTCGAGCCTCATTGTAAACACAGTTCAGAACAGTTCAGAGGCATGTAGCTACCACATCTCTTCTCAGAGATAAGCTACCATCGCCCTAGCTGGATTATTTCCATTACTGTTTGTAAGCTTATTCCATTGTTTTATATTAATGAAAGGAAGTGTTATTTCCGCTGCATATCTATGTTTATGCTTATCTCTTAATTTGTTGCGTTCATATTTAAATCCGGATCAGTGGTATTAGAGCGGTTGGGCCTACCAACTACGCCACACCCACAACCATACAGTATCGGGTGGCTTCACGAAGGACGAGATCTCAAAGTTCACCAGCAGTGCCACCTTCCCTATAGCATCAAGCCCTTCACAGATGAGGTATTATGTGATGTTACACCTTTGGATTTTTGTGATGTACTATTAGGCCAGCCATACCTGTGGAGGCGACATGCTGTGTATGAGTCAAGGCCTCGCGCTGTCATTATTTCTTTGGATAATTCATTATACAGGATACCAGAGGTAGCTCCACCTACCGCCACCTCTTTGATCACTGCTAAGAAAGGCAGCAAGCTCATCTCACAGACTAGGAAATTTATTTTCTGTCTGGTTCGCTCCCAAAGTAAGGGGAAGATCGTTGCTACATCCATGACCCTCGCAAATGGTTCCTCCACGTAGCAGCAACAACATAGGGATACAGTCATGACAGAACACAGAAACAATTTCTCCTTACCCAGAGGAGTACCACACAAGTTTCAGGTGGGCGACAAAGTTTGGTTACATCTGCAGAGAGAACGCCTTACCAGGACCCATCAGAAACTCAGACCACTTCAACATGGTCTTTACACCAGTAACAAGGCTGTGGGCAACAATGCTTTGAAGCACAACATTCCTCCATTCCTTCGCTTGCACCGATTGTTCAATGTGGACCATCGCTGACCATGCTTCCCACCATTTCTAGACACATCAGAGATTGCAGAACAGCTCACCAGAGACCCAGCTCAGCAGAAGCTTCCTCATCTCAAGGAGGAACTCAACGCAATGGGGACCATTGCTTCCTAAGGGGGGAGGAATGATCCAGGTGGATGTTGGTGGCCACCCACCTATCCCATTTGGACCCCCACAACTGTCTCTTTCAGTTTCCTTAATTATAGCGCAATTTACTATTTTTAGTAGTTTTTCGGGTCCTAAACTTCCGGAGCCGTTTTGAGGCCCTAAACGACGTTTTTTGGGAAATCTACCACCAGCGATTTTTTTGATAAAAATCATCTTTTCCGTCGTAGTCCTCGGAGAAATCTTTCCAACAGGCTATCATGCATGTCAAACAGAGATAATACGACAAATTCGCGACCCCAGGAAATTGGCTATCCAACTCACCCCCAAACGGGGCCCACAATTTGGCGTTTCATCTTCCAGGGTTAGGTTTTGGAATGTGAAGGGTTTTCCATTGTTTCTCAATAATAAATAGGCCTTCAAGCCTCATTGTAAACACTGTTCAGAACAGTTCAGAGGCATGTAGCCACCACATCACTTCTAAGAGATAAGCTACCATCGCCCTAACTGGATTATTTCCATTACTGTTTGTAAGCTTATTTCATTGTTTTATATTAAAGAAAGGAAGTGTTATTTCTGCTGCATATCTATGTTTATGGTTATCTCTGTAATTTGTTGCGTTCCTATTTAAATACGAATCAATATGCTGCACTTGTTTTCCCGCATTGGGTTTCTCCAGGGATGATTGTCCAAAAATAATGGTGTCCGTTGTGTATTTGTCTCATTTTATTTTATTCATGATTTGTATGTATGTGTAGTCTGCAATAGTGTTTTCATCGCTATTAAATAATTAAATAACTTTTTGAATGTAAAAACAAGTAGGAGATGGTAAACCAGTGATTGCAGTAGGATTACTGATGTGTTGAGTCAGAAATTTTCACAATAATAACAATCTTCCCACTAGGCATTGTCCAACACTTGAAGCTTGACCTTCTTCCCTGCTTCCATCTTTAATTTTGACCACCTTCCCCACTTTGAACTCACCACCAAGGATTGTAGAGGTGTTTGTACCTCTAGAATCCTCTCCAATAAGAGAAAATAGCTAGTATATCTAGTATCGGTGGGCTTGAGGAATTCCTCCCTCGTGTGAGCCCTATACATGGACAAGGAGGTATGGTGGTTGCAGATAAACATCTGCACATCTCTAGCAGCTGTCACCAAGTCTGATATCCACTTAATTTTTCCAATATCCTTCAGTGCATTATTGAGTGCATGCACACAGCAAGGAGTCCAAAAAATATGTTGATACATGTTTTGAATCAATAACCCAACTGATCTACAAACTATTGTTGCATTTGTCACAACCTGCACCACACTATCAACCCCAACATCCTCTATAGCTTTTCGAAGAAGCTCAAATTGGAAATATGAATCCTTGCGCTTTCCAGAACAATCAACAACTTTAAGAAAGAATGGACCTTCTGCAAATGTCACTATGATGTTGATTAGTGGGCATTTTCGAATGTTGGTCCATCCATCCATAACAATAGAGCAACCAAACCTCAACCATGTTTGTCTCATTCTCTCTTTTTGCACATTAATTTTGGACACTTGTCTATCTAAAATTGTTGTTCTTAGCATATGTTTTTCGGGTGGTACATATGAAGGCCCTATTCTTGCAATTTCTTGGACCATTTCCTTGTAATAAGGAGAACAAACAATGTGGAAGGGAACTCCATTGGCAAAAAGAAATTTTCAAATTGCATCGTCTGTGTCATCTCAATCTAAAACATTGTACATCCCAGACACCGTAGCACCCATTGCACAAGAACGAGATGCACTTGTAGAACCCTTTGTATTTTTTGATGAAGCACTGGATGGAGGCATATATGTGCATGGATCAACATTTTTGCTAGAAAACAGTCCTTTTTCAGTGGCTACCCTTTTTAGCCTCCAAATATTCTCTCTTTGAGCTAGATTCAGGTTCTTTGAGGGACACATATTGACTCCTTTACCTATAATAGCCAAAATATGTTGCTTCACCCTGGTATAGTTGCCAATAAAGTGATGCCCACAAATATTGCAGATCCAATAACGTGAGGCACCACCAACTTTTGGATTTTTTTCCAGAAGTCTGGTTACATAGATTAGAAGCGGTTTTAGAGGATTAAATGTCCCCTTTGCAAATTTTACCAGATTTCTTGGTGGGCCTTCAAAATTTACACCATGCAAAGGCCTATTCTGATTTCCTACCCTCCTATGACTCCTTTCAATTTCTTCTTGTGCATCATGTGATTCAATACCACTGTAGATGTTGTCATTGTTCACAGAATAACTCTGACTCATATTTTTAACCTGTAGGTTGCAACAAGGGTTTTAACTTTTAGCTTTTCAATTTTGAAATTTGATTCTTGAATTGATTTTAAAAACTTAAAACAATAAAAACTAAAATTAAAAAATTCAGTGAAAATTACAATGAAATATTACATTGAAAAGTACAATGAACAATTCAAAATTTACAGTTAAAAATTTCATACACGGACATGAAAATTACAGTGCAAAATTCAAAATCAAAAAATTAAAATTACAAAAAATTACACAACGGTGAGCACGTAGCACTGTACAACAAACTTGTTATGGATGGGATCGATGGGCTGGATCATCGGTCGACTGAATGCAATAGCGGGCAGAGGTTCAACGATTTTGTTTCAGGAGTTTCCAAGTGAGTGATGGACTGAGCAGTGAGTGTCAATGATGCACTAAGCGATCGCCGATGAGCTAACTAAGAGGACCAACAAAGGTCGACTGACCATGGAGGCTAGCCAGCAGAGGTTTGAACTTCATTGTTCGATGGCAGGCTGCTTGGCGTTGGGCGATGGCGGGATGCTTAGCGTTAAGTGAGTCAACAGGAAGCAGTTCTTGGTGTTGGGCGAGTCAACAGGCAATGATTTGATGGTGGGCTGCTTCACCAAGTCAACAGGCTATAAAAATTCCTAAGTTGGAATCCCT
This sequence comes from Pinus tabuliformis, assembly GCA_031772625.1. NCBI lineage: Eukaryota > Viridiplantae > Streptophyta > Pinopsida > Pinales > Pinaceae > Pinus > Pinus tabuliformis. The sequence continues at coordinate 1,742,426,753 of CM062817.1, read as the reverse complement.
ACTGTAGTAAACTGACATTACTTCTCCTACTTGATTAAATCATGCAAGCTATTTACAGTGTTCTATGGTAAATATCGAAGCAAATAGATCTGCAATCTTCACTTAATTTACATATATGTGGAAACAAAATATTGAGCAAGAAAGAAAAATACAACCCATAGGACATAATTATCTTTAGACAAATAGTCCTTGGAAAAACCCATTGCAGGAAAATTGGTGTAGCAGTTCTGAGGGTTTATTATTATTAAGTAGTAATTTTGAATACAACTCTGGATGCTCTTCTGGCAATCCATTTACAGAGAAAAATACATTGGCATAAAACTTAGTGAGATTACCTCACTTCAACCAGCAAATCCCTCTGATCTAACAACTGAACTGACTATCCCTGGCTACAACTACACTGCCCGTTCGCAATAACTACGTGGCACTCTCTAAGGCTCTGCGTCATCTCTGTGTTGGGTCTCACTGCCTCTTGGAGCTTTGATGTCAACCTTCTCGGCTGATCTGGGTGCTCCCCGACAAGTTTTAGATTTCTACAGGACAACTCTTCCTCTGTGTTGGCCGTTTCGGCACTACGTCAAGCACTGCATGGGCCCTCATGGCCCAACGTTAGTCCTCCCTAGGTTTGTGTTGTCTCCACTAGTGTACCTCTGCCTCTCTGCTGAGTATTTGGGGTTCTGGAGAAGATCATCCAACCCAACTATCCCTACCCCTCTGCTGTAAGGGATCTCCTCAATTGATTTTCCACATGAGAACTTTTCACTTCTGAAAATCGATCTTCTCTATTTCTTTGTGCATTTTCCAACTGACCCTCAAGCCCCTTCTTATATCTTCCTGTTGGACAACCAATGGCCTAGATTAAAACATAATCAAAGGCTCAGATCATTTTGGATTGATCCATGGTTTTTTATAGAAGTTTCACCCCTAATTAGATTAATACCCATTAATATTTTAATTTTCCTAAGTTTAGACTTCCAAACCCCATTAAAAATATGAACTATTTTAATAAAACCACTTCTGGGTAGGATTTCCCAAAACAATTTCTAGGTTCTTTGGAATACCTGTACCCAAGCCTCCCTGTAAAATTTGAGGCTTAGAGCACATCCGATGCTACCCTAAATAAACAATCCCTCTTAGCAAGGAATTTGCTCTAGCAATACACTCCGACTGCATACTATTCTGACTCTGAAGCATCGTCTCTGCATTGCTAATGTTTGACCTGCTGTCCACCAACTACTGCGTTGTTGATGCTACTGTACTACTGCCTTTAACATTGCCACTGCCAATGCCACATCTATACTTCAACTCCCTCTCAAACGTTGCATTTGCTATGTTGCTAACACTGCCACTACATCCATACTGCAACTCAGTTGTTGAGAGAAGCAACTGAAAACACCCAAAACTGGACAAGTATCCAATGGATACTCCTCGGTGCTAACATCTTGACTACTGCTAGTCCCATGTTGCCTCTGAAGTCACTACGCTGCTGAAGCTTTGCACTGTGCCTCCTCGCACTGCTGCTTCTTTGCTCTGCGCTGCTTAGTCTCTGGCTCTCCTAGCCACTACATCTGTGGAAACAACACTCCATGGCACCAATTGAAACTCCACCAGCCCGCTACTCCTGATCATGGGCTCCCATAGCAAGGTGATGATCCAAGAGGTGTGCTCCTCAAGGATCATGCCCATCTACAGTCCTCCTGACTACAACCCTATATCAACCCACCACCCTCCTAGAGGTATCTTGGCTGTCATGGCAAACTCCTCCTCCTCAATCTTCGCGGATGTAACCTTAGGATCATGCTTCTCATCCTTATCCTTTTTCTTCAAAGGGAACTGGGATGCATAGTTGCCCATCTAGCCACATCTGAAGCACTTCACCTAGGAGATTTCCTTCTTTCGTCTCTATTTCCCCTACTGTCCCTTTGATGCAAGCAGTGCATTATCCTCCTCCTCTACTTTGGGCTTTGACCCACTACTGCTACTGCTCTTGTCAAGTTTGACCTTAAGTAGGTCTCTCCTCAGCTCTTCTTGCTTCAGAGCTACCCACATTTTGTCCCAATTTGGCAATGCTGCTTTGCCCAAGATACTCTGGACAAAGATCTACCAATCATCTGAGATAGAATTTAGAGCCAGTCTCACTAACTCCGAGTCCTGAGGTGTATTTCCTATAGCTGACAGCTCATCACGGGTCTCCTTCAATTTCGTGAGGAATAGATCCACTCGCTCTCCTTTCTGCATCTGAGCAGACTTCAACTTCTGCTCTAAGTACATATTCCATGGCTTGGAAGATCCCTAATACAATGTGGCTAAGGCATCCCACATCTCCTTAGTGGTCCCTTTTCTAGCAACATGGCACATCACGTGATCCTTGACTCCATCCAGGATCATCCTCTTCACCTTAGCCATCTCAGCCTTGTACTTTTTCAGCAAATCTGCATCCACAAGTTCAACCATTACATTATCAACATACATCTTGAGGGCATGCTCATCTAGCAGGAAGTTCATCCTGGCCTTCTAGATGGCATAGTTGGACACCCCATCCAACCTATCTTGATCCCTCAAGCCACTAGTTTCCATCTCCTCCGAAAACTGTTGAACAACTCCTTATTTCTCCCTACTGCATAGCTACTAGGCTAACGTACGCACTCCCTGATGGAGTTGGTAAGCTGTTGCTCCTTTGCTGCTCAGTAATTGAGAAATGTTGATTTCCTCGGCGAGAAATCACTGAGGACCTCACTATGCTCCGTTGCTTCTTTCTTTTGATGTCTTTTCAACTCGACAAAGTTGCCTATTGAAAAATCTACATCCACCAATTGCTCCTCACGATGAGACTCAGCGCTGCTCCTTCTACCACAACAAAATTCGAGCTAGAAGCTCTTTCTCTCCATCAACTCACTCAGAGAGAGAGACTACATAGAATTTTCAATCCTCTGACTAGAACTGCACAAACCCTCTGGGGTTTCGACTCACAGCCTCCTGTAGCTTTTTGATTTCCCGTTTTTCTCAGCGTTGGGGTTTCTGATTCTACTCTTCTTGTCTCACATGCACTCACTCTGATACTGTCTAAAAATTCTTAAGCTGGAATCCCTACTACAACAAACTGATGTTACTTTGCGTACTTGATTAAATCATGCAAGCTATTTACTGGGTTCTACGGTAAATATCGAAGCCAATGCATCTGCAGCCTTCACTTAATTTACATATATGTGGAAACAAAATTGAAAATACTAAGCAAGAAAGAAAAATACAACACATAGGACACAGTTATTTGTGGACAAATAGGCCTCGGAAAAAACCAATGCGGGAAAACCGGTGCTGCAACTCTGAGGGTTTATCACTGTTCGTTGATTTGTGGTATGTGTTGGGTATGGAATCTCCATATTGCATTAATTGATGTTAAAATTTGTTTTTCATTAGATGGAGATAAAATCATTCTATTGATTGATTTTGGATTTATCTTAGATGATTTGATTCACCATATGTCTAACAATTTTTCTTGAGAAATATATATAGTGTTTGCAGGTTCCCCAATTCTTGCTCTTTGTTACCACTCAAACTAGTAGGGGTCCTAGAAGGGAATCCTAGGGGGGCAGTTGCTAGGTCAAGGGAAATAATGGAGCAATAGCCCACTGTCACCTCAGCTAAAGCTCCCTACTTTCACTGATGGGAGGAGACCTAATATGAAGGGAATCACCTAGATAAATGGATCAATAAATGGAAAAGAGTGATTCTTGAAGAGGCATATTCACAAGAGAGGCTCAAGATATGCCTTGCTTGCACAAGAAGCAAGATGAAAGGCTCTTTAAGAAGGGTGAAGAGGGTCTTAGGGGCTAGGTTTTGAAAAATAATCTTTGTAAAGGAGGGACTTATTACTAAAAATGCTTGTGAAGACTTGGTTTCCAAATGGTATTTGTGAGATTATCTTTGAAAAGTTATGGGACCACACGGGACCAAGTGGACCCAAAATTAGGTCATGTAAGAGGGATTAGTCACTCAAGGAGGGGTTTGACCTAATTGTGGAAAAGAAAAGGATTAGGTGTGGAGCCTGATTATCTTCTGTATTCAAAGCTTTCAGCTGGATTTATACCCCAGGAAGACTATACACCCCTCCACGCGGGGGGGACTTGTCTCCCCCGCGAGGGTCCGGGGGGGTAAATCGCCCTTGGCTGGGGGGTCCGGGGGCCAACGGTCCCCCGATAGGGTTTCCAGGGCAGTTCCCTCGAAGCTAAAAATAGATGAAAAATTTCCTTGTAAAAGTCTAGTAATTTCTAGTCAATCTAGGCCGTTCATTATGCGGATGATTTGACAGTAGAATTTATGTTTAGTTTAGGGTTTTTGCCCTAGAATGCAACCCCTCACTATATATGAGGGAATTGTATTATGTCTATGGATATCTGGATTCTGAGTGAGGAAGAGAGAGGAGATTGAGAGCGAAGAGGGTGTTATATCGGATTTGCTGTAGGTTGTATCTCTTCAGTTTGCTGGATAATATAAAAGGAAAGATTGGTTGTTTCTCTGTGGACGTAGCCCAAACTGGGTGAACCACGTATATCTGTGTTTCTCTTGTTTTATGCATTTTCTGTGTTTATATTTCTGCAATATTTTATGTGTTCCATTACTCTGTAATATATAGTTTTCTAACAACTGGTATCAAAGCCGAAGGTCTATTTGGCTGATAACTCGTAGGAGAGAAGTGTTCCTGGTTCGAGTGGAAGCAATGGCAGAAGATGGTAGGTTTAGGGTCGAAAAATTCAACGGCCAAAACTACCAGCTGTGGAAGATGCAAATGGAAGATTATTTGTATCAGAGAGATCTGTACCTACCATTGAGTGAAAAAAGAAGAAGAAGTTGACGACTATGATAGACACAGAATGGGATATTCTAGACAGAAAGGCACTTGGAACAATACAGACATGCCTAGCAGTGTCGGTAGCATTTAATATTTCAAAGGAAACGACAACACAGGGTTTAATGTCAGCATTGGCCAAACTATATGAAAAACCCTCGGCCTCAAATAAGGTTTTTCTTATGAAGTGTTTATTTAATATGAAGATGTCAGAAGGTGGATCTATTGCAGATCATTTAAATGATTTTAGTACAGTTACAAGCCAGTTAAGTTCTTTAGGGGTAAATTTTGATGATGAAGTTAGGGCTCTGTTATTTCTGTGCTCATTGTCAGAAAGTTGGAATGGTTTAGTTATGGCAATTAGTAACTTTGTCTCTAGATCTAGTACTTTAAAGTTTGATGATGTTGTCGGTGCAATCCTTAGTGAGGAAATGCGATGGAAAAGCTCCGGTGAGACATCAGGTAATGCTTTGACTACAGAGACTAGGGGAAGAAAAATGGAAAGAGGAAAGAGCCCAGGATATCACAGTAAATCAAGAAAAGGCAGATCCAAGTCCAAATCGAGGATAGTGTGCTATAAATGCGGGAAGAAAGGACATCTGAAGAAAGATTGCAAGTCTCAGAAGGGAAAAGAAGGAGATGCGTAGCAAGAAACTAATCATGAAGTGAATGTAACAGGTGATGTGTTGCAAGATGCTTTGATTCATTCATTAGCAAATATTATTGATGCCTGGGTGGTGGATTCAGGGGCCTCATTCCATGCCACACCTGATAAGAAACATTTTCATGATTATGTTCAAAGAGATTTTGGACAAGTTCAATTGGGTGATGATAAACCCTGTAAAATTGTTGGAATGGGTACAATTTTCATAAAACAAAAAATGGAAATCAGTGGCTATTGAAGAAGGTAAAGCATGTTCTAGATCTGAAGAAAAATCTGATTTCAACAGGGTAGTTGGGAGGTGAAGGTTGCATAAGTACTTTCACAAATAAAACCTAGAAGGTCACAAAGGGATCCCTGGTAATAGCGAAAGGAGAAAAGGTTGGTACATTGTATTTATGCAATGGTATTTCTAATTCTGTTAATCCTTTAACCTCTACAGGAGAAGATACGGCATTGTAGCATCATACGCTCGAGCAAATGAGTGAGAAGGGGATGCAGATTCTTCACTCAAGAAATTTTTTGCCAGGTTTGAAGCATGTTGATTTAAAATTATGTGAGAATTGTGTTTATGGAAAACAGATTAGAGTCAGATTCTTTAGAGTCGGGAAGGAAAAGAAGAGTGAAAAATTAGAGCTTGTGCATACAGATGTATGGGGACCTACCCAATTATCATCTCTTGGTGGTTCTAGTTATTATGTTACTTTTATTGATGATGCAACCAGAAAAACCTGGATTTAGTGTATTTGAAATAAATCTGATGTATTTGATACTTTCAAGAAATGGAAATCTTTGGTTGAAAATGAGATAGGGAAAAGGTTGAAGTGCCTCAGATCAGATAATGGAGGTGAATATTGCAGCAAAGAGTTTGATAGGTATTGTTTAGAGAATGGAATTCATAGAGAGAAGACAGTTCCAGGAACACCACAAGAAAATGGTGTGTCATAAAGGATGAACAGGACATTCATGGAGTGTGCAAGGTGCATGAGATTGCATGTAGGATTGCCTTTACAATTTTGGGAAGATGTTGTAGATACTGCTATATATCTAATAAATAGAGGGCCTTCAAATTCCTTGGATGGTGGTATTCCAGAGGAGGCATGGACAAGTAAAAAGGTAAACTAGTCCTTTTTGAAGACTTTTGGTTGTGAAGCCTTTGTCCACATTAACAAAGAAAATAGAACAAAGCTTGAGGCAAAATAAAAAAAATGTACCTTTATTGGATATGGTGTTAATGATTTTGGTTATCGCTTTTATGATTATAAAAATCACAAAATCATTAGGAGAAAATATGTAATATTCAATGAAAATGTCTTGTATAAGAATCAGTTGCAAGAAAAAAAACAGGAAAAAGAAAACAGAGAATACACAGTGCTTGACTATATCACAAGAAAAGTGATGGTGCTTGAAAATCATAATGATCAATGGCGAGAACAACAACCACAACAACAATAAGCACTTCTAACGCCTAAAAGTGGTGTTAGAAGATCTACCAGGATAATTAGACCCCCTGAACGATACTCTCCTTCATTATATTATGTATTGTTGACTGATTTTGGTGAACCAGAATGTTATGAAGAAGCAGTGTAGGTAGAAACTAGGAAGAAGTGGGAGCAAGCCATGAAAGAAGAAATGGACTCCTTAGCACATAACCAGACTTGGGACTTAGTCAGGTTGCCTGCAGGTAAAACAACATTGCAGAATAAATGGGTTTACAGGCTGAAGGAAGAAGATGGAGGAAAACAGAGGTACAAAGCTAGACTTGTAGTAAAGGGGTTCACACAGAAGAAAGGTATTTATTTTGATGAAATATTTTCTTCTGTTGTTAAAATGACTTCAATTAGAACTATTTTAAGTCTAGTAGCAGTTGAAGATTTTCATCTTGAGCAGTTAGATGTAAAGACAACCTTTCTCCATGGGGATTTGGAGGAAGAGATATATATGCAGCAGCCACAAGGATATGAGGTAAAAGGGAAGGAGAAACTAGTGTGTAGGTTGAAGAAGAGCTTGTATGGCTTAAAATAGGCTCCAAGGCAGTGGCATCTAAAATTTGACAGGTTTATGTCTGAACAAGGTTATACTAGATGTCACTCTGATCATTGTGTTTATCTCAAAAGGAAAAATGATGGCAGCTATATTATATTATATTGTTATTGTATGTAGATGATATGCTTGTTGCAGGTTCTAACATGCAGGAAATAAATGTGCTCAAAAGAAAATTGGCAAACTCATTTGCAATGAAGGATTTGGGTGCTGCAAAACAAATCCTTGGTATGAGAATAACTAGAGACAGGAAGAATCGCAAATTAACATTGTCTCAAAGTGAGTACATAGAAAAGGTGTTGAAAAGGTTTAATATGCAGAATGCAAAACCAGTTAGTATACCTTTGGCTAGCCATTTCAAATTAATTAAGGAGGCGTGTCCCAAGACTCAAGAATAAATGGCTCATATGTCTAAAGTTCCATATGCATCAGTAGTTGGAAGCTTAATGTATGCAATGGTCTGCACAAGGCCTAATATTGTACATGCAGTGGGAGTTGTAAGCAGGTACATGAACAATCCAAGAAAATAACATTGGATGGCAGTGAAGTGGATTCTCAGGTATTTGAGAGGTACCACAAATAAAGAATTATGCTTTGGTGGTTCAAACATTTCTCTACAGGGATATGTTGATGCAGATATGGCAAGTGACAGAGATAATAGGAGGAGCACTACAGGATATGTATTTACTGTAGGTGGAACAGCTGTCAGTTGGGTTTCAAAAATCCAAAGTGTTGTTGCACTTTTAACAACAGAAGTAGAGTATGTTGCTGCTATAGAGGCCAGTAAAGAAATGATTTGGTTACAAAGGTTTCTGGATGAATTGGGTAAGAAGCAAGAGTTGGGCAGGTTATATAGTGATAGGGAGAGTGCCATACATCTTGCAAAGAACTCTGTGTTTCATTCCAAGACTAAACATATACAGCTCAAGTACCATTTCATATGGTCAGCATTGGAAGATGGACAGTTGAAGCTAGAAAAGATAGACACTAGCCAGAATCCTGCAGATATGCTAACAAAAGTTGTAACCAGGGAGAAACTGAGAATCTGTTCAGTTTCAATTGGTCTTCAAGTATGATGAAGAAGATGAGAAATAGCCAGGTCCAAAGTGGAGTCATTGTCTAGCAAATGAAGTAGCGGTGGAGTTGCTATAACAGTCTCCAAGTGGGAGATTGTTGGGTGTGGAGCCTGATTATCTTCTATATTCAAAGGTTTCAGCCGAATGTATACCCCAAGAAGACTGTACACCCCTCCACGCAGGGGGGTGCGGGGGGGGTAAGTCACCCCCGACTGTGGAGTCCGGGGGCCAGCGGTCCCTCGGCGAGGGTTCAAGGGTAGCGCCCCCGAAGCTAAAAATAGATGTAAAATTGCCTTGTAAAAGTCCAGCAATTTCTAGTCAATTTGGGCCGTTCATTACATGGATGATCTGACGATAGAAGTTATGTTTAGTTTAGGTTGTTTTTCCCTAGAAGGAAACCCCTCACTATATATGAGGGAATTGTATTGTGTCTATGGATATCTGGATTCTGAGTGAGGAAGAGAGAGGAGATTGAGAGCGAAGAGGGTGTTACAACGGATCTGTTGTAGGTTGTATCTCTTCATTTTGCTGGATAATATAAAAGGAAGGATTAGTTGTTTCTCCATGGACGTAGCCCAAACTGGGTGAACCACGTATATCTGTGTCTCTCTTGTTTTATGCATTTTCTGTGTTTATATTTCTGCAATATTTTATGTGATCCATTGCTTTGTAATATATAATTTTCTAACATATTAATGGATAAATATTCTTGGAATAGAATGCAATGATCCAAATGAGGTCACTAGCCAAGGGAAACCTGGGGCAGGAAACGATCCTCGAGCTAGGGATTGCAATATCTTGAGATCCCACTATGGTATTTGCTTCAAATTTGGAGGGCCTCTAGAGAAAACTACAACTCATTTGTGAGCCAAAATTCAAAGTGTTTGGATGGCTAGATTGTGAGACAATTGATGCACTAGATGACCTATGTATGCTAGACCTAGAAAGAAAGAGAGAAAGTTGAGAAAAATATGTTTTAGGGTGATCACCTATGGAGGACCTGTTGTCGCACAGAGCGTCTAGGCAGCATGACAACACTCAGAGTAAGGGTTGTCACTCTTGATCCTTACTCACTCCGTTTAGATTCTCTCCTAGGTAAGTCAAGGAGGGTAGTCCCTAGGTGAATAGATGAGGATAGCCTGTGAAAAGCAAACTCTAGGAGATTTTAATGATGGATAACTTGATGAATTTAAATGATTAAATCAGATCGATAGATTAAACGCCAAAACAAGACACGACCACAAGATAGAAATAAATTTAGACCAGTGCCTTCGATATTAATAAAACAAGCTATCTAGATCAATTTTCAACACGTGATGAAAAAGTGACAATAACACTGGGGCATGCAAAAGATCCCAGATTTAAAACGATTACTGCTAATGACAAGATCTAGAAAATTCAATATGATTTATCGCGCTAGACTATAGGAAAATCATAAAAATTCGCACTTAATGACCAAATGACACTAAGGAACTTTAGGTCAATTTTTTTTTAATTATTCCTTAGGAATTTAAATTAATTGAAGGGTTAAAAAATTAAAAATTTTAATGGGCCACAAGCCACAATTTTTATTTTTTTTAATGATTAAGTGAGAAACCCCTTAATGTAAATCCTTAATCAAATTTTTTTTTTGAATGCTTTTAGATTTTTTTTTTTTCAATTTTGAAATTGTTTAGGATTTTTTATTTTTTATTTTTTTTATAACTTTTTTTGGGTTTTTAAATGGTTTTTTTAGATTTTAGAAAAAGAAACAAAAACCAAATCAATTATTATTATTATTATTTTTTTAATTTAAAAAAAAACTGAACTAAGAGGAAATAGAATCAAATTTTGTTATTGATTAAAAGAAATGCTATCAATGCTAACCCTAACCCGGATATACAAAACTAAACTAAATTAACACATAAAAAAAAGGTGAAGTGTGTGCAGGTGAAGGCAGCGGTGGAAGAGGGAAAGTGTGAGAGTTCAAGGCTATAGCTAGGGGCTTGAAGAAAACTATGAGGAGTGGATTGAAGAGACTGTGGGTTGCTAGACTGATGCAGGTGGAGGGAGCTACAACGATGGATGGGAAGGGTTTGTTTGCAGGTTTGGAGCAGCGCGGAAAGGACACAGATATGCATGTAAGGGATTGGCAGCATAGGGAGCCATGGAAGGGAAGAGCTGGATGGATATGCAGAAATCCAGAGGTTGGAGAGGATGGCCAACATCTGGATGAGATTGCTGGGAAAAAAAGGAGGGGAAGTCGAGAAATGAGGGGATACACAGGAGGAAAGATCTGAATTCTGCAAGAAATCCTAGGAAACAAAATCAAAATTTTTGACCTCAGGTACAAAGAAATTCGAAAAATCCGAGCAGTAGGAAAAATATTTTAATTGAAATGTTGAAACCAATGTTTTGAATTTATTTGAATGAAAACTCTCAAAATTTTTCCCTAGAAAATACTTGAAAATCCCTTGGACTGCAAAATAATGCCCCTGCAAAAACTAATTCTGAGGCCAGATCTTACCCTCTAGGGCCTAGATTTGGCTTCAAAATTAACCTTCACCTTCAGATCTGCAACTTATTCCTGAAAACAAACAACCAGAACCTGAATATGCAAAAAATAAATGAAAACCCGAAAACCCTAAGTCGGAAAAAAATAAAATAATAATAAAAAAATAAAATAAAAAAATAAAAAAATTACAGATCTATGTACATAAACGGTATATCTATCAAAAATAGGGAGTGTGAGTCTGACTCCGCTCCCAGATTTGATGATCTACGGCTCCCAACAACTAGATTTGACAATTTAACACATAAAAATTATTATTTTTTTGAATTTTGGAGGAGGTACTAAGCTTGAAACCCTTCATGCATCACCTAGAAAAATAATATTGTATGATAAGCCTGGGATAAAATTTAGGCTGGGCTCTTCAAAAAATGCAGATCGAGAGATGGCTGGTTCAGCCGAGAACTTCTTCGAACACTCGATGATCTAATAATCAAGGATTTTTCTGCAAAACTTTATTCAGCCGTCAACATAGAGCGAGAAAACGATAATGAAAATCAGATCTAATAGAGATACCTACTATTATATTCAAAACTAAAATTACCATTCAAACCCCAACAACTGAGCAAGATACCTGTACTCAAATCGCTCTTCAGAAAGATATATTAGTAGCCAAAAATAAATATATGCATGAAAATAATACATCTTACAACATTTCCATGAAGAGTAACACCAGTAGAAGCTAACCCCAAAGTCTTTCTTTATTACTCATAAAAAAATTGCAAGAGAGAGCATTTTGCTTAATACACGATCAAAAGATAGGATGATCTCAACTAAAAACTGACCCCCTATTTAAAGATAAATTTTCCAATAGCTAGTTCAAGTGATCCTTGTCAAAGTGATCTCGACCGTCGATGAGGATCAAAATTTATTTTAATCTCATCTGCCAAAATTTTAAATATTGAGGAAATTTCACATTTTTAAATTAAATGCATTTTAATATATTAAAAAATTAAAATTTTTCATTTATTTCCTTAAAACTTTGACTTTGACTTAACCCCAAGGACCAAAGATAAAATTTTAACAAAAATAATCAACTAACCTTAGTCCCTGGACCAATTAAGATTTAATTTTTTTAAAGGATCCTCGAACCCTGCCTTTGGAAAATTTAAAATTACCTAGTACCTAGGACTTATGAGGGGATAAATTATTTTTTTAATCCTCAAGACATTTTACATCATGATTTTTACATTTTTTACATCTTAAGAGGGAGAACCCATTTGATATAGACCCTCATAGACTACCCAGTTCTGTGACACAAACATAATCTAGCAGATCAAACAATTTGTAATAAAATAACCTAACCAAATCGTTAGGATTATTTCAAAATCACTTTTACATAGCCTTGATCTAACACACTAGGACTCCCCTAAGATTCTAATGACAAAATCCATTCTGGCTTTGGGGTAAGGCTAAAGGAAAACTCTGCCGATCATGGATCGATGAGACAAAAAACCTTTCGAAATGTAGATCATCACCAAAAAATTAGGTTTACCTAGGCAATTACATACATGACACAGATTTGCTGAGATTATTTACAATTTACACATGCAGACTGGGTTTATAATATAACATGACTAAAATGATGATGATAGTCAAATGGCATGGACACGTCGATCAAGCGCTATCTCTTTTGCGAAAAAAGGGGGTGTACTGCTATGGGTAGTTGACACATAGTGGTCAATAGGACCAATGCCTAATCCTTTGGGAGGAATGGAGTCAAGACGATCTCAATGTTTGGGGTGGTTTCACTTCATCAAGGAGGTCTCTAGAAAAATTTCGCATGGCAATTAGGGCATGAGACAATTGCTTCAAGATATTTATACTTCAATGGACAATATGCAATGACATATTAAAGATAAAATTTCAACAAAATATCTCTAGGAATATTCACTTATTCAAACATGGCCCATGACATGATGCAATGCTAATAAAAGACAAATTCCCACTCTTTCACACAAGAAAAGCAACAAATTTTTGCCTAGCATAGCGAAATTTCCCAACAACATGCATGTGACATAAGAAAATGATAATGTAGCATTAAAAGAGTGCTTACATGTTAGAGCAAGTACATCCAATCATCATCATATGCCAATATAGAAGCTCCAAGACAAAAATGAAGAGATCAAACATCAAAATTCATCCATCCATCCAAGTTTGTCCTCCAAAAGAATAGCGAAAATCTCTTAAGAGAGAATGATCAATCCAAGTGATGATGAGATAATGAGTCAATTGATCATATATTTATACAATGTCTAATGAATTCGATTTAACTTATTTTGGCCTAATTTAGCCCCTAGAATAAAATTATGTGAAAAATAACAAGTACCTTTGGTGACAAGCTGACCAAATAGCTTAATAATACATGAGTAAGCCTCTCAAGAGGGTTAAATGATAAACTAAGTGAGTCATTAGGCCATTGAGGAGGCCTAATGAAGTCCAGAAAGGTGCCATAATGTAGGAATAGACTCCCATCATAGTGTACAAGGGGGTGGCCCCTTATTCTCCAATCAAAAACTTGTAGTCCTCCCAAGTGGGCGTGGGGGCACAAAGTCATCCTCATCGGTATCCAAATGGATCGGAAATGCCTGCAGACCATATATAAGGGTTGGAATGATGACATAAGCCACGCCTCTGTAGTGGGGAACAGTTCTCTGGACGCTAGAACATATGCCAAGTATATGGTACACATGTGGAGTCAGCTAGACATGGTGAACTGAGTGCATCATCCTCATCCAAAAAGGTGGAATAGGAGAAATCAACGAACACTGCTGGTATCCATGAAGTCATCTCAGCTATGGTGGAGGCCCATGGCTCTCAACACTCACCCTATAAGTGCCAATTTCTCCCTCTGGGGGGCTAGGATCCCGTATAGGGAGACCAAGCCCCAAATGTGAATCCACCTGCAATCCTGCATAAGATCTAATTCATCCCCTTGCCCTCCAATACAACAAATCATTAAAATAATTGAGTAAAAGAGCTTACAATTCATGGAACCAGTGGGGTGCGTCATGGTAGTCTGCCCTTCTATAACGGGCTTTGGTGTTGGTTTGGTGGGGCCTGACCCAGGTTCAGCATTAGTTAGCCAAACAAATCCCTACACTACTGGCCCTTTCGGCATCAGCCCATGGAGCGTGAACTAAAGTCTCACTCGAAGCAGTATGGGGGGATGTTGGAACCAAGTTCCCGCACCCTGAGATGGTTGTGATGTTGGTTTATTCCTCTTATTCCCGATTTCACACAGGTTGTTGAGCTCTAGTTCTCTGTATGTCTAACCCTTTGCTCCACCCTTCAATACCTCCGCAAAGGGGTATGATTGGCCTTCGTGCAACCCTAACCTGTGGTTCAGGTACTTTTACATTTCTAAAGCAGCGTATAGAATGGATTCCAAAGTTATGCTTAAGTGTTTAATTATCTTACTAAACAATCACAGTTAGCACCGTGTAAAAAAATATCCTTAATTGTGTTCAATTATCCAACGTAATTACATACATTCGCGCAACACATAAGCATTATAAATTAAATTCATACACGAGATGACAAGATGCACTAATAGGAAACAAAGACACAAAATTTGTGGAATACTTCTCTTTATTGATATCTTCAGATGATTAGAGGCTCTATCCGCTCTGTGCACATAGCTACAGGGGTCTGCGCACTTAGCTGTGGACTTCTACCCTAGGTCTCTGCGCACTCAGCTGCAGAGCCTCTACGTACACTAAGACCTGAAACTTAGACTTTTCTCCTTATCACTCAAGACTTCATCTACAACTATGACTCTTGATGACTCCTTAGGGCTTACTTACTTAGCTCTTTTTATACAATCCCATGGTCCGTGAACCATGGGTAGATCTTTTACAGCCAACTTTACTTTACAAAATAAGGGCAGACAACCCTTTATGACTCATGACACCTCCATGCTCCGCGACCACAAAATGCAGAGACTTTACATCTCTGTTACAAAATTTGACCCAAAATATGGGTTTTTAGCCCCAAAACTATCCTTGGGGGATCCCGTTCCCAACAGGTCCCCAACACAAACATCGTGACTTGCCCTCAAGTCACTTGGCAAGGGTGGGGATCTTAGTGCAAAGACCTTCTAGCTCGACCCTTATGATCGTAACCTCAGCAGTGCACTGTGTGGCCACTTGCTTCGCATCTTCAACCATATGCTCGGTCACTGCTCCTGAACTATTGACCTGAAGCTTTTGCTGAGTTTCTTGCACAGTCGCAAGCTTTCCTTCAATAGAGGTTGTCACCATATAATCCTCATCTAGCTAGGGCTTTAGTCATGCCTTCAATATTGCTTCCTTGTGTAGTGCTACATCCACCTATTCCTTTAGTTACTTAGCCTCCTACAACTTTGCTAGTCTCTTTGTGAGTGCGATGGTTCATGCTATGCCTTTGACTTCATCATAGCACTACTGTAGCTTACACACTTTTGTCTCCACTTGTTGTACATTAGGGTCCTTCTACAATCTTGTCAGGACCTTGAAGGACTACTGAAAAAGTTGTGTATAATCTGCTACTTCACCATCAACCGCCGCTACTGCTTTTGTGATAGCGGTCGCCCACTCCTCCTTTATCTCTGGCGGAGTTGAAGGCTGGGCCTTCAACTGTAACTTGATGATCTGTAGGTTTAACTCCAACTGAACCCTCGCCATTTCTATACGAGCGTCGCGCACCCCTATAGCCAGTGTGCAGACACGCACCTCGACTGGTTCCTCCTCAGGAATGACCAACTTTGGGACCATTCGGCATGCCTCCTCAACGACCTTCATTATACGCTTGTTCTGGTTGGTCGCTTTAGTCACAGCTGTAATGGCAGAGTCTCACTATAGTTCCATCTGCTCATTGTTAATCCGTTGTTCACTAATCACAAGGATGGTGCTCATGGGCCCTCAGCTCTGCAACCACTCCATCTTACAAGAGGTGGATTGCTTCACCAGGGAGCACTGCCAGATTCAACCATATTCCCTTTAGGGCATTTATAGTGGGCATGTTAGCTTCATTCTCTGTGGTCAGTGCTCCATCAGGCAGCACTATTGCACTGGAGGCCTTTGCGCGTAGCATCTCGGCAACTTCTAAAGTGCCGATAGCAAGGCTGGTAGACATTGTGCCAGCCTATGATGCGTGGGTATGCAGCTCCTACAAAATTGCCTGAATAGCTCCCAAAATTATTTTTTGTTGCTGCTCAAACTGTTGTAGGGCCTCTGCAGTGACATCCTGCACCGTGTCACCGATGTCATGCAGATCACCCTTTGTGAGGGTGATTGGGTCCAATGATGTCTTAGTAGCCTTTGATTTCTTCCTAGACCCTCCTTTCTCTTTCTCCCTTGGACGCTAGATGTGGGTGGATGTCACTTGGGGCTCCGCGTCGTGCTATTCTATCTGCTCGTTCGTCTCCTCCTTTGTCTCAGGTGAAGACGACCTTGCACCTTTGTCAGAGCCTCGCTCTGTTCCACCCATTTGCGTCATTATCTGTTGAGCGGCATCGCACTCTGCCTGGGCCTTGTCAGCGACCTCCTTCTTCCTCTTCTCGGCCAATTGTGTGATCTTTAGCTTGGCTTACTCCTTTCTCTATGCGGCGAACTTGCTCCCTCCCACCGCTAAGTCTGCTATGGTGCTCCATTTTGCCAGCCATCGATCAAGTACTGCATCAATGACGTCATCTGTTGCCAGGTAAGGAAAGTCATACCATTTTTATGCGAGGTCCTTCCATGCCTTGATGGCCACATGGTGAAAATCTTCCTTAAACTCTGTGTAGCCCTTAAAGTTGTCAAACACCATAGGCGACAACTGCAGTTTGCAATTGATGGCCATGTGGAAGTTCATTTCCATCAAGATCCAGAAGATCTTGCTGTCCTTGATGCACTACGCATCCTTGGATGCCCACAACGAAGCATACTTCACTACTTCTGGTAGGTCTGGCACGCCTGAAGGGAATTCGCTATCCTCTGGCAGCTACCATGCTACCAGCAAAATCGACTGCAAGAGCCACACGTAGTGGAACATCTTGCTGAGCTCCTATGCTTCGCGGAAGTTCACAAGGAACTCACCACGGATATCATTTGCCCAATTGAACTGAACTCCCTCGGTGCACCGGGCTACTAGCACGACGACAGACGCCAACACCTCATCAGAGCAACACTTCCTCATCACCTTCCCTGCTAAAATCTGCATAGCTACCTTTACGACAGGGTCACAGATGTTGGATATGGCATACACACGAGGTTTCTTTACCAACTTAAACTTTTATTTCATGGCCTCCGCGAGAGCTTGGTCAACACCTTTTCCGCCAAATATCATGGTTGGGTTTTCTCCAGTGTAAGGTAACTGTGTGATCCTATGGATCAACCTGTCAGTGATGGGTATTGGCTCCTCTAGCCACAGACACCCATCATGCACCAAGCATAGCATCTGCTTGATGACCAATACTATAATCGAGGTGCGGTTGTAGTGCGGCATCCAAAGCAGGTTGAGCAACCCCACCTTGTCTACTCCTCTGAGCCACCTTCGCGACCCCAATGTGGTAATTCCGGTGCTTGTGTCAATAAGGCGACGCATCAGCTACTCGGTCACCAGGCGTGGGAATTTCTCATGATCAGCCAAGTCCTAGTCTTTGAGTTTTAATAGAGGAACCCACCCCATGCATGGTCCTTCAAAAACAATTTCATCTGGCAGCAGAGGGATTTGCAAGGTGACCTTGCTCTCATCGATATCTTTCGGCACCTTGGCCTTTCCCTTGCACGGAGGGATATACTCAGGCAATCGAGTGATAGGGTCAACATGCTGGGCTTCAACTTCCTCTGCATCTACTCCCACATCCTCATCATCCATTAGGATGTCTTCGATTTCTTCCTCCTCCGACTCCAAATTGATGGCTTTGCCCTTCTCTTGTGTGGTAGGCTTCGGTGGGTTTCTTCTTGGCTATGTAGGCATTGGTATTGCAGGATGCTTACCCTTTTTATCCTTCACGGTCTCCTTAGTTGGGGTCGGCTTTGGTCTCGGCGTCCTCAGTGATTTCGGGACTTCTACTAATACTTCGACAGCTTCTGGAGTAGCTCCTTCTGCCTCCATCTCAATTTCTGGCACTGACTTCTTTGCTTCAATATCTATAGCTTTAGTGGGTGCTAACATGATGTTCTGCAAGAACTCCTGTCTCCTTCGACAATGTCTCAAATACAGAACTGGCTATCAAAAGTTAGTAGTGGTCGCAATTCATGTGTGCTTAAGAGCTCAAGAACTCAATTCTCAAAATGCCAAGTGTTTTCGCTGGACAACCACTTGTAATTTATAAGCCATTTTGAATTCAAGTCTGACCATTCCCCCCAAATTCGGTTCATTAATGCCGGATTAGCGGTAGATTTTCAAGGATCTGGCCCATAAATTTTGTCTTAAATGCAGGCTGCCCACTCCATTTGGCCGCATTTCTACCATCAAATCATGAACAATGACTTTAGCAGTCACTTTCCAGTCGACCTGTGTGATTTATCCTTGGGTAGCACAGCTCCCTTCGTGCTTCTGCGAACTCTGTGACACTTCCTTGCTCCGTACAATCCTCCAATTGTGCAGCTCCCAAACTCGGGCAATGTAGTTTATAGTCTTGTGCCTCCTTTCAGCTACCTAGAGTGCTAAGATTGTGCTAACTTCTTATAGTCACATGGTCGGAACACCGATGTATGGCTTCAAGCAACTGCCATTCACCTTTCCTTGGAAGGGATCTCCATTCAATTTGACCAACTGAACCACTCCTCCGTTGGTAATCTCCTTAACGACATAGAGCCCTAACCAGTGCATTCTGAATTTCCCTAGAAATTTATCAAACTTGTTGTCATATAACAAAACCAGGTCGTTTACCTTAAAGGTGCGCAACGTAATGTGCCTATCATGCCATGTTTTTTTGCGCTGCTTTTGGACCTGTTGGTGAAATCGAGCTAAAAATATTTCTTCCTCAAGATTAGTGAGTTGCGCAAGCCTCTCTTCTAGGGCTCCACGATCCGTCATACCTGTTAGTACCGCTATTTGCAGACCAGGCACAATGTATTCCATGGGCATCATTGCTTCAACACCATATACAAGCCTGGAGGGTGTTTGTCCAGTCAACTTCTTGCATGTCATCCGATAGGCCCATAGTATTGTGGGTATACGTAGGTCCTAATCACTTCATTGAGCATTGCAAACCTTGGTTAGCGCATTCTCCAGTACTTTATTGAATGATTCCATCGTTCCATTAGCCTGTGGATGATAAGGCGTGCTCTTCTGGTGATAGATCTAAAATTCCTCCATCAACACGCTGATTGTTTCATTCAGAAAGTCCGTACCGCGATCACTCGTCAAAATCTTTGGATAGCCAAATTGTGTTAGTACATACTCAAAGAGGAACTTTGCAGCAGTCGCATCTTTGCAATCTTTCTCCGGCTGTGCCTCCGCCCATCGAGTCAAATACTCCATTGCGGTGATAATGTACCTTGCTACCATCTTTCCTTGGGGCTGAATAGGTCCCACAAAATCTATCACCCATTTCTCAAAGGGTTGTAATGTCATCTAAGGATTCAGAGGAAACTCATCCCTCTGCCATGGCCTGCCGGTCCTTTGACACGCATCACATGCTTTGCAGTACACTTTCGAATCCTGATGGAGGGTTGGCCACCACAATGCTATGCGTAGAATCTTTTGCGCAGTCGTTCTCCCTGCATAATGTCCTCTCATGACGCCCTCATGAGCATCCATGAGGATACTGCTCCTTCAGTACATACCATCGTAATATCTCATTGGACCCCATTTTACATAGATGCCCAACAATGACAGAAAAGTCTGCCACATGCACCACTAACTCCTTCTTTTGCTAGATGGTGTATCCTTCTAGGGCAATTCATGTTGTTAGGAAGTGTGTGATATCTTTAAAATGACCATCTATGATGCGCACTACAAATAGTTGTGCGTCAGGCAATCCTTCTTCCAAACTAGCGGGCTCTTCCCCTGTTTTGATACGCAACAGATAGTCTAGTCCCGTGTTTAGTCGTCCAAGTTTCACAATAACTTCAAAATCATATTCCTAGAATAATAACAACCATCTGCAGATTCTCTCTGCCAACACAGGCTTATTGACTAGGTAGTTCAGCGAGGAATGATCTGTATACATCTTAAAATGGCCTCCCAGCAAGTAGTGTCTAAACTTCTGGAGCACGTATACCATGGCTAACCCTTCGCACTCAGTGGTGGAATAGTTTTTCTCCGCCTTGGCTAACTTTTTGCTTGCGAATGCTATAGGATGGTCCAAGTCTCCTCTACTAGCCTGTGTCAGTATTGCTCCCAACACTATACATGACGCGTCGACATGTACATGAAACTCCTTCCAATTCGTGAAGACTAGGATCAGCTCGATGACCATCTTTTATTTCAATACATCCAATCTTTTCTTACATTACTCATTCCAGCAGAATGTCACATCTTTTTTTAACAACTTCTCCATAGGCGCGGTGATTTGGGCATAGCCTTTGATAAACTTCCTATAATATCCAGTATGTCTTCGGATAGTGCACAATTGTTTCACACTCCTCGACGCTTCCAAGTTAAGTATCATCACGATCTTCACAGGATCTACCATCAGTCCCTGTCTACAAACCACATGACCTAGCAGGGTCCCAAAAGGAACACAAAACAAGCATTTCTTCAGATTGAGTGCAATTTGGTATCTTCGATAGGTATCCAGCATCAGGCGCAAGCTTGCTACATGGTGTTTCACCAGTGCAAGCATATTCCAATCATCAATTTACACTTCCAAGAACTTATGAATAAATTCCTTGAATGCCGCAACGACCATGCGCGAGAAAATTGCAGGCGGATTCTTCAATCCAAAAGGCATTACAGTGTACTGAAAATGCCCCCATTTAGTCGCGAAGGTTGTCTTGCTCCTATCTTCTAGTGTGATTTTTATCTGATGGCACCTAGAGAAACCATCAGTGAAGGAATATGCTTCCTGGCCAGCTACATTGTCCAACACTTCTTTAGTGAATGGAGTTGGGAAGGGATCATGTACACAAGCGTCATTCAACTTCCTGAGATCTACGCATATCCTTATTTCATCCTTCTGCTTCTTTTCATGTACCACCATTGGGCTTACCCAATCAGATTCTTCTATAGGCTCAATGATGCCTGCCATGAGCATCTTATCTAGCTCTAAGAAGACCTTCTCTTTATACTTCGGATTGAGACGGTAAGGTCTTTTCTTAACTGGCTTCACGTTGGGTTTCAATGTGATTTTCATAACACCTAGGTCTCCGATTATCCCTTTTAGATCTGTAAACTTGGTAGGGAATAAATCCTGGTATTCACGGAGCAATTCAACGACCTTATCCACCGTCGCGTCGTCCCAGTAATCTCCAATCTTCACGAATTTGGGCTCTGCCTCCATACCAATATTTACCTGTTTCGTTTTCAGTGGCACGGTTATATCAGGATTCTCAATTTGTGGTCCTTCAACCTCGCGGTGACCTTCTGTTTCAGGGATGTTAACCTTTCACAGATCCTCATCTTCTTCTTTAGCGGTTATGTTATAGCATTCCAGCACGTGATGCAACTAAGTAGTCTAATCAGGCTGAATTAGGTCCAAAGGATCCTGTGGTATCCAAAAGATTGTTGCTTTTACTTCTTGTAGTGCTTCGTTGATACAATCAAACCCATCTCCAAAGCTGAATGTCATTATGAATCCCTCGTGCAGAATATCCAATTCACTTGTACCATGACGGAGCTCTATTTCTAAGTACCATTTCATCAGGATGACATCCATGGTGTGACAAAACAAGTGCATCCATTCAGGTTGGGGCTTCTCTCCATAAGCCTGAGCCCATTTGGCCAAGTGCGCGCGCGAATCATCTTTCCCATCATACTTGTCCATGATTCGTACCTTCGGCTTCCCAAAGCGTTTTCTCACCATCCTTCTAAACTCGTGCCAATCATCAAAGCTACCCTTGTGTGTACCCCACCATCTTACGGGCGTAGCGTGCAGTGCCTAGTCCAAAGCTTGGAAGCACTTCTTCTCTAGCACCTCCCTCTCAAATGCATCCAAAAATATATTTACAACATTCAGGCCATCATAAGTGGGCGGATTTCTTACCTCTAATGACACAGCACAGCGACCAGGTCATCATGTTACAGCGCAGTGTGGTTACTTCATGTAACCGATTCTGCCAGCGCTTTAATTCTTCATCAGAGCCTGAGGTGAAGGAATTCTAGCGATCCCATGTAATTCTTCCATCCATTGTTGGATTCACACAATCTTGGTCTCACACTGTTATCTTATAGATATAGTTCAGATCATCATCGCTCTCATAATCATGGATTGGTTCAGTATAGCACGATATTTCAGTAGGATCTATAGGTACTATTGCGTGGAGCGATTTCTTCTCAAATATCATTTTTCGCCTCTTTAGGTTAATTACCCAGTTCATATCAGTAGCCCAATCAATTCCAAGGAGTGCAAGGTAGGGGTTGCTATCATCCACAATTTCTATTACTTCAAAGTCAGCTAGCACGCTCACGCCTTCAATATCTACAGTCACCCCTTGTAGCTGCCCCATGGGGATGATATTTTGCTAATTCACCATCCTTAGCTGAATCAAAGACCACTGCAGTGGGGTCTCCCCATCTGTTCCCAAGTCTGCTTTGGTAGGACATTCGCGTCTGACCCCAAATCCAAAATAACCTGATCCATTTCGTACTTTCCTATCTACGTGGTCAGCTTCATCTCTCATCCTATTCCTGTTTTATGCTTACCAATATTTTGTACCACGTGTGGTTCACCATGAGTGTTTCTGATGCATCTATTTATAAGCTCCTATAATCCCTTGATAGCCTTGCTATCATGCAACAACTTCATGCAAGTCTCTAGGAAGGTTGTAAGCATAGAAGGGTCCATCTCCTGATTAGGCTTATCCTTGCTCCCTGCAGTGGAGGCCTCAGCGAAGCTCTTCTTTGCTTCCATGAAATTTTCGTGTGCGTGCTCCAAATCAAATTCAACCTCCTTCACCGGGGCTTTGCAAACCCATGCGCTATCTTTGGGTTGTTTCCCATTATTATCCCCTGTTAGAACTCCACTTCAGAGCACTATATTCACATTCAAAGGCTCAGACCTCATCTTCTACAATTTCTGAGTCTGGTGAGGGGGTTGTGCCCCTTTTCCGTGTATCCTCATTATCACCGTAGGATAGTCTCCTATCTCATGATCAAACAAAGTGCAATATTTGCATGACAAATGTGTTGGATTAGTGCAATCACGAGCATAGTTTCTTGGTCCGTAGCAATTGTAATAGATTAGATGTCCCCGATCTCTGTCAGGTCCTCCTTCGCCTCTTCTGCACCCCTAAAATCCTGTCCATTCCATCCCCGTGTTCTAGTTAGGGAGCTGCATTTTTGTTTGAACCCTGTAGGCAGGTGTTCTATCCATCATCAAATCATAGCTTTTGCAGTTGCGCTCATCATGCCCTACCGACCTACAAAAGTTGCAGAACAGTTGCTATGGCATTTGTACAAACTTCTGCGGCGAATGATAGTTATTCATGGCATGTTTTCCTACTACTTGACAAATAGCGCACCACAATGCAGACCCCTCGCTTGTTCCTGCTTGAACTTCCAGCCTCAAAAGCATTGGTCCTCCTCCTGCCATGTAGTTCACAAAGACCAGACAATGGTCTTTGTCATGCCCCTATCCCTTGCATTTTAAGCACCATACCTCTTCGCTCACCTCTAGTTGAACTATTCTGTCCTCTGCTTCAAGCTTTGCATCTCAAAGCAAAGATTTTTCAACTGCGTATGGATCTACTGAACTTCCAGATTTGGATCTTGCATCGGTGTTTCATGCAGTCTCATTGCAATCTCCAAGGCCTCTGCCTAAGTTGTTATCTTCTGTTGTGACAACGCAACCCTTAGGTGTGGCAGGAGCAAAGCCACAAACCACTTGCGATGCTGTCCATCTGTTAAGTTCATATTAGCTTTGTGGATTTGACACTTAAACCTATGATCTAATTCCCAAGGTGTCTCGCCTAGCTTCATCATGATTTATTTGAACCCCACAATCGACTGTGCCTCAGATTTAGGCCTACAGAATTCTTTTTCCAGTGTGGTCTGGATGTCTATCACTCCATCGTTTGGGTTATCATTAGAGTACTTAATGTACCAAGTTAGTGTGCGATCCTGCAGCGCACTAACCAATGTTGCCTTCTTCAAGTGATCATCTGTAACGCCTTGAGCTTCCCATACAGCTTTCACCATGAACCAGAACTAGTCCAGGTCCTCATTTCCCAAGCCTTTAAACAAAGGAAGCTTCACTGAATTTGCCATGCTGAACCACGGTGGAGGTGGAGGTGGTACGGGTGAAGTCGCAAGTGATGGTGGTGAAGTTGGAGGTGGTGTGGGTGGAGGTGGTAGTCACAGGAATCCTTGTCTTATTAACTAAATAGCACTTCGCGGAGAAGCCTACGCTACTCCCTCTTCGTCACCTCATGGAGGTGAAATTAGTGGACTATATTCAGGACCTTTTCTTCCTTCGTTCCCGTAAGTTTTTGCACTTCGCGTAGCTCCGAACATCAAGGTAGTTGCATAACCCATTTTTCACACAATAATATTTTAATCTAGGTATTAAAATATTTCAAGTACTTACCTCGAGGACCTTTGAAAAAGCGGCATTCCATCTCGTTGTAGTTGCCTGAGGTATTGACCGCGAATTTAGTCAAAAATCCTCCTATGATGTGATCGAGCCAATGCTCGATAGTGTGGGTGATATTATCCTCAGAGGCCTCCAATATTTGTACTAACTCCGGGGTCCAAACAATAGGACCGTCAAGTCTCCACCTTCCTTATCTATCTGCTAGCTTCGTGATCCACTTGTGTAGATCAACCGGGAAGAGCAAAAAAATATCTTGTGTATTTCTATATATAGGTACCTATCTAGCGACTGTTCCTTTGTCAGTCTTGGGTTTCTATTCTCCTGTGCCATGAATTCATGGATCTTCCTATCCAACTAGTCTCTGATCTCTTTCTTAGTTGGATTCTAGTGATACGACATCACACATCTCTTATGCAGATTCCAGTCTTGGCAACGGAACCATTTTTTGGCTTGGTGGGGCCTGACCCAGGTTCAACGTTAGTTAGCCAAACAAATCCCTACACTACTGGCCCTTTTGGCATCAGCCTGTGGAGCGTGGACCGAAGACTCACCCGAAGCAGTATGGGGGGAAGCCGGAACCAAGTTTCCGCACCCTGAGATGGTTGTGATGTCGGTTTATTCCTCTTATTCTTGTTTTTGTGCAGGTTGTTAAGTTCTAGGGCTCTATCTATCTAACCCTTTACTCTGCCCTTCAATACCTCCACGAAGGGGTACAATTGGCCTTCGCGCAGCCCTAACCTGTGGTTCAAGTACTTTCGCACTGCTAAAGCAGCGTATAGAATAGATTCCCAAGTTATCCTTAAGTGTTTAATTATCTTACTAAACAATCACAATTAGCACCGTGTAAACATATATCCTTAATTGCATTCAATTATCCAATGCAATTACATACATTCATGCATCACATGAGCATTATAAATGAAATTCATACACAAGATGACAAGATGCATTAACAGGAAACAAAAACACAGGATGTGTAGAATACTTCTCTTTATTGATATCTTTAGATGATTATAGGCTCTCTCCACCTTGCACACACAACTATAGGGGTCCACGCACTCAGCTGCAAACTTCTACCCTAAGCCTCTGCGCACTCAACTGCAAAGCCTCTACATACACTAAGACCCGAAACTTAGACTTTTTTCCTTATCGCTCAAGACTTCATCTACAATTATGACTCTTGATGACTCCTTAGAGCTTACTTACTTAGCTCTTTTTATACAATCCCATGGTCCGCGGACCATGGGTAGATCTTTTATAGCCGACTTTACTATACAAAATAAGGGCAGACAACCCTTTATGACTCATGACACCACTGCACTCCACGACCACAAAATGCGGAGGCTTTACATCTCTATTACAAAATTTGACCCAAAACATGGGCTTTTAGCCCCAAAACTGTCTTTGGGGGATTCCATTCCCAATATCTGGTATGTATAAGTGTCTCCAAGCTCAATAGAGGGTTAGCCAAGGATCCCATTAGGTGGTTTCAACCTCTAGGGGGGAGGGGTGACGTGTCCATGGTGCATCCTTTAAGTGGTAGGTGGAAAATGATATAATAATGGAATGGAGTCCGGATCAGGGGAAACATCAAGGCCACATGTTGGGGTGCAAGCATAGCTATAACAAGGGAAACCCACACCTGGGTATATAAGTGTAGGAGGGAGGAATTCATGGTACATGAGTTATCTCGACCATTGTTTTTCCACCCTTCCTCATATGTCTTTTGCCTTTATTGATTTGTTAGGATATTTCGACACATAGGAAATAGTTAAGTATAACTTGGTCTAGTATAGAGTTAGGTAAAGTGTGTTTCTTTACTATGTACATTTTGTAACTTACAATTCGACGGTCACGATATGTAGTGATCCGACGGTTCATTCTCTCCTCGGTATTACTGACACTTGATCCGTGGCTTAACACCCGATTGGTCCATGATCTCTATTTAAAGAGCATGGAGGGTCATTTGTAGGGTAATCCGTCCATGAGAGAAGCATATGTAAATTTTCATTCTTTTATTAATAAATTGCCTGAAGTGGTCGCGTTGGCTCAGGCCGTGGACTGTTTCCCTATTTGAGGGTTTTAACCACGTCAAAATACTGGTGTATTGATCTGTGATCTGTTTGTGAGCGGTGTCCTTTGGTGTTTTGTTTGAGGAACTTACCCTGTAAATTCCTACATGGTATCAGAGCCAAGTTCAAAGTTAGCCAAGGGGATGAATCCTCGGAATGCTGAACGAAGGTGGTGAGCCCCGGTAATATCACAATGGGATCCGTGGATGAGCTCGGTTAGAGTAAGCTCTCGAGGCAAGTGGTGCTTCCATGTAAGGCGTGTGCTTCCAATGCATTGGAGTGGAGAATCCTGGTTGGTAGAGAGTGGACAGATGGATAATCATTTGAGGGGAGGCTTGATGGTCCTTTGTTCGAGGGGAGGATTGTTGGTATACGAACAAAGTCCCACATTGATTAAAAGTGGGAAGGATCATGGGTATATAAGGATGGACACATATCTCCATTGGTATGAGGCCTTTTGGGGTAAAGCCCAGAAACAAATCCATGAGGGCTTAGGCCCAAAGTGGACAATATCATACCATTGTGGAGATATGTGGTGTCCAGAGTCCTTAGGTGTCCAGAGTCCTTACAAGTGGTATCAGAGCTATTTGAGGGCCGCGTCTGTTGTTGATCCAAATCTGAAGCCAATAGAACTGCATCCGACTATCGTTTCCTAGATCTATTGTTTCTGACTACTTTCGGGCCGAGAGCACTGCTCTATTGTGTTGGGAGCATCTGTTCCAGTGAGGAACCCCTTTCATTTCATGCGAAAAGGTTTCGGGTAGCCCTAGCTACGTTGTTTTTAAGATTTGGAGGTATACAGTGTTTATTTGCAGTTTACTGTTATTTTCTCTCTATTTATTTCGGTTTCAGTTTATTTAGATTTTTTTTATTATCAAATCTGAACCTTTCATTTCTACATATGCTCTTTGCCCTGCGACTCTGTGCGATCTTGGCAAATCAGAAACAGAAAGGAAGGATTTTTCTCATGCGTATGCTCTTTTCCGCTGTGCCTCAGTGTGATCTCGGAAAATCAGAAACATAGAGGAACATATTTAGTTTTCGGCTAAAGCTAACTTCGAGCCGCAAGGTTCATTTTTTTTGTACGTCCGTGTTGGGTTTTGTGTTTTTTGTTTTGTAGGGAAAAAGAGCTTTCTCAAAGCAAGCACGCAACCCAAAGCTTCAACCCCCCTCTCTCTCTCTCTCTCAAACTTTTTGTATAGCTCACTTGGTCCAAAGCTAATTTATGAGAGTAGAGGTCTTGAGTTCAAATCTCCTTTTTGTGGGGGCATTTTTTTTTTCATTTCCGCACATTCCCACACTTCGTCGGCATCTTCACCAACTTTTCTTCAAAGAGCCATAACTTCTTCATTCGGAAGCCGTTTTTAGAGCCGTTTTTTTTGAACCAGCCTAATTTTTCGAGATCTTTCCATTGGAACACTTAGTTTCAACATATTTAGCTTTAGTTTCCATTAAAATGGAAAGTCCATACCAAGTTATTCTTGACAGCACCAACTACTTCCAATGGTTGTCCTACATTGAGGATTTACTTAGAAGTAAAGGTCTCTACAGAATAGCCTCAGGCCAAGAAACCAAATCGAAAGATGAAGAGAAGGCTGCTAAATGGGAAAATAGGCAAGATCAAGCACGTGGATTGATAGGGATGTCTATTTCTCCAGATCTTAGATTCCATATTGTAGAATTTGATACTCCTGAGGAAGCAATGAAATAGATCAATAAAGATTTTGGAATTAAAAATGAACTTAGAGCCCGTCAACTTGAAAATGAGTTGCTTACATTGGACCCCAATAATTTTTCTTGCATTGAAGATTTTTTGTCCATGTTCAAGACCCTTAGACTTCTCTTGGAAGGTGTTAAGGTTAAGAAACAAGATAGTAACCTTATCTATTCCATCCTTACTAAGTTGGGACCAGCCTACTCTGTGTTTGTTTCCACCTTCCATTCTACAAGAGAAGCCTTCATTTCTCAAGGACACGACTACAAGTCCCCTTCCTTTGATTCTTTTTGTGATTCTTTAATAAGAGAACAAGAAAAACTCTTACACCTTGGTCTTCTTAATCTTGGAAACTCTTCTAAGAAAGCGTTAGCCGCCCAACAACAACCAAATTCAAAGAATCCTAAGAAGTCGTATCCTAAAAGGAATGGTCCTAAACCAAACAAGGGTCCTAAGCAATTTCAGCCTCAAAATGAAAAATCATTTCAACAAAATGATAAGACAAATAAAAACAAAGGATAGAAGACTAATAGACATTGCAACTTTTGTAATCGAGATGGCCACTTAGAATCCAAATGCTTTAAGAATATGGAAGCCTTGGAAGCAGCAATGAAGAAGCATAACATCCATTTGGAGCACTCTTCAACTTCAACTTCATCTTCGGGAATGGCACTTTCTACATGTGGTTGTCAATCATCTCGGTCTGGTTATGCACTAAATGTATCTTCTTCTTCTAATTCTCATGAGTGGCTCATTGATTCTGGAGCTTCTTATCACATGGCCAAAAACAAAGCCATGTTTTCTTCTTTAAATGATTGTAACACCAAAAATATATATGTTGGTGATGATAGATCTCTTAATTTTGTAGGGACTGGAACTATTCATCTAGACAATGGTCAATTTAATGATGTATTATGTGTTCCAACCTTATCCTGCAACCTTCTATCTGTATATCAGATAACTCATTCAGGTGAAGGTAAAATCGTTGAATTTTCACCTCACGATGTTGTAATTAAGGACCTAAGAGATCCTAGACAGATTTTAGCTACTAGCATTGCTGATGATTCTACAAGGTTGTATAAGTTTCACAACTTTGGGTCATCAAATCTACCCTCAGTATTAGTTGCTCATAACGATGAAGTGAGCAAACTTTGGCATGAGCGATTTGGTCACTTAAACTATCGCTCCCTTCAGAATCTATGTAAAGAAAATATGGTGATAGGTCTTCCAATGGTATCTTGCAGAGATGGTGTTTGTTTCGGATGTGTACTCGGAAAACATCATCGGGACAGTTTTGAAAAACGTGCCTCTTGGCATGCCTCAGCCCCTTTACATCTTGTGCATAGTGATTTATGTGGTCCACTTCCAGTTGTTTCATTCTCTGGTTGCAAGTATTTCTTAACTTTCATTCATGATTTCTCTAGACGCACTTGGGTATACTTCTTAAAACTCAAGAGTGAAGTATTTAACATATTTTTGGGCTTCAAGGCCTTTATTGAAAAACAATCTGGACATCAAATTCTTAAGCTAATATCTAATAATGGCAGAGAATATGTTAAAAACAAATTCATCAACTTTTGCACTGAGAATGGAATTTAAATGCAACATACTGTTCCATATACTCCACAACAAAATGGTGTAGTTGAAAGGAAGAATCGCACCTTAAAGGAAATGGCTAATTGTATGCTTCAATCTAAAGGACTTGGTCTTAGTTTTTGGGCAGAAGCAATTAACTGCGCAAATTACATAATAAATCACACTCCTACTAAGGTTTTAAAGAATATCACTCCAGAAGAAGCATGGAGCTCAATTAAACCAGATGTAAGTCACTTTCGTGTTTTTGGAAGTGAAGCATGGGCCCATATTCCAGATGAGAAACATAAAGCTTTAGAACCTAAGAGTGAAAAATGTATTTTTGTTGGATATTCTGAAGATGTCAAAGGATATAGACTTACTCCACTTAAGTCCAAAAATGTTATCATTAGAAGAGATGTAAAGTTTGCTAAAAATATATCGGCCTACGAGCCTAGTTCGGCGGATGTGCTACCTCTCCCTATCTCTTCTACTTTTGAAAATATTTCTTCTTCAGATGATGAAAGTGAGGATGACAATCCTCCCCCACCTTCTCAGGATCCTCCTTCAGCTCCTCAGCTTCCAAAATGGATCCGTGCTACTCAGGATGCAGCAGGTGATCTTGCCAGTGATCCTACAGATCAACGACGTACACGTTCTCAGTTTGATAGAGCCTCTTCTTTACTGGCTCAAGCTTCAGTGAATTATGATCCTGACACCTTTGCAGAAGCTTCAGGCCATCCAGATTGGGAAGCAACTATGAATGAAGAATATCATTCATTATTGGCAAATGATACATGGGATCTTGTTCCTCTACCAAAGGGATGAAAATTTGTTTGATGCAAATGGGTTTACAGAACCCAGTATGGATCAGATGGGAAAGTTGATAAACATAAAGCTCGTCTTGTTGCTAAGGGTTTTTCACAAGTTGAAGGCATTGAATACACTAAAACCTTCTCCCCTGTTGCCAAAATGAACTCTATCCGCCTTGTTCTTTCCCTTGCTGCCTCTCTCAAATGGGAAGTCCATCAAATGGATGTTAAATCTGCATTCTTGCATGGGGACTTGCATGAAGAAATATATATGGAACAACCTATTGGCTTTATACTAACAGACTCTAGCCTTATATGTCGACTTAAGAAATCCCTTTATGGTCTCAAGCAAGCTCCTCGAGCTTGGTATGCCAAAATGGATAGCTTTCTTTTAGAATCTGGCTTTTCTAGGTGTCATTCTGACAATACTGTCTACACCAAGAAAGTGGGCAAGTCTCTTATCATTCTTGTTCTTTATGTTGATGATCTTATCCTTACTGGTAGTGATCCCAACGTTATAAACCATGTGAAGTCCAGCCTTAAAAGGAAGTTTGAAATGACAGACTTAGGACACTTACATTATTTTCTTGGTCTTCAAGTCTTGCAATCCAAGGAAGATATTTCCCTTTCCCAATCCAAGTATGCCTGTGATATACTACACCATTTTCACATGGAAGACTGTAAGCCAGCCCCTTCTCCCTTTCAGTCTGGAGTCAAACTTTCCATCACTTGTACTTCTCCTGAAGTTGATGCTACCTTATACCATCAACTAGTAGGAAAACTTTTGTATCTAACCCATACTCGTCTTGACCTTTCCTTTGTTGTTGGCCTTGTTGCTCGGTTTATGCAAAACCCACATGAAAGTCATTGGAAAGCAGCTAAAAGAATACTTCGTTATGTTCGAGGTACAGTTCAGTTTGGGATTCATTACAGTGCCGAAGCAGCTCCTCTATTGGTTGGTTTCACTGATTCTGATTGGGCTGGTGACCTTGATGATCGGAAGTCTACTACTGGTTATGTGTTCACTCTTGGTTCAGGACCTATTACATGGGCTTGCAAGAAACAAGGTGCCATTTCTCTTTCTTCAGCAGAAGCAGAATATCGTGGTGCCGTAGAAGCTAGTAAGGAAGCCTTGTGGCTTCGTCAAATCCTGTCAGAGTTTGGCTTTCAGCAGCAGCATCCTACTACACTTTGGTGTGATAATCAAAGTGCCATTCAACTATGCAAAGATCCTGTCCAACATCAACGTAGCAAACACATTGAACTGCACATGCACTTCATCAAAGAGCTCATTCACGACCATGTTTTTGAAGTGCAATATTGTTCAACAGATGATCAAGTTGCAGACATCTTTACAAAGGCTCTCAGAGAGGCGAAGTTCACTAAACTTCGATTTATGGTTGGAGTTCAGGAAGTTGTCCCTAAGGGGGGATAGGCTCTAGTGCCTCCTTCCGCCTCCTATTGTGTCATATTTGTAAATCCTTCAATCCTATCCCAAGTTGTTCTTAAGGGTGGATGTTAGGATATTCCGACACATAGGAAATAGTTAAGTATAACTTGGTAAAGTATAGAGTTAGGTAAAGTGTGTTTCTTTACTATGTACATTTTGTAACTTACAATCCGATGGTCACGATATGTAGTGATCCAACGGTTCATTCTCTCCTCGGTATTACCGACACTTGATCCATGGCTTAACACCCGATTGGTCCATGATCTCTATTTAAAGAGCATGGAGGGTCATTTGTAGGGTAATCCATCCATGAGAGAAGCATATGTAAATTTTCATTCTTTTATTAATAAATTGCCTGAAGTGGCCGTGTTGGCTCAGGCCGTGGACTATTTCCCTATTTGAGGGTTTTAACAACGTCAAAACACTGGTGTATTGATCTGTGATGTGTTTGTGAGCGGTGTCCTTTGGTGTTCTGTTTGAGGAACTTACCCTGTAAATTCCTACATGATTTTTTTCATAATTGCTTAAGGCTTCGGGGGATGGAAAGCATGATGTGTGAGATGTAGTAATGAATACCCCCTTAAGGTGGGGTGGTTCATTTCCCACCAGGGGTTGGGACGATCATGGGTTCCTTAATAATAGAGGGGGCTCATCTAGGATGCTTAGGAACCAAGGTGATGGCCATGGGTAAGGGGTAGAGCTCATGTTTGGATTTGGGCCACGTGCTAAATTTGTATGTCCTGACCGTATTTTGCATTTTGTGGTATATTTTCTATTGATAGTGGTCAGATTATGCTTTTTATATCCTTTTTAAATGCATTCATTCTAGGCCCAACCCAAGGTTGTGGACAAGGAAGGGGGAAGCTAACCCTATGTGGAACCAATGGACACATGTGGACCCAGATGGGAAAATAGATGAATGTGGCTAAAATGACTGGAAGGGTGGTGATGTAGGTGGTACGGGAAGCTAGACCATGCAACCAAAATCGAGATTTCCCATGTAGTGCCAACCCAGAAGCCAAAAGGTCAGTAAAGGAGATCGCATGGGACTAGGATACAAGGGAAACCATGAAATCAGGCAATGGAGACAAGAATACAAGCCTAATTCAATCTTTCCACCGAATCCCCCCACCAATCCATGCCCAAAAGTGTCCATGATATGTAAGGAAATTACTCAACTATACCAATGAAAATTCATTCCTTTGGGGTCAGAAGGCCCACCTTCAAACATACATTCATGAAAAGTGGTTAAGGGACCACATGGTTGGCTCAAGTGGCAGAGAAAATGGCACATCGAACTATCTAGTGGTTGCAAGGGGCTGCTGGGTGCTGGATGAGGACCTTCTAGGAGAAAACATTTCTCCTATATACACTACCCACAAGTGGTGAGTAACATTTGGCTCCAACCTGGACATGAGATCTTGGAAAAGTTCGCCAAGATACTCGAACGAGAGGCCATGAGAACACCAACAATCTCTTGGTCACTATAGACTTGTTACTTACACATATCAAAGACTAAACACACGGGGAATTTTTTTTTTATGGTGTCTTATGATCACCCATGCTTAGTGTTAGGCCATAAAATCAAGAAGAAAGTAAATATAATGCAAATTTAATCTAAATGCATCTAATCTACCATGAGAAATATCATATGATGTTAGTTCTAATGAGAATATGAGCATGCAATGCATCCTACCCTAACATGCATATGGTACAAAACTAATACTAAGTGTAATCATAAAGCCAGTGCAACCAACAAATCATCAAATCAATATAAATATTCCAGCCTATATGATTAGTCATGTGGAAAATGTCAAAGCGAATGTGGACAAAATCACATGGATGATAATGCCGGTGGGAGGTAGGAAAATAGAATGCCCACACATGGATAATCACATGAGAAGAGGAAATAAAAGGATGTAATCTAGTCCATGAGATCCTCTCTTCTAGCCAAAATATAGAGATGTCAATGATTAGGCTCATAAAATTTTGATAGATGGCAACCTCGGGCATATTATTTCCATTATGGTCCTTATCATTTATGTCATATCTTATGGACTCTATAAGATTATAATTAGTAGGCAAGGGAGACAGATGAGATAAAAAACAAGTAGGTTGCCCATGATGATCGTATCGAAAAGTAGGGGATTATAAATTGATCATGATCTTGAGGGTATGTCCAAGGAGGTAAAGTATAGTCAATGAGGGGTTCTTCCTTGACACCATACTCAGAAGGGAGAAAGGGCTCATGGTCACTCGGGATCATTTGAAAAGGGGCAAGGGAATCATTTGTGGGAGACTTGAAGTGATGAACAAAAGGATAAGGCAAAGGGGAGGGTGAAGAATTATATTCAATGGGGTTTTCCTCCTCAAAATCATCCTTTTCATGTAAGGGAAAATAATGACCCTTCTTCCCAAGAGTGAAAGGTATTTGTAATGTTCCAAATTGGAATTTTAACAGTGATATTTAAGCAAGAACACAATGCAACACAAAAAATTCAGAAAACAATTGACACCCATAAAATTTACACCATAACTGTACTAAACCGAACCATTTTATTATCAAGAGGAGAGTACAAGTATATGGAATATGTGCACGTGGGCTTGCCAAAGAAATCTAAACAACCCCAGGTGAGGAAATATGTTTCCCTGATGTAAGAAAATGTTTTCTCAAGTTCTATGTTGGCCCTAGAATTCTGCAACTCCAGGCTAGAAAGAACCCCCATTTGAGCCCCTTAGAATGCCCAGAAAATTCTGCCAAATTAATCTTAGGCTTTTCTCCACAAACCTAAAAAACCGAGAAAAGGTTTGGGCAAATTTTACAAACCACCCGGGACCTAGATGGGAAATATGGTGAATGGGGTTATAATGAGAGGGGGAAGTGGTGTATATGGTGCCGAGAAGCGAGACCATGCAACCAAAATCAGGGTTTCCCATGTAGTGCCATCCCTAAAGCTAGTAGCCAATAGAAGAGATCGCATGGGACTAGGATACACCACTAACCATCAAATTGGATAGAGGAGACAAGAGTACAAAGCAAACCCACTCTTTCCATTGAATCCCCCCCACCAATCCATGCCCAAAAGTGTCCATGATAAGTAAACAAAAATACTTAACTACACAATGAAAAGCCATACCTTTAGGGTTGGAAGGCCCACCTTCAAACATACGCTCATAACAAATGGGCGAGGGACCACATGGCTGGCTCAGGTGGCGGAGATAGTGGCACATCGAGCTATCTGGTGGCTGCAAGGGGCTATTGGTTGCCAGCTGAGGACCATCTAGGAGAAAAATTTTCTCCTATGGATATTACCCACGGGGTGGGTAACAGGGCCCTCAAGGGGGACATCTTGAGACATGTGTAGGAGTGCTGTAATGACCTAACCATAATTATATCCCTAAATCCTACCAAAATTTAACAATTGCAATTTAAATAGAAATTTATCAATTTAATTCACTCATACATACCTGGTTTTCGTGTTTGAAGTCGATCCTAAGTTGATGTAGCTCAAAATTTTCTCCTGTTACCACAATGACCAAAACCTCCCTGTCAAACTAAGCACAATTTGAGTACCCAGTTCTCGAATATTTCACAATTAAAGCACTCTAGCTCCCGTGCCCAAAAGCTTCAAGAACAGTGAAGTTCAATCTTTCTCTGTGGCTCTCTCATAAATTCATCCTCTATCTCCCTATATGTGTACTCCTCCTCCGTCTTCCTCTGTATAGAAATTTTCTTCTCCCCTATTCTACAATACCTTTCCTCCTTTCATACTGGACAGGTTACTCCACCGCTTCCAAATTTCTCCACCGCCTTTAATTCGACAACTTAAGAAGTTTGTAGAGGCGATCACCACCTTCTCTTGACCCTGAATTAATGACAATGCCTTTTTATTTGTAGTATATCTTTTTTATCATATTATATTTCCATTTTGTTTTTATTAAATTATTTTCATAGTATTATTGTTTTATTTTGGATTAAAATTATATATATATATATATATATATACATACTTCTCTTTATAATATATATTACTTTCCTTTCATTTTATAGAATACATGGTTTCTTTTGTTAGAATAATATATATATTATAATTCCTTTGTAGTTAGTTCAATACATTGCATTTACCTTTAGTTTTATAGAGTATAATTATATATTATGGTGGTGGTACATATGTCAAGTACCCTACTATATTCTTGTGAGTTAGGTATTTGCTTCAATAGTTCATTTGTAACCCTAAATATAGACATTTTTCAATATTAACCAATATGTATACTAGTGCAGTGCAGGCGATGCATGCATATGTAGCTATCATATGCATGCCTCGTGTGCATGCTAATATCCCTATGCTCCCTTTAATTCGAGATGGGTCATTACAAGTGCAGTACCTATCAAAGGAATAAAGGGTAGCAGACACATCTAGTCAGGTTGCTCCACCCTCTCCCTATTCCAGAGAGGAAGTGGGAGAGAATTTCTATGGATTTCATTATAGGGCTCCCCGGCTATGTAAGGGTGTGATTGCATCTATGTGGTGGTGGATAGGCTAACAAAATTTTCCCACTTTTTCGCTAGCCCTGTCAGGTATTCAATGTCATAGGTGGGTGAGATATTCTTTAGGGAGGTGTCCTAGTTGCATGGTCTTCCCAAGCCCATTATCAATGATGAGGATAGCGCGTTCTTGACGAGATTTTGGAAAGAAATCTTTTGAAATTGGGGGGGGGGGGGGGGGGGCACACACAAGCTCACACTTTGAATGTCTCCCTTGTGAGGAAATTTGAGAATCAAATTTAGGGCTTTCCTTGAGCTTAATTTCAGGAGTTTTCCAACTCTTTGCATTTCCTTGGTGCATCAGGATTTCGTGGATAATTATTTGTAGAAGTAGCAGTGGATTGGAGGATCTGGACTTTGAAGAGAGAATTTCACTAGTTGTAGTTGGAGTTTGGTGGCATTTTGCAAAGGTTGTGATTGAGGTGATCTTCTGGGCTAAATTTTTCCATTCTAGTAGTGCGCAAATGTCATTCGATTGTGACTGTGCAGGGGTTGAAGGAAGAGGAGATTGGTGGAGTAAGGTGTTGGAGAAATAATGAATTTTCGAAGGGAATTTCTTGCAAAGGTTTGTGGGGCATTTCAATGAGATTTTTTGGCATCTTCAGTAGGGCAATTCCTGAAGTGCGTACAACTAGCCAGTGAAGGGAAACTCACACTTTTTGTGGGCTTCTGGGTCAACTAGAAATAGTCCAAACCCTTTCTAGGTTTTTGTGGTTTGAGTGAGAGTAGGTCAGAGCTATTTTTGCAGAATTTTTTGAGGAATATTGAGGGCATAAACTTCAGTTATATCCCAATAGTAGTTGCAATTTTTTTTGGGCAAAGTGTAGATTTTGTGGGAGCCATTTGTAGCACTTGGATCATCATATCTCCACTTGAGTTTTGCATAGCTTGCAGTGACAAGTCTATTACCCCTCAAACTAGCAAGCGACCTAAAGGGGATCCTTAAAGGGAAAATGCTAGACCAAGAGAAACAAATGGAGACTTAGCAAGCCCAAAGGGATAGCTCAATTGGTTGAGCCCCCGCTCTTAAGTACCTCGCCAATCGGCAGGTCACAGGGTCAATTATCCTCGACGTCCTTGGGGTTAGGCCCTACTAGTATGGCCGATGAGCTTTAAAAGATTCCCTTCAAGGTTGATCTGCCCAGATTATCCTATGGGAAAAAAAATGGAGACTTAGCCCACTGTCACCTTAGCTAAGGCTCCCTACTATTTACAGACTTTCACCAATGGGAGGAGACCTGATATATTATGGAGTCACCAATGAAGGATAAATCAATAAGTGCATGCGAAGTGAACCAAATGATCCCTCTCTAGAAGAGGTTGAAAGATAGAGCTTGCTTGCTTTGTAAGCAAGGAACAATGTCTTCTAGGAGAAGGAAGGGAGGATTTGATGGTTAGGTTTATGGGATATAGCTTGCGAAGGAGTTTCCCAATCCCTAAAATCCTTGGTTGAAATTGGTATCCTGGATGGTTCTTCAAGAATTTCATTTACAAAGGAAAGGGACCACATGGGACCAAGTGGACCCAATCTAGGTTAGGACGAAAGATTTTAGCAATCAATGATGTCCTTAGCCTAGACAAGGTGGGGAAAAGGGTCAAAGAAAGAATATTCATTTAAAGGTGTTCAATTGATCTTGTAAGGTACTAACCTTGGGGATGTTAGGGAAAAGTTTGATCTCGGAGCTAGGGCTTGGATTTTTTCACAACTCCACTCTTGGAATGACCTCAAATTTGGATGAGGTCTTGAGGAAACACAAGCGCAGGAGAGGCTAGGAGATCGAACTTTTTGGAGGACTGTTCACGGGGAAAATGATACCCTAGGTCACCCAACTTGGCTAGACCTAGGAAAAGGTGAAAGAAATTGATTTAAGGTGACCACCCTTTGGTAGATCAGTGTCTTATTCTTGGGAGAATGTTGTCTATAATGAATATGAATGAGAACCTTTTGTTCTTGGTCAAGGAGGCCTCAAGACTGCTTCGCTAGCCTCCTAGGTCAAAGAGAAGCAATCTTGCAAATTTTATACTTTAATGTGCAAAAGGTGATGGCTTATCAAGATAGATTCGTTGATAGGTTATCCCTAAGTGATTTCATTCACATTACATGGCCCATACTTTGAGGGATGCTATATAGAGACAAAATTCCACAATTTTAACTAGTAAATGCATGCAACAATTAGCCCTAAAAATAGCGAAAATGCGAATCCAATGTATATGACAAAGTAAAACAAGAATAGAAAAAAAACATGTACTTACATGTAATAGAACATATCCAACCATCCACAATTTTACAGTAGAGAAGCTCTGAGATAAGATAGACCAAATCCAACATCAAAATTCATCCATAAAGCTCCAATTCATCCTTTAAGAAAAACTGCGAAATTATCAAGAGAGAGAAGAGATCCAATCCAAAGTGATGATGAGAAAATGAACTCATCTCACTTGTATTTATACACTAAAGAGGAGTTCGAATTAGCCTCCTTGGCCTACATAAGCCCCAAAAATAAAATAATGTTCTAATATTCTAACTTTTGGTGACAAGCCCACCAAACTAGCTCATAAATGAAATAATAAGCCTCTCAAGGGGTCAAAGAATAATCTATGCATGTTGTAGGGTCCTCTAAGAGGCCTATTGATGGACAAGGGGTTGGCCCCTTGTTCTCCAAACAATAAAACTGTGGTGCTCCCAATGGGTGTGGGGGCACAATAATAACCTCATGGGTCTCCAAGTGAGCCGAAGATGCCTATGGACCATCTGCAAGGGCTTTGATGATCTTATAGGGGATTCCACATCATATTACAAGTCCTGGGCCAACTTCCAAGTACATGGTACATCTGTGGGGCCGGTTAGGAAAAGGTGAACCGGGTGCATCTTCCTCATCCAGTGGGAGTGTCTCGAGCATCTCTACCCATCCTCGGTGATCCATGGAGTGTTGTCTACTACTGTGGAGGCCCATGGCTCTCAACACACACCCTACATGTGTCAATGTAACCCTATGGAGAATTAGGACCCCGTATATGGAGACTAAACCCAAGATGGAGACCATCTGCAATCCTGCATAAGATCCAATGCATCCCCTAGCCTTCCAATACAACAAGTCATTATAGAAATCAAGGAAATGAGCTTACCAGCCATGGACCATAGGTGGGGACTACATAATGGCCTGCCCTTCCATAATGATCTTTGGGATGTGCCAGTGTCTCCTAAACTCCAAATGGGGTTAACCAAGTATCCTATTAGGTGTTTCATAGTTCTAAAGGGGATAATATGTTCAAGGTACATCCTTCAGAAGGTGGTAGCATGTGACAGATAGGTGAATGAAGTAGGGGATGAGAAGGGGCAGCCTTGGGCCACATGCTGGGGTACAAGGGTAGCTAATAAAAGGGAAGCCCACACTTGGGTTTATAATATATAGGAGGGAGCAATCGTGGTACATGAGGTGCCCCAACCTTGATTTTTCCACCCTTCTTTATATGCCTTTTCCTTTTTTCATTTTTATGATTTTCTTTGATTAACTACTCAGGCCTCAAGGGGTAAGAGCATGATGCATAAGATGTAGCAGTGAATACCCCCTTTTAAGGTAGGGTAGTTCATTGCCCACTAGGGGTTGGGACAATCATGGGTTCCTATATGATGAAGGAGGCTCATAGAACCTATAGGAACTAGGGTGACAACCATGATGATGGGCTAGAGCTCATTTATTGGCTTTTGCCCACATGCTAAATGTGTTTTTCCTGGCCATCTTTTGTCTTTTGTGGTACATTTCCATGTTGAATGTGGCCAAATATGATTTTTTCTTTCTTTTTATCTGCATCAACCTCTAGGGAATCATTCCAGGTTTGACCCAAAGTGTGGGCGAGGGGAAGGGGCGAGCTAACCCTACGTGGACCCAGTGGAGGAATGTGGACCCAAGTGGGAGAAATGATCAATGGGGTAGTAATGATTGGAAAGAGTGTAGTATGAGAGGATAAGGGAGCGGGACTCTGCAACCAAAATTGGGGTTTCCCATGAAATATCATCCCTAAAGCCAAATGGTCAATAAAATAGATCCCACGGGACTAGAATGCAAGGTTAATTTCCAAAAGGGGTCTAGGGGACAAGGGCACAAAGTAGCGTAGAAAAAATCGGGATTAAATCCTCAAAAAGTGATTTTTTTTGCTAGCCAATTTTTTCCCATTTGAAAAAGCTGGAATTAAATAAAGAAAGTCGGGATTAAATTAGGAAATCTTCCAAAAAATCGTGAATGAGGTAGTTTCTTTAATTATATATATATATATAGATATATATATATAGATATATATATATATGTATATATATATATATATATATATATATATATGTATATATATATATATGTATATATATAGATATATATATATATATATATATAGATAGATATATAGATATATATAGATATATAGATATATATATATATATATATATATATATCTATATATATATATATATATATATATATATATATATATATGGATGTATTATTTTTATTTTTTAAATAGGGATTTTATTGAAAAAGTCCAGATTTTTTTGAAAAGGTTAGGGTTTTTTACAAAATGAATATTTTTGTATTTTTTTAATTTTGCCGACTTTTTCAAAAAACACCTGACTTTAAAGACTTTTTCAATTTTTGGAACCTTGCCAATTTAATCTCGACTTCGACTTTTTCCACATTGGCACAAACCTATCCCATTATTTCCTCGGAATCCCCCCATTAATCCATGCCAAGAAGGGTCCATGATAAGCAAACTACAATAATCAATTATCAAATGACAAGGCATACCTTTAGGTTCGGGAGGCCCACTTTGAAACTTACCATCATGGTAGATGGGCGAGGGACCACATGGATGACTCAGGTGGCGGAGTTATGGCATAATGAGCTAGCTAGTGGCTGCAAGGGGCTACTGGCTGAGGACCATCTTGGAAATTTTTTTCTCCTAGGGATATCACCCATGAAATGGTGGGTAACAAAGCCCAAGTTCTATCTTTCTTGTCATTGATGTACTCAACTTCCTATATTAATAAAATGACTCAGCTATTTTTCCCTATTTCCTTGGTGTACTGATTTTGCATCTGTGATTAAATTTTATTTGTTGTTGCTAGTGCATGTTTTGGTATCTATTGTAAATTCTTCCATTAGAAATATTACATTTGATAAACAAGAAAATTTTGTGTCCTCTAATATAATTATATTGATTAGAGAATAGGCGGCCCTTTAAAGTTTCTTTGTCCATGTTATGTAACAATTTTTGGTGTCAAACTTGCAATGTAATGTAATTGTCTTTTTAGTGTAAATTTGAAGGAACAATTCTGTAAGTCATTCCTTGTCTCGGATGATTTGGAACACGGAATTTGTTTGTGTTCATTATAAAACAGATTGGCAATAGGGAAAATGATGAGACAAAAGTCAACATGGAAATATGATTCTGAAAGGAGGAATTTACTTAAAATGTTTTCAGTATTCGTATTTTTTCATTGCAATATGTACCTTACTGATAATAGTGATGTTTCTGTACAATTTTATCATGCAGTTATTCCAGCCTATTGAACTAGAATAGTTAATTTGCCGCAATCATGTACTTGATTTTGAAGCACTGTTTGTTTCTTACCCCCAAACCTTGATTGTTATTTGCAATTTTAATATTCTAGAAGCTCTTCTTTTAGATGATTGTGATTTGTGTTCATATTTCTGTTTCAAGTTGTCTTTATCATTGGAATTATAGTAGTTAACGATGGATGGATATTATATGTAGAGAGAAAAATATAGTATACGAGGATGGTTATAGAAATGATAGTCGTGTCATCTGTG
The DNA here is from genome assembly GCA_031772625.1 of Pinus tabuliformis. Taxonomy (NCBI): domain Eukaryota; kingdom Viridiplantae; phylum Streptophyta; class Pinopsida; order Pinales; family Pinaceae; genus Pinus; species Pinus tabuliformis. Next base: position 1,742,383,925 of record CM062817.1, on the reverse strand, counting down.
ATTTTTGGGAGGTATGTTATGTGCTTATCTGATCATTTCCATCTTAAATGTGTGCGACTCTGTCTATTTCTAACATTTTTTCATTTAGATGTGTTAATTTATGATATGTTTTATGCTTAGAGTAGTTTACTTATTTTTCTTATTATTATCCATAGATTAGCAATCACATGTACGTTAAGTAAAGTGCAGATAGAACATTAAACGATTGATAGAAAACAAGCCAAGACAAGAGACACAAGATGTGGCGGCTAGCTAGGGACAAACCCCAATATCGGGAAACCATTTGATCAAATCTTCCTTTATCTTCAATAATTCAGTAGAGAGAAATAGTACAAAAATATGATTTACATCAGCAGCAGCAAACCCTAGATCAACCCTAAACTAGGGTAGTCAATATCTTGCAAACCAGTGGTCGGATCGGCTTGATTCCTTCACCAAAAAATGCGACCTTCCAAAGAGAGTCATGTTCACCTATAGTGCAGTTCTGAGAGAGAGAATGATGGTCAACACTGGTCAAACTTCCGATCTGCAGTTGCAGCCCTAAATTCTCTGTCCTTCCTTCCACATGTGTGAGAGAAGAGTCCTTTCTACGCAGGAGAGAGAAGAGACTCTTTTCTGCATAGGAGAGACAAAGATGTGATGAGATGTGTGTGTCCAAATGAGGAGGAGACCTCCTGTATTTATATGAAAACGTTGGGCTTGAATAGACTGTTGGGCTTCTGAGCCTACATAAGTTGCTGGTCGACTTAGACAATTAGTCCATAATCAAAATAAATTCATATCTCCATAAATACTTATCGGAATTGGATGATATTTAGATCAATCTTACACCTCTCAACGAGAGGAATCTAGTAAAAATATTGTCAACCATGAATAAGATGACCCACATGGAGTTTGCCCCTAGTTGCCAATTTTAACAAGATTGGAATAGATAATGCCTTTTTCTTTCATTTTAGACATTGATTTATTATCCTGAGAGGTGAATTTTACAACCTAGTATGAGGGAAATGTGTAATTACATCCATGCTCAAACCAGAGTTGACACATGTCCCTTCTAAAATAAAAACGAAATATTTAGTAAATAAAAAACAATGTTGGCAATAATTAAAAGTGTAGATAAATATACATATTTGGTTCATTGTTGTTGTTACAATCAACAACCTAGTATGAAGGAGGTGTGTCATTCCTTTCATGCTTAACATATAGTTGACATGTGGTATATGAAAGAATATATTAGTAACAAAAAAATTGCACTCTCAATCATCAATAAAATATTTCAATGTCCCTATTAAATAACATAATTTTATATCAACTCTCTATAGAGACGTTAAGTAATTTAAGATAAAAAAATATTATAATTTCACTTTTTAATGTGAAGAAGATGTCTAATTATTTTACTTTTAAATTTTTTTCAATGTACGCCTTAAATAAGATGTTTGAATATCAATTTCAATTTCATACATATCTATACAGAGAGACAAAATAAAAATGTATATAATAATGTTGACTATAAAACTATATAGATCCATCTTAATCGTGAATCTATGAAGTCCCAAGTGAAATCAAATCCCTTGAGGTGTAAACCTTTCTTCAAGTGCTATTTGCATGTCAAAATATTCTATCCCCCTCAACTGTCAATAGATCTATGGTTAAGATGGATCTATATTGATCTTATAAAACACATCTAATTAGATCTTTACAGGAGTGACAGTTACATAATTATGTCTGATATAAGATATGAGTTTTTTTGCTGTGTTTTTTAACCTTATATTGGCCTATGATTGTCAACTTCTAAAATCTCAACCTTGGTCATTCATCACTCTTGCAAATTTGCTCGTTTCTTTTGTTTCAGCTTGATTCCTAGGTGTTGATACATGTACCTTTAAATTCTGAAAGTTGAACTTGGAGAATCTTGAAAGAGACAATCCTAACAAGTGTGGCCATTTTCAGCAAGCCCTTCCTCCACGAGTGAACTTGACTTCCTTTTACATTGATTCAAATGCACTCACCAATTGCTTGGAAGACCAATCATGTTTGAATGTTGCTTCCCATTTATAAATTAGGTTAGTTGCTTGGAATAATGAAACTTGTATGTAAGAGCTTTTGAACTTCTTTTGTGAGGGTTGTAGTCTTGTGGGACATAGGCCTTTGCTTTGTTGGACTGTGTTAGTGAAAAGAAATAGATACCTATTTATCACAAGATTGCTAGAAAATTTCTTCATTTGTATAAGATATTTTGAGTAATAAATGATTTATAAGATGGATAAGATCATCCTCGTGGCATAGTTATATGTATTAACTAGTCATGAGGTCAATGCTATGAAACTTTTGTTGAAAAAAGTGTAACTAGGTTCATTCAACATAATGACATGATCTTTGTAAATGATGTAATAAAAGAGAATAAATTATTTTTGTATATCTTGCTACATGGGTTTCATGAGCACGAAGTGTCATTAGGTAAAAGACTTCTTCTTAATGTCTTTAGGATTTATTAATAAAGTCAAAGAGTCAAGTTATGTATGAAGGAGCTCTTTAAGATCCTATGTAAAATGTATTCAAGTCAAAGCATCCCTCCAAGACCAAGAACACTCCTCCATTGTCAAGCTCAAGAAGTCTGCAAGAAAATCGATAAGAAACTCATCAAGTCGGCTTCACTATTAAATTAAATATATTTATGGCAGTCATGTCAGCTTGGGTAAAAGACATGCTCGTTCACAAGTTCAAGTCGGCTCATTTTGGAGCACAAACTACTATAAATAGGTGGCTAGGGTCTGCGCAAAAGAACAAGCACAAAACTCACATTTCTCTAAACTGTGGATGGTTATGAGGTGCAGAAGGGAGATCTCGGTTGGGTACAGATCTCAGAAGGCCTCATCAAATGCAGTGATGATCACAGTGAGTAAAGATAATAGTTCCCTCCTCCTCGGTGGTGTACATCTCAATGAAAGGAAGCACAATTATTATCTCTCAGTGATGAAGAGATCTTTGGAACCCTACACGAGCCCTAACAGTCTTGAAAAGCAGAAGTCTCAAAAGATATCACCGTATGGGAATTGGATATGTCTCTAGCAATCTTAGCATTCTAATGATGAAGATAATCCAAGTGATATCTCTATTACAGTCTTAGCATAATGAAAAGAAGTGGCAAGGGTTACATAGAAACTCCTATAGGTTCAATGAAGAGAATCACGATGATCCCACAGTAAAACATACTTGTTATCCCACTCCGCATACTCTCAATTACAGTTGTATCGATATTGGCATTCTAGATAGATGCAAGATATGATGACTGATATCTCAGTCATATACTTGATGCTTACTGTAATCACAGTCGTAATATATTCGTGATAATGAGGGATCTCTGGGATCATTGGCATAGATGTAATCATGATTGTTATAGGATTATGATTTTGATCTTGATATAACTCTCATATCTCAGTGATCTCATTGTCTCGGTGGTATAGTAATGATTTCAATGGTACTATTGTGAAGGTCTCAGTGTTGCAGCAATAGTGATCTCAATGAAAATACATCAATGATAATCTCAGTGAAGGAGCAGCAAGGATGGTCTCAGTAAAGGTGTAGCAGTAGAGTGATGACATCAGTATAACAACAGTGTTGATGTTCATCTCAGTAGTGAAAGAGAAATGGATTGATGTCTTGGTCTTGGAGTGGCAGGATGGGTCAAGGGTCATGGTCTTGGTATTCCTCAATTGGAATCTCTATAAGAAGAATTTTTGTGCGGGTTTTCCTCTCCAAGAGGGAGAGGTTTTGGCCCTCGCAGAAAGCCAAATATTTTGTGTTCTTGTCTCTTTTGTTTTTGATAGCAGTTTGATGAAGTAAACACACCCACTAATAATGACAAGAAGATCAAGCTAAGATAAAATTGTAAAAAAACTTCACAAATTGTTATCATGCTAAGAAGAATCCCTTAATTCTAAATGACCTAGATTCTTCAACATGGTATCAGAGTGCTAAGGTTAAGAAGTCAGAAGGAAGAGCAGAAAAGAGACATGCAAAGATCAAGTTTCAAGAAAAGCATCTAAGAAAGTTGAAGAATATCAAGATCTACATCTTGATCAAACCCTAGATCAAAGGATCAACCTACAACAACAGTATATAATAACAAGGGTTGCTGCCTATGTAATCAAGGAGACAATCTTCAACAACACGGTCTCTTATCTCCACAAAGAAATTGAAGACTACATCACCTCGAAGAAGGTCGAAGTCCAAAAACAAGTCTACATCAATAGTCTGAAGATGAAACATTCAAAACTCTTGTTCATGGCAACAGTTTTGGTGTCTCCCATAGCTTCGGTCAATGTCATATTAATGTTGCATACTACAAGGTTTGGAGAAACTCAGTATCATCCCTAATCATAAGAATCATATATACAAGTCAATTAATTTGAAGGCTCGAAGACAAGCTTCAACAAGGATCTTATCTGAAGGAAGCATCAATGCATCTAGCTCATCAACAACCATCATGATTAGGGTGAAGATTTCATCTTCACAATCAAGTAAGTATCGTTTCATTCTATAATCAAGTTTGGTTCTATGAATTCATGAATGCAAAGAGATCTGTAGATAGATGGTTCATCAAAGGTCCTTGCATAGAATAAGAAGGATTGATAGAATCCTTATGGAGAAGAGAAGTTAGTGAACAGGTCTCCTTTAAATTCATAAGAAGGAACTCTTAAAAAGTCCTCTCATCTCTATGTAGCAAGAAAGGAGACAAATAAGAAATATATGAATGCTAGAAGAGGTAAACTTTGAAATATAGTAAAGAAGGAGTATATTCATAAGATCTCAATTGCAAGATGTGGGAAAAATGATGAATATATAATCATCATTGATATTGATATTGATAAGCAAGGTAACAAACGTCCATGAACAAAAAGGTTACCTCAATCAACAATTTGTGATCTCTATGCTAGATAGAGAAAAGATAAGTTGAAAGGACTCAAATATGTGTAGAAAGGAAAGGGAAGGTTGACAAGACATAATACTACTATGGAAAGATTATGGAAAGGAGCTCATATCGTCAGAAGGATGGAGGAAGCTGAATGTGAGATGGTGTCCTCACCAAAGGGTCCTATCACAAGCTCCAAATATTTTGCAGACATGACCATGATAATAAGATCAAGATGCATTGTGGTATCATGGAAGCATTAGAAACAAGAGCTCGTGATATCACCATGGAAATAATGAAGGAAAAAATCCATGGCAATTGAACGTGAAGAATATAGCTCCTAGGAACCGCATTAGATATTAAAGGAAAGAAATAAGTCATCCAGGACAAGGCTCATCATGGAAAAATCTGCCAGGAAATCCAACATTTGGAATTCATGAGATGATGTCTAATAACATGAGAAATGAAGTAGATCAAGGGATTGAAGATTTTTTTCAATCAAGGAAGCTACTGGAAGAAGCCTAGATAAACTAGAGGTATGTATGCTTGTATTTGTATTTAATATTGTAATTTCATGACATATGGTTGCAGGTAACATGGATTGATCATGATCAAGAGAAAAAGGATCTCCTCCTCTGAAAGGTTGCAGGAAGGCATGAGTCACACTAGATGAAATCAACATAATATGTCCTCATATGAAGTATGAGGTGGTTGACTACAATTGAAGAACTCTGATTGAAATCTCTTGGAAATGGAAGATGTGAGGATGGAAGAGATCATGAAATATGAAACCATGATGAAGGAAATCAATATCCAAAGGATCAAGAAGATTTGACTAGGAAATCTCTTGAAAGGATATGAAGACTCTGATGGAAGTTTGAATGATGAAGACCCTTGACAACCAATATCTTTGGGAGATGTGTCCACATGTATGCAGGGTGTTGATACCTACAAGAAGATGCCACTGGAAAAGGCCATCACCAAAAAGGTAATATGTGATTTCTTTTTGGTGTTTGACCTCTCGGAAAAAGTCTGGGTATGTGTGCAGGGCCATGGTAAGAAGAGTTGTGAAGGATGTCACAACTATGTACCTTGTGATCTAAAGTGATCACCGTTGAAGGAAAGGTGAAGATAGATGGCCCTATGAAGGAAGCCCCAAATGTAAAGCTAAGGAGGATACTTTCTAGGAAAGAAGGAATGACATGATGGAGGAAAGTGATGGATGGTTGAACCCTACATGTGAAGAAATTGATGACATTGAAGTCTTGGATCGTCAGTCAACTAGAAGACCCTATAAAGTACTAATGATAGAGTCCTTGGGTAAGAGGGAGCTCTGGGAGGTTCCTATGAGTAAAGGAACTCGAGTAAGTTTCTAAGTGAAAAGAAACTTGGAACTCATCCCTGGCTAAGAGGGAGAGTTAGACACAACATTCTCGTCTTCAGTTTGGAAGAAAGAATGGAGGATTGTGTAATCATCTGGCATCCGACACTCTTTGAGGATGTGGTAGGGCATCCAAGACAAGAGTGGGCAAGAGGACTAATATTCTTGAGGGCTGGGAACCCAAGATGAAAATAGTCCTAGTAGGGCATACTCAAAGAATGCCCAGGCGGGTATGATGCTAAGAGAGACAATGATGATGTGTGTCTATCAATCATCTATCTTGCCAACATTGTGTGCTCTGATCTTAAGTGAGAGATAGAGTTGTTAGTCAAGGCCTTGCTAAATGAAAACAATGTTATTTGAAATGTTGCTATAACAAATGCATTGCAAATCCGATTCTTCTTATGAGAAAGATGCAGCATGATGAGAGGAAATATAGTGCAGATGCAACAGTGACAGTGGCAGAGCCATGAGCAATAGCACAGATGCAAAGGGAGTTGTCGTATAGATGTAGCAGTGGTAGTAGCAGAGCCATGGGTAGCAGTATAGGATGCAACAATGTAGAGGATGATGGGCAGCAGGCCTACATCAGCACAGGGACTGATGCCAAATGATCAGGGTGATACTCAGTGAGGAGTATTGCTAGAGCATAGTCTTCGCTAAGACGGAGTGTTGATTTGGGGTAGCATCAAATGTGCTCTAGCCACAGAATTTGGTGGAGAGGTTGGGGCACATGAGATTTCCAATACCTAGAAAGGGTTTAGGCAGATTCTAAACAGTTTGAGAAATATTAAAATAATTAATATTTTAATGGAGTTCCTAAGTCTAAACTTAGGGAAATTAAAATATTAATGAGGAGTAATATAAAACTATGTTAGAATGGTCCAAAAGACATGGACCAAGCTAGATCTAATCTTAGCCATTGACTAGGGACTTAATCTCGGCCGTTGATATGTTAACAAGAAAAGTATAAGAGGAGGCTTGAGGGTCACTTGGAGGGTACACCAGATGATCAGTCATTCTATTCTCTAGAGCAGGGTTTGCTAAGAGAGATAGAATCAGTGATCGGACTTGCAGATGAGGGGCAATGAGTGCAGAGAGACAGAGAGGCAAAGATAGTGCTGGGAGATGAGCAAAAGAGCCAGAGAGAATAACGCAGTAGCAGCTAGGGCTCACGCAGAGGCAACCAGGAGCTGCCAGTGCTTCAGGGAGGCCAGCATAGGTGATGTAGAGGGCCAGAAGGCTGACGCAGGCCTATTCAGGGTGACACAGGGCCAGTGCTGGGCAGAGAGAGGCTGACACTGGGGTTTTTGGGGCAGATTGGAGCTGAGGAGCTGCTAGAGGGTATATTCGGGGTTTCAGTCGAGACATTTGTCTCAGACTGAGATATACTACTACCAAGGGAATTCTCTATTAGGTAAGCTAGATTTGATACCCAGATTGTATTCTGAAACTGCTTAATAAGAAAACCCTCAGATAGCGGCACCAGTTTTCCGGCATTGGGTTTTTCCGGGGACATTGGTCCAAAAATAATAGTGTCATTTTGTGTGATTTTTTCTATTTCCTTTAGTTGATGATCTGTAATATGTTGAACATGCACTAGTGTTTATTTTCAGTATTTACATGGTAAATAACTTGTTAAGTAACATAACAAGTAGGTAGGAATAAATCAGTAAAGTGCACGGAGGGTTTCTAACTAGTAGACTTAGAAACTTCAACATGGGATAGGAGAGCAAGTCTACCTTAGAGGTCAAGAGTTAAGGTTTAGTATTCAAAACATACCCGTTAGCTTAGTCTAGACTTGTAGTTTCCTTGTTTTTAAGGGCATAGGAAAAGTGTCGATCAAATGCAGTGATATATTGCATTAATATTGTATCTACAACAAGCAAAAGCTAGTTGGTATTTGTTTGACTAAGCGTTCAGACCTCTAATTGAAATCCTGGACACTGTCATTTTATTTCTTTTCAGACTTCTGAAACTAAGCCATCGACTATATTCCATCTTTTTTTGAAGACATCATGGAACTGATCCTAGTTATTCATTTATCCAGTAGGTATGTCTAGGAACCACGCTCTAGAATTTCCTTCGAAAGATAAGGCAAAGAGTTTCATGGCTACATATTCTTCTTCAATGCTTATTCTGTCAACATGCTAGTAAAATAGATCATTGTGTTGCCCAACTATGACTACATCATTCCCTGAAAAATTTGGCAACCATTGTTCAAACTCTTTGGGTGTTTTATTGGGGAATCCTTGAATGGCACTCATGTCCAAGGGCTTGAAAGCATTAGTGAGCCATGGTTTTTCCATTGTGGTTGAGGCAGAAGGACTCTTGAAGAGAGCTTTGGCTATAGGTGTATTTGGAGCTCTCTTCTTTTGGGGAAGAATAGTTGCTTTACTAAAACTTTGACTAGAAGCTACTAAGCTGGAATAGGACTTTGGAGTCACTATAAGAAAAACTTTAACTGTGGCTCTAGGATATTCTCATCAAATGAAATTGAAGCATAGACTTCAGATCATGAGGAAGACTCAACTCCTCCCTGATAACGGTGCTAAAAATGTTACCACAAAATCTAGCAGCCTAGTGCAAAACCTCACTAAGCACTTTAGTTAAGCCAACAATGAGATCAGGCACCATTGTTACCTTAGTGGTTTTTCTCCTATTGTTTTGTGGATGGATATTATCCTCACAAGGGAGGATTCCCCGACATGTCCCAAAGATAAATCCAAGAATTCCTAGGCTAAATATCCTCTATGGAACCTCTTAATTTAAACAACTCCAAAATGTGTTAAATAAGGTAAGGCTCTTGGTGAAAATGAGATATTGAGTTTAAAGAACCTATGGCCAAGTCTAGAGGCTTGAGATAAGTCTTGGAGATGCTCAAATAGATTTCAAACACATCCCACCATTGATTAAAGAATTGTTGTTATAAATTAGGGTTCACAACAAAGACTATACATCATGCCAAATTTATGATAGCAATGATAAATAGCCCAACAAATAATAATTAACAATAAAATAACAAAGACTATTTGGTAAGTAAAAAATAAAAAGGATGAAGTGAAGTTTTCATGTCTGGAAATGCACATAAATATCTAAGAAACCCTAGACTTCAGCCCTAAAATTATGGCTAGAAATTGCATAAAATGATCATTTTTCTTTCTTTCAATTTAATAGACGTAAACCTTAGTTATGGGAAAATACCATATAAGGTGGTTTACGCTATTTAATGCAAAATTTTCCAAACCCTAACCATAGTCTACAATGATGGACAAAAAAAAAAAACTTTTATGAGATTTACACACAAATACTAGTGCTACGGGGGAGGTTAACCTCCACCCCTCCTCTCCCTCTCGCTCCTGAATTGTGCTCTTGATGGAAGTGCTCAGGGAGCAACCCCGAGAGTGCACTCCAAAAACACTCCCATTTGGGAGCTATTTTCGAGAGAACGGATGATGGTCCTATAGAAAAAATTTCGCTCCCTAGCTTCTCTTCACAAAAAAAACTCACAAAGACATTCCAAATGCAAATTTTTTCAAAGGAACAAGTATTTTTGAGTGGGCAACCTAATATTCAAATCTATGGCCCTAGTATTGATATGCAAGTCATGGAAATGTTAGTAAAATTGGCATTCTCCTTTATCTTTCATTTTCATCATTTTACTTAAATTTTTAGCATTACCATGAAATGACTTGGGATGTTTGAGAGTGGTTCCGACCTCATTAGATTTCGTACAGAGACAAAATCTTGACTTGACATGCTATGTTTTTTCTATCTTATGTTAATTCCTTGAGGGTGATATTCATGACAAAGATCCCAAGAAAGGAAATAATTTTGCTCATATGTATGTATTTGTTGTAGCATGATGCTTTTGGATGCTAGAGGCTATCTAGAGCCTGTTTGTTGATGTATTTTTAGTTCAGAGATGGATTGCACTAGATGTTATTTCGGTTATGTGCACCCTTACATGCTATATAAATGAGAACTTGTAATTTGTGGACCTATTCTTGATGAATATTATAACTAAATGATTGATGTTATATGGTTTAATCCATGTTTTTTATGCTTTTTATAACTAATTTGTCATTCTACATGCTTGTGTTGCCATATATGCATTAAAATATATAAAAATATATATTATATAAAATTCACTTTTGATTCACTCCTGACCTGCAAGCATCTGAAAATTGTCGCTCCTTGCTTCTACTTGTGCTTCTTCTCCCGCTTCCAAGCAACCTAGACAAATACGAGTACCTTTCATCAATTGGGTATATGGAGTCAAAAGAGCGAGGTAAAAAATGGAAGACCTTGGATGGAGAGGGAAATAGAGGAGAATTTCAGTCACAACTTGATGATTTTAACTAAGAAGTGATATAAGGTCAAGGAATGCAATTCTAGTTTTCTTGAAGATGTTAAAGCCATAAAAGATACAACATATCATGAAGACATCATAAAACCCTAGTTCTACTACATTAAAAAAAAATGGAAGAAAATACTCACAATATCTGTAGGTCATCATAGTGTTGTTGGCTCGTATGCTGAGCAAATAGGAGGAAAGTTCTCCTAGGGTTATGTACTCAAGTGGGTAACCGTTCCCATTTGCTCATCATTGGCAATGGAGTTAAGGGCACAATGCATAATCTTGAAGCAAAGTGTTACATTAGGTGTTTGGATGGGAAAACTTAAGCACTATTTCTGCGTTTTGTCTTTTTTGAATGATTGAAGCCAAGCAGGTCATCTGATAAAAAGATTTGATGGAGTCCACCCTTGGATATATTAGAGGAGGTCGTTTCCTAGAGAGGCCATAAGTAAATTAGAGTGTTTCCTATATGTATTTTTTAATAAATTATGGTATTGTAATCTTTATCCATCATGATTATAGTTTATATGCAATGTATGCATATCCATAGCATGTTTATTAGCTGATCCTTCATTATCGAGTTGTTGATGCAGGTTGTTCATTCACTGGACGAGGAGAACAAGAGGAACCTTCTTTTCTTTGTAACAGGCAGTGATCGTGCTCCAATTGAAGGGTCTCGCAAACCTCCGGTTTGTCATTTCTAAAAAAATTTCAACTGTTCTCGTTTCCGATGTGCTCTTAAAATTGCTCTAGTGCATTGATAAGGAAATAGTTAAAAGTGTGCGGAAATTTCCAATACCATATTTGAAAAAAACCAAGACCTAAGTACAACAGAAAATCAGATTTTACAAAAATATAAACATATTTTCTAAGTTATCAAAAATAAATAAACCAATAAAAATCAGATTTGAAAAATCAAATCCATTCATAAATCACGACATTATATGAAAGAACATTTATTATGTGCTTTCAGAATATTATATAAAGTAGAAGTATAAATAACTTTTATTAACTATTATAAATATGATGTCAACGTTTTCTATCTATATATAAAATAACCTATTTCACATTTTATAATTATAAGCCAAAGTATATTATGATATGAAGTAGTAAATTTTAACTACATGCAAATAAAGGTAATTTGGGAAAGGGCCAGGTGTATGTTTTCAAACTGCAGTTTATCTATCTATAATGTAAGAGTTTATCTTTCTCGAGGCTATGGCTTAAGATTAGAGACATACGGTGGTAGGGAGTGAAAGTTTGCCTACTATAAATTGGTGGCTTGGAAAACATGTCATGAATCCACCCAAAATCCTAAAAACATAAAAATTTAAATATATGAGAAACAATGACAAGTCATAAACGTTAACTATATTCATGTTCATTTTAAGGTTTTTATTTGCCATAGTCTATCTGTTGGACATTTTGGAGGTTTTGTTGGCTTATGTTTTGGTCTAATTTGCTGAGAATCTGGCAAGAACTTGTTGGAATCACAAGTTTGAGTTGTGAACTTTCCACATTCCCAGTGCCCCAAAAGGTTTTTCAGGGTTTTGAATCCATTTTAAACAACAAAAATCAAGATTTCACCAAAAAAAAATCAACAAATTCTGGCCAAAAGCTCCAAAAATATCTAATAATTAGACAACGCCTTTCTATTTTTGTAATTTTTTAAAAAGTGGCTCTTTTCTGAAGCCATTGGAAAAAGTTGGTTGAGGGGCAGCATAGTTGAGCTAAACCTTATGACCTTAGAATGGCTCTTTCCCTATTCAATAAGGCTACTTATGTTTGGATTGATGTGATTAGGAAGAACTCTATATGCAATAGCTATGATATGGAGAATTTTGTCTTCAAGTCTTTCTTGGCTGTCTTTGAAAAATCGAAGAGCTTGCATGAGCAACAAGTTGCAATAGAGATCTTATAAATGATATTGTTGATACAATTTATAGTGCACATTTGGTGTTGCACTCTCCATGTGGGTTTGATTTATTATGCCAAAGCCTTGATCAAGGATTTGGTCATTTTATAGTGGATACTTTGCCTTTTTGTGATGCTACATCTTAAGAATTTGTTCAAAACGACATTCATATGTCTGAGTACTTCTTTGTGAAAATTTGTTGCAATAACTGATTTATTTCTCCTACTTATTTATGATAAGTTATTTACCAATACTTCAGTAAATACCAAAATAAATTCAGTTGTAGACTTCACAAACTAGAACTGAAAATTAAATGGCAAGAGAAACATCAGCATATGAACAATCACATTGACACACTTGTTTTTAGACAATCGTCCCCGGAAAAACCCAATGTGGGAAAACCGGTGTAGCAGATTTGAGGATTCTTATTATTGGTAGTAAATATTTGAATACAATCTAGGATACTCATCTAGCAATCTTCTACAAAGAAATACTGGCGGAAAATTTGAGTGAGTTTTACCTCACTTCACTCGACAGAATTTTAATAGATCTGGCACAAGACTGGCCCATCTATTTCTGTGTTGGCTCTGCGTCAGCCCTGTGTCACCTTCTCTACCCTTTGCATCAACTCTCTTGGCTATTCCGGCAGTTTCAACTGTTCTAGCAGTTCTAGATTCTACGTGACAGACAACTTTTTTGTGTCAGCTCTCCCGGCTACTGCCCTACCTCTCTGCAAACTCTCTTTGCCTCTTTGTTTTGTATTTTACAAAAAGTCCTTCTCCCGGATTCTCTCTGCCCCTCAGCTGCAAGATCTCCCCAATCGATTTTCCTCCTGAGAACTTCTCACCTCAGAAAATCGATTTCCTCAATCTCTCTGTGTGTTTTCAAATGAACCCCAAGCCTCCATTTTATACTTTTCCTATTGAGTCTTCAACGGTCGATATTAAGTCTCTAATCAACGGCTAAGATTAAAACATGACTTGATCCGCCTTCTAGATCATTCTCACCTATATTTTGATTAGTACCCATTAATATTTTAATTTTCCTAAGTTTAGACTTAGAAACCCCATTAAAAATATTAATTATTTTAATAAAATACAATCCAGGTGGAATTTCACCAAACGGTTTCTGGGTTCTTTAAAACTCATGTTCCTTAGCCTCTCCACCAATTTTGAAGGCTAGAGCACTTCCAATGCTACCAAAAACTAACCCTCCATCTTAACGAGAAAAGTGTTCTAGAAAAAATGCCCACTTGCATGTTGCTCTATTTCTGAAGCACCTTCTTTCTGCACTGCTATGCCACCAACACTCTACCACTGTTGCTACTGTATTGTTGCCCATGACACTGCCACTGCCACTACTGCATCTGTTCTACAACTCCCTCTCAAACGTTGCATCATTTTATTGAAAGGGATTTTCCAACATACCTATCTATTCCCAAAATTGAACAAACTTGGCTCTTCTTAGAGCCTTGGTGAGTATGTCTGCCACCTAATTTCATGTGGGAGTGTACTCCAATTGTACCACTCCACACTGAACATAGTCTCTGATAAAGTGACACTGAATATCGATGTGTTTGGAGCGATCATGAAATATTGGATTTTTAAAGAGCTTGATACAAGTCTCATTATCACAAAAGATCCTTCTCGCTTCCATCCTTCTCTTGAATAGATTTACAAACAATTTCCTAAACCATATAGCTTCACGTGTTGCTTTGCTAGCTGCCATATACTTAGCTTTAGTAGAGCTCAGAGCTATAGACTTCTGCTTCTTACTGCACCAGGAGGTCATCCTAAATCCAATACCGAAGCAATACCCAGTGGTACTTTTCCTATCTACTGAACTTCCTACCCAATTTGCATCAGTGAATCCACTCAATTTGATATCATTTCCCTTCGTGTACCTTAATCCAAAATTTATTGTTCCACGTACATACCTGAGAATGTGATTTGTTGCTGCCTAGTGCGCCCTTTTTGGTTCCACCATGAACTTACTAAGGGTGTTGACAGTATAATACAAGTCTGGCCTGGTGTTGACCAGATACATAAGTGACCCAATGAGTTGTTTGTATAAGGTGGGGTCCACTTTCTTGTCTCCCGAAGCATCTATTTTCTTCCAATTGGTAATCATTGGTGTAGCCATAGGTCAACAATCCTGCATTCTCAATCTTTTCAGAATTTCTAATGCATATCTTCCTTGGCCAAAGAAGATCTTACCATCCTGCTGCCAAACTTCCAATCCCATAAAATAGTGCATTAGCCCCAAATCCTTCATATCAAACTCAGTTTCCAGGTTCTTCTTACAATCCTCTATGAGTCTGGATGATCCTGTCAAAAATAGATCATCCACATATAATGCCAAAATCAATGGCTCACCTTCTACCAGCAAATAATAAATATTGGGATCAAATCACTCTTGATGAATCCCAGCTACTGTAAGTAGTTGTCAATTTGACCATACCAAGCTCTGGGTGCTTGTTTTAGCTCGCACAAGGATTTCTTCAACCTGCACACATGAGTTCTCTTTTCATGTGTTTTGAAATCTTCTGGTTGTTCGATATATACCTCTTCCTCTATCACCCCATTCAAGAACGTTGTCTTGACATCCATTTGGTGAATCTCCCTTCCCATCTGTGCTACAAGGGATATAATGGATCTGATAGAGGTATATCGAGCTACTGGGGAAAAGGTTTCCTCATAGTCTATTCCTTCCTTTTGCGCATATCCTTTTGCGACAAACC
Organism: Pinus tabuliformis; assembly: GCA_031772625.1. Taxonomy (NCBI): domain Eukaryota; kingdom Viridiplantae; phylum Streptophyta; class Pinopsida; order Pinales; family Pinaceae; genus Pinus; species Pinus tabuliformis. Next base: position 1,742,368,617 of record CM062817.1, on the reverse strand, counting down.
TAGCCTTGTACTTATCTATGCTTCCATCTACAGTATACTTGATCTTGTAGATCCGTCTTGAACCTACAACTGATCTGTTCTCTAGTATTGGTACAATTTCCAAGACATCATTTTTCATGATAGAACTGTACTCTTCTACCATGTGTTTGGTCAATTTAGTGAGGTCTAAATTGCTATTTATAATGTCAACCCGGGGTTCGTAAACTGACGAAGTGAAGTGTACTATATGTACTAGATAACCTTTTCCTTAGTCTTTTGTCGTTTTTAGTTTTTTTTAAGTTTGTTTTTGGATTTATCTTTCCCTAATGTGAGATGCTGAAAAGGTGATAAAGCAAGTGAAATATGGATGATTATGGTGATCTAAGTGGTTTTTCAAAACTTAAAAGAAAGAAAGCTTTAAAATAACAGCAATGAAATCAATTCTTAAAAAGAAATAAAGACATCAAACAATGAACTAATGACATCGGCCCAGTATCTTTGTTGCTGAATGAAAATGAAAGTGAAATCTACACTAAATTCAATTAGAAGTAAGAACAACTAATCCACACTATTTCAACTCTTCAACTCAATCTTGCTTGTGAAAAGATATCATGAAATGTTAAGCAATGTGAAATCTAAAAGAAGTTAAACTGCACAAAAGAAACTAATCGCACTACTTTAACTCTCTTGACCTTTTGCCTTTCAGCTTAATTTACCCTATGAGAAACAATCATGAACAAGTCAAGCAATGTGAGATCTGAAGCAAACTAAATCAAGCTATAATGAGTGATATTCTGGTTCCTAATAAAGTTATTTGATTATAGAAAGAAACCGTTAACAGATGAATAGCATGATATCTAAGAGCAGAAAATAAATGTACAACTTAAGGAAATGACAGTACTGGAAATCAAACTTCAGAAAACAAGAGTCAGCGACAAAGACAAGATGATCTCGTATGCCAGTAGTTATAAAAAGAAAAGGTGAAAAATTGCCCCGGGCTGCCTAAGAAAACCTGCAGAAAACACTGATCAGTTGTAACCATAAAAGAGCAGCAATGAAAATGTAAATCAACAGAAATCAAAAAGCTTTGTTATGTACAGCTAATATACATGATGACATAAAACGCAGCATTTAAATGACAACTGTACAGCTAATATACATGAACATGAAAAAAGTAATGCAAGAGTTAAAGGACAATTGTACAAGGCTTTAGTGAACAGGGGCCCTCTGCCACTTCAGCCGATTCAACGAATAGCTACAAGCTTAAGTTTAAACCAGTCTTCTCATATATTAAACAGCAACGTAAAAGTGCAGTGGGGAAATACAACAACTTCAAATTACATTACCAGAGATTAACTTTTACAGCGTTCATGGACGCGTTATTTATAAGGAAAGAAAGCTAAACAGATTAACTAAATTTACGCTATTAACCACGCTACCAGAGACACGTAAATCCTCTTCAGCCCGGATCTAGGTAACTGTCATCATGTTTATTAAATCTGAGAGGTATGGCTGTTGGATTCACGCTACCAGGATGTCTTCGTGGCTAAGGACTGTGCCACGTAGCTTCACGTGCTAAAAAACAGAGCTACGCAGAGCCGTGCCACTGCTAGACACTTCCGTTGACTATCCTTTGCCCCTTGTTTGACCGTGGGATTTTATGGGCGTGCTGGATGATCTGGAGGGAAACGTTCCATGTCCTTGACTCTTGTAACTTGCCCATGTGGCTCGTTTCTTCAGAGGACACCTGTAGCATGGTGTTTGACAAAACGACTGCGGAATCCTGTGCTGGCTGCAGAAACCTGTGTCGGCTGCAGAAACTGAGAAGCTTCTGCAGCTGTCTGAACAAAATTCTAAACCAAACAACAGTCATCAGCGTAGTTAGAAAACCATGTCAAAAGCTCTTTTTTAAACTAAAATACAATGATTTAATCAACTTGGTGGATGAAATGAGTGGGAAAAGAAGGCTGAGAGGGTGTATAGGAAGGTGCAGGTTCGAGGCTCAACACCATGGCATCCACCCATACCTAGTGTTGTACGACGTCTTGAAAACTAGAGGGTTCTTTGACCTGAGCTACCAATGCTTGGTACCTGTCAGGTTGTCTACATTGCCTTTTCTCAACTCTAGGAGCTCCAACGAATTCCCTTGCATCCCTCAGAGTCTGTCGTACGTCTCGGCTAGTTCTTCCACTGGTGGTGGGAGGTTCCATATGTTCCTATTCCTGTCCCTGTTGTGGCACTCCTTACTCCTCTTCTCTTGAGGAGATGTTAGTATTGGTTACCATGCTTGAACCAAATACTTGTCTTCCTGTCAGATATGATCCCTATTGCTGGACTAGAGGAGCATCCTCATCTTGTTCTTCAAATAGAATCTCATGAGATTTCCTGAAGGCTCTATCTTCCATGAACTTTGCATCCCGCCTTACTACAATCTTTTTGCTGCTCAAAATGTAAATCCGATATGCCTTTGAAGTCTCACTGTAACCTACTAGATACCCAACTTCAGTAGGCTGCTCTAACTTGCTCCGCTTCTCTTCTGGAATACGGCAATAAGCTACACTTCCAAATGTTTTGAGGTGACTTACTTTTGGCTTCTTTCTTGTGAAAACTCCCTCTAGTGTCTTCTTTCCTAAAGCCCTGTGAAGAGTCTTGTTCTAAATGTGTACAACCGTGTTGCATGCTTCTGCCCATAAAAAGTTGGGTAGATTCTGATCATATAACATCGCCTTTGCTGCTCCAACAATAGTTATGTTCTTCTTTTCTGCGACTCCATTCTGTTTTGGATTATAGGGTGTTGTCCATTCTCTTCGGATCCCTTCTCTTGCACAAAAATTAGTGAAGTTATTATCCGTGTATTCTCCAGGTCCATTGTTTGAGCGCAATATCTTGATATTCCTTATTATCAGGCTTTCCACTAGAGCCTTAAACTCTTTAAACCGATCAAAGACCTCATCCTTGGTTTTCAAAAAATAGATCCAAGTTTTCTTGGAATGGTCATCTATGAAGGTAACAAAATACTCAGCAACATTGATGGCCCTTGTAGACATCGGACCGCAAATGTTTGAGTGTATTAACCCCAATACACTCTTAGCTCTATTATTGCTTTTGGAATATGCTACTTTGGTGTACTTACCTAGCACGCAGACTCTGCATGTATCATCATGCTTGGTAGTAAGAACTGGAACCCCTATAACAGTTTCCTTGAGCATTCGTAACACCCCATGATGTAAGTGTCCCATCCTCCTATGCCACAACTCATTTAATTCTTTTCCTCCTTCGACATTATTGCTTATCAATGCCATAGGAGACTTAAGTTGCAACTTCTATAATTTGTTGCTTTGAGTTCCAATCTGGGCCCTATTTTTCCACCTTAGATGCTTGAAATATACTCTATTACCAATGAAGTATACATCATATCTCTTATCTTGTAATTGAGAGACAGAAATCAAATTCATTCCCATACCTGGCACATGCAATACATTCGTGGCCTGAAGACTATCTCTTGCTGTTGTCTGGAATATAACGGTTCCTTTTCCTACTGGGGTGCACTTCGTCCTATTACCTATTGTGATTTGAAAGTTCATCTGTTTCTCCTGATAGCTCGAGAAATATTCTCGTTCTCCAGTCATATGAGTTGAAGCCCCTCTATCAATGTACCAGTCCTCGGCTGATGCAGAACTTGATAGGCAAGAAAACTCCTCTTCTAGCCTGGAAGCTAATTCAGAAATATTTTGATCCCTATTGTTCTCCATGCCATTTTTCGTTGCTTCCATCTTGCCTAAACCTTGCTCTAATACCATGTGAAAATTTGTTACAATAATTGATTTATTTCTCCTACTTATTTATGATAAGTTATTTACCAGTACTTAAAGTAAATACCAAAATAAATTCAGTTGTAGACTTCACAAAATAGAACTGAAAATTAAACGGCAAGAGAAACATTAGCATATGAGCAATCACATTGAAATACTTGTTTTTGGACAATCGTCCTCGGAAAAACACAATGTGGGAAAATCGGTGCAGCATATCTGAGGATTTTTATTATTGGCAGTAAATATCTGAATACAATCTAGGATGCTCATCTAGCAATCATTTGTAGAGAAAATATTGGCGGAAAATCTGAGTTTTACCTCACTTCACCCAACAGAATTCCAGTTGATCCAGCACAAGACTGGCTAACCTCAACTATTTTTGCGTTGGCTCTTCATCAGCCCTGTGTCACCTTCTCTGCCCTCTACATCAACTCTCTCAGTATTTCTTGGCAATTTCTATTGTTTCAGCAATTTTGGATTCTGCGTGGCGGGCAGCTTTTCTGCATTAGCTCTCTCGGCTACTGTGTTGCCTCTACGTCAGCGCTCTCGATTGTTCCGACAGTTCCCGGCAATTCCGGTAGTTTTGGCTATTCCGACAGTTCTGGATTCTACGTGACATGCAACTTTTTGCGTCAGCTCTCCCAGCTACTGCGCTGCCTCTCTGCAAGTTCTCTCTACCTCTCTGTTCTGAATTTTCTGGAAAGTCCTTCTCCCGGATTCTCTTTTCCCCTCCGCTGCAAGATCTCCCCAATCGATTCTCCTCCTCAAAACTTCTCATTTCAGAAAATCGATTTCCTCAATCTCTTTGTGTGTTTTCAAATGGACCCTAAGCCTCCATGTTATACTTTTCCTGTTGAATAATCAGCGACCGATATTAAGTCTCTAAGCAATGGCTAAAATTAAAACATGACTTGATCCGCCTTCTAGATCATTCTCACCCATATTTTGATTAGTACCCATTAATATTTTAATTTTCTATGTTTAGACATAGGAACCCCATTAAAAATATTAATTATTTTAATAAAATACAATCCTGGTGGAATTTCACCGAACGGTTTTTGGGTTCTTTAGAACTCATGTGCCTTAGTCTCTCCACCAATTTTCAAAGCTAGAACACTTTCGATGCTACCAAAAACTAACATTCTTCACATGGGAGAGTGTTACTACCCAAACTCTAAAGGAAATGTTGTAACCTCAATAGGAGAGCTTAGAGGTAACTAAAAGGAAAGCAACCCACTATCACCTCAATGGCCTTGCATTTCACTTAAAACTTAGGGGATGAAGTCTCCTAGTCTAGTGTGGTGTCCCTAAAGTAAAATTTGACCAAACGCATAGCAGAAGTGTGTGTGAACTAGCTTGGGTTGATTTGTGAATATGATTAATCAACCAATCAAAATTTCCTTAAGGAATGAGAGTTGGATATGCAAAAATGTTTGTATGATTGATGGAAATATGACACAAGTAGACCAATTGAAAGGCGAATTACATCAACCATGTAACATGTGCTAGAGCGCTAGAAATGGTTTGATCTACTCACAATGATAAAGTAAAAAAATGAATCACCACAATGGATGCTCAATTATTCCAAATTTTAAATAGCATTCTGAACCATTGGAAATTATGAAATGTCATCGCCATAAAACTACAATGTGAATTTTAGATGTGTTGATTACATAGAAATGCCTTACATGTGAAATGCATGCTAGCATCATGATTCATAACATATCAATATAAATGATATCTTGTCCTAAAATGTATAAATCATAAAGATCCAAAATATGAACAAAGTTACAAGAGTTAATGCTTTAAATTCCCAAATTCATATTTATGTGTAATTTAATATGATTGGACAGATTTGGATCATCACCATTTACCATAAGTTTCACCACAAGAAAAAATGTGTAGTTATACTTCAAATCCAAAAAGAGTTTTCATTCAACACTTAACCATGTCATGAGGTGATGATTGAGGTTGCCCTTCATATACTTGAACCTTTCCAATATGATTCATGACATGCATGCATGTTTTATATATATATATATATATATATATATATATATATATATATATATATATGATTTAGAGTATAACACAAATTTTGTCTCTTACAGAATTGATGCAGTGCTAAGGATAAACCAAAATATGGTCATTTCATTCATTCATGCAAACTTAATATTCCATTACCAGAATTATCAATGTGAAACATATAAAATGAACATTACAATTTAAGTGTTTCATAACTATCATCAAGCAACTAATTAATGTCCATGAGTTATCACTTATCAAAGAAAAACCCTTGTTAAACTCTATTTATGAAACCCTTATATGATGCAGATATTATTTTGGTGTTAAAGCATGATAGCAACTAAGACAAGAGTAAACAAAATTATTGTTAGATGTTGAATTTTCTACAAAGATATACAGTAGAAAATTATTTTTCTGATAATTACTTCTAATGATCTTTAATTAATTTTTCTTATCTCACTGATATCATTTAGCAATTATACATATAAAATCTCAACAATAAAGTAGTGAAAACAATAAAAACAATAAAGATTATAGAAAGATAGCCATGCATAATGGAGAACAACAATTCCCTCGGAAACCAAAATTGTGAGAAAACACAGCAACTCTTCTAGGAGAAATTCTTCTTCAACAAGGTTTACAATGAATTGTCTAGAAATCTGTGCCAAAAACCAAGTCTAAACTTCAGTCACCTCATCCTTTTTCTGCTCCCATGAGTGTCTTATATAGAAAAGATGATTATGAATGAGTGATCAAATGAAGTGTCACAACATGTATATATATACAAGTGGTATAGGTGTATTTACCCTCAAGGGACACACCCTTTCATGGTGGGGTTGACATGTCCCTTTTGAACCTACATGAAACTCAAATAAAATTTATTTTATTTTAATTTCCATATTTTTTCCCAGCAAATTTAGTAGCCCTCTTGGCATGTGAGAATACCTCGTCATGCTACACAAAAATCAACAGATTTATGAGCAAGAGCTGTATCAAAACAAGTTTATTCTGCTATCTTTAAATAAAACATTAACCACAGAAAAATCCTAGCCATTAACATGTCAATCTTTAGGCTCTAAAAGCAAGTCGTTGATGGTTTATTTGCATTGGTTTAATACGTTTGGTGTATTAGAGCATAACACAAGTGAAACATCCCAAAGATTCAATGCCAAATTTACTAAACCAACTCATTAAAACCTCCAGTGCATTGATATATCAGCCGTAAAATGTGAATCGTTTGTCCATTTAAGCAAATTGTTTGGGTTTTCAATACATCGTTTAGATTTATGTGATGGATTATAACTCAAATATAGTAAAAAATCAACTAAACACGTGCCCAAACATGAGTGTGATCAGTCATTGAAGCTTGAATTATCAATACACTCCAGTATTTATAGAACCATGAAAGAAACTTTTAAAACCTCAAAATTGTTTGGTTAAATAAAGCATCATTCAGTGTACTTGACAATGTACTGATTAGATCCATAAATATTTGAAATTTATCCATTTGATCTAGGAAAATTATGATAAAACATTTCGTGCTTCAAGCGAAATGTGAAATGATTTACAAAATGTACTTTTAAGTCTAAAAATTCTAAACTTCGCACAAAGACTTGAGTATACCATCTAAATCTAGAAAATAAACCAATAAAACCCTAGGTTACAATTTAAATAAAAGAAAAGTGAAAAAGTTTAAATGAGGAGGAAAAAATGAAGAACACCAGTGCTTGACTTCTACTTGAGTTGTGGAGTCACACTTGGCCACTCTTGAGGCTCTGTCCTTGTATCGGACCTTGAGATTATAGGTAACCATTAAGTGGGCCTAATAACTTCCCCTAGATTTACTAAGTAATTACCTCACAAGCTCCTCTAGCTGTAGCAAGATACTCCTCATACGGCATTTTGCTAGCTCTTTTATCAAAAAAAATAAAAAAACTTAATTACATGAAACACTCTTGTTCCAGAAATATCAAAGCAAGCAACAACCTCTGGACATGAGGGATGTATTTTCGATGTATTTTCAATTTCGAAAATTTCCTCTTTTCCATGTGCTTTTACTTTTTTTCATAATTTAATGTTTTCTAAAAATATATATTTGTTGTGATTCCCAACCTGCCATTTCCCCTAAGTTGGACAAAGCTTAGGGCACATATACCAATGTTCAGGAAACCCATACCCACGTTCTGGAAACTTGTGCAATATGGTTAATCTACATTAGAATTGTCTCTGAGGGAACCTGATCAACTGAACGAGCCTACTTATGAATTTCTTGAATCATGGTTGATGCTTGGAACTATGTGAATAGGGAAAAACTATCTTGAAACAGAGGGAAATCTGATCTAATGAAGTTGACATGGAAATGATTTATCTTATTGGTTAAATACTTATTCCTGTCTTTAAGTATCTTTTGTATTGGACGTCTCAGGTTCACATTCTGACAGGTTACCCAGTGCTCATACTTGTTTTAATCATTTGTTGTTGCCTGAATATGAGAATAAAGAAAAGGTATTTGGCATCCTCTTTACATTAATTCTGTGAAAAAAGTTTATATCATATATTTTTTTGTTCTCTAAAGGGAATATTGACCTGCATTCATGTCTTTGATTTCTTAAGCCTTGGACATATGGCTGAGAAATGTTCATGGATTTGTTTTGTTTTACAGCTGAAGGAACGGTTGTTGATAGCAATCAATAATTCACAAGGCTTTGGATTGATGTAGGGAAACTTAATTGTTTCAATGTTTGAGGTTTGTATAATAGAGTCAAGATGGCTCTTAAAATTATGTTGTAAGAGAAAATAGTTGTACAATCTACACAAAAAATTTGCACTGTATTAGCTTCTTGCTCCAAGAACAGAGCTTGTATTAATATGAACTATATGAAATGTCTAAGAACACTGATTTCAAGATCTCTCTGCTAAGTTATACTGTCATGATATCAATTCTATTGTATAATTTTTATATAACATGGTTCAAAGGAACGAAATATCAGCCTTATCAACTGTAATAATTTTATACACATAATGATGTTAGTTAGCAGAACTTTCACTGACCGCCTTTTTGTGAGCATTCACCTAATGTGAACAAAATTGGATTTGGACCAATTTAAAAGATTCATGTTATCGATATTCATCTTCGCGCTGTAATGAATAGAACTATTTGGAAAGAAAAATAGATGATAAATATTTAGAATTAGTACTCTTTGACAAAGGGGCCAGGGAATCACAATAAAATTTTAATGCAGAATGATTCCAATCCCTCAATTCTCAAAATTATGGTATGTTTATCAATTTAAAACGCTAATTCATTTCAATTGAATTATAAAATCATATATTTGCAAATTATGTCAGCCTGCCCTAATTTAAGGAAAGTGCTCAAGCTTGAAAATGCCACTTACAATAATGGCCCTAATTTAAGGGAAGTGTTCAAACTTGAAAATGCCACTTACAATAATGGCGATCCAAACTGTATGTATACAACAATGTTCCACCTAGTTTATTGGGCACGGAGAAGCATATAGGTGGCAATGTGCACCTGATAATTGTGGAGTGATCTTCAAAATTTTAAGGAATGTTAAATAAGTCTAGTCCAAGATATGGACATGCCCCAAAGAGAGGAAAATCTACTATATAGAAATTTGAAAATATTGAAAAGATTAGAAATGGATTTATTAATGGTGATCTCCATTCAAAAGAATTGAAATGGTAGGTGAGACAAGAGGGTTGAAAAAGAAGTTTTGAATGTGTTATGTTAAAATTTAATGTACTTTCTAATCCATGTTATTCCATAAGCATTAAATGTTAATACATGCTAGCATTCAATGATGGTACAAATATTGTTATGTTAAGTGGGCTTTAATTATTAATTAGATAGTGACTGTTATGAATAATTATATAGAAAATAATGTAAAATAATATAAATGATAATAATCATAAATAATGATTAGTTAATTAGTAACTAGGTTGAAAAGGCATGTTTAAATGAGACATGACTCTCCATGAAGAGACACCTGCTTGGTATATAAGCAAGCCTCTCATTCTCATTGTAGCAATCATTCATATTCATATATTTAATATAATATTTATATCCTCAATGGATAACCTCATATTCCAAGTCTTTTGAGTAATTAATCTGTAGAAGGAACTTTGTTCGCTTCATTTGGTATCAGAGATGTTTGATCCTCTAGCTACTTAACCGCTACACACAGAGCCACGCTCTCCAATCCAAGCCCTTGGCCATCAAGGTTTCATCAACATTGTTGCCGTCAAGTTTGAAGCGTTTCGCTACAAAAAGTTGGAGTTTCTCCATATCACCAATCAGGCTTTTGACCATTAAAAAAAAAAAAAAACCTAACAAATAGTAAAGAATAAATAAATAAAAATAAAAATAAAATCATATAAATATAATGTATTAATAAATAAAAAAAGTGCAGCAGCTTACCTTGGCCACATCCTCTGCCAGCCAACACCATCTTTAAAAACACATTCATTGTTCTAGTTAGCATACTTCACATCGATTAGCTGACCCACAATGATAATTACCACTTCCTGAGGATGTAGAAATTGATTGCGACTGTTACTGTGTATACAATTTTTTTTTGCTGATGATGAGTGGCATTTGTAAATTATAAAAAGGGTAATATAAATTCTAGGTATGTACGCTTGAGACGGCAAGAATTTTTGTTGAAATTGATGACGTTACATAACACATTTGCTAGTGTTGGATTAAATACATTACTAGCATAAAAATGATATTTTTAACACTTCCATTGTCCCTCTATCCAACTCAATCACGATTGTGCACTTACAACCACCGTCCAATGTACACTTTCGAAACTCCAAACTGCGATGATTTTTCTCCCATGCACATCACCGCAGGAGTTTTCCCTTCTGTCGGCTATAATGCTATCTGCTGTCAGAATCCTCTCCCCTGTCGTTTTGGTGACCGCGGGTCAACAATCACGTTTGGCACTCAAACGGTGTGACTATGGTGGAATAGTCTCGCCCTTTTGAATAATAATTTGATACATATTAAAGTTAATTAACTAATATAATTAATATAATTAATTAATTAATTGAATGTAATTAAATAAAAAATTATTATTATTATTTAAAAAAATAAAATAATAAGTTTATATATATATATATATATATATATATATATTAAAAAAAATTAATAAAAAAAGGGGGAGATAAAATAAGTGAAAAAAAATGAAGGAATCTCTAAGTAATGAACAAAAACAATCATTCACAAGAGATATAGAACAATTAATGACAATACTTGAGCGACAACAAGCTGATTTAATGAGGAGAGGAAAAAAATGGAATCCCTATTCCAAGTTGAATGTCCTTCGTCACTCCCACAAAGCGATGTAATCAAGTATACCAAGAAAGTGCAACTAAAAGATCAAGAAAATGGAAAAACAGTCAAACTTCAACAAAACAAGAAAGCGTTAGAACACAAACATAAAAATCTTGTGGATATGCATTACAAAGAAATAATGGAAAAATTATTGGCACAAGTGAAGAAGACTAAGGTCACAAAGAAAGAACTCAAGAAGCACTTATCACAACAAGAAGAGGAAACCTTGCATTTAAATAACCTTAATAAAAATTTATTAGAACAAATCAGAGATCTAAAAGATCAAAAGCTTAAAATTCAAAACACTGAAAATGAGGTTGATAAATCAGAAATCAAAGAACTTTTACGTCTGAGAAACCATAATCAAAGTCTACTCACTCAAATTAAGAAAATTAAGGATGATAAGAAAGCATTAAAAGACAAGTTGGAACAATTCACTCAAGAAGAAATATCGAAATCCCCAGTCGTAACAATCCAAGTTGAAGATAAGGGAGCGAATACCGATCCAGTGAATATGACAAATCAAGAAGACAAGTCAGTTGAAGAAACGACACACTTAGATATTGCAATTCAGATGATTAACATCCCAAGTGAAGGTTTTGTAACCAACTCAACAATATCGTCCCCTAAAGTAAATCAAAAGATTTCCACACACTTATTAAGGGAATGTCAAACCAAAAAAGTTCCCTATTAACATCTGAATCATGAGAGTAGACAACTCAACCATGCTACGTATCAAGACCATTCAGACTATAAACAACAAACTAATGTTCCATAGAATAGTGATGTAACCTCAATCTAGTCCTATGATGACAAGTCGTTACAAAATTCCAATGGAGTCATCTAACGAGGTGGAGGAATTGCCCGAATGGCCAAAAATGGCCGGAATCTAGGCAAAAAAATTTCAAAAAATCTTGTAGGGGCAGTGTTTGAATCGTGTTTTCGATGGTGGAAATGGATTCAGCACCATCAAAAACGTCTAGGACACCTAAAATTTTGAAGTTTAACAACTATAGCTTGGATTTACAAAAATCATTGTCGGATTTTCTCTAAATATGACCGAAATTTCCACAACTTTCTGGGCAACCCCTCCGCCTCGTTAGACTACGCCAATTCCAGTGATCAGAATATTACACAGAAAATTAATCTAGGATGGTCTAATTCCTTTTCAGTGCGACAAATTTGTTTGTCACTTAGAAGATCATATCAACATGTATCGACAAAGATGACAGTTCCGAGACAGAAAGACGTTTGAAGCCAAAAAAGAGATCAAGCCTTTTTCATTACAAGCTTTGAGGACAAAGCTTTCTGAGGAGGAAGGCAATGTTATGAATAAATATATAGGAAATAATGTAAAATAATGTAAATGCTAATAATCATAAATAATGATTAGTTAATTAGTGATTAGGTTGAAGATGCATGTCTAAATGAAACATGACTCTCCATGAAGAGACACCTGCTTGGTATATAAGCAAGCCTCTCATTCTCATTGTAGCAGTCATTCTTATTCATATATTTAATATAATATTTATATCCTCAATAGATAACTTCATATTCCAAGTATTTTGGAGTAGTTAATCTGTAGAAGGACCTTTGTTCACTTCAGTGACAAGACCACAATGAAAGAATTGATTGTGGGAGTTACATAGGAGAATTGATTATGAACATAACAATGATTTATTGTCACCATTTTTTGCTTTTTAAATATCTATGAGTTGGAAATCAAAATAACAATATATACTATGAACATCATAACCTTTTCTAAAATGTGACTAAAACAAAAATAAATTAAGAAAAGTAAGGAGCTCTAAATATTGGGCATCATTGATCAACAATGTTATCTGAGCTAGGCTCTAATGGCATGTATCTCATCATGCCACATAGTATGAAAAGCATATGAAAAATTAATTTAATGCTCAAAAACAAACTTGCACCTACTCTTGTAATGAATGAATAAGGTTTAGCTCCTCAAGCATTGTCAATGTCATGAGAAGATCAAATGAGCCAGGGATTGACATCCTCCAAAGATGGTAGCATGCTAATGAACCTTACCCTGAAGTAAAACATAAATATTGATTCTACAAATAGCTTCAACAACTCTTAAGTAGATTAACACTCCTAGAATATGTGCTTCACTATCTTTAAATAGTGGCAAATTTAGAGGTATTAGAGATCCCACTCTTGACCAAATAGACCTTGGATGGAATCCCCTAACTCCAACCAATCAAAAACTTTAGTTTAAAGAAAATTCAAATGGACCACCCACTATGAAATTTGTGATCCCATCTATCTTCCATGTGAAAGGACTCCTATCTCACATTGAGGACTCAAGAAATTGGATGTTGCTAATGCAACACCAAATACATTGGCATGAAATCATACTACTACCATAGGTGAACAAACCTTCATCCCTAATCCCAACTAAAAGTTATAAGCACCTTTATGTGTTGAAGAATGTAACTAGTGTCAGTCTTCATAATTGTATTTGTCAAAACAAATTTTATTATAAAAGAAAATGACTTATTAAAGCATGGGTTTCATGCTTGGGTCATCAATTCTAGGTCAAATCCTCCATTGAAGGCTTCTAGGTTTTTTATTGAGTCAATAGAGTCATTGTCATTTTTATTAGACCCTCCTTGGGCTTTTGTATCATGTAAAAAGAATTATTTTTGAGTCAAAAATATCATTTGTCACCTCCACACCAAGTTAGCCTTATCCTCAACAAGTCGGCCTGGATTAGGGTTGTCCGACCCAGCTAGAAGGCTATAAATAAGAGACAATTCAACCTATTTGGTACACACACTCAAGAAGTTCAATCTACAACAAAGAGGAGCAGAAAAAGAGAGTGAAATTGTTGGAGAAGAAGATTCACTAGGAAAACCTAAATCGAGTTTTTGGACATTCTATGTCTCACATGTGGGAAGTTACAGGGTTGTTGTTAGAGACAAAATTATGAATCTATTATAGGTCCAAAGTTCTGAAGCTGAGGGCCAAAAATCTATGTCTAGGAGCCAAAATTATGGATTGAAGTTGCAATTGTGAATCTGGTACTTTGAGACTTTGGCAAGGATCATCTATAGGAAGGAAGGGTTGACTTGGTGGTTGGAGGAGGTTGTTATCTAGGTCTAAGAGGTCTTGGATTGTCTCATCTTGATTTGAATCTACTAGTGGAAGACTTGACTGTGTTTTCCCCTATAGCAGGGTTTTAGCCATGGTTGAGTGCCTATATCTGGTGTCCTTGATATTCATGTTTTGATTTCATGATTACTTGATGAGAAGAAGATAAAAGAAGAACATAAAGAAAGTTAATAAGAACACATGAATATCACAAGTAATTATCAATATAAGAAAATATTTATGTCTTTTTTATTTTCTAACATGGTATCAAAGCTAAGGTGAAGAAGGAAGAAAAAGGAAACTTGAAGATCTACTAATAAGGTCATTAATGAAAAGGATTATATAAGAAAAGAAGTCTACTATCTATAGAGACTATGCCAACTTCAATGAAGGGAGAAAATAAGTTAAAGGGAGCCTCCAATTACCAGGGATAGAAAAAGAGGATATATCTTATCCTCGCTAAGCATAAAGCTTTGGATCTTGTTCAAGGAAAAGTCAAGAAACCTAAAAATGATGCAAGAAAGGAGAAGTTCAAAGAAACCAAAATCTTGGCCACGAATCTGATAGTAGATGCAGTAAAGGACAACCTAATTCCATACATATCCAACATAGAATCTGCTCAAGAAATGTATGAAGCTCTTTTCAAGTTATTCACCATCAAGAACATTGGTTAGATAGTTAGCCTCAAGAATGAACTAAGGACAATAAGGATAACAAGAGATGATATTGTATCATCATATTCTGTAAGAATGTCTAGAATAAGATATGAACTCCAAGCAATAGCTAAATTTGTACCAGAAAAATAATTCATAATTGTTGCTCTTCTAGGTCTACCAAAATCTTGGAGTGTTTTTGCATCAGGGATTAGAAGTTGGAAGGATACTCCAACATATGCCTTGAGAATCCAAGGAATAAGAAGGGAGGTGGGGAACAAGCAATATTATCGATGAAGCTCCACCTAAGAAGAATAATGCTGAAAAATCGAAAATACTTATACTATTAAGTCCTCTCTTACATATCCTTCTTAGTCTTGTATTCTAAGTTTTGTATTGTTTTCTTTTATTTTTCGATTTCTAGAGTTTGTAGATCTAATATATCTTGTTAGAACATTTTTGAATTATTTTGATAAGTTGTAGGTATCCCTTAGAAAGATTGGATTAAGAGGGAGCCTTCACCATTTTACCAAAGGATAAGTATCTTGTTCCTTGTTTCATCCTTTATGTTTGGTTTCCTTCTCATATCAAGATTTGTTTGTAATATATGTTAATAACCTTTTTATATTTTTCTTGGTTAGGAAAGCTTGTAGAATACACAGGTTATGGAGGAGACTTCAAAGGAAGACTTGAATCAAGAAGGAAATTGTGTTGCAAAAGAAGCCCTTCAATAACTGAAGTCCTACATGGTTTGGTAAAGAACAACTCATGGTATGTCTTAGACTATAAGTTGTGTCACAAGGTTCTCTCCATGCAATAGATATGATCATTCTTTTTTGAAATTTGTTCCATATTACTAACATTCTTATGTCTAGGGTTTTGAATCTTAAAGATTCTTATCATGATGATTAATCATTAGATTGAATCTACCCTTGTTATACTATCTCTTGTCATTCTTGTGAAACCCTGACACTTAGTGTTCACTACAAAACCCTAGCCTCTTGATGCTAAGGGTATGTCGATAATGAAACCCTAATTCATTTAAGGGTTTTTAATAAAATTTAGAAATCCTATTCTTTTGAAGTTTAGGGTTTTGATAATGTTATGGTAAAAACCATGGTCCTTTAGGGTTTGTTGTTAATGTTTTGGTTATATAATGAAACCCTAGATTTTTAGAGTTTGATGAATCGGGGTTTATAAGAAAAAACCTTGTAATAATTATAGTAAGATCCTAGGAATGAAACCTTAGGTGTATGTTCGTTTGTTTGATCGAAACCCTATCCTGGTCAAAAATTATTTGATGTATTAATCTTGGGTTTACTTAGTAGATGTTGATGTGAAATGCTAGTGCATCCTAGATATATATTTGTGAGTATGTTAACTTAATTGTTAATACTCATGTCTTAGTTTGTAAAATCTAAGGTTCATAATAAAACCCTAGTAGAGATTGATATTCTAGGACATGATGATATTGTTCTCAATTATTGATAATAGCTATGATGATAAAATTTAGGGTTTGAAAACCCTAGTAGAGTCTGTCATGTAATTCTAAAAACATATTATTGAAACCTTAGATGTATAGTACAATGATTGGATTGTTATCATACAAATATCTAAGGCTTTATGTCTTGAAGATAGAGTCTAGGGTTTATGAAAAAACCCTAATAATAAGTTGAATTCTAGTATGTGAAAAGAAGTGACCCTTGTTGTTTATGAACCTAACTAAGTTTAGGTATTTGATATCTAGATTCTGAATGACATGATTTTGATATTGTTAACTTCATACTTTTATATATTTGTATTTGGTTGTACTTGTTATTAAAGTTTTGCTAATACATAATCTTCAAGATGTTGGAGATGTTTGTAATTGTAATTGTGATGAAGGAGGCTATAAGAATGATGATGATAAAGATGAGCTTGATGACATGAAAAAAAATGAAACATGTTTGATGTTCTTTTTCTCCCTAAGTTGAGAGGGAGCATGGTTAGAAGAAAGGGTACATTCCCCTAGTTAAGAGGGAGGGCATATTATGATGAATACCTTGAAGGAAGAATGAAATGAAAGAATTAATGAAAGCACTACAAATGGATGTTCATGATTCATGAAGTTGTATCTAAATAATTTGATGATGATATGAGTAGCATCAGGATGATTGAGGACCCCGAAGGTTTGTTTTTACCTATATATACACTTAAAGGTTTATTACTGAATGGGGTTGTGACTGTGAAGGGTCTCTCCATGAAAAGGTTGAATGTTTTGAAGCATGCTTGGAGTGGCGGATATATTTTTGATTTAGTTTATTAGGAGAGATGTAAACATCTGGGGCTGAGTCCCTGATGCTTGGGAAGACATCTAACCAACTTATGTGTTGATGTCTAGATCCTGAAGTAGGGAGGGTGGCATTGGTCATGGAGCTCTGACCTTGGATACACACCTAGATCCTTGGGTTGGTGATAGAGCTTAAAATCTTGATGGCACTTAGAGTGGCTAAATATTGAGTTCACCTTAGTCTCACCTAATTAAAGTACCCTAGGCAGGTATCTAATATGTAGCATTGTGTGTGTTAGAACTCTTCACAGTTCATATCATTTTGAGATCTTCCATATATATTTATATGTATGTAATTCTGAATACCTCTTTAGTTAAGAGAGAGTGTTGAAGAATGTAACTAGTGTCGATATTCATAATTATATTTGTCAAAATAAATTGACTATAAAAAAATAACTTATTAAAGCATGGGTCTCATGCTTGGGTCATCAATTTCTAGGTCAAAGCCTCCATTGAAGGCTTATAAGTTTGTATTGAGTCAATATAGTCATTTTCATTTTTATTAGACCCTTCTTGGGCTTTTGTATCATGTAAAAAGAATTGTTTTTGAGTCAAAAAGATCATTTGTCACCTCCACACCAAGTCGGCTTGGATTAGGGTTGTTCAACCCACCTAGAAGGATATAAGTAAGAGGTAATTCGACCTATTTGGTACACACACTCAAGAAGTTTGATCTACAAGAAAGAGAAGTAGAAAAAGAGAGAAAAATTGTTGGAGAATAAGAAGATTAGTTGGGAAAACCTAAATTGAGTTTTTGGGAATTTTATCTCTCACACGTGTGAATTTATAGTGTTGTTGTTAGGGCTTAAATTCTAAATCTACTACAGGTCCAAAGTTCTAAAATTGGGAGTCGAAAATTTGTGGTTGGGGGCCGAAATTTTGGATTGAAGTTGCAACTGTGAAGCTGGTACTTGGAGATTTTGGCAAGGATCATCTATAGGAAGGAAGGGTTGACTGTAGGTTTTAACCCTGTACAGAAATTACCTGCATACGAATTCTTAAACAAAGAAAATAAACAATGCGAGAGCAGAACACATAAAACACATATGCACAGAGATTTTCCCCTGGATCCCAAAACCGGGACTACCAGCTTGATTTTTCATTATTTTCCTTTCAATGTTACAATACATATTTATACATGCCGAAGCATCCAATACCATGGACCGAAAACCATCGCGTCCAAAACCATGGACCGAAAAACCATAGGTAGGTTCGCCCAACCTAATATAGGGTCCAAAAAAATTTTTCCCAGGGCGCTGCCCCGGACCCCGTAGAGGGGGGCTACCCGCCCCCCTCAAATCCCCTGGATAGGGGGGGATGCCGCCCCCCCACTACGCAGTCGGCGCAACCCCCCTGATTAACTACGTAGGTTAGTCGTGGAAAGAATATAACACAACCCAACATTGACTTGGTGGTTGGAGGAGGTCTTTGTCTAGGTCTAAGAGGTCTTGGATTGTCTCATATTGATTTGAATCTATTAGTGGAAGAGTTCATTGAGTTTTCCCCTATAGAGGGAGTTTATCCTTCGTTGAGTGCCTATATCTGGTGTCCCTGATATTCATGTTTTAATTTTATGATTGTCTAATGAAAAGAAGATAAAAGAAGAACATAAACAAAGTTAATAAGAACACTGGAATATCACAAGTAATTATCAATATAATAAAATCTCCTCTTAAACAATTGGCGTATCCCCCGAGGATGGACTGACTTGGAAGCCTGAAATGTTGGGTTAAATAAACTCTATAAACAGGTTATTCTTCTCTTATTTAAAAATTCTCCCCACCTGTATGGATTCTTTATTTAAAAATATTTCTACCTTTATGATTTTCTAACTATGAGAGAAATTTTGAGGTCTAAAATGGGTCTCTTAAGGAATATTATAAAACAATAGTGGAAAGGATAAAATAAGATTAAATTACATCATCCAATTTTAGAGGGAAGAAAGAAAAAAAACTATTTTTTTAACTCATATTTTCAACTTATCTCCCTAGAGTTTTACTCAAATTTCGAATGGGATCATTTGTTGTATGCAAAATTTAATTCCTCATCCAAGGAGTACCCATGTTGCATACTTTCGATGGACCGTGTTAGATGAAAAATGAGAAATACACGAAAAACATGGTTGCAATCATGTTTTTTCATGTATTTATCATTTTTCGTGTAGCAGAGTCCATCATAAGTATGCAACATGTATACTTATTGGAAAATAAATTAAATTCCACATCTAATGAGTGCTCCTGCTCGAAATTTAAGTAAAACCATAGGGAGATAAGTTGAAAAATATTTTTTTTTTTTTTTTTTTTTTTACTCCAAAAATGGTGAATCATCCCCCATGGTTGACATCATCATGTTGAACCTTATTGGTTCTTATAAAGTTGATTTTGGTTGTACATTTTTTGTTTTGAGACCCATTTTTTACCTCAAAAATTCTCTAATGGCTATGATTATTCTAAAGATATATGATGTATCTATGAAGGATGATATGGTGTACTCATGGAGGTAGTCAAAGGGATAATGAATGTAGTGTGACCATAATAATGGAATAGGTCCACTATATATATATATATATATATATATATATAAAGGGGTAATTTTCATAAGTTCCCTAAGAATACTTGTGAGAAAGTATGAATACACGAGTGTCATTTAATTGCATTGTCTTATTACAAGCATGACTTGTGTAGTGATTCCTTCCATAAGAAATATTTGATGGTGTTACCTTATCTTAAGGGTTTTTCTCTCTATATTCTTGGTGTTGTTAATGGTGAATGTCTTCATGAGAAAGTATAAATAAATGAGTTACATCGTATTGGATTATGTTGAATTGCATTGTCTTGTAGCAAGCATGGTTTGTATAATGATTTCTTCCATAAGGAGTATTTGATGGTGTTATCCTACCTTAAAGGTTTTTCTCTATATACTTAATGTTGTTAATGGTGAATGTCTTGGTACCTTTTTTGTTTAGGGTTTATCTTGGAAGCTTTTTTGTGTATTATATTTTATATCTTTCAAGTTTTACAAGTGGTATAAAAGCTATTTTTTGGCTATGAAGTGGGAGAATTTATTTATTTTTGTTGAATATTATATTTTAAGGAAAGAAAAAAGACATTATAATTTAGATTGATTTCTAAAAAAAATGTGTAGTATTGTTATGAAACCAGCTCACAAAAAGATAGAAAAGAGAGATAAATGCCTTAGAATTCAGCCTCTTCGAGGGGGCAACCTCCTTTACATTACACAAATGAACAATTTTTGGATGATACAAATGACAAAACCTCCTTTCTATATATAGGAGTCTAAGGAGTCACAATATAACCAAAGCCGACCTAACAATAATAATATAAGGGCACAAAAATAACAATAGTGGGCTTCTATGGGGCACAATAATAACAATATGGGGACAATAGGGGCACAACAATAACAATAAGAGATACAATGACAATTGAGAGAATCACTAGTATTATAGGGACCTAACATGCCCCTCTCCTTCAAAAAAGTGTTGTCGTCAATGCTTAAGTAGTTCTGGAGCTTCTGTATAAAATTCTCACTCTCCCATGTGGAATCTTCATCAGGTAAGTTCTTCCACTTGATGAGATACTATGAAATTGATCGATTTCGTAGCTGTCGAGTTCTTGTTTCTTTCACTGCTTCAAGTTCAAATATGATTTTTCCTTCCTCATCAAGTTCTAGCGATATTGTTTGCACTGGGAGCTTGTCACCTATAACCTTGTTTAAGCATGACACATGGAAAACTGGGTGCACTTGGGAAGTTGCAGGAAGCTCCAATTTGTATGCCATAGTACCTATCTTTTGCAACACCTTGTATGGACCATAATACTTTGGTGATAATTTATTATCCTTCTTAGCTTGCTTGAGGGAAATTTGTTTATATGGTTGTAGCCGTAGGAATACCCAATCACCTACATCAAAACTTCTTTCGCTGCTATGTTGATCTGCCTGTTGTTTCATTCTATTCTACGCCAAGGTGAGGTTATCCTTTAAGAGTTGGAGAAATTTTTTTTATGCTCGATGTGATCTTCCACTGCTTGAACCTTAGAATTTTCTCTTAAATATGATGTGATGGATGGTGGATGATATCTATAAAGTGCCATAAATGGGGTCTTTTTTGTTGCAATATGGAAGGAAGTGTTATACCACCATTCAGCCAAAGGCAACCATTTGACCCATTGTGTATGTTTATCAGATACAAAGAAATGAAGATATCCTTCCAAACATTTGTTTACTATCTCAGTTTGCCCATCAGATTGAGGATGATAAGATGAGCTATGAGGTAATTGAGTACCAAGACCAGAAAATAATTTTGTCCAAAAAATTCTAGTGAAAATGGGATCTCTATCGCTTACAATAATCTTTGGGTTTCCATGTAGCTTTTGAATTGTTTCCATAAATGCAGTAGAAACTATACTCACTTTAAATGGATGAGATAATGCACAAAAATGTGCATATTTGGTAAGTCTGTCCACTACCACCATGATAACACTCTTTCCTTCGAACTTGGGTAAACCTGGGATAAAATCCATTGAAACCTCCCTCAGCATTGGCTTGGAATGGATAAAGGTTGTAATAGACCTGGGGTATTAATTGTTTCAACTTTATTTTGTTGGCAAACCAAACACTCTGCCACAAAATTTTGAATATCCGATTTAAGGCCATCCCAAAAAAATTCCTTCTTAACCCTGTGGTAAGTTTTTAGAAATCCAAAATTCCCTACCAAGGGAGAGTTTTGCAATTCCCTCCGAATATTTTTTTTGAGTTGGGAATTCTTACATAGGTATAATCTATCTTTGTACCATAACGAATGATTTTTCCAGCTAAATGTATCAGATGTACTGGGATCTTGTTGTAGCTTTTAAATGAGTGTCCACACTTCTTCGTTATTCTTCCATTCATACCTTGCTTCATTTATCCAATCTGGTTGGATAATAGAAATGGCGCAAAGAAATGCTTCCACATCCTCATCCTTTCTTGAGAGTGCATCTACCACAACATTTTGCTTCCCTTTTTTGTAGATGATTTCAAAGTCATAGCCCAACATCTTTGTGACCCATTTTTGCTACTCTTTTGAAGATAATCTTTGTTCTAAAAAGTATTTAAGACTATCATGATCTGTTTTTACCTTGAAGTGTCTTCCCATTAGGTAGGGTCGTCATTTCTTAAGTGCATGTAGTATTGCCAACATTTCCTTCTCATAAATAGCTTTGTGTAAATACTTTACTTTGATTAGACGACTTTCGAAAGCAATGGGTCTTTCTTCTTGCATTAAAACAACACCACTTCCATTTCCTGAGGCATCACATTCCACAATAAGGGTTTTTGTGAAGTCCGGTGTAGCTAAGACCGGTGCTTGGCACATTGCCTCTTTAAGATGTTCAAAGGCATTCGTTTCTTTTGGAATCCATGAAAATGCATCTTTCTTCAATAATGTTGTTATAGGTGTTGTTATTCTCCCATAATTCTTAACAAACTTGCCATAATACCCTGTCAACCTGAGAAATCCTCGTAGATGCTTTATGGATGTGGGGATTTTCCATTCCTTAATGATTTTAATTTTGCTAGGGTCTACCTTAACACCTTCATGAGATACAATATGACCCAGATATTCCAACCCTTGTACTCCAAAGAAACATTTGGAGCTTTTTGCATATAATTGTTTCCCCTCCAATAGTTTGAGCACCCTGTCAACATGTTTAACACAATCCTTCCAAGACTTGTTGTAGATTAGTATATCATCAAAAAATATTAACACAAATTTTCTAAGGATGGGTTTGAAAATGGAAATCAAACCTTGAAATGTAGAAGGTGCATTAGTAAGGCAAAAAGGCATGACCAAAAATTCATAATGACCCTCATGAGTTCTAAATGTTGTTTTTGGAATGTCTTCAGTCTTCATTCTGATTTGATGATATCTTGAATGAATATCCAACTTGGTGAAGTAAATTGATCCATGAAATTCATCCAATAATTCATCAATGACAGGAATGGGAAATTTATCTTTAATAGTGAGCTTGTTGAGCTCCCTATAATCTGGAGCAGAGAAAGAACTTTGACTAGGTTGAATTATACCAGCCTCTAGCATTTCTGCAACCATACGTTCAATTTCACTCTTTTGGGCATAGGGATATCTGTAAGGCCTAATGTTTGGAGGAACACTTCCTGGAACCAAATGAATAGCATGATCATAATCATGAATAGGTGGGAGGCCTTTGGGAGTCTCAAATGCCTTGGAATGATTGTCTAAGACTTTTTGGAGATCTGGAGAAATAGATGATTTCGATGTGGGAACCTCTAGTGAACATACTTGTGCTATATACCTCGTTGTTCTTTCTTTAGAAGCTTTGTCATTCTGTTAGAGCTTATTATCCTTCTCGGTTTCCATGTGATACCCCTTAAATCAAATTCCTTTCCTTCTGAAGAAAATCTCTTGAAAAGTTCTTGAAAATTAAAATCTATTGTACCCAAGGATTGTAGCCATTGTACTCCTAGTACAACTTCAGCACCACCCATTGGAATGGAAAGCATTGGGCTATTCAATACATATTCTCCCATGGATAACTTGATATTATGGCACTTTCTTGAGCAAGTTATAGTTCCTCCACTTGCAACCATCACTTGACACTCTAGTGTTGGATATTCCCTGGCTATCTTACAATGAATAAAATTATGGGTATTGCCCGAATCAATCAACGCTATTACCTTTTTCTTCTTGATATGCCCTTCTATCCTGATAGTTTGAGGAGTGGTAATTTCAGCCAATGTATTACAAGATATGGTCAGATTCATTTCTTCCTTCTCTAGGGTGTGTTCCTAGTGTATATCCTCTTCTTTTGACGTTTCTTGTTCCTTTTCTTCCTCCTCTTCACAATCTATGTAAAATAATTTCTTCTCAGCACACTTATGACCTTTAGTGTATTTGCTATCACAACTGTAACAAATCCCTTTTGCTCTTTTTTCTTCCAATTATTGTGGTGTCAACCTTGTAGGTTGTGGATGGCTAGGGGCAACAACACTTCAGTCTTTATGATTGTGATTGGTAGGTTTCCTTGTTGTCATAATTTTGGTTTCCATTTTTCTTTCCAACTTGAATGCCTTCTCCAATGAATCAGGTTCCCAAAGGCGGACGTCATATTGGATGTTATCCTTAAAGTCCCTATGAACACATCAATCCTATGTTCCTCTGGAATATCTTTTACCCTTATATTCAATTTTTGGAAGTCCTCAATATGCTCCATCATTGAACCCTTTTGTTTGAGATTTATCAATTAGCTAAAAAAAGTGTTGCTTTTTGTATCCTCATAACGTGCTATCATTTCATCCGTAAAAATAGCCTAAGTGACAATTTGTTTACAACAGCAAAGCCATTGATACCATACAAACTGATTTGGTTCCAAATATAAAGTTGCAATGCGTACCTTTTGTGTGTTTTGGACATTATGGAGATCGAAAAACTGCTTCATCTGTAGTATCCATGTTGCAGGATCCTTGCCATTAAACTTCCTCATATCGATATTTGGAACATGGTGCTTCTTCGATCCAACGTTAGAGTCTATGAAATCATGATTAACATTTATTTTGTTCTCATCATGAGTTTCCTTTACTACTCTTTCGCCATTAGTACGCATTTCTTGTAGAATTTTTGTCAAATCTTCCATCTTAGCTTCCACGCCATCTATCTTAGCTTCCATGCTATCTATCTTAGCTTCCATGCCATCCATCTTAGCTTCCATGTCATTCATCTTAACTTCCATGTCATTCATCTTAGCTTCTACGCCTTTCTTTAAACCATCCATCTTAGCTTCTACACCTTTCTTTAAACCATCCATCTTAGCTTCCACACCACATATCTTAGCTTCTACTTATTTCTTTAAACCATCCATCTTAGCTTCTGTCACTTTTTGTGCGAGTGAAATTTGTTGCACTTGTTCTCGTAATTTTAATATATCATGTTGCATTTCTTCCTCTTCTTCATGAGTGATGCTAGAGCTTTCAAGTTGCTTACTAGGAGTTTCCATTTACTTTCTTCGAGGGCATCAATTACTGATAATAATGCTTCACTATGCCCTTTGAATTCCTTCAAACTAAGTTTTCAAACCAAACTTATGCAAAAAAAATTAAAAAGTACACACATTTTTTCACTTTGTAGGAGCTCGATATTGAACGACTGTAACTCTGTAATTTCATATCTCCAAGTTCTGAAATTGCGACCTGCTGTATCCCTCTGTCCCTTGTTTCTAATGCCACAAATCTTATTGAAATTGGATTCTCCAAGAAAGATTTATGCCCCACCTCCCAAGATGACCTACTTATATACTTGTTCAGTAGAGCGAACTTGTACGAAGTGTCACATGTAACTGTTTCGCCCTTCGGACATAAACAAAATACACAGAATAGTACAACTTGTCCTCTTTCTATAGCTTCTTACGAAATTTCAATCTGATGCTTAGAAGAAAGTTATGATGATTTTCCCAAGGTCACCTGTTTAGAATGTAATTCGGGAGTCTGCAAAAACCTTAACTTCCTCAGATTATATCTCCGACAATATAGCGATACAAGATCTGAAATTTGGACCCGAGCTTCACCCAGATTTCAGCTCAAATGGGTTTTAATTTCAGAGTCTGCAGCTTCGTAGAAAAACAATTATAGCGAAACTTCCACGATGACCTGATTGAGAGGAAATTATGGAGCTTGCAAAAACCCTAACTTCCTTAGCTCATATCTCCAAAAATATAGCAAGAAAAGATCTCAAATTCGGATTCAAGGTTCAGAATGATTTCTTCTCAAATGGGTTTTTTTTAGCTTCTGAAACTTCGTAGCAAAAAATTTATAGCGAAAAATGCCACAATGACGTGTTTGGAGCAATGAAACCCTAGAATCTAAAGCTCTAACACCAAATGTTATGAAACCAACTCACAAAAAGATAGAAAAGAGAGATAAACACCTTAGAATTCAGCCTCTTCTAGGGGGAAACCTCCTTTACATTACACAAATGAACAATTCTTGGATGATGCAAATGACAAAACCTCCTTTCTATATATAGGAGTCTAAGGAGTCATAATATAACCAAAGCTAACCTAACAATAATAATATAAGGGCACAAAAATAACAATAGTGGGCTTCTATGAGGCACAATAGTAATAATATGGGGACAATAGGGGCACAACAATAATAATAAGGGATACAATGACAATAGTAATGGGGGAATCACTAGTATTATAGGGACCTAACAAATATTGGGTGAATCTAATTTTATAAAGAAGAAAAAGTCCAAAAGGGAGTCTATGAAGTGAAAGTTATTGACAATTTGAAACTAGAAACTTTTTAGGGTTCCTTTTGGTGATGACCATTAATTACGTAGATTATATATCTTTTGGTAGAGGGCATAGAGTTTAGTCAAACCAATGCGAAATGATTCAAAAAATTTGTGACATTTCATAATTGGGGTGATAATACCAAATATGACAAGCAAAACACAAGTTATGATCATTTTATATAAGAGAGGTCCATTGAAAATTAAGTTTTTCAATGTCTTATTTTTTCGTTTTCAAAAAGGATGCATTTTTCAAGAAAGTTTGATGGTTCTAGTATTGAAACTTTTATCAATTGGATAAATTTAGAACTTCCCATAGATTTAAGATCCAAATTGGGTTATTATATAGAGGATGATGTTGCAACATTGGAGAAATTACTTCACAATGATAAAATGGGGCAACTTACCAATGCAACATATGAACATGTATTCTTAACTAAGAGGTTTCATATTGAGAGGAAAGAAAAGAAGAGCACTAGGAATATATTTTCATGTGGCAACTTCATATTGTAGGCTCATAGATGTAATCAACAAGATAATGTTACTATTTCTATAAACCCTAGTAGTAAGCATAACTTCATTAATGTTGATTTGGCTAAAACATTGCAATTTACTACAAAAAAATTCAAAGAACATAGGTGGAGGGTGAAAATGTTCAAATTTTTAAAAATATGAAAATTACTATGGATAAATATGTGTTGCACTCATGTTTTCATGCCATAGATATGGATGATGTGGATATTGTTTTGAGATATCCTTGGATGGACTCACTCAGTATAATTAGTATTAATGTACAGAAGAATTTTTTGAAGCTATGGTACAAAAGAAATAAAATTATGTTGCAAGATATTATTCAAAATAGAAGGGCCTAGGGATGCAATGAAGAAATTCTTGCAGAGATGCAAATTGAAATACTTAATGACTTATCAAATAAAGAATTCGAAGTTGAATTGAAAGAAGGGCTTATAGAAAAATTTGAAGAAAAGTACTATGAAGGGCATAAAAACGAAGATGAAGCTAAAGAACCACATGTTGAAGAGTCAAAGAAAGAATAATCAATTGTTATGGTTGTTGTATATTGCCACCCACACCACATAGAGAAACAATAGTCAGCAAGGTAAGGGCATCAATGTTAGTAAACTTACTTTGGATCAACATGGAACCAAAGAGGGAACCAACATGGAGAAACGTAGAGAACTAGAAGTAATGCTTGAAGATATCAATATAGTGCAATGAAGACATGGATCTTATGAAGAAACCAAAATCAAGATTGAAAAAAGTCCATAAGTATACCCCATGTCCACATCTCACTAAGAGGGATGGATGGTTGTACATGGTATTAGTTGACTACAATACTTAGTTGGTCAATATTATATAACTCCTTCACATGTTTCAAGGAAAAAACCTGTCAATGGGAATAGAAAGTAATGTAGCTAGAGAGGTATCCAAGGGGATAATGGATGTAATGTGGTCATAATAATGGAATAGGCCCACTATGTAATTAAAAAAATAATAAGGGGCAATTTGCATAAGGAACCTAATAACTCTCATGAAAAAGTATAAATACACATGAGTATGATTGTATTGGATATGCATTGAATTGTATTGCCTTGTATCAAGCATGGTTTGTGAAACGATTCCTTCTATAAGGAATATTTTATTGTGTTACCCTACCTTAAGGGTTCTTTTCTCTATATAATTAGTATTTTTCATGGTGAATGTCTTGGTACCTTTGGTGTTTATAGTTTATCTTATAAGTTTTGGTGATGAATTATCTCTTATATCTTGCTTTTACTACAAAATATATGCTTCAAGATGATCCTTTTCACTTCCATGATTGGTAAATAGCCATGGGCAATCATTCCATACTCTTAAGCCAAATGGTGTCAATCATTTTAGGCTTGTAAAGTTGAATCCTTCACTTCTCACCATGACAAAATTCCCTTCCACTTCAACATATGTGCCCAAAAATGAGGCATCTTTGCAATGCATGAACCTCACAACCTCCAACTACAAATGGTGTGGCATGTTAAATCCCAACTTGAATAGTTATCCCCCTAATTCGAATGGATTAAACCTAGCATAGTATTCCAAGTCAACCATATGTTTTTGAAACAATTGAGCTTGAAACCTAGAACCAATGGCCCTTCAAACCTACCTAAGCATTACGTAATCAGCATCCATTTTTGAAACAATACTTACCATGGAGTGGAGCCCTTTAAACATCTCACTTTGTACTTGGCCATAAGGATACTACCTTGGCCACATCAACGAAATCCATCCCTCCCTTGCCCTTATAGATCATATATGCATTATAAGGCACCAAAGGAAGCCTCCTATCTCCACCATACCTGAAAAAGAATAGGACTATAAGATTTATTCAAGTCAAGAAAAGATTAACCTAGGAAACCAACAGGAAACATAATATACATGATAGACCTACAAAATGCACCTAATAACAATGAACTATTAAAAAATGTAACTAGGTTTGGTCTTCGTAACTAAGTGACGAAGACAATTTATTTAATAAAATAAAAATCAAATTGTAATATGTCCTATTTAGACTTATAAAAGAAAAAGAAATTTAAAATTTTCTTGTAATTATGTTTGACTATCCAAGCAGCCAAGTTGGCCCTCCCAGTTGAACAGGCCGAATCTAATGAAGAGGCGCCTATTTAGTCCTGTGAGAAACATTATATATATTGGCTAGCATGGTCTTCCATTTGTGGACAAGTTCATACATCTTATGTAGTGGTTATCTATAATAAAATGTGATCTTCTATGGTGTTTTTATTTAAAGAAATGCAAGCTTTTGTGATGTTTCTTTTGAAGTAGAATGTGATCTCCTATGATTATTCTCTATGATGGAAAGCGAGCTCCTGTGGTGGATCCCTGTAATGACATGCAAGCACTTGCAAACTTATATCTTTGATATCATACGAACTCTATGATGTATCTCTATGATGATCTATGAAGGAATCTACAAACAAACTTATGGACAAACGTATGAAGAACAATATGAAAGAAGATGTTGTCTAGTGAAATGGGTTATTTGGCACTTGGGATAGTGGTTATATGACTTGGATTTCTCTTGATTCTATAAAGAAATGATTGACATGCTTTCCCCCTTGGTGGGGATTTTCTCTATCTTGGAGCCTAATCTCTGGTATCATTTGTCTCTTGTTTTATTTTCTTGCATTCTAATGGTAATTGCTTGATGAAGAAGAAGATTAATAGAGTAAGAAAAATCATAATAATTCTCACAAGTAATTATCATGCTAAGGACTTCACTTTTCATTGGAATTCCAACAATAAGTAGAGTAATATGGGAGTAGGACTAACTGAATGACAAGGATTGAAGAAGTATTGAGATCATTGAAAATTCTAAGTCTTTTAATATTCGAGTCACTTAAAACTAGATCAAAGCATTCATCATAGCAGCAATAATCTTTGTATTCCCAAGCTTTGTAATAACATCTCTATATTGAATCTTGTAGTCTTGCACTTAATCCTAAATGATGAAGGAAGATTCGAAGTATGATTGTTGAAGTATGTCACACTAATCCAAGCCCTATGAAAAGTTTGAATACTATGACACTTTGTGATAAGGATCCGAAAAATAAGAAGTATTTGTGATCTACCCTAACTGAGAAGTTTGAATTCCTTTATGACATTCAAACCCATACTCCTTATTCATGTGAAAAGGGTTACGACTTACATATGAACTTGTCTGAATTTTGTTGGCGATCTGAGTTCACATCCGAAGGGATGGAACAGTTCGAAGTCTTATGATGGTAAAACTTGTTGTGACAACAAGTTTTATGTGGTATCTTAATCCATGATAATATCATGGATTAATCCAAATAATCCTTAGACAATGGTATCTTTACTATTGGTTCAAGTGAAGAAAGTTATGTTGCACATATCTATGAAATAAGCAAGGTAATTCGAGTTTCCATCTAAGTTTGAATTCTTTATAGCAAGGGTTTTGTTGGCTCACTAATTTGTCATAATTTTCACTTGTCTTTTTTCATTAGTTAAACCATTGCTTCCAACCATCTATGGCACCATCTCACTCACTTGCCACCATTTTACCCTAATTATTCATAAAATGTCATGCTGATATTCCATATGTCTAAGTGGTTAATTAACATCGATTTTCCTTTATTTTTAATGAATTAAGAAGAATTATGCTTGGTTTTACTAATGACAGTTTGGCCAATTCAAATTATGTAGCTTAGTTTAAGTTTTTATAGCTATCTCTGTGATTCAGGTAGTAGCACCATTCTAGAAGGAAATATGACACGTGGAATTTGTTTCTAAAGGTTCCAATATCGATTTGTGTTGGTCAAAGTCCACCCAGGTCGCACGTGTGAACCTCCAACAAGAGATCAAAGGAAAAATGCATCGGTTTTAACCAGTAAACTTCAAATGTAGTTTCTGAGAAAACGAAAATGAATTTGAAAAAAAAAAACATGTGTTTTCTTCAGAATGAGCCCAGTTAGGCTCCTTGTTAGCATTTTCCTCAGATTCTTTACTGTTTGGGATATTTTCCTAGTTCTTTAAACCCCATTTTTTCATATTATGTGGGAAAACAGTTTGTTGATGTGTCGTTCAATGCATAGTCAACAAAGAGGCCAGAACAAGTTGTTCTTTATCAAATTTGTGGCATAGAGATAACTTTGATTAGGTCTGGGTTGATATTTGATCCAAAAATCCATGGAAATATATTTGATTTGATTTTCAAACTGATCTACAAAGTTCTCATGACTAGAATTATAGCAATTAAACTCTGAATTTTTTGTTGCTTCAAAGGTCTATAAAATGATTGTAATCTCTTTGATGAAGGGAGGTTCAAATAGGTAGATGGAGATGTTATGTAATTATGATCATGTACATAATTTTCTGATTCAATAAAAGGTTGTATGTTGTTTCCATTATGCTTTGATGAGAAGGATGTGTCTATTCTAAGTCAAGTTTTTTAAGCACTTTTAAGTGGCGTGCACCAACAGGAGGGTCCCCTATTGTGTATGAGGAGTTGTAACATAGTTTCTTTATTTCTCTATTTTTTTTGTTATTCTTTATGATCAATGCTCTATTTTTCACAACTTAGATTCACAAGTATTTTGCTCACTATTTACTTGTTTTCTCATAGGTTCCAAGTGCTTGAATAAAACCCAAAAGGTACCAAAACATTTACCATTATCTTTTGCAATCAGTCTTTACTCATGCATTTAAATTTAGAGATATTTTAGGATTTTTCACACAACATTATAAACATGAGTGAACTCTAAGTCTTGCATACATGCACCAATCTTTGAATTCTCAATGACTCGATTTCATTTGCTTTGAGAGTTAACGTTAAATGCCTCGATGCCATCGATAGTTGTCATGTATGGAAGAATAGAATTTGATTTCTTTCAAATAGTCTTTGCTTCCTTAGAATTAGAACTTAAAAGTTTTCAAGAATAACATAGATCAAAGTGTGACTATCTTTCATAGTGTAAACTGCTTTTTTTTTTCTATATATCATAGTTTGAAATGATTTCCAATATTTAAATATGTTTCTTTAATTTCATTACAGTAGATTCATTGTCTTCCAAGATTAAAATTATCACTTTATAGATTAATAATTTATTGTTTTTCTTTCATTAATTCCATTAGGATAATTGCCTTCACATTCATTATCAAGTGTGTGTGTGATTTGCCTTGTTTTCATCTAATTAGGATTCCATTGCTTTCATTCAAAGAGTATAATTGTGTTGCGTTATTTAGTCATTAATTTATTTGTATTAGTCATTTCATGGTAAATTCATTAGTCAATAGTTTAATTGGTTTATATACAATAGAAGCTATTTAGACTTGAGATTGAAAGTTAATGCCCTAACATATATTATGCAAGTGTAATTCACAAGTATACGAAACCTGGATTGAAATTTAATGACAAGTAATTTAACTCACAATTAAATTACCTGACAGGTTTGTCATTTTGAATGGCTTGAGGAAATTGCAAAGAACCCCAATGATTTGCAAGGTAAAGCTTGCAAAATGGGTAACTATATATCCAAGCTGGCATAATAGGTTGAGATCTAGTTGAGGACTTACTCATTGATTGGAGAAGAGACTAGGCCAAGACCTAGTTCCTTGCAACAATATTTTGTTGACTAGGTCGAGACC
This sequence comes from Pinus tabuliformis, assembly GCA_031772625.1. Classification (NCBI taxonomy): domain Eukaryota; kingdom Viridiplantae; phylum Streptophyta; class Pinopsida; order Pinales; family Pinaceae; genus Pinus; species Pinus tabuliformis. The sequence continues at coordinate 1,742,335,841 of CM062817.1, read as the reverse complement.
TAGTACAGCTATGAACCCTGAAGTGCTTTGTAGTTTTGTTTCCTGAGGACAATATGTGTACAAGGAACCAAAATTTTGTTAATTTTCCACTGTTCTATGTTGTAACAATCACTTTAGCCCAATTATTTTTCTCAATTAGCAATCAATTTAATCTTCCAGTAACAATTAGAAATTGTAGATAAAACAATAAATGCAATGTACAGTAGAAGACAATCAAGAGAAATAACAAGAGACACCAAATTTGGTCAAAGACTAGGGGAAAAACCCACAAGGAAGAAGACCCTTTCAAATTCTTCTTCTTATTATATTATCATAAAAATGTTCAACAAAGAGATTTAATGATCCACTTTATCAACCAAGAGTCAAAGGTCAACAACTTTAACTTTCCAACATACCAATATCCAGAAATCCAAGAGTTGAGCCAAAAATTCAAATCTAGTCAAACTGTCAAATTTGGTCAAAATCAACAGTAGTCAAAGATGCCCTAACCCGTCACAAGTCAACAGTAAAATAAAAAATTGAATGAGCTCGGCCAAAGGTCAAAATATCTGGCCTCCTTTGTTGGTCAAGTGTTATATACCTAAGGGGGATAATATGGGGTACCAAGAGAAGTACCCAAGGTAATAATGTAATAATGGGATGGGCCATAGTAATAAATAAGGTGGTTAACCCATATCATGTAAGGGACCACAAGTAGTTAGTAATAATGTAATGGGCCCATGGTATTAGTTTGATGGTATGAGAGAACCATGATAATGACCCATGGTATTGTATGTATGAGGCCTATATAGAGGCTAGAGACTCCATGTCCAGATAGTGAAGAAATATTGTATGAACAGGCATATGGCTTGTGGAGTGTTCTCCTTCCTTAAGGAGTGAATGTATGGTGTTGCCCTACCATAAAGGTTTTGATCAATAAAGAAGCTTTTCTATGTATTTCTATCTTGTTATTCTTGGGTTTATTCCTATTCTCATATATTTTTGGTATCAGAGCTATAACAAGTGGTATCAATGTTATATACCTAGGGGGGATAATATGGGGTACCAAGGGAGGTACCCAAGGTAATAATGTAATAATGGGATTGGCCATAGTAATAAATAAGGTGGTTAACCCATATCATATAAGGGACCACAAGTAGTTAGTAATAATGTAATGGGCCCATGGTATTGGTTTGATGGTATGAGGGAACCATGGTAATGACCCATGGTAATGTATGTATGAGGCCTATATAGAGGCTAGAGACTCCATGTCAAGATAGTGAAGAAATATTGTATGAATAGGCATATAGCTTGTGGAGTGTTCTCCTTCCTTAAGGAGTGAATGTATGGTGTTTCCCTACCATAAGGGTTTTGATCAATAAAGAAGCATTTCTATATATTTCTATCTTGTTATTCTTGGGTTTATTTCTATTCTCATATATTTTTAGTATCAGAGCTATAACAAGTGGTATCAGAGCACTTTCTTGGGCACAAAAGTGAATCATTTCTATTTATTTCTATCTTATTTCTGGGTACACTTGTGTTCTCTTATATTTTCATATCAGATCTATAGTATTTCCGGGTTAAATCTATAACAAGTGGTATCATAGCACTTTCTTGGGCACAAAAGTGGAAAACAAAAAAATTTATTATTTTTGCAAGATTTCAGGGGCGGCGAGTTTGCAGATCAGATCTGTACGTTTTGGTGCAAGATCTACAAAATCTAATTGCAGATCTAGATTCTATGTGAAAAAATACCTGATTTCAAAAAAAATAAAAAATCGGTTGAATCAGAGTCCGGATGAAGGAGATATCGCTGATTTAAAAATCAGTGGGGTTGCAGACAATTTTCCGGGGCAGCGAATTTGCAGCACAGATCTGGACATCTTGATGAAAGATCTGCAAAATATAATTGTAGATCTGGATTCTTTGTGAAAAAATACCCAATTTCAAAAAAAAAAAAGTCGAATCAGAGTCCGGACGAGGGAGATATTGCTGATTTAAAATCAGCTCTTTTTGCAGAAATTTTGGTGACAGCGGGAGAGTTGTAGTGCTGATCTGAAATTCTAGTGCCTGTATCAAGATTTCTATCACATGGGCAGATGCAGAATGATTGTTCTATTTCGGAAAACAGGTCATAATACAAATTCTGAGCAATATTGACTAAACTGTGACAATTTCAAATTTTCGCCAAGTAAGTGAATTTTTTCCAAACCTTTATGGCTTCTAGCAAGGAATTTTTTACAGGGAATGATAAGGGTCCTACTATTGAAGAACACATAAATGAATACAAGAGGTTATTTAGACACAATTGGAAATGGGTGGCACTGGCTAAATTTGAAGATGAGGCAGCCACATGGTGGGGATTACTTAACCAAAAGAAGTGTTTCAACCTGCCCGATGAAGAATTTGAAAAATTACTTTTAGACAGATGGTCTCATGCCAAAAAACAAGATAAGGAGAAACATGTGGGTCTATTTCCTACTGGTATCTCCTTATTGCAGGTTCATGGATTGATTCAGAAGGAGAAAATCATTGTGTCTATAAATCCGAGTTGCAAGCAAAATCTCATAAATGTCAACTTGGCAAAAAAATTGCAAGTTCCAGCAAAACACATTGAAAATACACAGGTTGATGATGAGGATGTTAAAATTTACAAGGATTTGAAGCTTTCTATGGATAAGTATGTGTTGCATGGTGATTTTTATGTTTCAGATACGGATAACATGGATGTTGTTTTGGGACACCCTTGGATGAAATCAGTGGGTACTATCAATATTAATGTGCAGAGGAAATTCTTAAAGCTCTAGTATAAAAAGAAGAAAATTACATTACATGATATTTCCATTAATAAACAGGTAGAGTCCAAGGAGGCTGAAGCAGAAGATGTTCCAGGGTCTGACATATTAGATGATGAGCCAGTGATGATCGACAATCAAACACAAACAGAGGCTGAAGCAGAAAAGGTTACAGGTGTTGATACATCAGAGGAGGGCTCAGTGGTTGAAGTAATATTGAAAGATAAGACACCACAGTAGGCACCACAACATGCACCAGATAACAGTCAGGCTCCAGTAAGGGGTGAATTAAAGAAAAAGCCATCGTGGGTTAAAACTTCAACATATCATCACCCACATCACCCCGCAAGACAACCATCTAGATGGAAACCAATTAGCCACACGGACAACAACCCCCGCAGGACAGATAGAGAGGAGCGAAGATCCACCTACTACACATCAACACAGAAGAGCTACCACGGTCAACTTCCATCTCAAGCGAGCGAGGCACCACTAAGACCGAGGGTTCACCTCTCTCTTGGATGGCTAGATGCACGTGCATGGTACCAATGGACTACTATTTTGAGTAGATCTTATTATTTGTGTTCTTCCCATGTTTCGAGGACGAAACATGCTAAGGGGGGTGGACTGTTATATACCTAGGGGGGATAATATGGGGTACCAAGGGAGGTACCCAAGGTAATAATGTAATAATGGGATGGGCCATAGTAATAAATAAGGTGGTTAACCCATATCATTTAAGGGACCACAACTAGTTAGTAATAATGTAATGGACCCATGGTATTAGTTTGATGGTATGAGGGAACCATGGTAATGATCCATGGTATTGTACGTATGAGACCTATATAGAGGCTAGAGATTCCATGTCAAGATAGTGAAGAAATATTGTATGAACATGCATATGGCTTGTGGAGTGTTCTCCTTCCTTAAGGAGTGAATGTATGGTGTTGCCCTACCATAAGGGTTTTGATCAATAAAGAAGCATTTCTATATATTTCTATCTTGTTATTCTTGGGTTTATTTCTATTCTCATATATTTTTGGTATCAAAGCTATAACATCAAGCCTCAAATAAAAAAATGCTAACAACTCAGTCAAACTTGGTCAACAAAGAGAGAAAGTCCACAGTCAAACCTATAGTCAAATTTTGCAATCAACTATAGTTTAGGTGTCCATAAAATATCATTTTTTCCAAAGAATGCAGCCTCCAAGAAAAAATCCAAATCAGAAGTCAAACCAAGTCAAAGTGTGCCCAAACTCCAAAAAGTCAGCGTTGGTCAAAGTCTGGTCAACAACATATTTCTACCCTCCTGGAACTATCTCTCTCCTACTCACACGTGTCAAAAGAAGACCTACAATTTTAGATTGTACGAACCTCCAAAGAGAAGAAGATGTGTGAGATGATGCCTCCAAATCATGTGACGTGAGGTCTATTTATAGGCATTGGAGGAGAACCGATTCTTCTTTAAAGTTGACCTATACTTTTGTGTACATGTGGGTTTTCTCATTAAAAAATATATTTTTCCTTGACCAAATTAAATTCTTCCAAGGGAAATGCGTGTCTTCTCTAGAGGAGGAAGGTTGTCCAAAGGAGGGAATTTGTCCATGAGCTACCAAATTGACACTTCCTCTCAGCTAGGCATAAATTTCCGACTACTTCATGAATCTCATCTCAAACGTCTCATCATCATCAAGTCAAATGTCATCTCTACTCATCTATGTTCATCTCTGGTCATCTTTTCTCATCTTTGTTGAACATTCTTAGATCTAAAAGAAGAAGAATTTGACATCATAGGGGAGCTCAATCTACCACCTTCAATCCAAGGATGATAGGAAATATGTGACTTACCATGGAAGGTAAGGATGACAACTATCCTATCATTATGACAATAGGTAGGATACGACTTACCATGAGGTAAGGATCATAACTCTCCTATTATTCGATGATCTTCACAACTTGACCCTCAAGAGTCAGTGGTAGAACACTTGCATCCTCTTGCTTGGGAAGGATAATACTTACCATAAACGGTAAGGATCACAGCTATCCTAAGTCACCTCTCAACCCATTGGCTAGATGGGGAGGAAAAATCCCAAGAAGCTAAACTTGTGGATAAGATGCCAATTTGGGTATACTCTATCAAGTCCCAAAGATGACAATAGGCAGGATGCTACTTACTATGTGGTAAGGATCTCAACTATCCTATTGCCAGACTATAAGCATGATATTATTTACCATGTGGTAAGGATCACAACTATCCTATTATCTAGAGTTCCATCAACCCCAGGAGCTCTGTAGCTCAACTCCTCGCCTTGAGAGCTCAAAAAGGGGGGAAAAACATAGGTCAATGTCCTCAACCATTCAGGACCCTTACCTGGGAAGGTCACATCCATTAGTCCAAGTTTCTCTCTAAAGACCAAGAACTTCCCTTTTGGTAAAGCCTTGGTGAGAATGTCTACTATCTACTCATTTTTCGATATATGATGGAGTCTCATTGCTCCTCTCTGCACCATGTCCTGTATATAGTGATACATGATCTCAATATGCTTGGACTTGTCATGAAATACATGATTCTCTAATAGGAAGATCCCACTCGTTGTAATATATGAGTGTTGTATCTAAGACCTACTCAAACAAATCTCCAAAGAGATTCCTCAACTAGACTTCCTCACAATTAGCCATGCTAGTAGCAATGTATTCTACCTCAGTCGTGGTCAAGGATATGGACCTTTTTTTTCTTCTCATCCAAGATATCATGGTATGCCCCAAGCTAAATTGGCACCTTGATGTGCTCTTCCTATTAACAACATTTCCAACCCAATCAGTATCAGTGTATCCATGTAGTCTCACATCTCTGATAGTATATCTCAAATCAAGATTGATTGTCCCATGTAAATATATCAATACATGCTTCACAACAACCCAGTGTGCATGCAAGGGATCTGTCAAGAATTGACACAAAGTGTTGACTGAAAAACGCATGTTTGGATGAGTTTTCATGAGGAACATCAATGCCCCAATCAACTGCTAATACTTATAGGGGTTCACTAAGTCAAGTTCAACAGTATCTCTGCATAATTTCCTGAAGTTCATTTCCATCGGTGTGGCTAGGGACTTTTAGTCTACCATTCCAAATCCTTCCAAGGGCTTCATGACATATTTTCATTGAGAAAAAAATATATCACTGGGTCTTTTCTACACCTCTAATCCTATGAAGTAGTGCATCAAACCAAGGTCCTTCATTTCAAACTCAAAATCCAACTCCATCTTACACTTAAGCATTAAAGGTTCACTACCTATCAATTATAGATCATCAACATATAAAACCAAAATCAAAGGCATACCTTGGACCACTTTGAAGTAGAGGTTTGGGTCAGCACTGATTCTTGTGAATCCAAGCTTCACCAAGTAACTATCAATGCAGTCATCCCAAGCTCTGGGGACTTGCTCTAAGCCATATAGAGCTTTATTCAACCTGCAAACATGATTCTTCATGTCCTCCACTTCAAATTCCTGAGGTTTTTCAACATATACTTATTCCTGTAGTATGCCATTAAGGAATGCAATCTTCACATCCATCTGGTGAAGGGTCCATCCTTAACTAGCAATAAGGGAAATAATAGAACAGATAGTAGTGTATCAGGCATATGGTGTAACAATGTCATCATAATGTTCTCCATCCTTTTGGGAGAAGACTTTAGCCACAAACCTTAATTTATACTTTTCAATGCTTCCATCATTGTCATGCTTGATCTTGTATAGCCATTTCGAAGTCACAACATATTTTCCTTTAGGTTTCAGAACCACATCCCATACATCATCCTTCATAATGGACTCATACTCTTTGGCTATGGCATCCTTCCAAACCTTCTCTTTCACCGCTTCTTTAAAATTGGGAGGTTCAACTTGTATGATGGAGCTCATATCTACAATGTATCCCTAGTACCGATATGTATTCTTGCTTTCTCTAAAGGTCCCTTTGGAAATAACATGTCTCTCAGCATCTTGTAATGTATCACAAATCCAAAGTGGTCTCTTATTGGTAGGGGGGTCACATGGAGGAGTATCCAAGGGGTCCATAGGCTCCATGGGATCATCATCAACATATTTCTTAGGTTCCGACACAAAATGACCTTCTAGTAAGTCCATGTCATCATTTCTCTTCTCAACAGGAGGAGGTGGAGGAAGGTCCCTTGATTTTCCAATGGAAAAATCTTCATCAAAGGTTACATCCCTGTTAAACTCAATTTTCCTTTGACCAGGCACATATATTCTAAAATCTTTAGAATTATCATGATACCCAACAAACATACCTTTCTTCCCAGTTGGTTTCAACTTGTTCCTATTGTCTTTTGGCACGTGAAAGTATATGGGGCAGCCAAATATCCTTAGATGTCCAATATTGGGCTTCACACTTGTGAACACTTCTTCAAGAGTCATGTTATCCAAGGCTCGATGAGGAAACCTATTTTGAACATAGAAAATTGTATTTGTAGCTTCTCCCCAAAGAAACTTCAACAACTTTTGATCATGTAACAACTTGGACAAATTCCACGATAGGCCTATTTTTTCTTCCAGCTACACCATTCTAGTCGGGATTGTATGGTACAATAGTCTCTTCCTTGATTCCAATCTCCTTGCAAAAGTCAAAGAACTCATTTGAGGTATATTTTCCACCATTGTCAACCTAAAAATTTTATTCTCTTCCATTTTTTATTCTCTATCAGTGCTTTGAAGTCATTGAACATATCAAATGCCTCTTGTTATGCTTCAAATAAAATATCCATGTTTTCTTGGAGAAGTCATCAATAAAGATTACATAGTAGAGATGGACACCAAGAGAGTGCAGTGGCATGGGTCCACATAAGTCAAAAATGGATGAGTTGTATAATATCATTGGTTGTGCTTTGGCTGGAGGGGAATGGTCCCCTTATATTCTTTCCCACTAGCACATCCCGAACAAACACCATCATGACTAGATTGAACATCAAGCATCCTAGAAACTAACTTTCTTACTTTAGATAGGGTTTCATAATGTATATGTGCCAACCTTCGATGCCATATCTCACTTTGATGATTGTTATCATGGACCAATGCTTGTAGTGGTCTTCCATTGACTCTATAGAGTCATTCAATTCTAGATCTCAAGGTGAAATCATTTCTCATGCGAGATTCCATAGGTCAAGTGAGGACCTTTCCTTTTATGAATGAAACTATCATCCCTTTGTATTCCAAGGAAGATATAGATACCAAGTTCTTATTTAATCCCATAACATACATTACTTCATGAAGAACGGATTCCCCAAAGTTAAAATGAAATTTAATGATTGCTTTAGTCTCTTGTTTGTTTTGGGCTTGTCTTCACCTCAGATCTGATATCATGTTAATTTTCCACTATTTTATGTTGTAATAATCACTTTAGCCTAATTATTTTTCTCAATTAGCAATCAATTTGATATTCGTGTAACAAATAGAAATTGTAGATAAAATAGTAAATGCAATGTATAGTATAAGACAATCAAGAGCAATAATAAGAGACACCAAATTTGGTCAAAGACAGGGGAAAAAACTCACAAGGGGGAAACCCTTTCAATTTTTTCTAATTATTATATTTTCATAAAATGTTCAACAGAGAGATATAGTGATTTAATTCATCAACCAAGAGTCAAATGTCAATAACTTTGACTTTTCAACATACCAATATCCAAAAATCCAAGATATGAACCTAAAAGTCAAATTTGATGAAACTATTAAATTTAGTCAAAGTCGATAATAGTTAAACATGCCCTAACCAGTCATGAGTCAATGATCAAACAACCCCCAAATGAGCTCAATCAATGGTCAAAATATTTGGCCTCCTTTTTTGGTCAAGACTCAATCAAAACAACCCCAAACAACTCAACCAAACTTGGTCAACAAAGAGAGAAATTTTATGGTCAGACTTGTGATCAAAGTTTGTGGTTAACTTCAGTTAAGTTGCCTAGAAAATCTCGATTTTTTTCCAAATAATTTGGCCTCCAAGAATAGATCCAAATCACAAGTCAACCCAAGTCAAGGTGTGCCCAAACTCAAAAAAGTCAATGTTTGTCAAAGGCTAGTCAAAGACAGATTTCAAACCTCATAAAATTCTCTCTCCTACTCGCATGATTTGAAATTAAAATTGAAGATTTCATGTAAATTTTTGCAAGTCAATTCATGTCTTATGGGCAATGGATAGATATTGCAAAAGCACATGAACTAAGTTAAATTTCGCAGATTTTACTAATGAAAAATAGACAACAAGCAACATCACAAAACAACAATATGATGACTGAGTTCACCCCTCCTGGGATACATCTTTGGGTCTAATTTTCAATGTTGTCCCTTTAAATTATATGCTCAAATGTGTATTTACATCAACATACAATGCTCAAATTGCAAAAATAATACTGACATTGTGTCTAAAACACCTAAAAACCCCTGTGTAGGCTCTTCTTGGGCTCAAAAAGGCTGAAAATGGCCAAGTTAGGTCTCCTTCATTTCTATGTTAACTATTATGCAAATTCATCCCTCTGTCAAAACTGGCAACGAAATTCAGCTTTGGCGGCATTGCAAGGCGAAAATTTCGCAAAAACAGTTGGCAAGATCAGATACAAAACCCGCTAATTTTGGTGCAATTTTTCAAACCATTAGTTGGCCTTCGCACCCCTATTATCCATTCTTTGGTTAGTCATGTGGCAGGTAATGTGACCATGGGGCGTGAGCCAAAGGCTACGTGCCTGTCGACCCTACTCTTGGTCATTTGAAATTAAATGTGACTAGGGCTAGCACGGGCAGGGTGTCATGTGCCCGCCCCTCCCGATCTATCCTCTAGTGGTTACGTGTTACAATAGAACCTGGGGCTAGGGCCATTCTCCCTTCCCCTCTCACATTTCCACATGGCCATGCAATAACACATGTGATTTGGCGGTCAACTCCCGCCCAAACGGCGCAACCAATCAACTTTATTAACAACCACCACCACTATGTTTATTAAGTGGTAATCATGGTGTTATGCAACGAACCCAACACACCGAAGAAAATATAGATCAATGACTTAAAAATTATCCTCCTCGAGGAGGAAACCTCCTTTACATTACATAAATGAACAATTCTTTGATGATTTAAATGATAAGACCTCCTTGTTATATATAGGAGTCTAAGGGGTCACAATATAATCAAAGCCTACATCACAATAATAATGTAAGGGTACACCAATAAAGATAGTAGGCTTCTATGGTGCACAACAATAACAATAGGGGGTTACACTAACAATAACAATAAGGGGACTACACTAGTATTATAGGGACCTAACATGCCCCTCTCCTTCAAAAAAGAGTTGTCCTCAATGCTTGAGTAGTCTCGGATGCTTTTATATAAAATTATCATCCTCCCATGTGGAATCTTCAATGGGTAAGTTCTTCCACTTAATGAGATACTCTGAAATTAAGCGATTATGTAGTTGTTGATTTCTTGTTTCTATGACTGCTTCAGGCTCAAATATGATTTTTCCTTCTTCGTCAAGTTTTGGAAACAATGTTTGAACTAGGATCTTGTCACCGATAACCTTCTTTAAGAATGAAACATGGAAAACTGGGTGTACTTAGGAAGATGCAAGCAACTCCAATTTGTATTCCATAGTACCAATCTTTTGTAACACCTTGTAAGGACCATAGTACTTTGGTGATAATTTATCATCCTTCTTAGCTTTCTTGAGGGACATTTGTTTGTATGGTTGTACCCATAAAAGTACCCAGCCGCCCACATCAAAACTTCTTTCACTGTGATGTTGATCTACATGTTGTTTCATTTGATTTTACACCAGAGTGAGGTTATCCTTTAAGAGTTGGAGAACTTGATGTTGATGCTTGATGTGATCTTCCACTGCTAGAACCTAAGAATTTTCTCTTAAAGATGATGTGATAGATGGTGGATGATATCCATAAAGTGCCATAAATGGGGTCATTTCTGTTTTAGTATGGAAAGAAGTGATATACCACCATTCAACTAGAGGTAACCACTTTACCTATTGTGTGTGTTTATTGGATACAAATAAATGAAGATATCCTTCCAAACATTTGTTCATTATCTCAGTTTTCCTGTGAGATTGAGGATGATATGATGAGCTATGAGCTAATTGAGTACCAAGACAAGAAAATAATTCCATCCAAACATTTCTAGTGAAAATGGGATCTCTTTCACTTACAATAATTTTTGGGTTTCCATGTAGCTTTTGAATTGTTTCCATAAATGCAGTAGAAATTGTACTAGCTTTAAAAGGATGAGATAATGCACAAAAGTGTGCATACTTGGTAAGTCTACCAACTACCACCATGATAACACTCTTTCCTTTAGACTTGGGTAAACCTGTGATAAACTCCATTGACACCTCCTCCCAAAGCTAACTTGGAATGGCTAAAGGTTGTAATAGACTCAGGGTCTTAATTGTCTCAACTTTATTTTGTTGGAAAACCAAATATTCTGCTACAAACTTCTAAATATCATATTTAAGGCCATCCCAAAAAAATTCCTTCTTGACCCTATGGTAACTTTTTAAAAATCTCGATTTCCCTCCTAAGGGGGAGGTGTGCAATTCCAAAAGAATATTTTGCTTGAGTTGGGAATTCTTACAAAGATATAAGTGATGTTTGTACCATAATGAATCATTTTTCTAGCTAAATGTATCATATGTACTCGAATCTTGCTGCAACTTTTGAATGGATTTCCACACCTCTTCGTCATTATTTGTTATGCAACCATCTCACAAAAAGATAGATCAATGACTTAAAAAGTATCATCTTCAAGGGGGAAACCTCCTTTACATTACATAAATGAAGAATTTTTGGATGATACAAATGACAAGACCTCTTTTCTGTATATAGGAGTCTAAGGGGTCAAAAAATAATTAGAGCCTACATAACAATAATAATGTAAGGATGAAACATAACAATAGTGGGCTTCTATGGGGCACAACAATAACAATATGGGGGCTTCATGGGCACAACAATAACAATAAGGGGGATACAATAGTATTATAGGGAACTAACCTGCCCCTCTCCTTCAAAAAATTGTTCTCAACGCTTGAGTAGTTCTGGATGCTTTTGTATAAAATTCGCATCCTCCCATGTGGAATCTTCAGAGAGTAAGTTCTTCCACTTAATGAGATACTCTGAAATTGATCGATTTCATAGCTATCAATTTCTTATTTCCATGACTGCTTTAAGCTCAAATATGATGTTTCCTTCTTCATCAAATTCTGGAAACATTGTTTGAACTGGCAACTTGTCATCGATAACCTTATTTAAGCATGAAACATGGAAAACTGGGTTTACTCGAGAAGATGTAGGGAACTCCAATTTATATGCCGTAGTACCAAACTCTTGCAACACCTTGTAAGGACAGTAATACTTGGGTGATAATATATTATCCTTCTTAGCTTGATTGAGAAACATTTGTTTTTATGGTTGTAGCTATAAAAATACCCAGTCACCTACATCAAAACTTCTTTCAATGCGATGTTGATATGCCTTTTGTTTCATTCGATTTTGTGCCAGAGTGAGTTTATCCTGTAAGAGTTGGAGAACTTGTTGTTGATGCTCGATGTGATCTTTCACTACTTGAACCTTATAATTTTTTCTTAAAGATGATGTGATGGATGGTGGATGATATCCACAAAGTGCCATAAATGGTGTCACTTTTGCTGCAGTATGGAAGGAAGTGTTATACCACCATTCAGTTAGAGGAAACCAATTGACCCATTATGTTTGTTTATCATATACAAAGAAATGGATATATCCTTCCAAACATTTGTTCACTATCTCAGTTTTCCCATCGGATCTAGGATGATAACATGAGCTATGAGCAAATTGAGTACCAAGACAAGAAAAAATTTCCATTGAAAATGGGATCTTTGTCACTTACTATAATCTTTGAATTTCCATGAATCTTTTTATTTTTTTCCATAAATGTAGTAGCAATTGTATTCGCTTTAAAAGGATGAGATAATGTGAAAAAGTATGCATACTTAGTAAGTCTATCAACTACCACCACGATGACACTCTTTCCTTCAGACTTGGGTAAAAATGTGATAAAATCCTTTGAGACCTCCTCCCAATGCTGAATTAGAATGGATAAAGGTTGTAATAGACTTGAGGTCTTAATTGTCTCGAATTTATTTTGTTGGAAAACCAAACATTTTGCCACAAACTTTTGAATATCAGATTTAAGGCCATCCCAAAAATTCCTTCTTGGCCCTATGGTAAGATTTTAAAATCCTGAGTGCCCTCCTAAGGGAGAGGTGTGCAATTCCAAATGATTATTTTTTTTGAGTTGGAAATTCTTACAAAGATATAAGTGATCGTTGTACCATAATAAATCATTTTTCCCACTAAATGTATAAGATGTATTGGGATCTATTTGCAACTTTTGAATGAGTGACCACACCTCTTCATCATTCTTCCATTCATCCCTTGCTTTGGTTATCCACTTAGGTTGGACAATAGAAATGGCACAAAGCAATTCTTCCACATCCTCGTCCTTTCTTGAGAGTGCATCTGCAACAACATTTTACTTCCATTTTTTTTAGATGATTTGAAAGTTATAACCCAACATATTTGTCACCCATTTTTGTTGCTCTTTTAAAGATAATATTTGTTCCAAAAAGCATTTAATACTATCATGATCTTTTTTTAACTTGAAGTTTCTTCCCATTAGGTAAGGTCACCATTGCTTCAGTGCATGTAGTATTTCCAACATTTCCTTCTCATAAATAGATTTGTATAAATACTTTCCCTTGTTTGGACGAATTTTGAAAGCAATGGGTATTCCTTCTTACATTAAAATAGCACCAATTCTATTTCCTAAGGCATCACATTCCACAATAAATTTTTTTGTGAAGTCTGGCGAAACTGAGACCAGTGCTTGGCACATTTCCTCTTTAAGATGTTCAAACTCCGTAGTTGCTTATGGAGTCCAAGAAAATGTATCTTTCTTCAGCAATGTTGCTTGAGGTGCTTCTATTCTCCCATAATTCTTAACAAACTTGTGATAATACCTTGTCAACCTGAGAAATCCTCGAAAATACTTTATGATTGTGGGTATTTTCCATTCCTTAATGGCTATAATTTTTCTAGGGTCTACCTTAACACCCTCATGAGATACAATATGACCCAAATATTCCACTTCTTGTACTCCAAACAAACATTTGGAGTTTTTTTCATATAATTGTTTCTTCTCCAATAGTTCGAGCACCCTGTCAACATGTTGAACATGACCCTTCCAAGACTTGTTGTACATTAGTATATCATAAAAAAATACTAACACAAATTTTATAAGGAAGGGTTTGAAAATGGAACTCGTCAAACCTTGAAATGTGGAAGGTGCATTAATAATGCCAAAATGCATGACCAAAAATTCATAATGACCCTCCTGATTTTTGAACGTTGTTTTCGGAATGTCTTCAGTCTTCATTCTAATATGATGGTATCTTGAACGAAGATCCATCTTGGTGAAGTAAATTGCTCCATGTAATTCATCCAACAATTCATCAATGACATGAATGGGAAATTTATCTTTAATAGTGAGCTTGTTGAGATCCCTATAATCTGGACACATATGCCATGATCCATCTTTCTTGTGCACCAACAATACTAGAGCAGAGAAAGAACTTTGACTAGATTGAATTATACCGACCTCTAGCATTTCTACAACCATACATTCAATTTCACTCTTTTGGGCTTAGGGATATCTATAAGGACTAATGTTTGGAGGAACAATTCCCAGAATCAAATGAATAGAATGATCATGATCATGAATAAGTGGAAGGCCTTTGAGAGTCTCAAATACCTTGGAATGATTTTCCAAGACTTTTTGGAGATCTATAGAAATAGATGATTTCAATGTTTGAACCTCTAGTGAGCATAATTGTGCAATTACGCCATCTTGTTCTTTCTTGAGAATCTTTGTCATGCCATTGGAGCTAATTATATTTCCTGGTTTCCCTGCGATACCCATTAATTCAACTTCCTTTCCTTCCCAAAAAAAATTCAAGAAAAGTTCTTGAAAATTAAAAGCTATTGTCCCCAAAGACTATAACCATTAGACTCCTAGTACAACATCAACACCACCCATTGAAATAGAAAGAATTAGACTATTCGATACATATCCCCCCATGGTTAGCTTGATATTATGGCACTTTCCAGAGTAATTTATAGTTCCTCCATTTGCAACCATCACTTGACACTATAAATCTTTCTTCAACTTGAAAACATGAGCTATGAGCTAATTGGGTACCAAGGCAAGAAAATACTTCCGTCCAAAAATTTCCAGTGAAAATGGGATCTCTATCACTTATTATAATCTTTGGATTTCCATGAAACTTTTGAATTGTTTCCATTAATGTAGTAGAAATTGTATTGGATTTAAAAGGATGAGATTATGCACAAAAGTGTGCATACTTGGTAAGCCTATCAACGACCACCACAATGACACTCTTTCCTTCATACTTGGGTAAACCTATGATAAAATCCATTGAGACCTCCTCCCAATGCTGACTTGGAATGGATAAAGGTTTTAATAGACCTGGGGTATTAATTGTCTCTACTTTATTTTATTGGAAAACCAAACATTCTACCACAAACTTCTGAATATCAGATTTAAGGCCATCCCAAAAAAAATCCTTCTTGACCCTATGATAAGTTTTTAAAATCCTGAGTGCCCTCCTAAGGGAGAGGCATGCAATTCCAAAAGAATATTTTATTTGAGTTGGGAATTCTTACAAATATATAAGAGATCTTTGTACCACAATGAATCCTTTTTCAAGCTAAATGTATCAAATGTACTCAGATGTGTTTGCAACTTTTGAATGAGTGACCACACCTCTTCATCATTCTTCCATTCATCCCTTACTTAAGTTATCTACTCAGGTTGGATTATAGAAATGGCACAAAGCAATGCTTCCACATCTCCTCCTTTCTTGAGAGTGCATTTGCAACACCATTTTGCTTCCCTTTTTTGTAGATGATTTCAAAGCCATAAACCAACATCTTTGTCAACCATTTTTGTTGCTCTTTTGAAGATAATCTTTGTTCCAAAAGGTATTTAATACTATCATGATCTGTTTTTATGTTGAAGTGTCTTCCCATTAGGTAAGGTCTCCATTGCTTCAATGCATGTAGTATTGCCAACATTTCCTTCTCATAAATAGCTTTGTATAAATACTTTCCCTTGATTGGATGACTTTCAAAAGCTATGGGTCTTCCTTCTTGCATTAAAATGGCACCAATTCCATTTCCTCAGGGATCACATTCCACAATAAAGGTTTTTGTGAAGTCTTGCGCAGCTAAGACTAGTGCTTGGCACATTGCCTCTTTAAGATGTTCAAAGGGCTTAGTTGCTTCTTGAGTACAAGAAAATGCGTCTTTCTTCAATAATGTTGCTAGAGGTGCTTCTATTCCCCCATAATTCTTAACAAACTTGTGATAATACCTTGTCTACCCGAGAAATCCTTGAAGATGCTTTATGGTTGTGGGGATTTTCCATTCCTTAATGGCTTTAATTTTTCTAGGGTCTACCTTAACATCCTCATGACATACAATATGACCCAAATATTCCACCTCTTGTACTGAAAAGAAACATTTGGAAGTTTTTGCATATAATTGTTTCTCCTCCAATAGTTTGAGCGCTTGTTGATGGTATCGAAACCGCCAACATGCCAGGGGATCTCCTCAATAATAAGTCCAAACTAGACCTCAGACTGTTTGGAGTAGGAGTCCCAGTAGTGGATAGTACAGTAGTGCCTTGACTGTGGTAGCATGCAAAGGTAAGTATGAAAACTTTGTCGGAAGAAATTGTGTGACCTTGCAGCAAGTAAATTGAGATGCATAGGGGTTCTATCACATGGAGGGGAAAAGGAAGTGTATCCCTTAGAAGCCTATAATAGTACACAGCCCTAAAGGAAGACATGAGCATATGAAATCACAGGCTAGAAGTGAAATAATCCACAATCCAAAGTGACGCGTTAACACAACAACACGTCTTCAACAAGATTCATACAATGAGATACAAAATAGTTCATACACAAATGCGAAAGTGAAATAACATACATTGCTAAAGTAACCAGAATATTCAAACTACAATAACAACATATGAATGAAAATGTGTTGGCTCAGTTATATTATTAAGTAAAAGTTCCATCCATACATACACCATTAACAACCACTAGCCCCAATAGTGGAACATTATCGTCAAGACTGCCTACTCTTCCAAAGAGATGTACTCGCTCTACACTGTGGAGAAGCCAAGACTCATCACAATACTCTCCAAGCCTTCTCTAAGAAATGCCTAGCCAAAAGCTTGGCTCCCAAAATCCCGTTCTATGAGTTGTGAGGTTCTATTTATAACAAAAGGGTGGGGTGACCCTTGACATTCCCATTTGTGACTCTTCACCTACCCTCATGACTCTTCAACTTCTTTACAAAACTCATTATATTACATAGTGATTGTTCACATTCCACTGGTGACACTTGGAATTTCACTTACAACCCAATTACAAATAATACACATTTTCCACATGTACCCGTGTGAGATAAAATAGGCTAGAGACGACCTAACAAGAAAAAACACTATGACTCCAAGGTTTGGGGAAATACCAACTCGACAACATCCACTTGATGCTTCTTGGTCATGTACTGATGCCAAGCTTGGTACTGTGTTGTGATTTCCCCAAACTGCCTGAGGAGTTCTTGCTGAAAGCAGATTCTTGCCTCCATGGCATCTAGGCATATGGTCTTGGAACCTATGTCCGTATCATATTGAAGTATGTGCAACATTGTCCTGAGTGTGGTTGGACCACCAATGTACTCCTGCATGTTGTATGCGCTTAGATGCAAGTCATCACTAGTGGCCTTGTGCATTAACTTCTCCATGTACCTGTTGACCTCTGATTGGACTTGGTTCTCATGCTTAGATTTGGTGAGGGGACCTACATCTGTTCACTCTCTTCCTCAGTTGTTGGCTCTTCCAACTAATCAACCTATATTAGCGTTGTTTTCTCTGTCATTGCGCCTTGCCTTTTTTCTTCTTCCTATTTCTGCATCTCAGCTCCTATTCTTCCTTTGACTCTTGTTCTTCTTGTTGTGATCTCAATTCTGCTACCTGCAAGCTCTGCTTTCCTCTCTTCCTTCACTCTATTGTATGTGTCCTCTACTTCCTTTTGCTTCTACTGTCAAAGTTTCCTGCATGAAGATTGAATCTGATCTCACTCTATAACTTTGTTCTCTCTCTGTTATGTTAGGAACTTCCTCTTTCCCTGATCCTATACTAGCTTTCTTCCTTCTGCCACTACTACTGGTCTTGCTGCCATGTTAGTGTTTAGCATCTGCATTTATTGGCAAGTAAATTGGCTCTTTCTCAAATGCTTCCCTAGTACTGTTTTTCATGGCCTTTCTTGAAGCAGCTCTCTTTGGTTCCATGGTACAACGACTGCTGGAGAGGAGCACTTCACGAGTGTGGTACCTGTGGGATAGAACAAACACTCATGGCAAGCAAACATTAGCTCTTACAAATCTAACTTCATAACATGATCAAGCAGCAACTAGGGCATATAATGAGAGGAATTGTGCATTTTTGACTGCCAGGGGTGACTGTTTGACTACAGGGACTACAGAGTCCTAACAGTTAGTGTGGAAACTTGATGACCAGAACTGCGCATTGCGTTGTTCAGTCTGGGATAGAGCCTAGGAGAGACTGTGCATTGTGCAGTCTCAGAAACCAAGTTGGGAGACTAGCTCCTGGAACTATGCAGTGTGTAGTTGGAGCCATCCCAGGACAATCTCTACGCAATTCCAGAAGCCAAGGTAGAGGCCTTGATCTGCCATATTGTGCAGTGCATGCAAGTGAATGTGAGATCCGAGCAGGGGGAGCCCAGATCTATCCATGGGGAGTGTGAAAATAAGCAGATCTGAAGGATGATGTAAGGATGAGTGAAGATCAAACTAAGTGTATATGTATGCATGTAAAACAAGTGCAACAATGGATCAAACTGAAGGAACACAAAGCATGTGAAGTGAGTGAAATGGTCATTCAATAAAATGAGTGAAACAAAATTCTCACAAGCTAAGCAAAAAAAAAGCGTCAGAAAAGAAAAAAAAGGCTCGTCATTCTGATTCCAACGATGTGAACGACACTCAAACCAAAGCTCGTATGCAGAAGTTAGAGCCAGTCAAAGTTCAGGTTTGACTTGCTCACATGGCAAGATTAGATTAGCAAATGAGGAGGTGCCAAGTGGAAACCCTCCATTGACCCCTGCATGTCGCAAATCAAAATTGCAGGCAGGTTGGCATTAAAAACTGGTCCCTGATTAGGGAAGGGTGTGATGCGATAAGGATGGCAGGAAGGTTTTCAAGGATTGGCCGAAAGCGCGATGCAATGGATTGCAATGGCAGAGCAGCGAAGGATCGGTGTTATAGAATCGGCCCCCAATAGGTACCGGGTTGCGATGCGATATCGTAATCGAAAATCGCAACTATGCAAATTTCCGCATATATAAAACCCCGGGTATCCGCCGAATTGCAAAATGTGATAAGTCCCCGGATGCAAGATGTTTATCAGTTCTGGTTAATACTCCCATTAGGTCCCCCACATCGCAATCACACATCACCTGCCATGTTCACAAGGCCATAAGCTTGCAGAACTCCATCAATTGTGATTTGTGATAAGACAGTTTGTGCCGGTATATTATGGTTCGCTGTGCGGTGAAATTTTCACCCAATTAGCACGTTTTGGGGGCTAATTTGTAGGATCATGTTGGAAATGGGACAATTCGTGGAGCGAATAATGGGAAAACAAGGGGAAGTCATAAGTTCTTCATTTTTGCACCAAATTGGATGCAAAAATAGCCTAGATAGACATTTTTGGACATTCTAAATTGATTGGAGCAGGTTTCAGAAGAATTTGAACATTATAAACACATATTTTTACACTCTTGATCATAATGGAGAAACCCAAGCCATTGGAATTTGGACCAAGGAGATGTAGCCCAAGTGGGGTGAAATATTTTATCATGTGGTTGTTGTAATGTGTTTTTGATGATATTCTGTACATGTTTATGATGTTGTTCAGTTTCTTATTTATGTTAAATTTCTCATAAACTTAACATAAAAACCCTTCATTTCACTTGCAAAAATTTATGAATCCTTAATCACAATGAAAACTTTTTGTTTATAATCTGAGGAAGATCTTAGAACTACAAACTAATATTCTAAATCAGATCAAGTTTGGTATCATAGAACTAGGTTTTTCTTTGTGAAAGAAGGATTTAATCGTTTGCAAGTTTATGTCATGCTTACAAGGCTAAAACTCAAAAGAGGTGAAGGAAAGCTGATTGGAAGCCCTGAAGTTGTGTCAATGGGAATAAGAGAAAGGTTGCCACAATCTCCAACACTAGTTTAGCCTCAAGTTGCAGTTGAGACTCCAAACATCATGTCTCATGAAGGATAACCTATAAACATGACATGAGATGAGAAGACCTTCAGAAAGGATTCTTTGATATGACAGAGATGGTGAAGGTCCTCCATGAAGAGAGGAATAGTAGGTTACAAGGAGAAAGTTCCAAAGCTCCCAATGGAGAAGGCTCTTCAGGAGGAGGTAATGGAAAAGGAGATAATGGGAATGGAGACATACCTCCACCCTCTCCACCATCTTATTCATCTTCTTCTTCACAAGCATCTTCCCACTCTTCCACTAATACAAACCTTACTCATACTCATCATCATTCTTCAAAAGGAACTAGTAAATCACTTTTTTAAAAACTTGATGTTAAATGCAAGTTGCCCATGTATAATGGTGAAGTGAATGCAGAGAAGCTTGATAATTGGATTCATCAGTTGGAGGTCTATTATAGGATTCAAAACCTTCAAGAGGATGACATAAATATTCAATTAGCTTCCATGAGAATGGAAGGTGCAACACTTGTATGGTGGGAATCAAAGACCCAAGTGGAGATCAAAAAACACGGTAAGATCTCTATTTCTTGGAATGATTTCATTGTTGCAATCAAAAGACAATTCTACCCTCTAGCTTATATGCAAAAAGCCATCATAACTTGGTAAAACTTTAGACAATTTAACTTATGCATACTATCTTAATGTTTAATCCCAATAATCTAGATGATGTGTATGCTCAAGCCACTCATATTGAGGCAAGAGGGAAAAAAAACCCCTGAAGAAGGTAGAAAAAATTCGTTTAAGGGTAAAAAGAAAGAAAAGGGTTTCAAGGGAAAGAAAAATGCATCCATTAAAAAGGAAGAGAGAAAACAATTTGTAAACATTGTTCCAGAGAGGATCACGATGAAGTTCACTGTTGGAAGCTTCATCGTGAAATGAAACCAAATAAATTCAACAACAAAGGAAAAGAAAAGACAGTTGCAATCACTCAAGAAGAGGATTTGGGATCCGAATAAGGTGATGAAACAAATATCACAGCCATGGGGTTTCAAGGAAAGGAATCCATTTCCAGCACTAGTTCTTCAAACTCACATAATGAAACTCCAAATGAAAAGAGGAGAATATAATTGTTTCACATAAGGTTGATATTGAAACATAACAAGATTGATACGCTGTTTGATAGTGGCTCTCAAGCCAATCTTATCTCAGAAAACATTGTCAAGAGTTTAAATCTGGAAACTATTCCACATCATAAACCATATCCACTTGGATGGGTATGTGATAATGCACAATTGAAGGTTACGAGAAAGAGTAAACTGAAATTCACTATCACTGCACAATTAATAGATGAAGTGGAGCTTAACGTTGTGTCATTAGATATCTGTGGCATCGTTTTGGGAAGCCCCTGCCTTTATGAAAGAAAAGATATTTTCCATCGACATGAAAAAAAATATCACATATTCAAAAATGGAGTAGAATATATTCTGAGAGCTCACATCAAAAAAACAAATCTTTTTATTCTTAATGCAGGGCAGATGAAAATATGGGTGAATTCGAGCAATAATTTTATGCTTCTCATGATCAAACCCTAGAATGTTATTGATTATGAAGTGTTTGATGGTTTTAATTCGAATTTGAAATCTAAATTGGTTGATGTAGTTAACCAATATGACGAAATGTTTTAGGAATCAAAGGGATTACTTCCCAAGAGGGGAATCCAACCCAAGTTATAGTTGCAGCAAAAGTGTCTTCTTCCTCACATTGGCATGTACAGGATGTGAATGATGGAAAGCACAAAAATTAAGACGCAAATCTAGGGATTTTTGAATAAAAGGATCATTCGTCCTACTTCTTTACCGTGTGGTGCACCTCTTGTTTTGGTGCCCAAGAAGAATGGTAAGAATTTCCTTGAATGGGATTCAAGAAGCGATTTTAATCAAAGTAGAGTTGTTGAAGGAGATATAGGGAAGAAGACATTCAAAACCAGGCAAGGTTTGTTTGAATGACTTGTTATTCTTTTCGGTATTTGACATGCTCCTACTAGTTTTACACTTATGAAGAAATATGCGTTGAAGCCATTTCTAGATAGGATAGTCTATTTGGATGACATTTTCATTTTCATAAAATTTCATTATGAACATGTCATGTGTGAGAAAAAAATACTTGATGTCGTATGTCAAGAACATTTGTTTCTAAAGATGTCAAATTATATGTTGGATAAAACTTCTTTGAAGTACTTGAGCAGTGAAATTGGTTCTTCCAAGTGTGTTCAGGTTCCCAAAGGCTTTTTGGCAGTCTGCATGGGACATGGAGAAGGTGATTTGAAGTCAGACCTCTCCAAGATTGATGACATAACAGTCTGTGGTGGTATTGACTCCATTCTCGTATACATGGGTGAAAGAATGGTACATTCCCGTGAAGCTGCAGATGCCTTTGCTCTACTTGGAATTTACGCAGGCATGCTCAAGATAGTCATTTGGATAAGAGGTTTTTTGGGAGCAACCCAATGTTAAAGGATAAATTTTGTTAAATTTTCTTCTATTGTAGTTCATTTGCATTTGTTGGCAGTTGTGCAAAAGGTCATCCAGTGGGGAGGCAAAAAACAAGAGGCATTTGATGCTTTAAAAAAGAAGTTCAGTATAGCTACAGTACTTGCTTTTCTGGACTTGAGACAGTTATTTAAGTTTTAGGTTGATGTATGTGACTATGCCAAGGGCACAGTCTTTTTGCAATGTGGTAAGGCCATTTATTTTCTTTCAGAAATTTTCAATGATAAAGTGTTTAAGTGGCAGCGACAAAGGCACTTCCATTGGATGGATTTTCTTCTACTATTCCACTTGGTCAAAAGGTATAAGAAAGATATAAGTGACAAGTTTGTTGATGTACTTTCTAGGCCTATAGTTTGTATAACTATTTTCCTCAAGCATCATTTTGTTTTACATTAAAGTTATGTTCATAAAAATACATACTTTCAAGATGTATATTCAAGCTTGAGTCAAAGGAATCAAGTGGAGGAATTTGTTTACCATTTTCATCATAATGTATTGTATCATCTTGGTAAGAAGGATGTTGCTACTGATAGTAACATGGACAAGGCCAAAGAGTTCATTGAACGAATCTAAATGGTACATCAAACATTGCAAGAACAAATTGAAAAGGTTAAAGGCAAGTACATAGAAAGGCACGACAAGAATTGTGGAGATCACAAATTCCAATTCAGTGATCAATGGATTGAAATTGGAAAGGTGAGGGAACTATAACCTCACCTGCTAGTCAACTAAAAGTGATATTTTGGGGTCCAAAAGGCTTCCAGTGGGGAGGAGTGATCAGGTGCTCAAAATTAGGATCGAAAATCAAAGTGTCAGAAATCAAAGAGCTTATCATTCTGATTCCAACACTGTGAACAACACTCATATCCGAGCTTGTATGCATAAGTTAGAGCCAGCCAAATTTTAGGTTTGACTTGCTCACATGGCAGGATTGGATGATGTAGCAAGGTCCTTCAACAAATGAGGAGGCACCAAGTGGCAATCTGCCATTGGCCCCTACATGTCGCAAATCTTAATCTCAGGTAGGTCAATGTTAAAAATTGGCCCTCGAGTAGGGAAGGGTGCAATGCGATAAGGCAGACGGGAAAGTTTTCAAGAATCAGCTAGAGGCGCGATGCGATGGATCACAATCGCAGATCAGCGAAGGATCGATGTTACAGAATTAGCCCCTGGTAGGTACTGTGTTACGATGCGATATCGCAATCGCAAATCACAACAGTGCAAAGTTCCTCATATACAAAACCCCGTGTATTCACCGAATTGCAAAATGCGATAAGTCCCTAGATGCGAGATGTTTATCAGTTCCGGTTAATACTCTCGTCGTGTCCACCACAATGCAAACACACATCACCCGCCCTGTTCACAAGACCATAAGCTCACATAAATCCACCGATTGTGATTTGTGATAAGACATTTTGTATTGACAGATTATGGGCTGCCGCGTAGCGAAATTTTCACCCCGTTAGCACATTTTTGGAGCTAATTTGTAGGATCATGCTAGAAATGGGGCAATTTGTGGAGAAAATAATGGGAAAACAAGGGCAAGTCATAACTTCCTCATTTTTCACCAAATTGGACATTCTAAACTGATTGGAGCAGTTTTCAGAAGCATTTGAGCATTGTAAACACAAATTTTTACACTTTTTAGCATAATAGAGAGTCCCAAGCCATTAGAAGTTGGACCAAGGAGACATAGCCCAAGAGGGGGTGAAATCCTTTATCATGTGCCTGTTGTAATGTGTTTTTGATGATGTTTACTACATGTTTATGTTGTTGATCAGTTTCTTATTTATGTTAAATTGCTCATAAAATTAACATAAAAACTCTTCATTTAACTTGCAAAAATTTATGAATCCTTAAGCACAATGAAAGAATTTTGTTTATAATCTGAGGAAGATCTTAGCACTACAAACTAATATTCTAAATCATATCACTGCGCAATTTCCCAACTGAATGAAGAATATCAATTAGCTCTGCGCAATTCTAGAGCTGAAGGCTCACTTGATGGTTTGGATTGCTCTTCGCAATTTCCCAACTGAAGACAGGCTTCCAGATGGGTTTGCACAATTATGGAGTCAAAGCTCACTGTTGGGTTGCATTACACAATTCTTGAGAGCAAGGCTCACTATTGGGATGCACTGCGCAATTCCTGAGAGAAAATTTGGTTGCCCTCTAGGACTGCGCAATTTTCTAAGGCAGTGCGAGAACAGGATGCAACCAAGTTATGGGGGTTAGCTTGTGGTTAGACAACAAAGCAAGAAAGTGAACACAAGCTATAAAGTGAAAAAGAAAATAAAATGAAAACACAAGCACCTGAGCAGTGCAAGATAAGTTGTTGAGATTTAAGGAGGGAGGCTCTAAAACAAAGCAAAGGAAAAATTTTGGAGGGTCGTTGTAGCAACTACAACATTGGTGACACACCGGTAGAACTCCAGCTCTCTATATGGAACTTGTCTTGTGTAAAGAGAGTCTAACTC
The DNA here is from genome assembly GCA_031772625.1 of Pinus tabuliformis. Lineage (NCBI taxonomy): Eukaryota > Viridiplantae > Streptophyta > Pinopsida > Pinales > Pinaceae > Pinus > Pinus tabuliformis. The sequence continues at coordinate 1,742,310,582 of CM062817.1, read as the reverse complement.
CTCTAGAAGTATTGTTCGATTATTTGATCATCATGGCTTCCTCACTAGCTTGAGTTAAAGATATAGTCCTTGCCATTCTCTTCATCGTTCAACACACATACCAAGCCAAGTTAACTAAGTTGTTTTGATTGGGGATGAGGGGTATATTGATGCAAAAGTAATGTAGACTATTAGAGTTTTCGTTTCATCTCTGGTGTTGCTCTGCTGCCAACAGGCCTGGATAGTACCCTAGCAGAGTCACTTCAGGAACACAAGCATCGCTCCGCTGCTAGCGAGCCTCGACAGTACCCCGATGGATTTACTTGCTTCACCTCTCTATGCAGGGAGCCTTTCTCTTCTTTCACCTTATTTTATTATTTTTATTTTTATTTTTATTTTTTCAAAAAACTGTGCATAAGCACTTATTTATTCCATGAGGCAAAAGAGGGATCCCGACTTATTGAGAGCAGAAGAGATTGTCCCTTCAAAGAAGTATGTTATATATACCTATGACATAAGTGTAAAGGTTTTCTTCTTCACCTTACTCTACTTGACTGAGCTGACAGGGGTTCACCAAATATAGAAAAATAGATTAGAGTAGGCAGTACTAGTTAAAAGTGCAAGTGTTGTGTTTTCACTAAGACTCACTCTAAACAGAATGTATTTTCCATCAGGGTATCATTGACTGAAGAACACAAGATCTTATGAAAGATAGGGGATAATAGATAACCAAATGTTGATAGTTGTACGAGTCCTCTTATACTTCACCCTGCTTGTCTCAAGAGCCAAACATGGTTTCATGTGAAACTAATCCTACGGGTGCATAACAAGAAAAAGACAGAAGTAAAACAAAAGTGAAACAAGTAAGAAAAGGAAAACATGAAAGCAAAGAAAACAAGAAAGAAAACACTACTCCTACTCCTAAAATAAATAGTGCATGGGCATACTCACATGAAGTGATATTTCCAATGCAACCATCGATTCATTAGTTGGACCATGTAAGTGAAGGCACAATTGTTAAGAAGGATATTTAGACAAACCAGCATGCAAGAAATATAAAAAAATGAAAACCAACACGCTCGAAGTTTGAATGCATCCACAAAAAAGAAAAAAGTGAAAACACATGACAGACACTCTGCGGACGTACCATGGTGTGGCAACACACTGTGCATAGACAACAAGCATGTGCACTCTTTTGACCTTGAGATACAAGCAAACATGTAGAAATAAGACAACTTACATTTCACAACATGATCTGCTATGTATGACTACTCCAATACATGAGTGGTAGGATCATGTGATTCTAGTGGAGGAAGTGAAATCTGTGGATCATATTGACTTTCAATGCAAACGGGAGAGTGATGAGGAGCCTAGGGTGTTTCAGTAGATTTATGATCGGGAGTGGAACTGACCTCAAGACTACGAGAACTTGACATAACCATTAGCTCAGGATGAAGTTCCTTGACAACTTGAGGGGTTTCCAATTCATCAGTGGGTAGATAATCAAAGATTGGTGGCTTGGAAATATCAATAGCAAGTGAATCAACAATGTGATCGAATGAAGGAGTGAAGAGATCATGACAACCACAATTAGAAAATTCAAGATGTACATCAACACCCTCATGATCTTACTAATCATACAGAGGGGTTGATGAGAAACAAAAATTTTCACCCTTTGAGTTTTCGGAAATGAAAGATGATAGATTGGGTGGATTCGAAAAGAAAGATTTGTCCTCACCACAATCAAATGACAGACTGACATCCCATGTGTCCCGTGAATGATCGGAAGTGGGAACATCCGGGAATGAATTTTCACAAGACAAATCAGAAATGGAAAGATCACAAAAGATGTCAGGATAGAGCGAACGAGGTGTGGGAAAAAGGAGGTTGTCCTTAACCACAAGTTCTTCTTCAGATTTCCACACATACTCATAAAAAATGATAGCGCAGGTTGGCTTCTCAACACCAACTCCATCCATAAATTTATCCTAATGAACATCACATGCAGACTCTGGAATGGACGAACACAAGGCACCAAAATCTAGAGGATCAACAGAATGAGAGGATGGAGGTTGAGAAAACAAGTTCACGTGACAACCAACTGAATTGTAGTCCACATCTATGTAGAAATCCAGAGTAGGTGAGGTGGGAGGAGGTGATGGTTCAATAGATGGGTTCGTGACTTCTCCCACCTTGTCCTGCGGAGATAGAGATGTTTGATGAGGAGCAAACGACGGGTCACCAGTGACAACCTTGTCTACCTTGTCTATCTTAGATTTGGAAACTCTAACACTGATGTATGCTGGGAGGAGTTCAAATGATTCTAACTCGTGAGGATTTTCATATATGTGTAGAAGATACTGAAACTGTTCCTTGAGAAATTTCCAATCAATTTCATCTTCATGGATTTGAAAATCAAGATTCAAGAAGCGCACCCAAAATTGTGAAATATATTCATTAGGTTCTTTCTATAATTTTAGAATTTTTTTGTTGAGTGCTTTGCGGCCATAATAATAGAAAGCATGAATTAATTCATCGATCATGTAATCATAAGAGTGAATGGATGTTGCGGGCAATGTGTGACAACATTGGTCAGCATGCCCATCAAGGGTGTAAGCGAACAACCCATAGGAAATGTCGTCCAAGCAGACTTCATTCTTATGACAGAAGTCTGCGAAGGCAACTTCGTGCCTTAGCAGGGATGCTCCACCTTCACCATCGTCCTTGATTTGTGACAAGTCATCAATGACATCCTCTAACATTTCGAAATCATGTGCATGAGAAAAACACATCAGGTTTGAGATTGTAATGTAAGTCATGAATGATGTGCAGAGATTCAAAATAGACTTTGAGGACCCATCTTGTCATTTAGCCCTCCTTCTAGCACTAGAAATGTTGATAGTTCTAGAACCACCAACATGTCAGGGGATATCCCTAGTAATAAGTGTCAACTAGACCTCAGATTGTTTGGAGTAGGAGTCCCAGCATTAGGTAGTACAATAGTGCCTTGATTGCAGTAGCACGTAGAGGTATGTATGACAACTTTGTCGGAAGCAAGTGTGTGACCTTGCAACGAGTCAAGTGAGATGCATGGGGGCTCTATCACGTGGAGGGGAAAAGGAAGTGTGTCCCTTAGAAGCCTATAATATATGCAGCATGAAAGGAACACACAAGAGGAAAGAAATCACAGGCTGGAAGCCGAATAGTCCACAATCCAAAGTGACGAGTTAACACAACAACACATCTTCAACAAGATTCATACAATCACATACAAAATAGTTCATACACAAATGTGTAAGTGAAATAACATACATTTCTAAAGTAACCAGAATCGTTGAACTGCAATAAGAACATATGCATGAAAAAATGTTGGTTTAATTATATTATTAAGTGATAGTTCCATGCATACATACACCATTGACGATCACTAGCCCCAATAGTGGAACATCACAGTCAACACCACCTATTCTTCCAAAGCGATGTACTTGCTCTACATTTTGTAGAAGCCAAGGCTCGTCACAATGCTTTCCAAGCCTTCTCTAAGAAATTCCTAGCCAAAAGATTGGCTCCCAAAAGTTTGTTCTATGAGTTATGAGGTTCTATTTATAACAAAGGGTGGGGTGACCCTTGACATTCCCCTTTGTGAATATTTGCCTACTCTCATGAATCTTCAAATTCTTTACAAAAATCATTACATGACATAGTGACTGTTCACATTCCACTAGTGACACTTGGAATTTCACTTACAACCCAATTACAAATAATACACATTTTCCACATGTACCCATGTGAGACAAAATAGGCTAGAGATAGCCTAACAAGACAAAACACTATGACTTCAAGGTTTGGGGAAATACCAACTCAGCAACATCCACTTGATGCTTCTTGGTCATGTACTGATGCCAATCTTGGTACTGTGTTGTGATGTCCTAAAACTTCTTGATGTTGTCTTGCTGAAAGCAGACTCTTGCCTCCATGACATCCGACATATGGCCTTGGAACCTATGTCTATATCATCTTGAAGTATGTGCAACATTGTCCTAAGTGTGGTTGGACCACTGATGTACCCCTACATGTTGTCTGCGGTCAGGTGCAAGTCATTGTTGGTGGCCTTGCGCATCAACTGCTCCATGTACCTATCGACCTCTTACCGGACTTGGTTCTCACGCCTAGATTTGGTGAGGGAATTTGCATCTGTTCACTCTCTTCCTCAACTATTGTTTGTTCTAGCTCATCAACCTGTATTAGCAATGTTTTCTCTATCATTGCACCTTGCCTTTGTTGTTCTTCTTCTTCCTATTTCTGCTTCTTAGATCCTGTTCTTCCTTCAACTCTTCTTTTGCTTGCTACGATATCAATTATGCTACCTGGAAGCTCTTCTTTTCTCTCTTCCTTAGCTCTGTTGTATGTGTCCTCCAATTCCTTTTGTTTCTTTTGTCAAATATGTATGCATGAAGATTGAATCTTCTCTCACTTTGCAACTTTTTTCTCCATCTATTATGTCAGCAACTTCCTCGTTCCCTAATCCTGTACTGGCTTGCTGCTTTCTACCATTGTTGCTTGTCTTGCTACCATGTTAGTGTTGAGAATCTACATATATTGGCAAGTAAATTGGCACTTGCTCAACTGCTTCCCCAATACAATTTTCAGTGGTCTTTCTTGAAGCAGCTCTCTTTGGTGCCATGGTACAATGATTGTTGGAGAGGAGCTCTTCACGAGTGTGGTACATGTGGGACAAAACAGATACTCATGGAAAGCAAACATTAGCTCTTACAAATATAACTTCACAGCAAGATCAAGCAGCAACGAGGGAATATAATGAGAGGAATTGCGCAGATTTGACTGCCAGGGGTGACTGACTGACTATGGGGACTGCACACTATGCAGTCCCAAGAGTCTGTGTGGAAGCTTGATGACTGGAACTACGCAATGCATTGTTTAGTCTGGGACAAGGCCTGGGAGAGACTACGCATTGTGCAGTCTCAGTGACCAAGATTGTGATTAAACAACAAAGCAAATAAACAAACACAAGATGTAAAGCGAAAGATAAATTCAAATGAAAACACAAGTACCTGAGCAGTGTAAGGAAAGCTGCTGAGATTTAAGGAGGGAGGCTCCAAAAGGAAGCAAAGGAAAAATTTTGGAGGGTGGTTGTAGCCACTACAATAGAACCCTGTCAACATGTTGAACATGATCATTCCAATACTTGTTGTAGACTAATATATCATCAAAAAAATAGTAACAAAAATTTTCTAAGGAAGGGTTTGAAAATGGAATTCATCAAACCTTGAAATGTGGAAGGTGCATTAGTAATGCCAAAAGGCATTACCAAAAATTCATAATGACCCTCATGAGTTCTGAATGTTGTTTTCAGAATGTCTTCAATCTTCATTCTAATATGATGGTATCTTGAACGAAGATCTAGCTTAGTGAAGTAAATTTCTCCATGTAATTCATCCAACAATTTATAAATGACATGAATGGGAAGTTTATTTGTTGATCTCCCTATAATCTGTATGCATATGCCATGATCCATCCTTCTTATGCACCAATAATATTGGAGTAGAGAAAGAACTTTGACCAGGTTGAATTATACCGGCCTCTAGCTTTTCTATAACCATACATTCAATTTCACTCTTTTGGGCTTAGGGATATCTGCAAGGACTAATGTTTGGAGGAAAACTTCCTGGAATCAAATAAATAGAATGATCATGATCACGGATAGGTGGGAGGCCTTTGGGAGTCTCAAATACCTTGGAATGATTTTCCAAGGCATTTTGGAGATCTGCAGAAATAGATGATTTCGATGTTTGAACCTATAGTGAGCATAATTGTGTAATTACACCCTGTTGTTCTTTCTTCATAAGATTTGTCATGCCATTAGAGCTAATTATCTCTCCTGGTTTCCCTATGATACCAATTAATTCAACTTCCTTTCCTTCCCAAAACAAAATCGAGAAAAGCTCTTGAAAATTAAAATCTATCGCCCCCAAAGACTGTAACCATTGGACTCCTAGTACAACATCAACACCACCCATTGAAATAGAAAGCATTGGACTATTCAATTCATATTCCCCCATGGTTAGCTTGATATTATGGTACTTTCCAGAGAAATAAATTGTTCCTCCATTTGCAGCCATCACTTGACACTATGGTACTACCTGAATCAATCATCATTGTTACCTTTTCCTTATTGATATATTCTTCTATCTTGAGAGTTTGAGGAGTGGTAATTCCTGCCAATGCATTACAAGATATGGCCAAATTCATTTCTTCTTTCTCTTGGGTTGATTCTTGGTGTATATCCTCCTCTTTTGATTTTTCTTGTTCCTTTTCTTCCTCCTGTTTACAATCTATGTAGAATAATTTCTTTTCATCACACTTATGACCTTTAGTTTACTTTCTATAACAATTGTAACAAATCCCTTTTGCTCTTTTTTCCTCCAATTGTTGTGGTGTTAACCTTGTAGGTTGTGGAAGGCTAGGAGAAGCAACACTTCCATCTTTATAGTTGTGAGTGTTAGACTTCCTTGTTGCCATAATTTTTCTTTCAAATTTTCTTGTGACCCTGAATGCCTTCTCCAATGAATCAGGTTCCCAAAGACAAACCTCATGTTGGATTTTATCGTTTAAAGTCCCTATGAAGAAATCAATCCTATTCTCCTCTAGAATATCAGTTACCCTTATATTCAATTTTTGGAAGTCCTCAATGTGCTCTGTCATTGAACCCTTTAGTTTGAGATTTATCAATTGGCTAAAGAAGGTGTTGCTCTTTGTATCCTCATAATGCGTTATTATTTCCTCTGTAAAAAATGACCAAGTGACAAGTGCTTTACAAGAAAAAAAACTATCGATACCATACAAACTGATTAGGTTCTAAATATAAGGATGCAATGTGTACCTTTTGTGTGTGTTGCACATCATGGAGATCAAAATATAGCTCTATCTGTAGTATCCATGTTATCAGATCCTTGCCATCAAAATTCCTCATATCGATCTTTGGAATGTGGTGGTTCTTAAACCCAACATTGGAGTCTCTAAATCATAATTCATATTCCTTTTTTCTTGATCATGATTTTCATGGATTACCTTGTCACCACTAGGAAGCCTTTTTTCTAGCAACTTTGGCAAACCTTCCTTCAACCCTTTCATCTTGACATTCATCATTGCTTCCACATCTACTTTTAAAACATCCTTCAAGTCATTCATGTCCTTTTTCTTTTACTTGTAAACCATCCATATTAACATTCATCACTTCTAATTCATTTTTGGCTACTCTTTGCAAGAGCAAAATTTGTTGCACTTGGTCTCGTAATTTAGATATATCATGTTGCATTTCTTCCTTTTCTTCATGTGTCATAGTAGAGATTTCTGGTTGCTTAATAGGTGTGTCCATTTTTTTCCTTTAAGGTATTTTGGAATCAAACAATGATATATACGCTTCATGATGCCCTTTAAATCACTTCAAACTGATTTTTCAAACAAAAGTTATGTAAAATTTAAAAATAAATACACACCTTTTTCTTGCTTTTTTGGAGATCAATATTGAAACTTTTGTATCTTTGTAATTTCATCTCTTCAACTTCTGAAATTTTGGCCTATGGTAGTCTTTGAGTCTTCTTTCCAATACCACAATTCTAATCAAAATTGAATTTTTCAAGATAGCGTTATGCTAATTCTCCCACGATGACCTGATTATCAACTAGTTCTATAGAGCGAACATGTACGGAGTGCCATGTGTCATAGTTTCAACCTTCAGCCCTAAAAGTGATACATGAAAAACTACAGTTTGTGCCCTTTCATTCAATTTTTAAAAATTCAAATCCGATGGCTGGAGAGAAATTTATGACGCTTTTCCCTAGGTCATATGTTTGCGATTAAATTTTGGAGCCTATAAAAATCCTAAATTCCTCATATCATATCTTTGAAAATATAGCGAACCAAGATTTGAAATTCATACACAAAGTTCACCAATATCTCGACTCCACGTGGTTTAAATTTCAGATTCTAAAGCCTTGTAGAAACAAATATATAGAGAATATTCCAAGATGACTTGTTTGATGAAGAGAAACCCTAAAATCCAAAGCTCTAACACCAAATGTTATGCAACCAGCACACAAAACAGAAGAAAAGATAGATCAACAACTTAAAAATTATCCTCTTCGAGGGGAAACCTGCTTTACATTACATAAATGAACAATTCTTGGATTATTCAAATTATAAGACCTCTTTGGTATATATGTGAGTCTAAGGGGTCACAATATAATCAGAGCCTACATAATAATAATAATGTAAGGGTACAACAATAATAATAGTGGGCTTCTATGGTGTGCAACAATAACAACATGGGGGATACATGGCCACAACAATAAAAATAGGGGGTTACACTAACAGTAATACTAAGGGGAATTTACTAGTATTAAAGGGACATAACATGTGATGTAGTGATAATCCGTTGCATTAGTTGGTGATAGGTCATGAGTTCAATCCCTATGGAGGTTCATCTGGACCATAAAAAAAAAATTGGCCTCATCTGAAGTGCCACATGGCACCTTGTGATTGGGCCATGTGTCACTCCATGATTGGACAGAAACAAATCACCACCAATCAATCAAATCGCACCAACTGCCTCTGTATGGTCGAGCCACGTGTCCAGTCTTGATTGGCTCCATGCTACATAATCATCCTACTGACATCAGCGTACAAACTTCCACGTGGCATCCGTACACTACCCAATAAACCTTGCAAGTTGACTTTTTTACTATTTGCCAAAAACTTAAGAACATGATAACTTCCTCATACGATTTCGGATTGAGGCAATTCAAGCATCGTTGGAATCAAAATGATGAGATCTATGGTTTAGCACTAGATTTGGGAGAATTTGAGAACTTTTATTTTTGAGCATATTATTTATCCCCTAGATCATTCCTCCCCACTGGAAGCTTTTGGACCAACAAAAGTCTATTTTTACTCAGCAAGTAAGTGAGGGTACAACTCCCTAACTTTCCTAAACTGAATCCACCTTGCTTTACTTGGATTGGTACCTTTGAGCCCCACTTGAAGATACTCCATATTGCCTCTATGTGAAGTCCTTATCCTCTTGTAAAGAAGTGAGCCTTCCTACAACTCATTTAAATATTCTTGAGAAAAATCTTCAATAGATGGAATCTGAACATTCTTTCTTGATCATCAATCATTGGAGGCTCATACAATCTCAAATTTTCCACATTCACAATAGAATAAATTTTCATGTAAGGTGGCAAATATAATCGGAAAACATTGTTACCAACTTCTCCAAGATTTTTAAAAGACCATATCTGATTGGCTTGAGATTTTTACCTCTACCTTGTAGTATTTCCTTTTTGATTTACAACCAAACTTGATCTCCCACTTGGAAGTCATGATCAACCTGATGCTTGTCATGTCTTTCTTTGTACTTGGATTTTCTTTTCTCTAGTTGTTCTTGTACACTTTGATGCACTGGATGAATTTGTCCAATGAAATTCTTGGCTTTGTCCACATCACTATGTCCATATACTACAATATCTTTACCAAAGATGAAATCCAAAGGTGACTTTGGAAAATCACCCAAAAAAAAATTCAAGTGGAAATACTTTTGTAGATGAATGCTTGGCATGATTATACGCATGCTAGATGTAATGAAAATTCTCAACCCAAAGTTTAGGATTCTTACCACAATATCCTCAAAGGAGATGAACTACTATTCTATTCACTACTTCTGTCCAGTCGTCAGTTTGTGGATGAAATGTTGTGCTCTTCTTCAACTTTGTGCCCATGAGTTCCCAAAAACTTGACCAAAACTTCCCGACAAATTGAGAATCTCAATAAAAAATCATAGAAGTGGGTAACCCAAAGTGAACCCATACATTTTGGAAGAACATCTTTGCAGTATGTTTAGTTATAACTTGTATCTTACATGGCATCAATACACACATTTTGCTAAAATGATCTAGAACAACATATAGGTAATTATGACCCTTCCTAAAAATTGGTAGACCCCCAACAAAATCCATAGAAATACTTTCCCAAGGACAAGGAATAGGAAGTGGAGTGTACAAACCCAATTTCCTATTGCTTAGATTGCTAGTAGCACACATGGAACATCCTTTTACAGATATTGAAATAGTTTCATTCATGTGAGGCCAATAACAATACCTATGAATTTGAGCAACTATTTTTCCTACACCATAGTGGCCAACAATAAGAGAAGTGTGGGATTCCCATACGATATTGAATCTTTCACTCTGTGGAAAACATAGCTTGACAATATAATACAACAACTTGTTATGAACATGATAGAAAAAACTCTTCAACATGATTGCCTTAACTAAAAGTTGCACAAACATCTTTGAAATCTTCATCTTGAGCATATTGTTCAATATAACTTTCATGCATGATTGAGCTATGCTTAAGAATAAAAGATGCATTAATAATAGGCCTTGATAACATATCTATAACTTTGTTGTATATACCTTTCTTATACCTGATTACCAAATAAAATTATTGTAGGAATCTTGCCCACCTGAAATGTCTAGCTTGTTGTAGCTTGGTTTGTGATTGTAAATATTGAAAAGGTTGATGGTTAATATGAATAATCATTTCTTTACTCATCAAATAATTCTTCCATTTCTTCACATTTTTTACCAAAGCATACAACTCGTTATCATAAATTGGATAGTTAATTAATGCATTGGTAAAGGTTTTAGAATGATAACATATTGGCTTGCCATGTTGCATCAAACTGCTCCCATAGCATAATCGCTTGCATCAGTTTGAATTTCAAATGGCTACTTAATATCTAGAAGTTATAGAACTGGTGTTGTACTATTTTTCTCTTTCAAAGTGTCGAAGTATTTATGCTACTTTCCTCCCCACTGAAACACCTATTTCACACTTTTCAAAGCATGTAATGGTACTGCAATGAATGAGAAGTTAGCGATAAATTTTCTCCAATACTGGGATGCTCCAAAAAAGCTCTTATCTTTTGTTGCATTGTTGGTTTTAGGCCAATTAACAATAACATCAACTTTTGAGGGATCAATTTTCAATTCACCTCGTCCTACAGTGTGATCCAAATAAACCAAAGAGGTTTTCCCAAATTCACATTTAGACATCTTCAAATACAACTTTCCCTTTAAAGATATTGGTGAGCTCCAGTATTGTAGCAATAATGCTACAACTCCTGGGGCTTCCTGTCTCTTAATTTTATCAACCCGGTAGTTCGTACAAACTTGGAAGCGACGGTGCTATATGCACAAGTACTAGCCCTTGTCGCAGTTGTCACTTGGTCAGCTGGCACAAGTCCGCTAGGGCTTAAGCCAACTTCTATAGGCTCACAGAAGAAGCTTTATCAATGATGGACGAAAGCTAACTCAAAGGAAGGCTACTCTACTTGACAAACTGAATCAAAAGCAATTTAAAGCATGTAAATCTATGAAACCCTAATTTAACTAGTCTATCCTCTATAATGCAAAAGAATGTGGATGCAACTCCTATGAATGCTGTCATTACCTCTAACAAGTGTAAATGCATGGGTCTAAGCTACTTGCATCATGAGAAATGTGTTTTTGTGTTTTTCCTTTAGGTGTGTGGAATGAGTGTGAACTTGGCCTAATTAGGGTTTGATTGTGCAGGTGGGATGGAGAAGGAAGGGAAGTGTGGGACAGGTTGGGGAGGCTAGGAGAGGTTCCTAAGGATCCTTAGCACCCATCCACAGAGGTCCCTCACGTTCAGAAGCTCGGCAACGAAGTGAATGGCCTCCTACAGGAAGGCTGCAGGGGATCCTACAGGATACTCTGTTTTCTACAGGATGGCTGTGCACGTCTACAGGATGGTTGGCCGTGGAGGTTTTTAGGAGTTGATGGAGTGTTGGAGTGGTGTGGGAGGCTAAGGGAGATGGAGATGGACCTAATGATGTCTTAGGAAATGGCAAGTCAGACGAAGGAAGGGTGCATGCAATGGGCTGATGTTTTGGAAGGGTGGAATCAACGAGAGTGAAGGAGATGGAGCTGTACGTGAAATGAGAGAGTTGGAGGGCAAGTGAGTGAGACAGAGGGTGAATAGAACTTGCAGGTGGATGAAGAAAACGACGAAGGAAATCGCTTGAGCAAAAGCAGTGTAAATAAAACAAATGACCTGTGCATCAAAACAAGAAATTCATTAACCTATTATGCCATGAAACCTATAAATCCGAAATGGAAAACAAGAAATGAAACTAATGCATGAGAGTGCAGCATGGATCAATGTCGAGAATGTATGAATGGATCTTCAATAAAAACGTTCATGTGGCAACTTGCGTGGAGGTGAAAAGACTGCTGTTCTTTTTGGTGGCTGATCAAGGTCTATACCCCAATCCCAATCAGTGAGATGGCAGTGAACCTTTTGCAACCTGTTTTTGTTGGAGCTCCAAGAGATTTATTCTACCAACCTATCAAACTTGAATACTGAAAACAAAGCATCATACCAGTCCTATCTATGCTAATGAAAACAATTAAACTAACAAGCTGGAAATCCGAATTGCATAGGAAACTAAACAAACTCAAGTGCTGGAACTAATTGTAAATGCATTACAACACTGAGGAGGTCTATGGCTCTCAGGTTGGGCCCTAACCTGAGAGCTATAGCTCCTTGAAAAAAACTTAGAACTAACTCAAAAGTGGCCTTCTTTATTCATAATCTGATAACATGCCAAATTGGCTTACAAAAGAGAATGAAACTTGAGCTGTGCTCCAAAATTACAATAGTAATACGAGAGTTTCAACAACCTAACCAAGGCTAAGGCCTCTATACTTATACAAAACGATGCTCCAACAAGTATCCATGATTCTAGGAGCTCGGCTGTTCAATCTATAGTTTAACTGCTGATCCTGTAGGATGATCATAAATGCTGTTTCCTGTAGAGCAGTTTTGAACTGCTGTTCCTGTAGAACAGTTGGCCGTGTATTAAGCTCGGAGGGAGGATGGAGTGGGGCTCGGAGTTCTTGGTGAGGATCACGAGGAATGTCCCCTAAGACCGTGGACAACCTCTCCTTACGTCAGCCATGCCAACTCGTTGTCTCCTTGCCACCTTTTCGTTGTCTTTTGCTCCCTTTTAATGCCAAAACCTGGAATCACAATGCATTAGCTACGTGGATAAAGTGCCTATCCTTTCTCCTACAAACAACATGAATAAACTAAGAAGTGTATGCATAAACAATAAAAATGAATGGTTTGAGCAAGTAAAATAGGCCAAAAATGAGCCCAAATTGTACCAAAATTGGGGCTCATCATCACCCCCCAGCTGAACCATTTGCTCATCCTTGAGCAACCTTGCCCCTGCTCCTTGTCCTTGGCCGAGGACTCGGGACCGGAACAGGCTGTTTCTTTTCTGCTTTTGATGGCCCTGCCTTTTCTGCCCCTGATGGTGATGAGGGTGATGCTTCCTTCCCTTTTTCTATTTCCTTGAGTCGGGCTTCAGAAGGCGACTGGCCTATCTTTCGTGTCCAGGAAGTTATTTTTGGGCTCCCCTTTTCGGGGGTAGCTGATGGTTTAGAGGGGGTTCTTGCACTTGGGGAAGTAGGTACATCCCCTGAAGTGGTATGGCCGCTGGGTGAAGGCTGTGGCTTGCTCGGGGACATCCTTTTGCTGCTCCTGGCTTCAGGTGGCAGAGGGGTCTCCCTCTCCCTTTTCTCTTGCGGTTTTGGAGGTGTATTGAGGGCAGCCAGTGCCACTGCTACCTCCTTTTCGAGGATGTCAGCCTTCTCTTTCTTGTGTTTTGCTCTCTCGGAGCTCCTTGTAGAGGGTCCCTCCTTTTTAGATTTCAGGCTTCCTGTGGAAGACCCTGCTTTGCCCGCTTCCGGGCCTCCTGTAGAAGATTCTTTCTTTGTCTTCGGGCTCTCTACAGGGGGCTGTTTCTCAATGACCTTCGGGCCTCTTGTAGAAACCCCTCTTTCCAGCCTTGTGATTCTTGTAGGAGCCCCTGTCTCTGTCTTCGGGCTTCCTGTAGAAGCCTGTGGTTGTACTGTCGAGCTTCCTGTAGAAGCCTTTGTCTCCGTCTTTGGGCCTCCTGTAGAAGCCTATTTTCCAACAATTTTCGGGCTTCCTGTAGAAGCCTTGGTCGTTGCTCTTGGGCTTCCTGTAGAAGCCTGCTCCTTACTGATCTTCGGGCTTCCTGTAGAAACCTTTGTCTTTGTTTTCGGGCTTCCTGTAGAGGCCTGTGTTTGTGTTTTCGGGCTTCCTGTAGAAGCTTGTGGTTTCGTTCCTGCAGATGCAACTCCCACCACCTTCTCTTGCCTTGTTGCGTGGCTTTTGCGTTTGGCTTTGACTGCAGAAGCTGACAAGGTGCTTGGGCTGGCAGGGGCCACCTCAGTTTTGACTGCCCTGCTTTTCAACCTCTGTTCCCTTGCTGATAGGATGGGGGTGTCCTCTTTGACTTTGTCATCTTTTCCCTCCTCCTTCTTCTTTCGTTCCTTTGTCTGTGCTGGAGCCGGAACTTTTTGGCTTTTTCCTTTCTTACTCCCCGCTGCTGGCTCTTCTTCTTCTCCGTTAGAGGATTCCGCTTCTTCAAGCAACATTTTTATGTTCCCCGTTCTTGATAAGTTCCTAAATGATTCCCAAGCGAGGGGGACTTTATATGAGCGGAGAGCATCCTCCACGAGGAGCTTGACTAGCCCATGGTGGGCTATCTGGTCCGGAATTCCGTCCTTGAGCTTGGTGGAACACTCCATTAAGGACTGTAGTAGAAAGTAAGGAATGCTCAACCTCTGTGCTGCAGGGAGGTCAATCTGGTGTCTTAGTTCGTTAAGCAGCCTGAAGTGATACGCATATACAATGCTATATCGACCCTCACAGGTGATATATTTCATAATTTGTAGACTGACTTCATTCCATGGCGGCAACAGGCTTGCCCTTTTGACTCCATTTTTGTCTTCGATGAATGACTCTTCCGGTGGGAAGAACTCCTTCTTTGCTTGCTGGCTCTGCTTCCGCTCTTCCTTGTCCCACGGCAGACCCATGGGCAGCTCTGTAATCCGACTGATATG
Source organism: Pinus tabuliformis (assembly GCA_031772625.1). NCBI lineage: Eukaryota > Viridiplantae > Streptophyta > Pinopsida > Pinales > Pinaceae > Pinus > Pinus tabuliformis. The sequence continues at coordinate 1,742,295,562 of CM062817.1, read as the reverse complement.
CTCTGGGGTGAGTTTGAGGCTGAGACCTCTGAAGGTTACCGTGGCCAATTTCTGTGATTTAGGCTGCAGAGCCTGCAAAAATTCCTCGGCTACTTCATCATCGTAGCCCTGTAGTTTATCACAGAAAGGCATCCATTGTGCTCTAGTGAAGAGCTCAACCACTGCCGGGTTTCTCCTTAATGCATTTGAATTAGTGGGCTCTCGCCTGATAAACCCGCCAGGCATGATGAACACAGTGGTTTATACTAGAGGTGGTGGATACACAGGAAATTCGGTCTTAAAGACAAAACATGCAATGAATTTTCAGATCACAGTTTGATTATACAGCCATCCTGTAGGAGCGATAGTATAGGCACGGCAATCCAATTTTTTATGACCACACTGTGACTAATGGCCTTGCCACCTTTAAAAAACCAATTGCAGAAGGAGTTGCAGGGTTACCTCTTTTCTGCCACCTTTTTTTTACGTGAAGACTTCACCTTCCTGTAGAGCCGTGTTCCTGTAGAGACTGCTTCCTGTAGGACGGCGTTCCTCTAGAAACTGTTCCTGTAGGAGCAGTGCGCAGGCTTCGGGAAGAGCTTTAGTTGGCTGGCGGTCGAGAGGTGCTTTACCAGCGTTCAGGTAGCAGAGAGCTCGGCGTATCAACATGCAGAGGTAAGCAGAGGATCTACTCGAGTTTTGAAGTGAGGTTGATGGAGATACATGCTTAATCGAGCCGATTAGATTTTGAATCGGCGCAGCTCGTGGCGCGGGGGTGAGTTGTCCCCGCCGGACCGTTGGGTGACATCACCCATCATCTGCCTGTACATTCGTTTGTTGCCGCATTCATTCCCACAGATCTGCCGCCACCCTTTTCGGTTAAACTTCACTTCTCGGTTGACGGGACTGATCTTCACGTGCTTGCTGGGTGTTTCTTTCGTCGTGGCTGCCACCTTGTCCTCTGACTATCCCTTTACTAACCGACGTGGCCAATCACTGGCCTTTAGGCCGCTCAACCATTCACCTTTATGCCATGCAAAACAAATCGAAATAATAATCATGCAGTTTGATGGAGAGAAGGATTAGAACACTTACCTGCGCGCGGCTGCACATGATTTCCAGTTTTTTGAGCGATGGATCTACCTGCCGCATGTGGCTGCACATTCCTGTAGGCTCGTGGTTACAAGATGCTAGCGATGGAGTGAATGGTTCTGCATTCATGCGCCCATGTTTGATCTCAGATGGCGGTGCTGTGAACGGTCTTCACTTGAGCAGGTTGAACTATTACAGGATCCCCGCGAGGGGTCTTGTCACCGTTCTTTCTCCTCGGGTGTATGCTGCATGCTGGCGGTTCTGGCTTCTCTATCACGATCCCAGCGCTTCTGATGTATCAACGTGGATGTGGTATGGTTCTCGGTGCTTAGTTTTCCTTTGGCAGATGCTTTCTCACGAGAACTGATTACTTTGTTGTGCTGCTGCAGGGATCTTGGTTGCATGGCGACGAGGATGGTGGAGGACGATAATGGCAATGTTCAGGGGTGCCATCATTGGCATGCATGCATTCAATCCACTTCTCAATCGCTATATCTTCATTTGAAACACATTTCGGCCATCGTAACCTTCTACAGGAAGTTTCCTGTAGAACACAGAGCTTCCTGTAGAAATTTGGCATTTTCCTGTAGAAGATCCGCGTCTTCCTGTAGGAAGACTGTCTGTTCCTGTAGAAAAACTGTATCCTCCTGTAGAAGATCCAAAGCATGATAATAATTGCACATACCTTAAAAAACATTGCTGTTCTTGGAGGAGGTGCTGATGACATCCTTTGCTAGCATGATGAAGGCCCCTGGCTTGGAGTGGAGAGGCTTCTTCTCCTCCATAGAACATCTGCATGCAAACCTTTTATTGTGCTGATTGCTTTTTTCTTTTTTCTTTCTTTTTTAGAAAGACAATAGGAGCGCCTCAATGAGGTTTTCACCCCTACTGCCTGCCTTGGGCGCCTCAGAGAGGTTTTCACCCAAGGATCTTTATTTTTCTCTCTTTTCTTTTTCGAAAGACAATAGGAGCGCCTCAATGAGGTTTTCACCCCTACTGCCTGCCTTGGGCGCCTCAGAGAGGTTTTCACCCAAGGATCTTTATTTTTCTCTTTTTTCTCTTTTTTTTTTTTTTTTTTCTTTTTTTTTTTTTTTAGATCCTTCAGGGTATGCCCAAAGTGGAGGCAGAACCCTTCTCTATGACCAAAACAGATTTCTCCATAGTGCTGATAAACTCTTGTCTTGAGAGAGGTCTTCTATAGATCTTCAATCGGTGCCCATTGACAAGCATGGGAATGGATTCCTCATCAATGGTTCGAATGAGGACAGATCCATTGTCATGGCACTGTTCCACCACATATGGTCCTAGCCATATGGTTCTCAACTTCCCCTTGAAATCTTTGAATCTGGAATCATACAACAAAGCCCAATCTCCCGGCTGAAATTGCTTGTCATGGAGATGTTGGTCATGCCACACCTTCCTCTGAAGTTGAACCACTTCTGAGTGAAGGAGGGCCTGCATGCGGTGTTCATCCAGTCCATTCAGCTGCAATAACCTTTCTTGCTGTGCATGGATGAGATCTAGGTCCAGCTGAGCTGCCAACCTCAAAGTGTTATACTCAAACTCAATGGACAGCAAAGCTTTCTTCCCATAGACCAGCTCATAAGGTGTGAAACCGGTGGTGGTCTTCCAAGTGGTGTTGTAAGCCCATGTGGCTTCAACTAGGCGATCTGCCCAGTCTTTTCTGCTGCTGTTTACCACTTTGGTCAAGATCCCTTCTAGAGCTCTATTGGTGACTTCCACCTGCCCATTTGCTTGAGGATGATAGGGGGTGGAAGTCCTGTGCTTGATCTTGTGGTGAGCTAATAGATCTTCAACCAAGCTGGAGGTGAACTGGCTCCCTTGATCGGTCACCAGCTCTCTTGGGTAGCCAAACTTGTAGAAGATGTTCTCTCTTAAGAACTCGACCACCTTTTCTTCAGTTGCTGCTTTGATTGCTTTAGTCTCTGCCCACTTTGTCAAGTAGTCAGTACACACAATGATGTAGGATCTCTGCCTCGAAGAGGGATTGATTGGGCCCACAAAGTCCATGCCCCACTTCTCAAATGGCTCGAGAGTCACTTGAGGTTGGAGAGGCATCTCATCCCTTTGGGTCGGTTTCCCCATTCTTTGGCATTGGTCACACTGGCTAACATATCTTCTGACATCTTGATGAAGTGTGGGCCAATAGTAGCCTGCCTGCAAGATCTTGAAGGCAGTTCTCTTTGCTGCAAAATGTCCTCCACAAGGCCCATCATGACAGGTGAGGAGAATGTCAAAGACTTCCTCCTCCCTTACACAACGCCTTAAGATCTGATCGGGGCCAAGCTTGAACAGGTTTCCCCCAATCCATGTAAATGAGGCACTCTTTCTGATGATTTTGCTCTTCTCTTTTGAAGAGAGGTGCGGAGGAAACTGAGCTGAAACAAGGTAGTTTGCTATATCAGCAAACCATGGAGAGAGTACTGAGATAGCAAACAGATGCTCATCAGGCATCTGGTCATCCACCGTCCCATCTTCATTTGCAGACAAATCCAATCTAGACAAGAAGTCAGCAACAACATTTTCTTTTCCTGGTTTATCAACAATGGTTAGATCAAACTGCTGCAATAAAAGTAACCATCTAATAATACGAGCATTCACATCTGGTTTATTCATCAAGTATCTAATAGCAGCATGGTCAGTATGTACAAAAGTCTGGTAACCAGTAATGTAATGTCGGAACTTGTTCAGTGCATGAACCACAGCTAAGAATTCCTTCTCGGTTACAGTGTAATTCAACTCTGCTTTGGACAAGTTTTTGCTAACGAAGTAAATGGCATATGGAAGTTTTTGCTCAACTTGTCCTAAGGCTGCACCTATGGCTTTGTTCGAGGCATCAGTGTGGATGTGGAAAGGTAGGGCCCAGTTTGGACCTCTTAGGATTGGAGCTGACACTAACTTGTCTTTTAATTCATTCAAACTCTTCTGACAATCGTCAGTCCAATTAAACTCCACATCTTTTGCCAACAAACCAAACAATGGTGAGGCTAACTTGCTGAAGTCTTTAATGAACCTCCGGTAGTATCCTGCTAATCCCAAGAAACTCCGGACATCCCTTACTTTTTGAGGAGGTGGAACCCTCTTGATGAGAGCAATTTTGTTAGGATCCACCTGCAATCCTTGGGAAGAAATGGTATGGCCTAGCACTGTCCCTTCAGTCATTAGGAATTCACATTTCTCAGGGCTAAGGGACAAGTTCATCTCGATGCACTTGGTTAGGACCTTTCCCAAGTTGGACAATGCTTCCTGGAAGTTGGCCCCATAAGGGGTAAAGTCATCCATGTAGATTTCCACTGCATCATGGACCAACTCCGAGAAGATGCTCAAGACAGCTCTCTGAAAAGTAGCAGGAGCATTGCATAGCCCAAAGGGAAGGACCCGGTAGGCAAAGGTACCCCAAGGACAAGTGAAGGTGGTCTTATCTTGGTCTTCCGGGCTGATTTGGATTTGATTGTACCCGCTGAACCCATCCAGGAAAGAGAAGAACTTCTTTCCTGCCAGTCCATCCAACACTTGATCTATGAAAGGTAGAGGGAAATGGTCCTTCTTGGTAGCTTTGTTCAGCTCCCGGTAATCTACACAGATCCTCCACTTCCCATTCTTCTTGGGAACCAACACTAGAGGGGACACCCATTCACTATCTGAGATGGGGTAAATGAATCCGGCATCCAACAGTTTTTGCAATTCTTCCTTGACAATGTCCTTAAGGGCTGGATTCATTCTCCCCTGGGGTTGCCTAACTGGTTTACAATCCTCTTTGATGTATATATGATGGGTACAGACCGAGGGGTGGACTCCTTTCATCTCCTTATAGCTCCAAGCAAAAGCATCTAAGTGGCTGGCCAATAGGCTACACAACTCCTTCTCCTGGGAAGGAGATAGAGAGGAGCTGATCTTTAACGCTCTCTCAGGGCCGAACTCCACACTTTTGACTCTGGGAGTGACAGGGCTGGTTGTACAAAGGTCCACTAAGGTGCTAGCTTGGGCATCCTCCACCAGCTTCTCTAAAGATAGTGCACTGGAAGGTGGATTCTGGATCAGGGTCTCAATTAAATCATCCTCGGTAGGAGAATTTCTTCTAGCAGTATCTAGGGTGCACAGAGGTGCAGAGTACACCTCGTCTTCCTCTCCGTCCTCCAACCAGAGTGGTAAATCATGCTCTAAAGAGGGTTGGGCAGGAGGGTATAGGACTAGTTGCTTGGACATGGGACCATTTTTTATGGTCATGTTTCCTGCCCGACAACTTATGTAAGCATCTGCAGTAGCTAACCAAGGCCTTCCCAAGATGAGAGGATATCCAGTAAGCTTGGCCTTTGGTTGCAGGACCAGGAAATCTGCAGGGTATTCCCAAGAATCAATTGAGACCAAGACATCCTCCACAATCCCTTCGGAAGTCACGGTGGAGCGATCTGCTAACTGCAGTACTGTCGAGGTCTTTCTCAAGGAACCCTGAAGATTGAGTTTAAGCATGGTATCCCTGGTCATCACATTGATGGCTGCCCCCAGATCAATCAAGGTGTGGGGGATAATGGTGCCATTGATGTGTACATCTACTACAGGACTTCCAGGATCTAGGTACTTTGGGCAGATGACTTGTCCTAGCATAAGGTCAGACAGTTGTCCTATGACATTGATAGTTGAGGCATCTTTCTTCCGTCTGCCTGGGTGTTTGAAACACTTCTCCTTAATCAGCTTGTTATATATTGGCACATCCTTGATGGCTTGGAGAAGTGGGATTTTTACACACAACTGTTTGAGCTCACCCAAAAGCTCATCTTCTTCTGGGTTCAGTTGTGTGGTGGCTGTTAGTCTCTCAGGAAAGGGTGGGGTAGGCTTTGGTTCACTCTCCTGATGGGTTTCCTCATCCTCTGGGGGAGGAGGTTGGCGATCTGGAAGAGTCTTTCCAGATCTAAGATTGATCTCCTGGATCTCCACAGCATAGGTCGGGCATGAGGTCTCCCCAGTATATACCTGCTGAGCCTGTCTATTGTTGGGGTTCGGGTTCGGTTGAGCAGGCATCTGAGGTTGCCTTGGAGGAGCAAGAGGTAAAGGCTGAGGTTGAACTGGTGGTGGAGGCAAAATGGCAGGAGGAGTGTTGTATTGGGGCCTCCACCCCGACTGCGGAGCACTCCATTGAGGCTGCGACTGGGTATGTGAGTGATATGGATGAGAAGTAGGTTGAGTAGGGTACTGAGGTGGATAAGACCATGGAAGAGGCATGGACCAAGAAGGATGAGCAGGGGGACCCCAGGAAGGCATGGGAGTCAAGTGGTTGGGGTTGTAATAAGCTTGAGATGCCCCTTGCATCCCCTGCTGATAAGGTCTAGATCCTTGAGGCCTCGTTTGGTTGATGAAGTAGAGAGGTTCAGTGGGGGCTTCAGTTCCTTGGTACATGGCTTTAAACCCAGGCAAGGTTGGACATTGATTTGTTGGGTGGTCCTCCTCACAAACGAAACACACTTCGACCGAATGCAATGGACATTCGTTCTTAGGGTGTCTTCTGGTGCACCTAGGACAGAAGACAGCCAAGGCTCTCTCAGCTTCCTCTTTCTTTTGCTGGATCCTGAATGTGTCCAGCTGCATGGAAATGGTATGTCTCACCTCACTCTTAAGATCTTCTAATTGGTTTGTAAGCTCATGTTTGGAGAAAGGGACACCGGTGGAGAGGAGGTTTCCTCTTCCTCGTTTTCTAGCTGCCCTGGAATGATTTCGAAACACAGTCTTGATGTCCTCATAAGGCAGTTGGTAAATGTCCCCCCCAGCTAACATGTGAAGGGTGTCTAGGAGATCTTCAGGGACTCCTCGGAGTAGAACCAACTTGAGGGATTCAGGGTCAAGTGTGCACCTGGCCCGTTTATAGCTAAGTTGGAACCTCTCCTCATAGTCCTCTAAAGACTCATCATTCCCCATGGTCATTCGAAAGATCTCTCCCTTGGTTTCCTTGGACCTACAATAATCCCTATACTTGGTATTGAAGGCTTGCTGCATCTGAGCCCAAGTGGTGATGCTATTCCCAGGTAATCCCATGAACCAGCGTAGTGCTGCATCCTTGAGAGTGGAAGGGAAAAGCTTCAACTTTTGCTCATCCTCAGTATAGTCATAGGTTCGACAAAGGACAGCAAACTCAAACAAGAAGGTATCAGGATCCTCAGTGGTCAGTCCATGGAAGTGAGGCAAGGCAGAGGGGCTAATGTTTCTCGTTGTCATATCCCCATTGGTCTCTCGGATGGGGAAAGCTCCTTCTATTCTCTCATCTTCTCTCTTGTTATCAGCCATGGCTTCAGATGGAGTGGTTTCTAACTCTTCTTCTTCTATAGGGTCTTGGTATATCTCGGGATGTTCACCTATAGGTTCCTCTGGGTCACTGTCACCAAATAAGAGAGAAGGGTGACTTAGTGATGTGGTGGGGGTGTTTGGTAGGAATTTGCCTGATCTATCTCTGTTCCTACGAGGCATGAAAGGGAAAGGACTCTTCTCTGTTTTTAGTGCTTTTGTTTTTTTTCTTGTACCTGCAAAACTGAAACAAAGTGATCTACAACTAACTAGATTACTCAAATGAAATTTGCGGAATTGGAAATATTAATCTAGGAAAGCAGGAAATATTAATCTAGGAAAGCAGGAAATATTAATCTAGGAAAGCAGGAAATACTAATCTAGGAAAGCAGGAAATACTAATCTAGGAAAGCAGGAAATATTAATCTAGGAAAGCAGGAAATACTAATCTAGGAAAGCAGGAAATACTAATCTAAGAAAGCAGGAAAGATTAATCTAGGAAAGCAGGAAATACTAATCTAAGAAAGCAGGAAAGATTAGTCTAGGAAAGCAGGAAAGTCTATGCTACTTTTGCAGAATGGAAATGAAGCAAACTACTTAGCAGAAGGTAAGAGTAGGAAAGTAGAGGAAAAGCAACAGGTGCTAATACTCTGACGCTTCCCCGGCAACGGCGCCAAAAAGATGGTGAGCTCCAGTATTGTAGCAATAATGCTACAACTCCTGGGGCTTCCTGTCTCTTAATTTTATCAACCCGGTAGTTCGTACAAACTTGGAAGCGACGGTGCTATATGCACAAGTACTAGCCCTTGTCGCAGCTGTCACTTGGTCAGCTGGCACAAGTCCGCTAGGGCTTAAGCCAACTTCTATAGGCTCACAGAAGAAGCTTTATCAATGATGGACGAAAGCTAACTCAAAGGAAGGCTACTCTACTTGACAAACTGAATCAAAAGCAATTTAAAGCATGTAAATCTATGAAACCCTAATTTAACTAGTCTATCCTCTATAATGCAAAAGAATGTGGATGCAACTCCTATGAATGCTGTCATTACCTCTAACAAGTGTAAATGCATGGGTCTAAGCTACTTGCATCATGAGAAATGTGTTTTTGTGTTTTTCCTTTAGGTGTGTGGAATGAGTGTGAACTTGGCCTAATTAGGGTTTGATTGTGCAGGTGGGATGGAGAAGGAAGGGAAGTGTGGGACAGGTTGGGGAGGCTAGGAGAGGTTCCTAAGGATCCTTAGCACCCATCCACAAAGGTCCCTCACGTTCAGAAGCTCGGCAACGAAGTGAATGGCCTCCTACAGGAAGGCTGCAGGGGATCCTACAGGATACTCTGTTTTCTACAGGATGGCTGTGCACGTCTACAGGATGGTTGGCCATGGAGGTTTTTAGGAGTTGATGGAGTGTTGGAGTGGTGTGGGAGGCTAAGGGAGATGGAGATGGACCTAATGATGTCTTAGGAAATGGCAAGTCAGACGAAGGAAGGGTGCATGCAATGGGCTGATGTTTTGGAAGGGTGGAATCAACGAGAGTGAAGGAGATGGAGCTGTACGTGAAATGAGAGAGTTGGAGGGCAAGTGAGTGAGACAGAGGGTGAATAGAACTTGCAGGTGGATGAAGAAAACGACGAAGGAAATCGCTTGAGCAAAAGCAGTGTAAATAAAACAAATGACCAGTGCATCAAAACAAGAAATTCATTAACCTATTATGCCATGAAACCTATAAATCCGAAATGGAAAACAAGAAATGAAACTAATGCGTGAGAGTGCAGCATGGATCAATGTCGAGAATGTACGAATGGATCTTCAATAAAAACGTTCATGTGGCAACTTGCGTGGAGGTGAAAAGACTGTTGTTCTTTTTGGTGGTTGATCAAGGTCTATACCCCAATCCCAATCAGTGAGATGGCAGTGAACCTTTTGCAACCTGTTTTTGTTGGAGCTCCAAGAGATTTATTCTACCAACCTATCAAACTTGAATACTGAAAACAAAGCATCATACCAGTCCTATCTATGCTAATGAAAACAATTAAACTAACAAGCTGGAAATCCGAATTGCATAGGAAACTAAACAAACTCAAGTGCTGGAACTAATTGTAAATGCATTACAACACTGAGGAGGTCTATGGCTCTCAGGTTGGGCCCTAACCTGAGAGCTATAGCTCCTTGAAAAAAACTCAGAACTAACTCAAAAGTGGCCTTCTTTATTCATAATCTGATAACATGCCAAATTGGCTTACAAAAGAGAACGAAACTTGAGCTGTGCTCCAAAATTACAATAGTAATACGAGAGTTTCAACAACCTAACCAAGGCTAAGGCCTCTATACTTATACAAAACGATGCTCCAACAAGTATCCATGATTCTAGGAGCTCGGCTGTTCAATCTATAGTTTAACTGCTGATCCTGTAGGATGATCATAAATGTTGTTTTCTGTAGAGCAGTTTTGAACTGCTGTTCCTGTAGAACAGCTGGCCGTGTATTAAGCTCGGAGGGAGGATGGAGTGGGGCTCGGAGTTCTTGGTGAGGATCACGAGGAATGTCCCCCAAGACCGTGGACAACCTCTCCTTACGTCAGCAATGCCAACTCGTTGTCTCCTTGCCACCTTTTCGTTGTCTTTTGCTCCCTTTTAATGCCAAAACCTGGAATCACAATGCATTAGCTACGTAGATAAAGTGCCTATCCTTTCTCCTACAAACAACATGAATAAACTAAGAAGTGTATGCATAAACAATAAAAATGAATGGTTTGAGCAAGTAAAATAGGCCAAAAATGAGCCCAAATTGTACCAAAATTGGGGCTCATCAGATATCTAGTACTTGTTTCACATGCTTGACATGCTCTTCACGAGTGTTACTAAAAATCAAAATATCATCTAAGTATACTATGACAAAATCATCAAGGAATGGTTGCAACACATCATTCATAACTCTCATGAATGTTGCAGGTGCATTGCAAAGCCCAAACGACATAACTAACCATTCAAACAAACCTTGTTTTGTCTTGAAAGCAGTTTTCCAAATATCATCTTCAACAATCCTTATCTGATGATAAATGCTTCTCAAATCTAACTTAGTAAAGTAAACAACTTCCATTAACTGATCTAGCAAATCATCAGTGTGAGGAAGATGATAGCAATTTTTTACTATGATCTTTTTCAAAGCTCGAAAATCCACACACATGTGCCATGTACCATATTTCTTTGGAACCAACACAATATGATACCCACAAGGAGATGTGCTAGGCCTGATGACCCCTTTTTCAAGAAGCTCTTGAATTTTCTTCTTAATCTCTTCATTCTCCAAAACTGACATTCTATACATGCTAATATTTGGAAGTGGTGCATCTTATTGCAAGTGAATCTCATGTTGGATTCTTCTTTTAGGAGGAAACCCTTCAGGTTTCTAAAACATCTTGTCATAAGTGTTAACAACTTCACCTAATTCATGCTTGAGTTTACAATCACATCTTGTGAAAGCTTCAGATTCAACGATATCTTTAGCTTTAATCATTAATAACACAAAATTATTACTAGCATTTACAAACATTTTCATCTGACCAGCACTAACAAGAGATATGTTAATCTTCTTGCAATGTGCTCTAAAAATATACTCAACTCCATATTTAAAAATATGATATTTGTTCTCATGAAAATAGAATATGGCTTTTTTTTCATACAAGTGTGGACTCCTTAAAACAATCCCGCAAATATCAAGTGGTACAATATCAAGCTCTACCTCATCTATAAAATTAGCAGTGATGGTGAATTTGAGTTTACATTTTATTGTCACTTGAAATTTGGCATCATCACATACCCAACCCAAAAGGTAAGGTTTAGTATGAGGTGTAGTTTCTAAATTTAGTTTCTTGACAATTGATTTAGAGATAAGATTGACTTGGGATCCACTATCAAACAATATATAAACTTTTGTATGTTTTGTAATGACCCTGATATGGAAAAGCTCACTTCTTTATTTATAATTTTGAGATTTTATAGGCTTACCAGAAGAACTGGTACTTGCATTAGAAACTATACCTTTCATTCCCATGGCTTTGATTTTGGTTTCATCGCCTGAATCAGATCCTAGATCTTGTTGAGTTGTAGCATCACTCTTTTGTTTCCCCTTGTTATTAAACTTCTTTGGTTTCATTTATGGATGTAATTTCCAACAGTGGTCTTCATCATGAATTTCTTTTTAAAAATATTTACAAGTAAGTTTCTCTCCCTCTTTCTTAAAAGTAACATTCTTTTTTCCTTTGCCTTAATCTTTCCCTTTCCTTTGTCTCCATATTTGAAAGGTTTCTTGATAGTCTCTTGAGGAACATTATTGCCTCTTGATTCTAAATGAGTTGCATGAACACATACTTCATCTAGATTGGTGGGATTAAACATAAGTATAATATGTATCAAATAACTGTGTAATCCACCTATGTATTTAAGGAGAGTACCTTGTGAAGAAAAATCAACACCCAATATTAAATCTCTTCTTCTAAATTCTTGTGTGTAACTTTGCACACTCTAACCTTTAGCTTGTCTAAAATTTTACTAATCCATAACTTATTTTTGCATGTATGATAATGGATAAAATTTCATTCTTAATGCAGCTATAATATCATTACAAGAAGAGATAAATTTTACCACTTTTCTTCAAATCTTATTGAGTTATGGCCTCCCACCGGATGAAGGTTGCGCTTTCCAAGCGAAGAGAAGCAAGCTGGATCTTTGTGACATCATCATCAATCCTTTGAATCCTACAATAGAATTCAATTTGATGAACCCAATTATCCAATTTTTTAGCAATTACTTCCCCATTGTACGTATGCAATTCAAACTTGACATCAAACTGAATTAAAGGAGACTTAACATGTCCTTTTGGATATGGAGGAGGAGTAGGTTTATGAGATGAAGGAGGTGAAGAAGGAGGTGAGCATGGAGGTGTAGATAGAGGTGAAGGATGAGGTGGATGTGGAGGCTTACTCCCATAATCACCATTAGCTTTTGGTTGATTAGAAATTTCTCCTCGCAACCTTGTTTTCCTTTGATGCAGCAACATTTAGCTCAACAATATCATTGTATTTTAGAGACATAGGGGGTCTTGTGTTTTCAAGAAATTTGGTTTCCTATGTTTTGAATTAATGTAATTATTAAGGTTTTGAGTGATTTTAATGAGAGGAGCTAGAATAGGGATTTAATTAAGTATAGTGAGGCATATTTGTAAATGTTCTTAAATGTAGGAGAACATGAGAGATTTAGGATAGTTGATAGATTGAGAGATTTGAGAATTAATTATAAAACTTAGATTAGAAATTAGTTCATGATTTTGTGGATTAGAGAGGAATCTTAGAGATAATGAAGAGATTTTAGGATTTTGTTGAGAAGTCTATGGATCTAAACCCAGAAATTGGTTGTAGAATCCCTTTGTATAAATATAAGCCAAAAAGGCAGACAAAAGAGTTAGATAGTTAGTCAAGTTAGTCAAGTAAAGTTAGTAGTTAGAGTGTGACTGTAAGCCTATAGACAGATTGTGAAACAGAGGCCACTAATTAGAAGATCAGGCCAAAGAGAGAGATACTCTTATGTAAATACTTGTTTATTATTACAAACAACTTGATTTTGAATTCATATGTGTGTATTGAGTAATTAAGATATAGATTGTGTATGATCTTGAGTATTCTACATAACGTAAGTTGCAAGTGCAGAATCCGAATGCGAAATACAGAGAAGAGTAACTGAGAGGTGTTAAGGTTTTAAACATACCAACAGTACAGGAGTGACAGTGATTAAAGAGCACGTGGAGTTAAGGTCAGGAGGAGTTGCGCGGTAGAATAGCGAAAGAACCAGAAACCCTGAAGTAATCTGAAACCACATAAGAACATTGAAGAAATGTCATGAAACCAAAGTAAAGAGAAGGATGAAGGAATAAAGTGTCGATGCACAGGAGTCATTGGATCTATATGATCAATGGACGAGATTGTTTGTGATAAGCGGTCAGGATTAAGTCGCACAGAATGGAGGCAATTAGAATCGCATCACAATATCTCAAGAGTGAATGAACCCTAGCCTTAAGCGATTGTGATTTGTGATGGGCGATATCATTGCTAACCGTTGGATCAAGCACACTTGATCAAATGGTAGAGAATTGCCAATGAGGCTATATCACAATATTTCTTTTGTGAGTGAATGCACCTTGGGCCTTAAGAAAATGCAATGTCCAATGTCCAATGCGATCGTCGATTAGTTCGCATCGCAATATTCCATGACAGATGTACCTTAGCACTAAACAATTGCGATATGTGGTATTTCGATGTGCGACGCTGAGCGGACCCGAGAAGTTTATCAACACAAGAGAAGTGATTTGAGCGATAAAGGTGGAGCGTCGAGAAATATATAAAGGTCGTGGAATGGAGGAAAAGAAATCACTTCTTGCAGATCGGGAGTTCTGAATGGAGATTCTTAAGAGTCCCTTGAATCCCACGATTGTGATAAAGGTATGGTTCATGTACGCTTTGTGGAGTGTTTCTATTATAAAATAATTATAATAGAAATAAAACGATTAAAGGTTTATGGGGTAAGTCCAGATATAACCAAGGTTAAAAGTGTGGGGTTTGGTTATATGTGCGGGCATAAAGATTAACAATAGTTTATGAGGGTTTATTAAGTCCTGATGGAAAGGATTGATTAAGGGTTGACTGGGTTAATTAACAAATCGTTCCGCATGAGATTTAATTAAGGGGGCCTTAAACCTTAATTTGTGAAGGTTTGACTTGCAAGAATTATTGAAATTCCTGGGACAATAAGATTATGCATTTTATATCATACTGTGGGTAGAGTCGGCTTAGGCCGGCATCAATTTTTGGTATCAAAGCAGAATAAATAAACTTTGTGTGAAAGTTGAGAAAATTTAGAACAGAGTTATGTGTTAAGATGTGTATGCAGACAAGAGGAGATCAGATTCTAATCTGACAAATAGTAGGCACACAGGGATAATGTGTCGCAGAACTTGCAGATGCAAGGAAACAAAGGACAATCCATTCAAAGTGTGGGAGAATGGTAGAACAAGATCATGCAGAGATCTTGAAGGTGAGATGATATGTTTTCTTTTAATTTGATTCGAAGATTGGAGAGTGTGTGGTTTTTATATTGATGCACGGGTAACAACAAAACAATGTGAGAAGATTGCAACAACCTAGAGTAAGGAGTGCTCAATTGGTTCCAGAGGAAAGAACCAGAAAAATGCTAAAAGACTAAGCTCAGAGGAAAGAAGCTTAGTGAGGCATATGTAGCAAGAAGGAGACTTGTTGCTGTAGAGGTATTATTGTAGCTCACAAAGGAAATTCCACAAAGGATGTAGGTAGAATTGCTAAGTGATGAAGGAAGCTGGTAAGAGTTTCTAAGTGAAAGAAGAGGTGGTCAGAACCAAGTATTTCATTGTGATTGAAATACAAGAGTACAGTTGTGTTCTTAAAAAGTGCAGATGAGTTGAAGCCTAGAAGGAGCAGAGAGAAGTGTTCAAAAGAGGTTCCAGAGATAGAGAACCGAGTGCTTGCCAAAAGACCAAGTAAAGAGGAAAGCTTGGTGAGGTAAGTCGCATCAAGGAGGACATGCTGTTGCAGAGGCTTTAATGCAGCTCATAGTGAGTGAGTGAAGAACTCATAGAGATGGAGAAGAAGATGACTATTGATAGTCATAGTAGAGGTTCTGAAGAAAACCACAGCAGAAGAAAAGTGAAGGAGGATGCCAAGGCAAATGGAAAGAGAATGAGTCTAGAGGAAATTGAAAAAGGGATTACTGAGATAAAAGAACAACATGATGCATTAAGAAGGATACTGGAGGAAAGACAGAGACAAGGTTGGGTCTTAAAGAAAAAGCCTATGAAGTGGCATAAGTTACAGAGAAGGCTACAACAAAGGCAAGTAAAGTGGTTGATGGAAAATCTCAAAGAAGCTGAGTTGGAAATGGAAGTTTCCATTTGTAAACTGGAACAGGGTGAAGTTCTAGGTGAAGATGAAGAATGGAGATCAGTGAACTATTGGGATAGTTCAGAGCAGCATACTGAAATGTTGCCAAAGGAAAAAGAGACACTGAGGTCTTATGTTTTTAATTATAATGATTGTTTTGTGAGTGCAGGTTTTGCAGAGGATTGGCAGCCTTATGAAGATGTCATAAAACTTGATAAAAATTACCAGAGTTTAGAGGAGAATTTGGATCAGCATACTGATGTACTAACAAAGGATGAAGAGTACCTTTCAGAGGATAAGTAGTCTAGAGCAGAGTATGATAAAGAATGCCTCTTGAATGAGGAAAATATTGAATTATTGCAGAAAAAAGGAATTATTGATGAATTGATATTTGGAACTGTTACAAAACAAGGACAATTCCTTGTGGAAGAAGGAGATGAAGATCACCCTGAAAAGCTGATATGTGAAACATTAGTTGAAGCTATTAAGCTGTACGTTTTTCAAACTAACAATTTTTGTGTGAATACAAGGATTATAAATGTTGAACATGAACTTATTTCTGTGGAGATGAATGAGACAGACTTGTCTATGGAAGGCAGTCTGATTGAATCGTTGGGCAATAGTGACCATGTAAAGGATGAAGCTGGAAATGGAGAGCATTGTGATAAGACATTTGCTAAATGTAGGAGGAAATTGAATTGTTGGAGAGGTTGCTAGGAGGAAATGGCAATAGAAAAGAAGTGGTTACAACAGTACTTAACAGTAGTAGAGGGTCTTTAAAAGACATGGAGATAGAAGAGTGTTTTGGTTCACAAACCAATAGTTTGTTTGTACGAACAATGCATAGAATGAATGAGTGTGATGTTGTGACCGAAGAAATTGAACAAAAGTTATTTGGGGATGAAATGGAAGTTTAGAAGCAATAAGAGGGTAAGGATGTAAGGGTGGAAGTAAGGAACCAACAACTACAAAATGAAGGTAACCAGCAGAAGATTAAAGGAAAATTTAAATAAGATACTATGTTAGCTGGAAACATAGTAAAGAATCATCATTCCATCATGATGATAGGCACAGTGGAGATAACTAGGGAAGATATTGAGGCAGTCAATAAAGAAGAAGGACTAAACTCTCATCAAAGGATCAGTGAATGGGAGACAGAACTAGAGCTGCTGGAGAAATGGCTGAAAGCACCAGTAGGGAAGAAATAACCTGATGAAGATTGCAAAGGATATGCAAGAGAGGAAGAGGAAAGAGTCCAGCAAGGCAACAACAAGAAAAAAAATAGCAGTAGACTGTGAGAGAATAGCTAGTGGGGCAATGCAGCATAAAGTGTGGAGACTTAGAGAACAATAACAAACAACAATAGCAACCAAGGATAGACTAGAAAACAAAGTATAGGATCCAGGAGGACATAGATCAGAAGCACATGATTAGGAGATCATGATTATTTTCAACCTTGAGAGTTTGATGCAGGAGCATTCAGATCAACAATATCATTGTATTTTAGAGATATAAGGGGTCTTGTGTTTTCAAGAAAGTTGGTTTCCTATGTTTTGAATTAATGAAATTATTAAGGTTTTGAGTGATTTTAGTGAGAGAAGCTAGAATAGGGATTTAATTAAGTATAGTGAGGCATATTTGTAAATGTTCTCGAATGTAGGAGAACATGAGAGATTTAGGATAGTTGAGAGATTGAGAGATTTGAGAATTAATTGTAAAACTTAGATTAAGAGTTAGTTCATGATTTTGTGGATTAGAGAGGATCCTTAGAGATAAGGAAGAGATTTTAGGATTTTGTTGAGAAGTTTATGACTTCTTTTAATAAATGGAAGGTGTTGAAACTGTGAAAATATAGAATGAAACAAACTAGCTCAATGGTGGTAGATTATCTCCGAGAAGAGATGTGATGGCTATGAGCATTCACTAGAGTGAGTTAAAGTAAGGCTAAAAGGCCATTTTTAAAATCAAAAGTAATGAGTAAACCCTAAAAATACAAAATCCTAACCCTAGGAGATGAAATTCCAAAAGGATTGTGGGCCCCATTAGAGTTAGTTGGTACATCTTCCTAGGTTCATAACTTTCCATACAATATTATTTTTGCATGGTCGATAGACCGTTGGAAAGGTCTAGCTAAGAAATACACATTTCGACCAACCCAAGCTCTGCATATGACTATAGATTGGGTCTTTTCCAAATCAAAAACATCATTTAAAGCATCAAAACGACCCCCAAATTTTAGGATCCGAAAAACTATGGAAAAACTACCAAGATTGACAACTATGCATTGAGCCACTAGAGTAGGTGGATGGCCATCAATATCCACTTGGGTCAACTGCAAGACATTTCAATACTTGACAAAGAACTCTAAGGTGTGACTAATATATCTTCTTGGTTGTTGAAGGCCATTGCCAAGAAGCAATCCATCCAAGGTGAATCTTCACTCTTGTAGGAGCCTTATGCTTAGAACATCTGCATGAATGATGAGTATCTTTTTTTCAATGCTCACAATGGTGAAGATCAAAACATTGATCTTTCACATGGGAAAACTGATCATAGTGTTGGCATCTACGAATCTAAAGTGATTGTGGAAAAGGAGCAAGATGTGGAGAAGGTGAAGGTGAACTATCCTGAAGAAATCCAACACTCTAAAACTAGATTGGTTTAAAATAGTTTGGAATGTGAAAGGAAACATCCCTTTCATATCCAAGATTGGTTTTTTTCTTGTTGCTATTAATTTCTTCCAAGGTGTAATGATGGGCTTGAGAAGTGCAAGTTGAACCTTTGCATCTTCATGTAAATTTTCTCTTGAAGTGGCCTCAGTGATCTAAGCAAGTGCTTGCTGTTGATGGGAATCTACCTCAACCTCAAAAATGGAGTTATTATGTACACCAGTTGAGAATGTTGATTCTTTTTTTGTAGCTCATCTTGTTGTGATTGTGACTCAAGCTAGAGAAACTTAATCTTCTCTTGTGCATCCTATAAGAGATTTGAACATCTATGAGAGTGAATTTGTTGATTTTGATTGTACCATTAATAGTAGAATCTATTAGAGTGTCTAGCAACTATAATAACTTAACAATTCTATCCATTTTTTCAACAATACAATCTAAACAAATGAAAGTGTCAATAGATGTCAATTCCCTGGCCCTGTTGATATAGTTATAGCTAAGAATGGACATTAGTGTCTTGATGAAGGTTTTGAGAAAAAAATATGTAATTGTAGAAATTCTCACTGTAGATTAATCTGATTATGCAATGTACTAAAGCAAAATACTTAATCTACTTCTACAATCAAACTTGCGGAAGCTTAATCGATTTGAGAAAGATAAAACAAAACACATATAATAGAGAAGGAGAATCAATCACACATGAAACACAAAAGAATACTCTGGGGAAAGCCTCAGCTAAAAACCCCACTATCTGTATTATCATATAAGTGGAAACATCTCAGGATTACACAAAGCTTTAGCTCTCACAGCTATTCAGCTCTCAGTACAATCCCTCGCTGCTGCTCATAGACTGAATAGACAACTCATATGCGTTCTCCTCTATCCTCCAAGCCTCCTATTTCCTTGCGTTGTTCCTCTAAGATGATTCACCTTCAACCAAGTGGAAAACTGCTCTTACACACTATAAAACTGCGCAATCCTCAAGGAATGAATTCCTTCTGCATGCAAGAGATTTTTTCATAGGAAAATTCTTGCAACTGATAGTACATTTTCCCTGCCTTTAATCTCAACTGGGTCTTTGTTTGAACTGACATGCATGAGTTATTTATGAGAGAATATTCAGTTATTTGGAGTACACTAGTTGCATGCATGCATGCATTAACTGACTGAACTCACAATAAGTTCCAAAAACTGTTTGGAACTAATCTAACTGGACTTAACTCAGTTAACTAAGCTAACTAATTACAACTCATCCATATCTCCTTAATTATGGGATAAATTTTTCAATCAAAGGGATAATTGTTCCATGACTTCAAAAAGACTTCATGTTTGAATTTCTCCAACTAATTAACTCAAGATGAATTAATTAATTATTTTTCAAACAGCTAGTCAGACTAAATTCAAATTTTAATTCTAAATTTTAATTCAAGGACAAATTAAAATTGGAATATCCTGAAATGTTATCTTTAGCAATGTTATTTTTAGCATTTCTATTTTTAGCATTTCTTGTTGCTATTTTCAACGCTCCCTCTCAACAAGAAAGGGATCATCTGCCGCCCTGATCCTGTCTCTATGGAACTCGAATTTACCCTTTGACAACGCCTTAGTCAAAATGTCAACATCTTGCTCCTCAGTCGAAATATACTACAACAACATGATCCTCCTCGCCACACAGTCTCTGAGATGATAATACCGAATGTCGATATGCTTGGACCTATCATGAAATACTGGATTCTCAGATAGTTTGATACAACTCTGATTATCACAATAGATCACAGTTGGATCCATCCTCTGATCAAACAAACCAACTAGAATTTTTCGCATCCAAATGGCCTCACATGCTGCCTAACTTGCAGCCATGTATTCAGCCTCTATTGAGCTAAGTGCAGCTGACCTCTGTTTCGTGTTGTACCAAGAAACTACAGTTGAGCCAAGGTTGAGAATTCCTCCTGATGTGCTCTTCCGATCTGGCGGACTCCCTGCCCAATCTTCTTTAGTGAAGCCCTATAGCTTCACTCCCTCTGATCGTTTGTACCATAATCCATACTGAGATGTGCCTCTGAGGTATCTCAAAACATGCTTAACTGCCTTCCAAAACAACTTGGTAGGCTGAACCATAGCTTGACTTAGCTAGTTCACCACATAACACAAATCTGGTCGTGTGTTCACTAAGTACATCAGTGAACCCACAAGTTACCGATACACAATAGCTTCTACTACTTCTCCTGAAGTAGAATCCTCTTTCCTCCAGTTACCTGCTAGATGAGTCTGCATGGGCTTGCACTTCTCCATGTGGAATCTCCTGAGTATCTCATTGACATACTTGCATTGAGACACAAACACTTCCCCATCCTTCTGCCACACTTCCATGCCTAGAAAGTAGTGCATGAGACCCATGTCTTTCATCTAGAACTCTTTTGCAAGGTCCTCCTTGCAAGACATGATCAACTGATCATCACCTGTCAATATGAGATCATCAACATAAAGAACAATGATCAACTTCTTACCTTCTACCATGATGTGGTACAAGTTCGCATCTGCTTCACTCTTTGTGAAGCCCAACCTGGTGAAGTAGTTGTCCATCCTGGTGTACCAAGCACGAGGTGCTTGCTTCAGCCCGTCAAATCTCTCTTGAGTCAGCACACATGCGACTCATGATAGAAGGTCTCAAAACCTTCCGGCTGCTCTATGTACGCCTCTTCCTCAATCTTGCCATTGAGGAATGCAATATTCACATCTATCTGATGGATCTTCCAACCCATCTGTGCTGATAGTGCCAACATCGATCTGATGGATGAGTACCTTGCTACAGGAGCAAAAATCTCATCATAGTTGATCCCCTCGACCTGTGCGAAACCACGGGCAACAAATCTTGCCTTATGTTTCTCCACACTACCATCAGCAGCTTTCTTTACCTTGTAAAGCCAACGAGAACTCACAACTGACTTGTTCTCCAGTCTTGGAACCACATCCCAAACACTGTTCCGAACTATGGAGTCATACTTCTCCACCATAGCATCAACCCAAATCGGCTATTGCACTGCTTCCTTAAAGGAAGATGGCTAGGTCTCAACACATTCCCCAACAAGGGCCATGTATCTAGTGTACCTATTAGGTGACCTCCTCTGTCTGTGCTGAGAAGATGGTTCTACCACATTCTCTCTTGCATCCGACAACAATCTGTCAACTTCTCTCGTGTGCTTCCGCCCATCTCTAGAAGACTTTGCTTGAGTGGATGTCTCCACTCCTGTAACCTTTGCATGCAGCTACTCTGCATCAGTTTGAGGCTCCTCCTCCTTAGGAACCAAAAGTTCCTCCACAGCCTGTAGTTGGAGATCCTTCTCAAGGGAAACTCGCATGGTTTTTTGCTTATCGAACTTAAGATCTCTGCAAACCACTGTCTTCCAACTGGTAGGCAAATACCCCCAATAGTTGTGGAGTGTATCAATGTACCCCACAAGTATCCCCAACTCTGTTTTCGGCTCAAGTTTCTTCTGGGCATTCTTGGTCACATGGCAATATACCAATGAGCCAAATATCCTGAAGTGACCCACATCTGGTCTTTTCTCGAAGAAAACTTCCTTTGGTGTCTTCATCCCAAGAATGCGATGCGAGCTTCTATTTTGCAAATAGATTGTTTTGTTGCATGCCTCACCCCACAAATGAAGTGGTAGGCCTTGTTCATGCAGCATCACCCGAGCTACCCCCACAATCGTTCTGTTCTTCCTCTTGGCCACCCCATTCTGTTGTGGGTTATGAGGTGCCGTCAACTCCCGTTTAATTCCTTCTGCTACACAGAAGTCCTTAAACTCTTGAGAGACATACTCTCCACCATTGTCGCTTCTCAAGGCCCTGATCTTCTTCCCTGATTCTTTCTCAACCAAATCTTTGAACTCACAAAACTTTGAGAAGGTTTGATCCTTCTTCTACATTAAATAGATCTAGCATTTACGAGAAAAATCATCAATGAAAATCACATAATACCTTTGTTTCGCGGTGGAAGCTGTCAAGAATGGTCCACACACATCTGTATGAACTCGCTCCAAGATTTCTTCAGCTCAACTGTCTCGATCATGAAAGGAAGACTTGGCGTACTTTCCCAAGGTACAACCTTTGCATGTGTCCACTTGCTCAAGTTTACCTTTGGAAAGTCCGATAGAAATCTGTTGCATTATCTTCAAGGCCCCATGATGAAAGTGGCCCAACTACCTATGTCATAACTCACCAATGTCTTGGCTTTGCACCAATTCTGCTTTCGAACTCAATGCAGCACAATCATCTACCTCCAGCTTGTAGAGATTCTTCACTCAAATCCCAATCCTCTTGGTCTGACCCATGGTTATGTGTCTCAGGAACGCCTTTCCTTTACTGAAGACTACATCATAGCCTTTGTCTTCCAACACGACGACCGATACCAAGTTCTTATTCAGTCCAGGCACATACTTTACATCAGTCAGGGTGAGAGGAGCTCCATGCTCCCTCTGAAAAAACAACCGTACCTTCACCTGAAACACGATACTTTCCATCATCGCCCATCTCTATGCGCATCTTGAGTTCTTTCTCCTCCAAGGTACTGAATAAACTCTTATCGCTAGTCATGTGGAATAAGGGTCCACTGTCCAGGTACCAAACACAACCCACCATCGATGAAACCATGCATGTGATGAGGGTAAAATCCAATTCGAAATGAGAGGCTAGTGCCTCACCTTCTAATCCTTTCGAGGATCCCTTCTTGGATTTTTTGAATGGACAATTAGTTGCATAATGGCCCACCTCATGACAATTAAAGCATCTTACTTTAGATTTGTCAATCTTCTTCCCACCATGGGAAGAACACGATTTGGAATGGAAAGCCTTCCCTTTCCCTTTCCTTGCCTTACTTGCTAAGGCTAGATTTTCTTTATCATAATGCTTAGATGAAGAACCATCTTTGGTGCTCCTCCTACATCAGATCCGACCACAGTCGTTCCTAATCTAACATTTTCTCTCTTCCATTCACTGAGTCCTGGTAGCTATTCCAGCTCTTTGGAAGACAGAGGAGAGCAAGGCTCACCATATCATCATCGGCTGTCGTTATTCCTACACTGCCAAGCTCATCTCTACAGGTGGTGAGCTTGTTCAGATATGTATAAATCGTGTCGCCCTTTTCACACTTGATTTTCAGAAGCTTGTCCTTGAGCCCCAGCTTCCTCTGGTCGCTGATGTTTTGATATAGGTCCTTCATTGTCTTCCACATTGAAAACGGAGTCTCCTTCCCATGGAGACTTGAGACAATATGGTCTCGAACCCCCCCCCCAAAAGAATTCTCCTCGCTTTCGCCACACACTTATTCCATTCAGCCAATTCTTAGGCATTAGCTGCAGCTGGCTTGGGGATTTATTGATCAATGAAATCCTTCAACCCATTGTCTTCTAATACCGCTTCCATGTGATCCTTCCATGCTATGGAATTTGAGCTGCCATCCAGAGCATACTCGAGTCTCAAGCCATTGAACGCCATTGGTGAACTTTAAGATGTGATAAGAAATCAATTTTGTACCTGCAATCAAGAACTTCAAACTTCGAAATTTTCCCTTCTCAGTATGTTGTTCATAGCTCTGATAACCTAGCTCTGATGCCATGTAGAAATTCTCACTGTAGATTAATCTGATTATGCAATGTACTAAAGCAAAATATTTAATCTACTTCTACAATCAAACTTGCGGAAGCTTAATCGATTTGAGCAAGATCAAACAGAACACAAAGAACGGAGAAGAAGAATCAATCACACATGAAACACAGAAGAATACTCTGGGGAAAACCTCAGCTAAAAACCCCGCTATCTGTATTATCATACAAGTGGAAATATCTCAAGATTACACAAAGCTTTAGCTCTCACAGCTATCCAGTTCTTAGTATAATCCTTCATTGCTGCTCATAGACTGAATAGACAACTCATATGCCTTCCTCTCTGTCCTCCAAGCCTCCTATTTCCCTACGATGTTCCTCTGGGATGATTCACCTTCAACCAAGTGAAACACTGCTCTTACACACTGTAAAACTATGCAATCCTCAAGGAATGAATTCCTTCTGCATGCAAGAGATTTTCTCATAGGAAAATTCATGCAAATGATAGTACATTGTCCCTACCTTTAATC
This sequence comes from Pinus tabuliformis, assembly GCA_031772625.1. Classification (NCBI taxonomy): domain Eukaryota; kingdom Viridiplantae; phylum Streptophyta; class Pinopsida; order Pinales; family Pinaceae; genus Pinus; species Pinus tabuliformis. Next base: position 1,742,271,434 of record CM062817.1, on the reverse strand, counting down.
TCAACTGGGTCTTTGTCTGAACTGACATGCATGAGTTAAATATGAGAGAATATTCAGTTATCTGGAGTACACTGGTTGCATGCATGCATGCATTAACTGACTGAACTCACAATTAGTTCCACAAACTTTTTGGAACTAATCTAACTGGACTTAACTCATTTAACTGAGCTAACTAATTACAACTCATCCTTATCTCCTTAATTAAGGGATAACTTCCTCAATCAAAGGGATAACTGTTGCATGACTTCACAAAGACTTCATGTTTGAATTTCTCCAACTAATTAACTTAAGATGAATTAATTAATTATTTTTCAAATAGCTGGCGAGACTAAATTTGAGTTTTAATTCAAGGACAAATTAAAATTGGAATATCCTCAAATTCTATCTTTAGCAATGCTATTTTTAGGATTTCTATTTTCAACATTTCTTGTTGCTATTTTCAATAGTGATAAAGAAACCCAACAGTGAAAATTGAAGATGAATGGAAAATGGTCAAATTTTTTATATTTCTCTGTCCAATTAAACAACTTGAAATTCATAACACTCATTTATTCAATATTAAACATCCAACATTGTCCACCTACTTTAATAGAAATTATTTATGCAAAAACAACATAATAAACATTTATTAGAATGGAGATTGAGTACAACCATATAATTGATCTCTATTTCATCACTCGACCTACTACAATTCAATCATCTAATGGAGGCAATGTAGACACCTACAATATTTGCCAAAAATCATATCACCTTCAATTGCGGGCCTTTAGGTTTGAAGAAATTCCCATGAAACATCTTGTTTTATGGAAACCAAACACTAGAGTGCCTCTAACCAACCCTGTGAATTGAGAAATGGAGCCCATATAACTAATCAAGGAAAATCATGTTGAAACACGAGGGGAATTCAAATTTATGAATTAAACATAGACCAAATAGAGTGCATTGCTTAATTATATAGAGGTTGTTAGAGACAAAGCTACAATTGGACTTGGTATACTTAGTAAGTGTAGCACTTAACAAACATTCCCTCCTTTGACTCTGCAGAATCACCTTCAATAGAGTATTTTCCAAGATGTGCAAGGACAAGGCTAGTCTTGAAACTATTTCCCAATATACCCTAAACCTTCTCTAAAAATGAATCTCATTGATTGTTCCTAAAATTATGTTTTTGTCTAGTGGGAAACCTGAGGTCAGGCCAGATGTTGAACTTGAAAGTGATGGGTTGGTTTAGTTGTAAGGATCCACAGAGAACAACCCTTTGAGTGATTTCTTGCCTCTTTCACAAAAGCACAATCACATCTGCAACCACAATTTGGTAGGGAGTTTCCAATTATGGAAAGAGATTTCAAGGCTAGACTTGAATCAAAGTGGTGAATCGGTCATAAAAGCTTGCTCTCGTATGCATTGAAAATTAAAATGGGACTATTTCTTTTATCTCTATTATGGACATTAAAAGTGATTTCTTTGTTGAACACACAAAATCCCATTATTTCTTCATATTTTGAATATTTTACCAATAATTATAGGTTTGGAAGTAGGATGAGGATTGCCTTGGTAAAAGGAAAGTTGGATAGGATAAATAACTAATTGTTTCAACCTTTTTAGGTATTCATCTAATTTCTTCACAATTTTAGGCTTGATTTGGGCTTGGTAAATTCCCAAATTATGCTTTGTCCAAAATAAGTCAAGATAATTTGCTATATATATAGTTTTATAGTTTTCTACCAACAAAATAACATATTTGAAGGAACACCCTTGATGGTGGTGTTAATATGGACTTAATGAGGCTCTTAGAGGTCGCACCCGCCACCCCACAGTTCAGATCGAGAATTAAATGGGGGCAGGACACGGCCTGCCTTCACATGCAATCTAATAGTTGGTGGTGTGATTCTATTAATTGGTTTGGATGGACAGGGTGACAACTTGTGGTAAATGGAGAGGAGTCAAGGGAAGGTCCTTGGCCTCTTTGTTTTTCTTCTTGGAAAAGTTGGTATGCGTTAGGCCCATCACGCAGTGGATAATATTTAGAATTGAAAGCATGGGAGGTGAGTGTGCATGCCTCCGTAAGTTTGGATTGAATGTGTTGGGTTTCCTAGACATCTAGCCGTGTGCTTGGCCACTAAAGGATTTTTCTCTAGAAGGGCCACTGGAGATGTTCATTCTTTTATATGGACTCAATTTTTTGGTTCTATATCTATTATTCTTGGTCTATTTCTTTTGCTCGTCAGTCGTGTTTGAGCTCAGAGTATTAGGGTATGAAGCTCTATGTCTTTCCCAAGCCTGGTTAGTAGCATTAATTCGGGCTTTCGTGTCAATTCGTTCTTAGGTTTTGGTTTGTGGTCCTCACTCAAGGCACAAGCTAGGGAATATGAGTCTAGGTCAAAGTGAATTACGAGAGCTTTATAGGGTTTGGTGTGGTCTTAGGTTGGATAAGCTCTGGTCAACGGAATTTGGTGGTTGGTTGTGTTTGTCTGGGTTTTGTAGTCCTTTGGTCCTCTCAATGGTGTGTTTGGGTTCAATAGTAAATGGTGATAGGTTTGTAGAGGAGGTCGTTGTTCCTTTTGTCTCAATTGTTGGGTTATTTTTGGAATTTGGGTCAAATGTTTGGAGCTTCTGTGATGATTTAGTTTGTTGGTTTCTTGGTCTTTTTGGTGTTGGGTCTCATCCATTCTTGTGTTCTTTTACAAGTAGAGGAACTCATAGAAGTTGTTGGAGGTTCACCCCCAATTCAGCTATGTTGTCGAGGCAAAGGGGGAGGAGCAGGCGGAGGGGTGGTGGTCGATTCCAGAAAGGGCAACGTGGTGCTAAGCCTTTTGCCCATGACTTAGTTGCAACCTTTTTTAACGTTGTTCCACCAGAAACACGCAGAGAAATTCATAAGCTTAATACACAAGTAGGGATTGAAATACATTCCTTCTTATTTTTGGAGCTCATGGAAGACATGTTAGCTTGAGTTCCTGACCCTAGTTACACAAGGGGTAGGAAGCAACAGTACCTAAACTCCATGGCTCTTCATTAGCAAATGAGGACCCTATTAGCCCCGGTCTTGAGGGACAAACAAGTAGAGAAGTACAATATTTTTGCATCCTTGGATGATGTCAAGAGAATGCTCAGGAACTAGTGGGTTTTTTTTGGATAGAATCGACTCTCATTTGGCTCATGTAGAAAGTCACATAGCATGTGAATCAGATGGGGGAGACCTAATGAATCCTCTTGGTTCTAGCGCGAGGGCACCAACAAATGTTTCTTCTTCTGATAATGATTAGAAAGATCAGTGGGGAGAGGTGCAGTTCGATGGCCTTTTTAGGAAGGCTTCGGGTTCATAAGGATGGGTGCCTGGCATCTCTCCTGGCCTCCTCATTACATGGCAATTTGTGTGGTGGTTCCAGGCCCAACTTGTTGGGCGTGTGTCATCTGTCATGTTTCTCTTGTTGTATGGTCTATGGCCAATTGACGTGCTTAAGCCCTGGTTGTTTCTCTTGTCATGTTATTTTGTGAATGGGTTGTGAAAAATGGACTTGGTTATATGTATTTTGGAAAGTTTATCTATGTTTTATAGACCGCTAGCATTTATGGTTTTTTGAAAATATGTCTAGGATCTTCGTGCGGGTTGGTTGGGAAATGTCGCAGCCCAATTCTGGCCTTGGATCTAATGTAGTTTGGATTATCAACCTTTGGTTTTAGTGGGATTTGAGACTTTGTTGGTCTAATTGAAGTATGTAGTATACAAAGGAGAGTAGCATCCTCTATGGTCACTATGGTAATCCTTTCAAATCCATATAAAGCTGATTTGGATTAATATAAAACCCTTAGTTTACCCAAAAAAAGATATATTTGAAGGAACAAAAATTACAATATCACTTATTTCATTCAATAATCACCTAGTTTTTATTTTATGAGCCACGCAAGGAAGGATAAATAATCATAAAATAAGATATTTGAAAGAACAAACATTACAAAGTCACTTAATTTATTGAACAATCACATAGTTCCTATGTCATGGACCATGCATGAAGAAGAGATAATTATGCCAAGAACAATTTAACCATCAATTGTCTCTTATGCTTCTATTTCAAAGTAAATTTTTGTTATGACAATTCTTGAGATCATACCTCCCTCAAAAAGGTTTAATTTGGTTTTTAAATAATGCTGGCTCTGAATATTTATTTATTTCATCATATTTCATCCATTTTATTGTATTTAAATAATCCAAATTAAGAATTGAATTTGTCAGTTTCACTTACCACTTAATGCTATGTTTTGTAATTTTGATTTTTAAACAAAGATGGACCTGACTTTTTATTTTGTTCATCATCTTTCATTCATCTAATACTATCATAATAATCATGATTGAGAATTAGATTTCTGAGTTTCACATTCTACATATAATTTTAAAATAGAAAAAATGTTAATAGTAAAGAAAAACATCTAAGAGACATGCCATTAAACATTGTAAATTGTCCAATGTGCTCAAGCAGAACTCCCAAGTTATTTCGATATTAACATTTCTTTCACCAGCAATGCCAAAAGCCAGTGGTCTAAAAAATTCACCCTACAAGTAAAAGTAGTGCAAAGTAAAAGTAGTGCAAGATTCCTTTATGAGCTTAGAAAGGAATAAATAGAAAGTCATAACCCCAATTTCTCTTGTCTATGGCGGTTTTCCATACATATCAATACTAAATATGAGCTCTAGTATTCTTGGCAAATATTTTGAAACTTTATAAGTCCCTGCATCAACATAAGCAAAAACATCCATCAAACCAATGTACCAAGATGTAGCAAAACATAAAGACATAAACTCACCCAATAATGTCACAAAACTCTCTAAAAAAATTTAACAGGCCTTGCAAAATAAAATACACACTATTAAGCTTAGGCTTTTCAGATATGAAAGTCATTTGTTTATTGAAAACCTGAGTTGGGCTGGATTCTACTAAAAAACAGATTTATCACTCCACAAAAATGTAGCTAAATCTTAACATGCAAGAGGTTGAATGCCAGAAAAATTGGGCCAAATAAGAGTCAACATCTCAATAATTGCTTTCAATTTCATGGCACGAGATGCTCAGGCTATTAAGCCCATGGCACAAAGATAATTTATTAGTAACTTAAGGAATATATACCTAGCTTGACAAGTTTATCTCACATGCTGCTGCACAATAACGCTCAAGTCGGCACATATACATTCTTGACAATATCATGCAGATATTGACAAATCCTTTTAACCTCCAGCAAAAGATGGTACTAATGGTAATGTGTGCTTTTTTAATGCAATAAATTTTGGAAACCTCTTTACCTGCATATTGGCAGGCAACATGCCGTGCAGCTCTAGAACTAATCAAGTTATATCAGCTTTAGTGTTCATCGTTTGTTCTACAGGTGTACCAACAGATGATATTAATAGTGATCAATGGTTAGTGTTGGGATAATTAGCCATTGATCTGCATCTATATTTCTAAGTTTACAAAAAAATAGCTTGATCATGGGATGCAGAAGGTTTGGCCAAATAAGGTCACTATCTAGGTATTTGCTTTCAATTTCATTGTGCGGGATCCATTAAGCCGCAGCACAAAGATCATTTAATAACAACCTAAGGAATATATACATCACCTGTCATGCTTATCTCACATGCTACACATTAATGTTTGATTCTGCACATTACATTCTTGAAAATATCATGCAAATAATACTCACAAACCCAACCCTTTTAACCTCCAACAGAAGATGTCACTAATGGTAATGTGTGTTTTTAATGCATTAATTTCTGGAAGTCTCTTTAGCTGCATATTGACAAGCAACATACCCTGCAGCTCATGAACTAATAAAATTATGTCATCTTTGAGTATTGTCTTCTTTGTTTTGTTCTACTGCTACATGTGTACCGGTAGATGATGTTAACAGTGATCAGTGATCAGTGTTGGGATAATCAGCTTTTGATATGCAAGTATTTAGTAAGGCACACATGTGGAAGGAAGAGGTCGAAATAAAAGATATAGGAAGAGGCACAAATCTCTTCCCAACTATCATCTTATGAATGCACCATCCTCTTAGTAGACCTGTAGAGGCACTTGTTGAGAATATCTGCACTTTTAAGTGCAAGGATTAGTGAAATGAATTGATATATGAGACGTCGGTATTGGCAATGTGCAAAGATATGAGACAATACCAACAGAGTGCAGATTACAGACCTGCAGAAGCAATGCATATATGGGGCAATCTTTCTTGTATTACCATCCACGCATATTCAAAATAGAAAGCATTCCGTCTGGCTTCTGCTCATCGCGCTGCATACGATAATGAACTAGCTGTCACTGAGAAGAAGAGAGTGGAAACCACGACAGATGGAATGCAAATGTTAGCTGCTTTACCCTACAACAAACAAAAAAATTTGAACTCATAAAGGCCTCTGCAGATACTTGAATAAAATATATCCTAGAATTGCAGTAAATTATACTAAACCTTTAAGTCTATGGATTTGATCTCGAAGCCGGGATTACAGATACGACGTTAGGCTCCAGACTAATCGGTAAATTCTCAAAGCTTCGTGCTAATTGCAGTGCATCAAGACTGAGCTGGAATGTGCCATTCCCAATTTCTGCCATTTTCTCCAAGATAAAAGCTGCAGGATCCGTTCCATACATGATTGTATGCAATATCAACTTTGGCTCTGTCTTCTTCAATTTATTCACAAAAAGAAGAGGATCTTGTCCATCATTGTTTCCACCACCGCTCAAGAAAATAATTATTGGTTTCTTCTTCTCCACATTAGGATCATTCGAACCCCGACAAATTACCTCCTCTGCCATTGTCAAACCAGAAGAATAACTAGTTGTCCCCCATGCATCATATTGAAGAAGACCATCCACTATATCTTCTTACATCTCTTGCCTTTCTAGGGCAAGAGTTGCTGTATCATCAAATAGAACCACAGATACAGAATCATCGCTACAGGTTCTAAGCCGAGTCTTAATGAATCTATCAATAGACTCATACACACAGCCCAACCTACAATTGTGATGGGGGATACATTTGGCCAAGTTTGGTCTTATATCAGGAGTAGACATTGAACCAGACCTGTCAATAACAAAAACCACGTGATGCGGTACATTCTTCAAATGGTCACAGAGAAAACGGTGACCATCTGCAGTGTCTTTATGCTCCTCTGACCTGCAGAGATGATTGCATAGAGCAAACTCTTTCTGATCTTCTTCAGTACAGGGATCTTCAAACCGCATTTGCATCCAGTAAGTCTCATGGGTAAGTTCATCTTTTGGGACATCCACATCTGGGCCATATTTTCTTGTCTCATGCCGAGAGCCATCATAGATATGACTTGTGCAAGGCAAACCATCGTTCATGGGACGAGGAATTAAATGAATGTGACCCCCACCTTGTGCTTTACAATGCAGGTTACACATTTCTGCCACACTAGATTCCCCCCAAGCATACTTTCTACCCTGGATATCGAATTCTTCCTGGTCTGATGCAAAATTGACATTCCTCATGTTCCCATGAACAGTATTATGCAAACCAGTGTGATCAATAGGTTTTGGACAAAAATACCCGCAAGCTTGACATCTAGCGTTACAGTGATGCACAACATCTGGATTTTGTGTGTGAAGATGCACACCATCATGGGATGTTTTAAAAGGTGGAATGTCAATGCAACAATTCTTTTTCTTACCATTTTGTTCAGATAAATGTATGTACTCAAAGGAACCTCTTCTGCCCTCAAATGAGCGTGTGTGTCGCACAAGTTCAGTGAGAATTGCACAAATTCCTTCGGCTTCACATTCCTTAGGACAACATGCTTCTCACCACAGAGATGTTCATCACTTGTCAATTCATGGAAGTGATCTTTGTAACCACAGCTTCTAGGACACCCCTCCATGATGCAATCCTTGGGACAAAACCTTTCATGACAGGCATGTTTATCAATCCCCAAGCTCAATCTGTATGACACAGGGATTTTTGCAGCTCGGAAGGGAACATTTCGTGTTACACAAATGTTGTGATGAATTGCACTTATGAGTACCTTCATGTCCGACTGTCAAGCAACAAGATTTTCTGCAATTGGATGATTTGTCAAATAAAGAACATATCTCGGCACATGTATGATTTTTCATTTTGCAATCATGATTCCCTTCATGGCCTGCCAAATGCTTACATTCCTCCACTTCATTTTCCTGGTCTTGGTGTAATTCGAGAGAACAATACGTGCACTTCTCAGCGCAAACATGGTTCCCATACAAGAGTGATCATAGGAATGACCTCTCTAAAACACATCGCCAAAAGCAAACAGAACATTTGCAATTGCAACCACATACAGAGAGTCCCTGTTTCAATTCTGCAAGAGCTAGAACTGCCTCCAGTTGCAACTTTTGCACATCATCATTCCCAGAAAATTCTGGGGTGTTGCAGCGAAGCCACCTTTGAACTCGATCACACCGTCTATCAGCCAAAGCCTCTATGAAGTCTTGAAACGTAAAGTGCCATAAATCCCCACTTTTGCCTCTTCTATCCGAGACTCCATCTAGTATTGATCTAAGATGACTCAAAATCCGATCTTTTGACGTAGATTCATCTAGAGGCGCAAGCTCGAGGCCAGTATCTTGCAAATCAATGGAGAGATCCCGAAGTACTAGTGGGGCATCACTTCTCTTCCTGAGAGTCAAAATTCGTAAGCATCTTTTTGGCTCCTGCCACAGAAATACATCCTGCCTTAACAGCAGAAACCAAGTTCCCACGAAGGATATCCAGCTTCATGGCAACACGTTTCATATCTACAGAGGTCCAATCCTTCACCGCCATCTGGGACATGACAAGCTTCAAATCTGTCAAGAAGGCACGGCCACTGTCATAAGTTCATAACTATGTCCCAACTCTTCCACAGTCAAAGCAATATCAAATAGGCTTTCTTGATGATATTCTCTTCGAGTAAAAGGAGCCGTTGCAGCAAGTTCAACCACTCCTCCATACATCTTGGTAAGAAAGTTTTCACGAGATCTTTGACAAATTTGGAGAAGTTTCTGACGGAATTCATCTGTTAATTCCTCTACATCAGAGACATCAACATCCGTGATAGCTATGTAGAACACTCTGAATAGTTTTTTATCTTCCTTCACCAAACTTACCCCACTTTGGAATCGCTGAAAGATAACTTCCGTCTCCTTATCAAGATGAAAATCCCGAATAAGAAGCAAGTATCACAATTGGTAATTAATCTTTGTGTGGCTACAGTAACAGAAAGAAGAAAGCTAAGGCCACTATTTAATATGAGAAAATCAAATGGTAAACCAGTAAAAGCAAACGAATAAGACAGTTCTAAAAACAAACCTTCTTGTTGAATATTGTTAAATTACTTAAGGCAGCATTTAGGACTGAGAGTAACATATCTTCTTGCTCTGTTCTCTCAAAACTGCCTAATCCCTCGAAGTCCATCAATACATAGAGGCACTCTGAGTCCATTCGAACTGTCATCCACACTCCATCAGTGCATCTCCCCCCAGCTACATCGAAAAGGGAGCCAGATAAATGGTTTAATAAGAATGATTTACCACTACTTTGTTTGCCCATTGACGAGACAACCTTGATTTTACCATCCCACTGACTCAGGACAGCATCATACAAGCCGAAGCGCAACAAAGTTGCCAGTGATATGCTATCTGCATAAGTGAGGTGTGGAGGTATTTGAGCCCATCAAGCAAGGGCTGTAATCCATTGTTTTCAGCACGAGTTATTTGGACGGGTACAAGACATATAAGTTGACGGACCCAGTTTCCCAAAGGCTTTTTTAGATAGTGAGGGAGTGAGAGATGTAGAGTGTTTGAGTCACGACTTTCAGACATTTGAACTTTGAATTGAATCCTGACATTTGAAAAGTCCTTTCCTTTTTCTTGCTTTAAGCTCCCAATAACATTCTTAAAGTATTCTTCATATTTCCCTTGCCCTCTGTCTTTTCCAAAGGTGGTGTCTCTTGACTTGAGCAAAACATGGAGGTTGAGATCCCTGATACTCCCTCTAAATAGCGCGGGATCAACTGCAAATTTATCAAAAATGTGATAGATGTAGTCTAACGTAGCACTACTAGTATTCTGAGAGTCCCGGTCCATGGCATTCTTATGATCTCTTTCTGAGGTAGATTTTTGTTTCCCTAATTCTTCAAACTCCAAAGCTTCTGTCGCTGAGACTAGATTCAATATTTTAGAAGAAAAGCTAGGTACAACATCAGAGTGTACAACAAGGTGAATCTGAGAACCATAATATACAAGCTTCACCTGTAAATCACGAACATCTTCAACATTTATATTCAATGAAATGTTCTTCAAGAAAGACATGGCATCGCCTAACATGTAAACTTTCAGCTCAAATTCCGACGTGGGCTTGTTTTCTTGTGCAGCTCCTTGAGCAGAAGATGAAGCACATTCTTCTTTTTGATCTGAAAACTTTGCAGGTGTGTGGAAAACGAAGAGAAAGGAGCCATTCCCTGAAATGAAAGCATTTAAAAAGTCTGATGAGAGTGTCATACTCTTAGGCTTCATCAATGGCCGGTGATGGAGTTCTGCCACTCTGGAGTCTGAGCCTGTTTGTGTCGTCAACTAAAACCAATTCAGCTTTCCCGGGAACACACTGCATCCATTTTATATTTGTGCTTCCAGAAAACAAGTTGAGCATGATTTCAACGCCTGTCCAATATATATTCCGGAATGATTCATCAAACTTGTATATTACAACATTGGAAACCTGTGCATCATATAAAGCCAGGAATCTGGTCCGTTCATCTAAAGCTACCAAATCAAAACCCCTTTTAAATGAGTGAAGAAGATTTCTCCCATGTAGAAATTGTCCAATTTTGGGGGACATGTACAAGTCCAGCCTATTATGTTCTTTGTCGTGAAGAAAAATAAGCAACTCACCAGATTTCAGATATGCAACCTTTTTCAGATTTTCTATCTCAGGATCACAGCAAACCAATTCAAAAGGGTTCGAACAAGAGGGTATAATGCAATGCATTGGATTTAAATTTAACTCGTCTATGTCCTTTTTGTTTGGTGGCAACTCTACAATCATCCATTGTATATTGGGCTTCTCTTCTTCCTCGCTGGAGATTTCTAACGTATATTTTGCTTTTGGAATAGAGCAGCTTCTAATATACATACGTTTTCCATTGTCTCTTCTTTGGGATAGTTTTTTCTTTGTTTCAGTCAGAAAGTTTTCCTCTTCAGTTTTCAATTTCTGCTCCTGAAGTGTCTCCTTTGCTTTTTTTGGGATTCAAGTTTGCTCATAAGCAGGGGCTGGATATCCTTCCCAATCATTGATAGGATGTTTCCTCTGAATTCTTCGTTTCCATTTTTGTATGTAGATGAACAAAGATTTCTCCATTTTTCATTGGCAAAAACAGCACCTACCAAATTCTCCTCAAGTTTAAAACCATCCCACTTTCTTTTCCACTGTACACAAGACTCTTGCAACTCCGGTGACCAGTCCGCTTTCCCATTTTCTATTTCAGCCAAAATATTATCAAGGCTACCTGAAGTCAGAAACTGTTCCATGTTACTGAAATTCTTTACTTGGTCTAACTCGGCGTTGCTAGTGAGGAAGACCAAGAAAAGCCGTTTCTCAATTGTCAAATCTCTCTGCCGTTGTTGCTTTTGTAGTTTGTTTATAATAGGCTGACCAAAGCTCTTCATGTGCTCTGAAATGCCATCGCTCAGAAGGAAGCTCAAGAAAACAACGTTCTGTGCGAGGGTTAGTAATCTTTTAGGAACAAAAGATTTTACCCATTCACGGACCGCATCCTCTGAAACTTCGAGAATCCCTTTTAACGTTCTTTCACTTTCAACTTTCAGAATAAGCTGCTCACCTGACACTACAGGGCGTTTCTCTGTAACTCCAGATTTGCTAAATCTCGCTTTTTCTGTCTTGCGGCCACCTTTATGTTCCAACATAATATCTTCTTCTAACGTAATTGAGTCCGAAGACTTTCCAGATTTTCTAACGATGAATGCTGAATCCCTTGAGTCCACCCTATCTGTTGGATGAAACTTAATCTCCGAGCCATCAAAAAGCTCTTTCTCTTTCTGCCTAACCCAACTAGTAAGTTTGTTTACTATATTTTTTGTATCAAAATAGCTTTCCCCTTCACGGGGTGCATCTTTCGAGGCTTCTACAGTCCCTGTTAACGTTCTTTCATCTTGAAATTTCAGAATAAGCTGCTCACCTGACACCACAGGGCGTTTCTCATTGACTCCAGATTTGGTAAACCTTGCCTTTTCTGTCTTGCCAATTTTATCTGTGCACCTCAACATAACCTCTTCTTCCAACATAACCGGGTGAGCAGACTTTCCAGATCTTTCAACGATGAATCTTGTGTCCATCCCATCCGTCGGACGAAACTTAATACCTGAGCCCACAAAAAGCAGTTTCTTCCCACGATATTTGCCATTCCAAATGGTAGCCAACTGATTTTCCAGCAGCTGGGACGGATTTTTTGGAATATGATCAATTTTCTGAGCTGCAACACGCCCCCTCTCTTCAGATTCCGAATCTGATAAATATCGAATAAAACTGCAGTACTCGGTAAGAACGTGAAGAAACATTTGCAATATTTGCTCCACTAATTCGTTCAACTCCAATCTGGCTGCCAACTCGCAGGAGGGAAAGTGACAGCCACAGGAAAACTGAGAGAAGGGAGAGTCTGTGAAAGTTGATTTTATGCACTCTGGCGGCGTGTTTGAGAATGAAAGAATCTGGCTGCCAACGTCATGCATGCCTTTGGCCAGGAGAAGAATAATTAACTCCCTCGTACTCTACGAATAATTAATAGCGCCGCCTTCTTACCTCGTACTGCACAAACTTTCCTGAATGCGTTACGTTAATGAAAAGAGAGATGAAAGATAGATATGTTAAAACCAGACTTTTGCTCACTGAGAAGCTCTGACCTAGACTTAGTCAATTTCTTCCTCTACTTGAGCCCCTATTTCCTTGTGCAATTCCATGAACAATTGGTCCCTTCTATTTAGGAATTTCTCCAAAATTGATAGCTCAATTCCTCAGGTTGATCATTAGGTTGGATGCAACACCTGTACACTCCAGAATAGTCTACAATTGATGTTACATTGCCTCGGAATCTCCACCTCAACTAGGTAACTCAAATTCTTTGCATGCATTAGCTATTTTGGACCGATTGATCAGTTAACTCGATGATCACTAGGTTAAACTGAAGTCACACTACACAGCTGACCTTCCACTAGTTCCTCCAACAGTTGGAACTAGTTTAACTGAACACAACTTAATATAACTAAATTAGATTGTTACAAATTAGCAATCACTCATGCTTAACTGAACTCAAGCCCTCCAACTCGAATTCACTGAGTTAACTGAGTGAAAAGTGCCATGTCACCTTAGTTAACTACCTCCAAGATTTTTGCTGATGTGGAAATTCAAATTTTCTCTAATTTGACCAAGGCAAAGTCAAAGTGAGATTTTCTTGCTACATTTTCAACAATCCCTCTCAGCAAGAAAGGGATTATCAACCATCCCTCTCCTTCCCCTATGGAACTCGAACTTCCCTTTTGACAAGGCCTTTGCCAAAATTTCTACATCTTATTCCTCTGTCGGAATGTGTTTGAGCAACATTATGTGCCTCTGCACACAGTCCTATAAAGGGTCATATCGGATATCTATATGCTTGGATTGATCGTGAAATACATGCTTTTCAGAGAGCTTGATGCAACTATGATTATCACAGTAGATAACAGTTGGATCCATCATTTGACCAAATAGTACCACAAGTATCTTTCTCATCCAAATCGCCTCACATTTTGCTTGACTTGCAGCCATGTATTCTGCTTCTACTGAGCTGCGCACCACAAATATTTGCTTCTTGTTGTACCAGGAAACAGTTGCAGACCCAACATTGAAAATTCAACCTGATGTACTCTTTCGGTCTAATGGACTCCCCGCTCATTCTGCATCTATGAAGCCAAACAACTTCACTCCCTTTATTCGTTTGTACCATAGTCTAAACTGGGTAGTGCCTCTGAGATACCGTAAAGCATGCTTAGATTCCTTCCAAAATAATTTGGTTGGCCTAACCATAGCTTGACTCAGTTGGTTGACTGCATAGCACATATCTAGTCATGTATTCACAAGATACATCAGTGAGCCCACTAGCTGCCGATAAATGGTGGCATCCACTTCTTCACCTGGAGTGGCAGCCTCCTTCCTCCAGTTGGTCACTAGAGGAGTCTCCATGGGTTTACAACTATCCATGCATAATCTTTGCAGTATCTCATTTGCATACTTGCCTTGAGAGACAAACAATTCCCCATCACCTTGCCATACTTCCAACCCAAGGAAGTAGTGCATGAGACCCATGCCCTTTATTTCAAATTCCCTTCTAAGGTCCTCCTTGCAAGATATGATCAACTAATCATCACCAGTTAAAATCAAATCATCAACATATAAGACATTAATCAACAATTTACCTTCTACGAAGATGTGACAGAGGTTTGCATCCACTTCACTTTTGGTGAAACCCAAACCGATGAGATAGTTGTCGATCTTGGTGTACCAAGCATGGGGTGCTTGTATGAGACCATACAATGCTCACTTGTGTCTGCACATGTGAGACTCATGATCAAATGTCTCAAAGCCTTCTGGTCATTCGATGTACACTTCCTCCTCAATAACCCTATTGAGGAATGTTGTCTTTATATCCATTTAATGGGTCTCCCACCCCATCTGTGCAGCAAGTGCACAGATTGATCTAATGGATGAATACCTTGCTACAAGAGCAAAGGTCTCCTCATATTCAATTCCATCAACTTGAGAGTACCTCTTAGCCACAAATCTAGCCTTATACTTCTCTATGCTTCCGTCTGCTGCATGTTGAACCTTGAAGATCCATCTTGAACCCACAACTAACTGATCTACTAGTATTGGGACCACTTCCCAAACATTGTTCTTTACAATGGATTCATATTCCTCCACCATTTCATTAACCCATACAGGTTGCTCTACTAATACCCAACACTTCCTTGAGAAATCATCAAAAAATATAACATAGTACTTATGTCTAGTAGTGGAGGCTATCGAGAAAGATCAACAGACATCAGAGTGGATCCTTTCCAAGACTGCATGTGATTTGCTATCCTGATCATGGAATGTGGATTTTGAGTACTTCCCCAAGGTTCATCCTTTGCATACATCCTGCTTCTCAAGTGCTCCTTTGAGGATTCCAGTGGTTATTTATTGCATAATCTTCAAGGTAACATGGTGCAAATGGCCAAGTCTTATGTGCCAAATTTCATCGACATCACACCCATGCACTTTCTCCACCTTAGTGCTTAATGCAACATAGTCTTTCACATATATCTTATACAGATTCTTCACAGGAACCCCGATCTGCTTCACCTATCCCATGACTATGTGTCTCAGGAATGCTTTTCCTTTGCTAAAGATCACATCATAACCACGGTCTTCCAAAACTGCAACAGAGATGAGATTTTTCTTTAGGCCCAGAACAAACATGACATCTTTGACTCTGAGAGGGGACCTTGACTCCCTCTGAAAGGTGACTGTACCAATATCAGCCGTATTGTACCTTCCATCGTCCCCCATATCGATGTGCATAGGGAGATCTTTCTCCTCCAGGTCACTGAAAAAATATCTATACCCTGTCATGTGGAACGAGGCACCAAAGTCCAAGTACCACATGCTCCCCATCATTGTGCTTCCCATGCATGTGATAAGCATAAACTCAAGCTTTATCTGTGAAGTTAAGGCTTCACCTGCTACTCTTCCTGAGATCTTCTTTCTTGCATTTGTTTTTGGAAACTTCGTGGCATAGTTCCTGACTTCATGAAAATGGAAGGATTTAATTTTGGACAAATATTTCTTCTTGCCCCTTGGCTGAAATCTGGTTTGGTTTGAACTTTTTCCATTTTCCCTTTTTCCCTTTCCAACCAATGCAAATTTTTCTTCATCCTTGCCCTTGGATGAAGTCCCGTCTCTTGTATTATGCCTTATTTCCTCCTGTACCAAGTCAGACCACAAGTGTTCCCAATTCGGTACTTTCTCCCTCCCATTCATCGAATCTTGCTAGCTATGGCAGCTCTTGGGAAGGCTTAGAAGGGATAGGCTTACCAAATCATCATTTGAAATAGTAACACCAACTCCTGCAATATCATCACAAACTTGTGTGAACCTGATCAGATACAATTTTATAGTGACATTCTTCTGCATCTTGATATTTCGAAGTTTATTCTTGAGCTCCAGTTTCCTATGGTCACTTCTATTCTGAAATAGATTTGTCAGTGCCTACCACATTGCATAAGGAGTTTCTTTCCCATAGATATTGGTGAAAATTTGGTCCCATACTCCCTCCAATATTATTCTCCTCACCTCGACTACATATTTCTTCCATTGGGCTAGGTTCTTGGCATCATCTTGCGCCGATCTTGCAACATTTGTATTGATGTATTCTAGCAATCCATTTTCATCCAATACCGCTTCCATGCGATCCTTCCATGTGATGAAATTAGAGTTTCCTTCCAAGGCATACTCTAGCCTCAACCCGTTGAAGCTCATCTTCCCAACTCTAAAGAGATCGTACTACGCTGAATTAAAATTCGAACACCCTAAGAAACAACTTCAAAATTCTTGTTCTAATGTGAATCTTGCTCTAATGCCATGTAGAAATTATGATGTAGATTTGTAATTGCTCATGAAGCTATAATAAAAATCACAAGAAACAAACCTACTCTACTGCTTTGTGGAAAGCAATTCGCAATTTATAACATCAATAAAAAACAAGCAATGAGAAATAAAACACATGCACATAACATTTTTCCTGGGGAAAGAAATTTGCTAAAAACCTTAATCCCTCCTTGCATTAATATGATGAATAGAGATGTATTATAATTGATTTTCTCAACTGAGCGCACCCTACAAGTGAATAAACTATCTCTCTTCTCACTGAGAAGCTCTGACCCAAACTTAGTCAATTTGTGCCTTTGATTGATCCCCTATTTCCTTGCACAATTCCTTGATAAATTATGCCCCTATTATTTAGGAATTTCTCCAAAATGGTTTTCGCTATTCCTCAAGTTGATCATCAAGTTGCATGCAACACCTGTACACTCTAGAATAGTCTACAAATTATGTTACACTGCCTTGAAATCTCCACCTCAACTGGTTAACTCGAATTCTCTATGTGCATTAGCTAATTTGGGATGATTGATCAGTTAACTGGATGATAACTGAGTTAGACTGAATTCACACTACACAACTGACCTTCCACTAGTTCTCCAACAGTTGTAACTAGTTTAACTGAACACAACTTAATATAACTGAATTAGATTGCTACAAATTAGCTATCACCCATGTTTAACTGAACTCAAGCCCTTCAACTCGAATTAACTAAGTTAATTGAGTGACAAGTTCTATGTCACCTTAGTTAATTACCTCCAAGATTTTTGATTATATGGGAATTCAAATTTTCTCTAGTTTGACCAAGGCAAAGTCAAACTGATATTTTCTTGCTGCATTTTCAACACTAATTCATGGAAAAGATATTTTAAAAACCCATACTTTCCATACTTTTGAAATGATGGGAGTTTAAGACCTCACAACTTTAGATTTGAAATATTTTACTAAGTTAGGAATTTTGATAGTAATCATGGCAAAGAAATTTAAAAAACATGTACTTCTTTCAAAATGATGGGACTTTAAGACCTCAAAACTTTAAATTTGAAATGTTTTACTAAGATAGGGATTTTTTTTCTTGCTCGACGCCACATAAGAACCTGTCATGCACCCATTTTTAGGTTTCACGCACCCATTTTTGGGGTTCGGTGAATCAGTTTAAGCAAATGAACCTAGGCTACAAGTATTGAGTACTAGGTTTTTATGGGAAGAACTCGGTATATATGGGTGCATCTGGGAATTACCCACTCCAACACTCGGTTAATGGGGACGAGAACCCAATATGGGTTTGCAAACCCCACCCCCAGGTTCGTGTATCCGTGCTTCATAAATTTTCTACAACTCGGTATTCAATCCATTCATTCTTGTGTGCCCTTGTTGCACCCACCTCTCTCTTCTCTGCTAATTCATTCCTCTTGGTCATTGTAACAACATTCTTCCCTTCTTATCCAATGCAACCATGTCCACCTGGTTTCATTTTCCATTCCCTATATTCTTCATGTCCACGCCACCATTCTTCATATACACTCATCCACACATGCCCACTCACTTATCATTTCCCTATATTTTGTGATGTCGATATAAGCAAAGAATTATTAGAAATTGTCTAGATTTTTTGGCAATCAGAGTACTACATAACCATGACCTAACAAATATTTCAACAATGAACTTAAATCTTTAAAAGATTCTATTGATGAAATATCCAACAAGCTTGCGGATGTAGACATTAAAGGACTAAAACTTTCTATGGATGAGATTAGTAACGAACTATAAGACCTTGATCCAACATTTTTTTATGGAAATATTATTGAAAAGTATGGAAATGTATGATTTTCCCCATAGACTTTCATTAGTAGAATAAGAATTGAAACATTGGAGCTTCAACACTAACAACGTTGAGGCCGGTCTAGAAGAACGGGAAGGAGAAAACAGAGGGTCGACTAGCCTAAATTGACATGCCACCCTTTCACAGCTCAAGAATTCATCTAACCTACATTACTTCAATAAAATTACTCACAAACTAGAGTTTAATATACCTATATTTGATGAGAAGGATGATAGATAATCCACTAGATGGATAAACAGACTAGAGCATTATTTTGAGTTACTCCAAATGTACAACAAGGAAGAAAAAAATTGTTGCATCATTACATCTAAATGACCCAACTTGTAATTGATTTTTGTGGTGGCACTCAAAGGCTCAATAAAGAAACTAGGAAACCTTTGAACAATAATTTTTTCAAGAGATTTCAAAACATTGAGGAAAAATAACTTTTCTCCAAACTCACTCGTTTACAATAGTTGGACTTTATGGATGAATTTTTTAATGAATTACATGTGTTAACCACTCACATTATGATATTACCAAATTAATATATATTATAGTTTTCCATATCAAGATTAATCTTGCATTGTAGTAGTTCCTTAGTGCTGACTTGAAGCCCTCATGATGTGGATCTTGGATTAAAAATTCATTATTATGGTTCTACAATTCAGAATTTGTGCTCTCCAATTGTGATAGCATACTCACCATATGAGATTGATTCTAAAAAACATGCTTCTCACTATGTTTGCAATTTACTTGAATCTTGACATCCATCTTAGGAAGCCTCTCCAAGAGAAGATTTTCCATGGAAATCATGGATTTTTGTATTTCTTACTCATTTTTATTCATCTTATTTTCTACTCCTTTCTTATCTTAATTCATCGTTTTTCTATTCCTTCCTTATTTTCATTCATCTTCTTTTCCATTTATCTTTTAAGTTTTTCTTGAGAAAATGAGAAATCCACCTTTTTCAACATACTGACATCCATTTCATTAATTTTCTTCTCTAATTAAGATAACCTAAATTATAAATCGTCATATTCTTCATTATTCAAGGGTGGGCCTTCAATACATTTAATTAGTGTAGTAGCTTTCTTTACGGCATGTTTGAAAATAATAATAGCCCTCCTCTTTATTAGAACCAAAAAAAGGGGGAACTTGTAATGAATAGTTAGGTCACTAGTAAGTTACATACCTTAATTTGGAGAATATTAGAATGGTTCAAGCTTTGTTTATATATATCTAATATTTAAGGGCTTTTGGTTATGAAAAAACGTTCCACAATACTCTGATATGTAGTTTCTACAATTCCATAGGAGTGAACTGAATTTGATGTGGCAATTGAAAGTTATAATAACTTTCCCAAAACTTGTTGATTTTTTGGCCTCTTCACACAAGCAACATTGTATAGCATACCATGTGTCCAATTATTGAAATATAATTATGGAACTTGTAGTTGAGGTATTTCTATGTCTCTTGAAATTCCTAAAGATTTTGAAGTTTGGAAATTTCCAAACAAGAAGATATAGAAAAAATATCAAGTTGACGTGTTTAAATTTTACTTCATAACTATTCACAAACCCTAACTTCCATAGGGAATAACTTCCAAAGTATAGAAAACCAAATTCTGAAAAATAGAACTAAATATTTTAATAGTTCTCATTAATATGGTACAAGTTTCACTTTATGAATCCTTGTAAAAAAAGTTATGGCACAAATTCCAAACTAACTTGTTTGGAATTGAATTTCGGAGCATACAAAAACCCTAACTTCCTTGGAGCATATCTCCAAAAATACAGTGAACCAAGGTCTCTAACTTGGACCATACTTCCACCATAAGTTTTCCTCAACATGGTTCAAGCTTCACGCTCTGAAGCCTCACAAAAAAAATTTACATCAAAAATACAAAACAAACATGTTTGAGATAGAATTTAGAAGAATTCACAAACCCTAACTTTCTTAGACCATATATCATAAATATATCAAATCAATATGATCCGGATTTAGACAAGAACACAACAAATTACAGAGATAACCATAAACAAAGAGATGCAACGGAAATAATACTTCATTTTATTAATGTAAAATACTGAAATATGCTTACAAACATAAATGGAAATAAACCAGTTAGGGCGATGGTAGCTTATCTCTGAGAAGAGATGTGGTGGCTACATGCCTCTGAACTGTGTTACAATGAGGCTTGAAGGCATATTTATTGTTGAGAAACAATGGAAAACCCTTAACATCCCAAAACCTAACCCTAGAAGATGAAATGCCAAATTGTGGGCCCCGTTTTGGGTAAGTTGGTACATCAACTTCCCAGGGTTGTAACTTTGGCACCCGATCTTCATTTGACGCATACAATAGCTCGTTAGAAATATCTATCCAAGCACTACAACTTTGGGAAGAGAAACATCGGTCCATGGACCCATGTTTCTCCTAGATTTTCCAAAAAAAACGTCGTTTAGGGCCTCAAAACGGCTCCAGAAGTTCAAGACCCGAAAAACTGCTAAAAATAGTAAACTGTGCTACAATTACGGAAACTGAAAACAGAAAGAGACAGTTGTGGGGGTCCAAGTGGGATAGGTGGGTGGCCACCAACATCCACCTGGATCACAATATCTAAAATGTGAACCAAATATTTCTTAGGATTTATTCTCAATATTCTCTAGGTTTCACCATCTGAAGCCTCATAGAAAAAAAGTCTTAGCGAAAATGTCACGATGGCCTATTTGAAGTAGCAAAACCATAGGATCAAGAGCTCTGATACCCAATGTTATGATCCTTGAGGCTTAAAAATGCTAAGAAACCAATAATTACAATGCACGTTTAGGGGGAAACCTCATTTTATAAAAAATACAATGAACGATACAATATTTTGTGATCCTAAGACTAAATCTCCTTAATATATGTATAGGAGACAAAGGATACACTTATAATAAAATAAGACCATGAGGGGTTCTAGCCAACATAACAAAATAATAACATAAATGTAATTACGCAATAAATAAGGCTCAATAAGGGGTTTTTGGGTTAACATGGGGCTTATATAAGGCTTAACATTTACCCACATTAGGCAAAATGATCTGAATAGTTTGCCCAAAGAAACATAAGACACACTTTGCGTAGCTTCTCTAAGATTCCTTTAAGAATCCAAGAGAGAGACATCCAATACACAAGGATGGATTTAAGGATAGCTTGATAAGCACTAATCATTCTACTCTCGAGAGCCATTTAAAACTCCAAGCCTTCAACCTTTTTTCCAATTTTGCAACGAGCCAATTCTAGTGTTATTTTTTGTATGGTTTTGGTTTTAAATGGTATCCAAAATACTTAAGACCTTCATCAAAATTCATCAAGGCAGAAGGGAAAAAACTTTTAAATGAAGGACTTCAACCTATTCTAATAATTGTATCAAGAGAGTTCATTTAGAAATATTTATTTGCATACCCATGGCTCTCCCAAACAAAATCAAAGGGGAATGTAGAAAACATGTGTCTAGACATGAACCATCACAAAAGACAAGAATACTATCAACAAACAATAGGTACGTAATTGACAATTTGCATCCATTGTTATTCCTCTAAAGTCTCCCCTTGGCTTTGCATTTCCTAGCATCCTACTTAGTCCTTCATCCACTAGTAGGAAAAGTAATGGGGAAAGAAAACATCCTTGTCGGAGACCCTTTTGCACATGGAAGAAAGAAGATTTCGATCCATTAATAAGGGCTACAAAATAAAATGATGAGATGAAACTCATAACCCATTGTAGTAAAAGGAACTTCTAAACCTAGGTGAGTCAGAAGGAGACAAAAGTAATGCTTTCCTTTACTAACATTTCCTAGTTAAATAATTGTGTCAAAGAATATAAGTGAAGGAATTATTTAGAAATGGTTTTTTCAGGAATAAAATCCTTGACTTAATGTAAATAAACTCTTCCCTTCTAAAACATAACCAAAGTGGTGAGATCCAATAATAATAGTATATGAATATAACCTTGCGAGGGGATTTAAGGTAGGCTAATCCTTAGCCATACCTCTCCCGAGATCCACACAATATTAAATATATAAAAGAAAAAGACCATGTAAAACAAGAGATAACTTACATATGAAACAATATTGTTATACCCTGAAACCAATAGTCCTTGATTAACTTTGGAAAATTGGGCTATTACAAAAAAATCAATACTTTTGATCCAAGAATCAACCCCTTCCACATCAAAATTTACAATATTTATATAGTCTCTACAAAACTCAATTTCTACTAATCTTAAGGAAAAAAAACTTCTATAAAAAATAACAACTTTGTGATTCTTTACATGAAACTTGAACTACATTGAAGTTCTTTAACCTGGTATCCTGGGACAACCTTTGACTATTGGATTACCCCCCCACAATTTGAACTTGACCTAATTTTGTGCCTTGATATAACTTGTTTATATGGATGTTATTTTTGTAGTTGAAATATCTTATGATCGGATTTCAAAATGTTTATCCAAATCTCTCATAGTTGGATAAGTGAAATAGATTAAATTTCAATATACTTCATCCAACTCGTTATACTTTTGAAAATTTGGTGTTATCACCCCAAGAAACTCTCCTAGGTTGTATCTCAAAGATGCTTGGGAACATTACAAACTCAACTTAATGTTGGAAATGGATGAATGGGAGGAATGATGCTTGTTCAAGCCAGATAACCACTTCTACTATGCTTAACTCCAGACATGCGTGAACACCCCCAGACTACAAGGCTTTAGACCACCAATTACTCATAGTTTGAGGATTAGGTGAATATGGAGGATACTAACCACACCAACAGATACACAAGACCATGTGATGGCCGGCTGCAACCAGTAAATAGGTTTGCAAATCTATTTCCTAATGCACAGACAGGATGACAGCTCTCTGGCACTAAAAGAAAAGAAGCCTGAACAACACAGTCACTGCTACATACAAGATCCTAACACAGAGGTAGGATGACAGCTCCTCTAATGCTAAACATCAAGAGTTCAGGAAAACTGCATAACAAGCACAGCCTAGAATAGAATAGAAATGGAAAGTGAGCAATTAACAGCAAAAGAAGTTTGTATTAGCTGAAAATTAAGATGAGACGCTGCAAGTATCAAAGTAGTTTCAATCTCCAGAAGTTGAACCTTACATCAAAACAACAACCATCAACCCTGATTACATCTATTTTCTAGGTATATATAGAGTTTCTTTACAAAAATGCTCTGCTATTCTAGGCGTGAAGGAGTCATAATTGACCACCAACTGCTTTAACTCTCTCATAGAGTCTTTGATGCAATCTGCTTACTTTAATGAATGAATTTGATCTTTTCTGTTGCTCGGTTGTCCTTCTTGAACAGGTGGAGTGTTGTATGGAAGAAGTTCCATAACTGATAAATGTTGTGATCTGCTCGAGGCACGTCCTTCTCGTTCTCAGTCTTCCTGCTCTTGAATGCAGTTGTTGAGGAGTAACTGCGCAGAGTACTGAACACTGACCACCTTCATCCTTCGAATGCATGGTACAGGTCAAGGACGCGAAGACTGCATGGCGGACGCATGAGCAGGCCGGGGAATGGATATCAGCTGTTGGATCAAGTGAATGGATGACAGAGATCTCTTGGCGGGAGGAATCGGGCGGAAGCGGGAACAGACAAACGTGAGTCGTTGGATCTCGAGTGGACAGATCCGATGGCCATCGGGCGGAAGATATGTGCGGAGTTTAACGGGCGGGGACGGAGGACAGGCGGTAAGCAGTATGTATCGCACCGCCTTTGGAGGGTGAGCGGTAATCGTATAAGGGAAAGCGATATGAGTTATCGAGCGACGCGTGGCGGATGTGACAGGTCGAAAACCGCTTTGATCGCGAGTTAATGCGCGGTTGGTTTACGGGCGCGGGAGAAGCAGATGTCATTGGATCTCGCGGTAGATGATCGGATGGCGGGAACTTGAATGCACGAGCTTTTGATTGATGTGACAGAAAGGGCTTGTGAACAAATCGCGGTCATGTGATCGCGGTTACATGACGGTTTAAACTCGGCGCCCGGGGAGCTAAGGAAATATGGGTTTATGCCGAGTCTTGGAGGAATACAGAGATACGGGGGGTTATGAGAGTGTGAGCGGAGTGAAGGGGAACGAATAGGATGACTGATACAAGTCCCTTTTTGGCCATAGCAACCCGGCCAATCCTGCATTTGACCCTCAAAGTGTCCAGACATGTAGCAGAGCTAACACTGGCTCCTTCTGGGGATGAGATCCTCCCTGTGAGGTCTCAGGAACTTGCAGATCAATGCCTTTCCTATGAAGAACAATTTAGCACAATTTCCTAATGTTCCATTGGGCATGGAGTCTACCTAAACTTATGCTAAAACTGATAAAACAACATATTTACAAATTTAAGGCCAAAGACCTTAAACAACATAAATTTTCAAAAACCGCCCATTATCTGGGCCATCAAAAACTGCTTCTCCTCCCATACTTTTCAGCATGAAGGTGTTGTTCCTTTGAATTTGAGAAATGATAAAAGGCCCTGTCCAGAAAGCATCAAACTTCCCATGGTTTCCTTTCTTTTCTTTTAGTGCATCCCACTTCAGAACCAAGTCTCCAACCTGAAAATTATCTGATTTTGTCCTTTTGTCAAAAGCTTCCTTGATCCTCTTCTGATGTGCTGCAAAATTTTCAACCAGTTGTTCTCTGATTTGATGTACCTCTGCTAAATCAGTGATCCTTTTTGCCATGTCTTCTTCCTCATTCTGTTCTTGTTGCAGGAACTTTGCTACAGGGAGAGTCAACTGAATTGGGAATACAGCCTCAGTGACATATACCAGCTTGAATTGAGAATTCCCTGTGGATTTCTTGGTGGTCACTATGTCAGCCCATAGTGCATACTTGAGTTTAGAGTCCCAATTCTTTTTGTTGTCTTCCAGCAGCTTTTTAATTATCCTTATCAGGCTTTTGTTTGAAGATTCTGCTAGACCATTGCCTTGAGGATAATATGAGGTGGAATGAACCAGCTTAATGCCCATTGAATCGCACATATCCACCAATTCTTTTGCCCTGAAGGCTACTGCATTATCTTTGACTAATTTATGTGGACAACCAAATCTAGTGAAGATATGCTCTGTCAAAAACTTCATGACCACACCATGATCAGCCTTTCTGGTAGGGATTGCTTCAATCCACTTAGTGAAATAATCAGTGGCTACTAAGATCCATCTGTGTTGGCCACTGGAATGTGGATTGATCTCTCCAATGAAATCCAAGCCCCACTGCTGAAAAGGGCCATTTGCATGTATTGGCTTTAGGGGCAGGGACTTCAATTGTTGTTTCCCTTCAAATCTTTGGCACCTGTCGCAATATTTAACAAATGAAAAGACATTAGAAAATAAGGTGGGCCAATAGTACCCAGCTTTGAGGATCTTATGGGCTGTAGTTTTCCAATAATGGTGTCCTCCACACATGCTGGAATGAAATTGTTGCATGATTTCAATGGATTGTTCTTTGTCCAGACACCTCAAAAGCATTCCAGATGGGTCCCTCCAGTATAGCAAATTTTCATGAATGCAATACTTAGCTGCTCTGAGCTTAACAGTTCTAGCTTGACTTGTGCTTAAGCCTGGAGGAACTTCTAGCTTCAGCAAGAATTTAGCTATTGCAGAATACCAATCACTGGAAGCCAGATTTTCTGCCAATCACTGCTTTTCTTTTGGTTCAGCTGCTTCCTCTTCTTCTGTTTGACCATTTTCTAAAATTGTACCCATGAGATTTATGTCCAGTGTTCTGCAATTTTCTTCAGCCATTAGTCTAGCAAGGCCCTGACCTCTGACAAGCTTGGTGGCTTTCAATTCTATGTTAAATTCAATTAACTTTCAAATCCATTTAGCCCTTCTTCCATCAGCATCAGGTTGTGTTAAGAAATCTTTTATTGAAGCAGAAGGCACATATGCAATTATCTCGGAATGCAGGATATAAATTCTGAAAGATTTCAAAGATTTGATAAGAGCATATGCATGTTTCCCAATGATATTATACCTCAGTTCAACGTCCCTTAAGGCTTTGCTAAAGAACACCACTGGATGCTCTGAACCTTCTTCATCTGCTTGCAATAAAACTGTTGCAAGGGTGTCATTAGAGGCAAAAGAAAATATATGGAACTCCTTGCTATAATCAGGACTGATTAAAGTGGGAGCCACAATGATAGATTTTTTAATGGAATCAAAGGATTTTCTTGTTGCATCAGTGCATTTGATTTCTGATCCCCTCTTCAACATGGAGGTAATGTGCTTCACAAGTTGTGCAAAATTTGGGATAAACCTCCTCACAAAATTAATCTTGCCCAGAAAGGACTGGATGTCCTTCTTTGATTTTGGGACAGACAGGGTCTGTATCACTTTTACTCTCTCTGGGTCAATTCGGACACCTGTAGCAGACACAACATATCCTAACAACTTGCCTTCTTCTAAAGCAAACTGTGACTTTTTAGGATTGACTGAAATCCCAAACCTTCTGCGCTTCAGGAACACTTTCTTCAGATGCTGCAAATGGTTTTGATGGCTGCTGGAGTAAACTGTTATATCATCAAGGTAGATAAGGACAAATTTATCCTTCTCTCCCACAAATACTATATCCATAGCTCTCTGAAAGGTGGCTCCAGCATTCATCAACCCAAAAGGCATCTTGGAGTACATAAAGGTGCCCCAAGGAGTGGTGAATGCAGTCTTTTCTTGATCATTTGGATGGACAACAACCTGATTATACCCTGAAAATCCATCCAGGAAAGACATCACTTTGGCTCCTGAGACCTTCTGTAGCAAATGCTCCATTTTGGGTAGGGGATAATTGTCTTTCTTGGAGCACTTGTTTAAGTTTCTAAAATCAACGCAGAGTCTGATTTCTCCACTTTTCTTCCTCACCACTACTAGGTTGGCTACCCACTTGGAATATCTGAGAGGGACTATGATTTTGGCAGCCAATAATTTCTTGATTTCTTTTGCAATTAGAGGAAGGAGCAAAGGGTTTATTGGTCTCAGCTTCTGCTTGAAAGGTATAGTGTCTTTCTCTAAAGGAATTTTATGTTGGATGATCTTTTTGTCATATGTTTTCAGGTCACTATATTCCTAGGCAAAGACATCAGCAAATTGCTTCATTAAATTGCAGTATTCAGAACTCTGGTTTGCAGACAGATGAGTGGACAGATTTATGTATCTGGGCTGACCTGGACTGCCTATATTATGCTTACAGAGTGTAGATTGATCTTCTTTTTGGGCAGCCTTGTAAGGCACATCATTTTGGTCAAACAATCTTTCTAGAGGAATTAAACCCTTAGGTATGTTATTGCTGGGGAGTTG
This sequence comes from Pinus tabuliformis, assembly GCA_031772625.1. Lineage (NCBI taxonomy): Eukaryota > Viridiplantae > Streptophyta > Pinopsida > Pinales > Pinaceae > Pinus > Pinus tabuliformis. Next base: position 1,742,243,551 of record CM062817.1, on the reverse strand, counting down.
GACAATGCTATCTTTGCCAATTTTGTTTCTAAGCTGGGATTGGGGTTTTTCTTCTAAAGCTTCATTCTCTTGGTCAATTTTCATTTCAGAGAATTCATCAATGACGTGCAAGAACCTATTCACTTCATTATCATCATCAAAAACTTTCCAATGCTGGACATTATCAAGCAAGGATGGTCTATATTTCATTTGGACTTCATAAACTAGTCTAGGAGGCATGGGAGGGATAAACATGCTAGCAGACACAGCAAGGGAATTAGTAAGCTGATTTTTGGCTGTAGGGATATATGAAATATAGAAATTGTCAAAAGAATCTTTGAGTCTCCATACCTCATCTCTGTATGCTTTCAGCCTTGGGTGCTTTGCTTGAAATGTTTTGTTTACCTGTTGAATGATCAGATCAGCATCTCCAAACACTTTAATACTCCTGATTCCTCTGTCTTTGGCTGCGTTAAGGCCTAATATCAGAGCCTCATATTCTGATATATTGTTCGTGACTTGAAAAGCCAGCTTAAAGGACAGATGTGTGCTTTCTTGATCTGGAGATATCAGCACCACCCCTGCTCCTACAGTCTCCCTGGAACATGCTCCATCAAAGAACATCTCCCAAACCTGACTTCCTTGCCCTTCTTTGGCCTAAACTCTTGGTTTCCTGATTTGCACTGATGCCTTCTGGGATTCTTCTATTTGGAGAATACATGCTCCAAAATCTGTGTCCACAGCATAAATGGGATGATTGGAAGGATTTGTCTCATCACTGATGATATATGCCAGCTGTGCTTCTCTGTATAATCTCCTGCTTTCTCCTCCAAAAACTGGGATAGTGGCATAAGATAAATCATTCTGTAATGTCCCACCTAATCTCTTGATCCACCCTCTGGACAACAACATGCCAAACTTGGGAGGGACATCTGCTACCACAATATCCATCATCATGCTCTTCATAGGCAGTTGAGTTAGGGTAATAGCTAAATCTTTAATCAACCCCAGACATTTCACCTTTCTTGAATCAAATGAGAATAAATCATGGTAAGATCTAGTGATGTCAAGGCCTAACTCTTCCATGACAGCTTTAGGCATCAGATTGTGGCTGGCCCCAGTGTCTAGCAGGCAATTGTGGAGAATTTTGTCATGAATGGTCAAGGAGACATAAAATGATGGAGAATTATCGTCAGCAGGCTCAATCATTGGGCTAAGCACAACTGCAGGCCTATCATCTTACGAATTGACAGAGTCAGTGGAGGTTTGTGTGGATCTCAACTCAAGAGCTTCATGGATAGGTTTTCTAAAGACTTCACTCTTTACCAACTCTATCAGAGGCACAGATATTTTTAACTTCTGAACTTCTGATTCAAAGCTGAAAGAGGGAGGTAACTTGTTAAAACTTTTTACCTCTTGAACTGGTGCTTTGAGGATGACTGGATCAACTGCTGGTCTTCTCTGTCTGATATTCTGAGACTCTGTTTGGACATCAGTTGTTTGGGCAGGATTCTCCTTGTCATTGTTTACTTTTGACCTCAGATTGTATCTTTGCTGCTCCTCAGTTTGTAGAACAGCCTCTCTGTCCCACCTTTGACTGTTTTGATCATGCAGCAATGATTCTTCATATGCAGCCAATGTCAAAAAGGCAGCACTACCCTTATCTTCCATACAACGAATTTCATCCTCATCTTCAAACTGCTCCTCCTCCATGACCACGTTTTGGAAAGGAGCTTTAACCTTCTGATCTTCATTAGTTTCTTTACCCCTCTGAATGATTTGTAAATGTTCATTTTCTCTTCTGAATGGATTTGGGTTTCTTGGAGCAAATGTGTTTGGAAGCCTTGTCTTCCCCGAGTTCTGTTCAACCTTCAGCTTAGATATCTCAACAGCCAATGACTCTATCATTCTAGTCATTTTATCCAATTTGGGCTCGAAAGATGAGGTAGAGGAAGAAGAAGCCTCACCTCTCTGCCTCCTTCTATCAGCATGACTTCTAAGCTTTTCTGCAGCAATGATATTTGACTCTACCTCTAAAGCTGCATCTTGCATATCAGCTAGGGTAGCCCATCTTCTTTCTCTCAACAGCAACCAGAAATCCGAGTCAAAGGCGCTGGCATAAGCAAGTTTGGTAGAGGTGGGGGTAGGCTTCACTTCAGCTGGTATCTTACTATACATACGATTGAATCTTTTATTAAAATCAGGCAGTGATTCCCCATTCTCCCTCTTCAGGTTACCAAACTCTGTATGGTAATATAGCAAGTCCTTCTTATCTCCCTAGTGTTTCAAAAATGCTTCATCTAAAGCTTCAATGTCAGCAATAGACCTAGGGGTCAATTCTATGAACCATTTCCTAGCCTCTCCATCAAGGCTCTGGACAAAAAATCTCATCCATACATCATCTTCACTAATGTCTAAGTTATCAGCATAACTATAAAAAGACTCAAGGTGTTCTTCAACTGTTACTCCCTCTGTACCGGTAAACTTATGCATGTATTTCTGATATTCTCCTGCAGGCATGGCATTCAAAGGAAGAGGCAGGACCAAGGGTCCATATCTAGCAACTATAATTCTTTCCATCTTTGTGGGAGTTTGCTGGGCTGCCATGACTGGGGTAGGTGGAAGGATATTGGTAGATTGAGTGGTAGGGAACAATGCAATGGATGACAGATACAAGGGAATATGATGGACTATATGAGAGGCTTTCTTTAGAGTGAGATCCAAAGGAGAACTAGATAAACAAGGAGCTTTATGAATTTCTGAAGGTAATTCTTCACTAGCAGTGCTAGGCTGTAGATCTTCAAACTATATATTCTGAACTATAACTTTCTCTTGCAGAGATACATAAGATTTCTCGGGCTTACCTGATCCTGATGCTCCTTTCTGTGATGTTTTCTTCTGCTTAACGATCTTCTCAGGGTCAGGCACTGGGTCAGCTGGTGATTTCTGAGGATTTCTCCGAGTATGCCTCACAAACTGAGCCAGAACTGTAATGTGGAGTCGCCAAAGGTTGGTCTTCCTCCAGTAGAGTCGCCAGATAGATGATTACAACCAGAAATGCATCCAGACTTTCTCTATCATCAAAGTTGGAATTATGTTGTTTCCCAGGGAAGCTGAACTTCAACCTCCTCTCCCCGGCAACGGCGCCAATTAATGTTATCACCCCAAGAAACTCTCCTAGGTTGTATCTCAGAGATGCTCGGGAACATTACAAACTCAACTTAATGTTGGAAATGGATGAATGGGAGGAATGATGCTTGTTCAAGCCAGATAACCACTTCTACTATGCTTAACTCTAGACATGCGTGAACACCCCCAGACTACAAGGCTTTAGACCACTAATTACTCACAGTTTGAGGATTAGGTGAATATGGAGAATAATAACCACACCAGCATATACACAAGACCATGTGATGGCCAGCTGCAACCAGTAAAGAGGTCTGCAAATATATTTCCTAATGCACAGACAGGATGACAACTCTCTGGCACTAAGAGAAAAGAAACCTGAATAACACATTCACTACTACATACAAGATCCTAACACAGAGGTAGGATGACAGCTCCTCTAATGCTAAACATCAAGAGTTCAGGAAAACTGCATAACAGGCACAGCCTAGAACAGAATAGAAATGGAAAGTGAGCAATTAACAACAAAAGAAGCTTGTATTAGCTGAAAATGAAGACGAGATGCTGCAAGTATCAAAGTAGTTACAATCTCCAGAAGTTGAACCTTACATCAAAACAACAACCATCAACCCTGATTACATCTTTTTTCTGGGTATATATAGAGTTTCTTTACAAAAATGCTCTATTGTTCTAGGCGTGAAGGAGTCATAAGTGACCACCAACCACTTTAACTCTCTCATAGAGTCTCTGATGCAATCTGCTTACTTTAATGAATGAATTTGATCTTTTCTGTTGCTCGGTTGTCCTTCTTGAACAGGTGGAGTGTTGTATGGAAGAAGTTCCATAACTGATAAATGTTGTGATCTGCTCAAGGCACGTCCTTCTTGTTCTTAGTCTTCCTGCTCTTGAATGCAGTTGTTGAGGAGTAACTGCGCAGAGTATTGAACACTGACCACCTTCATCCTTCGAATGCATGGTACAGGTCAAGGACGCGAAGACTGCATGGTGGACGCATGAGCAGGCCGGGGAAAGGATATCAGCCGGCGGGAGGAATCGGGCGGAAGTGGGAACAGACAAATGTGAGCCATTGGATCTCGAGTGGATAGATCTGACGGCCATTGGGCGGAAGATATGTGCGGAGTTTAACGGGCGGGAACAGAGGACGGGTGGTAAGCAATATGTATCGCACCGCCTTTGGAGGGTGAGTGGTAATCATACAAGGGCGAGCGATACGAGTTATCGGGCGACGCGTGGCGGATGTGACGGGTCGAAAACCGCTTTGATCGTGAGTTAATGCGTGGTTGGTTTATGGGCGTGGGAGAAACGAATGCCGTTGGATCTCGCGGTAGATGATCAGACGGCGGGAACTTGATGGCAAGGGATTTTGACTGATGTGACGGAAAGGGCTTGTGAACAGTGCGTGGTCATGTGATCGCGGTTACATGACGGTTTAAACTCGGCGCCCGGGGAGCTAAGGAAATATGGGTTTATGCCGAGTCTTGGAGGAATACAGAGATACGGGGGGTTATGAGAGTGTGAGCGGAGTGAAGGGGAACGAAGAGGATGACTGATACAAGTCCCTTTTCGGCCATAGCAACCCAGCCAGTCCTGCATTTGACCCTCAAAGTGTCCAGACGTGTAGCAGAGCTAACAATTGTCTTTACTATAAAAATATATTTAATCTTATAACATATGAATAAATCATCTGATAACTTAATATTTTGACCACTTGGAGCTCCTATGAAACCAGTAAAACTTGAATTACCATTTGCATAATCATCAAGTAATTTCTGATACTCATTCTTAGAAACAAGTTTACCCATGGAATTTCTGAATGTTGCACTAATACAAAATGAGAGATTAGTGACTATGTGACTAAATTAGTTAGCCACCACAATTATTTCATGTGAATTATTACTAAATTTGAGCGATTTTAAGTGACTCAACTAAAAATGACTAAATTAAACAACTAATCTAGTCTAAGGATAAATGTACGACTAGATAATAAGTGACCCAACTAAAAATGACTAACTTAAATGAAAAATCTAGTCTAGGACTAAAATATATGACTAGATAATAAGTGACAGCATTAAAAGTGATCATCCTAAATGACTACTATAGTCCAAGAATAAAAATATGACCAACTAACAAGTACAACAAGTGTATGACTTAGTCATTTATGCTAGTCACTTTTAATTGTGTCACTCTAGAAACGGAAAATTGTAATTTTAACATTGAAATGTTACATTTCACTAAATTTTAACATTGAAGATAGATTTAGAGACCCCTTTAATCCCTCTGTAATGTTAAAATTTAGAGATGAAGAGGTCTCTAAATTTATCTAGAGTGCTAAATTTATATACAACTTAAGTTTGGAGAATTATTTTAATCCTCACAATACAAAGATTGATTTAATAACTTGGGAAAATGTTGGGTTTGGGACAAGGGAAACCCTTCACTCATATACATTAGGCAACGAGAGTAATTTCACATGTTTCAACCCTTTTTGGTTTTTATATGTTCTTTCCCACAATAGTATAAGAGAAAGGAAGTCAATTTGATGCATAATTTCTCCTCGCAGGATTAGCATTTAATGTGCTTTGTCTAGATATTTTTGTCATTTTCTTCGAACCTAAATTCTCGAAATCCCAAATTATCAATATGTACCAAAGAACAATACCATGTTTGAATCACGATTTTATATCACAGGTATAGAAGGAGGAATATGTTACAACCCAAATTATCATATTGAGAAGGATTGCAACATTTCCAGCATATAGGTGACATGTTTACTCTATTCTTTAAGTTTCTTTTGAGCTGAATGTTTATGCTATGTTCTTATCTCGGGATTAGGTTTTGGGTAAATGGATTTTATTTTTTTACTATTAGTGCAATTGTGTTCAAGAACCATCTATAGGAGCTTGATTAGAGGATTTGTTTCAATCTTCCATCATATTTTTTGATATAGGAGGGGCCCGATCATGCCCCTTTTTTAAAGGCAGTGTTCATATTCAATGGTGAAACTTTTGAAAGGCCCAAATTATATACCACTTTGCACTAGATCGAGCACGCGGTTGAGGAATTTTCTCTCAGTAATATCTCGAGAAGAGGCCCCTCGCAGTGTCTTGCTACAAGAATCCTAGTAAGTAGGCCATTGCTTGCTTATTTTTCCTTGTTGGTTTCAATATTAGATTGAAAGAGGTACACAAACATAAGTCTTATCCCTTAAATTCCCTAATCACTACCACATTACAAATGTCTCTTGTTGTACTTTTGAGTCCCATTGACATATGAACAATAATGCATATGATTTATTTTATCATTCCTTTCCATCACGCATTGAGAATTGGTTTTGCACCTGCTCAAACCTTTAAACCCTATGACATGGTACCTCAAGGCTAGTGTTAATGAAATTTGTATCTATAGATCAATTAGGGTTACCAAACCTGCCCAACCCAAAATGGTCAGCACTGCACCAAAAATAATACATAGCTTTAACTTTGTTTGAAGAGTTGTTGATGCCTATAAAACAAATTACAAGTTTCACTGGATAGACTAGGGACTCTAAGTTGTAACCTTTGTCGCACCTTGAAATCACGCATGTTTTGATCCTTGTAAAAGCATCACAAACTGGATGAACTATAAAAGGAGAATGGAAGAGATATGGGGTTTGAACACTCTATTATATTATCAATCTACCATCTAGACTAGATTGGTTGTCGCGAAATAAGGGGGCATAATCTATGGCAGAGAAGCTAAGTAGCCAGAGGAAAGTCCTTGGATTGATTCATAGCTTGTCCAATTTTAACACCTTCAACCATTTTTTGTAGTTTTAAATTCAGATCAAACAAATCCAGGGGAACCTTATCTACTTACCTAGAAGTAGTATGGTTATTTATAACATCCATAAAATTTTAGAAACAAGGTGGTCAACTTTGTTCTCTAAGCTGATGGAGCTATACGATGTCTATTGTTGTCTATATCTACATTTAGATTTGAATGTAACTGATTCCATGGCACTTGAAGAATGCGTGAGAGACTAGGGTCGATATTTAGCCATTTTGTGTGTCCCATTTAGTTGGCTTAAGGGAATTTTAAATTTGGCCTATGGCACATGCAACTGAACCAAGCGCAAGAATTTGGAATTGTGATATCTAGTTATTTATTGCCACTAATAGCTGAAATCACGGGTGAACATGGACTTCCTATGAACGAAACTCTCTTAAGGAACATGGACTTCCTAGGTAATTGGCATTATTAGTTACCAAATGATATATAGGAGTTTGGCACCAATATGATATCATGTAAAGTGAATCAACTTAACTCCTTTGCTTAGATATTTGAGCTTAGATGGGATAATTATAAGTAGAAGGCTTCCTTGAACTGTTTCACTGGAAATGCTTCAATTAATTTCAGTGGTCTAGATGGGGTGTTGAGATTCTGCCATTAAAGGATTGTTTTTCTTGATCAGCTAGACTTTGAGGTATCTTGTTTGTTAAACTTTGACTCATTCTGCGGAACAGAAAAACCCATGTTGTCTTTTACATCTCCAACAAAGTGGCTTACCACAAAAAATTTGTAGTGAATTGTGAGATTTAGAAAGAGCATCCATGATAAATAGGGAAACAAGTTGAAAGAGAGCAATAAAGAATGTCAAGCTTCACAAGGATCAAGGCTACCAAAGAACAAGGGATAGCAAAAATATTTACATATGGAAGGACTTAGATCAACAACAAATGCCCAATGCAAAATTCAAACATCTAGATGGGCATATAGTAGTGTAGAAGGTTGAACATATAGCATATACCCTTGATGCCTTTCTCATTACTAGAAAAAGACTTTGAATTTGGGCAAATTGGTGAGAAACTATAGGTAGACAAAGTTTGTAGAGATCAATATTTTTTATTATTCACCTCACACATAGCACGCAGTGAAAAGCATTAGCAATAAATATCCACACCATTCGGTGACTCTCATAAACTTTTAAAGGCGAGAAGGTATAAAGCAATTTAGACCCCTAAAACATCATAAGAGTTATTAGACAACTAAGACAATTGAGAATAACATAAACTCAACAATAATACTTTAACTTAAAAAAGCTTGAGCTTTAGAGCAAATCCTCCTAATAAATTCCACTCTAAAGATTTGAATTCAAATAAACTAAATATAAATAAAAAGTTGACTTGTCATTATATTAAAAATAGCCAATCTATTTATATCATCTCTATAACACTAATAAACTAAATTGAAATAGAATTAAAACCCATAAAAACAAAAATGAAACTAAAAGTAAATAAAACTAAATCAGTAAACTTCAATCTCGAAAAACAACAATATAATCGCTCCCATTCTGAGAAAGGTGGGAAAATAAAAACCTGAGCACGCAGAGCCGAACCGCACTCCTGATCAGCAGCAGCAGCAAATCGCAGGAGGGAAAGTGACAGCCACAGGAAAACTGAGAGAAGGGAGAGTCTGTGAAAGTTGATTTTATGCACTCTGGCGGCGTGTTTGAGAATGAAAGAATCCTGGCTGCCAACGTCATGCACGCCTTTGCGCAGGAGAAGAATAATTAACTCCCTCGTACTCTACGAATAACTAATAGCGCCGCCTTCTTACCTCGTACTGCACAAAGTTTCTTGAACAATTATTCTTATTATATCTCAACTAAATGTGATCCGTTAATGAAAAGAAAGATGAAAGATAGATATGTTAAAACTAAATGCGTTACGTTAATGAAAAGAAAGATGAAAGATAGATATGTTAAAACCAGACGGGTAAAAAATAAATTTATTTTTCATTTTTCATTTCATTGAAGTTATTCGATTCAATTTTTTCAATTTTGATCTTTCTTTTCAATGAAGTTAAGCATTTATTTTTTATTTAAGTAAAGCAAGCATTTATTTTCGACATGATTAGAATAATGGTCTTTAATTTATTTATTGATTTATATATGATTAGAATAATGGTTTTCACTTTCTCTGTTTATATGTTTTTGTCTTAGTCTAACTAGTCCGAGGAATTGCTCGAAAAGTTATAGAAATTCTGATCATATTTTTTGCCCGGATTCCGGCCACTTTTAGCTGTCTGGGCAATTCCTCCACCTCTGTAAATGACTCCTATGTTTTTTTTTTGTTTTTTTATAAGTTAACTTTTTTTGTTTTGTTTTAATTTAAAAATATCGAAATATTTTATTTAAATAAATAATTAAAATATTATATATATATATATATATATATATCTATCTATATATATATATATATATATATATATATATATATATATATATATATTTTGAATGATAATGAATAATTTTTATTTTTATATTAAATTGATTTGTCTAAAATTAAGAAGGTAAATGATGGGATGGGGTTTTTAGAATTTTAGAATTTTTATGCTCAAAGAAGATCATAAGTATTTCAAGATTACCATAGTTTTGTTGAATAGAATAATTGGAAGTTGGGTGCTCCACAAGTATTTTAAATTTGATGAGTATATACAAGACATTTTAAGAGAAAGTGTTGTTGTTGTTGTTGTTGTTTTTTTTTTTCCGGAGAAAAAAAGCGAACTTTTTATATATAAAATAGATAAAAAAGTTACAAGCAGATGCATAGCATTCAGTTGCAGTGAGGATTCTCCCTCAACTGACCCAGAGAAAAGAGACTCTTCTCTGAAACTAACCAAAGACATCAAAAATCCAGATCCCCTGTTGTTGAAAACATGTTTATCCCTTTTGCAAAACAAAAATCAAAACGAAGTCTCAGCCTTTTAGGGAAGAACCAAGACTCTGTTCCAACTGTTTTTGATCCCGTGGGCCTCCATGGGAGGAAAACAGCCCACTAAACCATAAATACGCCCAAAACACTTGGGCAGTGATAAAAGTATTTGTATCAGCATATAAACGACAGCGTCCAATTCGCACAAAAATGGAAATACAAGCGACTGTTTCAACAGAAGGACTATTTCATCAAACAGAAATAAGGAAGAAAATTTTAAACATAGGGAGGCCGATCCGACTCCTGAATCTGATCATGGTGCTTTTCAGTCACTTTCCAAATGCCCACAGCATGCTGCAAAGCATCCTTAGATAGTTTATCCGCGTCTTCATTCCGATCCCTGTATATGTGCTCAATTGAAAAAACATTAAAAGACTGTTTAAGAGTCATAATTTCTTCAAGGAGTGGCCTCAGCATATAATTTAGACATCTACTGTTACCATTTACCCATTTAACAACATTTAAAGAGTCCCCAAAGATCTGAATTGCGTAGATGTGTCTGTGAATAAGCCAACAGAGGAGCAACTTAAGGGCTGACAGTTCAGCAAAATTATTTGAACCGGTTCCAATGCCCACTGAAGCCATTAAAGAGTGAGATTCATTTAAATGAATGATTATGCCTGCCCCTGCTGAGTTGTGTTGAGAAGCCCCATCAAAGTAAGCCCACGGAATGCCTGGTCTAATTTGTTCTTCCCTGCTCTGAGACTTTTTTCTTGATTCCTCTGGCTCAGGAATACTTAAGAAAATGGCTGAACTTTGAATGGCTATAGCTTCAGCTAGGAAAGAATTGTCCTGGAATATGCTTCTATTCCTGGCGATCCATACTCCCCAGGAAATGATGGGAGGAAGATTCCTCATGTTCCCCTCCGAGTTCTGATTCCACCATTGTTCCCATGCTACCATAATGGAGCCCCCCTCCCATCTTATCTGCTTCTTCAATAAAAACTGTACCTCCTCCCAAACCTTTTTAGTGAAAGGGCAACTCAAGAACAGGTGGAAGATGGTCTCAGAGTCATTTTTGCAAAGCGGACATCTACCAGGCCCTTGTTTAAATCTAGCTTGGAGGATGTCCCATGTTGGGATCTTCTTTTTCAGCACGCACCAAAAAAACAACCTGGATTTTTTTGGACATTTAAGCTTCCATAGAGATTTTGCCCACCAAGCAGGTTCTTCCCATCCCTTCTTCGTCATTAAGAAACTGTATCCTGCTTTCGGGGAGTAAGAGCCTGAATCAGCATGGGCCCAGACCAGCTGATCAGGTCTATCTTTAAGCCTTACGTTTGATCTTGACAGTTCCTGAATGAAAGTCTGCCACTCATCCCACCATAAGGGACTGAGGTCAAGATCTTCTCCTGACTTCCAAGCTTGCCCCCATATAGAGGAGTGACCTACTTTCTCTATCTGATATAGATGAAAGATGCCTTTGGAATCCAGATGTCTAATGAGACCAGGAGATAAGGCGAAACGATCATTGCAACCCACCCAAGGGTCCCTGCCTATTCTCACATTTTCACCACTCCCAACCTGCCATGCCAGACCCTGTTCTATGACTTTAAAAGCTTCAGTGGTAGCCTTCCAGATCACTGAAAAATTCCTACCTTTCTTATTTGGGTTACGGATCCAATCTTCCAGAGGAATTGGATCTATGTACTTACGCTTCACTACTCTTGTCCACAGATTCTCAGAGTTTATGAGTCTCCAACCAGATTTGGCTGCCAAGGAAATACTGAAATCATAGAGATTCTTAATACCCCAGCCACCCCAGTCTTTTGGCCTAGCAATCTTATCCCAGGCTACCCAAGGTAGAACAGAATCCTCCTTTGCCCCGGACCAAAGAAACCTACTGCAGATCTTTTTTATCTTATGGAGGATCCCTTTTGGAATCCAGGTCAAGGCTGCCCAAAAAACTGGCATGGCCTGCAGCACTGAGTTTACCAAGGTCAATCTTCCTGCTCTAGATAACCACTTGAAACTCCAGTGGGCAATTTTTGCTTCAATTTTGGCCACCAGCCAGTTCCAATCTTGCTTTTTATAAGAGTTTGGCTTCAGCCAGAATCCCAAATACTTGAACGAAGACTCCATATTGAAAATCTCAAAAGGCAAAATAGCTGTAATCTGGGAGCATTCATTTCTGCTGAAACCTTCCATAATAAGGTGAGATTTCCTGTGATTTAGTTGCATTCCTGTGGCTTTCATGAACAGGTCAAGGATATTCTTTAGTTCCTTCACTTCGTTCAGGCTCCCATTAGTAAAAAGTAAAATATCATCTACAAAAAGGAGATGTGAAATGAACAGATTTACAGCTACTTCCAAACCTTTAATCAAACCTGTTCTTCTTGCTTCCAGAATCAGCCTGCTAAGGCCCTCTGCCACTAGAAGGAAAAGCAAAGGGGATAGAGGACATCCTTGTCTCAGACCCCTTTGCCCTTTGAAGAAGGGAGACGCTGCCCCATTGATTAGAACTGCAAAACTTACGCTGGTTACACATCCCATTATCCAATTGATAAAGTCCAGCTTAAACCCTAGATGGGTCAACAACATCCGGAGATAAGTCCAGCAAATCCTATCGTATGCTTTTGATAAATCTATTTTGATCACAGCCCCTTTCTTGATAGTCTGTCTGATGCTATGAATCGTCTCCTGGGCTACCCCTATGGCTTCATGAATCTGCCTTCCATCCAAGAACCCAAATTGCTCACTTGAAATATTTTTTGAAAGGACCGGCTTCAGGCGCACAGCTATAATTTTTGCTATGATTTTGTAAACACAATTGCAAAGGGAAATAGGCCTGAAGTCTTCAAATGAGTCAGGGTCCTCCTTTTTTGGGATGAGAGCAATAAAAGTAGCATTGAACGGGGGGAGAATCTCACCCTTTCTTCTTGATTCTTCCACAACCTCAGTAAGCTCGTCACCAATTGAATCAAAGAAGTGACTGAAGAGTTCTATGGTCCACCCATCTGGTCCTGGACTTTTGTCTTTTGCCATGGATTTAACAATATGTTCAACTTCTTCCTTTGTCACGACATCCATTAAACTTTCAGCTTCTTCCTCTTCAACAAAACGGGGAAAACATTGGGCGGTTCTGATAATTTCTGCTAGAGTAATCCCTCCTTGAGCTGTAAAAAGGTTCTGGAAGTGGGCCTTTCCCATTCTAGAAAGATCCTCAAAAGAGGAAGCTTCTCTTCCATCCTGATCCTTTAGCTTCCAAATGGTGTTTGCATTTTTCCGGCCCTTTGCATAGTTATGAAAAAACTTTGTATTCTCATCTCCGGCTTTCAGCCATATCGCCCTGCTTTTTTGCCTCCACTCCTCTTCTCTATCAAGAAGGATCTTACTTCTTTGCTTTTCTAGCATCAGGATCTTGTCTTTTGATTCCTGGCTTTCATACCCGCCAGCCTCTGGTTCCTCTAGATCTCGTAATTCAGCATCTATTGAGGAAAGCGCCTCATTCTGAGACACCTTCCTAGCTTTGGCCCATTCTATAGTAGCTTTTTTGAGCCTTTTTAAATTATCCCAGAATAGGGCCCCTTTGTTCTCTGACGAAGAGCTGCCCGGGTGTCTCCAAGTATCCCTAAAGAGGATATTGAAAGATTCCTCCTGCAACCAGGAGGCATTAAATTTGAAAGGAGAAGCTGGTTTGGAGGGAGGTTTTTGGAACTCCATTAATATGGGGAAATGGTCAGAATTCCCCCCTTCACCAACCCATTGCCTGAACATAGGGATGCTGCCTGTCAAGTCTTCGCTTATGAGAAACCGGTCCAACCGCTTTGCCACTCTTCCTTCCCCTGCTCTTCTGTTCCTCCAAGTAGGCTTGACTTTAATTAGATTAACATCTATCAGATTATGGGAGAGGAGAGCATTTGCAAAAAAATCTGAGAGCGGATCTTCCCTGGCTGAGGGACCCCAGGCTTCCGCAGAACCAATTGAAAAATTTAGGTCTCCTCCCAAAATTAAACTCCTGTCCTTTAAAAAAGATTTAGAGAAAAGGTTATTCCAGAAAGACTCTCGCCCCTGACATGGCCCATAGATATTTAGAATCAAAAAAGGAAAACCGATATCAGGAGAAAAAACCTCCATGCCAAGAACATGGTCCATTCCCCAGAGGCTATTGATCATCATCCTACCATCTCTGACACCAATAGCCAAACCCCCCGAGTGCCCTTCAGCATCAATGGCATGAAATACCCAACCTGGGAAAGAGGACCTGAGCATTGTTTCCACCTCTAAACTCCTGCCAAGGGTCTCCTGTAGAAAGAGGATATCCGGATTGTAACGAGAAACTAATTCTTTTAAGGCCAGTTTTTTGGGTTTACTGGCTAAACCCCTACAATTCCAGGACAAAAAGATCATTTAGTAACCAGGTCAGGGGGATTTGCTGCTCTAAGCGCCCCAGGAATGGACATTTGCTTCCCATCAGCTACATCAAACTTCGCTTTGACCTGTGCTTTGGACAGGTTTGATTTCCTACCCCTACCCTTTCTTTTGGAAACTTGAGATGAAGAAGGGCCTAACCCACCAATCGGATCAGGGGAATCTATCGATTTGCCCTGTCTTTTATCCAGAGATCTCAGATTATAATGACAACACTGATTGGAAAGGACCGGAACTTGGCTATTTTGAGATACATCTTCGCAATTCAGGTTGATGGAGGGAATGGCATCAATAAGATTTTCAACAGATAACTGATCAACATTTCTACATGATTTGATTTCTTCATTTATAGTATTATCATTAAGATCAGGGAAAATAGAAATATTGCAGTGATCACGAAGCATGCCAATAGGTTCCTCCATTACAGTATCGGGGTCTTCAGCTGTAGGCTCCTTGGTATCCTTCACCGGAGTCTCTTGGGCCTTTGTCTCTTCGGGAATGTGATTTATATCCTGGCTGACAGTAGCATCCTTCCCAATATGCCTCTCCTCCATGGCAGCATCCTTCTGAAGGTCCTTAGCCACGAAATCCTTCTCCTTCCTCATCTTTTTCTCCCTCTGCTCACCTTGTTTCTGCGGCCTTCTTCTGCGATTTCCCAGAGGGCAATCCTTTGCCAAATGCCCATATTCGTGGCACCTGTAGCACCGAAAAGGAAGGTGCTCATAGTCCAAAGGCTGCTCAAAAACGTACTCTCTGTACTGAAGGTTTATAGATTCCGCTAACCCATCCTTAGGGTTCAATCGAACTAAGATCCGTGCCATAGTTCTTTCGTGGGTGTGAAGGAACGACATGTCAGCTTCAAGGTAAGTGCCCAGCAAATTCCCTATGGATTTGAACACAGATTCCACCCACAGAAAAGGGGGGAGTCCAGGTGCTCTGACCCAGACTGGGAACTCGTCCGCCTTCTCCCTCTTTGCATCAAAAGACGGCGACCACCTCTGAAACAAGACCGGGCGATTCCCAATAGCCCAATTCCTCTCAGCAACCCAATCGGCGTCTTCTTTCTTTGCAAAACTGACCATGAACCAGCCCTTCACAAGAACTGCAACTCTGAACGAATTTGCCAGGGTTTCTTTCCATTGGGTCTCCGCCCACTGGTTCAATGATTTGCCAGATAAGGCCTTCCCTCTAATTCTACCTACAAGGGTGCATTCCGCCACTATCAGTGCATCCTCAACTTGGACGTCCATGCTGAGGACCAGGTTGCCTCCAATAGTCTTCTTCTTTAAGGGATTGTCCTTCTTTCGATTTGCCCCAGTCTTATCCTGCCCAAGATCTACACTCCCTCCTAAAAGATTAGGGGTTTCATTGCCTTGAGGCTCCCTATGACCCTCCTGGTTTTCTACAGGGGGTTGAATCGCTGTTCCTCTTCGAGCAATCTGTCGACCGGCTTCCAAACCCTCCTTCTCAGCTGCACCATGCCCCGGAATCCTTGTTTCCCTTCCGCCGATTTGGGTTTCCCCCACCTTCCCAAACCTTATCGCCTCGCTTCCCTCGTTGAGAAGCCCTTCTATGCTTAGACTGGGTTTGGGAGTCTGTTTTAAGGGTGAACGTCTACCAACTGTATGCCGATTACTCCCTTCTATTTCAGCTCTTCCCTCCTTTGATTCCCCACCAACGGACCTCCAAATACCTTTCTTGTTCTGGAATTTTATAATGTCCTCGATCCCTCCCAACAGCCTGACTGAACCCGAGAGAGGTCTGAGCTTACTGCCATGGAAACCGACTGAAACATGATGCAGGTTCTTCTCCGGGAAAATCAGTGATGGGTTCTCCTTCCCTCCTTTGAGACGCGACCCATCCACACCCAGCTCATCCTCTAGCAGGTCATTTTTCCTTTTGACGCTCCACGCGCCTTCCACAGCCGGATCCACTGCTGCATGGCTGCCATCTGACCCGAAAAACTTGACCAAATTTTGGGCAGTTACATCTTTCCCCCACACCGACAGTAAGTCCTCAGGGGCCGGTTCGAGGTCAACAGATTCGTTAGGTTTTACCATGGTGAAAAAAACAGTGAAAGACCCGGTACCTGACACCGCTAGCAGCCCGTAGCTGTTACTGTCGAAACCGCTTCGGAACGTGGAACACCGGCTTCCCAAAACAGCAAACAGACACTGCCTCTCCGGTTTGGTGATTAGTTTCGCTCTTGTTGTTGTTGTTGTTGTTGTTGTTTTTTTTTTTTTTTTTTTTATTTCTTATCTTCAACCTTTTGAGCCTCACAAAGGTGAGAGTGTGATGCATGTAATGTTGTTATATTACAATTAATATAATTAAATCTGATGTACAGATGCTCCACTAAAAAATACGACTTAGAAGCTTTGCAAATTACACACACATTATTGTCTTCTTCATTTAGCCATCATTGAAGAATAAAAAAATTACATGTTTATTTAATTTATTTTCTACTTTGTTGCCAGGAAAGGTGGGTTCATGGATGGGTGCATTACTTTTTAAAATATGATACATGGGTTTGTCGGGGGTATATTATAATTTATATATATTATATATTTTATAAATTAGAATATAGATGAATTTTAAAATCTTTAGAGATGGGTGCATCACTTTTTAAAACATGATACATGAGTTTGTTGAGGTATATTATAATTTATATATATTATATATTTTATAAATTAGAATATATATGAGTTTTAAAATTTTTAGGGATGGACGCAAGGATGGATGCATCACTTTTTAAAACATGATACATGGGTTTGTAGGGGGTATATTATAATTTATATATTTTATAAATTAGAATATATATGAATTTTAAAATCTTCCAATTTACAACAAGAAAAATAAATCATTTAAAGACTTACACATGAGCATTCATTTTGAAATTTCAAATTTTATATCAAGTGGAAATAGCAATTTACATATTGAAATGAAGACAATAACTCTTACCAAGAAGAAAACCAAAGTAGATTATAAAATTAATATATCTATTTAAAGAACTTTAACCATAAAAACGCATTCCTCACATATGGATACTATCGAATAAATAAAGGACTTAGTATCAAAGTGTTGGGTTGAGTGTGATGAAACATTTATATTATATGGGTATTGGCATTGCGGATAAATTTATACTGGAAGAAACACAAGGAAATTAGCAAATGTTTAAGATAGCAAAACCTATTTTTTTAAGTGCATATATCCTTTAGATGACTTGTACTTAATGGTATTTCTATGTCTTTTCAAATGCATATATCCTTCCTATGGCAACTTGTACTTGATGGTATTTCTGTAAAAGGATGCCACATTTGAGTTAGAGACATGCGTTACTAATTAGTGATTATATCATTAAGAAATAAAACCTAGGGACTAATTATAGAAATTATGATGTAGATTTGCAATTGCTCATGAATTTTTCATCAAAATCACAAAATACAAACCTACTCTACTACTTTGTAGAAAGTAATTCACAATTTAGAACATCAATTACAACATGCAATGAGAAATAACACACATGCACATAGTATTTTTCCCGAGGAAAGCAATCTATTAAAAACCCCAATGCCTGCTTGCATTAATATAATGAATAGAGATGTATTACAATTGCTTTGCTCAACTTAGCACACCTTGCAAGTGAATAACCTACCTCTTTGCTCACTAAGAAGCTCTGACCTAGACTTAGTCAATTTCTTCCTTTGCTTAAGCCCCTATTTCCTTGTGCAATTCCTTGAACAATTAGGCCCCTTTTATTTAGGAATTTCTCCAAAATTGATAGCTCAATTCCTCAGGTTGATCATTAGGTTGCACGCAACACCTGTACACTCCATAATAGTCTACAATTGATGTTACATTGCCTCGGAATCTCCACCTCAACTAGGTAACTCAAATTCTTTGCATGCATTAGCTATTTTGGATCGATTGATCAGTTAACTCGATGATCACTAAGTTAAACTGAAGTCACACTACACAACTGACCTTCCACTAGTTCCTCCAACAGTTGGAACTAGTTTAACTGAACACAACTTAATATAACTAAATTAGATTGCTACAAATTAGCAATCACTCATGCTTAACTGAACGCAAGCCCTCCAACTGGAATTAACTGAGTTAACTGAGTGAAAAGTGCCATGTCACCTTAGTTAACTACCTCCAAGATTTTTGCTGATGTGGAAATTCAAATTTTCTCTAATTTGACCAAGGCAAAGTCAAACTAAGATTTTCTTGCTACATTTTAAACAATCCCTCTCAGCAAGAAAGGGATTATCAACCATCCCTCTCCTTCCCCTATGGAACTCGAACTTCCCTTTTGACAAGGCCTTCACCAAAATTTCTACATCTTGTTCCTATGTCGGAATGTGTTTTAGCAACATTATGTGCCTCTGCACATAGTCCTATAAAGGGTCATATCGGATATCTATATGCTTGGATTGATCATGAAATACATGCTTTTCAGAGAGCTTGATGAAACTCTGATTATCACAGTAGGTAACAGTTGGATCCATCATTTGACCAAATAGTACCACTAGTATCTTTCTCATCCAAATCGTGTCACATGTTGCTTGACTTGCAGCCATGTATTCTGCTTCTACTGAGCTGCGCGCCACACATATTTGCTTCTTGTTGTACCACGAAATAGTTGCAGACCCAACACTGAAAATTCAACCTAATGTACTCTTTCGGTCTAATGGACTCCCCGCTCATTCTACATCTATGAAGCCAAACAACTTCACTCCCTTTATTTGTTTCTACCATAGTCAAAACTGGGTAGTGCCTCTGAGATACCGTAAAGCATGCTTAGATTCCTTCCAAAATAATTTGGTTGGCCTAACCATAGCTTGACTCAGTTGGTTGACTGCATAGCACATACTAGTCATGTGTTCACAAGATACATCAGTGAGCCCACTAGCTGCCGATAAATGGTGGCATCCACTTCTTCACCTGGAGTGGCATCCTCCTTCCTCTAGTTGGTCACTAGAGGAGTCTCCATGGGTTTACAACTATCCATGCAGAATCTTTGTAGAATCTTTGCAGTGTCTCATTTGCATACTTGTCTTGAGAGACAAACAATTCCCCATCACCTTGCCATACTTCCAACCCAAGGAAGTAGTGTGTAAGACCCATGCCCTTTATTTCAAATTCCCTTCTAAGGTCCTCCTTGCAAGATATGATCAACTACTCATCACCAGTTAAAATCAAATCATTAACATATAAGACATTAATCAACAATTTACCTTCTACGAAGAAGTGACAGAGGTTTGCATCCACTTCACTTTTGGTGAAACCCAAACTGATGAGATAGTTGTCGATCTTGGTGTACCAAGCATGGGGTGCTTGTATGAGACCATACAACGCTCACTTGTGTCTGCACATGTGAGACTCATGATCAAATGTCTCAAAGCCTTTTGGTCATTCGATGTACACCTCCTCCTCAATAACCCTATTGAGGAATGTTGTCTTTACATCCATTTGATGGGTCTCCCACCCCATCTATGTAGGAAGTGCACAAATTGATCTAATGGATGAGTACCTTGCTACAGGAGCAAAGGTCTCCTCATATTCAATTCCATCAACTTGAGAGTACCTCTTGGCCACAAATCTAGCCTTATACTTCTCTATGCTTCCATCTGCTGCATGTTGAACCTTGAAGATCCATCTTGAACCCACAACTAACTGATCTACTAGTATTGGGACCACTTCCCAAACATTGTTCTTTACAATGGATTCATATTCCTCCACCATTTCATTAACCCATACAGGTTGCTCTACTAATACCCAACACTTCCTTGAGAAATCATCAACAAATATAACATAGTACTTATGTCTAGCAGTGGAGGCTATCGAGAAAGATCAATAAACATCAGAGTTGATCCTTTCCAAGACTGCATGTGATTTACTATCCTGATCATGGAATGTGGATTTTGAGTACTTCCCCAAGGTTCATCCTTTGCATACATCCTGCTTCTCAAGTGCTCCTTTGAGGAGTCCAGTGGTTATTTGTTGCATAATCTTTAAGGTACCATGGTGCAAATGGCCAAGTCTTATGTGCCAAATTTCATCGACATCACACCCTTGCACTTTCTCTGCCTTAGTGCTTAATGCAACACTGTCTTTCACATATATCTTATATAGATTCTTCACAGGAACCCCGATCTGCTTCACCTATCTCGTGGCTATGTGTCTCAGGAATGCTTTTCCTTTGCTAAAGATCACATCATTACCATGGTCTTCCAAAACTGCAACAGAGATGAGATTTTTCTTTAGGCCCAGAACAAACATGACATCTTTGAGTCTGAGAGGGGACCTTGACTCGCTCTGAAAGGTGACTGTACCAATCTCGACTGTATTGTACCTTCCATCGTCCCCCATATTGATGTGCATATGGAGATCTTTCTCCTTCAAGTCACTGAAAAAATATCTATACCCTGTCATGTGGAATGAGGCACCAGAGTCCAAGTACCACATGCTCCCCATCATTGTGCTTGCCATGCATGTGATAAGCATAAATTCAAGCTTTATCTATGAAGTTAAGGCTCCACCTGCTGCTCTTCCTGAGGTCTTCTTTCCTGCATTTGTTTTTGGAAACTTCGTGGCATAGTTCCTGACTCCATGAAAATGGAAGGATTTAATTTTGGACAAATCTTTCTTCTTGCCCCTTGGCTGAAATCTGGTTTGGTTTGAATTTTTTCCATTTTCCCTTTTTCCCTTTCCAACCAATGCAAATTTTTCTTCATCCTTGCCCTTGGATGAAGCCCCATCTCTGGTATTCTGCCTTATTTCCTCTTGTACCAAGTCAGACCACAAGTGTTCCCAATTCGGTAGTTTCTCCCTCCCATTCATTGAATCTTGGTAGCTATGGCAGCTCTTGGGAAGGCCTAGAAGGGCTAGGCTTACCAAATCATCATCTGAAATAGTAACACCAACTCTTGCAATATCATCACGAACTTGTGTGAACCTGCTCAGATACAATTGTTTAGTAACATTCTTCTGCATCTTGATATTTCGAAGTTTATCCTTGAGCGCCAGTTTCCTATGGTCACTGCTATTTTGGAACAGATTTGTCAGTGCCTGCCACATTGCATAAGGAGTTTCTTTCCCATGGAGATTGGTGAAAATGTGGTCCCATACTCCCTCCAATATTATTCTCCTCACCTTGACTACATATTTCTTCCATTGGGCTAGGTTCTTGGCATCATCTTGCGCCGATCTTGCAACATTTGTATTGATGTATTCTAGCAATCCATTTTCATCCAATACCGCCTCCATGCGATCCTTCCATGTGATGAAATTAGAGTTTCCTTCCAAGGCATACTCTAGCCTCAACCCATTGAATCTCATCTTCCCAACTCTAAAGAGATCCTACTATGCTGAATTAAAATTCGAACACCCTAAGAAACAACTTCGAAATTCCTGTTCTAATGTGAATCATGCTCTAATGCCATGTAGAAATTATGATGTAGATTTGTAATTGCTCATGAAGCTATAATAAAAATCACAAAAAACAAACCTACTCTATTGCTTTGTGGAAAGCAATTCACAATTTACAACATCAATAAAAAACAAGCAATGAGAAATAAAACACATGCACATAACATTTTTCCCGGGGAAAGAAATTTGCTAAAAACCTTAATCCCTCCTTGCATTAATATGATGAATAGAGATGTATTATAATTGATTTTCTCAACTGAGCACACCCTACAAGTGAATAACCTATCTCTCTTCTCATTGAGAAGCTCTGACCCAGACTTAG
Source organism: Pinus tabuliformis (assembly GCA_031772625.1). NCBI lineage: Eukaryota > Viridiplantae > Streptophyta > Pinopsida > Pinales > Pinaceae > Pinus > Pinus tabuliformis. Next base: position 1,742,221,546 of record CM062817.1, on the reverse strand, counting down.
TCAATTTGTGCCTTTGATTGATCCCCTATTTCCTTGCACAATTCCTTGATAAATTATGCCCCTATTATTTAGGAATTTCTCCAAAATGTTTTTCGCTATTCCTCAAGTTGATCATCAGGTTGCATGCAACACTTGTACACTCTAGAATAGTCTAAAAATTATGTTACACTGCCTTGAAATCTCCACCTCAACTGGTTAACTCGAATTCTCTGCGTGCATTAGCTAATTTGGGATGATTGATTAGTTAACTGGATGATAACTGAGTTAGACTGAATTCACACTACACAACTGACCTTCCACTAGTTCTCCAACATTTGGAACTAGTTTAACTGAACACAACTTAATATAACTGAATTAGATTGCTACAAATTAGCTATCACCCATGTTTAACTGAACTCAAGCCCTTCAACTCGAATTAACTGAGTTAACTGAGTGACAAGTTCTATGTCACCTCAGTTAATTACCTCCAAGATTTTTGATTATATGGGAATTCAAATTTTCTCTAGTTTGACCAAGGCAAAGTCAAACTGAGATTTTCTTGCTACATTTTCAACAATAATTCATGGAAAAGATATTTTAAAAACCCATACTTTTGAAATGATGGGAGTTTAAGACCTCACAACTTTAGATTTGAAATATTTTACTAAGTTAGGAATTTTGATAGTAATCATGGCAAATAAATTTAAAAAACATGTACTTCTTTCAAAATGATGGGACTTTAAGACCTCAAAACTTTAAATTTGAAATGTTTTACTAAGATAGGGATTTTTTTTCTTACTTGACGCCACATGAGAACCTGTCATGCACCCATTTTCAGGTTTCATGCACCCATTTTTTGGGTTCGGTGAATCAGTTTAAGCAAATGAACCTAGGCTACAAGTATTGAGTACTAGGTTTTTATGGGAAGAACTCGGTCTGTATGGGTGCGTCTGGGAATTACCCATTCCAACACTCGGTTAATGTGGATGAGAACCTAATATGGGTTTGCAAACCCCACCCCCAGGTTCGTGAATTTGTGCTTCACAAATTTTCTACAACTTGGTATTCAATTCATTCATTCTTGTGTGCCCTTGTTGCACCCACCTCTCTCTTCTCTGCTAATTCATTCCTCTTGGTCATTGTATCAACATTCTTCCCTTCTTATCCAATGCAACCATGTCCACCTGGTTTCATTTTCCATTCCCTATATTCTTCATGTCCACGCCACCATTCTTCATATACACTCATTCACACACGCCCACTCACTTAACATTTCCCTATATTTTGTGATGTCGATATAAACAAAGAATTATTAGAAATTGTCTGGATTTTTTGGCAATCAGAGTACTACATAACCATGACCTAACAAATATTTCAACAATGAACTTAAATCTTTAAAAGATTCTATTGATGAAATATCCAACAAGCTTGGGGATGTAGACATTAAAGGACTAAAACTTTCTATGGATGAGATCAGTAACGAACTACAAGACCTTGATCCAACATTTTTTTATGGAAATATTATTGAAAAGTGTGGAAATGTATGATTTTCCCCATAGACTTTCATTAGTAGAATAAGAATTGAAACATTGGATCTTCAACACTAACAACCTTGAGGCCAGTCTAGAAGGACGGGAAGGAGAAAATAGAGGGTCGACTAGCCTAAGTTGACATGCTACCCTTTCACAGCTCAAGAATTCATCTAACCTACATTACTTCAATAAAGTTACTCACAAACTAGAGTTTAATATACCTATATTTGATGAGAAAGATGATAGATAATCCACTAGATGGATAAACAGACTAGAGCATTATTTTGAGTTACTCCAAATGTACAACAAGGAAGAAAAAAATTGTTGCATCATTACATCTAAACGGCCCAACTTGTAATTGATTTTTGTGGTGGCACTCAAAGGCTAAATAAAGAAACTAGGAAACCTTTGAACAATAATTTTTTCAAGAGATTTCAAAACGTTGAGGAAAAATAACTTTTCTCCAAACTCACTCGTTTACAATAGTTGGATTTTATGGATGAATTTTTTAATGAATTACATGTGTTAACCACTCACATTATGATATTACCAAATTAATATATATTATAGGTTTCCATATCAAGATTAATCTTGCATTGTAGTAGTTCCTTAGTGCTGACTTGAAGCCCTCATGATGTGGATCTTAGATTAAAAATTCATTATTATGGTTCTACAATTCAAAATTCGTGCTCTCCAATTGTGATAGCATACTCCCCATATGAGATTGATTCTAAAAAACATGCTTCTAACTATGTTTGCAATTTACTTGAATCTTGACATCCATCTTAGGAAGCCTCTCCAAGAGAAGATTTTCCATGGCAATCATGGATTTTTGTATTTCTTCCTCATTTTTATTCATCTTCTTTTCTACTCCTTTCTTATTTTAATTCATCTTTTTTCTATTCCTTCCTTATTTTCATTCATCTTCTTTTCCATTTATCTTTTAAGTTTTTTCTTGAGAAAATGAGAAATCCACCTTTTTCAACATACTGACATCCATTTCATTAATTTTCTTCTCTAATTAAGATAACCTAAATTATAAATCGTCACATTCTTCATTATTCAAGGGTGGGCCTTTAATACATTTAATTAGTGTAGTAGCTTTCTTTAGAGGCATGTTGGAAAATAATAATAGCCCTCCTCTTTATTACAACCAAAAGAAGGGGGATCTTCTAATGAATAGTTAGGTCACTAGTAAGTTACATACCTTAATTTGGAGAATATTAGAATGGTTGAAGCTTTATTTATATATATCTAATATTTTAGGCCTTTTGGATTAGAAAAAATGTTCTACAATACTCTGATATGTAGTTTCTACAATTCCATAGGTGTGAACTGAATTTGATGTGCCAATTGAAAGTTATAGTAACTTTCCCAAAACTTGTTGATTTTTTGGCCTCTTCCCACAAGCAAAATTGTATAGCATGCCACGTGTCCAATTATTGAAATATAATTATAGAACTTGTACTTGAGGTACTTTTATGTCTCTTGAAATTCCTAAAGATTTTGAAGTTTGAAAATTTCCAAACAAGAAGATATAGAAAAAATATCAAGTTGACATGTTTAAAATTTATTTCATGACTATTCACAAACCCTAACTTCCATAGGGTATAACTTCGAAAGTATAGAAAACCAAATTCTGAAAAATAGAACTAAATATTTTAATATTTCTCATTAATATGGTGCAAGTTTCACTTTATGAATCCTTGTAAAATTAGTTATGGCACAAATTCCAAACTGACTTGTTTGGAATTGAATTTTGGAGCATACAAAAACCCTAACTTCCTTGGAGCATATCTCCAAAAATACAGTGAACCAAGGTCTATAACTTGGACCATACTTCCACCATAAGTTTTCCTCAACATGGTTCAAGCTTCATGCTCTGAAGCCTCACATAACAAATTTACATAAAAAATACAAAACAAACATGTTTGAGATAGAATTTAGAAGAATTCACAAACCCTAACTTTCTTAGACCATATATCATAAATATATCAAATCAATATGATCCGGATTTAGACAGGAACGCAACAAATTACAGAGATAACCATAAAAAAAGAGATGCAACAGAAATAATACTTCATTTTATTAATGTAAAATAATGAAATATTCTTACAAACAGAAATGGAAATAAACCAACTAGGGCGATGGTAGCTTGTCTCTGAGAAGAGATGTGGTGGCTACATGCCTATGAACTGTGTTACAATGAGGCTCGGATGCATATTTATTGTTGAGAAACAATGGAAAACCCTTAACATCCCAAAACCTAACCCTAGAAGATGAAACGCCAAATTGTGGGCCTCGTTTTGGGTAAGTTGGTACATCAACTTCCCGGGGTCGTAAATTTGGCACCCGATCTTCGTTTGATGCATACAATAGCTCGTTAGAAAGATCTATCCGAGCACTACAACTTTGGGAAGAGAAACATCAGTCCATGGACCCATGTTTTTCCCATATTTCCCAAAAAATGTCGTTTAGGGCCTCAAAACAGCTCTAGAAGTTCAAGACGCGAAAAACTGCTAAAATAGTAAACTGTGCTACAATTACAGAAACTGAAAAACAGAAAGAGACATTTGTGGGGTCCAAGTGGGATAGGTGGGTGGCCACCAACATCCACTTGGATCACAATATCTAAAATGTGAACCAAATATTTCTTAGGATTTATTCTCAATATTCTCTAGGTTTCACCATCTGAAGCCTCATAGAAAAAAAGTCTTAGCGAAAATGTCACGATAGCCTGTTTGAAGTAGCAAAACCATAGGATCAAGAGCTCTGATACCAAATGTTATGATCCTTGAGGCTTAAAAATTCTAAGAAACCAATAATTACAATGCACGTTTAGGGGGAAACCTCATTTTATAAAAAATACAATGAACGATACAATATTTTGTGATCCTAAGACTAAATCTCCTTAATATATGTATAGGAGACAAAGGATACATTTATAATAAAATAAGACCATGAGGGGTTCTAGCCAACATAACAAAATAATAACATAAATGTAATTACGCAATAAATAAGGCTCAATAAGGGGTTTTTGGGTTAACATGGGGCTTATATAAGGCTTAACATTTACCCACATTAGGCAAGATGATCTGAATAGTTTTCCCAAAGAGAGATAAGACACATTTTGCGTAGCTTCTCTAAGATTCCTTTAAGAATCCAAGAGAGAGACATCCAATACACAAGGATGGATTTAAGGATAGCTTGATAAGCACTAATCATTCTACTCTCTAGAGCCATTTAAAACTCCAAGCCTTCAACCTTTTTGCCAATTTTGCAGCGAGCCAATTCTAGTGTTATTTTTTGTATGAATTTGGTTTTAAATGGTATCCAAAGTACTTAAGACCTTCATCAAAATTCATCAAGGCAGAAGGGAAAAAAACTTTAAAATGAAGGACTTCAACCTATTCTAATAATTGTATCAAGAGAGTTCATTTAGAAATATTTATTTGCACACCCATGGCTCTCCCAAAAAAAACCAAAGGGGAATGTAGAAAACATGTGTCTGGACATGAACCGTCACAAAATACAAGAATACTATCAACAAACAATAGGTGTGTAATTGACAGTTTGCATCCATTGTTATTCCTCTAAAGTCTCCCCTTGGCTTTGCATTTCCTAATATCCTACTTAGTCCTTCATCCACTAGTAGGAAAAGTATTGGGGAAAGAAAACATCCTTGTCGGAGACCCTTTTGCACTTGGAAGAAAGAAGATTTTGATCCATTAGTAAGGGCTACAAAAGAAAATGATGAGATGAAACTCATAACCCATTGTAATGCAGAAGGAGACAAAGGTAATGCTTTCCTTTGCTAACATTTCCTAGTTAAATAATTGTGTCAAAGAATATAAGTGAAGGAATTGTTTAGAAATGGTTTTTTCAGGAATAAAATCCTGACTTAATGTAAATAAGCTCTTCCCTTCTAAAACATAACCAAAGTGGTGAGATCCAATAATAATAGTATATGAATATAACCTTGCAAGGGGATTTAAGGTAGGCTAATCCTTAGCCATAACTCTCCTGAGATCCACACAATATTAAATATATAAAAGAAAAAGACCATGTAAAACAAGAGATAACTTACATATGAAACAATATTGTTATACCCTGAAACCAATTGATCCAAGAATCAACCCCTTCCATATCAAAATTTACAATATTTATATAGTCTCTACAAAACTCAATTTCTACTAATCTTAAGGAAAAAAAACTTCTATAAAAAATAACAACTTCGTGATTCTTTACATGAAACTCGAACTACATTGAAGTTCTTTAACCTGGTATCCTAGGACAACCTTTGACTGTTGGATTACCCCCCCCATAATTTGAACTTGACCTGATTTTGTGCCTTGATATAACTTGTTTATATGGATGTTGTTTTTGTAGTTTAAATATCTTGTGATCGGATTTCAAAATGTTTATCCAAATCTCTCATAGTTGGATACGTGAAATAGATTAAATTTCAATATACTTCAGCCAACTCGTTATACTTTTGAAAAGTTGGCTTTACTATAAAAATATATTTAATCTTATAACATATGAATAAATCATCTAATAACTTTTCAAGAATATTTTGACCACTTGGAGCTCCTGTGAAACCAGTAAAACTTGAATTACCATTTGCATAATCATCAAGTAATTTCTGCTACTCATTCTTAGAAACAAGCTTACCCATGGAATTTCTGAATGTTGCACTAATACAAAATGAGAGATTAGTGACTATGTGACTAAATTAGTTAGTCACCACAATTATTTCATGTGAATTGTTACTAAATTTGAGCAATTTTAAGTGACTCAACTAAAAATGACTAAATTAAACAACTAATTTAGTCTAAGGATAAATGTACGACTAGATAATAAGTGACCCAACTAAAAATAACTAACTTAAATGAAAAATCTAGTCCAGGACTAAATTATATGACTAGATAATAAGTGACAACATTAAAAGTGATCATCCTAAATGACTACTATAGTCCAAGAATAAAAATATGACCAACTAACAAGTACAACAAGTGTGTGACTTAGTCATTTATGCTAGTCACTTTTAATTGTGTCACTCTAGAAACGGAAAATTGTAATTTTAACATTGAAATGTTACATTTCACTAAATTTTAACACTGAAGATAGATTTAGAGACCCCTTTAATCCCCGTGCAATGTTAAAATTTAGAGACGAAGAGGTCTCTAAATTTATCTAGAGTGCTAAATTTATATACAACTTAAGTTTGGAGAATTATTTTAATCCTCACAATACAAAGATTGATTTAATAACTTGGGCAAATGTTGGGTTTGGGACAAGGGAAAACCTTCACTCATATACGTTAGGCAATGAGAGTAATTTCACATGTTTCAACCCTTTTTGGTTTTTATATGTTCTTTCCCACAATAGTATAAGCGAAAGGAAGTCAATTTGATGCATATTTTCTCCTGGTAGGATTGACATTTAATGTGCTTTGTCTAGATCTTTTTGTCGTTTTCTGTGAAGCCAAATTCTTGAAAATCCAAATTATCATTATGTACCAAAGAACAATACTATGTTTGAATCACGATTTTATATCACGGGTATAGAAGGAGGAAGATGTTACAACCAAAATGATCATATTGAGAAGGATTACAACATTTGAAGCATATAGGTGACACGTTTACGCTATTTTTTAAGTTCCTTTTGAGTTGAATGTTTATGCTATTTACTTATCTGGGGATTAGGTTTTGGGTAATTGGATTTTTTTTTTTTACTATTAGTGGAATTGTGTTCAAGAACCATCTATAGGAGCTTGATTAGAGGAGTTGTTTCAATCTTCCATCATATTTTTGGATATGGGAGGGGCCCGATCATGCCCCTTGTTTCAAGGAAATAGTTATATTCAATGGTGAAACTTTTGAAAGGCCCAAATTTTATACCACTTTGCACTAGGTCGAGCACGCGGTTGAGGTAGGCCATTGCTTGCTTATTTTTCCTTGTTGGTGTCAATATTAGATTGAAAGAGGTACACAAACATAAGTCTTATCCCTTAAATTCCCTAATCACTGCCACATTACAAGTGTCTCTTGTTGTACTTTTGAGTCCCATTGACATATGAACAATAATGCAATTGATTTATTTTATCATTCCTTTCCCTCACGCATCGAGAATTGGTTTTGCACCTGCTCAAACCTTTAAACCCTATGACATGGTACCTCAAGGCTAGTGTTAATGAAATTTGTATCTATAGATCAATTAGGGTTACCAAACCTGCCCACCCCAAAATGGTCAGCACCACACCAAAAATAATACATAGCTTTAACTTTGTTTGAAGAGTTGTTGATGCCTATAAACAAATTATAAGTTTCACTGGATAGACTAGGGGCTCTAAGTTGTAACCTTTGTCGCACCTTGAAATCACGCATGTTTTGATCCTTGTAAAAGCATCACAAACTTGATGAACTATAAAAGGAGAATGGAAGAGATATGGGGTTTGAACACTCTATTATATTATCAATCTACCATCTAGACTAGATTGGTTGTCGCGAAATGGGGGGCATAATCATTGGTTGTCCAATTTTAACACCTTCAACCATTTTTTGTAGTTTTAAATTCAGATCAAACAAATCTAGGGGAACCTTATCTACTTACCTAGAAGTAGTATGGTTATTTATAACATCCATAAAATTTTAGAAACAAGGTGGTCAACTTTGTTCTCTAAGCTGATGGAGCTATACGATGTCTATTGTTGTCTATATCTACATTTAGATTTGAATGTAACTAATTCCATGGCACTTGAAGAATGCATGAGAGACTAGGGTTGATATTTAGCCATTTTGTGTGTCCCATTTAGTTCCAGCTTAAGGGAATTTTAAATTTGGCCTATGGCACATGCAACTGAACCAAGCCCAAGAATTTGGAATTGTGATATCTAGTTATTTATTGCCACTAATAGCTAAAATCATGGGTGAACATGGACTTCCTATGAATGGAACTCTCTTAAGGAACATGGATTTCCTAGGTAATTGGCATTATTAGTTACCAAATGATATATAGGAGTTTGGCACCAATATGATAACATCTAAAGTGAATCAACTTAACTCCTTTGCTTAGATATTTGAACTTAGATGGGGTAATTATAAGTAGAAGGCTTTCTTGAACTCTTTGACTGGAAATGCTTCAATTAATTTCAGTGGTCTAGATGGGGTGTTGAGATTCTGCCATTAAAGGATTGTTTTTCTTGATCAACTAGACTTTGAGGTATCTTGTTTGTTAAACTTTGACTCATTACAAGGCACGAAAATCCATGTTGTCTTTTACATCTCCAACAAAGTGGCTTACCAAAAAAAAATTGTAGTGAAGTGTGAGATTTAGAAAGAGCATCCATGATAAATAGGGAAACAAGTTGAAAGAGAGCAATAAAGAATGTCAAGCTTCACAAGGATCAAGGCTACCAAATAAAAAGGGATAGCAAAAATATTTAAATATGGAAGGACTTAGATCAACAACAAATGCCCAATGCAAAATTCAAACATCTAGATGGGCATATAGTAGTGTAGAAGGTTGAACATATAACATATACCCTTGATGCCTTTCTAATTACTAAAAAAAGGACTTTGAATTTGGGCAAATGGTGAGAAACTCTAGGTAGACAGAATTTGTAGAGATTAGTATTTTTTATTATTCACCTCACACATAGCAAGTAGTGAAAAGCATTAACAATAAATATCCACACCATTTAGTGACTCTTTTAAAGACGAGAAGGTATAAAGCAATTTAGACCCTAAAACATCATAAGAGTTATTAGACAACTAAGACACTTGAGAATAACATAAACTCAACCATAATACTTAAACTTAAAAGCTTGAGCTTTAGAGCAAACAACAACTATAACCTTAATAATAATAAAAAAATGTGAATTATTAAATAAAATAAAATAAAATAAAAAAATCAAAGAAAAAGTAAATAAAACTAAATCATTAAACTTCAATCTCGAAAAACAACAATATAGTCGTTGCTATTCTGAGAAAGGTGGGAAAATAAAAACCTAAGCACGTAGAGCCGAACCGCATTCCTGATCAGCAGCAGCAACAAATCGCAGGAGGGAAAACTGACAGAAGGGAGAGTCTGTGAAAGTTGATTTTATACACTCTGGCGGCGTGTTTGAGAATGAAAGAATTTAGCTGCCAACATCATGCATGCCTTTGCCCAGGAGAAGAATAACTAGCATTTGCACCAGATGTTGCAAAGGAAACGCCGTAAGGCATAAATTGAAGAAAGCAAATAGAGCAAAAAAATACTTTGATAAAGAATAAAAATATATTGAACACTCAAATAAAATCAATGCCCCATTAACTGGAACCACTTAGTAGACATTCCATACGAAATGGGCATATGATCCAAGAACATTGGTGCATAAGAGAGCCAATTAGTCAAGTAACATAAGTATAAATGGTTTCATATATTAAAATCCACAGGTCTAACAAATCTTGTTTAGCCATTTAAGATATAGAAGCTATCTTGTTTAGCCATCTAAAATATAGAAGCTTCGAAACCTTTGTATATGAGCTATTTTCAAAGGACTTCCCTTGTCCTCAGAAGCATTACCACTAGTACCAAGGAGATCAGGACCTTCAAGCTGCCGAACCCCATGTATTTCATTGCCTGATCTTAATGATTTCATTTGGTTATGTAAAAGCCCCATGTATTTCATTGCTTGATCATTATGTAAAAGGTTACACCTTCTCTGGAAATTTAGAGTTGAAAATTTAAAGTTTATCATCATATTTTGGTCTTCAACGCTGATTGGCATGCCATGAATCTGTGGGGTTTTTTTGGGAGTTATCCAGGCAACCTTGCCCAATTTTTTGTTTGAAATCCCGTTAGTTTTGTTGTTGGGGTTTCTAGTTTTTTTTTTTTGGCTGGTGCGCCCTTTGGGGTTTCTTGGTAGGCCTGCGTGTGCTTCTCACTTGTTGGCCTCTTAGCCATTTTTTTGATTCGTTGTGAGACATTAAATGTTCAGGCTAACTAATGTTTTTAACATAACATGTTCCCATGAATAAATTTACGAGGTTTTTTTCGGAAAAAATAAATTAATTTAAAAAATAAAATAAAATTAATGCATTCATTTGATATATATATATATATATATATATATATATATATATATATTGATTTAGATATTATTATAATGTTTTGTAATTATAATAATCATAATTTAATTTTAAAATTATGATTAAGTTAGTAATCAAATTCCAAACTTTTATATATATATATTATAATGTTTTGTAATTATAATAACTATAATTTAATTTTAAAATTATGGTTATGATATGTATAGACTTTTTGGTTTGTGAAATAAATATATTCCTTTGTGTAAGATTTGGTTACAAAAGTTTATAAAAATATAAGAATGTAATTGTTTTTCATTTTAGTTTGAAATATATAACCTCTTAAAAGATACATATTCTTAAATTACTAGTATTTTTTTGATAAATAATTAATTATTAATTTAATTCATAAAATATAAATTAATTAATCATATAAATTTGATGGGTATTTGATGCCCATCAAAGTATTTGATAATGTTCAAATTTATCAAGAAAACTAAGAATGCAAATTAATTGTTAAAAACATCCAAACTGGATTTAGTTTTCACAACCTATATAATTCCTGAGTCCTGGTATATTCGGCTGCCGACCACCATTACCAGGTTCCAAAGACTTTTCAGATCCCGTGATGGTAAGAGCAAGTCTAAGGAATATGTCATTCTGCTTCATCAGTGGCAGGGCCTGCTGTGTTGTCTTTCCCAATACTTTCCCATATAGTTCGATGGCAAGGCTTTCCATCATGGCACTGGTGCTAATTGAATTTGACAGAATGGAGAGGAGAAGAAGCAAGTGGCTCCTCCTTTAAAAATATTTGAACAGTGGATTTTAGTGAAAGCTATTTTTCAATGAAATGAAATGTAGGTAGAATTTGCAGATGCCTTTTCAGTTCCCTGTTTGTTATGGGTCCACTTCTCTCTGCTGCTTAAATGAAGATAAACTTTACCAAGGAAGATAAGTCAAATTTAGATATAAATTGGCTTTGAGCCAGGCTTTTGTATGATGTGGATGGAACATTTATATTCTAGGAAAGGGAAATTTGTCATCATTTGTGTGTGCATCTTTTGAACTGGACATTTTGTAGTCTCTATATCCTCAGGGGCCTCGGTAACCAAAACAGGTTGATTATGCTGGGGAGGATAAGAAGAAGATGCATCAATTTCCGAATCTGATGCGCTAGATTCTGAGTGGTCATATCTCTCAGAGGCATCTGAAGTTTCCATGTCTCCTGCTGTTTTGTATCTTCGGAGCAAATTCAATGGAGAAGATCCATGGATTGGAGTTGTTTCTCCGCTTTGAAATCCCGAAAACACAGTTGATCTGCGTGTGAAACTAGGGGAAGAATGCTTTGACTTTCTATCTCATTTTGTTTTTTTCTTAGCATTTTGTTGCCATCTGCTCAAAGCATTGGTTGTCTATTCTTCAAATATTGCCTTCTTCATGTGAGATCCCATCTGCATAAAAATATCCCATCAGATTTTAAGAACATATTCCTTTATACATGATATTTAACCAGAACAGAGTGTTTTTAAATGATCCAAAAGTTCACTAAAATATTTGTACATACTGGAAAAACAAAATTTGCCCCAAAAATGGATGTTCTCTATCTAACAACAAACAGGGTAAAATGAATGTTCTCTATCTATCAACAAACAAGGTTATATCAAGAAATAAAATTAAAATGATTTAAAGAGAAATCATCATTTCTATTTCTCTGCTTTTCTCTAAGGCTCCAGACTGCAACGAAAGTTAATTTAACAAACAAAAAGGAAGCATATTTTACAGTGGTCATACTTTTCATTCAGAGGCCTCGGTAACCAAAACAGGTTGATTATGCTGGGGAGGATAAGAAGAAGATGCATCAATTTCCGAATCTGATGCGGTGGATTCTGAGTGGTCATATCTCTCAGAGGCATCTGCAGTTTCCATGTCTCCTGCTGTTTTGTATCTTCGGAGCAAATTCAATGGAGAAGATCCATGGATTGGAGTTGTTTCTCCGCTTTGAAATCCTGAAAACACAGTTGATCTACGTGTGAAACTAGGGAAGAATGCTTTGACTTTCTATCTCATTTTGTTTTTTTCTTAGTATTTTGTTGCCATCTGCTCAAAGCATTGGTTGTTTGTTCTTCAAATATTGCCTTCTTCATGTGAGATCCCATCTGCATAAAAATATCCCATCATATTTTAAGAGCATATTCCTTTATACATGATATTTAACCAGAACAGAGTGTTTTTGAACGATCCAAAAGTTCACTAAAACATTTGTACATATTGGGAAAACAAAATTTGCCCCAAAAATGGATGTTCTCTATCTAACAACAAACAAGGTAAAATGAATGTTGTCTATCTATCAACAAACAGGGTTATATCAAGAAATAAAATTAAAATGATTTAAAGAGAAATCATCATTTCTATTTCTCTGCTTTTCTCTAAGGCTCCAGACTGCAACGAAATTTAATTTAACAAACAAAAAGGAAGCATATTTTACAGTGGTCATACTTTTCATTCGAAAATCCTTTGAGGCTTTACCTGAAGCTCTCAATAGAGAGATCACTATTGTACAAAAGAAAAATTGAACTCCACTGTTTTCTATCTCCTGATAAATTTGTCTACTATGAGTTTAACTATTTTTTAATGAGGTGATTTTTAACTGTTTCACCGAAATTTGATGATACGATTTTTGGTGAGATCACAATGTTTCATTGTATTTTTGAGTACAAAAATGGATTCAATGTCCTGAAAAATCCCTTAAACATTTGGATTGTGCAAATTCAACAACTTAAAGCTAAAATTTCCCCTATTTCTAATCAGAAACTATGGTTTTAACAATTTCTACTCATATTTTGGGCAAAATCAACCAAAAAAAAATCAAAGGTGGTGTCATTAAACAACTGTGTTAATGCATTATCAGGTGACACCTTATCTCTAATTTTATCAGTACAAGTAAGATATTTAATATCACAATGTAGGGTTTGATTAACATCAACTCACCATTTGAAAACTCATAATCCAGAGTTTGTGATTCCCTTTCCCACTCTTTCCAATGCCTCATCTAGGCATCAAGAGGACTTGTAGATCTCAGTATTAACAGAGGATATAAATGCATGCAGAGGTCAAAACAGTAAAACCCAAGGCAGAATTTAGCTAAACATTATTGGACAAAATAATTGATCTCCCCTTCCACCTACCTTTGCTCTTGCCTGTGCCACAGTTAAGATACTATATAACACATGGAGAACTGCTAGCATAAAGATGAAGATGTGGAGTTGATGCATGCCACTTTGGGAAACCAGAGGATACTTACCCTGAATACAAAGCAGCATAGTTATCAAGTAAAATCCAACATAAAATAAATGTTTGAAATTTGTATGGGAAGCTAATTTCAAGATGGTCTAAATCAACTCGATCTCAGCAGGAAAATCAATCAAAGAATCATAGGACCTGGATAAAGAAACCATGCGCATTAAGACTAAGAGAAGGGTTTGGCCTTTACATGTGCGGAGCTACAATGTTGGCTACCCTCAGAAGCAGCTAAGATGTGTCTCCATGGGACCTCCTGTTCAGTAGACATTGATTCCCATAGAATTTTTTGCATGCGCTCCTTTTCTTGGTCATTATCCCCTTCCACCTTTATATCTCTAGAATAAATTTCCTTCTTACATGGAAGCATAATATAAGCTATTTTTTTGGGTATACAAATCATGGAAATGGGCTTCTGTCCAACTGTCAATAGAAGCGATATGAAACCCAGAAGCATCAACTCTGCAACCCAAAAAGATGATTTTCAAAAATATTTGCTCAGAGGACATATTCAGAAATTCTAGCCAGCAGGTGCTAAAAGAAATCAGTGTAGTTGCCTGAAATTAAAGGCTGAAATTCAATTTAGAAAATCCAAAACAAGCTACCAATGCAATCTAAGCAGATCAGTTAAATACATAAAACAGATATTGTCAAGTTCAACCAATGTAACCATTTTAGAAGGAGGTTCTATCTAAAACAGCATAAATTTGTTGTTCAAATTAGTTTCAGAGTATTTGGGGGATAGACTACAAGAAGCAACATGGTGGATATGAGTGGTTTCGAGTATCCGTTACCTGGTTTCAATTTTTCAAGCACTTCAGATAGAGCCTTTTTATTTCTTCTGGAGAGCCACTGTAAATATAATGACAGAAAAGGGCTTTATTAGTACAAATGCAATAAGAATTCAAAACTTGTAATCCTGCAGATTTGTTTATCATGTCTTCCTCTATCAGCAGCCTTTTCCTCTCATAACCAAAGCAATAATTCTACTTCTAACCACTGATGACATATGGAATATGAGCCATTCATATTGGGTTTTAAAAGTGTGTTTTGTTGGTGATTTCAGAGGCCAAAATTTACCAAATTTCTACCAGTCAAAACAAACTGAATGCAGAACTGAACTAAAGTAAGATCAATTCAACTAAACCAAAAAGTGCACAGTTGAAATCTAAGAAAAACCTTACATTGCTAGCATAATGAATACCATGTTCAAGAAGTAAAGAGATGGCCACAAATGCCAAACAAACAACTGCTACTGCCCAGGTAGGAGTTTGCTTTAGAGAACGACCATTGCCACTGTCAACTCCTGCCATATTCTTCTCAGAGGACTGGTAATTGCTTCTAAATTCACCAAAAAAAATAAAAAAAAATATTAGATAGTATACATCTTAAACATAGTTCCTTCCTGGGAAGGACAGTACATCCCTACTCAATAATTGCAAACAATTTGATGGACATTGTCTATGATGTCAAGACTAAAACTACACCTACAATTAGTAAATCTTTGGTTTTTGCCTGTAGGTACCATTGGAATCGGAGGTGGAGGTAAACAAAAAATAAGAGGGGTGGGCATGGAGATTTCAAAATAATCTACTTTCAAATTTTATGATTCAGTTCTCAATTTTCATTAATTTCAAATTTAATACAAAGCTTTTAATTTTCAGTGGTTCCAAAATTTTTGTTTCCAATTTAATTTTTCAGTTGTCATTTCTATTTGTTTCCAATTTAATGGACAAAAACCTCACAATTGGGCTGCAGAGAAAGAAGTGAAGGAAATGGCAGTCATTGTGTGCATTTGTGTGTTGTTTTTATTGTCATTTTATCAGAATGGGGTTTCAACTTCACAGGATAACTACCTTATAGACTGTGGATCAAAAAGTAACACCACAGTGGGTGGACGGATCTTCACTGCAGATACCCCCTCCTCATATATGTCAATTGCCACCAATGAAGGCATCTTTGCTAACACTACAAATTCCAATCTACAGGTTCCTTCTGGTATCTATTTGACAGCTAGAGTATTTACTCAGAAGTCATCCTATACCTTCAGTATTGGGCACCAGGGCAGACACTGGGTACGTTTACATTTCTTTCCATTCTCTTATCAAATGTACAATCTTACAAGTGTCATATTTTCAGTAGCCACCCAAGACTTCGGTCTATTGTACAATTTCCAAATCCAGAATAGTTCAATTGTGATGAAGGAATATCTCATCAATGTAAATGAACAAACATTGGTCCTGACATTTATTCCCTCCAATAATTCCTTTGCGTTTGTCAATGCCATTGAAGTTGTTTCTGTGCCGAACACTCTTATTTTAGACACAACTCAAGCTGCGCCCCTGCCTAGTACTTACAGTGGTCTATCTGAGCATGCTTTTGAAACAATTTACAGACTTAATATGGGAGGACCATTGATTACCCCTGACAATGACACCCTTGGGAGATTTTGGGATCCTGATACAAGCTTCTTAGCTTCAAAATCGCTTGCCCAAAATTTCAGCATCCCGACCAACAATATTGTGTACCGCCAAGGACTAGTTACTAATGAAACCGCTCCCAATATTGTATATGCTACTGCTGAGGAGATGGCTGCAGCCAATGTCACAAACCCAACTTTCAACATTTCTTGGTTGTTTACTGTGGATCCAGATTACCAATACTTCATTCGGATGCATTTCTGCGATATTGTGAGCAAAGCATTGAACGAGTTATACTTCAATGTATATATTAACAATGATAATGTGATGGGCGGTAATTTTGATATATCAGCTGCAACACAAAATAACTTGGCAGCAGCTTATTACAGCGATTTTGTAGTACTTAATACATCTACTGGATCGAAAAATCTTGCTGTCAAAGTAGGACCTGCAATAAATATGGCAAGTGTTCTCCCCAACGCCATATTAAATGGGCTGGAGATTATGAAGATGAGCAACTCTAACAAAAGTCTGGATGGAACTTTCCCACAAAACAGTTCTATCTTTAATGCAATTTAAATGTGAAAAAAAAAGAATTTTTCATATCTCAACATATACTATTTTCCTCAATCTCTCTCTCCATCATTCACTCTCAATCCTTCTATGAGTCTTTGCATAAGTTGGGTTTCTCAGATCTTCACAAAAGAACATCATCAGATGATCGAACAACTTGTTAATTCTCGTGCAAGCCTTAGGACAGCCCTATGGCTAAGCAGTCTGCTTCGAAATTTTCTTTACTGCAACAACCTTCCAGCTTTAATTTCGCACAATAATCAGAGTTAAAGTGAATGTCTGAAATATTGCAGTGAAGGGCTGATAAAGCAGGTATAGTTAAGGTAAACAACGGAGTAACCACCCAAAAGTTAATCTGGTCCCCTGTTTGTAAATATTCTCATTATGCTCTTCAAATTATTTGAAAGATGGGTAAGAATTAAATCAATAGAAAATTATCATCTGTCTGAGGAATTGGAACGATTCAGAAGAGATACTGACAATAGAAAACAAGCAGTAAATATATCATACAGTACAGATAAAGAGGGGTCATCTCAAGCAATCTTCAACACCACAAAACAATACTTCGAAATTCACAAGTATGCCCTTGGATCTGTCTTCTGCGTTATAGTATTTATAACATATTATGTTTGCAAAGGATTCCTTCTGAAAGTTCATTTATGCAAGCTTTCAGAGTCTAAAAATCTAACAGGTTACATACTGAGCATGGAAAAAGGGAAACCAAGACTGAATTGCCCTCCCAAGCTAAAACTACTAAAGAAGCTCAGTTCTAGAGATCCATCCTATTTGCAATAAATGCCATATAAGCTCAACCTATCAAAAAAGGACAGAAGCCAAAAAGTCCCTAGCTCTCGACTCATGCATGGTTCATTTTAAGAAACCATTGTTCCAACAAGCACGAAGTCCTTGAGGAAGGACACTAAACGAAGGATCCGTAATCAAGGGTATTAAATTCTATTAGTATCTTCTCTGGTTACTGATACGGACCTCCAGGGATGAGGGTGGCACTTTAGACAACCTGCCCTTTAACTACAAACACTGAAGCAATGTCCAGTGCAGACCTCCTAACCCACCTAATACTCCGAGAGTTACATTTAAGCAAGGAGAATCTTCTCCCCTGGGCCAAATCAAAATAAATGATGGAACAAAAAGAATGGTAAATGTTTGAAAAACATATTTGCAAATTTCTAAGTTGCTTGATTTCCACGCAGTTTACAAAATTTCTGGCCAGTTTTTAACTAAATGCATATTAGCTTGTAGAAATCGAAGCTTGAATCTTCATTTTCAATTGCCCATTTTCCCCAAAAATAAGCCTAATGACCAATCTTAGGCAATAATTTTTTTTGTCCTCAGATCTGTGATATTACACAATGGAAATTGATTTGAGAACTCTGTAAACAGAGAATGAGAGACCAACAAATAGATCAGACCCACTTTATCTAATGGTTTCTTCCTCCATCCAGAACAAACCCAATGGACCACTGATAGCCTCCAAATCGTTTAACATAAAATCTGAAGTAGATAGCGGTAGCCACAGAGATTGATCTATAATATCTGTAAGGAAGTATATAAAACTCTGTAACCAAAGTATATACACACTCACTTCCGGGAGTAGAAGACCTGTTTCTGTCTGCTGACAAAAATGTCACCGCTGAGGATATTCCCGCCACGAGACGCTATGCATTCAGTCAGTTTTGCCATTATCCCTGTCTGATCCTATACAACATCCATACAATCACAAATACCATTATGGTTATTATTATCTCCAACCAAAGAGGAAATGAGAAAATATATGTTGCTGGTTCCTTACAGGACACTGAAAAACATGCACGCCATTGAATAGGCTGGAAGCTGTGGATTGTATGGCTGTTTCTTCTCCGACAACCTTCCATGAACGATACGAACGAATTAACTGTGGTGGGCTTGTGTTTGACAGGGAGGGGGATCCCACTGCAGATGCAAATGAAGGTCAGTAGTGTCTTATTAACCTCTCATTCTTCCAATTTCCCAAAAATTTCTTCATCGCCATCTTCAATGATCTCAATCCCCTTTGAATCAACGGCTGAAATTGTTGCGATAGCCTAACATATAATCGCGTGGTTTACAAGGATGACAGGTCTGCAGAGGGGAGTTGATTTTAGAGAGAAACGCCTTACGGCGTAATTAACTCCCTCGTACTTTACAAATAATTAATAGCCTCGCCTTCTTACCTCGTACTTCACAAATTTTTTTGAACAATTATTCTTATTATATATCTCAACTAAATGTGATAGATTAATGAAAAGAAAGATGAAAGATAGATATGTTAAAACGAGACGGTAAAAAATAAATTTATTTTTCATTTTTCATTTCATTGATTCAATTTTTTTATAAGTTAAGTTTTTTTTGTTTTGTTTTAATTTAAAAATATACAGAAATATTTTATTTAAATAAATAATTAAAATATTATTTATATATATATTGAATGATAATGAATAATTTTTATTTTTATATTAAATTGATTTGTCCAATATTAAGAAGGTAAATGATGGGATGGAGTTTTTTAGAATTTTAGAATTTTTATGCTCAAAGAAGATTATAAGTATTTCAAGATTACCATAGTTTTGTTGAATAGAACAATTGGAAGTTGGGTGTTCCACAAATATTTTAAATTTGACGAGTATATACATGACATTCTAAGAGAGTGTTTTTTTATCTTCAACCCTTTGAGCCTCACAAAGGTGAGAGTGTAATGAATGTAATATTGTTATATTACAATTAATGTAATTAAATCTCATGTACAGATGCCCCACTAAAAAATACGACTTAGAAGCTTTGCAAATTACACACACATTATTGTCTTCTTCTTTTAACCATCATTGAAGAATAAAAAAATTACACGTTTATTTAACTTATTTTCTACTATGTTGCCAGGAAATGTGGGTTCATGGATGGGTGCATCACTTTTTAAAATATGATACATGGGGTTGTCGGGGGTATATTATAATTTATATATAATATATATTTTATAAATTAGAATATATATGAATTTTAAAATCTTCAGGGATGGATGCATCACTTTTTAAAACATGATACATGGGTTTGTAGGGGATATATTATAATTTATATATATTTTATATATTTATAAATTAGAATATATATGAATTTAAAAATCTTCCAATTTACAACTAGAAAAATAATCATTTAAAGGCTTACACATGAACATTCACTTTAAAATTTCAAATTTGATATCAAGTGGAAATTGCAATTTAGATATAGAAATGAAGACAATAACTCTTATCAAGAAGAAAACCAAAGTAGATTATAAAATTAATATATCTATTTAAAGAACTTTAAACCATAAAAACCCATTCCTCACATATGGATACTATCGAATAAATAAAGGACTTAGTATCAAAGTGTTGTGTTGAGTGTGATGAAACATTTATATTATATGGGTATTGGCATTATGGATAAATTTATAGTGGAAGAAACACAAGGAAATTAGTGAGTGTTTAAGATAGCAAAACCTATTTTTTTAAGTGCATATATCCTTTAGATGACTTGTACTTAATGGTATTTCTATGTTTTTTTTAAATGCGTATATCCTTCTTAAGATGACTTGTACTTAATGGTATTTCTATAAAAGAATGTCGCATTTTAGTTAGAGACATGCATTACTAATTAGTGATTTTATCATTAAGAAATTAAATCCGGGAACTAATTGTAGAAATTATGATGTAGATTTGCAATTTCTCATGAAGTTTTAATCAAAATCACAAGATACAAACATACTCTACTACTTTGCAGAAAGTATTTCACAATTTAGAACATCAATCACAAACATGCACTAAGAAATAAAACACATGCACATAGTATTTTTCCTAAGGAAAGCAATCTGCTAAAAACCCCAATGCTTGCTTGCATTAATATGATGAATAGAGATGTATTACAATTGCTTTGCTCAACTTAGCGCACCCTGCAAGTGAATAACCTATCTCTCTGCTCACTAAGAAGCTCTGACCCAGACTTAGTCAATTTTTACCTCTGTTTGAGCCCCTATTTGCTTGCACAATTCCTTGAAAAAATAGGCCCCTTTTATTTAGGAATTTCTCCAAAATTGATTGCGCAATTCCTCAGGTTGATCATCAGGTTGCATGCAACACCTGTACACTCCAGAATAGTCTACAACTGATGTTACATTGCCTTAGAATCTCCACCTTGACTGGGTAACTCAAATTCTCTGCATGCATTAGCTATTTTGGGCTGATTGATCAGTTAATTGGATGATCACTAAGTTAGGCTGAAGTCAAACTATACAACTAACCTTCCACTAGTTCCTCCAACAGTTGCAACTAGTTTAACTGAACACAACTTAATATAACTAAATTAGATTGCTACAAATTAGCAATCACTCATGCTTAACTGAACTCAAGCCCTCCAACTCGAATTAATTGAGTTAACTGAGTGAAAAGTGCCATGTCACCTCAGTTAACTACCTCCAAGATTTTTTTTGATGTGGAAATTGGAATTTTCTTTAAATTGGCCAAGGCAAAGTCAAACTGAGATTTTCTTACTGCATTTTCAACACTCCCTCTCAGCAAGAAAGGGATTATCAGCCATCCCTATCCTTCCCCTATGGAACTTGAACTTCCCTCTTGACAAGGCCTTTGCCAAAATTTCTACATCTTGTTCCTTTGTCGGAATGTGTTCTAGCAACATTATTTGCCTCTGCACATAGTCCTATAAATGGTCATATCATATATCTATATGCTTGGATTGATCGTGAAATACAAGATTTTCAGAGAGCTTGATGCAGCTATGATTATTATAGTAGGTCACAATTGGATCCATCATTTGACCAAATAATTCCACAAGTATCTTTCTTATCCAGATCACCTCACATGTTGCTTGACTTGCAGCCATGTATTCTGCTTCTACCAAGATGTGCGCCACAAATATTTTCTTCCTGTTGTACCAGGAAACAATTGCAGACCCAACACTGAAAATTCAACCTGATCTACTCTTTCGGTCTAATGGACTCCCCGCCCAATCTGCATCTATGAAGCCAAACAACTTCACTCCCTCTGTTCGTTTGTTCCATAGTCAAAACTAAGTAGTGCCTCTGAGGTACCGTAAAACATGCTTAGATGTCTTCAAAAATAATTTGGTTGGCCTAACCATAGCTTGACTCAGCTCATTTACTTCATAACACATATTTGGTCCTGTGTTCACAAGATACATCAGTGATCCCACTAGCTTTTGATAAATGGTGGCATCCACTTCTTCACCTGAAGTGGCATCCTCCTTCCTCCAGTTGGTCACTAGAGGAGTCTCCATGGGTTTACAACTATCCATGCAAAATCTTTGCAGTATCTCATTTGCATACTTTCCTTGAGAGACAAACACTTCCCCATCGCCTTTCCATACTTCCAACCCTAGGAAGTAGTGCATAAGACCCATGCCCTTTATTTCAAATTCCCTTGTAAGGTCCTCCTTGCAAGATATGATCAACTACTCATCACCAATTAAAATCAAACCATCAACATATAAGACATTAATCAACAATTTACCTTCTACAAAGATGGGATATAGGTTTGCATCCGCTTGAATTTTGGTGAAGCCCAAATAGGTGAGATAGATGTTGATCCCTGGTGTAACAAGCATGGGGTGCTTATTTGAGATCGTACAACCCTCACTTGAGTCTGCACAAGTGAGACTCATGATCAAATATCTCAAAGCCTTCTGGTTGCTCGATGTACACCTCCTCCTCAATAACCCCATTGAGAAATGTTGTTTTTACATCCATTTGGTGGGTCTTCCACCCCATCTGTGCAGCAAGTGCATAGATTGATCTAATGGATGAGTACCTTGCTACAGGAGCAAATGTCTCCTCATATTCAATTCCATCAACTTGAGAGTACCCCTTGGCCACAAATATGGCCTTATTCTTCTTTATGCTTCCGTCTTCTACATGTTGAACCTTGAAGATCCCTCTTGAACCCACAACTAATTGATCTGATAGTCTCGGGACCACTTTCCAAACATTGTTCTTTACAATGGATTAATATTCCTCCACCATTGCATTAACCCATACAGGCTTCTTTATTTTTTCCTTGAAAGAGGATGGCTCAGTTTCTACAAGCTCAATCATTAGAGCCATGTAGCTAGTGTACCAATCAGGTGACCTTCTCTGCCTACACTAATTTGAAGGAGCACCCACATTCTCCCTTGCATCTTGCACAAGTCTTTCAGTTTCCCTGGTTCTTTTCCTGCCTTCTCTAGGTGTTTTTGCTTGATTGGTTGTCTCCACCCTCTACTCCTCAATTTATGGTTTCTTTACAACTTCCTGAGGTTCCTAGTTTGGAGCTAAAATCTCCTCTTCTAGTGGGATATGAAGTTCCCTCTCAAGAGAGCAACACATCACTTTCTCCTAAACAAACTTTACATCCCTTTGCACAATTTTCATTATGAGGGATGGAAAGTACACACGATAGTTGTGAGGAGTTTCTGTGTAACACAAAAATACTCCTAACTCTGTTGTCAGCTCAAGCTTCTTCCTTGATTATTTGGATACATGGCAGTAAAAAGAGGCTCCAAAAATCCTGAAGTGCGACACATCCAACTTTCTCCCTGAGAAAGCCTCCTCCGGTGTAATCATGCCAAAAATCCGATGAGGACTCTGGTTCTTCAAATAGACTGATGTGTTGCATGCCTCATCCAACAAATGTAGAGGTAGGCCTTGGTCATGCAACATAGCCATTGTTGCTCCCATAATGCTACGATTCTTTCTCTTAGCCACCCCATTCTGTTGTGATTTTGGGGCGTTTTCAACTCTCGTCGAATGCCTCCATTAGCGTTTTTGATAGACTTCACCTTCTTGTCAGTTTATTTCTCAACCAGTGCCTTGAATTCTGTGAACTTGGAGAATTCCTCATCTCTCTTCTGCATGAAGAATACCCAACACTTCCTTGAGAAATCATCAACAAATATAACATAGTACTTATTTCTAGTAGTGGAGGTTATCGAGAAAGGTCAACAAACATCAGAGTGGATCCTTTCCAAGACTACATGTGCTTTGTTATCCTGATCATGAAATGTGGATTTTGAGTACTTACCCAAGGTACATCCTCTGCATATATCATGCTTCCCAAGTGCTCCTTTGAGGAGGCAAGTGGTTATTTGATGCATAATCTTCAAGGAACCATGGTGTAAATGACCAAGTCCTATGTGCCAAAGTTCACTGACATCGCGCCCCAGCACTTTCTCTGCCTTAGTGCTTAATGTAACACAGTCTTCCACATCTAGCTTATATAGGTTCTTCACATGAACCTCGATCTGCTTCACCTATCTCGTGGCTATGTGTCTCAGGAATGCTTTTCCTTTGCTAAAGATCACATCATAACCACGATCTTCCAAAACTGCAACAGAGATGAGATTTTTCTTTAAGCCCAGAATGAACATGACATCTTTGAGTTTGAGAGGGGAACTTGACTTCCTCTGAAAGGTGATTGTACCAATCTTGGTTGTATTGTACTTTCCATCATCCCTCATATTGATGTGCATCTCGAGATATTTCTCCTCCAGGTCACTGAAAAAATATCTACACCTTGCCATGTGGAATGAGGCACCAGAGTCTGTTAGGTCCCTACAATACTAGTGATTCCCCCATTACTATTGTCGTTGTATCCCTTATTTTTATTGTTGTTCCCCTATTGTCCCCATATTGTTATTATTGTGCCCCATAGAATCCCACTATTGTTATTTTTGTGTCTTTATATTATTATTGTTAGGTCGACTTTGGTTATATTATGGCCCCTTAGAATTCTATATATGGAAAGGAGGTTTTGTCATTTGAATCATCTAAGAATTGTTCATTTGTGTAATGTTAAGGAGGTTGCCCCCTCAAAGAGGCTTATTTCTAAGGCGTTGATCTATCTTTTCTATATTTTTGTGAGCTGGTTTCATAATAGAGTCCAAGTACCACACGCTCCCCATAATTGTGCTTCCCATGCATGCGATAAGCGCAAATTCAAGCTTGAACTATGAAGCTAAGGCTTCACTTGTTGCTCTTCTTGAGGTCTTCTTGCTTTCATTTTTGTGTGGAAACTTCGTGGCATAGTTCCCGAATTCATGAAAATGGAAGGACTTAATTTTGGGCAAATATTTCTTCTTGCCCCTTGGCTGAAATCTGTTTGGTTTGAGATTTCTTCCCTTTTCCCTTCTTTCCCTTTCCAACTAGGGAAAATTTTAAGGATGAAAATATATCTTAAACTTTAGAAACCTTGGAGAATCTTACTAGTCCCTAATATACAAGCTATAAAATATTTGGTGTAAATATGTTCAAATTTGTAATGATCGTATAATAGTCTCTATATAATTTTGTCGATCTTTAAGGTAAAATAATTTTATACTGTAAAATTTGGGCAAACAATTTTTAGAAATAATGAAAATTGGTGATTTTTTTTTGGAAAAAGCATGGAAAATTAGGTCACCTGTGAATATTAGCCCCTAAAATTTTCCCTGTAAATTCCAACCAATGCAAAGTTTTCTTCATCCTTTCCCTTGGATGAAGTCCCATCTCTGCTATCCTGCCTTATTTTCTCCTGTATCAAATCAGACCATAAGTGTTCCCAATTCGGTAGTTTCTCCCTCCCATTCACCAAATCTTGTTAGCTATGCCACCTCTTAAGAAGGCATAGAAGGGATAGGATTACCAAATCATCATCTGAAATAGTAACACCAACTCCTGCAATCTCATCATGAACTTGTGTGAACTTGATTAGATATGGTTGAATAGTGACATTCTTTTGCATCTTGATATTTCAAAGTTTATTCTTCAGTGCCAGTTTCCTATGGTCGCTTCTATTCTGAAACAGATCTGTCAGTGCCTGCCACATTGCATAAGGAGTTTCTTTCCCATAGAGATTGGTGAAAATGTGGTCCTGTACTCCCTCCAATATTATTCTCCTCACCTCGGCTACATATTTCTTCCATTGGGCTAGGTTATGGGCATCATCTTCCGCTGGTCTTGCAATATTTGTATTGATGTATTCTAGCAATCCATTTTCATCCAATACCACTTCCATGTGAACCTTCCATGTGATGAAATTACAGTTTCCTCTTAAAGCATACTCTAGCCTCAAACCATTGAAGCTCATCTTCCCAACTCTGAAGAGATCCTGCTACACTAAATTTCAATTCGAACATATTGAGAAACAACTTCAAAATTCCTTCTCTAATGTGAATCCTACTCTGATATCATGTCAAAATTATGATGTAGATTTTTAATTGCTCATGAAGTTATAATCAAAATCACAAGAAACAAACCTACTCTATTTCTTTGCGGAAAGTAATTCACAATTTAGAACATCAATAAATAACATGAAATGAGAAATAACACACATGCACACAGTATTTTTCCTGGGTAAAGCAATCTGCTAAAATCCTTAATGCCTGCTTGCATTAATTTGATGAGTACATATGTATTGTAATTGATTTGCTCAACTGAGCACACCCTACAAGTGAATAACCTATCTCTCTTCTCATTGAGAAGCTCTGAACTAGACTTAGTCAATTTGTGCCTCTGATTGAGCCCCTATTTCCTTGCACAATTCCTTGAGAAATTAGGTCCCTATTATTTAGGAATTTCTCCAAAATGGATTGAGCAATTCCTCAAGTTGATCATCAAGTTGCATGTAACACCTGTACACTCCAGAATAGTCTACAAATTATGTTACACTGCCTTGAAATATCCACCTCAATTGGTTAACTCGAATTCTCTGCATGCATTAGCTAATTTGGGATGATTGATAAGTTAACTGGATGATCACTGAGTTAGACTAAATTCACACTACACAACTGACCTTCCACTAGTTCCTCCAACAATTGTAACTAGTTTAGCTGAACACAGCTTAATATAATGAATTAGATTGCTACAAATTAGCAATCACGCATGTTTAACTTAATTCAAGCCTTCCAACTCGAATTAATTGAGTTAACTAAGTGACAAGTTCTATGTCACCTCAGTTAACTACATCCAAGATTTTTGCTAATATGGGAATTCGAATTTTGTCTAGTTTGACCAAGGCAAAGTCAAACTCATATTTTCTTGTTGTATTTTCAACACTATTTTATGGAAAAGAGATTTAAAAAACCTATACTTTTAAAATGATGGGACTTTAAGACCTCACAACTTTAGATTTGAAATGTTTTACTAAGTTAGGAATTTTGATAGTAATCATGGAATTTTTTTTTAAAAACATGTACTTCTCTCGAAATGATGGAACTTTAAGACCTCAAAACTTTAAATTTGAAATGTTTTACTAAGATAGGGAAAAAAATTTCTTTCTCAACACCACATAAGAACCTATCACACACCCATTTTCAGGGTTTTCACACCCATGTTTGGGGTTCGGTGAACCTATTTAAGAAAACGAACCTAGGCTACAAGTCTTGAGTACCAGGTTCTTATGGGAAGAACCTGGTTTGTATGGGTGCGTCTGGGAAGTACCCTGCAAGTGAATAACCTATCTCTCTTCTCAATGAGAAGCTCTGACCTAGACTTAGTCAATTTGTGCCTCTGATTGAGCCCCTGTTTCCTTCCACAATTCCTTGAGAAATTAGGCCCCTATTATTTAGGAATTCTCCAAAATGGATTGCGCAATTCCTCAAGTTGATCATCTGGTTGCATGTAACACCTGTACACTCTAAGAATTGTTCATTTGTGTAATGTAAAGGATGTTTCCCCCTCGAAGAGGCTTATTTCTAAGGCGTTGATCTATCTTTTCTATCTTTTTGTGAGCTGGTTTCATAACATTTGGTATCAGAGCTTTGGATTCTAGGGTTTCGCTGCTCCAAACAGGTCATCGTGGAATTTCGCTATAACTTTTTCTCTACAAAGTTTCAGAAGCTAAAAAAAACCCATTTGAGAAGGAATCGGTCTGAACCTTGGGCCCAAATTTCAAATCTTGTCTCGCTATATTTTCAGATATATAATCTGAGGAAGTTAGGGTTTTTGCAGACTCCCGAATTACATTCCAAACAGGTGACCTTGGGAAAATCGTCATAACTTTCGCTCTGAGCATTAGATTGAATTTTCGTAAGAAGTTACAGAAAGAGGACGGACTGTAGTTTTTTGGGTATCATTTTCAGAACCTAAGGTTGAAACAGTGACCCACGTCATGTCATACAAGTTTGATGTACTGAACCTGTGTATACTCAGGTCATCGTGGGAGATTTGGCATAACTCTTCATTGGAGAATCCAATCTTGATCAAACTTGTGAGGTTAGAAATATTACTCAGAGGGTTACTGCAAGAAGAAATTTCAGACCTTGGAGATCCAAAATTATAGAGATACATCAGATTCAATATCGAGCTCCTCCAAAGTGAAAAAAGGTGTGTAGTTTTTTTTTAAATTTTTGCATAAGCTTGGTTTGAAAAATTAGTTTGAAGGAATTCAAAGGGCATAGTGAAGAATTATTATCAGTAATTGATGCCTTGAAGAAAGAAAATGGAAACACCTAGTAAGCAACCTAAAAGCTCTAGCATGACTCATGAAAAAGAGGAAGAAATGCAACATGATATATCAAAATTATGAGACCAAGTGCAACAAATTTTACTTGCACAAAAGGTAATAGAAGCTAAGATGGATGGTTTAAAGAAATATGTAGAAGCTAAGATGTATGGTGGGGAAGCTAATATGGATGGTTTAAAGAAAGGTGTAGAAGTTAAGATGAATGACATGGAAGCTAATATGGACGACGTGGAAGCTAAGATGGATGGCGTGGAAGCTAAGATGGATGATTTAAAGAAAGGCATGGAAGATTTGAAGACAAATTTGACAAAGTTTCTACAAGAAATGCTTACTAATGGCGAAAGGGTAGTAAAGGAAACTCATGATGAGAACAAAATAAATGTTAATCATGATTTCATAGACTCTAACATTGGATCAAAGAACCACCATGTTCCAAAGATCGATATGAGGAAGTTTGATGGCAAGGATCCCGGAACATGGATACTACAAATGGAGCAATTTTTCGATCTCCATAATGTGAAAAACACACAAAAGGTATGCATTTCAACTTTATATTTGGAACCAAATCAGTTTGTATGGTATCGATGGCTTTTCTCTCGTAAACAAATTGTCACTTGGGCTATTTTTACGGATGAAATGATAGCACATTATGAGGATACAAAAAGAAATAGTTTTTTTAGCCAATTGATAAATCTCAAACAAAAGGGTTCAATGATGGAGCACATTGAGGACTTCCAAAAATTGAATATAAAGGTAAAAGATATTCCAGAGGAGCATAGGATTGATGTGTTCATAGGGAATTAAAAAGATAACATCCAACATGAGGTTCACCTTTGGGAACCAGATTCATTAGAGAAGGCATTTAGGTTGGCAAGAACAATGGAAAGAAAAATTATGGCAACAAGGAAGCCTACCACTCACAATCATAATATGGAAGTGTTTCTGCCCCTAACCATCCACAACCTACAAGGTTGACACCACAACAATTGGAAGAAAAAAGAGAAAAAGGGCTTTGTTACAGTTGTGATAACAAATACACTAAAGACCATAAGTGTGCCGAGAAGAAATTATTTTACATAGATTGTGAAGAGGAGGAAGAAAAGGAACAAGAAACATCAAAAGAAGAGGATATACACTAGGAACAAACCCTAGAAAAAGAATAAATGAATACGACCATATATTGTAATGAATTGGCTGGAATTACCACTCCTCAAACTATCGAGATAGAAGGGCATATCAAGAAGAAAAAGGTAATAGTGTTGATTGATTTGGGAAGTACCCATAATTTTATTCATTGTAAGATAGCCAAGGAATTTAATTTCTTCCTATATCCAGCACTAGAGTGTCAAGTGATGGTTGCAGGTGGAGGAACCATAAATTTCTCAGGAAAGTGCCATAATATCAAGCTACCCATGGGAGAATATGTATTGAATAGCCCAATGATTTCCATTCCAATGGGTGGTGTTGATGTTGTACTAGGAGTTCAATGGCTACAATCCTTGGGTACAATAACTTTTAATTTTCAAGAACTTTTCATGAAATTCTCTTTAGAAGGAAAGGCAGTTGAATTAAGGGGTATCACAAGGAAACCGCGAAAGATAATCAACTCTAACGGAATGACAAAGCTTTTAAAGAAAGAACAACAAGGAATAATTGCACAATTATGTTCACTAGAGGTTCCCACATCGAAATCATCCATTTCTCCATATCTCCAAAAAGTCTTGGACAATCATTCCAAGGTATTTGAGAATCCCAAATTCCTCCCACCTATTCATGATCATTATCATGCTATTAATTTGATTCCAGGAAGTGTTCCTCCAAACATCAGGCCTTATAGATATCCCTATGTCCAAAAGAGTGAAATTGAACATATGGTTGTAGAAATGCTAGAGGCTGGTATAATTCAACCTAGTGAAAATTCTTTCTCTGCTCCAGTAGTATTGGTTCACAAGAAGGATGGATCATGACGCATGTGTCTAGATTATAGAGAGCTCAACAAACTCACTATTATAGATAAATTTCCCATTCATGTGATTTATGAATTATTGGATGAATTACATGGATCAATTTACTTCACCAAGTTGGATCTTCGTTCAAGATATCATCAAATAAAAATGAAGACTGAAGACATTCCAAAAACAACATTTAGAACTCATGGGGGTCATTATGAATTTTTTGTCATGCCTTTTGGTCTTACAAATGCAGTTTCCACATTTCAAGGTTGATGAATTCCATTTTCAAACCCTTCCTTAGAAAATTTGTGTTAGTATTTTTTGATGATATACTAATCTACAACAAGTCTTGGAAGGATCATGTCCAACATGTTGACATGGTGCTCAAACTATTGGAGGAGAAACAATTATATGCAAAAATCTCCAAATGTTTCTTTGGAGTACAATAGGTGGAATATCTAGGTCATATTGTAACTCAAGAAGGTGTTAAAGTAGACCCTAGAAAAATTAAAACCATTAAGGAATGGAAATTCCCCACATCCATAAAGTATCTACAAGAATTTCTGGGGTTGACAGGGTATTATCACAAGCTTGTTAAGAATTATGGGAGAATAGCAACACCTCTAACAACATTATTGAATAAAGATGCATTTTCATGGACTCCGGAAGCAATGAAGGCCTTTGAACATATTAAAGAGGCAATGTGCCAAACACCAGTCTTAGCTACACCTGACTTCACAAAAACCTTTATTGTAGAATCTGATGCCTCAGGAAATGAAATTGGTGTTGTTTTAATGCAAGAAGAAAGACCCATTGCTTTCAAAAGTCATCCAATCAAAGGAAAGTATTTACACAAAGCTATTTATGAGAAGGAAATGTTGGCAATACTACATGCACTTAAGAAATGGAAACCCTACCTAATGGGAAAACACTTCAAGGTAAAAATAGATCATGATAGTCTTAAATACTTTTTAGAACAAAGATTATCTTCAAAAGAGCAGCAAAATGGGTCACAAAGATGTTGGGTTATGACTTTGAAATCATCTACAAAAAAGAGAAGCAAAATGTTGTGGCAGATGCACTCTCAAGAAAAGATGAGGATGTGGAAGAATTTCTTTGCGCCATTTCTATTATCCAACCAGATTTGATAAACGAAGCAAGGGATGAATGGAAGAATGATGAGAAAGTGGGCACTCATTCAAAAGATATAACAAGATCCCAGTACAGTTGATACATTTAGCTGGAAAAATGATTCGTTATGGTACAAGGATCGGTTATACCTATGTAAGAATTCCAAACTCAAATAAAAGATTCTTAGGTAATTGCACACCTCTCCCTTAGGAGGGCACTCAGGATTTCTAAAATCCTACCACAGGGTTAAGAATGATTTTTTTTGGGATGGCCTTAAATCAGATATTCAAAAGTTTGTGGCAGAATGTTTGGTTTGCCAACAAAATAAAGTTGAAACAATTAAGACCCTAGGATTATTACAACCTTTATCCATTCCAAGCCAACGTTGGGAGGAGGTTTCAATGGATTTTATCACAGGTTTACCCAAGTCCAAAGGAAAGAGTGCTATCATGGTGGTAGTTGACAGAATTACCAAGTATGCACACTTTTGTGCATTATCTTATCCATTTAAAGTGAGTACAGTTTCTACTGCAGGAACAATTCAAAAGCTACATGGAAACCCAAAGATTATTGTAAGCGACACAAATCCTATTTTCACTGGAAATTTTTGGACATAATTATTTTTCTTGTCTCGATACTCAGTTAGCTCATAGCTCATCTTATCATCCTTAATCTGGTGGGAAAACTAAGATAGTAAACAAATGTTTGAAGGATATCTTCTTTGCTTTGTATCTGATAAACAGACACAATGGGTCAAATGGTTGCCTCTGGCTAAATGGTGGTATAACACTTCCTTCCATACTGCAACAAAAATGACCCCATTTATGGAACTTTATGATATCATCCACCATCCATCACATCATATTTAAGAGAAAACTCTAAGGTTCAAGCAGTGGAAGATCACATCGAGCATCAGCAACAAGTTCTCCAACTCTTAAAGGATAACCTCACCTTCGCATAGAATAGAATGAAACAGTAGGCAGATCAACATCACAATGAAAGAAGTTTTGGTGTAGGTGATTGGGTATTCCTAACGGGTACAACCATATAAACAAATGTCCCTCAAGCAAGCTAAGAAGGATAATAAATTATCACCAGAGTATTAATAGTCCGTACAAGGTGTTGCAAAATATAGGTACTATGGCATACAAATTGGAGCTTCCTGCAGCTTCCCGAGTGCACCCAGTTTTCCATGTTTCATGCTTAAAGAAGGTCATAGGTGACAAGCTTCCAATTCAAACAATATTACCAGAAATTGATGAGGAAGGAAAATCATATTGGAACCTGAAGCAGTCAAAGAAAACAAGAACTCGACAGCTACGAAATCAATCAATTTCAGAGTATCTCATTAAGTGGAAGAACTTACTAGTTGAAGATTCCACATGGGAGGATCAGATATCTTATACAGAAGCATCTAGAACTACTCAAGCATCAAGGACAACACTTTTTTGAAGGAGAGGGGCATGTTAGGTCCCTATAATACTAGTGATTCCCCCATTACTATTGTCATTGTATTCCTTATTGTTATTGTTATGCCCCTATTGTCCCCATATTGTTATTATTGTGCCCCATAGAATCCACTATTGCTATTTTTGTGCCTTCATATTATCATCGTTAGGTCGGCTTTGGTTATATTGTGACCCCTTAGACTCCTATATATAGAAAGGAGGTTTTGTCATTTGAATCATCTAAGAATTGTTCATTTGTGTAATGTTAAGGAGGTTGCCCCCTCGAAGAGGCTTATTTCTAAGGCGTTGATCTATCTTTTCCTATATTTTTGTGAGCTGGTTTCATAATAGAGTCCAAGTACCACACGCTCCCATAATTGTGCTTCCCATGCATGCGATAAGCGCAAATTCAAGCTTGAACTATGAAGCTAAGGCTTCACTTGTTGCTTCTTCCTG